>CM066585.1:46604882-48082382 GCA_033816785.1 Picus viridis
AGGGGAAGTTTAGGCTGGAGGTGAGGAGAAAGTTCTTCACCGAGAGAGTGATTCGCCATTGGAATGGGCTGCCCGGGAGGTGGTGGAGTCGCCGTCCCTGGAGGTGTTCAAGAGGGGATTGGATGTGGCACTTGAAGCCATGGTCTAGTCGTGGGGTCTGTGGTGGCAGGTTGGACTCGATGATCTTCAAGGTCTCTTCCAACCTTAGCGATACTGTGATACTGTGATACTGTGATACAATTCCTTACAGTAAGGGTTACGGTGCACTTGAAGAGGCTGCCCAAAGAGGTGATCCTGCTTTGGCAGAGGGGATTGGACTAGACTACCTCCAGGGGTCCCTTCCAACTCCTAATATTCTGTGACAGACTCCCTTTTTCACAGAAATATTAACACAATTCCTGTCTACATTTGATTTCTTCTTGTAAGGCTGGAGAATTCTTCCAGACAAGATATTCAGATGATATCACAGAATGTTAGGGGTTGAAAGAGACCTCCAGAGATCCTCTAGTCCAAACACCCTGCCAAAGCAAGATCACCTAGAGTAGGTCATACAGGAACACATCCTGGCAGGTTTTGAATATCTCCAGAAGAAACTCTACAACCTCTCTGGGCAGCCTGTTCCAGTGTTTTGTCACCCTCACAGTGAAAAAGTTTTTGTTCATGTGGAACCTCTTCTGCTCCAGCTTGCACCCATTGCCTGTTGTCCTATCACTGGACATCACTGAGCAGAGCCTGGCCCCATCCTCCTGACACTCACCCGTCACATCTTTATAAACATGAATGAGGTCACCCCTCAGGCTCCTCTTCTGTGGTGGTTTTAGGCTATGCCTTTAGAATTCAGTTACAGATTTTGAGCAGAAAAGTAGAAAAATATAAATAAATCACTATTGAGTGTAAAAAGGAAAACAAAAGATTATTTTAAACAGCTTCATTTGCTTCTAACTGAGTTGGTCTGTTCTTGTTAAGGCTGGGGGAAACTTCAACCCACCACATCTTCTGTGAGCTAGAGACACCCAGCTCCCTCAGCCTTTCCTCAGCAGGGAGATGTTCCACTCTCTTAAGACCTTTGTGGCTCTTCACCAAGCTCTTTCATGCAGTTCCTCAAAACAAACCTTATTGCCATCTACAACTACCTGAAGGGAGGTTGTAGCCAGGTGGGGGTTGGTCTCTTCTCCCGGGCAACCAGCATCAGAACAAGAGGACACAGTCTCAAGCTGTGCCAGGGGAGGTTTAGGCTGGATGTTAGGAAGAAGTTCTTCACAGAAAGAGAGATTGCTCATTGGAACATGCTGCCCAGCGAGGTGATGGAGTCACCATCACTGGAGGTGTTTAGGAAGAGACTTCATTGGGTGCTTGGTGTCATACAGATACCACAACCATTTCAATAGCTAGAATTATGTGGCAGGTCAGGTTTGTCATTGTTTGTTTGTTTGTTTTTGTGGTGGTTTTTTTTTTTTGTTTGCTTGGGTTTTTTGTTTGTTTGTTTGTTGTTTGATTGATGTTGTTTTTCTACCCTTCAAAGTTCTGCTGTTTCTTTGAACTGGGGACTATGCATGTTTGCACACAAATAGACGTTGGGATGTAGCTACATGCTTGTGTACGTGTTGGTTAGAAATACCAAGATGCTTAAAACTGCGCCTCAAACTACAGCCTGCCAGGAGCGATTATTCCTCCCCAAACAGAACGACAGAATAATTATTGTCTACATTTTAGTGATCTGAACAGTTATAAGAAAAGCATCTACAGAACTCAACTAGCCCCATTCTAAGTCTGTGGGCAACAGGCTGTAGGCTGTAACTAAATCACACTGCACTTACAGGATGGCCAAGGGATCAGGTCCAGCCAACATGGACTTAGGAAGGGCAGGTCCTGCCTGACCAACCTGATCTCCTTCTGTGATCAGGTGACTGCCTGGTGGATGTGGGGCAGGCTGTGGATGTAGTCTGCCTGGAATTCAGCAAGGCCTTTGACACCATCCCCCACAGCAAACTGCTGGCCAAGCTGTCAGCCCCTGGCTTGGACAGCAGCACTCTGAGCTGGGTTAGGAGCTGGCTGGAGGGCTGAGCCCAGAGTGGTGGTGAATGATGCCACATCCAGCTGGTGGCCAGTCACTAGTGGTGTCCCCTAGGGACCAGTGTTGGGCCCCATGCTCTTTAATATCTTCATCAATGATCTGGATGAGGGGATTGAGTCCATCATCAGTAAATTTGCAGATGACACCAGCTGGGGCCAGGAGTTGATCTGTTAGAGGGTAGGAGAGCTCTGCAGAGGGACCTCGACCAACTGGACAGATGGGCAGAGTCCAAGGGCAAGAGACTGAACACATCCAAGTGCCAGGCTCTACACACTGGCCACAACAACCCCATGCAGTGCTACAGGCTGGGGTCAGAGTGGCTGGAGAGCAGCCAGGGAGAAAGGGACCTGGGGGTTTTGGTTGACAGCTGGCTGAACAAGAGCCAGCAGTGTGCCCAGGTGGCCAAGAAGGCCAATGGCATCCTGGCCTGCATCAGGAATAGTGTGGCCATCAGGAGCAGGGAAGTCATTCTGCCCCTGGACTCAGCACTGGTTAGGCCACACCTTGAGTGCTGTGTCCAGTTCTGGGCCCCTTAATTTAAGAAGGACATTGAGACTGTTGAACATGTCCAGAGAAGGGCAAGAAAGCTGGGGAGGGGTCTGGAGCACAGTCCTGTGAGGAGAGGCTGAGGGAGCTGGGGTTGCTTAGCTGGAGAAGAGGAGGCTCGGAGGAGACCTTCTCCTTGTCTACAGCTACCTGAAGGGAGGTTGTAGCCAGGTGGGGGCTGGTCTCTTCTCCCAGGCAACCACCATCAGAACAAGAGGACACAGTCTCAAGCTGTGCCAGGGGAGGTTTAGGCTGGATGTCAGGAAGAAGTTCTTCCCAGAAAGAGAGATTGCTCATTGGAATGTGCTGCCCAGGGAGGTGGTAGAGTTACCATCACTGGAAGTGTTTAGGAAGAGACTTCATTGGGTGCTTGGTTTAGTTGATTAGATAGTGTTGGATGATAGGTTGGACTTGATGGTCTCTTCCAACCTAGTTAATTCTATTCTATTCTAAAAATCCTTGTTTCTGGGACTGAATTATTGCAACTGCAGCATTCAGCTTCTGGTTCTGCTGCTGTGTCTGGTTTCATCACACATTCTACTGAAAGGTGTCAAAATAGCACACTTTGAACCCTGTGAGGGTTTTCCTTGCCCCTGAGGAAGCTGTTCTCAGTTGCAAACTGAGAATAGGACTCCCAAGCCTGGTATTTTAAAATCAAACTACTTGAAAATGTAACTGTACTGGTGGAAACTGATAAACCAAGCAGCTCTCAGGCAGTGAAGCTGTGAAGCAGGGTCTGTGGATTCAGGCTCCTAGTCTTGGATGTCTAAATCCTATCTACATTCTATTTTGAGTTCAGCACCTTGATATATTATGCTCCATTTAAGAAGTGACTTAAGGTATATCTTCTCTGCTGATCTTATTTTCAATTCTTCCTGGATTTCAGCCCAAGCCATCCCAATATTCAAGTCTCAAAGTACTTTAATCTCTAGATGGCTTGTCAGATACACACAAGGATTAGAGAGTGGTTCTTTGTTGTTTATTTTTAACTTCAGCTGTTATCTGCCTGCTCTGGAGTAAAGGAGCATGCAAAATACCCTTGAAATTCTGATATACTTTCAATGCCTTTTCCAAATATTTTCCCTGCTGACAAGTTCAGAAAAGCTGGGAGGAAAAGCAAAAAGCCCTCAAAGAACCATGGGATATGCATTTAGGCAAATAAGGACCAAAAGAGTAATGCAAATAATACCTTGTCCTCACATTCTGGTCAGAAAAGTGCATTTTGTCTGCTTTGATAGGGGCAATAAGCGGTTGCAATTAAAAGATCCTTAAAACCTGACCTCCCTCTCCCTTACCTGTTGGTTGTAGCTTTTGTTTTCTATTAGGAGACCAAATAATACACACAAAGCTTTAACAAATTTGTTAGGAGTTTCCCCCTGCCCCCAGAAAAAAAAATAATTAAAAAAAAAATTCCAAGACTAGCTGTATTTATTTATTTACCAGGTTGGAAAAGACCTTTGGGATAAAGTCCAGCCACTATCTAACACTATCTAATCGACTAAACCATGGCACGAAGTGCCCCATCCAGTCTCTTCCTAAACACTTCCAGTGATGGTGACTCCACCACCTCCCTGGGCAGCACATTCCAATGGCCAATCTCTTGCTGGGAATAACTTCTTCCTAACATCCAGCCTAAACCTCCCCTGGCACAGCTTGAGACTGTGTCCTCTTGTTCTGGTGCTGGTTGCCTGGGAGAAGAGACCAACCCCCACCTGGCTACAACCTCCCTTCAGGGAGTTGGAGACAGCAAGATCTCCCCTGAGCCTCCTCTTCTCCAGCTAAGCAACCCCAGCTCCCTCAGCCTCTCCTCACAAGGCTGTGCTGCAGACCCCTCCCCAGCTTTGTTGCCCTTCTCTGGACACCTTCCAGCAACTCAACATCTTTCCTAAACTGAGGGCCCCAGAACTGGACACAGGACTCAAGATGTGGCCTAATCAACGGACATTTATTTCAACATTGTCAGTGGCCTTCTGTGGTGGAGTGACTGCATGAGTGGACTAGAGAAGAGCTCTGGATGTCAACTATCTGGACTTCTGTAAGGCTTTGGCACTATCCTCCACAGCATTCTTTTCTCTAAAATGTTGAGGTATTTGTTGGGTGGAGCTGTTTGGTGGATAAGGAATTGCTTGGGTGGTCACATCCAAAAGGTAGTCATCGGTGGGTCAACGTCCAGATGGACCATACCTGGAGCAGTGGTATTTAGTACCTTCACCAGTGACATGGATGGTGACATTGCCTGCACCTTCAGCAAGTCGGCATATAAGTGGTGCTGTTAACACACCTGAGGAATGGGATACACCCAGAGTGACCTGGACAGAATTGAGAGGTTTGTCTGTGCAAGCTTCACGAGGTTTGACAAAGCCAACTGCAAGGTCCTGCACCTTGATTGAGGCAATTGCAAGCACAAATACAGGCTGAGAAAGGAATGGATTAAGTACAGCCTTGCAGATGAGAAGCTAAACCTGACCCAGCAACATACCTCTGCAGCCCATGAAGTCAACCATATGCTGGGCTACCTCCTCACCGGTGTGGGCAGTAGGTGGAGAGATTCTACTCCTCTGCTTTCCTGAGAGTCCCATCTGAAGTGCTGTGTCCAGCTCTAGAGCCCCCAGTGTAAAATGAGTAAGTCCAGAGCAGGGACAGGAAGATCTGCAGGGTGGAGCACTTCTCCTATGAGAGCTGGGGTTGTTCAGCCTGGAGTAGAGAAGGCTTTGCTTTTTGGTCTTCTACGCAGCTGTGGAGTTAACGCTTACTAGCACTAAGCATTTTGCATAGTCCACCTCTGAAAGTCAGCAACAATCACCGAGTCCCTGGCAATGACATGCTGACACCCACTGGCAACAGTGTAAGGCAACCACCACCTAGCACTGAAACACTCCTAGGAGGTTGTCACATCGGAGCACTTAGGAATGACTTTTGAGCAATTACTGACCACAGGTCAGCAATAATGCATGGATGAATCATCACTGATTGCTACCAGAAATTAATTGCTAATTGTTATTCATTATTAATTAGGAAGCCCAGTTGTTCATAAGCCAGCAACCACCAGTATATAGCACTAAAGATCATTTGCTTTGTCTCTGTGTTTAATTGCAGAAGCTGAGATGTTTTATATAGGTTAGTTCAATGAGTTCAGCACATCCCTTACTCCCCACACAGAGACAGAATGCCACTACAGCCACGGGCACTCTGTACTCTTCCACTTCATCCAGAATCCCAAATCACAAGATTTCTTCACAATGCCATTTGTCACATGTCCAGTCACTGGCCATTTCAGTTTAGGAAAGATGTTGAGTTGCTGGAACATGCCCAGAGAAGGGCAACAAAGCTGGGGAGGGGTCTGCAGCACAGCCCTGTGAGGAGAGGCTGAGAGAGCTGGGGTTGCTTATCCTGGAGAAGAGGAGGCTCAGGAGAGATCTTCTTCTTGTCTACAACTCCCTGAAGGGAGGTTGTAGCCAGGTGGGCGTTGGGCTCTTCTCCCAGGCAATCAGCAGCAGAACAAGAGGACACAGTCTCAAGCTGCACCAGGGGAGGTTTACACTGGATGCTAGGAAGAAATTCTTCACAGGAGGTGATTGGCCATTGGAATGTGCTGCCCAGGGAGGTGGTGGAGTCACCATCACTGGAAGTGTTTAGGAAGAGACTGGATGGGGCACTTCGTGCCATGGTTTAGTTGATTAGATGGTGTTGGGTGACAGGTTGGACTCGATCTCAAAGGTCTTTTCCAACCTGGTTAATTCTATTCTATTCCACGTATAAATTGCAAGCAAACAGAGAAAGGGAATTCTAGCAAGCACTTGAGTTTTAGGGCAGTACTCACTGATTGCCCTTTAGGCCTTTATTTGTTTATAATCTTGTAAATCATTTGTGTGCAAGATAGCAACCAAAGGCTTTAGCAACAGTCAACAAAGGTGAGAGCATTCTAAACATTCACAAGTGCTGTGTACACACTGGAAAAACTGATCAGAACAGGTTAAAAAACCCCAAACAACAGTGGTATGGAAAAATGAGTGACAGCTAGAATATTGCAAGGGGTTGTTGAGCTGCAGCAGAATGCCACCTTCTAGTTCACTGTAAATCAGATTCAAGCAGACAAAGAATACCCAAGCTGTTGGATGGATGAGTGTAAGAACTTCTCACTGAATCTCATATCCTTCTCCTTCCTGAGTAAAGAAAAATCTGTCAGAAAATTAATAAGCTCTCATGTTCTGACATTTATGGATGCAATCAGATGCCATTCTGCTCTGTAAGGGGTCACCATTGCCTCCAATCAGGCAAAATTATTCCTCTTTGAAACAGAGTCTATTCCCATTATGTCCTGCTTGACATTAGCTCTTCTGATGACTGACACACATTAGGTGCATGAGCATTAAAACACCCCTCCTTGCTAGTTACATATATTCTTACAGATTTAATGCAGAAAATAGCTATGTAGGATACTGGCAACCATCACATTCTTATCCCCTGCAGCTTAACAACCTGACCAATAAAAGAGCTGGCCATGAGCTATACTAGAGTCTCTCCTTCCTGCCCTTCCCTTCAACTTCTCCCATCTCTCTTCAGAGCTTGTCAATATGTGCCTGGAGAAAGTGATCTGGAAGCATATCCAGCAAGAAGGGGGAACCATATCCATGCCAAGTAGACCTCAGAGAGAATGCATCACCCAGGAGAGGGCATCTGGTAACTCCAAATCAGTCCACTTTTTTTCCCCAGTGATTCTCAAAAAGTGCTTTCACATGTTAAGGGGCAAAGAACCAAAAATCACAGGTGCAGTTCCTGCAGCACTGCGTGATTTATGGTTTGCTAAGGTCAGTAACTCAGAACAAAATTCGTGTGGTTTTAATCCTACTCTGCAGCACCTCTCAGGCTTACACAATATTCTGTTTAGACTTCTTAAATGTGAGAAATACTAGCAGCATCATAATGACAACACAAGGAGATCAGGTTCCTGAGTACTGATTCATTGTGGCCCCACAATCTGCAATCTCCAAATCACAGCAGCAAGATGTTTTGACTTCACAAACTTCTGTTCTCACATACTAGACTATAAGCAGAACTGGAGCATATGGCTGGAGAAGAGTTGAGAAGCACTGATAGAAATTTTCTTTTAAGTAAAGCAGTAAAAATCATTAAACATCACCTTCAGTTTTGGTTTACATCACATCACAAAAACTGTTTTTGCACTATGTTACACACCACATTCTGTGTTTCAGGAAAAGGAACAGTGAAATACCACAGCAGTATCACTCCTAGTCCATAGGGCTTCACTAGACAGGGCTATAGGGAGCTGCTATGTAGACATGGCACAGAACTAACTTCATCTGCCTCAAATTAAAAACATGTCCTTTTTTAGTGCCAGATTCCTAGCTGGTACCTCAGGCACTTTGAGATCTGAGCAGACATTTATGTGAGGTACTGCCCAAGTTGTGCTCTTTATACCAAATGTTAAAACCCATTTCATTCATGTCAACAGTGACTGAAACAGAACCTCAGCAGCTGGGCAGAGGGTGATAGAGCTGCAGAGACAAAATAAAATGTGGCCAGTAACAGCAGTGAAGCCAACAGCTTCTAGTTTATATTTTTATTTCCAGCAGAGCACAATTAGAGCCTTTGTAAGCTTTACCTTGAGTACCTCTGGCTAGTGAAGCCATATCATCCCTGTGCTGCTTCTCACACTGCAAACAGAACTGCAGAAGGCAAATGTGATTTGCAGCAGTACAGTGACTCAGTGGTGCATGTTTAAGGGGTAAAATATGATAGACCATTGATTCACCCTCTGAAAAATATACCCGCTTTCCACAATTCATTACAGAGCACTGAAATACATCCACACAAGACAAGTGGTGGATAAAAAAGTAAAATTAAACAAGCAATCTCCTTAAAGATTGGTCCAGGCAGCAAAGGAGATGGAGCAAGTTACTAGTTTGAGTTGCTTTTCTCTACATTAGAAGTGTTTGTGAAAACAACTCCTTTAAGGTAGAAGAGATTAAATGGCTAAAGAGTACTTCCTGACAGTGAGAGCTGCTAGATGCAAAGCCATCTCCCCAGAGAAGAGATGTCAGCTAACCACTGGGATTATTTCAGACCTTACACTGAATAATGAGTTATTTAATGTAATATTCCCGGTTTTATCCCTCTGCTGCTCTGACTGTAAGACAACAGATGCAAGGCTCATGGAACTAACCATTTCTCTCCCTCTCTTTTTTTTTTTTTTTTTTTTTTTTAAACTCCAACAGGCAATTTCTAATTTGGTGGTTTCTTAAGGTAACTGTTGAGTGTTGGGGTGAACCTGGATTTAATGATTGGGCAACCTGATACAGTTGAGGATGTCCTTGCTTACTGCAGAGACGGTTGGACTAGATGACCTTTGGATGTCCCTTCCAACCCAGACCATTCTATAATGGAATCATTTCCACTCCCAGATGTGGGATTATTTAACTGATGCTTTCTCAAAGTTTGTTTGAATTCCTGTTTCTGCACCTCACACCCAACATGCGTCCCAAGACCATTTGCACCAAGAAGCGAAGAGCTCTCCCAACCGAAGCAGAGGTTCTCAAATTACTGTGCCACTCTAGCTTCACCTAGGTCACACATTCATGCAGCAGGCCTTCCCAGGTCACAGTGTTTCCTTATGGAGGAGTAAAACGTTTAAGAATATTTCATGCATACTAAGAGGGTCTCTAGAATCAGTTAGCAACAAACTCGCTTCCAATGATCTCTTGTTCAGTGATCACTCTCTTATTAGTAATTCCATATCCCCTTAATGTTTTCTGTACACGTCCACATTTAGCCCACATCTGGAGATTAAACGGCAATGGTTGCACAAACACCCCATGACCCCTGCGCAGCACAGAAAGGGGAACCAGGCAAAGACGGAGATATGTGGTTTGAAATCATAGAATCATAGAATCATAGAATCAGTCAGGGTTGGAAGGGACCACAAGGATCATCTAGTTCCAACCCCCCTGCCATGGGCAAGGACACCCCACACTAGATCAGGCTGGCCAGAGCCTCATCCAGCCTGGGCTTAAACACCTCCAGGGACGGGGCCCCAACCACCTCCCTGGATAACCCATTCCATGGCTTCACCACTCTCATGGGGAAGAACTTCTTCCTCACATCCAGCCTGAATCTCCCTATTTCCAGCTTCATTCCGTTCCCCCTAGTCCTATCACTACCTGAGATCCTGAGCAGTCCCTCCCCAGCCTTCCTGTAGGCCCCCTTCAGATACTGGAAGGCCACAATGAGGTCACCTCGGAGCCTTCTCTTCTCCAGACTGAATAGCCCCAACTCCTTCAGTCTGTCCTCACAGGAGAGGTGTTCCAGCCCTCTGATCATCCTCGTGGCCCTTCTCTGGACACGTTGCAGCACGTCCACATCCCTCCTGTAATAGGGGCTCCAGAACTGGATGCAGTACTCCAGGTGGGGTCTCACCAGAGCTGAGTAGAGGGGAAGAAGCACCTCCCTTGACCTGCTGGTCACACTTCTCCTGATGCAGCCCAGGATCTGATTGGCTTTCCGGGCTGCAAGCGCACATTGAGAGCTCCTGTTGAGCTTCTCGTCCACCAGCACCCCCAAGTCTCTCTCCTCAGGGCTGCTCTCCAGCCAGTCACTGCCCAGCCTGTGTTTGTGCCTGGGATTGCCTCGACCCAGATGCAGGAGCCTGCACTTGTCTTGTTGAAGCTCATGAGGTTGGCTTGTGCCCACCTCTCCAGCCTGTCAAGGTCCCTCTGGATGGCATCCCTTCCTTCCAGCGTGTCCACTGCACCACACAGCTTGGTGTCATCAGCAAACTTGCTGAGGGTGCACTCGATGCCACTGTCCATGGCACCCACAAAGATGTTGAACAAGACAGGTCCCAGGACTGATCCCTGAGGGACTCCGCTTGTCACTGGCCTCCACTGGGACATGGACCCGTTGACAGCCACTCTTTGGGTGCAGCCATCAAGCCAGTTCTTTATCCATCTAGTGGTCCATCCATCAAACCCATGTGTCACCAGCTTGGAGACCAGGAGGTGGTGCGGGACAGTGTGGAAGGCTTTGCTCAGGTCCAGGGAAACGACATCAGTTGCTCACCCCTCATCTATTAATGCTGTCACCTGCTCATAGAAGGCCACCAGGTTTGTCAGGCAGGATTTGCCCTTGGCAAAGCCATGCTGACTATTCCAAATCACCTCTTCACTGTTCTTCTGAGTCAGTAGTGCCCCCAGGAGGATCTGCTCCATGATCTTTCCGGGCACAGAGGTGAGACTGACTGGCCTGGAGTTCCCTGCTTCCTCCTTCTTGCCCTTTTTGAAAATGGGAGTAATGTTTCCCCTTTTCCAGTCTGTGGGGACTTCCCCAGTCTGCCATGACTTTTGGAATAGAATAGAGAGGGGCTTGGCAACCTCATCTGCCAGTTCTCTCAGCACCCGTGGGTGTATCCCGCCGGGTCCCATGGACTTGAACACTTTCAGGTTCTTCAGGTGATCACCAACCTGATCTTCACTTACGATGGGCAGTTCTTCCTCCCCATCCCTGGCATCGTCTGCCATGACACCAGGAGTGTGGCTGGAGGCCCTTGCAGTGAAGACTGAGGTAAAGAAGTTATTGAGTACCTCAGCCTTTTCCACATCACTTGTGACCAATTCACCACTTTCCTTTCTGAGGGGGCCCACACCTTCCCTGGGCTTCTTGCCATTAACATACCTGTAGAAATTCTTAGTGCTCCCTTTAACCTCCCTGGCTAGATTCAATTCAAACTCTGCTTTGGCTTTCCTAACCAGGCCTCTTGCTGCTCAGGCAGCTTCCTTATCTCCCCCTGTTCTATCTGTCCTTCCCTCCACTTCCTGTAGAGTTTCTTTTTAAGTGATAGTGTGTCCAGTAGCTCCTTGTTCATCCAGGCAGGCCTCCTAGCATTCCTTCCTGCTTTTCTCCTTATAGGTATACATAGCTCCTGGACACAGAGGAGGTGGTCCTTGAATACTGAGCAGCTGTCCTGGGTCCCTCTTCCCTTCAGGGCTTCATCCCACGACACTTTGGCTAGCAGATCCCTGCAGCGATCGAAGTCTGCACACCTGAAGTCTAGGGTCTTGAGCTTAGAATAGGTCCTCCTGATTGCCCTGAGGAGATTAAATTCAACTGCTTCTTGGTCACTGCAGCCAAGGCCGTCTCTGAGCCTCACATTGGTTACCAGCCCTTCCCTGTTGGTGAGAACAAGGTCCAGCATAGCACCTTTTCTTGTTGGTTCCTCTACCATTTGGAGGAGGAAGTTGTCTTCTCTGCAGTCCAGGAACATCCTGGATTGCTGATGCCTTGCTGTGTTGTCCCTCCAGCAGATGTCAGGGTGGTTGAAATCCCCCATGAGGACCAGGGCTTGTGACCTGGAAGCCGCTTCTATTTGCCTGTGGAGGGCCTCATCTGCTTGGTTCTGCTGGTCAGGTGGCCTGTAGGAGACCCCCACAGTAATATCTCCTTCCCCTGTCTTGCCTTTAATTCTAACCCATACACTCTCAACCAACTCATCATGCCTCCCCAGGTGTTCTGCTGATTCCAGCTGGTTGTTGACATAGAGGGCAACACCTCCTCCTCTCCTTCCCTGCCTATCCTTCCTAAAAAGCTTATACCCGTCTATCCCTACATTCCAGTCATGGGAGTCGTCCCACCAAGTTTTGGTGATGCCCACTGTGTCATGGCGTCCTAACAGCACGGTGGCCCTTAACTCATCTTGTTTGTGGCCCAAGCTGCGTGCATTTGCACAGAGGCACTTCAGCTGGGCTGGCCCTGTCCTCCTCTTGTGCCAGCTCCCCTTGGTTTCCACAGGATTTCCTGGTGCATCAATCGTGGCTTGCCTCAGGGCAGCAAGTTGAGAGCCCTTATCAGCTCTCCATCCCTCTGCCTCAGGTGAGCTGCCCCTCTGCTGGAGGCCAGCAGGAGACTACTATTAACCCCTCCCCCTTCAAATCTAGTTTAAAGCCCTGTCTATGAGCCCTGCCAATTCCTGCCCCAGGTTCCTTTTCCCCCTCTGGGACAAGTGTGTCCCATAAGTTGTTTTTAGCTCTGCTGCCATGAAAACCAAACCATGATTGTAGAACCCAAATCCCTGTCAATGGCACCAGCCCCGGAGCCATGAATTGACCTGTTGGCTCTTCCGCAATGTTCCCTCATCCATCACTGACGTTAGAGGGATAGCAGAGAACACTACTTGAGATCCTGACCCCTTTAGCAGGTGCCCTAACGTTCTGAAATCTCTTTTAATTGACCGTGAGCCTCGCATTGTTGCATCGTCACTACCCACCTGAAAGACCAGCAGTGGGGAGTAGTCTGAAGGACTCACAAGTTTGGGAATTTTGCCTACAATGTCCTTTACTTGAGCACCAGGGAGGCAGCAGATCTCCCTATGAAATGGGTCTGGTCTGCATATTGGGCCCTCTGCCCCCTTCAGTAGGGAGTCTCCTGCAACGATGACCCTACGAGGTTTCCTTTCCGTACTAGTTTTGATAGCTGGCCTGAGGGAACCTGTCATTGGTGCAGCTTCTGTCTTCCTTGAGTCCTCATCCTCACCTATGACCTGCTCCTCCTGCAGAGCCTCCTACCTATTCTGTAATTGCACTGTAGGCAGTGTGCTGCTCAAAGTAGCACGCTTGCTCCATCTGCCCTTCTTCCATTGGGCAGAGACCTGCTCCCATTGGCCCTGCTCATGTGGGTTACTGCAGGGAGGCTGAGAGGCTTGCTGATGGGAAGGTATCAAACTCCCTTCTCCACTAAAAGTTACCCCCTGTTCTGGTTTGGTAGAAGTTAGATTTTGGGAATAGTCAGTGTTCCTTTCGCTGTCTCTTATAGCTCTAAGCCTTTCTACCTCTTTTTTTAGTTTGGCCACCATGCTCATCAGATCTCTGATCTGCTCACAACTCACACAGGAGTTGTTCCTTCCATCCTCCATATCGAGTGCCAGGTCTCAGCACTCACTGCAGCCACCTACCTGAACACCTGCATGCTTGCGAGTGGCCTCTGTTTGGGTGCCAACTGTTCTACTAGCCTTACTTCTAGTAGTAACCATGTTGCAGTAACCACCCTCTGAATCACCCTCTGAATCACCCTCGCCACCCGGCTTTTTTTTTTTTTTTTTTCTTTTTCCTGTCAGTAAAAGGGCTGAGCCGAGCTCCTCGCTGCTGCCTGCTCGCTCAGCCACGCGCTGGGGTTTGTTTGGTTTGCGAGCCGAGCTCCTCGCCACCACGCGCTGCCTGCTCGCTCAGCCACGCGCTGGGGTTTGTTTGGTTTGCGAGCCGAGCTCCTCGCCGCTGCCTGCTCGCTCAGCCACGCGCTGGGGTTTGTTTGGTTTGCGAGCCGAGCTCCTCGCCGCTGCCTGCTCGCTCAGCCACGCGCTGGGGTTTGTTTGGTTTGGTTTGCCTGCTCGCTCAAGCCGAGCTCCTCGCCGCTGCCTGCTCGCTCAGCCACGCGCTGGGGTTTGTTTGGTTTGCGAGCCGAGCTCCTCGCCGCCTGCCTGCTCGCCACGCTCAGCCACGCGCTGGGGTTTGTTTGGTTTGCGAGCCGAGCTCCTCGCCGCTGCCTGCTCGCTCAGCCACGCGCTGGGGTTTGGTTGGTTTGCGAGCCGAGCTCCTCGCCGCTGCCTGCTCGCTCAGCCACGCGCTGGGGTTTGTTTGGTTTGCGAGCCGAGCTCCTCGCCGCTGCCTGCTCGCTCAGCCACGCGCTGGGGTTTGTTTGGTTTGCGAGCCGAGCTCCTCGCCGCTGCCTGCTCGCTCAGCCACGCGCTGGGGTTTGGTTGGTTTGCGAGCCGAGCTCCTCGCCGCTGCCTGCTCGCTCAGCCACGCGCTGGGGTTTGTTTGGTTTGCGAGCCGAGCTCCTCGCTGCTGCCTGCTCGCTCAGCCACGCGCTGGGGTTTGTTTGGTTTGCGAGCCGAGCTCCTCGCTGCTGCCTGCTCGCTCAGCCACGCGCTGGGGTTTGTTTGGTTTGCGAGCCGAGCTCCTCGCCACTGCCTGGGGTCGCTCAGCCACGCGCTGGGGGCTGTTTGGTTTGTTTGAGCCGAGCTCCTCGCCGCTGCCTGCTCGCTCAGCCACGCGCTGGGGTTTGTTTGGTTTGCGAGCCGAGCTCCTCGCCGCTGCCTGCTCGCTCAGCCACGCGCTGGGGGCTGTTTGGTTTGCGAGCCGAGCTCCTCGCCGCTGCCTGCTCGCTCAGCCACGCGCTGGGGCTTGTTTGGTTTGCGAGCCGAGCTCCTCGCCGCTGCCTGCTCGCTCAGCCACGCGCTGGGGTTTGTTTGGTTTGCGAGCCGAGCTCCTCGCTGCTGCCTGCTCGCTCAGCCACGCGCTGGGGTTGTTTGGTTTGCGAGCCGAGCTCCTCGCTGCTGCCTGCTCGCTCAGCCACGCGCTGGGGTTTGTTTGGTTTGCGAGCCGAGCTCCTCGCTGCTGCCTGCTCGCTCAGCCACGCGCTGGGGCTGTTTGGTTTGCGAGCCGAGCTCCTCGCCGCTGCCTGCTCGCTCAGCCACGCGCTGGGGTTTGTTTGGTTTGCGAGCCGAGCTCCTCGCCGCTGCCTGCTCGCTCAGCCATGCGCTGGGGCTTTGTTTGGTTTGCGAGCCGAGCTCCTCGCTGCTGCCTGCTCGCTCAGCCACGCGCTGGGGTTTGTTTGGTTTGCGAGCCGAGCTCCTCGCTGCTGCCTGCTTGCTCAGCCACGCGCTGGGGCTGTTTGGTTTGCGAGCCGAGCTCCTCGCCACTGCCTGCTCGCTCAGCCACGCGCTGGGGCTGTTTGGTTTGCGAGCCGAGCTCCTCGCTGCTGCCTGCTCGCTCAGCCACGCGCTGGGGTTGTTTGGTTTGCGAGCCGAGCTCCTCGCTGCTGCCTGCTCGCTCAGCCACGCGCTGGGGTTTGTTTGGTTTGCGAGCCGAGTTCCTCGCCGCTGCCTGCTCGCTCAGCCACGCGCTGGGGTTTGTTTGGTTTGCGAGCTGAGCTCCTCACTGCTGCCTGCTCGCTCAGCCACGCGCTGGGGTTTGTTTGGTTTGCGAGCCGAGCTCCTCGCCGCTGCCTGCTTGCTCAGCCACGCGCTGGGGTTTGTTTGGTTTGCGAGCTGAGCTCCTCGCTGCTGCCTGCTTCGCTCAGCCACGCGCTGGGGGCTGTTTGGTTTGCGAGCCGAGCTCCTCGCCGCTGCCTGCTCGCTCAGCCACGCGCTGGGGTTGTTTGGTTTGCGAGCCGAGCTCCTCGCCGCTGCCTGCTCGCTCAGCCACGCGCTGGGGCTGTTTGGTTTGCGAGCCAAGCTCCTCGCCGCTGCCTGCTCTCAGACCCGCGCTGGGGTTTGTTTGGTTTGGAGCCGAGCTCCTCGCCGCTGCCTGCTCGCTCAGCCATGCGCTGGGGTTTGTTTGGTTTGCGAGCCGAGCTCCTCGCCGCTGCCTGCTCGCTCAGCCACGCGCTGGGGTTTGTTTGGTTTGCGAGCCGAGCTCCTCGCCGCTGCCTGCTCGCTCAGCCACGCGCTGGGGGCTGTTTGGTTTGCGAGCCGAGCTCCTTGCCGCTGCCTGCTCGCTCAGCCACGTGCTGGGGTTTGTTTGGTTTGCGAGCCGAGCTCCTCGCCGCTGCCTGCTCGCTCAGCCACGCGCTGGGGTTTGTTTGGTTTGCGAGCCGAGCTCCTCGCCGCTGCCTGCTCGCTCAGCCACGCGCTGGGGTTTGTTTGGTTTGCGAGCCGAGCTCCTCGCCACTGCCTGCTCGCTCAGCCACGCGCTGGGGGCTGGTTGGTTTGCGAGCCGAGCTCCTCGCTGCTGCCTGCTCGCTCAGCCACGCGCTGGGGTTTGTTTGGTTTGCGAGCCGAGCTCCTCGCCACTGCCTGCTCGCTCAGCCACGCGCTGGGGTTTGCTGGTTGGTTTGCGAGCCGAGCTCCTCGCCGCTGCCTGCTCGTTCAGCCACGCGCTGGGGTTTGTTTGGTTTGGAGCCGAGCTCCTTGCCGCTGCCTGCTCGCTCAGCCACGCGCTGGGGTTTGGTTGGTTTGCGAGCCGAGCTCCTCGCCGCTGCCTGCTCTCTCAGCCACGCGCTGGGGTTTGTTTGGTTTGGAGCCGAGCTCCTCGCCGCTGCCTGCTCGCTCAGCCACGCGCTGGGGGCTGGTTGGTTTGCGAGCCGAGCTCCTCGCCGCTGCCTGCTCGCTCAGCCACGCGCTGGGGGCTGGTTGGTTTGCGAGCCGAGCTCCTCGCTGCTGCCTGCTCGCTCAGCCACGCGCTGGGGCTTGTTTGGTTTGCGAGCCGAGCTCCTCGCCGCTGCCTGCTCGCTCAGCCACGCGCTGGGGTTTGTTTGGTTTGCGAGCCGAGCTCCTCGCTGCTGCCTGCTCGCTCAGCCACGCGCTGGGGTTTGTTTGGTTTGCGAGCCGAGCTCCTCGCCGCTGCCTGCTCGCTCAGCCACGCGCTGGGGTTTGTTTGGTTTGCGAGCCGAGCTCCTCGCCGCTGCCTGCTCGCTCAGCCACGCGCTGGGGTTTGTTTGATTTGCGAGCCGAGCTCCTCGCCGCTGCCTGCTCGCTCAGCCACGCGCTGGGGTTTGTTTGGTTTGCGAGCTGAGCTCCTCGCTGCTGCCTGCTCGCTCAGCCACGCGCTGGGGTTTGTTTGGTTTGCGAGCCGAGCTCCTCACCGCTGCCTGCTCGCTCAGCCACGCGCTGGGGTTTGTTTGATTTGCGAGCCGAGCTCCTTGCCGCTGCCTGCTCGCTCAGCCACGCGCTGGGGTTTGTTTGGTTTGGAGCCGAGCTCCTCGCCGCTGCCTGCTCGCTCAGCCACGCGCTGGGGGCTGTTTGGTTTGCGAGCCGAGCTCCTTGCCGCTGCCTGCTCGCTCAGCCACGCGCTGGGGTTGGTTTGGTTTGCCGCGGTTTCTACGGCAACCCCTCCCCCTGCTACATCACTGGCCTCAGGCATGTAGGCAACCCGAGCCGGCTGCCCCTCCTCCCCTCTCCAGGAGGTCCTGAGCCACCAGCCCCTTACCTCCCGAAAAGCAAGGAAAGCAAAGGCAAAAGCAAGCTCTCAGAGCCGAGTTCCTCGCTGCTGCCTGCTCTCTCAGCCACGCGCTGAGAAAGAAGGTTTAATGACACAGCAAAACTAATGCTAACAGCAAGGCCAATATAAAGCATATGAAGTTATACTCACCTAGGAAATGTAGAATAGTCACAATAAACAGGAAAACAGTACTCAGGAGCAGAAAAGTGAGCTAGACCCTCCAGGAACAGAGAGAAGCAAGAGGAAGGAGACGCTCCAGCCCTTAGCAACCTGAGGGAGCTGGGATTGTTTAGCCTGGAGAAGAGGACGCTCAGAGGAGACCTTATTGCTCTCTACAGCTTCCTGAAGGGCAGTTGTAGCCAGGAGGGGGTGGCCTCTTCTCCCAGGCAACCAACGCCAGAACAAGAGGACAGAGTCTCAAGCTGCACCAGGGGAAGTTTAGGCTGGAGGTGAGGAGAAAGTTCTTCACAGAGAGAGTTGTTAGCCATTGGAATGGGCTGCCCAGGGAGGTGGTGGAGTCACCGTCCCTGGAGGTCTTCAAGAGGGAATTGGATGTGGCACTTGGTGCCATGGTTTAGTCATGAGGTCTGTGGTGACAGGTTGGACTTGATGATCTTTGAGGTCTCTTCCAACCTTGGTGATACTGTGATTCTGTGATCTTTCTGGCATGGGTAGGACTTCAGCTGCATTTTCACCTTTTAAATTTTACTCTTAGCAGAAAAGCTGTATAATTGAAGGACCATCAGCCTTGGAGCTTTTTCCTTTCTGCCGCTTCTTCGTAGTTTGTTCATGTTAATGAGATGTGCCTCACCTAACCTGGATTGTAACAGGAGGGAACTAACCTGACATCTACATACCAAGAAGAACTCTTTAGCACAATCTAGTGATACTTAGGAATCCCATACGTTTTGGTTTTTTTTTAAACACTGAAATGAGCCTTCTGTTATGATAGTTTTCTAGTGCACATGAACACAGTAGTGCACAGAGCTTTACAAGTCCTGAGGAACTCTTCAGCTACACCTGGGTACTGCAGTTTTCTTTGGCACCTGCTCTAAACAGCTCTCATTTCCCACTCTAGAGAAGTCTGCCTTTTAGTTTGTTGGAGTACCTAATGAATATCAAATACCCTTGTACCCTTAGGGAAGAAAAAACTTGCAAAGTTCAATGTTTTTTGTGATGCACTACCTTAAAGAGGAGCATATGAATAAATAATTCGTGCACTAGCTCTGTAATGTTCCTGTTACAACTGATCGCAGTTGTCCTCCTGCCTGGCTCTGCTGTTTCAGGCTGCAGAGAAAATCAGCACATTCTGAGTCTCTAGCCAATGTGTCACCTCATCTTTGGTTTCTGCACATGAAAGAGAAAACCTCACATGTATTTGTGAAGACACTATCTACCCTGAAGTGCATATTTGAAGGACTGGAAACCTGTGTGTTGGAAGAGGCATTCCTCTCACTTCACAGAGCCCCAGCCTCAAAGCAGGGAGAAAGGCATCTGCCAGTGCAATTGCAATCAACTGTTCCTCTCCTGCCCCAAGGAAACTAAAACACAGTGTCTGTCTCAAGCAGCACGGAGGCTGCTGTTTCTTGCAGGATTTATATTTAGGACTAAAAACATGCAAGCAATTCAGAGCAAGAAGCTGGAGGTACCTATGCAGACTTCAAGAATGTGAGCATTGGGGTAGCACATGATGATGAAGCTGGGAGTAAGCAGCTCTGATTCAGGCTGGAGACCAGCAAGTCCTTTGGAGCGGTGGAATTAATAAGGCCTCTCAAAGATGTAAACCAGTAAAAATTGAGTCTGGCATACAATAATCCTGTCAGACAGGAATTCACTTGTCCCTGCACAGGCAGACTATGTGAATTGAGAAGCTTCTCAGTGATCAGCTTTACCCTTTGTCAGCACATAGGGACAATTCCGTTACGGGAAAATACAAGCTGGAGAAAAAGCTTCACATTTGTTTCATGTTCTATTTGTCACTGCTATGGGGATCTGCAGGGTGTTTGGGACTTCTGGCTTTTACATGTTCATTGCCAGCTTCTGCACATTGAGCTTGGCTCTTTCACCAGTGTCTTTCTTGGGTTGTCTGTTCAAATCTTACTTGGTGTTGCCCATAATATCAACAATACTAAGACTGAATTCTCAATCTATAAAAAAGCCTAGTAACAAATAATGTTCAGAGAGTACTTTGGATATTGCATCCTGTATGAACCTGCAGATTTCTCCACAGTGGCTGCAGGCAGACGAGGGCAAAGCAGATCCATGTCCTGCAGTTCAGCCATCTTGGCTTGGCAATCCTTTGGCATACGCTTAACACTCTGACACTGTCTCCCATCAGATCATTGGAGTGGAGATAATGCAGATCAGCAGTAATAGATTCATGCATACATCTAATTGCAGAATGCTTAACTTCACTGCCAAAAAATTATCACCCCACTCTAAGATGTTATTGCCTGAGGTGTATCAGCTCTAGAGAAACTGGAAGTGCATGAGCACCTGTTTAACTGTGACCTGCTCTGCAAAGGCCACCTCACAGACATTAAAATGTCCTCTAGAGTGTGTTCTGCTTCAAGGACTGTACTTCTGTGACACTGTCAACATGAAAATTCTGCTGGATTCCACTCGTGGTTTTGCAGGTGACAATGCTTCGAAGCTTCCTAAGTGTTCCTGCTCTTCAATTCACTTTTTGGACCTCAGATGATCTTTATGGAATTTTTTCAGTCTTAGTTGCGTAACACTTTAATGATCACATAGCAGCCCTGAAAAGTCTTCTCCTAAACAAGTACAGAATAGAATCATAGAACTGTTCTGGTTGGAAAAGCCCTCTAAGATCACTGAGCCCAACCACAGACCAAACACCACTATGGCCATGTGTGCACATTTCTTGAACAACGCCAGGGATGGTGACTCCAGCACCTCCCCGGGCAGCCTGTGCCAAGGCCTGCCTACTCTTTCAGTAAAGACACTTTTCCGAATATCCAACCTAAACCTCCCCTGGCACAATTTCAGGCCATTTCCTCTCATCCTATCAGGTGATAACAGAAAGAAAGGACTGACCCCTACCTCACTCCAACCTCCTTTCAGGGAGCTGTAGAGAGCAATGAGATCTCCATTCAGTCTCCTTTTCTCCAGATTAAACAACCCCAGTTCCCTCAGCTGCTCCTCACCAGACTTGTTCTCCAGACCCTTCACCAGCTGTGTTGCCCTTCTCTGAACCCACTCCAGCACCTCAAGGTCCTTCTTGGAGGGGCCCAAAATGGTACTCAAAGTGTGGCCTCACCAATGCTGAGTATAGGGGCACAATCACTTCCTGGTCCTGCTGGCCACAGTATTCCTCATCCTTCTTGGCCACGTGAGCACATTGATGGTACATTTTCAGATGGCTGTCAACTAACACCCCCAGGTCCTTTTCTGCCAGGCAACTTTCCAGCCACTCTGCTCCAAGCCTGTAGCATTGCCGGGGTCAGTATGACCCAAGTGCAGCACCCAGCCCTTGGCTTTGTTAAACCTCATGCCATTGACCTCAGCCCATAGATCCATCCTGTCCAGATCCTTTTGCAGAGCTTTCCTACCCTCAAGCAGATCAACACTCCTACTAAATTTAGTGTCATCTGCAGATTGACTGGGCATGCACTCAATTGCATCGTCCAGATCATTCATAAAGATTAAGGTACTAAAGAGGTATTATTGATAAAGACATGAAAGAAGGCCCAAAATTTTCCAGATCTCATGCTGCTAATAATTCCATTTACATCTAGCAGACTCTCAAGTCTCAGCATTAGTATTAGGACTCTTATTTCACATTTTGTCCCAGACAGAATAGTGTTCTTTGAAAGGAAGAAGGACGCTCCTGCAATCTAGATTGATTTGCCCTCCCAATCTTCTGTATTTCAGCTACGAAGGATATTGCACCCTTATATTACAGAATCACAGCATGGAGGATGTTAAAAGGGACCTCTGGACATCATCTAGTCCAACCCCCTGCTAAAGCAGGGTCACCCACAGCATCTTGCCCAGGATCACAATGGCCAATGGTTTGGACCCTTGCCAGAGAAGGAGACTCCACAATATCTCTGGGCAGCCTGCTCCAAGACTCCAGCATCCTCAAACAAAAGAAGTTTCTCCTGATGTTCAGGTGGAACAGTTTGTGCTCATTGCCCCTAGTCCTGTCACAGGGCATCACTGAAGAGAGTCTGGCCTTATCCTCTTGCCCCCCACCCTTTAGCTCTTGCTGAGCATTGATCAGATCCCCTCCAGGGCTCTCTGCCTTCTCTTTTCACAGACATGCTCCAGGCCCCTCAACTTCTTTGTAGCCTCCCCTGGACTCTCTCCAGTAGTTCCCTGTCTCTCTTGAAATGGAGAGCCCAGAGCTGGCCCCAGTACGCCGGATATATCGCCTCCCTCACGCAGATTATAAGGGAAGGAGATCCTCTATCTATCTCCTGACCACATTCTTCTTAATGCATCCTTTATTTAGAGAACATATGTATGTAGTTAAAACTAATCTCTGTTCTTATGAGATCGCTCTCTGCCACTGGCAATAAGTGGTTTATGGACAGCTTCAGCCAACATGGACCTTTGGGGATAGGAAACTTCTACTCATGGGTTAAGCATGAGATATGCATCAATGTAATATTAGTGTCCAGGTCAGACCATACTGACATCTGTGTTCTAATGAGCTTAGTCTTTACTTCCTAATGACATCAAAGTGAAAGCTTCTTTAATAACTTAATTTCATTTAGCTCTATTCACCTGTGACCATACTTCCAGCAGAGTACTCAGAGGCCTCTGTTTTATCATCTACAATAGGTACTAGTTTCCCACATTGTTAGTGACTATGTCTAGAAATCACAAAAAAACAGTCCCACATGCAGGTAGGCTACAACAATAGAGGTTTTTCTGACCCCTCTTCATCCCAGGCCTTGCACGAGCAACATCCCACATTAAAGATATTTTTACTTGTCTGCAAAAGCTTGTTTCCCTAACACTACCAATGAAGTGGCATCCCAAATGTACAGAAGGTCCAGTGCTCATCACTGCATAACCACTGCCCTCTCATTAGCTTCCATTCACAAAGGCAATGGCTGAGGGAACACCACACAGCTGAGGATCTACAGCCCTAAGAAGGTCGGTAAATAAAAGCTAGAGATTAGCCCAATATTATCAAATCCTGCCATTTAAAGTCTCTTCTGGCAGACTTAATAGCCAACATAAATCAGTTTTAGAAGAGGGGCTGGAATGAGCAGCATCTAAATCAGCATCACACATATCCAAGTGGGCTGACAGAAATCCATCTTCTAACCTGGTGGCAATAATGCCTGCAGAAATTGGGGAGATTTATGCCAGGACTCAAGGAATATGATATTCCTCTTGAATTAACTAATTTTTGCAATCAGTGTACTGTCAGTGATACACTGCTGCCAGGAGAGATTTGTGGCCTGCCTGAAGTACTGACTGTCTTCCATTTTCTACAGTGAAAGTGTCTGTCAGCGTGAGTGATAGCAGCAAGAGTTACACACCGCTAACAATAGGAAGGAATGTTCTTTCCATCATGCCCACAAACAACATTTGTAAATAACATATAACAAAACACAGAAAGGGAATCACTGTGATGTGTGCAAGAAAACATTTGGCCTTTCTATATTTAATTGTTTTCTTCCAATGGTACTTTGCATTACAACGGACTTTTCAACCTTAGGTCACCCTAGAAAAGAGGCACCACTGGGAGAAGCTAATTCTGTTAGGGGTGAGCTAAGATAATCTAAAGCCAGACCAGTGTGAAACTCTATCAAACCCAGTCATCGGTCTCAGCACGTACCATGGAAAGTCTCTTGAATTTCCTAGGGTCAGGCTGGTTGCTGTCCCAGACACTTGTCAAGTCCCAGCTGTTGACTATGGGGCTCTCCTGTCTCATCAGTCTAATCATGGATTCCCACAACAGTCAATGGCTTCTCTCCTGCCAGGTTCAGCTCTGAATAACTCTAAAGCACTGATTTCATACATACTTTTAAAATATTTTTTCTAAGAGGTATTTGAATGAAAAGACAGTCAAGAAAACTACTCTTTTCCACCCCATTTTAAAAAACCCACAAGTTCTGTGTATAAAAAAGGAGGTTGAAGCCAAAATGTAGGTCAGACTTGTAAAATGGCATGGAAATAACACCAGGCACAGAGCAGATTACTTTGAGCATTTGAGCTGTGAGCATTTGAGAGTTGTCTCTGGAGCATACCCAAAGGAAAACTTTAGCAAGGTCTTTAAACACACTCCTGAGACTTAGTGGGCCACAGGGAAATGCAGCAGAAGTGCCCAGAGGTCCCAGGAAGGAATTCCCAAAGGCTGACACACATAAACACATGGCTCTTTGGAAGATTGCTGCAGAAAGTGGGTGATCCTACAAGCATGTGTGGATGGAAGCAGTGGGATGGCCCAAGCTTCAGCTGTGAAAATTAGAATTCTTAGCTGATTTATTTCTCCCAAACTGCAGATATAGAGTCCATGTTGGAGTTTTAGCCTGATGAGTGCCTTCAAATCTGAAAGAAAGATATTCCTCTATACTCTGGAATAATGCATTCCACTACACAACTCACTGCACTACAGGAATCCTGTTTCATCATTTTCAATATTTCTGCCCTTTGCAGAACAGCTTTTGGCTCACCTGCTTAGAAATTGCTGCAGGGTTTCCCAAACCAGACATGAAGCTGTAGGTGAGCATCTGGTTTGAAGAGAGAGGAGGACCACAGCTGTGATTTCTCATCCATAGGCAGTACCCCACCCCGACAAGCTAACTCAGAGTTGCACAAATAATACTCTTTTCCTGCATTTTAAATAGAGAGACAATGTTTACCACTGTGTAGCAATACAGACCACCCTGTGCCCTCCTATTAGGCTCACACAAACGTTTTCCATATTTCAGTAGTCAGAGGAATCTTCTGCTCAGAGGAAAACTTGCAATGGGCAGAGGTGTCTTGTGGGAAGCATAAGGTGATCCAGCCTCACTGCTCACCTCTGTGCTACTTCAGTTGTCCTTGGAGGATACTGAGACAAAGCAGCAGGTGAAGCAGCTGAAAAGTTGAATGCGACTGTACCGAGTGAAGCTGTGGTGAAGGCACTTTTTGCCCAGATATTAGATCTTGTCCCAGCATGTGGACAAGTTTCCCCTCCTTCAGGAGGAAGACAAAAGCCAAGGCATTAGCCAGGCCAGCACGCACCCAGTGCATGCAGTGCTTGTGCATACACCAAGTATGGCATAATTCCAGCTTCAAGCTTTCTATAGGCTGAAGACAGTTGTTTATGAGAGTGCCCATTGGTCAAACCCTGCCTTGAGGAATCTATAACTATCACCCCTGTTGGTAAACAAGTTGCCCCCTCTTTCACTTTGTCTCTGTACTTGCTCGAGAGAAAAACTCTCGAGCCATAGCCTCTGCCATTGAGCTCATTGTTGTTAGCTTCTATCATACATGCACGCATACTGAAAGCCTCTGCGTCGTGAGAAGCAATTGTAACGATTGTCTCCAAAGGGAGGACCTTCGCTGAGCCCAAGAAGCCCAGCGTTGCCACAGTCAGTCATACCGACCGGGAGAGCCCACCGTGCCACTGGAGGGCTGGACCAACCCCCAAGGGTAAGATCTGCCCAGATGTCGGGGAGAAGGGACTTGATCAAGACTGAGTCCACATATGCCTAGCCCCGCCATGGCGGGAGAGGAGCTGCCACGTGTGCCTCTCTGAGCCCTGTAAACCTCAGGGAAGACTAAAGCACTGCTCATGCCTATACTGCACCAAACCCGGGACCACTCCGAGAGTCCCGCTATTCCTTTAAGCCCAGTAAATGATAAGCTGCCGCTTAATGCAGCTGCATTCACTCCCTGAGGCCATTTACATCAGCCCCGAGATTCGCCATAGCCGGGCCGACCCCACAGCCTTTGTTTGTGTCGTTGCCCGATCGGAAACGTCCGAGCCCACCTATCGGCAACCGTGGCCCCACCCTGTCGTGCGAGCCGACTTCGAGGGCCGACCCCATGGGCCGACCCCGACCAGGACCGATTCCTGTTGTCTGGAGGGAATCAACCAAGTCCTGAAGGGAACCTGCTTCCGAGCTAAGCCCAGGTTCCATTATTCCCTCTCCACTGCTGCAGAGAGAGGAGACAGTAACCCAACGCCGCTGTCCAACTTGACTAGGAACCAGTCCAGTGACAGTAGTCTGCCGGACCTCTACCATGCTACAAACAACAGCTACAGAGTATCTTCCACGTGCTTTCCATCCACTAGCACTCAGTTCAAAGTATCCGCGTCTAGCAGAGTAATCGCTGACGCATAGAAATGTTATAGTACTGCTGTATATAGCCAGAAGCCACCCGCGTCCCGCCGAGTCGCCATCTAGTGGCCAAGCGGCAGAACTGCACCCTTTGTTATATAAATATAGAAATAGTCCGTAGATAGTTTAATTACGTTCTAATCATAACACTAAGCCACTTATGGAATATATTTCACGAAAGTGCACTAGAACATGCATATAAGTTAGTGATTCACTGGTTATTAATAATTTTATAATTAATAAAAATATTATTTTCATAATTCATATTCATAAATTTAATAACCTCTTCATAACAGAAGCAAAAGCTCCCAGTCCTGGACTATCTTACTGGAAGTAATTCCGTAATCCTTTGACAAAAGAAGCAATGATCAGAAGATCCAGATGTTAGATCTAGGATTCAGTGACTGTAAGATGAGGTGAAAATAGACAGCCTACACACGATTTTCATTGGATCGGCTGTCCACTTGGCATAAGCCAAGGATGATGGGATGGAATTGATTCCCTTTTCAGAAAGGAAAGATTTGAATAGCCAGGACTTAACTTAAGGAGACCCTAACCTCAGTCTCAGCTAAATCTTCCTTAAAGAACAAAGGATATAAGATCTTACATGCCTTTTCAGCCCTAATGGCACTACTTAGTACAAGCCAAAAATCACAGGAGCAAATGATAAGTACGGTAAAATATCTTCCTTTCTGGGTAGCTGTGCATAGTGAGATCAATTAAAAGGACAGTATGGAGCCAAGTGATATCCTGCAACCATGCTAGAAAACAGTTAATGGCCTGTTAAGTAGTTCTCCTGTTGTAGCTGTTACCCGATTTAACCTTCCTCAAACGTTAGGGGAAAAAGAGGGGGTGGGGAAAAGCAGAAAACACCTCTTCAATGAGATGTTACAAAAGCTTTATTCGTTGTGACAACCTGACACTACTGAGACTGGGAGGAGTGAAAGTGTGGTCTAAGAGGCCATTGTATGCTTTAAGCAGTGTGGGAGGAAACCCTGGAACTGACAACGTCAAGCACTCCCCAGAAAATCCTGAAGAATTAAAGTTGATGGAATGCCCAGCTTCATCCAGGAGAGAAGGTCATTAGGAACACTCATGAAAACTCCTCTCTGGAAGAGATTTAGCATGTTGGGCAGGGAGACAAGATTTTCCCCTCTGTTGGTACAATCAAGTCCTTTGTAGTGAAATTGGTGGAAGACAAAAGCTTGGATCTTCCACTCCTCTGAGTGCTCTGGAGTCACTTATTACCAAGTTGATTTTGCAGCAATTTATCGCTACTTTGGACTATTATGGGTTAGAGGCAGTGAAGAACTATGAACACACCTGGTATATCTGAAGACTGGAGAACTTTGTCCTGATACTCCTTTAAAACCTCTTGGTGTTTTCTACATCTAGATAGGTACATATCACAACCAGCCTGGAGAGGTCAGTAACAGGGGCTGGTAACACCTCTCTCCCTATTCTGCTATCTCCAAATGCGTCAACTAAGGTGTTGCACCTTGTGGTTTTACATGTCTCAAGGCAAAAATTCACAGTCCTCCACTCCCAGATCAAACTCTGCCCTTATCCATTCAGTATGAGTAGGTTCAGGCTCCTCTTCCGTTGCCTTGTGTGTAAGCTGCTATTTAAGGGTGTGGATCAGACCAAAGGCCCACCTAGCCTACTACCCTCTCTCCAGCCAAGGCCAGTGATAGACAATGTAGGGATAGTAAAAACACAAGGGAAGCGTGCAGGGACCCTTTGCTAGAGTTGTTCAGTGAGAACACAGCTGTTTTCTGTGCCAAAGGAGCTGTGCACCAATTGCATTTCCCTCTGACTCCCAAACACTCCACAGCTATGCCAGCACCGTTATCCACTGTTCTGGAGCAAATCCCTGACTTGCCTGTGGCAGAGAAGTATGCAAATGAGACGGGAACGCTAAATTTTCTTCTGTGCTTCTGTTTCTTTTTAAAGCAGAGCACCAGCCTTACTTATTTCTCTAGGTCTAACTTTGTTCTGCCTATTTTGTTGACAAAGGGGGAGAAGGGACAAAAAGGCAGAAATCGCACTGTGTCTGAAATACCACTGTCCCTGCTTGGAAGAAAGCAAATATTCCAGCTGCTGATTTTGCTAAAAAGGACCTGACTTAGCTCCTTTGCAGTTACCTGTGGTTATGAAAAGATAACTCTCTGTTTATGTGGCTGTTTTCTTTTTGAAATGGGGTTTCAGGAACAGTGAAGTAAGAATTATGTTAATGAAAAGAAGAAAACCAACAGAATTTCTCCTTTCTGACCTCTGGCCTCTCTCAAATGATGTGCAGCTAATAAGTGAATCGTTGGTTACACAGTTATCTGAAGTGGATCATCACTGCACAAAGATGTGAAAATGGAATCAAATCTGCATCAAAATGAGGTCATGGCAGTTTGTAGGAGATTTGATCTCAGATGGATTATCACCTTCTCTTCTCCAACTTGATTTACAGCCCTGCAATAAAAGCTACAACACATAAAAGCTTTTTGATATGGATGATAATAACCAAGTGAACCATTTTATTTCCGATTGTCAGACAGATCTGCTCTAGCACCCACAGTGCACGACACTCATGTAGGCTGCATTTCTGCCAGGTGTTTATGACCTTGGGTAGTTGAAGGCACCTTGCCTTAGTAAGTGAAGACCTCAGATCAAGTGAAATCCCAAAGCCTTTGCTGTTTGCCATCACTGGAAACCTATTTGGAGAAGAGCCACAAACTTCAGCTTTCCAAGCACAGCAGAGGATGCCCATTCCCAGTGTCAAACTCAGCCAGTACACAAGCCCAGATGTCAAATATTTTAATTATTTTCTGCTGGCTCTGGTACAAAACTAGGGCAACAGACTTCAGAAGGCTACCCAAAGGCAGATTACACTCCTTCATGCAGAAATGCCTAATTTTGTGTTATTTCTAGTGTTTAACTGTGAAATTTCAGTTTATTCCAAATCTCTTAAGTGCCTTATTAAAGCACTCAGGATCACACTGAAAATTAGAAGGCTTTTAGGAATAGTAACATGTTCCCCTTTCCCTCTTCCCTTCTCCTTTTACTGTTGCTACTTTTGGCCCTCATAATTTTCCTCCCTGCAGCAATTTCACCCACAATACTTTTACTCATTTGTCTCTTTAACAATTAGCCATTAAATATCCACAGTTTAGTTTTAATTAGTGTTACTTCCAAAAGAGATAAATAGGGAACCAAGACATTCCTATTTCAAAACTGCTGGTTCAGATTGGATGCTTATTGCATATACCACTAAAAAGTCTGTGTTCAGTTCCTCCTAGGAAAGCCATCTTCTGAACTAGATGAATGCTTGAAGAGGGGAGAAAAGAGCCAAGATCCAAATCCCTGTCAGGGAATGTCTTGCAGCTGATTTAGACTTCATCAAGCACCTTTTCATGTGAACAGAGCCACTGACATTACCAAAGCATTTTGTCCTCTCACTTTTAGATTTCTTAGATTATTTTTTTCCTTAGAGTTTGTATATTTATACTAATTCACCCCTGTCACCATCTGGGGGTCCCTAAACACCTTTTGCAATACAAAGTTAAAGAACAAAGTTCTGTCCCAATCTGTTATTGTGCCAAACCTTCTCTCTGGCTTCCTTAATCTCTCTCTTCTTCTAATGCTTTCCCACACAAGCATTTCTGAGTGTGAGTAATTCTCCTTCCCATGCCTGGTAGGCTCAGCAAGCTGAGCTCTTTCAAGATCACTGTGCACTCACCAGGCTCAGCTCACTCATACTTGCCTAGTCCTGCACATTTGCCTCAGCACAGCACTGTTCCTGTGCCCATTAGTGCTGCCACTCAGCACAGTCAAGTTGGCTACAGCAGAATGCTTACACCATTTTACTGCTTCCACATTTAGAACCAAGTTTCCTGCAGCTGCTCTGGTCTCTGCAGAGTGTGCACTGCAGTGTGCATGTACTCTGAGCATCCTCCTGTGGAGAACATTATCTTCCCCTGAGGGTCCAACTAGCCTTTCCTTGCACTGCTTCTAGTTTGGACCACCCCTCTTTGACAAGGGTAACCATGGCTACACTCTCTAGAGGAATTCTCAGCAGGGTCTTGAGCAATGGCATCAGGTCTTTCCTACCTCTGCTGGAAACACCATACCCCTAGGAGATACCAAAAATTAAATTGGACTGCTCTCCAGTTGCCTGGTAGCCATCTTTCAATACCCTGAGCAACACTTCTCAAACCTGAGGCTGTCAAAAAAAACACCACAATATAATTGTCATCTCTTCTTCTCTTTCTTTCCCCTTCCACCAAGTAGGGAAGCTGTCTCCTTTCCAGCCTTCAGACTGAGCTGTTGAGGACAGCAAAGTGAAAGGCAAGGGGGATTAAAATTACCAGTCCAGCCATGGACACAGTGGCAGCAGTCATCCCACTGCTTAGGTGTGAGGCTTTCCCCCTTGCTTCCCCTTTCTGGGATGACAAGACAACGGGTGATGGATGATACAGCTATACCAGCACCACAGCAAGACCAGACTCATCTTCCCAGGAAAGAAGGTACACTTGGTGGTGGTGAAGCTGTCAGGAGGCCAGGTTGCAGGCAAAGAGGCAACTCCACCCAGGTTATGCTGCTGAGATGGTTGTCTCAGAGTGCAGTAGTGAGAAAAGAGCCCTGAGAATATAAGGAAGGCCATGGCATGGAGCAAGGCATGGGAGCAAAGGTAGAGAATCTGGGGATAGGATTCAGTATAGTGAGGCCACTGTTGGGTTTACTACAGTTCAGGGTGAAAGGAGTTTGAGATACAGAGACCCAGGCTGTAGAAATTCTCACAAGGCATGTGGAAAGGCTGAAAAAGCTGAAAGAATGTCCTTCCCCTCCTCTGTCAGTCTCCAGGTTATAGTTAACAGCAGTAAATCCTGCCAGTGGTCCCTAAATACATGCCATTGTACTCTGTTTTAAGCACAGTTGTTACATTTCTGTTACTCCAGTTTCACACCAATACCTTAGATGGAACACCATCCCTGTTGTATCCCACTGGGCACACAGCCCCTGTCTATTGCAATCCAAGGTCAGAAACCAATATTGCAAAACTAGAGAAGAAGGGTTCAGAAGAATTTCCTCCTCAGGGGAGGAATCACTACCAGCAGAATGAGCTAGAGAAACAGTTTTACTCGGAGGAAGCTGACAGAAAAAACAAGGCTTCAGAAAATCTGGTAGTTGGAGCACCTGCATGGAATAAAAGTCACATCAATTACTACAAGAGATTTGAACCTGTGGCCTTCATCTTCATATAATTAACCCAGCCACTGATTTCTAGCAGCAGGCTATCAAATTACCCCGAGCTAAAGAATATTTAACTGTGTATATAAACCATATGAGCTCTGACAGAAGGACTTGATAAAAGGAAATTGACTTAAGGAACTGCATTTTCCAGTGAGGGAAAGAAGAAAAGTAAAAATTCCTCTCCATTAAAAAAAAAAAATAAATCCCACCTGATAAACCTTAGCTGCTGTTTGAACTCCTGACAAATAAAGGAATCCTAAAACCAAGCTCTGGGCATTTTTTCGAGCAAAGTTACTCACTGCTGATCTCTCCCAAACAAAATGTGATCAGTAACAACAGCTCCATTTAGTGTTAACGAGAATTATTATGCATATGTGGCATAAGCACTCCTAGCACACCATGGCATTTGGCTGAAAGCCTGAAGATACTCCTCATATTTATTGTGCACTATCTGAACATTCCCTCCCCTCCCCTCCATCTTTCACACTGTAAATTATTCAAGCTTTATTTCTTGTCCCTGGAAAAACAGTGCTGGCCTGGGCTGCCATCCAAGAAAGACTTCTTAAAGGACTAACTGGTTTGGATAAGATCTGTAAGATAGGAAGGCATTTGATTATTCCAGAAAGAGAAATTAATTCAAATCACTTTAATTTCTCCATGAAGGTTGCTGCATGGCAGAAGTGTTTCGTGGTCAGCTCAGGACAGCTGAACCCTCACAGCACATGTGTCACAGGCACCTAGCTTTGGCTTCTTTCAGGAGGAATAAGAGTATAAGAGGTCTGGAGAACCTCTCCTCCTTCTACTAACCCATTCCTTTTAATCTCTTCTAACACTGTGCAACAGCTGCTACCACCACAGCCTTAGGACTTCCGTGCTAAATTCTCTACAAATCCAGGAATATCTCCCTTATGAGTCAAGGCTGAGGGAGCTGGGTCTCTTTAGCTTGGAGAAGAGGAGGCTGAGGGTGACCTCATTCATCTTTATACAGATGTGAGGTGTGAATGTCAGGAGAATGGAACCAGGCTCCTCTCAGTGATGTTCAATGGCAGGATAGAGGGCAATGGGTGCAAGCTGGAGTGTAGGAGGTTTCATGTGAACATAAGAAAAAACCTTTACACTGTGAGGGTGACAAAACACTGGAACAGGCTGCTCAGAGAGGTTGTGGAGTCTCCCTCTCTGGAGACACATTTCCTGTGTGACCTACTCTAGGTGATCCTAGGAAACGCAAAAAGCCAAAAAGGCAAGAGGCATGGGCAAGAGAGATGATATGGGCAGAAATTATTTGTTAATGTTGGAACCTGTAGGTGCAACATTGACCCACCTCAAGGTTTTAGAATCTCTGATATCTACAAAAATCAATGAACTAAACCAACCATCACCTTGGGGCATTTTTTTACTGCTCTTGTAAGAGTCCCAGATCTGAACGTCACCATAGCACTATTTTGTGGCATTAGGCATCTTCATCTTCTCATTCTAGAACAGCAAGTGGAATTATTTCTGCCTGCAGCAAGCAGAATGATGTGCTATGTTGCTTCTGAGTATAACTGATCTCTAGTGATGTGCACCAGCTGGGGCTCTGGGGCTAGATCCAACTTAGGACTTGGGTGCCTGAAGCTAGACTTGAGCAGAAGTGCAGCTCCTCAAACCAAAATAGCCACAGAGAGCTGCTCTCCATGCTTGCAGGCATCCAAACTAACTTGCCATCTCCTTGTTTAACCTTCAAGTTTCCTAGAAACTTTTGCTTCCAGATGTGTCCAGGAGTGCCCCAGCAGGACCAGTGCAGTGTTTGGCCAATCTACATTATTCATCCATCCTTGAGTGTCTTGGTTTGGTGGCAACTCCAGAGCACAGTGTCCCCCAGGGATCAGTGCTGGGCCCCATCCTCTTTAACATCTTCATTGATGATCTGGATGAGGACATTGAGTCAGTCATCAGCAAATTTGCAGATGACACCAAGTTGGGAGCAGATGTGGATCTGTTAGAGGGCGGAAGGGCTCTACAGAGGGACCTCAACCGACTGGACAGATGGGCAGAGTCCAACATGATGGTATTCAACAAATCCAAGTGCCGGGTGCTGCACTTTGGCCACAACAACCCCAGGCAGAGCTACAGGCTGGGGTGGGAGTGGCTGGAGAGCAGCCAAACAGAAAGGGACCTGGGGGTGCTGATTGACAGCCACCTAAACATGAGCCAGCAGTGTGCCCAGGTGACCAAGAATCCTGGCCTGCATTAAGAATAGTGTGGCCAGCAGGAGCAGGGAAGTCATTCTGCCCCTGGACTCAGCACAGGTTAGGCCACACCTTGAGTTCTGTGTCCAGTTCTGGGCCCCTCAGTTTAGGAAGGACATTGAGACACTTGAACGTGTCCAGAGAAGGGCAACAAAGCTGGGGAGGGGTTTGGAGCACAGCCCTATGAGCAGAGGCTGAGGGAGCTGGGGTTGTTCAGCCTGGAGAAGAGGAGGCTCAGGGGAGACCTTCTTGCTGTCTACAACTACCTGAAGGGAGGTTGTAGCCAGGTGGGGGTTGGTCTCTTCTCCCAGGCAACCAGCACCAGAACAGGAGGACACAGTCTCAAGCTGTGCCAGGGAAAGTTTAGGCTGGAGGTGAGGAGAGAAAGTTCTTCACTGAGAGAGTCATTCACCATTGGAATGTGCTGCCCAGGGAGGTGGTGGAGTCACCATCCCTGGAGGTGTCCAAGAGGGGATTGCACGTGGCTCTCGGTGCCATGGTCTAGTCATGAGGTCTTGGGTGATAGGCTGAACTTGATAATCTTTGAGGTCTCTTCCAACCTTGGTGATACTGTGATACTGTGAACTCTTCCTTTCATCAAACACAGCATTAACTTCTTTTAAAAATACAGATGAAAGAGGTCATGCCTGTCTCCTATATAACATCCATGTAGTTATAGTACTCACCCAGGTGGTGGGAGAATTTGATCCATCCTCCATGGGCAGGAGAGTTTGCCAGCTGCCATGCTGGGCCAGAACCCTCTCTGCTACTCTTGTCAAAGCTGTGACACTATGATCAGTAATTCCAGGTTCACACAGCTGAAAAAAGAGTAAAAGGCTGAGCATTATGCATTGTCCTATGAACCAGATGGAGTTTGTTGCAGGAGGTATGTCTTTGATAATGTGTCTATCCTTGGATCAAGCCACTGTCCAACATTTACCAACATGAATAAGGATCCTTTGGGACGAAAAGTGCAAATGTAAATACTCTTTCTTTACTGATTGTTGTGGTTGAGAGCCAGCCAGCAGCTGAGCTCCAAGCAGCTGCTTGCTCACTGCCCCTCTACATTCTCACCTCCCAGTGAGATGGGAAGAAAATCAGGAGCAAAATGCAAAATGCCAGAGGTTTAAATAAGGGGAATTGAACAGAACAACACCAAGAGAGGAGAAACAACAGGAAACACACTGTAGAATGAATGACATAACCACAACGCCACACCACCAGTCTCTGCACCCACTGTACATCTGCATTGCTTCCAGCCCTCCCCTTGTGCAGTAGGCATGGCATCAGTATGGTATGGGACACCTCATGGTTCAGTTGGCTATCCTGGCTGTGGCCCTTCCCAGCTTCTGAAGAAAATGAACTCTGTTCTGATGTAACAGGAGTTTCACTCAAAGGGCAGCTTAGGCCTCAGATTGGGAACTAAGAGAAATCTCTCCGGGCTCTGGTAAGGGAATTATCCAGAAAGGCAATGGAACCGAGGAACAACCATAAAACTCTGAATTAAAAACACAGGGTGCAAAAAATGGAGCACCCACACTGAGAAAAGTGGAAATGCCAGAAAAAGCTCTGCAGAGAATAAACCAAACCAGATCCAAGAGAGTGACAGGCACTAGACACAACCAAAGTCAGTCAGCAGCAGCAAATTGCATCTGTGTCTCCCCCAGTGATGTGTTCAATTATTGAGACAAGAGTTTCCTGCCAAGTGAACAGCAGAGTCAGTAATTAATTGTAGTGCAGATACTTTGAACTCTGAGAGGTGTGTTATGTTCTGGCTGTCACCACTCATTCTGCAAACATCAGAGGATTTCACATGTCAGCTTCTGCTGAACACAGAGGTTCTTTCTGTCTTTCAAATGAAAGTCAGACAGAAGCAAGAGCTGCTCAAAAAGGCTTTACTCAAAAGTTTTGCACCAGCTTTACAGGTGCGTTAGACAATTCTGTATCAAAATCAAGGTACTGGTCAAGGTGGGTTTAGTGGCAGCTGTATCTAGGTTGTGTGCCAGGAGCAGAGAGCATAAGGGTTTAGCACTGGGGCAGGGATCACACCTAGGAGGAAGTTCCCAAAGCAAAGTGGGATAGTAGTGTCTGATAAGAGCTTACTTCTCTGAATGCATTTAAACTGTGAGTAGAGGTACCAACTGCACCTAATCATAACTGCCAGAGCCTCCTGCTGTTCCCTCAGATTAGCTGACAGCCTAGACTTGCTGTCCCAGCCTAGTGTAGTATGTAAAAATGACCTGGTCTAAAGGGCAACACTAAATCCACCAGACGCACAGTGTTGCAGATACGTTGCACTGATCTGGATCATTGGATGGATGGAATTAGCTTCTAACCAGTAGAACTTGCAGATTGGTAGAGAGAACACTGCTAAACATTGTCTGTGCTATGCCAAGGCTTACTCTTCCACCTGCCCCTGTACTGAGTATGCTGGGGTGAGCAAGACACTGGGAGAGGACACAGCCAGGACAGCTGATGCTGCCCGAAGAGATATTCCATGCCATAAAATGTTATGCTCAGCCATAAAAACTGTGAGGAGGATGTTTTGTGTAGGCAGCCAGGGCTCAGAGCCTGACTGGGCATCAGGCTGTGTGTGGGAGGTGCTGAGTGATTGCCTTTGCATCACTTGCTTGGCTTTGGTTTTCTTCCTCTCTTCTTCACTCCTTAAGGTATCTCTAGACTGATGCAAGAGTTTCTTGCTTGTTCTCCTCTTATTCTCTCTCCTGCCTCACTTTGTGTGGGGAGTGTGAACAAGCAGCACAGCAGTGCTTAGCGGCTGGCTGGGGTCAATCCACCATAACATCTCACACATCTGATTTTTTTAAATCATACTCAAGGTCTTAGCTGCTGAAGGTGAACTGTTATTTTAGAATCCAAACTTTCCTATTCAAAGAAGAAGTGAGGAAAGAAGAGATAAGTTTCTTGTCCATGATGTTACAAAAAGCCTCTTTAAAGTTTGGTCTGTTTTTAAGCAGATCTACTCAGCAGTGTTACTTTGCCCATGTGCACGTCTCCTCCATTCCATACCTGAAACACACGCTGACTTACATTTATACTGCAATTAAAGTTCTGCCTGCAATGTGAGAGTCTACCTCTGAAGATCCCTGGTGACCTTACAAAAGCAGCACTGGGGGTGGCTGAAAGCAGTTTTGTCCTTATTGTTGTCATGCTGCTGTTGCTAACAGCTTTTGTCTGCTGGTGTAAAGAATTGTACCTCTTCCTTCAGGGGGTTCTTCAAGATAGGTGAGGAGTACTCTGGAGCCTTGTGGGGGTGTGGGAGATTGGAAAGGAGAGACAGGTCTCTGACTTTTCTAACAACAGCACATTGATGTTCCTGAAGTAGCCCATAGAGCTCCTCTGTTCCTTGCCTGTCTGGAACAGGCAATAGACACGACACAGAAGAAAGAAATCCAAAGCCGATTTTAGGGATCAGTCAACAAGGGAAGCACATTGCTGCCTTTTCTGGAAAATGAGTTCAAACCACACAGCTGCAGCCATGTAGGGGGAAACTGCCAAAGATGGGTCTAAGTCACGTCAGCCCGGTTGCATTCCTACATTAAGTGTTCCAGACTGGTGAGGTTTCAGATTCTAAAGAACAAAGATCATTCAAGAAATGACACTTGTCTTTACTGAGCCCTTGTCCCACCTAGGAGAGGAATTCTCTGCTGGAAGTACTGTATATGACATGTAAAAAGGTTGCTACGCAGTCATAGTAATTAAACATCAGCGAAGGCATCATCTCAGCTTTAGCACCTTCCTCATTCTCTGCAAAGCAGGAATACCTTGCTATGATTTCAAGTCTTTCCACTAAGGTCTACACTACTCTTAGATTAGGGGTACTGCAGATTAGAGGTACTCCTTTACCAACAGAGTCTGCAATTTCAATCTGCAATTTCAGGCATATTCAAAGCTCTTTAGATTCCTTTAGGATGAAAATCAACTGGGTGCAAGTGGTGCTTGTTAACAATCACAAACTGCATAGATCCCAAAGAAAAAGAGATATTTTACAGTATTTTGTAAGCTCACACTCTCCCAATTTTTCACCTAATTAGATAATTATTCTCTCACTGACATAAGCTTTGCACAAGGAGTACTGAAGAGGGTTACAGAAAGGTGATACCAATTAATTACTAACAGTAATTGTCATTTCATAGCCACGTTAAATTTTAATTTGCTGCTGCCAGCTTGTTAAAGTGCCAATTACACATCTTCTTTTTCATGTGTAAAGAAAAAGAGTAATCATGCATTTACTGCTTTTATAATTCCTGAGTTAATTCTGCAGCAGCTTGAGGTATGTCTTCAGCGCTCCGGAGCCACGCTGAGCTCTCTGAAGAGCCCAGTGAATGGGGAATTACCACACCAGAATGGCCTCACAAGAACCACATAAAATCCTCCCTCAGAACACTTTAGTCTCAACTATCTAGAAATATTCAGTGAGAGGAGATAGGAAGTGACACCACAGATCAGAGCACACACTGTGCACACAGTGCTTAATGTGATAAGATGGTTTTGCTATATCTCTCCTCTTTGTGGGGGGAGAGAGGCGAGAGACAGCTTCTTGCAGGGAGGCTGTGCTTCGTACTTGGTTATGGAGTGAAGACTTCTCCACCATCACTCAGCTGAGGGTGACAGAGTCATAACTGCTCACATCAAATGCAACAAGCCTTCAGGAACAGCAGCATTAACAATAGTGTATTCTCAAGTGCACTTGCAGTGGAGAATATGCTGCTGAAGTTAAATGACTGGCATTGGGTTCTTTTTAAAGTGGAGATGTGTCCCAGATAAAAGGATCCAGGCATGCTACAGTTCTATTTACATGCTCCCCAAGATTTGCTAACGTTAGAAAATCACAAAAAGCATCTGGTTGCAAGAGACCTCCAAGCTCATCCAGTCCAACCTTCCACCCAGCACTGAAGGGTCAACACTAAACCACGTTCCTAAGCACCAGGTCCACACACTGCTTAAACACCTTCAGGATGGTGACTCCACTACTGCCCTGGGCAGATCATTCCAGTGTCTGAGAACCCTCGCTGTGAAGAAGTATTTCCTAATATCCAGCCTGAACCTCCCCTGGTGCAGACGGAAACCACTTCATTGCTTGTCATCAAGGAGAAGAGGCTGACTCCCTCCTCACTCCAACCTCCCTTCAGGTAGTTGTAGAGAACGATGAGGTCTCCCCTCCACCTCCTCTTCACCGGACTAAACAATGCCAGCTCCCTCAGATGCTCCAGGCCCTTCATGAGCCTCACTGCCCTTCTCTGGACTCTCTCCAGCCCCTCAATGTCCCTCTTCTAGTGAGGGGCCCAGAACTGAACACAATACTTGAGATGTGGCCTCACCAATGCTGAGTACAGGTGGATGATCACCTTCCTGTTCCTGCTGGCCACTGTGTTTCTAATACAAGCCAGGATACCATTGACTTTCTTGGCTTCCTGAACACACTGCTGACTCATATTTAGTCAACTGTCAACCAATACCCCCAGTCACCAAGAAGCCTGAAAGACCAGATCATTTATTTACCAAAGGAAGAGACATCACATATTAACGTGTATCTACCATGAGGGTAGTGGTAGTGGAACACTGGAACAGGTTGCCCAGGGAGGTGGTTGGGGGCCCACCCCTGGAGATATTCAAGGTGATGTTTGATAGAGCTCTGGGCAACCTGATCGAGTTGAGGATGCCCCTGCTGAATGCAGAGGGGATTGGACTAGATGACGTTTGAAGGACCTTTCCAACCCAGATCATTCTGTGATGATAAACAGTTTCTTCAAACAGAAACCATGCTAAAACCCTGCCACTCTCAGTCCTCAATGGGAATTTTCTAAGACTTCTGTGTGCCACAGTGCAATGAAGTTGTGGAAGGCAGTCAAAAGGTGGCAGAACTTCATGTACTGAAGAAAGCCTCTAGAAACCCGCTGGCAAGGCCCTTGTTGCAACAGCAGGTGGAGTTTTGTTTAATGGTATCTGCCCACTTCAATAATACTCAAAGAAAAAGCAACGTGAAGAGAGGCAAAACCACTTACAAAGCTGATTCTTTTTGTCATGTCCTTAACTTGGGAAAAATAATTTTGGAATTTTTGTCCTGCTTAATTGTTTTATAATCTACATGCCTGCTTAAATAGTTTTTCTTTGTTCAGGTGCCATGAACTAATCAGTAGCTTCTTTCAGTATAACAGGGAATTTCTTGGGTGGTGTGAGTAGGGCCCACGCCATTATAATACTGAGCATAGGATATGAGAACAAGCACACAAGGATAAACAGAACAGTAAGATCTCAAGGAACACTAATTGGGGTCAGAGGTGGTCCCTTCAGACAGTTTTGATTGTGTGGGGCTCTCAAATGGCTTTGAAAAAGATGTATCTTGCCATCACTGAGTGGTAGGAAAAACATACTGGGTTATCCCACCAAGGTTTCAAGCCAACCAGCTCTTTGAGTAATGTACAGCAGGCTCGCCCAATGCCCAACTAGAGTGAAATACAGAGTTATGTACATACTATAACTGGTGCTTATTGTGCTTTAAGTCACTCAAATTCAGCTTTACAAAATAAAACATTTTCATTTCTTTGATTAGAATAAATTACAGAGGCTCTGCTTCTCCTGAGCTTCTAGCACCCAGTGCTTGAAATATTCCTTTGGTCAAAGGGTAGTTGCTTGGTTTCATCTACTGGAAGATTCGTTACTGTTTCAACAATAACCAGATTATAATTGCTAGTTCCCTTGCCATGGCAATGCAGAAGGCAGGTTTGGTGCTTTTAATACAAGTACTGCTGACTGGAGATACCATTTTGCAAACATTGCACATCATACACTGCAACATGCAGATGCAAAACTGGGGCAGCTCATCAGTGTATTGATGAACTCATTTAAAATAAGAATAATGGTGGGTACAAGGATTCTCTTCTGTGTCCTTGTGGATAGGATCCAAGGCTTTCATAGCTCTAGGGGCCGGTTACTGAAGCTGATCAGAGGTACACAGTTAACTAATTCTTGATAATGATCTCTTGTGAATTTCAGGGATTTAATCTCTCTTTCTCACACAGAATTAAGAAGTAAGAATTAAACTAACTTTCCTATACTAATAAAACCTTCCAGTCATTTTTAATGTTGTTATTCAGTAGAAAACCAAGTTACCCTTAGGATCTTTTTATTATTTCTTTTCCATCTGCATATCCTTTTCTGTGTTTTCCCCCCTTCTACCATCAGGCCTTAGTCCTGTTAGTCTGTCTCTTTGTTTCCCTTATTTTCCATCACCTAAATGGGAGAAGGGCTCTGTGAGGAAAAAAAAAATATCACACAATCATGTTACTAAAATCTATGCCTGACAGCCTACATTATGATATCTAAATCATAATGTATATGCACTCAGGCTACATCAAGCTTTCATCTAGAACTTGAACTGTCAAGTTTCTAACATTTGCGGGCTTGACTTTGAAGCTGTAAGGTTATTTTAATATTATGTTGTAAAAATTCATAGTGAAGACTCAGAAAGATCGATGCCTGTAAAGACACAGAGAGAGAGAACCGATTCATCAACATAAGGAACCAGAGACTCACCATTTTCAATCACTACTGGAGTCACTTGGCAGGTCTGGAAAGAGAACATTGTGCTACTTCACAAAGTGCTTAAACCCAAAATTTCATCCTTTCAGTGGCTAGAGCTAAAGATCTCCCTTTTAGTGATCAGACACATTCTCAATTTGCCACGAAGGCTATTAAAATACTCCAGGTAGACAATATCCAGACCATGAACCCAAGTATTTGATACCTGTAATTCAGACAGGTTTGGGGAGCAAGCATGAATATCTCAAATGGTATCATTCTGCTCTTAACTGAGGCTTCTTTGGGTTATTGCCCTTTAAACGTTTAAAAAATGAAGAGGAATGTATTGTCTGTGCAGTCTGTCCCACATCCTTCCTTGCACTGTGCATAGTTCTTAATGAGAATCCTCATCAGGAATGCTTATCTGCCACCTAAACCTGAACACCAGCATTTCACGTACTGGCCCCGGTGTGTATCTCCCTCCAAAGGCGGCGCGGAGGAACTGCTGCTCTGGAAGAATATCTCATTGCTTACACAAAGGCATGTCAGGTTTCCCAGCCAGCATGCGGTATGGTCGCTTAGAAAGAAGCCCTTGCCTTGCTACAGTCCAATTAATCCTATGCTCAGATGAAAGACAGCTGCCAAAAGCCAATTCTCCTTCTAACAGGCAACACCTGGAACAGGTCGGTGACTTAGAAACATAAGACATCCCTTGTTGTAGCAAAGAAACTGAAGTGTGCCTTCCTTGCTGGTCAGCCTCTCTTGACATTTTTAGTCCTTAGTTCAACAGTTTCTTACAATCTTGTTAGCTCCTTTCAAAGAAAAATGCTAGAGCAGACAGCTCCAGGCACTAGGGCAATTACGTTGCTGCAGAGAGTCTTCTCCAAAAGATGCAGTCACAGTCCTGAGTCCCTGTAGAGTTCAGCTGCAAAAGGTTTCTGGAAACCATGCCATGGAAATAAGCCCTTCATGAAGTTTTGTAATGATAATATTTCATTGCTATCTCAAAGCTAGCATTAAATCCTGTGCTGGGTCCTGCTGGCGTGCCTTCCTCACCATCCGTGTTTGGAGATGATTCTTGCATCTTTTTCTGGCGTGTGGTGACAGGTGCTAGAGGAACTATGTGGGCAGGAGCATCAGGGGTTAAGTGGGGAACTGCCGGTGGGGGGCAAACCCTTGTGTCTGGAGCTGAGGCTAAGAGCAGGTGGCTCTTTTCCCTGGGCAGCACTCACTTCAACCCAAACCCTCCCTCTTTGCGTCCCTGTTTACACAGTGCTTACAGTGTTCACAGCACCTCACCCCTTGGCTATCAGAGCTGAGAGGGGGGGTGGGGGGTAGTAAAAAAAAAAGAGAGGGAGGTAAATCTACCAAAAAATAATTTGGAGTCGGTTTGGAAGTAGGGGATTTTTTTATTTTTTTTTTAAATAAATTATATATATAACAGTAACAGAAGGGTTGACAAGGGTAAAGAATGGAATGGAATGGAATGGAATGGAATGGAATGGAATGGAATGGAATGGAATGGAATGGAATGGAATGGAATGAACCAGGTTGGAAGAGAACTTTGAGATCATCGAGTCCAACCTATCATCCAACACCATGTAATCAACTAAACCATGGCAACAAGCACCTCATCCAGTCTCTTCCTAAACACCTCCACTCTCACCATCACATCCAGTGATGGTGACTCCACCACCTCCCTGGGCAGCACATTCCAAGGGTCAATTACTCTTTCTGTGAAGAACTTTCCCATCACCTCCAGCCTAAGCTTGCCCCTGGCACAGCTTGAGACTGTGTCCTCTTGTTCTGGTGCTGGTTGCCTGGGAGAAGAGACCAACCCCCACCTGGCTACAACCTCCCTTCAGGGAGTTGGAGACAGCAAGGTCTCCCCTGAGCCCCCTCTTCTCCAGGCTAAGCAACCCCAGCTCCCTCAGCCTCTCCTCACAGGGTTGTGCTGCAGGCCCCTCCCCAGCTTTGTTGCCCTTCTCTGGACACCTTCCAGCATCTCAACATCTTTCCTAAACTGAGGGGCCCAGAACTGGACACAGTACTCAAGGTGTGGCCTAACCAATGCTGAGTCCAGGGGCAGAACGCTGGCCGCACTGTTCCTGATCCAGCCAGGATGCCATTGGCCTTCTTGGCCACCTGGGCACACTCCTGGCTCATGTTCAGCCTAGTATCAACTAGTACCCCCAGGTCCCTTTCTGCCTGGCCACTCTCCAGCCAGTCTGACCCCAGTCTGCAGCACTGGATAAATAGGAAAATATACAAAACCATATTTGGATGGCCTTCTATCTCCTTTGATGTATGTTGATTTCAGTCCTTTAGAGAAGCATGGATGTGGCAGGGAGAAGACCAGGCCTGACCACGTGGCAGAACCAGGAGGCTAGCAGCAGCTGTTGGTCCTTTCAAACAGGCGAGGCAGGAACAAAAAGAGCAAATGTCTGCAGCATCTTCCTATTTATAGGCTTGCTGGACAGGAAGGGGGAGCGGAATAGACCACCTTCAACCCAGTGGACCCCTCCTCCTAGGAGGGGGAAGCCAAGTCCCTCTCTGTTCCCCTGATCAAGTTTCTTTTGTGCCCTGGGGAAGCAGGGCTCTCACAGCCCTCCCCCTGGATGGGTGTAACCCAGCACAAACCCCCAATGAGAAAAACAGCTATAACAACTTACAAGAAACAACTCAGCTTAAAACACCTTATTTGGTAAAATAAACCAGTTAAAATGTAGTATTTTAATGAGTTCTTAAAGATTTTCTGGATGGCTTCAAATGATGTAAGACAGAAGCATGTTTGCCCAAGGGTGAGTTGCTGGAATAGTGTGACACAACATTCCTTTTCAGACAGCTGGTAAAACAGCAATCACTGTTCCAAGGACTGAAGCTGTCTCAGGTAACATCTAACACCCAGTAGACTCCCAGGTGTCTTACTCAGCCTACAACTCATACGGAAGGATTAGTAAAATCAGCAGAATGACAGGGTATGAGCACAGCAGTGTAAATAGTATCAATAGAAGCCAAAAAGTGGATAAATCCAAACTTCCCCTGAAGTGTAGTGAACGGGGAATTAATCAGTTTTAAAAGGAATTGAATTTCCTAAACTAATTACTATGCCACAACACATTCCATTTAGCACTACTAAGAAGCAGCTACCTCTGAGGCAGCTGGCGTTCACACCACTGTTCCAAACAGCGAGCAAAGGCAGCTCTGGCTGCAAACTGCAGCAAACTCTGCTGTGATTACCAAGGGACACACAGCATGCTTCAAGGGAAGCTTTCAAAGAGCTGCTGTGTTTTAGCAATGAGGAGTCCTTGGTTATTAAAATCTTAACAGGAAAAATCAACGCAGTACAGTGTACAATATTTTGTTTCTTTTCTGGCAATCAGTATTCTTTGAATCATGAGGAAGTTTAGATTAAGCAAGTTAAAAGGGTCCAAAGTCTGGTGTTTTTTTTTTTTTTCATTTGAGAGCAAATACTTCATCCACAGATAGCTGCTGTGCAGTGGATGCTCTATGTGAAGCCACGTGCTCTTTTTAGAGAGCTTTTAGTACTTTACAAAAGTACTGTATACTTCTGGGAGTACACAGATGGCTTTCAAAACACCCAGAGATGCTGGTAACACCTAGACAGCCAACAGTCCCTCTCCTTCTTGTGTCTTAGTGCTGGAGTGCATGCCTCCAGAGATCAGCTTTTTCCTTTGTGCTGCTCTGGGTTTCTGTGGCAGATGTAGATCAGAGCGCACCATATGTGAAAAATGGTCAAAGGTGGAAAAAAACCCCATACTTCAATATTCCACCCTTCAAATATTGCATTATTTTCTCAGCTTCTTCATTTGTGTTCAGTGCATAAAAAGCATCCCACAAGAAAGTCAGGGTTTTTTAGAGATACCTCAAAACTAGTGATCATGGCTAAGCTGTTGAAAAGGCATTAATCATAAAAGACTTCAGGCTTCTTTGATCTTCTCAGTTAGGAATTGGGCTGCAATATGCTCCTTTCAAGCCTCCATAGAAACTATGGTGCAGACGGGACTCACACATGGTTTTCTCAGGGCCCTGAACAACCATATCTGAAGCTCTTGTCCGCATCAACTCCACTCCTCCCCTGGGATCTGCGCTTAAGCTTTGGCCTTGGCTTTGGCCCATGCCCAAGCAATGTTGCAGGTATGCTGTGCCTCTGGCTGTAGCCTCCTGCCTTGATACTACAGACTGGGGATAACTGTACCAACTGACCTGGTCTGCTCTTCTTCCTCTGGTATGGTGGGCTTGTGCTCTGCCTTCATGTTGTCATCCTGGGGTTCTGGCTGCATGCTCCTGCTGGTCCCCAAAAGTTGAGTCTCAATGAAATGGATGTACGCTGTGACAGAAAGAGATGTTAGCTTTTTGCCCTTTTGGTGCCTAATCTCTTTGCTGAAGAGATGCCTGTATCATGCTAATATCTGACTGTAAATGGATGAATCTAACACTGCACAAAGAGTACAAATGGGCATTTAAGGCTCAGTGATTCTCAAGAGCAGGGAAGGAAGGAAAGCTGCACAGGACAGAACACAATGACACACTTGGTAGCATTTTCAATCCAAAATGAAATGGAAAAAGCATCTGTCTTACATCTGTGCCTGAAGAAGGCAAGGATTATTTAATGGTGTCTGAGAGCAAGAAGCATGTAATGGTGTCTGGAAGCCGCGTATGTTCCACTTTCTTTGTCAATGCAAAGAAAACAAAGCACACATCAATAATTTTGCAATTACACAGCTAATAATGCAATCTCTCTTATGTTACAAAAGCAGTTTGGTTGTGAACCACCATGAAAACACAACGACAGGTAAAGATTCATCTTGCTACTCACCTGGGGCAGGTTAAGTCACTAATCAAGAATTAAGAGCCTCTATAGTTTTCTTAGCTTCAATGACCCACTCTGTTGCTTTCAGATTCTGATAGTATCTGCCTATGTGAATATCAAAGAAACTACTTCCTTTTCTTAAACATATTCACTAGAACCTACCCTGTCAACCTTTGCTAAACAATCTGTATCTTGTTTCTTACTCCTCCAGCTGTAGGGCTGCAGACCTATAGGGCTGTATGACTGTAGAGTTGTAGAGCTGCAGGACTGTAGAGGTATAGTGCTGCAGGACTCAGTGAAAGAGAGCCCTCAGCTCCCAGAGAAAGGTCTTAGTGGCAAGTGTGAACCTGGGCTGCATTGTAAGAAACTGAATGTTTTATGCTTGGGTTTGTGGGTTTTTTACATCTTCACCTTTTCTGTTAAAACCTCTGAAGGTTAAAAACAAACAAACAAACAAACACCTACATAAAGCTCGGCTTTAGAAATGTCTCTTTGTAACTGCATAAGTTTGTATCTTACCCTGAAATCAGACTCAATTCCTTGGCACCAACAACTCACCATCTGAGAGCTGCTGTAAAATACAACAAGAATTTAAGTAAATGAGATGCTGATAAGAAAGGAGCATAAACCTGGAAAACAATTCCTTAAGATCTATCTATTGCTTCTTTGGAAAGACCAAAGGAAGAAAATCTACTGCAGAAAGAGTGAAAAATGGCAGAATTAGGAGAACAATACAAAGGGGTCATCTGGGCAGTGAAGAGGTACAGCAAAATCTTTGCCATCTGGTAAGGAGGAAGAGACCAAAGGGCTGTGGAAAAGAAGCTTCGTTCACATTGAGACAGACGGTCAGGCAGATAAAAACGAGTATCAAAGAAACAAAGCTTGGAAGACAAAACCAGGAAAGTCTAGATACTGGCAGAGAAGAACAAAGAATTAACTCATCTTTGCAAGGCTGAAGAAATCAGATGTAAAGAATAAAATAAACATAAAGGAGCGGGGAAGAAACAGGAATGCAAGAGACAGGGATTTCCAAATATTTCACCTCCTTTCACTATTTGTAGACAATTTCATTGCACATATGATAATTTCTGCTGGGGAGAAGAGCAGCTGTTGTGATCAGTACTGCACACTGAGTGCAGGCAAACTCAAACTTAAGCAGACTTTCTGATTAACCTCTGGCAGTGTTTGGGCATTTCATATGAACAAATACAGACTAAGCACCTCTTCTGGACCACTTGGTTTCTATCACAGTTACTGTTTTGACCCCAAATTTGAACTGAACTGGAACTGATACATTTTCATCTTTTACTTCAGTACTGTTTCCATTTCATTAGGTATAATTGAGCCTGAGGTACCAGAAACCGAAAGGAAATTTTTGCAGTTTAACACATTCTGATATGATATAAACAAGCTGAAGCAACTCTAGAGAAGTTATCAGAAAAAAATAAACTGAAAAAAAAAAATGTCTATAGCAGCTGTGTGAAACAGCATTGGGTGCCCATCTGTGAGCATACACACCCATGACTACGGTTATTACTAGGGTTCCATATTAAGTTAAATCTGCTCAGTCTTTAGAATTGAGCTGTACCAGAAGCTCTCCCAGAACGACTGAATATTTTGTCCAGACTTGCACCACATACAATATAAAATCTGGAATTAATTCCTCAAGAGCCTGCCTAGTGCAATCCTTCTGAAGCCTTGTTTAACAAAGGAGAGAGCAATGGGCACGTTCCCAGTGATAGCTAAACCTCTGAAAATGAAAAGACAGGATGAGATGTATGAGAATGAGGGAAGTATGTAATTAGACATTCTGTGAATTATCCTAAGCAGAATGATCAGAAGCAGAAGACCATTGCACACCCCTTCACAGCTAACCCAAGCATGTGCATGGGAGCCTGTGGGAAGGTCCCACATAGCGACAGTGTCTGGACCCCTTATGTTCTTGGCCTTCATCTAGCAGCACATCAACAACTTCTCCTGTGAAATTTTTGTTTGACAGGAGAAGTGATGAATTAGAGTTGTTTTCTTTTAAGAAAATCCTATGAGAGCTCAAATGCTGGAAAACCTTCCCCTGGATGGGATCTACAGAGTGTACTACTCCCTAGTGGGAGGAGGCCTGCTGATGCTGTGCAGCTCAGGGTTCCCAGTATCCAAAAGGAATGTGAAATTATCTTTACTATCCTCTTCCCATACAGTGGTACCTTAAATAAATAGTGATTTAAGAGATAGCTCATGGAGTCTGAGTGCCTTTCTTACTGGGATCAGAAAAAAATCCCAGGAGGTCCTGGGCTAGAACTTTAAGAATACACCATTGAGGATAGGTCAGCAAGGAAACAGGTTATTAAAAACTAATATCTATTATAATGTAATGTATCATTTTAATTCAAATTATTATCTGCCTTCAAGATAGTCACCTCACTTCAGGTAGGTGACAAGGTGCCATGCTTTCAGCAAACCTAAATCTCAAGTATTGCTCTGTGCAAGAAAAACTTTATGTGAAGCTCTTCACTAAAACCTCATTCTCTTAAAGCTCAAGATTAGTCCATCCATCAAGGGAGCTGTAATTTGGACCATCAGTCCCCAGAAACATAAGGTAGCTGCCCTCTTTCCCTGCATGCACCTCTTCTGATTCATCAGTGGAGGAGGAGAGAGAGGTGGGCAGTCTGCATCTGTGCTGCTTTGGAATGACCAGGCATAGCCCAATGCACTGGGCTTCACTGGGGAAGGCATTTTAGGAGTTATAAAAAAAGATCATGTTTTACACCTGGCCATGTATAGAATCTTGCTCTCCACTTCTTTCTTGGTGGCTCTGTCATTTCACACCTCTGCCTTTCCAGGCCACATTGCCTATTGCTTCTTTTTTTTTTTTTTTTGCAGTGCTGATGGAAGATGCAATCTCTTAATATTTGGAAACCTTCTGTATGTGCCTGGAGCAGTGAACCTGAATATACATGACACAATGTGCATCAGTCCTCCAGATCTACAATAGCTTCTTCCTGGGGACTCCCCACTGCCAGCTTATTTCTGGGTCAGGCTTGGTATTCCAAGACCTGCAGCTGTTTTCCACCCATCAGGTTTCTCTTAAATATCTTCTAGTTTAAGCTGGTGTTAACTGTTGCTCTGGCATGCTGAATGCTTTCCTTCATCAGGAGAAGTGTGGCCAGCAGGTCAAGGGAGGTGCTTCTTCCCCTCTACTCAGCTCTGGTGAGACCCCACCTGGAGTACTGCCTCCAGTTCTGGAGCCCCTATTACAGGAGGGATGTGGACGTGCTGGAGCGTGTCCAGAGAAGGGCCACGAGGATGATCAGAGGGCTGGAGCACCTCTCCTGTGAGGACAGACTGAAGGAGTTGGGGCTGTTCAGTCTGGAGAAGAGAAGGCTCCGAGGTGACCTCATTGTGGCCTTCCAGTATCTGAAGGGGGCCTACAGGAAGGCTGGGGAGGGACTTCTCAGGATCTCAGGTAGTGATAGGACTAGGGGGAACAGAATGAAGCTGGAAATGGGGAGATTCAGGCTGGATGTGAGGAAGAAGTTCTTCCCCATGAGAGTGGTGAAGCCCTGGAATGGGTTATCCAGGGAGGTGGTTGAGGCCCCGTCCCTGGAGGTGTTTAAGCCCAGGCTGGACGAGGCTCTGGCCAGCCTGATCTAGTGTGGGGTGTCCCTGCCCATGGCAGGGGGGTTGGAACTAGATGATCCTTGTGGTCCCTTCCAACCCTGACTGATTCTATGATTCTGTGAATATTTATTTCTGCTCACAGCCATTTTCTTCAAATTGTTTCTCAGCTTGTCCACTTTTTCTCGTACGCCAACTTTCCCCCCCCACCCTTCAGAATGTGTGACAGAACATGTGCTTTCCATAAACTGTTTAAATCTCCTAGCAGTACTAATGCAAGTCCAGGATGGTGCAGGCAGTACAAGGACTTGGCGCTCTACCAGAGCAGCAGCTCAAACATGTGCTTAAGACAAACCCTCCTTGTTTTGGCTTCTTGACCAGTAATAGATTCCAAAGCATAAGTTTGATTCTACATCAAATTTCTACAGGTGAACATCACCAAACCTGGACAGCATTTGGATACTGGTTCTTCTTTGGATCCAGCTGCTTCCATCTCAGTAGAGAATTCTCCCAGACCATGGGAACACAAAATGGAAAACTTTGAGATGTAAGTGCATATCAGGCCAACCATCCTATAACCTCTTTGTAATTCTCTATTTAGTGAGGAGCCATGTGCCCTTCCAGAGAGTTTAGCTGTCCCTGGACACACCATTCCATTCAACAATATTTACATCCCCCATGGCCTCTGTCAGGGTCACCTGTGTCTCCTGGCTAATCACACAATTGTCAGGGCTGGAAGGGACCTCAAGGATCATCTAGTTCCAGCCCCCCTGCCGTGAGCAGGGACACTTTCCACTAGATTATCTGAGAACAGTCTCCTCAAGGGATTTTCTTTCTTATTATTATGACAGTCTATTCCCTAGCTGTGAAATCAGTTCCTAGACTACCTCACCAAACAAAACGTTATTTTCCACACCATTCAGGAAGGGCAGCAAGGGGAGCATATAAACACAAATACAGATATATGTGTAAGCAAACATCTGTAAAAAAGACCCACCTTGCTGCAAAATCTGACTGCTAAGGCTTTTCAAAGGCTATTTCAAATCTTTCCGTGCTTCCCTTGTCTGTACCAAGAGATGGTTTCATTAATAACTTCAGATCCTGCATTGCTACTGACTGGCTGCTGTTGTTGCCTTGATGCATCACAAATGTTTTGTTACTCTATATACTTGTCTACCCAGCTCCACAGTCTACTCCTTGTCTGCTGCTTCCATCCTTGTCAGATGTAAAGGGGTTTCTACCTTTAAATTGTGACCAGGTCTCAGCTCTGGCAGCTGTGGTTTGATTCCTTAATCACAGCCTGTTTTTATGTTGCAGGTGTCTCCAACTCTCTGGTTCATCTGACAGACATAACAGACATCATGATTAGTGGGCAGATATTCAGGTTAGCTGTTGCTCGGAGGTGCTGGTGATGCCTTTGGTTGGATCACATTGCTGGGTCTCTGCAGACTTACAACTACAGCTATTTATACTCTTGCTTTTGTTCATTTTTCCTGGCCATTCTGACTGCTAGCTTTCTGAGAAGTGGCTATAACATAGTGCAGTGTTATATTCTCTCTCTGTGTCACTGACATGAACAGAAACCAACTAGAAAGTTTTCCAAGTGTCCGAATCCCAGATTCCCTTATTTTAGGCAGCTGAGTGCCATTTATTTCTTTCTTTCTTTGTTTTGTTGTGGTTTTTCTGTTGTTGAGGTTTGGGGTTTTTTTCCTGATGGTTTTCTTTTTGTTTGTTTGGTTGGTTCTTGGTTTTGTTTGTTTGTTTGTTAGTTGTTGTTGTTGGGGGGATTAATATTCTGCTTACTCAGTAGTTAAGTCACATAATGACAGATTTCCTTCCACAGCTTTCCCCTCCCCATTATCCTACCCTCTTATGCAATATAACCCAGAAAGTGGGAATGCCCTGGAGAGCTATGGCAGCAATCTACCACTGTGGGAGAAATTATTTGCTGTAGGAGAAACAGACCTCCAGTAGAAATGAATCCACATGCTTGAGTGACGATAGCTGAAGATATTTTCAGCTGTTTTTTCTCACATTACCTCTTTGCTGTTTTGCCGTCAGGGGGAAGCCAGCCAGTCAGAGCCACAGCATCCTCTTAAGGCTGTTATGAAAACAGCAAATGCCACCACTGGTTTTGCACTGGGAGCAAATGAAGTGTTCAGTAAACAGAATAGTCCTTCCTCAGGCAAGGTTTGTATTATATTGGGAGGTAAGTGCCTTTTCCCTCAGTGTCTTTCATCAGTTCGCAGCACATGAAACAGGGAAACTGGTAACAATTTACTTAAGACCTTTCATCTTCAGGCATCCCAAAGGCTTTACTGGGATCATTTTCCTACTGTTAAACCACCATAATCTCTAGTACCTGGTCATACTACACAGGAAATTGAACACTAACCAAAATCCCATGCCCAGATTACATTTGAAGGTATTTAGCTATATCCTGAGCAGATTTTAGCAGTTAGCAAAAGTTTACAAACTTGGAGAAATAAATTTGAACAACCCAAGAGAGTTGTCTTACCCACAGACTTCAGAATTGCTCTTGAGACACCTACACCTTGGAATACACCTTGCACCTTCTGAATTGGGCAGTGCTACAGGCTGGGGTCAGAGTGGCTGGAGAGTGGCCAGGCAGAGAGGGACCTGGGGGTGCTGGTTGATTGTAGGCTGAACATGAGCCTCCAGGCAGCCAGGAAGGCCAGTGGCATCCTGGCTTGCATCAGGAACAGTGTGGCCAGCAGGAGCAGGGAGGTCATTGTGCCCCTGTACACTGCACTGGTTAACACCTTGAGTACTGTGTCCAGTTCTGGGCCCCTGTTTAGGAAGGATGTTGACTTGCTGGAACGTGTCCAGAGGAGGGCAACAAAGCTGGTGAGGGGTTTGGAACACAAGCCCTAAGAGGAGAGGCTGAGGGAGCTGGGGTTGCTTAGCCTGGAGAAGAGGAGACTGAGGGGTGACCTTACTTTACAACTACCTGAAGGGAGGTTGTAGCCAGGCAGAGGTTGGCCTCTTCTCCCAGGCATCCAGCACCAGAACAAGAGGACACAGTCTCAGGCTGCGCCAGGGCAGGTTTAGGCTGGATGTTAGGAAGAAGTTCTACACGGAGAGAGTGATTGCCCATTGGAATCGGCTACCCGTGGAGGTGGTGGAGTCACCTTCACTGGAGGTGTTCAGGAGAAGACTTGATGGGGTGCTTGGCTGTATGGTCTAGTTGTTGGGTGGGTTGGATTGTTTGATGGGTTGGACGCGATGATCTTGAAGGTCTCTTCCAACCTGGTGTATTGTATTGTATTGTATTGTATAGAAATAAGGAAGATGGCACTGAAATAGTAATATAGAATGGTCTCAGTTGGAAGGGACACCAAAGGTCATCTAGTCCAACCCCCTCTGCAGTAAGCAGGGACATCCTCAACTCAATCAGGCTGCCCAGAGCCCTGTCAAGCTTCACTTTGAATATATCCAGGGATGGGGCCTCAACCATCTCCCTGGGCAACCTGTTCCAGTGTTCCACTACCCTCACAGTAAAGAACTTGCTCCTAACATTGAAATCAAATGCACTTCCAATCTTCACAGACCATGCTTACCTAGGCTGCCAGAACACTATTTCATGCTGCATCTTTTTTGGATGAAGCACAGTATAAGCACAGAGGTCAAGTAATCCTAATGAAGACAGCAGCCTCTTCCTTGAAGACAGAGAAAGAACAGTCAAAATACTGAAGTGACGTACAAAGGCAATGGGGACTATAAAGATAGGTTTACCTTCATAAGGTTGCCATTGATCATTATTCTTCTGGATTTGCTTCTGTCTTAGTGAAACTCAATGTTAGCAACTGCAAAGGGGCGATGAAGATGTAAACACGGGAAACACAAATTACAAGATGGATTAGCATTAGTGAGAAAAGGAGGAAAAAGAGATAAAAGCATTCATTTGAGCAAGGAAGAAACAGCCTGTGCAGCATGACAGGCTCAAATCAGCTTAGGTCAACAGAGCTAGTAAAAGGAAGGGAAACAATAGTTCATATTCAAGTGGATTAGCAGGGATATCTTTTCAGGTATTTGGAGCCATCTGTTTATCCTCTTTCTTATGTGGTATCTTTAGAGCTAGGTATTTGCCACTATTTTGCTACAGCTGAGCTGGCTGTTACAGAGGGATTGGTGTGCTGTGCTGCTCCAAGCCAGCAAGGTCAAATTCCTGCTAAAAGCCTGAAGGATGCAAAGTATTCTGTACAAAAAAAGGCCACCTGCAATATTTGAAACAGAGGGGTAAGAGGTGTCACATTGGGAACTCAAGGGGATTCCACAAGGCTCAAACCCATCCCTCTGCTACTTGACAAGTATTACACCCATCTTCTTTAAACGGGGGGGGGGGGGGGGGGGGGGGGGAAAGGGGGAAAAAAGAAAAGGAGAAAAAAGCATCAGTAACATGCTGACTAGCAGCAAAACACATCACTGCACCAGACTGGAAATCAGTTAAGTGTCTTCGCTGGGGCTTCTGGCTCAGGCAGTACCAAGCTGAAATTTAAAGCACTGCTGCCATCTGCAGGGGCTTATGCTTGAAGTCATCTCAGATGCGGTGAGTCTGTGGGAACCCAAATGCTCTCTGGAAACTCTCCCATAGAGCATTACGTGGTGGACTGTGTCACATTCCACCGTGTCTTTTTAATGATGTCCTGTGAAAGGAAAGGGGCAATGGATACAAAGTAGAACACAGGAAGTTCCACCTCAGCATGAAGAGAAGATTTTATACTGTAAGGGTGACAGAGCCCTGGGACAGGCTGCCCAGAGAGGTTGTGAAGTCTCTAGTGACTTTCAAGACCCATCTGGATGCATTCCTGTGTGACTTGCTCTAAGTGCTCCTGCTTTGGCAGGAGGGTTGGACTCCATGATTTCCAGAGGTCACTCAAGCCCTTAACATTCTATGATTCTATGACTCTACTTTTGCTTACACCACCCTTAGCTGAACACAAAAAAGCAAAATACTTCCAATGTTAAACTTCAAAGAATCCAAAGGTAAGTTTGGTCTATACTTGGCAATTTCAGCACGATTGACCTTTTAGCCTACACCCTTCCTGTGAGATTGTTTCTAGTACTGCATGAGATCATACCGGCCTATGAAGGTAAACTAGATCAAAACATAAATTACCTGAACTTCTGTCTGGCATTTGGACTTGTTAAATTTTATCCCATAGTCACTTTCCAATGCTCCAATCTATCTAGATCCCTCTGCAAGGGATCTTTCTCTTGTCCCTCGAGTCAAGATGATTCTCCTCTCAGTGTGGGATCATCAGCCAACTTGCTAATGGTCCAGTCCAACCCTGTATCCAGATCATGGATCAAACTATCAAATAGGACTGGCCCTAGGATTAGCACATGAGGAACACATCTGTAGAATTAACTGAATCTTATTAAAGCCTATGAACCTATTGCTACCACCCTGGGATAGCACTCTCCTAAATACTGTTCTAGGGGGAGAAGAGCTGCATGTCCTGCAAGGAAGGGTTGGTTTTAAACATTACTAGCAGGTGCATTCTGTGGAACATGTTGAACTGGAGTGCTGCCCATTGGCTGAGAGCTGTGTATTGCTTAGGTACAGCTCCAAATTTGTGCTAAAAATTGCACATATTTGAGCTAAAAATAATAATGTCTTCTTCTGGAATTAAGTCAATGAGAAGCCTGAATCTTACTGTGCTGGTGTTACATCTGTCAAAATATCTTGCCAAGTCCTGTGAAGAGAGGCAGGATTAAAAATAGATCACATTTGATGGGCTACTTATTTTGGTTTTAAAACATACCGATGACATAACTGCTGGTGAAAACCAAAACCAGGTTTTATACAGGAAGGGGTATTTTAAGCTCTCTTGCACATCTGCATTCCTACCAACAGCTATTTTAGTTCCATGATCTTAAAAGTATTACATTTGAAAGTTCAAATGTAACCACAACACCCATTCTTTCTCACTTTGGGGCATTCTACATTGCACTGCTACAAACAAGTCATATTTCAGATTACAGAAACATGTCTCAAACCTAACCTGCAATAGCTTGCATGGTTTGACGCTTGTGGTCTCATGCAGCTTCGTGTGTTCATGTGAACAGCTTCTCCTTTTATTCATCTTACAAAATATAATCCTGTGTTTACAGTGTTGAATATGGGTTTCCACAAGCCCAGTCCATCAGCCACCTCTAACTTCACACCTGTACTCCACAGGTCTACATCCTCATCCCATTTCACTGTAATCAGTAATTTATGAATGTGATAAATTACACCTAATATGTTAGGAAATCTATTTAGCAACATGCATAAGTACATCTGACAGGTGGGTCTATACAAGCTAGTGAAGGCAAAGAATAGGACAATAAATACCCACTGATATTTAGAAGCTGAGGGCTTTCAGGCAGTTTTGCATTGTTTTCTGCTACAAAATGACTTCTGAATTTCCATAATAAGATGATCATGCATCTTCCTAAAATGCCTAAGATTCATAACTTCTTTTGGCTAAACCAAATACATAAGCATGTCCAAGACTGCCATATACACAAAGGACAATTAACTATATTGCAAATGGAAGCTTAAAAAGTCATCAGAAGATAATTATAAACATGAATCTCCCTGAATGCATGCTCTCTTCAACTATATTTCTTTCAATTTAAAAGGATTATACACAGGCAAGTATGACTGAATTCAATCATTACAATCCCATAACACAGTAATGTAAAAGGAAACAGCTATACATTAAAATCATGAGAAAAGATGCTCTAGAAGACAACTGTGTAACAGTTATAGAAATCGTGAAAATACATCAAGGCAAAGGACTGGAAAGAAAAGCAAAAGCTTCTTCTGTCAAGTGGCTTGATATGCATGAGTCAAAACAAGACTGATAGCCACACAAAATGCCATCAGGACACTGTAGGAGAACATCACAGAAGAATCAGGCATGGCCTGATGATATTCACAGGTTAACTCTCAATACTGGTATTGCACTCAGCTGTCATAAAAAATAACTCCCGTCATATAGCTACTGCCTAAAACAAAACCTCACAGCTGTGGTCTGTAATGCAGGCTACAGTTTGACAGAGATGGAAAGCATTAGAATTAACCAAACAGCCACCTAAGCATTCTTGTGTCAAAAGCTCTTATTTTGCTGCTGCAATAGCACTTCCATTAATCAATGTAGCACTTGCTGTCTGGTCACCCTGGTACCCAGCTGCAGAACCAGCCTAAGCCTCTCCCAAACCACCCTGCTATCTCAGGAACAACCACCCCAGCACCATTTGTCCCCTTCTCACAGCTCCTTGACTGCACTAACAGACTTTAATTGCCCTAATCAGTCTGACCTGGGACCTGAAAACCGTCTGCTTATGGCCGCTTAGTTAGCTCAAACTAACACCTTCAGGCACTGGTTAAGCTCTCCTGTGCCATAACAGCTGTGCCTCTCTTTGACTATGAACTCTATTCTGAGCTGTGGTTGACTTGCTGGCTTGACCTCAGACCTACCTTGTCACTGTGAACTTGCTTGTGACAGTGTCTGCCTACAGTTGTGGCTACCGTGCTTGATCCTGGTTTGCTGACTTGCACTCCTGGCTTGATCATGGCCTCTGCCTCATCACCATGACCCTGTCTAATGCCATGGGCTCTTGGCTGAGCTTGGCCAACATTTCTAGTCTGTCCTCCTTGTATCATCCAAGTCCCATGGGTCTGGACCTTGTCAGCACAAGGCTGCACTCTGCTGCCTTCACAATCAGCTCAGGGAGCTGGAACAGTCTAGAACTTTCTCTGTCTCTCAAGGTGCCAAGTCAGAACTTTAAGGAATGAGCAAGTTACACTTTGCTAGAGCAAAAATGAGTCTTAAAACACAGTAATTAAATGTGAGAGGCTGCAGTGGGACTAAAACTCTTACTGAAATATAGGTTTGTTTGTTTGTTTGTTTTCACAAATGCATCGTTTTGCCTTAAAACTCTGGTTTCCCAAACTTGCAAGGACGACTGTCCCTGGCCAGTGCCCACTCACCCTTCCCTCGCCAGGAGGAATGAGCAAGTTACACTTTGCTAGAGCAAAAATGAGCCTCAAAACACAGTAATTAAAAGTTACAGGCTGGAGTTGAACTAAAACTCTTACCAAAATATGGGATCTTTTCCCATAAATGTATCATTTTGCCTTAAAACTTCAGCTTCCCAAACTTGTAAGGAATACTGCCCCTGGCCACAGCCTGCTCACCCTTCCCTCACCAGAAGAAATGAGCAAGTTACACTTTGCTAGAGCAAAAATGAGCCTTAAAACCCAGTAATTAAATGTGAAAGGCTGGAGTTGAAGTAAAACTCTTACTGAAACATAGGATTTTTTTTTCCACAAATGCACCATTTTGCCTTAAAACTTTAGTTTCCCAAACGTGCAAGGGCTACTGCCCCTTGCCCCTCCCTCACTAAGATGGCCCTGAGACGGGGTAAAGGACTTCGAGGCGCGCTGTTAATGGCAAGGGGGCGACAGTGGGTTGACCGCAGCGTTTGAGCGTAGGAGGGGAGCTGCCCCTAATGGGATGGCCGGCGTGCGGTGACCCTCCCGTGAGGGAGAACGGCCAGAGAGGCAGAGAAGTATCCGTCTGGAAAAGGATTAAAATCTGCCTAACCTCTCCCCCCCTCCTCCCCCCCAATAACTCAGTGTTTTAGTAAGATTTTGTTGCTTCCAGTGTGAGTTGTTTAGATACGAGGTTAAAATTGGGTGCCATATGGTTAATGTTACAGAAGTTAGTGATCAGAAGCTCGTGTCAGGAGGGGAATTGAGGTTGATTTTTGAAGGAGGTTTTACCTGGCAGCTGCAACACGGTGGGGAGCGAAGCTGTCAGTGACTTGGGCACAAGAGGGTCATAGAATCATAGAATCATAGAATCAGTCAGGGTTGGAAGGGACCACAAGGATCATCTAGTTCCAACCCCTGCCATGGGCAGGGACACCCCACACTAGATCAGGCTGGCCAGAGCCTCGTCCAGCCTGGGCTTAAACACCTCCAGGGACTGGGCCTCAACCACCTCCCTGGACAACCCATTCCAGGGCTTCACCACTCTCATGGGGAAGAACTTCTTCCTCACATCCAGCCTGAATCTCCCCATTTCCAGCTTCATTCCATTCCCCCTAGTCCTATCACTACCTGAGATCCTGAGAAGTCCCTCCCCAGCCTTCCTGTAGGCCCCCTTCAGATACTGGAAAGCCACAATGAGGTCACCTCGGAGCCTTCTCTTCTCCAGACTGAACAGCCCCAACTCCTTCAGTCTGTCCTCATAGGAGAGGTGCTCCAGCCCTCTGATCATCCTCGTGGCCCTTCTCTGGACACGCTCCAGCACGTCCACATCTCTCCTGTAATAGGGGCTCCAGAACTGGACGCAGTACTCCAGGTGGGGTCTCACCAGAGCTGAGTAGAGGGGAAGAAGCACCTCCCTTGACCTGCTGGTCACACTTCTCCTGATGCAGCCCAGGATCTGATTGGCTTTCCGGGCTGCAAGCGCACATTGAGAGCTCATGTCGAGCTTCTCGTCCACCAGCACCCCCAAGTCTCTCTCCTCAGGGCTGCTCTCCAGCCAGTCACTGCCCAGCCTGTATTTGTGCCTGGGATTGCCTCGACCCAGATGCAGGACCCTGCACTTGGTCTTGTTGAAGCTCATGAGCTGTTAATGGCTTGGGCACAAGAAAACCATCAGAAAAAGCAGACTGCTTCAGAGGAGAATACTGTGATGTGTACGTGTGTAATACATGTGCTGGTAAAGAACAGAAACCTGCCCAGGCACAGGTGGCATGCAGAATACCATGAGGATGGTGTGAATGGAAAAAGGTGGCAAAGATGATGGCTATTCTTAGACCTATCCTAAAGCCAGCTAAATGGGTTTTTGCATAAGTGGCCATCAGTGTGGAAGTACTGTTTGCTTGTGTATTGGCATGCCTATAGCTGGTTAATTTTTGCTTGTATCTTTTTAGGCAAATAACACTCTATCCATAAATAGACAGCTATTCACTCTCCACAAATAACACTTTATATGATTTTATTATTGAAGGTGACATTGAATGTGTGCATTGGTCCATATTCCTCCTATTATCATCTCCTCATACCCCCTAGAAAGCAGGAAAAGGATTTTACTTTTTGTCCGCTGCTAGTACCCAGGAAGCCAAATGTTCAGGTTATTTAAAAGAATAAATGCAGGAAGGAATAAAAATAATACTCTCCAGAAGAATCTTTTGTTTACAGAATGGCTGTTCCATGTTCACAGCTTTTTAAGAACCCATTTGTCATTGTCATTGTTTGTTTCACCGGACTTGCCTTTTGATTACTGGGCCACAGTTAAGATACTGCACAATTACAGTACCTTGACTGAACAGTAAAAGTAATATATGCCAAATATAATGGAATTAGGCCAGTAACTTAAAAATGTATGATTTTCTGCATGCTTGTCCCAGGAATTTATAAATAGAAATGAAGTTTACACTCATAAAATACTTCTCAGCTGTAGGTTGTGGATTGCTTCTGGATTAGAGCACTTGCTGGTCATATAATTCTAGTTGTGTTTCCAGGTGTAAGCACGCAGGCGAAGTTTCTTTATGAGATTTCAGGAGCAGCAGTCACTCAAAAATGGTGACTAGTGCTTAATCTGCAATATATTATGCCAAAATGACTGTTTCTGTCTCCTATTATCAAAGCTGAAATGAATTAAGAATAAGATAATTAAAATGTTTGGGTTTTCTTTAAGAAAGGAAAACACAATCAAACCCAACAACAACAATAAAGAAAACAACACAAAAAGGGTGTTCCTTCAAATACTGGCTTTCTGGCAACTTCTGTTTTGCCCATTAATGCTTAATTTTAATTTCCATTGTCAAGTGTCACGCTCATCTGTCCATCAGGTACTCATTAAAGCTGTAGTGTGACGTTATTGTTTAATGAAGTTCTGAACATGCTTTGAGCTGTAGCTATTTTCCTAGATTCTCCTGGCAGAGGATGATACCAATTGCTCTGAAGCTAGAATGAAAGGCAGAAAGGCAGACTAAAGACTTTAAAAAAAGAACAAATCGTTTATTCTCCACGTAATCATTATAATGAAATTTTCTTCCCTGGCACAGGAGGAAGCTGCAAGAGAGTAAAAGAACTTCCTCTTGATGACCATTCTCAATTTTTTTCAGATGTATTGCCTTGCACCAGTAGGTACTAGAGAGAAGAAAAATCAAGGAGAAGATTACAGAGAAAGTGGAGTATAACCTCAAAGGAAAAGACAATCTATATATGTAGAATTGATCTTAATTTGTGCTGTGAAATCCAGATTGTTATGGTTCTCTTTTTATTTAGGGCTCCATACCAGAGCTGTTTACAGGGCTTCTTTCTCCCTAGGGCAGTTAGATGGATTAGAATAGTGTTTGTTCTTCCCTAGTTCAGTTAGCTTTAAGAGGTTTATCGAAAGGTTAGCCTTTGATCTGTAGGACAGAACTTTCTGGGTTCTGTGGAATTACTCTGCATATTGATGTTAAGGTATAGATTGATGCTAAGGTATACTACCTTTCCACAAAGCAGTATTTCAGTTTCCCTTTCAAGCACTGTGTCTCAACCCAGGTGGCAACTGCTTAAGAACAATTGGCTTTCAATAAGGTAACAATTTCCACAGAAATGGATAGTTCAATGAAGACGTTAGCTTAACTGAATCGAGGTGTTCAGGAGAAGACTTGATGGGGTGCTTGGCTGTATGGTCTAGTTGTTGGGTGGGTTGGATTGGTTGATGGGTTGGACGCGATGATCTTGATGGTCTCTTCCAACCTGGTGTATTGTATTGTATTGTATTGTATTGTATTGTATTGTATTGTATTGAAAGGAGAATTGCAAATAGTGCTGTTGCTGGGAAGGCTTGGCCCATCTGCCCCTGGGGAAAGGGCCGAGGGGATCTGGTTGAGGCTGATCTCTCAGCTCTGGGGAGTCCTGTGTGTGCTTAAAGGTCTGATCTGAACACAGCTCTGTGTCCTGTAGCCAGCAGAGCTGGCACTGGGGAGTCAGAACTTCTCTTCATGCATCCCCCAACTATGTGAAGACCCCACAAATAGCTCAGTGGGAAAGAGGGTGGGAGTGAACCAAGGGCAAGGCAGTGAAATAGAGCACTCCTGGTGGGAAAGGAATTGAGCGTGTAGATGAGGGATCCTCAGCTCTCCGTATGAAGAACACAACTCTGAACACAAAGACCCCAGTGAGGGGTTCTGGGCCCCTCACTTCAGGAGGGGTGCTGGAGCAGGTCCAGAGGAGACTGATGAGACTGGTGAGGGGGCTGGAGGGAAAGTTTGATGAGCAAAGGCTGAGGGAGCTGGGGGTGTTCAGTCTGGAGAAGAGGAGATTGAGGAGGGACCTTATCACTCTCTACATCTAAATGGAAGATGTAGTCAGGTGGGAGTCAGGCTCTTCTCCCAGGCAGCCAGTGACAGGACAAGAGGGCATGGTATGAAGCTGTGCCAGGGGAGGTTTAGGTTGGTTATTAGGAAGCACTTCCTCACAGAAAGGCTGATTAAGCACTGGGATGGACTGCCTGGGGAGGTGGTGGAGTAGCCATCACTGGAGGTCTTTAAGAAAAGATTTGATGTGGCACTTGGTGGCAGGGTTTAGTGGATGTGGTGGTGTTAGGTCATAGGCTGGACTCGAAGACCTCAGAGGTCTTTGCCAGCCTCAATCATTCTGTGATTCTGTGATTCAAGGTGACAGTATAATTGTCCTATGTTTGCATGGTGCCTGGTAAAGAAGAGTTCAGACCATGAGTGGGAACCATTGCTGAAACAAGTGTGGGAATTACAGATTTGTGCCTCCCCAAAGAAGAGCCTCTAGTGTCGAAACAACCTGTTTGACATTGCTGGAAGGATATGTCTGTTTTCCTGCTGGCCCATCAGGAAAAAGGAATGGCACATGCAGTAGCTGCAAACTTGCTTGCGCATGAGTGCAGGATCTTCCACTGACAGGTGTCTGTGCTGTTGCCTGAATGGAGTCTAGACCCTCTGGTCATGCCCTAAACAACGCATTCCTCTGTGATCCTCCTAGGTGCAGTATCATGGGAGCAGTGTCATGGGAGTGGTGTGCCTTGTTATCGATACAGGCTGTTCTGGTAGCCCTTGTTCAGCTGCTTCTTCCCATGCTTTCTCACACGTGCATGTTTCCATCCCTGCAGCATTCCTGCCAATCTTTGTGTTTCTGTTAAGAATCTCTCCAGAGGGGCTGGCTTGGCTGGATTGCTCTGGATGTAGTTTGGGGCAAGAGCTGGTTTCCTAAAAGAGGTGTTCTGTCACATCCCTGGGGGCTTTGTATAGGTGAACATCTCCATGTGCCCAGAGTGGATTTGAACCAGCAGCAGAAATCCTAGCTTCACCCCTCTGGGGCAGCATCTCAGAAACTGAAACCTGCCTCCCAGTACGTTGGGTGCTCTGTCCTGCTGAAAGTTTCCACTCTAGGATTGCTTGAGGGATATACTCACTGATGTCCCAGAGGGAACTGTGCAGATTCTTACCTATGGACATCCAGAATACCCCTGGCTGTTGTTTATATCGCTGCTCTCCTTTGCTCAGCAGGCATTTTCTCTGGCAAGATGGTGTCTGTGAAGGTGATGTTCTGCATTATCTGCTGCTGCTTCTGGAGATAAAGTGTGTTTGGATCCACAGCTGGACCCACTCAGTAGTAAGTAGTCTTATGAAGCCATTCCAAGGCTGAGTTACTCGCTGATAGTCCTGTGGCCCTGTCTGTAGCCTAATGCATGTTGGTGAGAGAAAGATTATGTTGTGCTGTAGGATTATATGTGGAGATGTGATCACTCTGAGCAGAGTGGCTTCTCCCCTCAGATTGAAATGGCCACAGCAAGGGGATGTGAAACTCCTTAGGCCTGAAAGCATTTCCAGACACAGCCAGGTTGCCCAGTCTTGCTGCCCCTGTAAACTCCTGGGTTCCTATCCAGACTAGGTGGGATTGGTCCTGGGCTGTTCACAAGGTCCTGGGCTGCTTGGTATCTGTGGAGAGTTGTCCTGGAGCCAGGGAGTGGCCACATGTTCAGGCTGAACCTTAATGCAGTCTTTACCCCTGTCCAGCTTTGCCTCTGTCCTGTGCAACATGGATCAGAACAACAGAGGCCTAAACTCTGCTGGTTGCTTCTTGGCAGCAAAGTGGCAGAGGAATTAGAAAGGATACTACAGAGTCTTAACATGCACTACCTCTGGGTATTTTTCAACACCGATTAATTTCCCTTGCAAAGAAAATCTCCTAATTATTTTAGCAATACATGGATAGTCACAGCTTAGTAAATTCTCAGCCATTTCCAACATTGTTTCAGAGCTCTTTTCACAAAGCTCATCTATTGAAATCACTGTCCTTTCTTCAAGGATATGATCCTAGATCACCTGGAACCAGTTTATCATCACTCTCTGGAAAAGCTGAATCCCATCTGAAATTTCTCTCCACAAAAACCTGTCTTGGATGTTGGTCTTCGTAAATCCATCAAGAGATTCTAGCTTTGCAGTATTCTTTCATCCTGTTTTGTTTTGTAAGAGCTCAGGCATCACAACAGTCAAATATTTTTGTCTCAACTCAGTATCTAAGACCTTTTCATGCTCAAGACTGTGAAAGCTGACTAACCAAACCCATGACGACATCAGTGGTATACTTAAGAGATACATACTCCTGTGGCTAAGTCAGGGTTGGGGGGACTAAGGAGTGATAGTGCCGTGGTCATGTGTATGGAAGGGACAGCACTGGTTAGGCCACACCTTGAGTACTGTGTCCAGTTCTGGGCCCCTCAATATAAAAAGGACATTGAGACTCTTGAACGTGTCCAGAGAAGGACAACAAAGCTGGGGAGGTGTCTGGAGCACAGCCCTGTGAGGAGAGGCTGAGGGAGCTGGGGTTGCTTAGCCTGCAGAAGAGGAGGCTCAGGGGAGACCTTCTTGCTCTCCAGAACTACCTGAAAGGAGGTTGTAGCTGGGTGGGGGTTGGTCTCTTCTCCCAGGCAACCAGCACCAGAACAAGAGGACACAGTCTCAAGCTGTGCCAGGGAAAGTTTAGGCTGGAGGTGAGGAGAGAAAGTTCTTCACAGGCAGAGTTGTTAGCCATTGGAATGTGCTGCCCAGGGAGGTGGTTGAGTCACCATCCCTGGGCGTGTTCAAGAGGGGATTTGACGTGGCACTTGGTGCCATGGTCTAGTCATGAGGTCTGTGGTGACAGGTTGGACTCGATGATCTTTGAGGTCTCTTCCAACCTTGGTGATACTGTGGTTCTGTGATGATTCTGTAAGAACAGAAATGGAAACCATGGAAACCTTTTGGGTTTTAATATGAAGCTTTTAATTCAGTTGTTAAATAGAAAGAGGTAATAACTTAACTGTGCAGACAAAAAGAGGAGCACACTGAATGTAGAGAATTCATACATTTATATGGCTTCAGGGAGATGAAAACTTTGATTCTTATTAGAATTAAATTTTGTACCCATCCATGCCAGGATATGAGCACAGTAAGAAACACATCATTTTGATATTCACAGAATTGGTTCTTCTTCATCAAGTCAGTTGCGGATGCTGGGTTTTCTTTGGATCCTCACTGTAAGTGAAAGTAGAGAAGATTTAGCTGTCAGAGCTCCCTGAAGAAACTGTAGTATCTCTAAAATATGTAAATGTTAAATCACATTTTATCTGACAACTGAGACTGCTTTGTAGTTGCTAACACAACTGGTTAACAACGGGTTGTTAACACAAACTGGTACAGAGACGGAAGGCTCTTTCCTTCCATTGCTGCAGTGGACAAGATAGATACTACATCGAGGCAATGCAAGGTTGCTGCTTGGGTATAGAGTTAAGTCACTGGATTTTGTTGGATTCATTTAAACTCTGTGCTTGTTTTTGTCCCATGGCAAGCACGATGTCCTGTAGCTGATGCATACTGACTGGGAATCTTGTGGTAACTTGTGTGGTCGTGGCCTTAGTTATTGATTAAATAAGACTGAAGAGAATGTAGTTTAGGTGATCGTGGATCCTGACCATTGAAATACTGGCATGGACCTGAGTGACCTGGTTCACCCTCTGAACTGTGTCTTGACAAACCACATCTTTTCCAGAGGAGCAGTCCCTTCAAGCACCATCACAGCAGAAATAAATCAAAATGCAGCATCACTAGCAGCAACATTAAACTGCTGCTACCCTCAGTAGCCTATGCTTTGCCATGGCATACATCTGAGAGGCAAGACAAACAGAATCACCTGGCTAATGCCCTTGTCCTGAGCATGGCCACACCTGTCTGCATGAATAAATGATCTCACTGTAGGTCTGATCCTTTATGTTGAAAGGTAGGAAGAGATGGGTCTTGTCTGGAGGAGGAGTTTCTCAGACTGTGGTTTTTCCTCTGTGAAGAGGAGGGTTGACGTGACACAGATTGTTTTTCTGAGCCATTCTTGTTCTTAGACCTACCAGAAGTAAAGGTGGCTTGGAAACCAGAAGCTGTTTTAGCACCATCTGTGACGAACTCTACAAGCATGAGATTGCTTGAAGCAACTAGCTCCTTGGGTATCTTTGATCCACAGGTCTTGTCCATGAGAACTGGAGAAGACTTGCTAGATCCATCATAAATTTTAACATAATCACCCTGACAGCCTCTGGTTTTCTGCAGATCAAAGGCCTGAAATTGCAGAGAAATCTGGAAGGGAAGAGAAAAATCAGCCTTTAAGACACATGTATATGACTTTTTTCATGGAGCATTCTTTAAGACAGACAGAATCCAAGCTGCAGCCCATCCCAAACTAGAACTGTTTGCCTAGCCTTGCTTTAGGGGTTCAGATCTAAGGGGCCTGTGACTAAATGCTTCCAATCTCAGGTTTCTTTGACTTGATTTTGCAAACCTGAAGCCCAACATAGGGAGGTTTTCCAAATCACAGCTCTGCAGCTGTTTTTGCTCATATGTGGCTTAAGGACATGAAGTAGGGACTGATCAGAAATCTCTCCCATGGAAAAGATCTGATCTGGCAACTGGCATGCAGACAAAGTGCAAAGTGCTTTTCATAGAAAGAAGTAAGTTGAGCCACATTCTAGGAGTGCCGTTAACCTGTGTTTACCTTTTTGGATCGGGTTCTGAGGAGCCAGACACAGTTGGTGTTATCTGAGTAATTACTTGGGTGGTTGGCAGACCTTAGTGAACCAGATGCTGCATCGAGAATAGTGCTGCAGCGACCTGAGGAAGAAACAAGGTTTGATTCAGCGGCCAGGCTTACAGAAGCTCCCACTCATATGATTGCAGTCTTCAGAATGGGCTGTTCTTGATTCACTGATCTGCTAGCATTTATGCCAGAGTACTGGTACATCTTGATAAGCATAAAGAGCAGTGTTGTCCTCTTTTTTGCATGATGCATAAAGGGGGCAAGAGGTCTCAGTTCACTGCAAACGGTGACAGTGTTTGTGACTGAGATGGGGAAATCAAGTGGTGTTTGAAGAGTGAGGTGCAAATGTGATGTCTCTGCAGTGTTTTAGGCTGAAGAGGACATGGGCTTTCCTCTGTGCAAGGGCTAATAGTGATTCGTCCTATTTTTTCCCCGTTGACCGAATAAACCCCTTGCAATTGTATGCTAGAGCTTTTTCTAGCAGAGGTTAAAGAGTTAAAAATAAATACAAATGTAGAACATTAGCTTCAACGTTTGAAAACAGGACGAGGCATCAGGAAACTTCCAGTTCAGGGGAGCCTACAGCTGGTTTGGCTCAGGCCTTAAGTACAAACTGCAATGAGGAGCAGAGATGTCCAGCTCTGTGGGGTTTATACTTGTCTCCTGAGCTGTAAGAAACCAGATTACTGCAGTGAAGTGTACAACATGGTATGCAGCTAGGCCTGTTGCACAGCAGCCATGTAGGCCAATGGTGAATGTGTTTGGTTTAGCCTGGAAGCAGAAAGCATTTTCTCACTGATCACAATGTGCCTCCAGCTTCACCTTTGCATTCTCTCCCACAGTAACCCTAGCAGACACCATGAATTTAGGAGAATAATCTCACAGTTTTGGGTTAGAAACTACTGCCTCCAGAGTGTGTCTAAACATCCCTGTGAAGGATCTGAGTAGAACACAGAAGGACGACTTTGAGATACTTACGGCAGTTGTAAAGTTTGTTGATTTTAGCCACATCCAAGTTGCTCAGTCCCTGCCTTTGTCCAATGTGGACTGATTGGTCAGGAATTGGGACAATAGTTGCTTTTCCAGTGGTATTAGAGAATGTATATCTGCACATACACACACAAAAATTACGTTCTTTCAATACAATAATTTCTTTCAGGGTTTAATGCTGTGCTTTGGATGGAGAACAGGAGTAGCACTTGAGTTTTGGCTAACAGTGCTGTAGGTTTGATTAAGATCATAGAGTGGTCTGGGTTGTAAGGGGTCTCCAAAGCTCATGTAGTCCAACCCCTCTGCAGTCAGCAGGGACATTGTCAACTAGATCAGGTTGCCCAGAGCCCTGTCGAGCCTCACCTTGAGTATCTCCAGGGATGGGACCCCAACCACCCTGGGCAATCTGCCCCAGTGTTCCACTACCCTCATGGTAAAGATCTTGTTCCGAACATCCAATCTAAACCTACTCTTCTCTAGTTTGAAGCCACTGCCCTTCATCCTATCACTACCGGCCTTTGTAAAACAGTCTTTCTTCATCCTTGTAGGCCCCTTCAGGCACTAGGAGTGGACTCAATCTCAAGATGCCCTTTGCATCCAAGCTCCAAGTGGAAGGCTAAAGGATAATGAGTTAACCTTAGGGAGTACCTTGTCTGAACTACCTTGGTGTTTTTCTCAGAAGGGGAAATAGGGAAGCTGGGAATTAGGGAGTTACAGAAACTGATTCTACCATGGGATTTGAGTTCCAACACAAGCCATGTGTGCTGCTACTTACGGGCCATAGTGCATTACTGAGGAATAGTCATATGGAAGATCCAGGTTTTTGGAGTTTTCAAATTTCTTGAAATCTGGTCTGTCTTCTGCAATATATAACATTGTACTTAGAACATGTTTTCTGTCTTCTCCCTTCAGGGAAGAAGTAAGAGCTGGCAACAGCAGGATGTTTCTACACAGAGGAGTTCAGAGGCACTTACGTGGACTGATGTAATCCCACATGATCTTCACGTAGTTATCCCTGTCGCTTCGAGAATGTTCATGCAAAAAGCCCAAGGCATGGTCCAGTTCATGCTGAATCACTCCCTTCCATGTGCACCCTCCCTTCATCACAGACACAATCTGTCCACCTCCTACTTTCCCATAGTTGGACCAGCAGCTGAGGGAGATATTGCACACCAAGAGAAGACTTAGGGGATATTTATTGCCAGGAAGCCAAAGGAGCATTACAGAGGACCTTGCTTCACATATCTTGTGGAGGTAGGAGGACTCCTTCCTGCCTACTCTGGTTGAGTCTACAGAAGGGCAAAAGTGACTGTATCATAAAGAACCACAAACAATATTGTTATCACTAAAGCTTCCTGGCATGGAGGCTCCTGCATTCTGTCTTTACTCAAACACTGACTTTGACTCTCTAGGAATAACCTCTTGCCTCCTCTCTCTTCAATACTGAACACTGTATCAGAGCTGGAGCTACAATGAATAGCACTTTTGATCCAACAGGCTTTGAACATTTTTCTCAAAGGCTTTAATTCTGCCCTTGACAGCCAGTGTGATGCAGAGAACTGCTTATTTCACAAGTTGAACTTGGGTTTGCCTGTGCAAGTAAGACTCACAGTTATCTGTGCATACAAGACCTTAGATACATTTTCAACCTTAATGGTGCTTTTCTTGCATCACTTTGGTGTCTTTGCTGATTCTGTGATGTCATTCCTGAGTCCTGGCACTACAAGGTACCCAAGGCACTGTGATAAAGTTTCACCTCCAAATGCATTCTGCTTCTCACTCTGAGGTCTCAGAGAATGCGTGAAGAACAGAAAAGCAATGTAGAGAGAGCTCATTGATTTACCATTCAACTCACCCATCAGCAGATTGAATGTTGAGGTAGTCACGCTCTTCGTTGCGCTTCACAAAACTTATGCAAGTCAGTGCTTCAAATTCTGCCATGGCATCCTGGATCCCTTTGATGTGGCTCTCCTCTGGAAAATAAAGTGTTCATTTTGGGGGTCACAGAAGGACAATGGCAGCTGCCGTTAAAATCTCTCATAGATACTCAAAACCAGGGTAAATGAGGGATTAAAACATTAGTCTAAGCTCTGTCACTCATGTCAATTCATTGCAGAGCTTTTGCTCAGTAATGAATTTAATTTAAGATATCAATAGCCTGGCACAAGGTCCCCTTTATCCAGATATTTGTCCAAATGGATTCAAATGCATTCTTTTTCTTCAACTTCCTGTTTTAAGGTGAAGTGATGATTGGTGAAGTATCTTCTGACTGGACACTGGAGACAGCTATGGGAAGTTATTTTGCTAATGAAGTCCATTGAAACCTCACTGCTATAGACAAGACAAAGGCAGGGAATCTGTCAGGTACCAGTAAAGGGAATGGCTGTTCTTAGTTCCAAGAGACCAGACGCAAAGCATCGTGGATGCAAACTTTAAAGTAATTGAACCTCTTCTTTTTCCTGTCCAGGTCTTTGTAAACTGTAACTCTCAGGTGCTTACACAAGGAACTCCTAACAGTAGATTTAACCAACTATTTGTGTGGCCGCTAGAAGTAGGTTTCTATCTGAAGTAAGTTTCTACCTAAAGCTTATTGGATAAAATCCATTCTGGGGAAAAAAAAAAAGATGGAGATTTACACCAACCGTAGGTGGGATCCAAGACATAGGGGATGCGAACGATCCCGTCGCTGGACTTGGGCCAGTTGCATTGGCGACAGCTGAAGGCACTCCGTGCTCTTTGAGGAACTATGTCACCTTCTAACAAGTACCTAGAGCTGTCTGTGGTGAGAGAGAGAGAAGTGTCTAAGCAATTGCAGTAGTGAGAGGGATGCTGTATCTTGGTACCGTTTCATTGTCCATTAGGTGGCACTGAACAAATGGCATCAAATATCTGCCCAGGAAGGGTGCTGGGCAAAGGCGGGAGGTGCCAAGAAGGCAAACTAAGGCGGCAAGCAAACTAAAGAGAGGGTGAGTATTGTCTAGAGAAAACTGTAGGAATGCTTGGTGTCCATCACTATAGACAGTAGTAAAGCTTCCTGAGTGCTGAAGAAAAACAGGAAAACATCCAGCTGATTAAGCAGGGAATGTTTGGAAGCATCAAGGAACAGGAAGTCTGCAGCAGGGCACAGGTCTGTACTACACAGTCATGTGACTGGTAGTGATGCTTGCAGTCAGAAAAAAGGCAGTTAAATAATAAAGCATCCAGATATCCCAATTCTCTTTTTATGTCCAAAGGATGACAGAGATGTCAGGAACTAAAGCTGAAGAAGCTACCTGGATGGTTTAGTTGCTTCAACAGCTGGTATCATCTTCAGAATTGACACTGTGAGATGGCATGGGGTTTCAGCAGACAACATTGTCCCTGTGGCCTGTTTCTGGTCAGCTTTTATGTGGTGGTATGCAAGATGGACAAAATATTTGCACAGACTGTGGCAAGACATTGTGCCTCCCACATCACCCCCAAGAAACAACCAAGTGGCACCCATTATAAGCAGGGCATTTGTGATATTACCTTTGTTAACCTCCAGAATCCTGTTAAAAATAACATCATCCTCCAAGTCAGAGTCTGTAGGCGATGGAGATTCTGTGCAGAAATACAAGAGTGTCACTTTCTCATTCCCAGAGAAAAGAGGCATCCTATTTTTTAACCCGAGTTTCCAGAAATTCACTTGGATCGCATCCTGATCTAAGGTAAAACTTGCAGAGCCTATTTTCAGGGACTGGTGTAGTGTTCAGCCATGTAAACATGTTGTGAAACTCCTGGCTGCAGTTATTTTGTCACGAATCCAGTGCCAAGAGCATTCTCCTTCCTTGTCTCCTTTTTTTCACCCTAGACATCCCACTTTAGGGTGAAGATGTCTCTTCTAACTCAGTGTTGTCCCAAATTCCTGCATGGCTCCTTTTGCACGCTCAGCACAGTTTGGCCCACACACTTCACACCCAAACCCCCAACACAAGTCACCAGGAGCAAGAAAGGATGGAGAGTGTCCTCCTGCTTGCTGCTGGATGTGCTGGGCCTCTTGAAAACCACTAGAAAGCAATCAAATTGGAACTGCATTCCTATTCCATGGGTTGGACAGATGTCCTCAGCTAGGCCCAGAGTCAGGAGCTTATAGGCATTGGGAGCAGAATCAGCCAGCTGTTAATGTTATGCAGTAAGTCTTGACATCAATAAAAAGCACAGACACATGGCCTCTGTGCTTGCCCTAACTTTTGGAAGTGACTTGAGTCAGGACATTATCCAAGCAGAGCTATTTTTAGTAACAGTTAACAGCTGAAGATTTTCAGCAAGTCCAAGCAACTGGCCCAAGAGACTGCTTTGCACAAAGTGTTACAGGGAGTGTATTGATCTAGCATGTCTTCTTTAAGATCAATCTGGGTTAAGCATGAGTTATTTTCTGGAGTAACTGGGTAGCTAACAATCACTACATCGACACTGAATAATACATACCATATGCATCCTCTTGTGTAGTTACCTGCAAGAATTATCTTGCATTAGAATTATCTCACGGTTTACATCAAACATAAATGGTTAATAACATAACATACAAGGGATCCACATTGTGCAGGCTACCACTGAAAGTGTCTTTCACCAGTGCAATCTTGAGCTTTTATATACTGCACCATGTATAGCCATCTACTGTGGTAGGTATTCTTCTATCATATCTTGGCAAATATAGATATAATAAAGGGATCATCCTAGGAGACTCTGGAAACACAATCTGAAGTGTGGAGTAAGCTTCAGATCTTTTAGATTTATTAATGTCCCCACTAGTAGAAGTGAAATGTTAATGAAATGACCAATGAAATCCTCCCAGTATCACCTCACAACACTGTGGTAAATACTTGTCTATGCTTAGCCCATATCTGGGGCTAAACTACAGGAGTTACTCTATCACCCCATGGCCCCTCCCCAGCAGAGAGGGGGCATCTGGAAAAAGAGAGGAGCCCCCTGGGCTGAAAGTAGAACAGGTTTAATGAAACAGCAAAGCTAACATCAATGCCAGTGTATAAAAGTTGTACTCAGCCCAGCAAAAGTCATGCTAGATGGGAAGGCAGTCCTCGGGAGAGGGAAGAGGAGCAGGGTCAGGATGATCTCAGCAAAATTCCCTTCATTGAATGTTAGGTTTATGGGATGAGATAGACCTAAGAGGCAGCTTGAGTCACCTGTCCTGGCTGACTACAAACTGCCAGTGGCCTGCATGCAGCCCATGACTGCCCTGGGATTCTGCCCCAGCAAAACTAGGACAGTATTGCTTCTATGGAGCTGTGAGGGTGGGTGTCCAGGTGTGGAAGCTATGGCTGTACAAAACAGATTGCCACACTTCCTTTGCCTTGCAGAAATGAAAAAGCAAGTTTTGTCTATGACCCCAGAGAAGGCAAAAGCTTCCTGGGGCAGGGGAACTGTGGAGCAATAAATGGAAGATGAATGGAAACTGCTCCTTGTTACATTGTTGATCTGAGAAGACATTCCTGCTCAGGGTGGAGTATGTGAGTCTTGACCTCAATTTAGATAGTGCTGAACCCCAAAGTGATCAAAAGAGCTGCTGTAGCTGTCCTTACCTCAGTAGCTTCTGTTGCTGCAAAATGCAAGGAAGAAGAAGAAAAGAAAAAGGGACAAATTAGATTTTGAATGCAGCTACACAGCGTTCAATGGCGCAGGTCCCCTCAGCCTTGGGAACTCTTTTGGCAGGTCCCTTTGCCTGGAGGAGAGCCAGGTGCAGTAACCAATGCATAGGCACAGAAATTAAATTGATGTTTATAGCAACAGCTTTGAACATTCCCAGTAGATGGTGCTGAGGGACAGAATCCTTTTCATTTGCTCTCTGAGAATCAGCAAAGCATTTTATCAGCTCCAGTGTGGAAAATGACAAAGGAACCTGGATTTCCTTGCTGAGGTGAACCAGCTCTACAACCCTCTCTGTTTTCACGGTGTCAAACTATAAAGCTATAAAATGGGATGAAAGCCCTAATTTAACACAGGGCAAATAACCTCAGCAGTTTGAAACCATTCTGAGTCCCGAGGTCTTTTTCTAGTGTGAGGTCTCTTACTTCTACCAAATGCTGCTTTCTAGATACAGAGAAGTGGAAAGTCTGGTCTGATATATAACTTTCTGAGCAGAAACTTCATTGTGACAATTATCATAGACATTTAGAAGGTCATCTTGTTTGCTTTCCCTAAGGTAGAAACAGTTTTATCTGCGTTATTCTTTGACTACAGTTAATGAGACCTGTTCTGATGCGTGGTGGATGTGCTGCAAACCTTGCTGGCAATCTCTTCCACCTTGCCACTAATTGCAGTCTTCCTTGTCATCGACACAGAGAATGGTTAAGCAAGTAGTTCTTATTTCTAAACTTTCTTTTTTTTTTTTTTTTTCAAGATAAGATGTGGCAAGCTCTATGCCCCCTTGCAGTGCCTTTTCCTTTTCACACTGCTTTATTAACCAGACAGACTGAGAGGACCTCCTCCTAGCCATAATCTATGTAGAATATGCAACAGAATCACTTCTATTGAGCCAAGAAGGCTTCAGTCTCTCTGTCCAGACTGTTACTTTGATTACATGGCAATGGAAGTCCACAGCAGTGCTGGTAGTTTATGGTAGTTCCTACCAGCTGAATCAGAGATCTGCAGCATTTAAAACACCTCTGCAAGGAAGAAGGTTTTTGGTATGAGCTGATTGGATTCAGAATTCTTGCACCCAAGAGGCTCTGGATTGACTAACTGATCAAAGTCAGTGGAAATTCAGCTCCAGGTTCCAAGCACATATAGCCTGAAACCCTTTTAAAAGCTCAGGTGAGAGCACAGAAGGATCTGCCATGCTCTTGATCAGATGAACATATGGCATGGTGCACCTTTCAAAATGGCACAGTTCATTTCCTCCCTGCACTGCAAATACTGAGAGCTGTCTCAAAAAGCACAACAAACAGTTAACAATGGTACATTAAAACTCATTGCATGCCTTTGTCCCAGCAGCTACTTTGAACCTGGGCAAGCGTGCCCCTCAGTTGGCTCCGGATACAATGAACTATGATTTTTACATCATCCCTTTGCTTCCATGCCATAAATGACACCTCAAAAGAACTGATCAGTTCTCATTAGCCATTTATTTTCTCTAAGTCAAGCAAATTTTTCCAAAGCCTCTTCCTCCCACAACACATTACACCCAACCTGGCAGTTTCTTGTTGGGGTTCAAGTATACTTTCAGATGTATTTCTACAGATCTTCTCTGGAGATCTGCAGTTCCCTCTTTCCATTTCCTGAGCTGACAAAATCTGTTCGGCTAAGGCTGTACTACTTGTTTTCTGTCCCAGCACAAAGCCTAGCTTCCTCTTGACATCTTTTATTGCTGCACAGAGGAGGCAAATGAGTAGCAGTCTTTCGTAACACTCAAACGTAAAAGCATCAAAATGGTTTATTAAAAGGTTGTTTTGAAGGCTATTCAAGCACATCTCAATTAACCTAACAAATCATGCCCCAAAGTATGTGTAAAACACCTCAGTGCTCAGCTCAGGAACAAATCAGGAAGCATGGCCTTACCCAAAAGGCCTGAGAGTGCTTTCACAGGCTGCAGAGCCAGGTCACTCACACCCTGACAAAGAGCATGGTGCACAGGCAAGAATTAACAGTTGTCTTTAAAATACAGGATAAATCCTACTTACTTGCTGTGCTGTTTTCATAGTTGTCCTGCAAAAACCAAGAAGTAAAAGGTATTATTCTTCCACAGGTCATAAATGCAAGAGCATCAAAATCAGGCTGAAGAGAAGCACTAAGTTACAAGATTGGCTTTATGGTATATTGCTAAGAGTTTTCAGAATTTATCAGAATGGGTCTCCACTGCTTCATCCCAGGTCAGTTAGAAGACTGCATGGAAGTGCTCTCACCTGAATGGGAAAGCTCAGGGTAGTGTGCAGCAGAAATGCAGCAAAGACAAGGAATATCTTCAGATCCATTCTCCAGGCCTGCAAGAGCTCCAGTTCAGGTCCTAATCCCTGCCCATGCAGGAGTGCTGCCGCTAGATATACCATCAGAGCCGGCTGAGTCACTAGCACTAGCCAATGGCGATCCAGGGAAGCCTCAACAACTAGTTTAGCCTCTGGGCATCTCCTGATCCCGTGCTGTCGCTGTCGCTGTGATCTGCTGAGAGCTACAGCATCCCTTGGCTTCATCCTCTCATCTGTGCTGCCCTCTGGAGCCTGATCAGCCCCATGTTTGTGCTGCTTCTGTTTCTTGGAGAAACTTTCCTAAAGTGTTTAGTTTGGCTGCTACCACCTAAGACCACCTTGTTCCTAGATATCTTGCCAGTGTACCATGTTGGTGGATTTCAGATGGTAGGTGGCTTTTTGTTTTATGGCACAGAAGAGACAAGTGTACATTACTGTGGAAGACACAATACTCTGTCTGTGTCTTCCCTGAGAGGATATCCTTCATCTGCTCAGCTTATGGTTCTAGAAGTTTTCATTTTCTCCTCTGTGTTTCATATTTTCATGTGTTTTGTAATTTCTGATGGCTGTAAAATCTGATGGCTCCAGAGTGCAGAGGAGGGCAATGAAGCTGGTGAAGGGCCTGAAGAATAAATCTTATGAGGAGCGACTGAGGGAGCTGTGGCTATTTAGTTTGGAAAAGAGGAGGCTCTGAGGAGTCCTCATTGCTCTCTACAGCTACCTGAAAGGACATCGTAGAGAGGCTGGTGCTGATCTCTTCTCGCAGATAATTAGTGATAGAAGAAGAGGGAATGGCCTCAAGCTGTGACTGGGTAGATTTAGACTGGACATTAGGAAACATTTTTTCACATCAAGAGTGGTCAGGGATTGGAAAGTGCTGCCCAGGGAGGTGGTGGAGTCCCCAACCCAGGGTGTTTTTAAAGGTTGTTTGGGTGTGGTGCTTGGGGATATGGTTTAGGGGTGACCCTTGTAGAGTAGGGCTCTGGGTTGGACTCAGTGATCCTGGGGGTCTTTTCCAACCTGAATGTTTTTATGATTCTGTGACTAGTAATTGAAAAGGAGAAAAAAGCAGCAGCATAAGCAGCAGTTAGCTCACTTTGAGAATGATCAACAGACCTGCTGCTTGCTGGAGGGCCCTTGTCCAGCAGTGGATGTGGCAGACAGTGAGCAAGAAACGCTTGTAGGAGGTAAACCAACCACTGAGGTTCTTGTCACAGCAACCTCTTGTTGAAGCCTCTTCTTGCAGCAAAGCTCTGCTTGGTGAACCCTAAAGGTACCATAGCAGGGGAATTTTTTGATGCCTGATAAACACTTGTTTTGTGTCAGAACACACTTTCCATGCAGGGAGAAGGGAGCTGAGTTACAGACTATCCAGGTTCTCTCTTTAGACCATGCCAGTGTTCAGGTACCTGCAGAGTACGTTTCAAACCCACTCATGCTGTTATTCCCTCTTTTCTGCTTTGAAGAAGATGTTCTAGGAGTTACTCATGTAGGTGGACGAGCCAAGAACCAGCAGAGGGTTTTCCACTTGCCTGTCTCCAAGTCATGCCTAGTTACATGGTATGTAACTGGAATTGCAGGATTCTTCGTCATTTCAGTGAGGGGAAGTTCACACATTACTGAGTATTTTAGGGAGGTCTGGAGTGACAAAGCCCAGTCATCTGTCATTTACCCCACAGGGTGGCAGCACAGGGGAATGTGCTTCTCCCTCTCTGACCCTGCACCCTGGCTGAAGTATGGTGTGCCCTGGGCACCCGGCAGTGAAACGTAGCGTGGCACATTGTCCTTGTGACCACAAAAGAACAGATCAAGCAGGTGTTTTCAGCCTGCTGACACAGGCTGTTTATGTTTCCTCTGTGTGCAGAAATGCTTGCGCTAGGCAACGCAGAGTACCTTTCTTCATGTTTGTGTTTCGTAGGGGGAAGCATCTTGTGCAGCTCTGCAGTCCTACAACGGTTCTCCAGATTGCTCACTCAATTCCAAGGCAGAACAAATATCCCTGGTGTCAGGTGTCTTGGTATGCCAAAACCATACCAAAAAAGATACTGTAGAATGGGGTTTGTGTATAATCTGCTCCCATTAGAGTTCATTAGGGTATAATCTGCTCCCATTAGAGTTCATTAGGGTATAATCTGCTCCCATTAGGGTATAATCTGCTCCCATTAGAGTTCATTAGGGTATAATCTGCTTCCATTAGAGTTCAGGGGGAAAGGAAAGTCAGGAAAAAACAGTCCAGGAGCAAAAGGAGGGATCAGAAATAGTGAGGGAATAAAACAAAGTTAAAAACTTAGGAAGGTTGGTAACCTTAGCATCTTTGCAGCATGTAGTTGGGAAAGTACTACAACCCCTGAGTGACTGATTAACTACTTGTGCTCAGGAAAGAGAGAGGGAGCTGGGCTGGTGAAAAGGATGCTGCCCAGTTCATGCTGGACATGCTAATATGGTGACAGAGCACTGCATGCCACCTATTCTATATGCAGACACTCTTGATGACAGGGGAAATTGCTGTTAGGATCAAGAATGTGGCACAGTACACACCACCAGAGCAAGAGGGATTCTAGCTCCTGTCAGCAAAAATAGGACAGAGGTTTTACCATGTACAGTGAAGCTGGTACCTCTAGCAGACAAAGTACCACAGGAATTGTCTTCAACCTTTAGGAACCCAACTAGGGCTTAGCAAAGAGAAGCTGTGTGCATGTGTAGGAGAAAAGCACATGGGAAATACAGTCAGGCTCGAGTTCTATCTCTATGTTCCAGTTTCTGGTAGGCAGTAGGGACCACACAGATTTTGCAGCTGGGAACAATAATTGGCAGGTGTCCAAAATGAGCAACAAAATACCAAGAATTACTTGAAAAGTAATAGAATGTGCAAGAAGTCTATCAGCAAGAAGTGCACTGCTCCTGAAAGACCTCTGTGAAACTTGGAGTTACTCCTGAGGACATACACTGCTCTGCAGAGACCTGTGTGCAGAACCCAGAACAGCTTCTGTTCATTTTCCAGCCTCTCACTTATAAGACAAACATTTTGATCCCGGAGGGTGTCCACAGAAGGGCAACAAAGTTGGTGAAAGGTCCAGAGAACAAGTCTTATGAGGAGCAGCAGAGGGTTATTTAGTCTGGAGAAAAGGAGGCTGAGGGGAGACCTCAATTGCTCTTTACAACTTCCTGAAAGGAGGTTGAACGAGTGAGGTGGAGGTTGGTCTATTCTCCCTAGTATCAGGTGATAAGAGTGACAGGAAATGGCCTAAAATTGTGCCAGGCAAGGTTTAGGCTTGATTTTTAGGACAAATTTCTTTCCTGCAAGAGTGGTCAGTGATTGGAACAGGCTGCCCATGGAGGTGGTGAAGTCACCATCCCTGGAGGTGTTCAAGAAATGTGTGTACATCGGACTTTGGGGCATAGTTTAATGGCCATAGTGGTGCTGGGTTGATAGTTGGACTCAATGATCTTAGAGGTCTTTTCCAGCCAAAATAATTCTATGATTCTGTGACACAGCAGTGAAAAAGCTGTTTTCTCTTCTGTTGTGTATGAGAGTGCTCTGTAGAGTGTTTGCAGCAAAACCCAAAACAACAGATGTCTAAAAGTCACAATGCTTCTGTAGCCATTGTTCAGATTTAGCTCAGGCATGTGCCATTTAGTCATATGTGTTATGCAATTATTACTCCCTTTGGAGTGTTTCAGTGTAAGCAGCTCCCACCATATAATGTAGAGCATCAAGAGCTAGCTACAAAAAAAAAATTAAAAAAAATTACTATTACAGTTCACTGCTAACCTCTGTAACTACTAGATGCTAATTGCTGAGCTGTAAAATGCAGGCAAGACCTCACAACCAGACACTTTGCTGTTGAATTTATGCAGTGGTCACCATCCTCAATTCATAGTAAGATGTCACCAAATCCTAAAGGTATAAAGGCTTTCCCAAATGAAACCACTGAAGCAGTGGTACATCCACAAGGCAGAACTGCAGCTGCTGTGGATCTGCGTCACGTGAGTGAACACCACACAATTTCATTTGCAGTCCAGGATTTATGGCAAATCTGGACCAGGAATATATTCCTTAGGACAGAACTGCTCAGTATTGTTTCTCAGGAATATCTGCTTTTGGGGAGCTTCTCAGTGTTTTGGCTCACTTTGATTTGGAAGAGGAATTCTGGTTTCAGCTCACTGATTCTGAACCCCAGTTCTCTGGCCAGATAGTCTGCTCCCACACACTGCTTCCAGCTCAGTGCCTTTTAGCCTCCTTCTCACCAATTCTAGGTGAAGGTTTTATAGGTAGGCAGCACAGACTTCAATTGAATGTCAGTCTTCAGTCATAAAAGACTACCCTAGATAAGGCAAAGTGCAGTTAGAAGCTGTTTTCCCACACTCAGAGCATACTTGTTGCTTCTATGTATTTACTTGTCCTTCGTGTTCCTTTCCACAATTCTTTGGATCCTACCTCCCAGAAAAGATCTGGATTTGCTCAATGTGATTCCTGTTCCATTGTGCTTCTAGTTGCTGAGGGGCTTCTGAGGGATTCCCACGTCCTTGCTAACACCATCTATAGTGATGAACGTGCATGGTCTGCAGAGTCCGTGGTAGAGCACTTACACACCCTCCATGATATCAGTGACTGTCTCCATTCATAGTCCTTGCCTGGGCAGTGAGGGAAATCATGTAAATGGTGACCACTGGCATGCTACTGACTATTCACTGTTGATTTTGATATTGTGGATGTTGATTTCTGTTCAAAGAGCCAGAGCTAGGAACTCAGATCTTCAGTCTGTCATCAGAAAATAAGCAATTTAAAAAAAATACTTTTGGGTTGGGTTTTTCCTGTTTGTTTTGGTTTGGTGGGGGGAGTTGTTTGCTTGTTTGTGGGGTTTTTTGTGTTAGATTGCGCTTTACCAAAGAAAACTAAGTAGTTAGCAAGACCAATGCCTAGTACAGTAACAAATTAGGGAAGTTAAAATGTTGTCAATTCTAAAGTAAATGTTGAAACGGAGATGATTTTGATTTCAAAATCAGCTTTCAAGGCCAAATTGAATGAAACAACATTTATCAATTAAGGTAGCATTTGTAATGATCCAGTGATTATGTAGGTTGAGGGTGGGGAGTGGAGGTGATGAAACTGGAACCTGAACAACTCTAATAATTAATTTCTGATTGTCTTGAAAGAAACAGCAAATTCCTTTCTGCTATCAGAAGAAGCCATCTCATTTGTCTGCTGCCCTTAGGTGAAGAATGGAGGGATCAAAGGTTTTGGATGATGTTTCCAGCCAAATGCTATGCTGATTGCAAAGGAATCCCTGTGATGGGGTAAGGTGCGAGCTGTGGGAGCAGTGCCTGGGGTTATCTCTGCTCCCTCTGCCAGGGAAGGGAGACATGCCATCACACCCAGCTGCACACGTACAGCTCTGGGGAGGTCTCCTGCCCCTGTTTCCTTGTGACAGGTTGTGCAATGCCTGCCAGGTCTTGGGCTTGGTTTTATCTTCTGTGAGAAAGTCAGCTTTTAGTCACACTAAGTGTGCCATGAAAGTTACCTTGGTGAACGCTGCTTTGGTGATATAACTAAGGGAATCAAAACATGCCTCATGGGTGCTTCTGAGATGATGCACAGGAGCTGCCTGTATGTGAAAAGCACATCTCTGCCTTCGTGGTGCACAGATCTGCTTGATGAAGAGTCCACTGGTAATTCTAGCCATTGTCTCTTGCCCTGCAGCACATATGCTCCCGTGCTCTTATCATCACCATCAGCTAGCCACACTCCACTGACTGGTTTCCCCTTTGTATCTCATCAGAGAGGCTGGCTGTGCTGTCCATCTCCTTCCCATTGCTTTTTATCTTTTTATTCACTCTCTGGCTTCCCAACTGTCCTATGCAGTTTTGAGTGTTTCAAAGAGGATTTCCAGGAGACACTTCCAGTCTTACTGTGTAATTATGAATGCCAGGTCTGTGGGCAGGGTGAGACTCCTGTGAATTACACCTGTTGACCATGTTAGCATATGGCTAAGTTGTAGCTCTTCTTAAGCCTCCTGGGCAGGTGAACTTGCACACCTTCCTTTGCTACTTCCGACTTTAGCTGGATCCAGAGAAATGCACTTTAGGAAAAGTTAAAGCATGGCCCTTGCAGCCCCTGCCTTGTTCTAAGAGATCTGCTATCCAGGCAGACAGCAGTCACTAAATTGACATTGGGAAGATGGCAGCATGGGTTCCTGCACGTGACAGGACAGCAAACAACTTTGTTTTGCTTGTTGTCTGAGTATGTTAACAAAACCCAGTGGGTCTCAGAAAGCCAGGCTGGGGGGCTGGGGGCTAGGGGTCCCGAGCTGGACCTACAGGGTCTGGCAAAGGTTCTGCAGTGGAACTGGGGACAAAGGGCAAGTGAGCGGACTAGCAGGTTTGCAAGTGAGGAGCACTGGCAGAGCTGGACTGGATTGGTGGGAGGCCGAAGGTTTCCCTGCATCATGATGCAGAGAAGCCCTGGGGTGGTTTGCACAGTGCAGCACTGTCCTGGGCTGAACATCTCTCATGCCTCTCATTGCAGCAGTGTAGCTTTTACAGGGAAATAACTCATATTTTAAAAGCTCTAACTACAACTCAAGATTTACCAGTGTCATCTGTCACAAGAAAACCCCTCTTCATCCTCTCACAATTTCTGATGGCTGCCTTGTTCCTTGAGGACCCTCTTCCTTTATGCCATGCTAGGGCTCCTGCTACCCGCATGTAGAAATGCACCATGGATTCACCCTTCCAGCACTCCCCTCTGGAAAGGAAATAAGGGTTGAATGAATAATGAGTACACACACACACCCTCCTTGCCCTTACTGGTTTGCTCCAGCTCACCCAGAAATTGTAGAAGGAAGGCTCCTGGAGGAGGTGGGTGCCAATCTGGTGGCTTCACCATTCCCTTGGGGCAGAGCGGACCTAACAGGGCATGGAACATGACTGCTACCTGAACCATGGCCAGTCTATCCCTGATGCTTCCCAGAGGAGCTGTGCCTGCATTAACCTTGGACTGCAGCTGTGATTACATTAAAGGTAAAGCTTCCAAGGGGCCTCTCTTTCCACTCATCTGCAGTAACTTTGCCATCAGATTCTGAACATGTTAATGGGACGTGGCCACATTACCCACCATTACCATTTGTCAAGCACTTAATGTTCTCTCTGTTGCTCGATGAAGACATACCTCTCTTTAGAGAACTCGCAGTGGAAATATATTAGAGAGGCTGTCTTGAGGCCTGCTGCAGGAGAGGAAAGCCTAGCTATGTTTGCACAGGTCATTTGTTTTAGATTTATGCCATTTAGAAGTGTGCATGTCCAAACTTTAATCTGAGAGCTTTCAGGTCTAGCCTTTTTGCTTCAGGTTGGGCTTTGCTGTAGTGTCAGTTGTCAGTAGACTCAACTTTGGCCCTCAGTTCACAGGCTTGAATGCAGGAAAACCATCTATTTGTCCTGGGAGATTTGAGCTGCAGTTCTGTTTTCTTGCAGGGATGGTTCTGTTATGGATGTGCAGATGGTACAGTGTGAGTTGAGCAACAACTCAAGGTCAAGGCACTCTGAGAGAGCTTCTGCTTAGAGGTCTGCTCCCATCTTTTCTGCATGTATCTGCCTTCTATCTCTGATAAGGAATGTCATAAATGGGAGGATATTTGTATTATTCCTTTAAATAAGTAAATTCTTTGTGTAGAAAATTGAAGAAGTTGGTCATGTGGAATATTCAAAGCTGTTGGTTTCTGGAGAAGAAGAGAAGGGTGGAGTATTTCTCACTTTATTCTGATAATCTTTGCTGATCTAGAAGAGAGAGAGGCCCATGTGCTACGCATTTTGGACCATCATCAAAAGGAGAAGAGAATGCAGAGTTCATCTCTCCAAGAATTTATGAGGGCCATACAGTCTTTGTGGCCTGTCATTAGATGAATTATGGCTCTACCCTCAGACCACTGCTGTTCTGGTATCTCGAGGTTAGGCAAAGAAACACTAAGGGGGGTTACATAGCTTAAAAAACAAGAGTAAAGTGCAAACAGAAAAAAAAAAATTAAGTATCAAATGATCAACTCAACCTTTCTGCCTGATTAACCAGGAAAACTCTCTCACCTTTTGCCTGATCGTGCAACTAACTGGACAGCAGTGGTGATGACCTGCAGGTCTTCACAGGAGCAGGCCCACATGCATCTCTGCTGATGGATGTACTCGACTAAAGCCCTCCCAGATGGAAACTAATGGGGATGTTCTTTGCTGGCAGGGAAGGCAGTTGGCCCAAATTAGGAGCTGTTATGAGACAATGATAGCTTTTGCACACTCCAGTGTATCACTGCTGTAACAGATGGTTTAACTGCTGACCTAGGATGATCTAGGATAGCCTTTCATTAAGCAGTGTTTTCACTTAAATTCCTCACTCTGCTGCTTACACACACATCTTTCCTATCAGCTGTTTGCTGGGGGTTACGAACCAAGCCCGGGAGAGGGAAGCCATGGTGTTTCTCCAGTGATAGACAGGCACTGTCACACTTGCAGGTCATTTCCTCTGGGATCACATCAGAATGGGTCATTTCCCCCAGGCAACTCTCCTGTCCTAGCCCAAGTTCCTGCTGGTGGTCAAGGGGCTGCTTCACTTCTCTCCAGGGCTTCTCCTGCCCTGTGCCATTGAAGCCACCAAGGACTTGCAGCTCTTCTTCCTGGTACCAGGAACTGAAGCAGGGAATGAAGGTCTGAGTACATTTGGAGCCTGTATGGTGGTTGTGTGTTCCTCTCTGAAGTAAAATTGTGGAGGCTGATCCCTGTAGTATACAACTGTCTAGATCTGCAGCCCTCCACTTGTGTCTGAATGTGCTCACCTGGTCAGGTCTGGAAAGGAAAAACCTGGGGAGAAAATAAGACACTGCCATCTCTACCTTCAGTTTGGGAGCAGCTGCTTCTCAACTGCCTTCCTTGCCCCTCACCTTTCCTTACATTGTCAGGTATGGGGAAGGAGGCCTTCTCCTAAACGAGGTCTGCCCTACCCAACAACGGTGCCATCAGAGGCAGTGGTGACAAGCTGTCCTGTGCTGGTAGTGCAGCATGGCAGAATTTGTTGCCTGGTAGCTGTAGCAGCATTTAGCACTATGATCATTCTAGAAGCTGAATGCCTGATTTTGCCAAGAGACAAAGATGATTACCATGTTTGGAAATGACCCTGTTCTGTGGAAACAGAGGCAAAAGGGTTTTTTCCTTTCTCATGAGGTGCCAGAGATCTGGTTTAGAAGATCAAGCTATAAGCTTTGTACCTTTAGGTGAAGGAAGTCCATGTGAGCTCCTCCTCACCTAGCAGACTGTAGAGCATAGCATTAGGAGGGAAGTGTGTGGCACCACACTGTGCAGAGACTGATGTCTTTTTGCCTTGTCCTTTCTCTGCCTGTGACATGAGAGGAAGGGGGTTGAGGAGCTTCCAGAAGGCACTGTGTATTCTACTGTGACTGGAACAACCCTTTCAAGATTTTCAGGCTGTTTAGGCCACCTGCATTGTTTTAAGTAAAGAAGTAGCCTTTGAATTGGGTGGTTGCTGTGTCCTGATCTGCGCAGAACTAGCCAGACTAGGAAAAGAAGCTGTAGGCAACTGTCTCTCCTACACACTTTGCCACCCAACCCTTGAAGATTACACAACTGTTCCTGTTCCAGAGACAGGAGCCAACCTTTCTTTCTAACTGTCTGCTACCAAGCATGACTCAACTTTGGACAGAAATTTTGACATAAGATTAATGTATTTTGCCACAATTTAGGTGAAATGCAAAGCTTAAACTTTGCTGGAACAACAAAAAAAAAAGTAGTTCTCTCTTCAATTATAGCTCTGGGGTGAGCTAATCTTAACTGTGTATTTTCATCTGATAATTCCAGGAAACATCTTTAGTGGATTTGGTACCTGTGAGGAGTTACCTCTGAGGACAACAAGAAGAGCCTGGCACTGAGCAAGAAGATGCAGCCTGCTGCTGAGATGGGGACACCTGAGATTTATGGGCATAAGTGATGAGGGCATTTGATATGTTATTAGTGGTGTGGCAGAAGATGTTGAATGATGAAGGCAACTTGGATGGGGAAATCATGAGGTTTAATACGACTGTGTTATGCTTAAGCTCATATGAAGTCTCTTGAGAGAAGACATGAGTGTCAACTTCAGATTTCACATTTGAGGATCAGTAAGATATTGCTATGGGCTCTGTAAGCTGTGAATTAGGACAGTGGGAATGGAGGAAATAAAGTGTAGAGATCTCTGTTCTCAATAGGTAATTGATTCTCATATTCTGAGAGAAAGAGAAGACCTCCAAATTGAACATACAGAAGAAGTGAAAGGATAAAGAGGAAGGAAGGGTTTATAAAAGTAGAGGGAGGATATAACCGGCTTCAAAAGTCACAGATGTGTCCAGGAAAAAAGGACAGATTGAGCTGGCCAGTGTAAGCACAGCAACGGACTGGGAGCTGTGGAAACCAGAGTGAAACAGCTGGGTCAGGTAAGGGAATTTGCCATAAGAGTTTCACTCTTTGCTGTAACTGTGCCAGGTTTCATCAAGTTTTATCTTGGCAAGGCCCCTGTGGAGAGTGAAATGCCTGAGTCAAGTAAGGGAACTTGCATTAAGAGTTTGACTCTTCACCACAAGCGCATCAGGCTTCCTCCTGTTTTACCTTGGCAAAGCTCCTGTGCTCTCCCCCATGGAAGTGCCAAAATCCTGAAGGTGGTGGCTATTTCAAGATGATTATGATTAGGCCTGACTGTAAAGCTGTCAGTAATGGTGCTCACTGGAGTGCAAACAGTGACAGACCTGTTGCTCTATTCCATGCTGGACACCATTGATTCTGGATAGCAATTACATGTCAAACTTGATCAGGATGAGGTCAGATCTCACCGTGATCTTGATCTGAAAAGCTAAGAATAGCACAGATTTCTGCAGACAGCAAAACCTATTTCTGTTCTGAGCTATTTCAGAGGAAGGCACGGAGGTCACAGCAGTGGAGCAGTAAGGATATCATAAACATGAACCTATGGCACTCTTTGCGCTTAACTGTTTGTCAACAAACTTGATGGAAGACATTTGTCCTGATAGCTGGAGGCTGTTTGCTGAAAACGCTGTTTTTGTAGAGGGTGTTTGTAAGGTCTGAAATGTGTATCCTGACATTTCTCAACTTCAGAACTAGAAACTGCAAGTCTCTCTTATCTGTAATGATTTCCTCTGCTCTTTCCTCTGTCTCTATGTCAAGGAACAGGATTGAGCAATATTGTCTTAGGGAAAATTGTTCCTGTGCTGTTCTTGATTTGGTAAACAGTACAAAAATCCCTGCAACCACATCTCAAATACTGGGTTCAGTTTTGGGACCCTCACTACAGAAGGACATTGTGGTGCTAGAGCATGTCCAGACAAGGGCAACAAAGCTGGTGAAGGGTCTGGAGAACAAGTCCTATGAAGAACTTCATAGGGGACTGAGGGAACTAGGATTGTTAAGCTTGGAGAAAAGGAGGTTGAGGGGGGACCTTCTTGTTGTCTAGAACTCTGAAAGGAGGTTGGAGCCAGGTGGGGGTTGATCTCAACTGCCTAATGAAAAGTAACAGGATGAGTGGAAACAGTCTCAAGTTGTACCAGGGGAAGCTTAGTTTGGATGTGAGGAATAATTTCTTCACTACAAGAATAGTCAAGACCTGGAACAGGCTGCCCAAGACAATGTGTGGAGTCCCCATTCCTGGAAGTGTTGAAAGGCTGTGTAGATGTCTTTCTGAGGGACGTGGTATAGCAATGGAATTGGCAGTGCTGGTTGGACTATGGCAGAGTGGGAAAGTTCCCACACACACACACACAAAAGAATCCACAGCTAACTCAGCCAGAGAAGCAGATGAAAGCTATATTTACAAGCAGAAATGGAATGCAATGAATATGTACAAAAATATACAATAATTACAATATATACAGAAATATACAGCAATGTATGTAATACAGGAGACCTTTTCCCAAGCCCCCCGTGGCCAGGGCGGTTCGGCCTGCTCCCCCTTCTCCCTCCCTCCCTCCCTCCCTCCCTCCCTACCTCCCCTTTTTCCCAAAAGGGTTAGAGAGAGAGAGAAAGGTAATTAAGGAGAAAAAATAAATTCTGTTAGTTCTAAGCGAATGCAAGAGTTAGTTTTCTTATCTGATTAGCTCTGTTAATCCAAGGTCACTCTACTCCGCAAGCTGTTGCTTCAGAGAGAGAAACAGGCCAGCTCACAGGACAGAGAGAAGAAGAAGAACAGACTGAACAGACTAAACTAAAACTTGCAGTTGAATTCTACCAATGAAATCAGTTTAGCATATCTTGTTTTTTCAATGCATTCAGCCAGAGTGTTCAGAAAGTGTCCATTTCTTAAAGGCACAGCCTAAACCGGTCACACCTTAAAGGCCTTTTCTGGCCTAAACTATTTGGTAATTCTGTATTTGGCACTAAGACTTCTCACTTCTGAAGGACTTGTAGATGATGCTGCTGAGGATATCTGTGTTAGAGAGTGGACTGATTCCTGATTTTTTTCTTGTGTTGATGCATGGACCACTGTCTGACACCACCACCATGGCCACATAGCTGTGAGGCAGGAGTTTCCTGTTCTCCAACCACAGGACTGGATGTTTCCTGTTTCCTGAACAGGGAGCCAATTATGAGAAACCAGATCTAGCCCCTGGGAGACAGAGGGGCTCAAAGACCCTTGAAGACCCCCAGTGATGGTACTGATCATGCACATCACCACCAGGTGGTAGGTGTGGCTAAGCAAAACTGTTCTCTAGTATGCTAAGTGGTGACATGAGTATACAACAAGGCAGCCAGATAAAAGGAGAGAGACTGTCAGCTTTGGCAGGAACATTCCCCTGCTGTGCTGGAAGAGGAATCGGCCTTTGGGGTGCTGAAGGTCTGTGGTGTTGGTAGCTATTGCACCTGAACTTTTATTTTCTTCCTTTTTTCTTCCTTTCCTTTATTGACAAAGTGGAGATTTTGGAGTGGCATGGGTACCCTCCCCACCAGGAAGGGGGCACTCCGGTGTGTGAATGGAACAATAGGGGGATGGGCTAGCTAGGGATAGGCTCTTGAAATCGCTGCATGTTAGATGTGGCTGTACAGGGTGTAATGTTTTATACAAGGAGGCACAGGCCAGAGGCTGGCTTGTCACCCGGGAAACTTGTAAGACTTGTATTTCAACTCGTGACCAATGCAGGCATCGACTGGAGCAACAGCCCATGGGGGAATCTTCCCTTCAATTAAGAGATAAGGGACCCCTCTGGGAAACCTGGCAGGTTGATTACCCTGGGCCTTTTCGGAAATGGGAAGGGAAACAGTATGTATTGGGAGCGTGGAAGTGATCCTGGGTCCAGTCTAAATCAAAGCACTTCCATGAGCTCCTGTGGAAAATACAGTGCAGACCCTGACAATCTGGTTTAGCTCTCTCCCAAAACCTGATTCCACTCAGTCAGGTAATGGCAGGTATTTCACCACTGCCAAAGTGCAGGAATGGGCAAAGGAATTAAGTGGGTATTCCACACCCCATGTTATCCTCAAGCTAATAGGATAGTAGAACAAACCAATGGGCTCTTAAAATGATTTCTGAAACCTCATGGACAGAACTCCTCTGGGATGCAGTTACCTGGGTCAGTGAATGCAGTGACATAGATGGAGGTCCTCAACTAAATACCTTTTGTCCTAAACCCCTGACTTGAACCCCAAAGCCTCTGTTTTTGAGCTCTCCTGAAGAACCAGCTTTTCCCCCTGAACAGATGGTATTGGTAGAACCACCAACCATTGGCACCGTTCCTCTCGTGCTTGCTGAACCCCTTAATAAATAGGTTTTAGTGGCAGTGGCTTAGCAGTAGTGGTGGAATTCTGAGCTCTAGGCAAGCATTTGGACTTGATCTCAAAGGTCTCTCCCAACCTTGGTGTTCTATGATTCTATGAAAGAAGCACAAGATTAACTATCTCTGGATTGTCCATCGTTTTAGTGTTGGTTCTGCCGAGGGCTACACAAGTGTCTGTTTTGTCTTTCAGATCACCAGACAGACCTCACTGTGGAAATATATAAGCAAGAATTGTATGCTGCACTGGGTCTAGCCAGTGTTCCTATAGGCCTTTTGTTCTGTTAATATGGGCATGTTGTTTATATGTGTGTGGCTATGTATACTGTGTGTGTCTCACATCCAGCCAGCCCCAACACCCTCCACCACTGCACCTAAGAGTGCTCAAAACCTCATGTGGGAACTGATCATAGGCTTTGTAAGGGTATGAAATTGCATGTGTCAAGGGCTGTGCGTAGCATTGCCTCAGTCCACAGATCAAGGCTGATGTTTCTGCTGTGGTGAGACCTCACCTGGAGTACTGTGTACAACTCTGGAGCCCTCAATATAGGAAGGACATGGATCTGATGGAGCAGGTTCAGAGGAGGGCCATGAAAATGATCAGGGGTTGGAGCACCTCTGCTACAAGGACAGACTGAGGGAACTGGGGTTGTTCAGTATGGAGGAGAGTCCAGAGAGACCTAATAGCAGCCTTCCAGTACCTGAAGGGGGCCTACAAGAAGGGTGAGAGTCTGTTTGCAAAGGCCTGCAGTGACAGAACGAGGGGCAATGGCTTTAAGCTGGAGAAGGGCAGATTTAGATTGGATGTTAAGAACAAGTTCTTTACTATGGGGGTGGTGGAACACTGGAAGAGGTTGCCCAGGGAGATGGTTGAGGCATCAGCCCTGGAGATATTCAGGGTGAGGCTCGATGAGGCCCTGGGCAGCCTGATCTAGTTGGGGATGTCCCTGCTGACTGCAGGGAGGTTGTACCAGATGATGTTTGGAGGTCCCTTCTGGCCCGGACCATTCTGTGATTCTTTGTGACACCCACAGCTGTAAGCTTTGTATTTGAACTTTACAGAAACGAGGCTGTCAGTTCCTGATCATCAGGAAGGTGCTTGGTATCACCGAGAACCAGACACATTGCTTGAACTGATGGTCCTTGGGGAGTCAGTTGACCCTGAGGGAGTCAACATCATCTGGCATCCCAGTCAACTGAATATTTGGAAAATAACAGGGCCAGAACTTGGCCAGAGTAATTGTCCCATCACAGAGCCCCGCCTGGAACCTAACTATACCGGAGTGAGGAATATTGGCGTGGCCCAGATTTTTCTATAGTAAAGGGAACCAGACAGGGGATGTAGTAATGTTTTTGAGGAGGTGCATAGCAACCAGACCTGTTTTTCATATCCCTTTGATCCTGGCTTTAACTTGGTATTGTTTCCTGACTATTATGAAGCCTCTGTATCCCTTGACTTTGTGGTTCCCTGTTGTATCCACATTCCCTCAGGAACTGGGACTCACAAACCCAATTTTAACTTGAAGATGTGGAGATGGTCACAGCTGAAAATAAGCTTTATTTCACTTTCTGTCAGGAAGCCACAAAAGCAAGGGGATTCCTCCCTTTCCCATTGTCATGAGGTAATTAATTGTTCTGCTGGAATTAGGGCTAATAGGTGAGAACTCTGGCACCTGGAAACATTGAGAGCTTTGGTCTGGGATATGTGTATATGTAATTGCTTTCCCTGGCTCTGGTAAGAGATGAATGACACCATCAACTGTAATACTGCTTTTACTTCTAAAAACCTATCTTAAGCAAAGAAATGTGGGTTACCCAGAGTACATTATCCCATGAAGTTTTTAAGGAATGCCCTAAGCTCCCCACCTTTACAATTCCATAACAATATAGAATAGAATAGAATAGAATAGAATAGAATAGAATAGAATAGAATAGAATAGAATAGAATAGAATAGAATAGAATAGAATAGAATAGAATAGAATAGAATAGAATAGAATTACCAAGGTTGGAAGAGACCTCGAAGATCATCGAGTCCAACCTGTAACCACAAACCTCACAACTAGACCATGGCACCAAGTGCCACATCCAGTCCCCTCTTGAACACCTCCAGGGACGGCGACTCCACTACCTCCCGGGCAGCACATTCCAATGACGAATCACTCTCTCAGTGAAGAACTTTCTCCTCACCTCGAGCCTAAACTTCCCCTGGTGCAGCTTGAGACTGTGTCCCCTTGTTCTGGTGCTGGTTGCTAGGGAGAAGAGGCCAACCCCTTCCTGGCTACAACCACCCTTCAGGGAGCTGTAGAGAGCAATGAGGTCGCCCCTGAGCCTCCTCTTCTCCAGGCTAAACAACCCCAGCTCCCTCAGCCTCTCCTCATAGGGCTTGTGCTCAAGGCCTCTCACCAGCCTTGTTGCCCTCCTCTGGACACCTTCAAGTGTCTCGATGTCCTTCTTAAACTGAGGGGCCCAGAACTGGACACAGTACTCAAGGTGTGGCCTAACCAGTGCAGTGTACAGGGGCACAATGACCTCACTGCTCCTGCTGGCCATACTATTCCTAATGCAGGCCAGGATGCGGTTGGCCCTCTTGGCTGCCTGGGCACACTGCACGCTCATGTTCAGCCTCCCATCAACCAGCACCCCCAGGTCCCTCTCTGCCTGGCTGTTCTCCAGCCACTCTGACCCCAGCCTGTAGCGCTGCCTGAGGTTGTTGTGGCCAATGTGCAGAACCCGGCACTTGGATGTGTTAAATATCCTGCCCTTGGACTCTGCCCATCTGTCCAGCCTGTTGAGGTCCCTCTGCAAAGCCTCTCTGCCCTCCAGCAGATCAACTCCTGCCCCCAGCTTGGTGTCATCTGCAAATTTACTGATGATGGACTCAATGCCCTCATCCAGATCATCAATAAAGATGTTGAAGAGCATGGGGCCCAGCACTGATCCTTGGGGCACACCACTAGTGACTGGACGCCAGCTGGATGTGGCACCATTCACCACCACTCTCTGGGCTCGGCCCTCCAGCCAGTTCCTAACCCAATGCAGTGTGCTCCTGTCCAAGCCATGGGCTGACAGCTTGGCCAGGAGTTTGCTGTGGGGACGGTGTCAAAGGCCTTGCTGAGGTCCAGGTAGACCACATCCACAGGCCTCCCCACATCCACCAGGTGGGTCACCTGATCATAGAAGGAGATCAGGTTGGTCAGGCAGGACCTGCCCTTCCTAAATCCATGCTGGCTGGGCCTGAGCCCTTGGCCATCCTGTAAGTGCTGTGTGATCGCACTCGAGATGACCCGTTCCATAATCTTGCCTGGCACTGAGGTCAGGCTGACAGGCCTATAATTCACCGGCTCTTCCAACTGGCCCTTCTTATGGATGGGCACCACGTTGGCAGCTTCCAGTCTTCTGGGACCTCTCCAGTGAGCCAGGACTGCTGAAAAATGATGGAGAGCGGCTTGGACAGCTTATCTGCCAGCTCCCTCAGCACCCTAGGATGGATCCCATCCAGTCCCATGGCCTTGTGGGGGTCCAAGCGGCTGAGAAGATCTCTTAACTATCCCATCCTGGAACAGAGGAAAACTATGCTGCTCCCTGGCTCCTTCTGCCAGCTCTGCAGGCCAGCTGTCTGGAAGCCGTTCTGTCCTGCTAGTAAAAATTGAGGTAAAGAAGGTGTTAAGTACCCTGCCTTATCCTCATCCTTTGTTACAATATTCCCCTCCGTGCCCACCAAGGAGTGGAGCTTGTCCTTGCCCTTCCTCTTGCTATTAATATATTTATAGAAGGACTTTTTGTTGTCCTTCACAGCAGAGGCCAGTCTGAGCTCCAAATGTGCTTTTGCCTCCCTAATTTTCTTCCTACAAGACCTAGCAACATCCCTAAACATCCCATGGGTTGCCTCCCCTTTCTTCCAAAGATAATACACCCTCTTTTTTTCCCTTAGTTCCTTTAGAAGTTCATTACCCAACCAGGCTGGCCGTCTGCCCCGGCGGCTCATCTTCCGGCACACCGGCACAGCCTGTTCCTGCGCCTTCAAGAGTTCTTTCTTGAAGTAGGTCCAGCTCTCCTGAACCCCTTTGTTTTTAAGGGCTGTTTCCCAAGGAACCTTCTGAGTTAGTTCCTTGAGTAACCTGAAGTCTGCCCTCCGGAAGTCCAGAGTGGAGGTCTTCTTGCTCCCCCTCTTGGCTTGGCTGAATACCGAAAACTCAATTATCTCGTGGTCACTGGTGCCTAAACACCCTCCGACCACCACATCACCCACCAGCCCTTCCCTGTTGGTGAAGAGGAGGTCAAGCATAGCCTTACCCCTGGTAGGCTCACGCAGCACCTGGGATAAGAAGCTGTCCTCCATGCACTCTATGAACCTCTTAGATTGCCTCCTCTCTGCTATGTTGTGATCCCAGCAGATATCAGGCAGGTTGAAGTCGCCCATGAGAACAAGGTTAGGCGATCTTGAGACAGCCTTAAGCTGCCTATAGAATGCTTCATCAAGATCATCCTCCTGGTTGGGTGGTCTATAACAGACTCCAACCAGGATGTCTGCCCTGCTGGTCTTCCCTCTAATTCTTACCCACACGCACTCAACCCGATCGTCCCTGATCTCTAGCTCAATGGCATCAAGAGCCTCCCTGATGTACAGGGCCACCCCTCCACCCCTTCTTCCTTGCCTGTCTCTCCTGAAGAGCCTGTAGCCATCAATTGCAGTGCTCCAGTCATGCGAGTCATCCCACCACGTCTCCGTGATGGCAACTACATCATATCTTTCCTGCTGCAACAAGGCTTCCAGCTCCTCATGTTTGTTGCCCATACTTCGTGCATTAGTATACATGCACTTCAGCTGGGCTGCTGGTTTTGCCCCTGACTCCAGCTTACCACCCTCAGACTCCTGTCTGGGGGGGGACTGGTTTCAGCCCCTTCCCCCTTCGAAGCTAGTTTAAAGCTTGTTTAGGACAGGAAGAATTGCCACACTGTGATGTACCCACCTCCTTTGGGACTGGCATGGGGTTGCTCTGATGGGAACTTTTGATCCATGGTCAACTTGGTGGATCATGCAGGGCTGAAGTGTGCTGTTGTATTAACATCCTTATATCCTAATAGGATAATTAATTGATCTATCAAAGCCATGAGCAAACAAGATGCCACTGCTGCTGCGCAAACATCCATGAGTTACCCTGACCAGTTTACAGGGGGCAAAAATGGGAACTCGTCTTACAATCCATTTTTCTTCTTGGTTCTGTAGCTTTTCAAAGTCAACTTGGTCTTTTAAATTTGACTGGCCAGGTTCATGTTCTGTCCAACTGGACTAAAAATGCCTTGGGAGAAGGTGAGACTCAACTACAACATGTGAGCAAGAAGGCACTGCAAAACCAACTTGCCCTTGTTATGTCATTGACAAGGGATAATGGTGTTCATGGAACTTTAAACCTGTCAGCATCTGAATGCTGTGTTGCTAACCACAATCCAAGTACCACCATTGAGGAAGCAAGAGCCAAATGCCCGGGGAGGTGGTGGAGTCACCATCACTGAAAGTGTTTAGGAGGAGACTTGATGGGGTGCTTGGTGCCATGGTTTAGTTGATTAGATGGTGTTGGATGATGGGTTGGACATGATGATCTCGAGGGTCTCTTCCAACCTGGTCTATTCTATTCTATTCTATTCTATTCTATTCTATTCTATTCTATTCTATTCTATTCTATTCTATTCTATTCTACTCTACTCTACTCTACTCTACTCTACTCTACTCTACTCTACTCTAAAATGCAGGTATCCAGCCACACAGGCGGACTCCTTCATGTCCTGGCATCTGTGGAATGTCTGACCAAGGCTTTCTGTCTGGACTCTTCAACACTGGGACTGACAGGGTGGGGAGAATGATTCACTCAGATTGGAGTAATGATATTAATTGGATTTTTATTTGCAGTGGTTGGCATTGCAGTAGTGAAATGTATGATCAGGCATTTACTGAGGTCAGTTTCTCCCTCTGTATGTTATATTCCAATTGCCACCAGGGAAGAAGAAGAATATGGTGATGTGCCCTGGGACAGCAGTGACTGATGGGGTAGGAAAGGTGATTGGCACAAACAAAAGTTGTAATACTAACCAACAGCCAATTTACAGCTTTATTGTTTACTTACCTTTGTTCAAACCTGAAAGAGAAGCTTCTAGGCCCAGAGGACACGTGTACTAGGCTATAGGGGGAGTGGAAATTGATACTCCTGCTGCTGAGACCTCACCTGGAGTACTGAGTCCAGTTCTGGAGCCCCTATTACAAGAGGGATATGGGCATGCTGGAATGTGTCCAGAGAAGGGCCACGAGGATGATCAGAGGGCTGGAGCACCTCTCCTATGAGGACAGACTGAAGGAGTTGGGGCTGTTCAGTCTGGAGAAGAGAAGGCTCTGAGGTGACCTCATTGTGGCCTTCCAGTATCTGAAGGGGGCCTACAAGAAGGCTGGAGAGGGACTTCTCAGGATGTCAGGTAGTGATAGGACTAGGGGAAATGGAATGAAGCTTCAGGTGGGGAGATTCAGGCTAGACACGAGGAGGAAGTTCTTCCCCATGAGAGTGGTGAAGGCCTGGAATGGGTTGTCCAGGGATGTCGTTGAGGCCCTGTCCCTGGAGGTGTTTAAGCCCAGGCTGGATGAGGCTCTGGCTGGCCTGGTCTAGTGTGAGGTGTCCCTGCCCATGGCAGGGGGGTTGGAACTAGCTGATCCTTGTGGTCCCTTCCAATCCTGACTGATACTATGATACTATGATCCCAACTCCTATTCCTGCTGATCCTGACTCCGGCAAAACATGACAGCAGGCTGCATGGAGCATGAGGACCTCACCCCCTCAGCTTTTTTTCATAATTCCTTGGTTTGGTATCATTAAAATAGTAGATATGTATGTGCTTGTTGCTGTATTTTATGTATCTACAGCTTTGTTGTTTATTACTATGAGTCTTTTGGGAGTTGTTGGGGTTTTTTTTTTGTCCCAATCTATGTTCCCGATCTAAGTTCAATGTGTAACCAATCACCTTCTTCCTCCTCTGATCCTCCTGCTTCTTCTCCCCGTGCTGTCCCCCCAACCTCAAAATGAAACCCCATTTTAAGTAAGTTAGCTATTAGCTAATGTTTAACAAATGTTATTAACTGTTATGTTGTTAACACAGAACTGTTTAGACTGTTAATGAATGCTAACATAGAACAGCAATTGTAATGCTTTTTTGTAGAGTTAACTGAGTTATTGTGCACTCCCCTATGCGCCCCTGCCTCCCTTTTTACCTGTCAAATAGAATGGAATGGAATGGAATGGAATGGAATGGAATGGAATGGAATAGAATAGAATAGAATAGAATAGAATAGAATAGAATAGAATAGAATAGAATAGAATATCAATAAGGTTGGAAAACACCTCAGAGATCATCAAGTCCAACCTCTCACCCAACACCTCATGACTACTAAACCATGGCACCAAGTGCCACGTCCAATCCCCTCTTGAACACATCCAGGGATGGGGACTCCACCAACTCCCTGGGCAGCACATTCCAATGGCTGACAACTCTATGAAGAACTTTCTCCTCACCTCAAGACTAAACTTCCCCTGTTGCAGCTTGAGACTGTGTCCCCTTGTTCTAGTGCTGGTTGCTAGAGAGAAGAGACCAACCCCTTCCTGGCTACAACCACCCTTCAGGTAGTTGTAGAGAACAATGAGGTCACCCTTGAGCCTCCTCCAGGCTAAACAACCCCAGCTCCCTCAGCCTCTCCTCATAGGGCTTGTGCTCAAGGCCTCTCCCCAGCCTTGTTGCCCTTCTCTGGACACGTTCAAGTGTCTCAATATCCTTCCTAAACTGTGGGGCCCAGAACTGGACACAGTACTCAAGGTGTGCCCTAACCAATGCAGAGTCCAGGGGCACAATGACCTCCCTGCTCCTGCTGGCCACACTATTCCTAATGCAGGCCAGGATGCCATTGGCCTTCTTGGCCACCTGGGCACACTGCTGGCTCGTGTTCAGGCAGCTGTCAACCAGCACCCCCAGGTCCCTTTCTGTTTCAATAGAATAGAATAGAATAGAATTACCAAGGTTGGAAGAGAACTTGAAGATCATCGAGTCCAACCTGTAACCACAACCCCACAACTAGACCATGGCACCAAGTGCCACATCCAGTCCCCTCTTGAACGCCTCCAGGGACGGAGACTCAACCACCTCCCGGGCAGCCCATTCCAGTGACGAATCACTCTCTCGGTGAAGAACTTTCTCCTCACCTCGAGCCTAAACTTCCCCTGGTGCAGCTTGAGACTGTGTCCCCTTGTTCTGGTGCTGGTTGCTAGGGAGAAGAGGCCAACCCCTTCCTGGCTACAACCACCCTTCAGGGAGTTGTAGAGAGCAATGAGGTCGCCCCTGAGCCTCCTCTTCTCCAGGCTAAACAGCCCCAGCTCCCTCAGCCTCTCCTCATAGGGCTTGTGCTCAAGGCCTCTCACCAGCCTTGTTGCCCTTCTCTGGACACGTTCAAGTGTCTCAATGTCCTTCTTAAACTGAGGGGCCCAGAACTGGACACAGTACTCAAGGTGCGGCCTAACCAATGCAGTGTACAGGGGCACAATGACCTCCCTGTTCCTGCTGGCCATACTATTCCTAATGCAGGCCAGGATGCGGTTGGCCCTCTTGGCTGCCTGGGCACACTGCAGGCTCATGTTCAGCCTCCCATCAACCAGTACCCCCAGGTCCCTCTCTGCCTGGCCACTCTCCAGCCACTCTGACCCCAGCCTGTAGCGCTGCCTGGGGTTGTTGTGGCCAATGCGCAGAACCCGGCACTTGGATGTGTTAAATCTCATGCCCTTGGACTCTGCCCATCTGTCCAGCCTGTTGAGGTCCCTCTGCAAAGCCTCTCTGCCCTCCAGCAGATCAACTCCTGCCCCCAGCTTGGTGTCATCCGCAAATTTACTGATGATGGAGTTTGGCAGCTCTCCAGCCACTCTGACCCCAGCCTGTAGCTCTGCATGGGGTTGTTGTGGCCAAAGTGCAGCACCCGGCACTTGGACTTGTTGAATGCCATCCCATTGGACTCCGCCCATCTGTCCAGCCGGTCGAGGTCCCTCTGCAGAGCCCTTCCACCCTCTAACTGACCAACATCTGCTCCCAACTTGGTGTCATCTGCAAATTTGCTGATGACTGTCTCAATCCCCTCATCCAGATCATCAATGAAGATATTAAAGAGGATGGGGCCCAGCACTGATCCCTGGGGACGCCACTGGTGACTGGCCTCCAGCTGGCAGTGGCACCATTGACTACCACTCTCTGGGCCCGGCCCTCCAGCCAGTTCCTAACCCAGCACAGAGTGCTGCTGTCCAAGCTAGGGGCTGCCAGCTTGGTCAGGAGTTTACTGTGGGGGACAGTGTCAAAGGCCTTGCTAAATTCCAGGCAGACTACATCCACAGCCTGCCCCACATCCACCAGGTGGGTCATCTGATCATAGAAGGAGATCAGGTTGGTCAGGCAGGACCTGCCCTTCCCGAATCCATGCTGGCTGGGCCTGAGCCCTTGGCCATCCTTCAGGTGCGCAGTGATTGTCCCCAAGATGATCTGCTCCATCATTTTCCCTGCCATTGAGGTCAGGCTGACAGTCCTGGAGTTTCCTGGTTCCTCCATCTGTCCCTTCTTGTGGATGGGCACCACGTTGGCAGCTTCCAGTCATCTGGGACCTCTCCGGTGAGCCAGGGCTGGTGGAAAATGATGGAGAGCAGCTTGGACAGCTCATCTGCCAGCTCTCTCAGCACCCTAGGATGGATCCCATTCAGTCCCATGGACTTGTGGGGATCCAAACGGCTAAGGATGTGCTATCTTTCTTGTTTCTTTTCTTCTCTTATCTGTCTCATTACTCCTGCCACCACAGGCAGCCTCCTACAAGGCAGCAACATTGGTCCACAGGGTGGATGTAAGAGACCAGACTGGTTCCTGATTTTTGTCTTGAGTTGATGCACAGACTAGCGACTGACACCATCACCATTACCACAGAATTCATTTCAACTAGGCAGTGAGGCAGGAGTTTCCTGTTCTCCAACCACAGGACTGGATATTTCCTGTTTCCTGAACAGGGAGCCAATTATGAGAAACCAGATCTAGCCCCTGGGAGACAGAGGGGCTCAAAGACCCTTGAAGACCCCCAGTGATGGTACTGATCATGCACATCACCACCAGGTGGTAGGTGTGGCTAAGCAAAACTGTTCTCTAGTATGCTAAGTGGTGACATGAGTATACAACAAGGCAGCCAGATAAAAGGAGAGAGACTGTCAGCTTTGGCAGGAACATTCCCCTGCTGTGCTGGAAGAGGAATCGGCCTTTGGGGTGCTGAAGGTCTGTGGTGTTGGTAGCTATTGCACCTGAACTTTTTTTTCCTTCCTTTTTTTTTACCCCTCTCTTTCCCTCTCCTTCATGTTTGTGTATTTGTTGGCAGGCAAATAGAGTTCTTTGGTGCTTGACTCTGTTTTGAGTCTTAATTCTCTTCCTGAGAACACCAACAGAATCATCGCCCCGGCTGGCCGGAGTGTGACACCTGGCAAAACACCCCAATAAACACAGTGACGGTCTAGGCAGAGCAGATCAGCTCTCAGACTTTTTGCTGTGATTTCCTGCTTGTGCCCCTTCAGCTGCTGCTGAACTGCTGCTTTATATGAGTCAGTGACTCAAAATAACATCTCCAAAGAAGCAGCTTTTAGGCTTTTACCTAAAAGATGTGGGAAACAAAATTCATACAGGATGTGATGTCTATTGCAAGAGCCATCTAAGATTAGACCACAGCCCCCTCAGACTGAGTCCTTGCTCTGACAGGGACCAACAGTGGCTTCCTGGAAATGCACACTAGAACAGGATGTATATGATACTTCCCCTTTGTTTGTTTTGAACTTCACAGAATCATAGAATGTTAGGGACCTCAAAAGATCATCCAGTCCAATCCCCCTACCAGAGCAGGATCACCTATACCATAGCACACAGGAATGCACCCAGGCAGGTCTTGAATATCTGCAGAGAGGGAGACTCCACAACCCCCCTGGGCAGCCTGTTTCAGTGTTCTGTCACCCTCACAGGGAAATCATTCTTCCTTCTGTTTCCATGGAACTTTCTATGCCTCAACTTCCTCCCAGTGCCCCTTGTGCTGGCATTGGGCATCACTGAGCAGAACCTGGCTCCATCCTCTTGGCACTCTTTATATCTTTATCAATGTGAATGACGTCTCCCCTTAGTCTCCTCCTCTCCAGGCTAAAGAGGCCCAGCGCCCTCAGTCTCTCCTTGCAAGGAAGATGTTCCACTTCCCTAATCATTTTTGTGGCTCTGTTCTGGACTCTTTCAAGCAGTTCCCTGAAGTCTTTCTTGAACTGAGGGTCCCAGAATTGGACACAATACTCCAGATGCAGCCCCACCAGGGCAGAGTAGAGGGGGTGCTCTCCAGCAGGTCAGTCTCCAACCTGTCCTGCTCCATGGGGTTGTTCTTTCCCTGGTACAAGACTCTGCCCTTGTGTAATTTCATTCAGTTTCTCCCTGCCCAGCTGTCCAGCCTGTCTAAGTCTGGCTGAATGACAGCACAACCTTCCACTGTGCCAGCCACTCCACCCAGTTTGGTGTTATTGCAAACTTGCTGACAGTGCACTCTGTGCCCTCACTCAGGTCATTGATGAGTATACTGAATAGCACTGGTCCCAGTACTGACCCCTAAGGGACTCCAATAGATACAGGTCTCAAACTAGACTCCATCCCATTGACCACAACTCTCTGACTTTTTTTCCATCAACCAGTTCCCATCCACCTCACTCCTTGATCATCCAGACCATACTGCCTCAGTTTAAGCTGCAAGGATGCTGTGGGAGATGGTGTCAAATGCTTTACTGAAATCAAGATAAACCACATCCCTTGCTCTGCCATCATCTATCCACCTGGTTATGTCCTCATAAAAGGCTATCATGTTGGTCAGCCATGATATCCCCTTGGTAAAGCCACGCTGACTGCTCCTAATGACCCTCTTGCCCTTGATGTGCCTAAGGATAGTGCCAAGGGTAAGTTGCTCCATTACCTTTCCAGGGATGGAAGTGAGGATGACTGGTCTGTGGTTACCTGGGTCCTCCTTTCTTACCCTCTTTGAAGATTGCAGTGACATTTGCCTTCCTCCAGTCCTCAGAGACCTCTCCTGCTCCCCACAACTTACCAAAGATAGTGGAGAGTGGTCTGGCAAAGACCTCTGCCAGCTCCCTCAGCACCCATGGGTTCAAGCCATCAGGACCCATGGGCTTATGGATGTTCAGGTTGCTTAACTGTTCCTTAACCCAGTCCTCATCAACCAAGGAAAACTCCTCCTTTGTCATGCCTTCCTCTGGTGCCTCAGGGTCTGGGGCTCCTAAGGACAGTCTGAAGCAGTATAGATGGAGATGAAGAGTGTTTAGTAACTCTGCCTTGAGTCCTCTGTCACCAAGGCACCCACCCCATTCAGCAGCGGGCCTACATTGCCTCTGGTGCTAGCTTTTCTGCAATGTATTTGAAGAAGCCCTTTCTGTTGTCCATGACCTCCCTTGCAAGGTTGAGTTCCAGCGAGGCCTTAGCTTTCCTAGTTGCCTCCCTACATCCTCTACACCCTACAACTCAGTCTTATACTCCTCTCAAGTGGCTAGCCCCTCCTTCCATGATCTTCTTCCAGTTGAGTTTGCAAATTAGTTTCCTACTTAACCATGCAGGTCTCCTGGTTCCCTTTCTCAATTTTCTGCTTGTTGGGATGCTTGGAAGAAGGGGTCCTTGAATATTAGCCAACTGTCATGGGCCCCTTTGCCTTCTAGCACCCTGTCCCATGAGATTTCCCCTAGCAATTGCTTGAAACCACCTAGTGGTTGCAAGGCTGCTGCCAGCTGCCTGTAGAAGGCCTCATCAACTTCCTTGTCCTGATCAGATCAGGTGGTCCGTAAGCTCTATAAGTCATGCTAGCCTGCCCTTTAATTTGCACCTTGAACCTTCCTTGCAGTTCTTAGGTTGAAACTGGGGAACTGAACCCTAGTCAGTTTCCCCAGCACACTCAGGATTTCAGAGTCCTTCCCTTGCAGTATCTCTTTTGCAGACTGAGGAATTGTCGCTAGCTTGTTTGTTCCTTGTGAAGAAGCTGCTCCACTCCTTCAGATGCTGCTTTGGCCATTCTGCTGCTAGTTTGCTGCTTGCACTTCAGTGACAACCACAACAGCCTGGTTTATGTGTCTTCCCTTCCTTTCTCTGAAAGTTTCTCCTGCAGTGAGAGTGATACCTGTGGTCTGAGAGGCAGTAGGATGAGCGACGCAGCAGGGTTGAACACATGGCTTCCAAGTCCTGCTGCAAATTCCTGCTTGCCTCCTTGGGCTTTCTGCCACAGTGCTACCTCCCACGGACCTGATGTAGCTTATTTTTTCAGAATGCTTACATCACACAGTGCAGGCCCTGAGCTCCTGTGCAAATCAGACCACAAGGTACCAGGCTGAGTGTGCAGAAAACGAGAAAGATACGTGTAATTATTGTGTATCCTCTCAGCTCCTTAAGCGTAAGTTCAGCCAGCAACCTGTACTCTTGTTTTTCTTTACTCCTTCGTTGGAGGGGACGCACATAAAAGCCAGCTGGTTTCACTATATAATCCTGATTCATTCCACAAAAGAGTCAATTTTATCAGCAAACTATTCAGAGTTAATTTGGAAGTAAAACAGTGTCATCCTGGACTTGGAGATATAAGGCTGACATGGAAGTGGGTAGAACTAAAGCTGGAACCATAGAACCATAATTCTTGAATTTCCTGGCTTTGCAGCCTTAACACAGAGAGAGTGAGAATTTTGCGGCAAGTATCTGATCTCCAAGCTTCTCTTTGCAAAAAAACAGAAACAGCAACTCTGGCAGGTTAACCAGCTCTCCGGGAAGGACATGGTCACCTCTGGGAGGCAGCATTTTATTGCAAATACACAGTGTATGCTTTGGTGTTTGAGGCTTCTCAAATCAGCAGTGATTATATGAAGAGTCTGGCAGAAAAGAGATTAATGTATACTTGCCCGTGCAAAAACATGATCTGCTTGCTTGCTCAGCAAGAAACAGTTCTCAGGTGGAATGGAGATAGTCAGGTGCAAAATCCACCCTCTATTCCGGTGTTTGCTATAACGAGGTAGCAGAGTTTGATACAAAAGCAGAATATCTGAGCTGTTCATCTGCTCTCAGCAAAACACTCTTCTCCATTTAGGAAAAGTCTTGCTCATTTGCTTGGCTTCACGTGCTAATTGGGAACGTGCTTCACCTCGTGCTTGCCACTTTACTGCCTATCACTTTCCTTTCAGTTGCATATGCAGTGATTTGTTTTTCTTTCTTTCGCCCAGCTCTGTCCTGAGCTGGAACTGGCATTTTACTTCCTGAATGTCCATCACCGAGGTGCTTAGACCTCACACTAAAGCACAGCCATTGTTTTTCTTCTGGGCTTTGTGGTGTGACCGCTAGCTGCTGAACACAGCTGCCCTTCTTTTGGCAGGTGGCCCTTCGCTGCTCTCAGGGGAGTTGTGAATTTTGAAATAGACTCTTAGAACATCCCACTTGGGCCCTGTGTAAACATGAAAAAACAGAGGGTATCACACTGGTGGTGTAATGGGGATTAAACACCAGTTTCACGTGTGACTGAATGAGAATAGATCCCGTCAAAATAAGCTGCACAACACAAGCCTTGATTAGTCTGGAGAGTGACTGTTTACAAAGACCTGCAGTGACAAGTGCTTTACCATAAGGGTGGCTGAGTGCTGGACCAGGTTGCCCAGAGAGGTGGTTGAGGGCCCATCCCTGGGTGAGGCTCAGGTGAGGCTCAACAGAGTTCTGGACAACCTGATCTAGTGGAGGATGTCCCTGCTCACTACAGGGAGTTTATTTACAATACAATACGCCAGGTTGAAAGAGACCTTCAAGATCATCGCATCCAACCCATCAACCAATCCAACCCACCTAAACAACTAAAATATGGCACCAAGCACCCCATCAAGCCACCTCCAATGAAGGTGACTCCACCACCTCCATGGGTAGCTGATTCCAATGGGCAATCACTCTCTCTGTGTAGAACTTCTTCCTAACATCCAGCCTAAACCTGCCCTGGCACAGCCTGAGACTGTGTCCTCTTGAGTTGGACTAGTAGATCACCTTTAGAGGTCTTTTCCAATCTGTGTGATTCTATGATTTCAAGGCTCCCCATGATGATGAACTCTGCACAATCCCTTGGAAAATGGTCCCACCAGAATTATGCCTGGTGTTGGAAATCTGCAACATGTTGCTGTTCTGAGGTTCTCTGGCATCAGCTTCTGGGCATTCTCTCCTGTATTGTCACAAGGGATGCAAGAACCATACCACAACCAGGTTTACAGTGGTTGCTGGCCACAGAGGGTACATGGCAGCCCCCTGAAACAGGTACAAAGCCGGGTCTCCTGGATCCCACGGATCTTGGTCCCAGCGTCTGTAGTTCCCTAGTCCAGAACCATCTACCAGGAGCCCTGCACATAAGCAAATAGCTGTACCCTCTTGCATGTGTGCTAATTCCTCCTCCTCCGGGCAGCAGAGTGGCAAAAGGCTGCAGAGGCAGCTGGCAGGTGCTTTCTGTCAGTCTGGAGCTTTCAGGAGCTCTATACCCGGTATCACCAGCTGAAACACCACAGCTTGAAGCTCATTTTCATGAGGTTTATCAACATATATCTCCCTTTCAGAAAATGATTCCTTGTTCTTTTCTTAATTACTTCATGTATTTGATTTCTATCAGTTTCAGTGACAGTGATGGAGAGGCCAAGCCCACATTCCTCTCACAAATCTTCCTCTTTTTTTTTTTTTTTTTTTTTTTTTTGGCATATAAATATCTAGAGGCAACTGTAATACTTCACCATCTGGTGCAGGAATACTCCACCCCTTGCAGGGAGGCAAAAATCGCTTCCTTAAAGCATATACAACCTGAGGCAACAGCATACAAAAGCATAAGGAGGTGGAGGTAGGCATGGTAAGCACAAGCACTTTTACCTTGACTTTTGTTTTCACCATGCTTCATTTTCTTTTTGAAAGGCAATGCATGATGTGAAGAGCCATGTGCTCTTCTGTCATTAGCTGGCTATTGCGGTGCCCGAAGCTGGGTGGTGTAAACACCTTGCTGTGATGCAGCAAGCTATTTTAAACCATCATCCTGTTCAAAGCCTGTCCCAGTTCTGTAGCAGACCATCTCAGAATCTCATCACAAGTCTATACAAGTGAAAATATCAGCCTACAGCTTCCGGCTAAACACGGCTGGCACGAGGATTTCCCTGCAGAAAAAACCCTCTTCTGCCGTTCTTGTCTGTTAGCTCACCCCTGGTGAAATGAATGCCTCGGTGAGAACCAGAGTATCTCTGACAAACACCAGCCCCTGACAGAGTGGGCTGAGTCAGAGAGTGTAGTCTGCTACCATCTTTCATTCAGACATTTGTTGGTTTTTCCTTGTGCTAGTGAGGGATTCCGGAGCTTTAATTTGTGTTGTCTAATGCTGGAATAAAAGTGGCAAATCCCTGTCCTGCTTCTTCAAATGGTTGGCAATTGCATTAAAAGGCTTCATTTATCTGGTAAGGCATCAGCTCCAGCCAGGCAACACAAAAGGCCTTGTAATTCTTCATCTGATCTCTACTAACAATTCTTCATTCACACAAAGCCTCTTTCATATAGCCAACAGACAGAAAGGCCCAAAATAGCAGTGGCAAAGCTCAAATCAGGAACAAAGAATCCATAAGCACCAAAGATTGTCCAGGGCCTTATATTTTGTCAGAATATTGACATCTGAAGTACCAGGAGTTGAAAACCATGTAAAGGCTTTTGCCATATTTATGTGTACCTTGTATCAGAATCTGGAGAAAATACATGGAGTGACTGTAAAATATGTTGTCAGGCCTGAACCTGCCCATACAGTTTAGCTTGCAGAACCAGGCTTTCATCTGTCTGCCTTGGCAAGTCTCTTTGCAGCGGCAGAGGTGGCAGATACAAAAGCTGTGTGGGTTCTGGATGCAATCAGTGTGACTGACCACTGGGAAAGGCCACTAACCTGGCCCCATTTGAGCTTGCTGCTGCTTTGGAGAAAAAGGAAGCTATTTTATTACTGGATATTAATGCAAGTAAGGATAAAGCTGGCTTTGAAATACATTCATGGTCCAAGATTTTTAGACCAGGGTGGTTAAAAATAAGGGACCACAATAGATAGGCTCAGTGACTGTGTGCACCAAAGCTGCAGTTAAATCATAGACTCACAGAACGATAAGGACTGATCAAAAGATCATCCAGTCCAACCCCCTGCCAGGGCAGGATCACCTAGAGGTCACACAGGAATGCATCCAGATGTGTCTTGAAAGTCACTGGAGAAGGAGACTCCACATATTCTCTGGGCAGCCTGATCCAGGGCTCTGTCACCCGTGCAGTGAGAAAGTTTTCCCTTCTGTTCCTGTGGTACCTCCTCTGCTCCAGCTTGCACCCAGTGCCCCTTGTCCTATGATTTGACATCACAGAGCAGAGCCTGGCTCTGTCCTGACACTGCCCTGCACATCTTTATCAGCAGCAATGAGGGCACCCCTCCAAGCTAAAGAGCTCCAGCCTTTCCTCAGCAGGGAGATGTTCCACTCTTTTCAGCATCTTTGTGGCTCTGTACTGGACTCTTTCAAGCAGTTCCCTGAGGTCCTTCTTGAACTGAAGGGCCCAGGACTGGACACAATATTTCAGATGTGGCCTCACCAGCACAGAGGAGAGAGGGAGGAGAACCTCTCTCGACCTACTATCCACATCCTTTCTAATACGCTGTATGTGTACCAGTTACAGGCATTGGTGCTCCCAGACATTTCCAGTCTGTGGCCTGTCACTGGTAGAAGCTCACATCCTGCCAGCGTTCAGTGATTAGCAAGAGCTGGTGTGCTTCCTAGCAAGCACAGCACAAGGCTGCTGTGTGGCTGGTATTATTAAAACGTGGTATCTGATGGTGATTCCAAACATCTTACCTTTCACTTTCTGGCAAGCTAAACTTCATATATGAGCAGCTAGGAAGCAACTTGGAGAGGTATAATATTAAATTAGTGTCTTGCAGAGAGATTTCAGTGTGACCTTGCCAAGTCCCTTGTCAAATCCCTCCTTCTTCCTCTTCATCTGTTTCCCAAATCCCAGGGGCCTCTGATCTAGCTAGTAGATTTCATTAGCACCTTGAGGAAGATTTCATCCTGTGGAGGAAACTGAAAGCATGTGAACAGTGTGTCCATCCTTTTTGTCCTCTTCCAGACTCTCTCCTCCTTGCCTTGAGTGCTGATAGAAGTCCATAATGATACAGTACAGTATTGAAATTCAAGATAAGATTTCATGGCCCTGTGATGATGATGCTATTTGTTGAACTAGGGGCTGGATAAAGTATTTGTTGGGTAAATCAGCAAATGGTTGCCATGGCCCACATAGCAGAGAAAGTTCAGATCAGGAGAGGTAGGTGCAAGGATGCTACTCAAGGTTTCAGAAGCTCCTGAGACATGAAGAGCAGGAAGCAAATGGAGCATTTAGCCAGAGTTCTCAATCCCCTTTGTGGGATGCTCTTCTTTCAGTGAGAGATGTGCCAGTGTTTCAGCCTGGTGTGGCTGTTCTCAAATAGACAGAAGACAAAGCTAAAGGTTTTCCTTCTGTGGGCTGAGCTGTGAAGGCAAATTTCCAGAGGCTCAGCAGTGTACTGGGGGATTGCTTCTGCTTAAGTAGTCTGTTGTGATTCTCTTCTTGATAGGTAAGGTCAAGAGGGTTGTAAGTGTGGGGGAGGCATGTGTCTGACAAGTCTGGTAGGGTGAAAAGAAGGCAAGATGATGGAACATGCACTACATCCCTAAGGATGCTGCTGTGCTAAAGAGGAATCTGCAACAATTAAAGCAGGAGCTGGATACATGAGGGAGGCGAATATGTCATCTATAATAGTACAAAGCTGAGTGAGTCCTCATGAGTAAGATGGGAAATGTACCAAAAAAAAAAGTCAGGAAAAATTCCATGGCAAAACCTGAGCTGCAGAAACTAAACCCCCCTGAATTTCTACATACTTCTGTGCCCAGAGCTCATTTTGTTCCTGATTCACAGGCAAAATCTCTATTCCCAAACAGAAAGACAATAGCTCTCCCAGTAAAATTGCATTTTTTTCCAGACCCTTATAAGGAATATTTTGCTTCTTGCTCACTAGTTCCACTCTGGCCCGCATATACAGTGACCCAAACTTGTAATCATTTGCTGGCCATGAGGTCCTCCTTGGGAACTGACCTGGAACACAGTTGCATGGTCACAAGAAACACATCAAAAGGTGGCATTTAATCCTCTCTTCCCCAAGCTGGGCAACCTGAGAAATTAGGCAAAAAGAAATGAGTCAGAGAAAGTTAATCACTCCCTCAGCTCAAGAGGAAGCTGAGATGAAGGTGTAGCCCTTCAGGTCCATTCATGCAGGTTCTTGCACAGCCCACCACCTGACGCCAGGGTGGTGAGCAGTGTGACTAATCCCTAGCATACATGGTTTGCTCTCTCATCCTCTCCTGAGGATATGTGCCACTGCCTCCTGTTTGGTAGGACTTCCTGCTGCCTTTGGAAAGACAAGTGCTGCTCTGCAGCACGGAAAGCAGCCCCAGAAGGTTCAGACCCTGTGTTTTTGAGGGCCAGCTGGTGAGGTGCTCAGTTCTCGTCTGTGTTTTGTTTCCCAGCCTCTGGAGCACGAGGAATTTTTGCCTGGCTTACACACAGGCTTTATTATGACTGCAGTGCTGTTATGCAGTGCTACCTTAACAGGGCTGCTCAGGCCAGCACCTTTTGGCCAGCACTGTCTTTGCCTTAAGACAGAAAAATTCAACTTCTTGAGCAAATCAGCCAGCTAGCCCTCAGAACTATTGCTAGAGCTTATCCAACGTTTGGATGCACTTTTCTGTGAGTTAGCCAGCAAGGCCCAGCCCCTTCTGCTGACGTCTTTCCTCTCTATCACACATCAGACTTTTCCCAGTGGAGCTGGAGAACAGGCTTCAATGAAAACTGCCTGTTTGCAGCCATATGGAGACGGCAGGCGCCACGGGCACTGTTTCTTCCACCTGACCTGGAACAGAAACTCCACCATCAGGGTAGGAAGGTATCCTTGTTGCCTAGCAAAGGTGGGATGATTTATCTCTGTCTCTAGATTGGTCCCTCTGCTGCACAAGAGAATTGTTTTCAGACTTCCAAGGAGAATGAAGCCAGGCTAGAAATCAGAGTGGATGTGTGAGAGCTGCTCTCCCAGGGAAGAGAAGGATTCCCAGGGTTTCCTTGCTTTCTGCTCCCTTGTACCACAGGACCATGGTTTTATCAGCCCCTGTGATAGCCCTGGGGGCTACCTTAGGGACTGCAACCAGCATCCTTGCCCTCTGCGGGCTCACCTGCTTCTGCAAATGCAAGCAACCGGAGAAAGGACTCTCAGAAAAGGACCAAGAGGACGACACAGAAAACACTAAGCCCAGTGTGCTTCAGCCAGTCCAGCAAGTAAGACACAGTCTCTCTAATTTACTGAGTGTTTTTTGTTTAAATTCAGAGGGTGGGAAAGTAACTTCTGTCAGGCTGCTCAGCCTGTGATATTTGCTGCCTGTTTATCTGCTTACTGTGCTCAGGATGTAACACCATGTTAGTAGTAGGAGGAGGAAGAGTAAGAGGGAAAATCAGGGTGACCCGCAGAATTACCCGAGCAGGAGACAGCTGCCACAATGACAAAGAGAAAGCTGCTAATGGCAAAAATAAGGGAGGAGGACTGGAAAGAAAATGCTGCTTAGCTGTCAAGCTGAATCACGAGGGAAATGGTTTCCTGAGGAGAAAAGATTGGACTTCACCAGGTGGCATGCAGGATTATAGAGAGGAGATGACTCCTGCTGGGGTCTCCTGTAGCAGCTATTTCTCTAATTCTAAGCATGCTATCTTATGGCTCCTGCAGGTTAGTTCCCTGTCAAACAGCTGGTTTCTGGTGAAAACCCTATCTCCTCCTCCCTCAGCCTCTCTAAGTGAGGGGATTAATTATGTGTGAAGTTAAAACAAGGCATTGAAATGATAATCAAAGGCAAGTGAGAATCTAGATTGTGATGCCTGGACAATCTCACCGCACTGTGAGTTGCTGTTTCACTTACTGTAAGAGCAATGTGGAGTATGGTTAATGTCAGGCATCCCTGGGTTGCTGATGGTCCTTCTATGTTAGAATCCAAACCCCCTGAGTTACTCCTGAGCTCAGTGCAAGGGAGAGCAAGGGAAAATACGGGACCCTTCTAATATCCCCACTAACAGGGAGCTCTCCTTCAAAGGGAAATGTTTACTGAATTCCTTGGTTGCCCACGGTCTGCAGCATGAGCTGTAGCACTGGGCAGGTATCACCTGTTGGCTGTTCATATTTGTGCCTGCATTTCTTTCACTTCCCTGCAGCCATTCAGACAGATGTACTGCCACAGCAAGCAGTTCCAAGGGCCAGTGATCCACTCTCCAACAGCCTTTGCTTGCATTTCAGTTATCTGAGCTGGCTCTTATTTTTGTGTTCCTGAAGAGTGCAGCAGAAGTCCTAATTGAACTTCTCTGTAGTTTTTGTGGTTACATATTCAGTCTCTCTCTGGTTGCCACTCTTAGGCTCTTCACAGAAACAAGCCCTGGCATCCTCATGCTCCCATTGCAGTTTGTTCTGAGGAAGGATGACCAAATCTACTAGTTCTATTGTAAGACCTGCTGCAGATACACAGAACTGCCTTGCCAGAGCTTCTGGTTGCTGAGGGGTGGGAGGATAGCTTCACTGCCCATGGATGAACATCTGCACTTAGCTCAGGGCTCCTCAAGAGATTGCTGCTAATTCTGAGTGTTCACCCATGAGCATGGTGAACAGCTCCCAGTACCTGTTTGCATTTCCCTAGGATGAATTTCACCTGTTCTTTTGTTTGATAGCCATGTCATGTCATGTCCTTTCCAGGCTCTTGTCTTGCCTTTGCTAACCTGTACAGGAGATTGGAGAACTTCTGCATTTGAGGATGTGCTGTAACACTGAGATTTTCCAAGTTTACATTTCAAAGGAATGAGAAAAGTGTAACTCTGACAGACACATCACTTGGCATAGCATTTTTCTCACTGTTCTCTGCAATAACATTACCCACAGATATCTTTACCATCAGTCTCTTTCTACAAAAGACTTTTTGGTGTTATCACCTTCTAGCTCAGAAGCCTCTCATGACTTTAACTCCATCCTAGGACTGGACACTTTTATACAGCCTTTTGGGAAAAAATCTTGGGCAAGTGTCCATCTATCCTGGAGCTTGTCCTTTAAGGTTGTCATCCTGGTTTCATGCCTGAAGTAAGCACTATGTCATGGTAAGGTCCACTTAAGCCTCCAGTACCCAGTCCTCACAATACTACTACTTTCATCCAGTCACTAGTGGTATCCCCCAAGGATCAGTGCTGGGCCCCATCCTGTTCAATGTCTTTATTGATGATCTGGATGAGGGCATTGAGTCCATCATCAGTAAGTTTGCAGATGATACCAAGCTGGGGGCAGGAGTTGATCTGCTGGAGGGCAGAGAGGCTTTGCAGAGGGACCTCGACAGGCTGGACAGATGGACAGAATCCAATGGCATGAGATTTAACACATCCAAGTGCCGGATTCTGCACATTGGCCACAGCAACCCCAGGCAGTGCTACAGGCTGGGGTCGGAGTGGCTGGAGAGCGGCCAGGCAGAGAGGGACCTGGGGGTACTGGTTGATTGTAGGCTGAACATGAGCCTGCAGTGTGCCCAGGCAGCCAAGAGGGCGTCCTGGCCTGCATCAGGAACAGTGTGGCCAGCAGGAGCAGGGAGGTCATTGTGCCCTGTGCTCAGCACTGGTTAGGCCACACCTTGTGTCCTGTGTCCAGTTCTGGGCCCCTCAGTTTAGGAAGGATGTTGAGTTGCTGGAAGGTGTCCAGAGAAGGGCAACAAAGTTGGTGAGGGGTTTGGAGAACAGCCCTGTGAGGATAGACTGAGGCACCCAGCACCAGAACAAGAGGACACAGGCTCAAGCTGTGCCAGGGGAGGTTTAGGCTGGATGTTAGGAAGAAATTCTTCATAGAGAGGGTGATTGCCCATTGGAATGTGCTGCTCAGGGAGGTGGTGGAGTCACCATCATTGGAGGTGTTTAGGAAGAGACTGGATGGGGTGCTTGATTGCATGGTTTAGTTGATTAGGTGGTGTTGGATGATAGGTTGGACACAATGATCTTGATGGTCTCTTCCAACCTGGTCTATTCTATTCTATTCTATTCTATTCTATTCTATTCTATTCTATTCTATTCTATTCTATTCTATTCTACTCTATTATTCTATTCTATTCTACTCTACTCTATTCTACTCTATTCTATTCTGTTCTATTCTATTCTATTCTATTCTATTCTATTCTATTCTATTCTATTCTATTTTACCACAACTTGACCAACAGGCATCAAATTATTCAACCTGCCTTTAGTGTATCACTGTTAGCTGAGTGATTGCATTCTCTTTTAGCATTGCAGGCTTTGTAATGAGCAGAAGTTACTGGTTTGGTTGGTTGGGGTTTTTTTAAGAAATCTGTCCAAATCTGAGACACAGGAACAGGTTGCCAAGAGTGAGTTTGTGGTTGCCCCCTCCCTGGAGGTGTTCAAGGCCAGGTTGAATGAGGCCTTGAGCAATCTGGTCGAGTGGAAGGTGGCCCTGCCCACGACAGGGGAGCTGTAACTAGATGATCTTCAGGGTCCCTTCCAACCCAACCCATTAATGGATCTATGAATCTATGCCATTCTAGCAGGCGAATGAACATTCTGTCACAGAAAGTGCAAAATGTTCTTAGTTTGCATATTCCATATGTTTAACCATTCCTTCCAACAGCGCTCTTGCCAGGAACATGTGTTCCCCTGTGCTGCCACTGACTCAAGATCAGGCTCTAGACCTTGAAGGAATGAATTTTAAATTGAGTTTCATAGATTCATAGAACACCAGGTTGGAAGGGACCACAAGGATCATCGAGTCCAAGTTTTCAGGGTAAGAATATAGTTGAGATGAGGTGGCCCTGCACCCTTTTGAGCTGGGCTTTACACTGTCTAATGTAGGGGATTCTACCACCTCCCTGGGGACTTTATTCCAATGTTTAATAGTCTGAATGGTGAAAACATTTTTTTCTGGCGTCCGGTCTGGATCTCTCCAGTAGCAACTTGTCCCCATTACCCCTTGTCTTCACCATGTGACTCCTTGTAAGAAGGCAGTCTCCCTCCTCAGGATAGCTGCTCTTTATGTATTTTCACATGGTTAGAAGGTCTTCCCTAAGCCTTCTCTTCTCAGGGCTGAACAAACCCAGTTCTCTCAGCCTTCCTTCATATGACAGGTTTGCCAGTCCTCTGATCATGCTTGTGGCCCTTCTCTGGACCCTTCCCAGCCTGTCCACAACCTTCTTGTATAGTTCTGAGCGTGTGGGGTTTGATCATCTGTGTCTGTGTTTATAAATTGTCCTGTCAGGACTTCATACACTGGATGTCCTGCTCAGTGCTTGACATGCTCAATTATTGAAGCCTGTCAGGGCCACTGGCTCTGATAAACCCAAGTGACTAAAGAGAGATGAAGGGATATTGCCTTTTATTCACTTAGCATGTCAGTTGTGACAGTGATGCTTGTGTTTGCTACAGGCAGAGGCTCCCCATGGTCATGCCCTGCATATGCAAGAAGGAAGAGATGGAACACAGATACACCTACAGAACAATTAAATGCTGCTGGCAGTTTGCAGAGGCTCAGGGAGATGTGGGTTTTCACACACGTTTTTCACACAATGGGAAGATTCCTAAACACATCTCACAACCTGGTGCATTGTTTGAGTAACACTGGGCAGGGACCCAGAAGGGTCTGTTGCAGCCTCTTTCTGACTTTCAGTTTCTTGTCTTTCACACATTTTGTGCAGAACTGAGTTGTTCTCGCTCACCCCTTTATTGAAGGAACTGCTGAGGAGTTGCAAAGGGAACTTCCATCAGGGCACTGCTGTGTAACTTCATCAGCAGACATCACTTGGGAACAGAGCTGGCAGCAAAAATAATAAACAGAGGCAGATGAAGTTGGAAGAGGGGGTGGGCTAGTCCCACTGAGCTTGCATATGTCCCTCATCTCTAATTCTGCAGAGCAGACAGACAGGAGGAATATTTAGATCTGGTGGAGCTCTTTGTTGCTGTGTGCTGAGGAATTTCCTGCCTGAATGTCTGGCATTTAGCAAGTGGAAGGAAAGATTGTACTGACAACACCTCACACAGGCATGGTGGTTTTCATCCCAAAGGATCACCAAGTGCTTCATGTGCTAGCAGGCACGCTGCTCTGCTGTGGTGCTCAGCGGCTGGTGGAGCAGCAGCCTTACACAGTACTGCAGGAGGGAAGGGACAGCAGAGCACCCACCACCGTAGGGACAGGCACGCAGAAGGTGACCTGGTTTCTCAAGCTGTTGTCTAGTGGTTCCTCATATGTTTTGCTTGGTCTGCTTTGATTTTAGAGGAGTGGGAAAGTGTGTTTAAGGTTTGCATGAGTAATTTTTTATTGCCTCTGTACTGTAGGACTGGTGAGGCTCTCATCTCTGAATGCAGGATCTCACAGACCTGCACCATATGGCTTACATAAGCTTTACATTCAGCTGAGTGCTAGGGGGGACTACACCCAGTGACATCTTTCCTTCTCAACCCACTTCTCTTTCAGAGCTCTTGAGAAAATGCTGTGTCACATAGTACACTTCCTAAACACTGATGCTCCAGCTGCCTTGAGAAGATGGAGCTGCTGACCTAATTAGCTCTTCACCACTGTCAAGTGCATGCAACCATAGCACTAGGATTTCCATTAGCAGAGTCTGAGTGAAGAGCTAAGGCTAAGGTCCAGGTCTGCTCTCTTTCCTTCAGCTCTGTTTCTTGAGGAATAGGCATGCTCCCTCAGGGCCTGTGAACTGGGACCACAAAGTCCCAGCACAGCCAAGTGCTTCAGGGCATCATCTGTACTCATTATTAATAAGAAACAGTGAGACTAATGAAAAACTTTAATTACAATTATGAACATTTCCTGGCTCACCCTCTCTCTAAACTTACCACAGAATAGGTTGGCAGGCAGCAGGGTTGGAGAGAATCCCACTACACAATAATCAACCAAAGTGGCAGTTTTACCTCTGCTTTTTTTCTTTCATGTGTTGGAAACATTAATAACTTCTCTTTCAAAGGACGGGGTCATTTGCTAGTCAGCTTCTGTTCTTTCCCATCAATGAATCCAAATATAAATGAATCAAGAACAATTTCAGTTGTGAGCAGGCAGGATTCTTTCCTGGGACATAAGGAAGAGAGGGCTGTTATATTCCACTAAAATATTTGCCATCATTTTGGGAGAACAGTTGTGCCTTAGTAGTACCTCTGCTTGAGCTGTCTGAGCACTGAACCATCTTTCAAGGTTCTTCTGTTCATTCCCTGTTGACAATTCAGCAGGGAACTGAAATGCTGAGAACAAATTCGGCTACCAATCCAAAATTAAAATGTGTATCTGAGGGAAATGTGTATCTGAGGGTCAGGTGGAGTTCTGGTACACAGAGCCAGGAGATAGTCATACACAGAATCACAGAATGGTCTAGGTTGGAAGCGACCTCCAAAGGTCATCTAGTCCAATCCCCTCTGCACTCAGCAGGGACATCCTCAATTAGATCAGATTGCCCAGAGCCCTGGCAAGCCTCACCTTGAATATCTCCAGGGATGGGGCCCCAACCACCTCTGTGGGCAGCCTGTTCCAGTGTTCCACTCCCCTAATGGTGCAGAACTTCCTGACATCCAATCTAAATCTGCTCTGGTCTAGTTTGAAGCCATCGTCCCTCATCCTGTCCCTGCAGGCTTTTATAAACAGTCTCTTTCCATTATTCTTGTAGGCCAGGAGGCTAAGATGACCACTGAATCAAGTACTCTTGGTGTACCATTGCATAGATCATTTGTTCAACCAGTTCTCTTGTCTTACTACACCGTGGTTGTACTTGCTCCTGGGGTCTGTATGATTCATGCCTTTGCCTTTCTAATGCTTACTACATACTCATGTAAATGTTCTGAAGTCTGTGGTTGCCTGCAGCCTCTTGATTTTGGGTTGGACTTAAACATGAGGGTAAACAATACCATATTGCAGTCAGAGGAAAATTAACTTCCTGTGTTAAGTGAAAGCACAGACCTGTGAAAGGAGGGTTATCTGGTACAGAAACAGAGGAATAATCAATCAGTAAGAGCCTGTCCTTTTCTTGTGGAAGCCAAACATCTGTAGAGAAGTAAGAGAAGTAAACCTGAACATCGAGTAGGAGGATATCAGCTTTGGCAAGGAAATCTCTGTGCATACAGGCAGCGGTTTCTACAAGCCAAGAAACAATGATGTGAGAACGACCAGAGGCGCTGTCTTTTCTCCCTTTGCCTCAGCTCATGTAACACTGAGAATTAAGCTAATTAGTGCACAGTAACAAGCAAGGTTTTCATTTTCAGTTCAATGTTAAGAAAACTGCAGAGCCAGTCCAGCCTCGAGCACTCCTGAAGTTTCCCAACATTTATGGCCCCAAACCAGTAGTAACTTCACCTGAAATCGTTAACTACACACAGTACTCCCTGAAGACCACAGAGGAAACAGCTGCTGGGAAGCACACCGGTCTGGATGAGAGCAGGATAAAGATACAGGTCAACGAGGAGCTCTTTGTTCTCCCTCAAAACGGTAGGAGCATTTTGGTCTGCAGACTAACGACTGCTTTTCTGGGTGTGGATAATGTGGTTGTGGTTAGAGAAATAAATGTGAAAAGGAAGTTCTGGAACTATGGTTTTTGCTCTCTTTCCATTGTGAGTCCTGTCTTCAAAGCCTGTGTTTGATACACAAAGTGGGCGTGGAGCTCATCAGGATGCTCAGATAACAAGGCTGTAGCATTGTGTGTGGTTGTAAATATTTTTGTACCTAAAGCATCTTTTATGTTGAAGAATCTGGCTCGCTGGAAGCAGACATTTTGTGGGAAGAGATGCATTTAAGTGTGGTTTTATTGAGAGCAGGTACCAGAATAGAGGTACCTGCCAAAAGCAGGCAGAGTGTCTCCTCTGGGACAAATGCTGGCTGTCCAGCCACTGTTCTTGTTGGGGACACTGGCAGCAGGGCTTTGAGATCCTGCTTTGCTTCGTTTGCTCTGCTGCCTTTTTTTGTTGGTTTGTTTGGTGAGAAGGTCTTAGCTTGTAACGTGCAGCAAGAGCAAAGGCGGACGGTTTTGCCAAGCAGAATTCTTGTTTTCCAGCCAGCCCAAAAGGTAACGTGCCAAAGCCTGGAGCCTGAGAGGAAACGCAGCGCCAATAATATACATCCGGCAGCACCTCTTGGGTGCTCCCATACTGATTTTTACCTTCAGAATAATTGACTTATATGGTTACCACACTAATAAATCCTTCCTGAAGATCTGCCAGAAACACAGTGTCATCTGTCATGATTCCTTTTAAGGAAACTCTTTTTGGTTTTGTTGTTTTTTTTTTTTTTTTTTAAATGGCTTGAGATTGTATTTTTTTTCCTTCTGGAAGGATGATAGCTACATTCACCCCCCCACCTCGAGACTTGTGAGCACAGAAAACAAAGCACCAGGAAAAGCAGCTGCATTGGAGAGAGAGAACATCTGAACCACATAGAGGATGGGGAGGCTGAAGGCTGATGGCTGCATGTAGGGCAAAGCCTTATAGAAGTGTGTTGGTGTAAAAGTCTCTGCACTGCTAATGCACAAGCAAGTTTGCTTCCTGCTGTGCCTGATTTCATAGCTCAGGTGTTGCAGAAATAAAGCAAGAACTGTTGCGTTCTCCTTTGAGTGCCACACTGAACCTCTCTGGAGTGTGGCTGAGGAGGACTGGCTCCACTCTTGTTTCCTGTGTGAATCAGAACTAACCTTGCAGATGATGACAAAAAGCTGTGGCTTCCCTTTTAGTCTTGCAGCTTCCTTTATTTCAGTGTGAAATATGTACTCAATTTCAAAGTCCCATGTGGAGAAGCTGCCTCACAGCTTCCCAGGCTCATTATCTGCAGCCTGGTCAAGCACTATGGAAACAGGTGTCTTCTGCATGACAGAAAAATATTTAGAGTGGTCTGAACTAAGGCAGAGTTGCATGGCCCCTCAAAAACAGATGTGAGTTCTTATTCCAAAGAACACAAGATTTAATTCACCAGTGCAAGTTAAAAGCAATTTAAAACAATAGTGTCAGTGGATTGGATTGGAATGGACTTTAAAAATCACCCAGTTCCAATCCCTTGCCATGGGCAGGGACACCTTCCACTAGACCAAGTTGCTCAAGGCCCCATCCAGCCTAGCTTTGAACACATCCAAGGTTGGGGCCTCCAAATATAACAAGTGCAGTTTAGACACCTTGGCCTAGTCATGAGCTGAATGAGCAAGTGTGTGAAGAGCACAAGGTGGTAGAGGGCAGAAGGCTTTTCCAAGTGCTGCAGAAAGAGCTGAAAAGGTGAGAAAACATCAAAAAAAAAGAGGTGGTGGAGGCAGGTTGGAGCATAAATGACATAGCAAGCCATAGTAAGCCCTGGGTCACAACAGGGTGGAGACCTGTTGGCTAAAGGGTTTGTTTCAGTTGCAGGTGTGGTAAAGGACGTGTGTGTTACAGAGCACTTGAACCCCAAGAGGGCAGCCAGCTGCAACCAGGCCCCGGAGCTGCACTACTCCCTTGCCTACGATCAACAGAAAGCCGAGCTTTGTGTGGCCCTTCTGGAAGGTAAGGGACAGAGAACTTCCTTCCACTGGCGAGTCTCCATCTTGGGGGTACAAGACACCTGCTGATTTTATAGAGCTCCCCTCCCACCTGACAATCAGTGTGTGTCCCTGGGTCCACTGGATGTTTCACTGGCCTGTGAAATACAAACACTGTGTCCACACAGTGTCCCTGCTCCAAGTGAGGTGAAGGGCACGGCTTGGGGACGGCTCTTTGCAAAGCCCAAAAGCAGAAGTCAGGAATCAGGATGGGCTCTTCCAGTCCCAGGCATGGTACAAAGCAACCTCTTCTTTTTATTTCTTCCCTTTGGGGACAGGGGGTTACTATCTTCTTCCTCTCTAATTTTCATTCTTTTGCTTGACCCTGCTCCCTCCTGCGTCTTCTCCAGTCAAGTCAAAGGCTGAGCTGGAGATATCAGTCTGGCCTTGCTGGGCTCTTGAGGAGGGTCCCTGAGGCTGTGCCTGGCTGGGCTCTATGTCACTCTCCAAAGCTGGAGCTGACAACTGTAACAGCTTCTCCGCTCAGGGCTGGAGCATCATTGGTTCCCCTGGGAAAGTAAAATCAGCTGAGTGAATAATTCATGCAAGAGTGCAGATCTCTGTGGAAAAGAAATCAAATCACACCCTCTGAAGGGAGAACTGGAAGGGTGCTAAGTGGCAGCTGCTGCTGCATGCTTGCTGCCAGCAGCAAGCCCACTGCTCCTGTTCAGGGTGGACACCTATGCCTGCTGGCTGCCACCTTGCCTCTCCTCTGTGTTTGCTCCTCCCTGGCTGCCCTGTGGCCACCTGGGCAGGATCTCTCTTTGCTCTCCAGTTCCAGTCCCCTGCGAAACCAAAAGACCTCTGGGAACCATAGATCCTGGCAGTTCAGGAGCTGCAGTCTCTGGGCTGGCTGCAGCAAGGTTTGCCCACAATGCCATGCTGCTTCTTGACCCCTCAGAGTAAGGCAGGCTCCTCTTGCTGTGGAGAGGGCAGCCCAGTTCTGCTGATGCAGCTGAAGAGGGTTTGAAATGCCCTCACTCTAGGCTTTGCACAGCATAAAGGGATACAAATTGGAGATGAATGTCTCTTGACACAGTTCTCTTGGGCTGTGGGATGGCTTCTGAACCAGAGGTTGGACAAGGGTGGATATGTGCCAGGAGGGAGGTGTCTCCCCCATCTCTAATTTCTGTGACTGTGGCTTTTAAAGCCTTCACAAGAAGCTTTCTGTGTTTGCCAAGGCAAAAGTCAGTGAGAGCTGTCCATCCCTGTGGCATGCTCTGTCTCATCTTATTGCTGCTCTACATCTTTCAACAGAGCAGGTTTCCCTGAGCTCAGCTGCTGCTCTCCTAAACACTAAGAGAGCCCTCCTGCAGTGGCAGAAGGACAAGGACATTGTGTAGCAGGAGGAAAATGCCACAGCAAGGGCTCCCAGCTGCCCTGTGTGAGCAGGAGCAGGGGTGAGCATCTATGCAGCTGTTCTGTTGGGTGGCTCCCATGGATAAATAATTCAGGCACAGATTTTTCAGGGCTGTCTTTTGTGAGAGGTCCTGGCAATCAATCTTTCTTTTCCAGCTATGTATGGTGGAATGAGCGGGGACCAAGAGGCTGGCTGCCATTGCTATATCCTGGGCACACTGGTGAGCAAGTCCGGCATTGCTGAGGCCCAGACAGAGCTGAAGAAGAAAGTGCTCCACACCCTTTGGGAGGAGGTCCTGAGATTCCCATTAACAGAGGATGATCTGCCAGAGGGGACACTGACTCTCACCCTGAGAAACTGCGACAAGTTCTCCAGGCACAGCATTGTGGGGGAACTCAAACTGAGCCTTGCAAACATGAAGGAGTCCTTTGGGACAGCCCAGTGGGAAAAGCTAAAGATCCCAGAGAAGGTATGGACTCAGGCTGTGGCACAGGCCAGAGACTCCAGTGATTAATTGCTGGGAAAAGATGGCTGCGTGTCAGTGGTGGGGGGCAGGTCTGGAGGGATGATGTGTGACTACTCTGTTCTGCTCTGTAGCTAACCATTTCATGAAGCCATCCGAGGCCCATCAGCTCAGCCCTTCCCTCCACAGCTCCTGGCAGCTGAGCTATGTCAAAGCTCCCTCTCCTCCTCCCTCAGCTACGGCACAATCTGACTGCTATCTCTAATTCCAAGCCATATCTAGAAAAGGGTACATGAGATTCTGTGAATTAGGGATGTGGCATGGTGCTGGAAGGAGCTGAAATACCAGAGAATGCCTCCAGGGTAGGATGGGGACAATCTTTTTAGTAGGGCCTGTTGTGATGGGATAAGGACTGTTGGTTTTAAACTAAAGGAGGGAAATTTAGACTAGATGCAAGGAAGAATTTTTTTTTTTTTTACACTGAGGGTGGTGAGACCCTGGCCCAGGTTGCCCAGGCAGATGGTAGATGCCCCATGGCCTGCATCAAGAATAGTGTGGCCAGCAGGAGCAGGGAAGTCTTTCTGCTCTGTGCTCAGCACTGGTTAGGCCACACCTTGAGTCCTGTTCTGGGCCCCTCAATTTAAGAAGGACTTTGAGACTCTTGAACATGTCCAGAGAAGGGCAACGAGGCTGGGGAGGGGTCTGGAGCACAGCCCTGTGAGGAGAGGCTGAGGGAGCTGGGGTTGCTTAGCCTGGAGAAGAGGAGGCTCAGGGGAGACCTTATTGCTGTCTCCAGCTCCCTGAAGGGAGGTTGTAGCCAGGTGGGGGTTGGTCTCTTCTCCCAGGCAACCAGCACCAGAACAAGAGGACACAGCATCAAGCTGCACCAGGGCAAGCTTAGGCTTGAGGTGAGGAGAAAGGGGATTGGACGTGGCACTTGGAGCCATGGTTTAGGAGTCATGAGGTGTTGGGTGAGAGGTTGGACTTGATGATCTTTGAGGTCTTTTCCAACCTTGTTGAGTCTATGATTCTATGATTCTGTCCCAGGAACAGTTCCAGGTCAGGTTGGTTGGGACTCTGAGCAACCTGCTCTAGTTGCAGATGTCCCTGCTGACTTTAAAGGTCCCTTACTACCCAAACCATTGTATGATTCTGTGACTGCAGAGCTGGGTGTAGGTAGGGCATATTGTAGCACTCCAGGAAGCATTCAGCTAGGGGTGAAGAAATGTTGGGAATGAAACATTGGTCTGAGACCAATTAACCTTACTGGGATCAGTCCAGCGGTGCTGTTCCTTCTGGGAGATGTCAATCTGTCACTCATTGCAATGTGTTGGTTTTCTTAAACATCAAACCCTCCCTTTCCTTCCTTATTCACACCTTCCTATCTGCACAGGCCAGAAAGGTGGAGGGAAGGACTGCCACAGTGCTTGAAGCAGGTACAGGGGTTGCTTCATGTGCACTAACTTCATTGCACTAGGGGCAAGCTAGAACACAGGAAGTTTCATCTCAACATGAGGGACATGCGGATCTGTGGAGGTCCCTTCCAGCCCCTGCCATTCTATGATTCTGTGATTAACTACTTGCACAGGGCAGCTGTGAGCCCTTGCTGTGGCATTTTCCTCCTGCTACGCAATGTCCTTGTCCTACTACCACTGCAGGAGGGCTCTCATAGTGTTTGGGAGAGCAGCAGCAGCTGGGCTCAGGGAAACCTGCTCTGTTGAAAGAGGTTTTTGTTGTTGCTACAAACAGGTACGTGTTGTAGGCTGGTATGGGGTGAGGAATGCAAGCACCACCAGCAGTGCTGCTGAGCAAGCTGAAATAAATCACCGCTTGTCACCACTGAGGTGAGGGCTTGCTACTGAGCAGGCCACAGGGTACAGAGTTAGCACTTTTGATTTTCAGCAATGCTGATTTGTCTTGTCACCACTGGCATGCTAGCAGGGCTGGCCACTAAAATGCTGCTGGCAGAGAGGGAGAGGCAGCAGAAACAAATAGATCATAGAATCAGAGAATCAGTGAGGCTGGAAAAGACCTTTAAGATCATTGAATCCAACTGTAACCCAACTACCATGACCACTAAACTATATCCTGAAGTGCCACATCTACAGCTTCTTGAACACCTTCAGGGATGGTGACTCTATGGCCCCCCTGGGCAGCCTGCTCCAGTGCCTGACCACTCTTTCAGGAAAGAAATTTTTCCTAATGTCCAATCTAAACCTCTCCTGGCACAGCTTAAGCCCATTTCCTCTCATCCTATTGCTAGTTACTTGGGAGAAAAGACCAACCTCCACCTTACTGCAACCTCTTTTCAGGGAGTTGTAGAGAGCAATGAGGTCTTCCCTCAGCCATCTCTTCTGTAGACTAAACAACCTCAGTTCCCTCAGATGCTCCTCCCATGACATATCCTCCAAACCCTCCACCAGCCTTGTCGCTCTTCTCTGGACACCCTCCAGGACCTCAATGCCTTTCTGATACTGTGGCACCCAAGACTGAACACAGTACTCAAGCTGTGTCCTCACCGGGCCAGATGGTCTGAGTGAGTTTAATAAACTTCAAGCACAAAGCTAAATATTTGCCTAAGAGCCATAAACTGAAACGAGTTCCTGGTCTGCTGCTATAAAAAGAGATGTCCAGGAGAATCACTCCGATATAACGATTTAAATTCCTCCACCCCTCTTAATCTACAGTAGCATCTGCTCTGGAAGCCATACCCCAGGAGCAGCCTGTTGGCAGCTGGCCAGCTGTTGCTCCAGTACACCTGGCACACCGGTCCTCTGCCTTGGTGCACAAGAAGAGCAGCAAGCATTCCTCCTCCAGGCCGGCAGCACAGGGCTAACACCGACAGTGCTGTTGAAGAGTGCCCCAGTTTGAGCTGAGGATGTGCAGGGAAAGATGAATTTGCATCATCTGGGAGCCGTCAGAGCCAACCAGTGCTCAGAGAGCTCCTGTACAGATCCTGAATCATTCAGCAGCAGCCGGTGCGTGAGGGAGCGAGGAGAGCTGATCAAACAGGAGCAGCTATTTTTGACAGCATCCAGCTAGGATCAGAGTTGCTGGGCTCTGTTTAAAGCCTGTCGTTTCCTTCAAAAGCCACGAGCCCCGGAGATTTCATTCCTGCCTTCCCAGCAATACAAAAAGGAAAGGGTCTGGGAAGGGAGCTAATAGTTAACCAGGCAGTGTAATTAGCATTCAGGAATTCTTGGGCTGCCGTGAGCAATGCAAAGTGTAGATAGGGCAGACCGATACCTTTGTCATGTCTTCCTTCCCTCCCAGTGCTGATGGCAGTGATAATAGCCTTACCCCCTTCCCTTTAGGGCTTTCACCCTGCCCCATGCACGTAATCCACTGGTGGCCCCCGGATGCTTTTCATCCTTACTGCACAGAAAGGAAACTGAAACTCCGGTGGCTGCATGAATTTGCAAAGTGCAGCTTATGGTTTTAATAGCAAAGGGAAGAAAAAGGCCCCAAAGCCCGAAGGAGGGGTAAGGAAAAAAGCATCTCTGTCTTGGTCTCATCTTGCAAAAACTCCAGTGGAGACCGGCCAGTGTGGGGGGTTGGGTTTCATGTGGGTACAGGTTAGTCAAGAAATTGGTTAGAATATTAGGAGCTAGACAGCCTTGAGCACGAGGTGTGACATGTGCGTGTCGGTGTGTCTGTGCACATTCACAGAGCCCTGCCATCTCCTACCCCCACAAATCTTCACTACATCTCTCTGTGCCTGCAGCTACAGGAGCCGAATCCTAGACAAGAGCTATAGAGTGGGGCCTGGCAAAATGCACGGGGGATAAACCAACACAGGCAGCTTGTGACTTGCCCAGGCAGTGTTGTGATTCCTATCTGTCCCTCCGTGTGCAAACAGCTATTTTTCAGTAGCAGACAGGCAGCCATCTGAGCCTGTCTCTCTCTGCTTCTCTGTGTGCGTGTGGGGAAGATGGGTTAAGACCCACTTAGCTTTAGGACAGGATTTATGTCACTGAAATGCATACAAGCCCTTTGCTGATACCTGAGTGCATGAGAAAAAAGATTTACTGGGGCTGATTTGGGACTGAATTTCAGGCTTCCTTGCCAGTGGCCTCCCACCTGATTTGTGCCCCACAAATCAGTCATTCCCAGCAGACAGTGATGACAGCTCTGCTTTCTGGACAGGCTGGCAGCTCACGTGCAGCACACAGAGGCCTGTCCTTGCCTGTTGAGAGCAACAAGGGTGAAAACTGGGTTTGAAATATTTATGACTTGCTTAGAAGTGAGAGTGCAGAGCACAGGAATGGCCTGGAGAGGCCTTGTCTGTCCTACAGCCTGTAAATCATGCTAAGGAGTCCAAAGGGAGTCTGCTGAATTGGCATTGGCTTTCTGGGACTCTTCCAGGTCATTAACCTCACAGTAAACCAGATTTCTGTCACAAGCTCCTACTCTCTGAGAGAATAACTGCTCCCCTTTTGCCTCTTGCCACAGGCTGGCAGCTCTGCAAACCTTGGCATGGGCTTTTTCCTTCCCCACCAGCCCTCTGGGAGAAAACAGCACTGGGGAGAACAATGGGCACAGTGTGGGGATGGGTGGGGTGGTGACATCCCTCTGCTTCACCCTCTGGGGCCACTTCTCCAGGGGGAGCAGGAAGGAAGGGGAGAAAGGCCAGGAGGCTAAGAGGCCAGTCACTAATGTGAAGAAAGGAATGAAAGAAAAGGGGGAAAAAAGAAAAGTGTTACCCCCTGGGGTAATCTTCTGATGGTTCAGGGTGTATGCCCTGGAGGACATCCCGCAGAGGCAGGGGGCATTGCTGCTCACAAGCCTGAGGGAAGACAGGCTGCTGGGGAGAAAGAGTGGACCACTGTGGGAGCTCAGAGAGGAGTTCAGGCTGGCTCGGTTTTCTCCCATGCCAAGTAAGAGTGTCAGAGAAGCTCCAGCTCCAGCTCCAGGGTCTGGCTGCACAGCACAGCCCCCTGTATTTCCTGGTCTTTCCCAGGGAGACCTATGCTGCTAGGAAGTGTGGACCAGGATAGACCCCTGCTCAGAGCCTCCTGACAGAAAGAGCAGCTCAAGAGTGAATGATGAAGAGGGGTAGTGGAAGTAGAATAGAATAGAATTAACCAGGTTGGAAAAGACCTTCAAGATCATTGAGTCCAACCTATGACCCAACACCATCTAATCAACTAAACCATGGCTCCAAGTGCCATGTCCAATCCCCTCTTGAACACCTCCAGGGATGGGGACTCCACCACCTCCCTGGGCAGCACATTCCAATGGCCAATCTCTCTTTCTGTGAAGAACTTCTTCCTAACATCCAGCCTAAACCTCCCCTGGCACAGCTTGAGACTGTGTCCTCTTGTTCTGGTGCTGGCCACCTGGGAGGAGAGACCAACCCCCAGCTGGTTACAACCTCCCTTCAGGTAGTTGTAGAGAGCATGAAGGTCTCCCCTGAGCCTCCTCTTCTCCAGGCTAAGCAACCCCAGCTCCCTCAGCCTCTCCTCACAGGGCTGTGCTCCAAACCCCTCGGGGACACACAGACTGGTAGTAGGGGGAATAAATAAAGGGCAGCTACACAATCTCTCAAAAGGAGTATCTGATGACTTACACATAGTTCAGCCCCAAATGCTCTCCTTCTGACTAAACATCCCACTAAAAGTAGGCGCTGGTAAGCAGTGACTGCCTATTGACAAAGCAGTAACTCACGTGATCGGGGCCTTAGGAGTGGAGAAGCTCTCTCAGACATCTTTGCCATGTTTATTCTCCTCCAGTGTAACTGGAAAGATCTACACAAAGAGAGGGAGACAACTTGGTTGGCCCACAACCCCCTACCCTTGTGCTATTTAGCATGCCTAATGTTGTATTAAAAATTAACCTTAACCTTTCCTTTCCTTTTCCAGGAGCCTTCTACAGGTCACGGGGAGGTTCTGCTGTCTATCAGCTACCTGCCAGCAGCTAATCGTCTGCTGGTGGTGATTATTAAGGCTAAAAATCTCCATTCCAAGCAGCTGAAAGATCTACTTGGCAATGGTGAGTAGAACAGCAAGCAAACAGAGGCTGTTGTGTCTGTCATTATGCAACTCTGGGAAGGAAGTGGGAAGGATGGTGTGTGGCAGAGGTAAAAAAAGATATTTGGCCTAGAAAGCCAAGGAGATTTGAATAATGTCCAAAAAGGGAAAAAGCCAAGCGCCCTACATGAATGCCTGATGTCACCAGCTAACATTCTTCTGCCTTCATTTTGTTGCATGCTTATTAATGTGGTGCTCCTCTCCACTTCCTGCACAGATGTTTCTGTCAAGGTGACACTGAGGCATCAGTCCTTGAAACTGAAGAAGAAGCAGACCAAACGTGCCAAGCACAAGATCAACCCTGTATGGAATGAGATGATCATGTTTGAGGTGCCTCACGAGCTCCTGCCTGCCTCCAGTGTGGAGCTGGAAATGCTGAGCCAGGATCGCGCTGGGCAGAGCCATGTGCTTGGCAAGTGCAGCCTGGGCTTACACGTCACAGGCACGGAGAGGAACCACTGGGAAGAAATGCTGAGGAACCCCAGGAGACAGATAGCCATGTGGCACCAGCTCCACATGTAGGCTCACCACGATTACTGCCAACCAGACTTCCACCAGGCCTCAAAGCTTGGGGGAATAAGCTGCATTTCGCCTGCTCCCTTCCCCTCCACAAAGCTGCTCAGCACAGCGTTCTTCTTACACCACCTTCTCTGATGTTCCTGCCTCAGCCTAGCCCGGGAAACTGTCTGCAAAACATCTCTAAAGGACAACCTCTCACCTAATCAAGTGGTTCTCTCAAAGGAGGGGTGTGTCTGGATCATTTGAATTTGTTTGTTTTGCCTGCGCACTGTCATTTCTGTGAGATGTAGAGGGGAGCAAAGGGCCCATGGAAACCAAGCCACTCCTTGGCACCTGGCACTGTCACCCACATCCTTTGATAAGAGCTTGCTCTAGAACTACAAACATGTGGCAGATGTTCTACCAGTCAATGTTTTTTGCAGCACTTTAGACTGTGAGACATGAAGATCACAAAGCCAAGTAACTGCAGACTCGAGGAATCACCACAACAGAGAGAGAGAAGCCAACTGCAGACCCACAGGATCAGCATGACAGAGAGAAGCCAACATGCAGTAGTAGAGGGATAGCCAGAGAATGATACAGAACTGAGGGAGAGGACAGAGGGTGAGGAGAGTGTGGGACAGTCAACATTGGCATCCTCTGTGGTAGCCTTTGAAGCAAACACTGCCAAACAAGAAGTCAAATTCCTTCCTTTACCTTTGTTTCCTTATATTTAGGATTCATGAAAACTGCTGAAAACAAGAATGTTTCAGGATCCTTTAGCAGAATGCCTTTGTTGTCTGACTTTCTACAGTGTCACCCAGGAAGGCTCTAGGCATGGACAAAAGGTTATTGTTGATGTTACTTCCAAAAACCTGGACCAGATCTTTCTGCTTCCAACTGCCTTCTCTGTTTGTGTTGGGTTGTTTTTCTGAGTTCCAAATACTCTACATTCTAAGCAACATCTCAGGCTAGGCAAAAGAGGTGGAATATTTCATATCTTAGCAGCTGATTGATGGTTTTGGTTTGACAGTTGACTATGACTTTTCACCCTTGAGAACTGCCATGTGTTTCATTGCTTCCAGACAGAAAGAATTCACTGACCAGACAGACTCTCCAGGGCTTGTTTTTCTGTGTGTGCTTTCCAGATTTGATGTGGCTTAAATGTTGCTCTTTACTGTCCTTTTTTGTGTGTGTGCCTAGATGGGCTGAAAGTCTGGCATGGGCAGTGATGATGCCCTGACCCCATAAGCACACAGTGTGTCCTGCTGCTTTATTTCCAGTAGGAGGCACAGCTGTAGGGAACTTCCACGGGGTCAGACATCCGGGATTTTGACAACAGAACTGTAGAGTTTGTAGCACTGAAAAGCTCAGAAAACTTCCTGTTTGCAGGGTCAGCTTGATCCTCTGCTGAATTCAGAATAGTAAGCTGGGCTTCATCTAGGGTCCATCTCATTTTGATGGCTTAGTCAAGCAGTAGGAGGCTGGCATCCTGTTGGCAAAGGGAAACCACCAGAACCAGTGAACTGAAAACTGGCTGAAGCACCAGGCACAGAGAGCTATGAACAGGAGAAGGACATGGCTTCAGCTGGAACAGGAGACTGGCATGAGTTCAGCTGGAAGCCAGTCGTGAGTGGTGACTGGGTCTGGTAGTGAGACTGATAGTGCTGGACACCTTCACAAATCACTTGGATGATGGGGCAGAAACATGCCCTCAGCAAGCCTGCAGATAATACAAAATCAGGAGTAGTTCTTGATCACAGAATCACAGAATGTTAGGGGCTGGAAGGGACCTCAAGAGATTATCCAGTCCACCCCCCCTGCCAAAGCACCTATACCAGATCACACAGGAATACATCCAGCTAGGTCTCCAGAGAGGAAGACTCCACAACCCCCTGGGCAGCCTGTTCAGGTGTTCTGTCACCCTCACAGGGAAATAATTCTTCCTCCTATTTCCATGAACTTCCTATGCCTCAACTTCCACCAGTGCTCATTGTGCTGTCACTGGGCATCACTGAGCAGAGCCTAGCTGCACATCTTTATAACATTAGTGAGGTCACCCCTTAGTCTCCTCTTCTTCAAGACAGACTTGTTGCCATTCAGAGAGATGTGGAAGGCCTGGAGAAATGGGCTGAGAGGAACCTTCTGAAGTTCAGCATGGAGAAGTGACAAGCCTTGTACCTGGGAGAGAATAAATCCACACATTAGGACATGCTGGGTGCCACCCAGCTGGAAATCGGTTTCCCACAAAAGGACCTGGTGGTCCTGGTGGACACCACACTGAACACGAGCCAGCAATGTGCTTATGCAGCAAAGTGGGTCAGCAGTGTCTTGGGCTGCACTAGGAAAAGCAGGTCAAGGAGAGTAACCCTTCCTCTGCTCTGCATTGGTGAGAGCATATCTGGAGTGCTGTGCCCAGTTCTGGGCACCCCAGCACTTTAAAGACATGGACTTGCTGGAGAGAGTGCAGCAAAAGGCCATAAGGATAATAAAGGGACTGGAGCATCTTCTGTAGGAGCAGAAGCTGGGAGAGCTGGGACTGTCCAGTCTGGTCAAGAGAAGGGTTGGGGAAGTGGCTTTTGTATAAAGGTATACATCAATATGTATAAATACCTGATCTGGGGGAGGAGAAAAGGAGATGGAGCCAGACTCTCCTCAGTGATGTCCAATGACAGGGTAAGAGGCAAAGGCACAAATCTTTCCTGTAAAATTCACAGAATCACAGAATGTTAGGGGTAGGGAGGGACCTCCAGAGGTCATCCAGTCCAACCCCCTGCCAGAGGAGGGTCATCTAGGGCAGATCACACAGGAACACATCCAGGCATGTTTTGAGTGCCTCCAGAGAGGGAGATTCCACAACCTCTCTTGGTGGCCTGTTCCAGTGCTCTGTCACCCTCATGTTGACGTGGAACCTCCTGTGTTCTAGCTTGTGCCTGTTGTTCCTTGTCCTATCACTGAGCACCACTGAAAAGAGCCTGCCCCTTCTTGATACCCACCCCTCAGATATTTATAGATAGATGTTGATGAGATCCCCTCTGAGTCTTCTCCCAAACCACTTTTTTACTGTGAGGACTTTCAGATGCTGGAACAAGTTGCAAAGAGAGGTTTTTGGGAGTCCCCATTGGAGACACTCAAAAATGTAAGGGGCTGGAGTGCTGAACAACCTGCTCTAGTTTACCCAGCTTTGAGCAGGGGTCAAGATGATCTCCAGACATCCTTTCCACCCTCATAGCTGTGAGGCTATGAAGAGACCCACAAGGTTGCTGTGCTCTGCAACCACTGTTACTTTCAGCCTGCTCTTCCCTCCCTAGGTGGGTAGCCAGGAGTTATGGGATCATTTCAATGAGAGGGACAAAACCATCTTTGGCCAACCAACCAGAAAAGCTAAGTATGCTAGTGAGTCTTACACCCAGAGCTGGGTTCATCTCACTCCACTGGCTGGAGGGGATTGAAACAAAACCAAAATGCACTTCCTATTTTGCTCTGTGGGCTTTTGTTTAGTAGCAAAACCCTTTTGAATAAACCAGACACAGGGGTTTAGGGGACAGTGGATTCTTAACAGTTGCTGTGTTCATGGTTTGTCTGTAGACATACCCATAGCTCTGGAATCATCATTCCCATTTAGGTACAAAATTCATTGGCCTACTCTACATACAGGCTTCTGGCAGCACTGTTGATTCTTCCTTTAGGGCCATGACAAGAAGGATCACTTCATGGTATGATGCTATTTGGCTGGCACTGGAGAGCCTGGAGGACCAAATATTTGCTTTGCTGTCAAGGGATTTCTCTAGTTCTGCTTCCCTGCTTATTTTATAATGTCTTGGTGACTGAGTGCTAAGAGCTTTATCTGCCGCTGCCCCTGGTGATGCTGGCAGGCCCTCTCATTAGACAGCAATCCTGTAGCTTCCAAAGGACTAGCTCCTTGCAGTCTGATCTTGCTGTGACTAAATAATGTCCCCTTTTACTGCATAGGCTGGGCAGTGACTGAGAGCAGTCCTTGGGGGTGCTGATAGAAGAGAAGCTCAACATGAGGCAGCAGTGAGCACTTGCAGCCCAGAGATCCAACCACATCCTGGGCTGCATCAAGAGAAGCATAGCCAGCAGGGTGGGGGAGGTGATTCTCCCCCTCTACTCCACTCTGGTGAGACCACAGCTGGAGTACTGTGTCCAGTTCTGGAGCCTCTATTACAGGAAGGATCTGGAGGTGCCGGAACATGTTCAGAGAAGGGCCAAGAGGATGAGCAGAGGGCTGGAGCTGCTCTCCTATGAGGACAGACTGAGAGAGTTGGGGCTGTTCAGTCTGGAAAGAAGGCTCCCAGGAGACCTTCTTGTGACCTTCCAGGATCTGAAGGGGGCTATAAGAAATCTGTGGAGGGACTTTTGAGGGTGTTAGGGAGTGATAGGACTGGGGGGATGGAGCAAAACTAGAAGTGGGTAGATTCACATTGGATGTTAGGAAGACGTTCTTCCCCATGAGGGTGGTGAGACACTGGCACAGGTTGCCCAGGGAGGTGGTGGAAGCCTCATCCCTGGAGGTTTTTCAGGCCAGGCTGGATGTGGCTGTGAGCAACCTGCTCTAATGTGAGGTGTCCCTGCCCATGGCAGGGGGTTTGGAACTGGATGATCCTTGAGGTCCCTTCCAACCCTGACAATTCTGTGATTCTATACAGAACAGGTGAGTGCGCACCACTCAGCCCCAGCTGTCTTAGGGAGCAAGTGACAGTGCTGGTCCCTCCTGTGCTGCCATGGGATTTAAAATTGGGGTGAGCAGAGGAGTGCAAAGGGCTGCATCTCTCCTGGCTGCAACATTCTTGTTGTTGTCTGGCATCCCAGCCTGCAGCGAATGCTTCCTGCTTCCAGCATACGCTGAACAAAAGACTGCAGGTGTGGAGTCAGGGAGGCAGTGGCCATTTGCTGGGGCTACAGGCAGGCCACCCAGGGAGATGGTTGGGGCCCAATCACTGGAGATACTCAAGATGAGGCTCAGCAGGCCTCTGGGCAGCCTGATCTAGTTGAGGATGCCCCTGCTTACTGCAGAAGAGGTTGGACTAGAAGACCTTTGGAGGTCCCTGTGATGCTGTGTGATTCTGTGATGACGAGGGAGCTGGCTGTCCTGCACAGGAGGAATGCCATGGATGTGTGGGACTGGAGGGTCTGTGCTGACAGAAGATGTTGGTCCCTGCATTCCAGAGCCTGCCCAGGCCCTGTCCTCATCCCTTGGGATTGCCTGTTTAGCAATGCTTGTGCACACTTGAGTCCCAGTACCCCAAGGTGCTAGGCTGGCCCAAGCAGACAGACTGGGGAAATGCTGCGGTAGATGACAACAGCAATGATATGAGCACAAAGTACTCGGAAATGCTCAGTGCCATCACATAAAACAACCTCAGCAATGTGAGCCATAGAAGCATCCTTTGAGTGCAGTATGAACAGAGAACAGAGCTGGCCAGCCCTGTGGTTTTCAGCTGTACATACAGGAGCACTACAAACACACCACTTCAATTAAAGGATGCTGCTTCTAAACTGCATCAAAAGAGAAGCAACAAAAGCCCAATTATGGCAATTAAAGTTCTTAAGCTGCCTTTGTGATCAGAAATAGCCATTAGCTTCCCCAGTGGCTATTCAGTGTTTGTACCGATTGTTTTTCCTACTATTATCCATGAAGAAGCTGGAAGCAAAGAGACTTGTGGTGGTGAAAGAAGTTCAGTTCTCCCCACACACACAAAACCCATGGCTAACTCAGTCGGAGAAGCAAAAAATGGAAGGGCTATATTTTACAAGCAGGATGAAATGCAATGAATATATGCACAATATACAGTATTTACAGTACATGCAAAGATATACAGCAAAGAACGTAACACAGAAAACCTGCCCCTCCCCCTCAACAGGGGAGGGTACCCCCAAAAACCCCTTTTCCCCCCTTCCTCCTTTTTCCCCAAAAAGGATTAGAGAGAGAAAAGTAACTGTTAAGGGGGAAATTCTGTTAGTTCAAAGCATACGCTAAGGGAAGAAAAAGAATTAGTTTCTTATTTCATTAGTCTAAGGTCAGCCAAGCACAGAAAGACAGCAGCTGCCCAGGCAGACTGAAAAAAAAAACAGACTGAGACACAAACTGAACTGAAACTAAAATTTAAAGTTGCATTCCCACTGATCTACCAATGAAATTTGTTTAGAACTATCTTTTGTTTTCCTTTTCACACCAAAACATTCAACTAGAGTGTTTCAGTAACTGTCCCTTTCTTAAAGGCGCAGCCTAAAACTGTCACAAGACTGTAGGGAGGAAGGGGAAAAAAGGAGGGGGAACAGTTTACCTGGTCAGAATTAATAATCCTTTTAACAAAGGGCCAGAGAGCCACCAGGTCAAGGATAGAGATTCATAGTCTCTCATCCAGTGACTGAAACCAAGCAGCACAACAGACTCAGAAGCACAACTCCTGTACTGCACCCAGTGTCACCTGGGAGAGGCGGTCTACTGTGGTCTCCCCTGAGGAAGGGACTGAGAGGCCAGAGGAAATAACTTCTGACTATGTTGAGGAGCTAAAATATAGATTGCAGCCATGTGTTGCTTTGCCTCAGCCTGCCCTTAGAGCTAAATCTTCCCAGAGGAATGGTCTAGTTTGACTTCATGCAGTTTGTGCTGCAGTAGAAAAGGTTATAAAGCACAGATCTTTGACAGGCACTAAAACACCTCTGGTATGGTTTGCTAAAACATCATCTCTGGAATGGTTTAGACTCACTCCTACCCTCAGCCTCCTTCCCCAGTTGTAAGGGGGAGTGGTTACTGCTGGTCTCCTGTAAGGGTGACTCTTTTTCCATGCACATTTTTCCCCTCCTTGTCCCCCTCAATCCATGTCCCTTGCATGGCATGAACCAGCTTTGCTTTGCAAAGAAGTAACAGAGCTGACATCAATGGAAAATTCCCTTCAACACAAAAAGTGGTTCAGGCTCAACTGTTCTCCCAGGTGTTGATGTGCTTTCAACACCTCGAATGAAAGTACTTTGCATTTGGCTGCCAGCTGTCATCCTGTTATCTGGCAGTAGATCCTAAAGGTACCCAATTCTGTCAATCCAAAATAGAGAGGGTTGTAATCTGGGTTCCGGAAATGCAGCCCAAGGTTTGCCCAGCCGTTCCTCATATCTAAGATGAACTAAGCACAATGACTTTTATTAAGAGCTGGGAGCTCAGGTGAATTGGACCAGGCTTCTTGCTCTCTTCGGAAGGGCAGTCTGGAGCTGGACCAAATTGAAGGGCAGAGCTTTGGCACCTTTTTTTCCCTGCTTGTTTGTTTTCCTTGTGTTCAGAATGTACCTGTGTCTCACTGTGTGGGTTCATTTGCTGAAAGATGAGCATTAGGAGTCAATACCCACACTTGAGATCATTTCTTCTGTTTGTTGCAACCAAACTGCGTGAGAATAGTGATGAAGTGAAATGCTGCTTTGTGGCCTTCCAGCATGAGAAGGCTTCTCTGCTTCCTTGGTCCTTTGCTGTCCCACGTGTTGTTTACAGAGCCAAGCAGTGTTTGTCAAGGCTTGATATTGTTAGCATAGTCCAAAGCACAAGAACGGAGCATGGGGCTTGGCCGCTGTGTCTGCTGTTAAAGCACAACACGTCAATCACCACCAGTAAATGATTCCAGGCTCTATCTATGGTGTGGCTGCCTTGCTTACTCTGGGGTTCCTTCTGCCTGCAACTCACATTGTGGGTACAGAGCACTGGGGTGAGTCACCAGAAGGTCCTCTAAAGGATGGCATCAAGAGATGGGAACAGGAGCAGGCAGCAATGGGGTCCTGCACTGGTCAAGCATGGGAAATCTGTTGGCTTTCTCAGCAGGGTGACAGCTAAAGAAATCTGTACAGGTTTTCCTGCAGCTGTAAGGAGCTCAGGGAAGAGGATCTGGGGATTGGGTGCCTCCCAGATGCTGGCTCCATCTAAGAGGTGAATATCCTGGGGTGTGTCCAGCAGGTCTAGGGAGATTCTTCTCCCCCTCTGCTCTGCCCTGCTGAGACCACACCTGCAATACTGTGTCCAGCTTTGGGCTCCCCAGTTCAAGAGAGACAGTGACCTGCTGGAGAGAATCCAACAGAGTCACAAGGATGATAGAGGACTTGAGCATCTCCTCTATGAAGAGAGACTGAGAGCCCCAGGGCTGTTTAGTCTGGAGAAGGGAAGGCTGAGAGGGGATCTGATTGTCGTCCATCAATATCTGAGGGGTGGGTGTCAAGTGGAGGGAGCCAAGCTGTTCTTGGTGGTGTGCAGTAATCAGACAAGGAACAACAGGTACAAGCTTGAACAGAGAAGATTTCACCTCAACATGAGGAGAAACTTCTTTCCAGTGAGGGTGACAGAGCCCTGGAACAGGCTGCCCAGAGAGGTTGTGGAGTCTCCTTCTCTGGAGACTTTCCAAACCCACCTGGATGTATTGCTGTGTGGACTCCCCTGGGTGATCCTGCTCTGTCAGGGGGTTGGACTGGATGATCTCTGGAGGTCCCTTCCAACCTCTAACATTCTCTGTTTCTATGAATTTGCATGCAGTCTTTTTACTCACCTCGGTACTTCTGAGGTACTGCTGGTGATATTCTGCAAACCATGTGTCTGTAAGGAGAAACACCCTACTTAGCTGACCCAATACCATCACTGGAATTAGCTGCTTCCTGACAAGACACAGAGATCAAGAGCTGCACATGAAAGTGAGAGAAAACAGATTTGGGGGGCAGCTTTGGGAAGTATTTACTTGGTGACAGTTTGGGGGCAGTCTCCTACTCATCACAGTCAGCACTAAAGTGCAAGGAGAAACAACAAAGTGAGTCTGCTGGGCTCCTGGGCTGCTGCTGGCTTCGCTGAGAGGGCTGCCATCAGGCTGCCAGTGAGGCAGGATGCTCCTGGAGCATCTGCCGTGGAGGCGGAGGGAAGGGAAGTGGATTTCTGCTGCACAGGGCCTTGAACCCGGGTGGTGTGCTTGCCAGGGACAATCTTTGCTGCCAAGGGGATTAGCGTGGGGTTCCTCAGTAATCCCCAGGCCAGTGCATTGAAAATCAGCAAGAGCTGCTTGCAGAACCGTGCCTCTCTTAACCTGCTGTTCACTGTCACTTCAGATTTATTAGAGGCTTTTTCCCCCCAGGGTATTTAAAAATTAAAATGGGACTGGCCTGTCATCCTCTGTCTGCCAGGAGGGTGGCCCCTAATCCAGCAGCTGTTTTGCAGCCATTACCAGTGGATGTTGCAGTGGTTTCTCCTCTTCCCTCAATACTTAGTGGTTATGTAGAACAAGCCTGGTGAGGAAGGGGCTCTAAGATTCCCCTCAGAAGACAGCTCAGACCTGAAACCTACCCAGTTTTCCAGAAGGGCTCTCCTGGCACCACGAGGTGCTGCAGCAGTCCAGAGTTTGGCTGCGTAGACCCCGTTCACCACCTTGCATGGCTCCTTGTCCCATTCCCACGCTGTTCTCCCACCCTGTGTCCCTCTGGAGGTACCACCAGCCTCCCCAGCAGCAGTGCAGGCAGCATGCTTGTGTTTTTTATCCCTTGGATCAAAACAACTTCAAACAGGCAGCTTCAGAGCCTACCAAGAAGACCCATTAATGAATGTGCTGTGCTGAGGGAGCCTTTTATTATCCTCCAGATATTTTTAGAGCCCCTGGTAAATGAGCTGTGGTTCCCTTCCTGTGGCAGCAGCCCTGCAAGAAGCAGCCTTGCCCGCCCCCCCCCCCGCCCTCTGCTCCATGCCACAGCAGAGCCAGACCTGGCAGTGCCCCAGCTCTCTGGTTAAACACATTGGGGAGGATAACACATTGAAACCCACCAATGTGCTCAGCTGCGTTTGTTCTCCTTCCAGCTCAGGAGAGACAGATGGAGAAGAGAGCCCCCAAGCAGTCCTGTGACCCCTCTGGTCAGGCCTTCAAGCCCTGTGGCAGGCACCACAGTCCTCCTGCTTCCAGGAAGAAAAGAGCACATTAGGTTGTGGTTTTTGGTGGTGTTTTGGTTTTTTTTTTCCCTTTTTTTTTTTTTTTTTTTTTTTGCTAAATCCAGTGCCAGCTGCTGACCAGCCACCTCTGTGGAGCATGTCCAGGACACCAGCAGAGCTGGGGAGGAGCATGTCAGGCTTTAATGCTATGGCAACCATCACAGAGGAATGCTTCCATTTCCTTTTTCTCATAGTGCCATGGGAACCACTGGTCCTAAAAATGAAGGGCACATTTAGATCAGATAAATTGCTGTAAGCTTCCCTTCCTGACACCAGCTCAGATCCTGCACTTTATCTGCAGGGCTCTTGCTTTCAAGCCCTTGAAGTTGTCAGCAAGGAGGTTGATCACTGCTGATGGTCTGCTGCACAAAATCACCAAAACTAGCGACATGCTTCACACAGCTCTTTGCTACACAGCTGAGCTGCTGAGAGCAGAGCACCATCCTGCCTTCTGTGCTGCCAAGTGACCAGCAGAGGCAAAACCCCCTGAGATGAGGCTTCCACTGCTGGCTGCCAGGTGCTCAGCAAACTCAGAGCTGAGCCCTGACAACCACCAGGATTTTTCTGCTCTGAAGTAAGGAATTTCGAACCACTGCAGTGAAAATGGACACAAAGTGGCAAAGTGGACTGGTCAATGACTTAGAGGAAGCCACTGAAAGCCCTTGTTCGGTTGGATCACTCATCTAGGGCTACTGTCTCTTCTGAGTCTGGAAACTGCCTCTCGTTGGCAACCCCTGCGGCTACTGTCCCTGATTAAACTTCGGAGCATTCACTCTGAAACCAAAGCTTCTGCCCAGCCCATCACCTTTGGGGCCTGACTCCCTCTGGCATGCTCCCCCTGGCCCAGAGCCCTCTAAGTCCAAACCTCTCTCAAGGCCAGAATTTCCACCCCAGTTTCTTCTGGGAGGACCACTGAGATTCATAGCACTGGCACCTGGCAGACAGACCAGTGGGACACAGCTAGGCAGCAGGCTACAGGCCAGGACCATATGCATCCATGTGGCAGTGGAGCTTCACAGGGGGAGCAAACACCTTTTCATGACACACAGACCCATTGCATTAAACCTCTGCTCGAGGGCTAAATTGCTTGTGCACCTCATGAGGCATTGGATGTCCTCTGGTATCCATCCCCAGGCATCCACCAATCCCAGGATCAGCTGGAAAACAGAGATTCCTCTAAATTAAAGAGCCAGTCCTGTTTGTGAGAGCTTTCACCTGCTCACAATGAAGCTCAGCACCAGGAGCAGTATCACCCCTCACAGTGCACAGTGCAACAGTCAGCTGCACCACTTCCTCCTGCCCTTTCTGCTTCCTCCACCAGCACACAACCACACTCACAGCTCAGTGAGCAATGGTGTGAGATAGAAGGGGCTTTTCCTGCCTGCTTCTCTCTAGCTGTGGCTGGCACCTGTAGTAGGGCTGGCCAAAACCTTGCCATGGGCAGGAACACCTTCCAATGGATCAAGCTGCTCAAGGCCTCCCCCAGCTTTGCCTTGGAACACCTCTGGAGAAGGTGGCATCCACAACCTCCCCGTGAAACCTGATCCTGTGTCTCACCATCCTCATGGCGAAGAATTTTTTCCTACTCTCCAATCCCAGTCTCCCCTGTTCCAGCTCAAAGCCACCTCCCCTTGTCCTGTCACTACAAGCCCTTGTCAAAAGTCCCTGGCTTTCTTGTAGGCTCCCTTCAGGTACTGCAAGCCTTCTCTCCTCCAGGCTGAACAGCTCCAGCTCTCTCAGCTTGTTCCCGCAATGGAGGGTCTCCAGCCTTCAGATCATCTTCGAGGCTCTCTGCTGGACCCTCTCCAGCAGCTAGCTCTGTGTCCCTCCTAAGCTGAGGGGCACCAGAACTTGACAGAGTGTTCCAGGCGAGGTCTCACCAGAGGGCAGAGGGGGCGAATCCCCTCCCTTGTCCTGCTGGTCACACTGCTTTTGCTGCATCCCAGGATAGGGTTGGCCTTCCGAGAAGGTTGTTCCAACTAGATGCCCTTCCTCTGGGAAAAGTGACCTTCCCTTCCCAGAACAGCGTAAAGAACTGATGACCAAAGTGGCTAAATTTAAATGATTTTTGTTTGTTTGTTTGTTTTTTTATTAACAATCATTTTACATTACAAGGATAATATGACAAAAGGAAGGTTCTCGTGTACATACCATGATATATCAACATAGCTCTATTCGTATCCAGTGTCCTAGGTCCTTTCACACAGGTACTATAAAGCATAGTCTGCAAAGTAATAACATTTTAATGTTCTCCAAAAGAGTGATATTAACATATTAATACGTATGTAGGAATAGACTTCTAGATATTCTTCTCTCATTTCATGTGGGTGGGAGGGAGATGGCATGGAACAGTTCAGCAGGGCTGTGCTTGGGTGTGGGTATGGAGAGGTCCGAGACAAAAAAAGAACGACGACAACAAAAAAAACCAAGCAAACCTTGTGGGTTGTGGAAGTAGAAATGTGTTTCTGCTAACAGTCAGGTGAGCCTGGAAGGATGCCGTGAGCGGCAGAAAGCCCTGCGGGACTCCTGCCGCCTTCGGGACTACAGCATAGGAGAGGCGGTGCCCCCGCGGCCCGGCCAGCTTATTCGAGGGGAGGTGCAGTGCATGGGAGCCCCTTGGCGTGCGCCGGGGCCGCGGCCGAGCCCACGCCGGGGCCAGTGGCATTTGAGCGAGGGGGCTGGCAGCGAGGGAACCCTCTCTGAGGTTTGTGAGTGAGGAACAGGGGCCGGCGGCTGCGGGCCGGCGAGTGGGTGGCGGCTGAGGTGGATTACCAGTTGTGTGGAGGAGAGGCCGGGAGCGGCTACTGAGGGGCGTGAGGGGTCTTGTGGGGAAGCTTGCACAGCGTCAGCTCATGCAAAACCAGTGTAAGGAGTCATTCGGCTGTCGGAACCACAGCTCACCCTGACTGAAACCAGCAATGAAACGGCGAGGAGTACAGTGGAGGCCAGGCATGGTGTGGAGCTGCAGAGACCGGCGTGTCTCCCCTCCAGCCCTGGTGGGGAAGCAGCACAGTGATCACCGCCTGCCGCCAGAGGGCACTCAGCCGAGGGCAGGGGCAGTGTGCTAGGAGCGGCTGTGTGAAGGGAGGGATGGAGGGATGGAGGGATGGGCAGTTCTCCATCCTGCGGGCACCGGCAGACACGCAGGGAAAGCTGACCCTTGCCTGGATCCACCCCTAATCGCAGCACGGGAGCACCTGGCTTGTGGGAAGAGGTGTCTCTGTGCACGGGCAGGGCAGGACGAAAGGGTCGGCCTGGCAAGGTCAGCAAACCGCATGTAGAGCCCCAAAGACACACGTGGCACCAACCACACCTGTGCAATCACATCCTTCCCTTGCCTGAAGGAAAACCACCGGGGCTGCAGCCAGGCAGCCAAGGAGCAGAGACCTGAGGGAGCGGAGCAGCCTCCAGCCTGACCCAGCAGAGCTGCAAATGCCTCCCCAGAAGGGCCAGCACAGCTCCCATCCTCAGTGAGCCCTCAGTCCCTTCCCTTCATGCTGCTCCAGCTCAACACCCATCCCTGCCAGCTCTGCCCTCCCTGTGCTCAGCAACACCTTTGCTCTCCTGCTGCCCTTCTCCCTGCTCTGGCCGAAGCCCACGAGCGAACCCTGGCTGGGTGCTGCCCATCAGGCTGGGTGGGACAGCAGGAAGCTCAGACCTGCAGCTGCTGACTGTGTCCGTGCAGAGAGAAAAGAGCATGTGAGGGTGAGATATGTGTCTGCCCGTGTGTGCACATGCCGGACCTCAGCCAGAGGCTCGCTCGGGAGAAGATGAAGGCACTTCCCCCACCAAGACATTCCCCTGTGAGGGGAACCTCCTGCCCCAGGCAGAGCGCAGCCCCTCTCTGCAAGGTGCTGCTCTCCACGCAGGTGGAGGCCTCGGTTTATGGCTACAACTATCCCAAAGCCCAAAGTCTTCAGTGTGGTGGGGTGGGGCTTGTGCCAGGAGACAGGGCCAGCCTTGCACAAGGGTGGGTGAGTGAGTCTATCTCTATATTATATCTTTATATCTATTGAAAACATAGAAATATATAAATATATAGGATTTTTTTATAGATATATAATAAGCATGTGATTTTACTCCTTTGTACTGTGTGTCTATGTACTGGGGTGTGCATATATACACTATAGAGACCAGATGCATACGTCCTGTATACATACACGAGCTGACATGCACACACATCAGACGTGTCCCCAGGGGAGACAGGAATTGCATAGGCATTACTGCGCTGGGCACGAGGGTGGGGGGAGCGACGTACCGTTGCTCTGCTTGCAGCAGCTCTGCTGGCAGGGCTGCCAGGGGGAGCGCCACGAGCAGAGACTGGGGCAGCCCAGGGCAAGCTGGCTGCCCTGCCTGTCCTACCCACTGCGCCAACCAACACCGATCCTCTTGAGATAAGGTAGAGAGGGGACCCCGTGGGCCACCTGCTTGAGTTGTGCTATGAGGAAGAGATGGACTGAGCCTGAATCACAGCTGAGGGGCCCTGCCAGCAAAACCACAGCCAGCGCCAGGGACCTCACCACAGCCAGCCTGAGACCCAAGGCAGGCAACACATGGAGACCCTGCCTGCCGCATCCCCGCAACCCACCTCGGTTGCCCTGCACTTTTGTTATGGGAAGAGCTTTGGTCTCTTGTGAGGACTATCCCTGCTGAGTTCAGTCTGGTGGCTGGAAGGCTTGGAGCCCTGCAGCCACTGGCGAGCCCTGCAGCAGGAGACATCTGTGTGTGCTGCACAGATTTCTGCTTGGCAGCAGGGTAAAAGAGGCAAGGAGCCCGAGCAACCAGGAGCCCAAACCTGAGGCTCTGGAGAGGTGTGTGTTATTCACAGACACCCCAGCTGAGAGGGCAGGAGAGAATAAAGGGCTCCTTTGAGAAGAACCCCTGCTCTTTGCAGCTGAAGCAGCTCCAGATGCTGTCAAGGACATGTTCAAGACAACCTCCTCAGTGCAGCAGGGATGATGTTGATTAAACCTCACACAGAGCAACCTCTGAGGAAGTGAGGCCTCTCTCTGTGGCACATTGAGCCCTGCCCACACCTGCTGATGCCCCTGGGCCCTGCAGCTGGCAAGCAGGAAGCCAGGGGCCCTTGGCACATTCCTCCCCTTTTCCTGCCAGCAGTCACGTTTCTATCCCCAGAGCATGCATGGGAGTGACAGATACAGGTCTGAGATTGGTAGGCAAAACCAGGAGCTTCAAAGCACCTGCCCTGCCCAGGACAAAGGCCGCCTTTCTGTTGTGATGTGGGGGCAATGGGGAATTATTTGTGCTGGGGGAGCTGGGCTGGGCTGGCTGCTTCGCCAAGCCCCCCATCAGCGATGCAAGGGGTCTGTGACCTCTCCCATAGTGGGGATCCACAGTGTCCCAAGGCAGGGAATGACACTTCCCACTGGCACCGCTCAGAGCTGCACGTAGAGCCATTTCCAAAGGAGACAAGCTCCTTCCCTCTGCCAGCTACCTGCCTGGGAAAACCCTGATGCTTGCTGCAGGTTCCACTCTGACACCAGGATCAGAACAGCAGCCAGTGAGAGACGTCACTGGTGAGAGTGAAACATGCAGATAGATCGAAGGAGTGACAAACCAGAGAAGTCACTTCTGAACGAGACATTGGCAGCTCTTACCTTGCCAATGAGGCAAGGCACCATTTTCTCCCCGTGGCCAAAGGACAGAGGCTCAGAGCAGCAGCTGTGAATGGGCATCTCAGGGGGCTCAGTAAAAGCCCCAAGGAGTGCTCCTGGCAGCAGAAAGGCCTGGAGACCACTTGGATAGGTGATGTGCTGAGGAGCTTTCACTGCTGCAAGCAGAAAGGGAGGCAATTTCCCCCCACCCCACAAAGAGCTGTGCAGCTGAGCAAAGAAAAGGGAAAATGAAAATAAAAAGGGAGAAGGGAAACTGTCCCAACAGCCTCTCCAACAGCCACAGCATCAAACGCCTCTGCTACGCCTGCTCCTGCTGCTGCGTTCACGCTTGTCAAGGATGACTCTCCCAACCTGTCCAGCCCCCTCTGGTGCATCAACTTAGTGCTTGCTTCCAACACCTTCATTCCCCTTGCCCATCTCCAGGTCAGAGATGAATGGAGCAGCAACTCTTCTCTCTTTTTGACCTTTTTCTTTTTACATCTCATATTCCAGCTGGGGAGGAAGAATGTCACCCCCTCCCCCTCAAGCAGGAAGCAGCCCTCCAAGCTGTGGCAGTACCCTGAGCAGAGCCAACTCACCAGGCACAGAGGGCTGCAGGCACCTTGTGGGGAGAGATCCCTCTTTTATAGCCAGGGAAACAACTGCCAGAGTCTCCATCACCAGCAGAGGGATTCCAGTTACTTCTTAGATGACCAGTTCAATTTGGTCTATTGGGAAAGACAGGGAAAAATGCAAATGAAGCCATTGTTTTGCATGGTAGCTGTTGCATATGGGTGCCCCTGCAGTGACCTGACCTAGCTCGCAGAGTCTTGGTGAGGACCACAAAGAGAAAGTGCCCGGTGCTGGTGGCCCGGTGGCTCCGGTGCCAACCTTCCCCTTGCCCAAACCAGCCCATGGGCCACAAAAGCCATCTGAGGTAAGGCAGAGGGGAGAAGGAGTAAGTGCTATGGGGTCACACTGCCTGCCCAGCCTTCACCGGTACATTCGCAGGGTCCATCCACTCTGCTCCCCACCGTGCCACAGAGCCCTGAGGCACAGCAAAGGGGCTGAGCCGGCACCCAAGGACTGGCCACCACCAGGGCTTCAGGCAGGCTCAGCTCCACAGAGACAGAAGGAAACACTCCCAAAACTCTGCCCAGTGCTGCTTCAGCCACCTCCCTGGGGTAGGGAAGCCTTGGCCGTTGGCCTCTGTGTGGCATGGGCTGCATGGATCTGCTGGGGGCAAAGAGGTTGTGGCAGGGGGTGAGTGAGACCCAGGTCCAAGTGCGTGTTTCCCCGGGGAAGACAGTGTGTGAACCCTGGCAGTGAAAGTGACTTGGAGAGAGATCGGTTCCAAACATGCTACATCTTCATTGAAAACAAACAAAAAAGAGTTTAAAAAATAAAATAATATTATATATATATATATATATATATTTATATAAATGAAAAGCTATCAACTAGCAGCAACGGTTCTAGAGATATCTTAGCACCAAGACCAAGGGCAGGGGGTAAGAGGAGAAAGGAAAAGGTTCAGTGTTGCTGATACCACCATCATGTTTCCTAACAACACAGCTTGGCACAAAGCTCATCCTTCTGGGAAGTGAGAACGTGTCACCTCAGATACCTTCTGGGCAACAGGTTCTGACTCCCAGGATGGTCTGGTCAGGTTGGTGCTGTCCATGCCACATCAGCAGGGCAAGGCACTAGCATCTGTGGAGTTTTTGCACCTTTTTACTTTGCATTTTTTGATTTTTTTTTTCTTCTTTTTCATTTTTTTTCTTTTTTTAAAATTCTTTTAGTAGTTTATTTTTCTGTGTTTATTTTTTTGTTTTTGCTTTTTTGCTTTTCTAACCTGAAGTGACACTGTGTGAATGCCTGGAGCTCGTTCACCATACAAGGAGAATGCCAAGAAGAAACGCCAAGCCCACAGAAACAATCTCTTTGTGATGGAAGGTGCAAGTTCCGCCCCCGCTGCCCCTGCCTCTCCATTCACATTTTGGCTGGACTCCTCATCCCTCCAAGAAAAGAAGAAACATTCAGCAGGAAGAAGCAAGAGCATCCCTTCTTCCTGCTGTCACCAGGCTGCTGTGCTGTGGAACATGTTACCTTGCTCACAAGAGAAGACGTGAACCTTCGTCCGACATTGTCACACGAATAGACGCCGAGATAAAGCTTGCATTGATAGCTCCTGCCGCCACGCCGGGGCAGGCTTTTTCCTTTCAGTCATTCCAAACAAAACCGAAATGAAACGAAACAGAAACCCCACCACAATCCAGGATTATAAAGACATAGCATAAATAATGTAAATTAGAATATACTTTTTTTTCCTTTTTTTTTTTTTTTTTTCTGTTAAGCCTTTGAATCTCTGCCCAGAGATGGCTTTTGACTCATTGGCTGTCTAGCTTCCACAGCAGCCCTGGGTTTGAATGGATAGTTGTATATATATATATATATATATGTGTGTGTGTGTTTGTGTGTGTATATATATATTTTTTTAACTTTTTTTTTTTAATCTCCTACAATATAAAAATATAAATGCAAAAAATTTCCCCCGCCTTCTCTTATTTAGCTATTTTATAGTCCGCACGTGACGTCGTGGTACGACACAGGCATGATAGACTGGTACTACAGGGTATCATACAGGGAGCTGGAAGCCAAGTATCACTCTACATCCCAAAGGTAGGGAGTACCCAGAAAGGGGCATCACAGTTTAGTGGAGGCAATTGTTGCTAAAACCAGAAGGAAAAACCAAAGCGACACCCCTGGCCTCTCCCTTCGGCCCGTAAATCTCAGTGAGCGGGGAGAGCTCCCGCTCGGGTGGAGGGAACCAGGCGAAGCAAGGCGCCAGGGGCCACGCAGATGCACGGGATGCTCTGTCGGGAACCAGGAATCTGACAGTCGTCAACAAAAGGCTCAAATGGCTCAAAAACTGGACTGAACAACGAGAAGAGAGGCAGACTCTAAAACCGAGGGGAGGGGTGGAAACTGAGTGATCCACCCACCCCTGAAACAGAATGACATAACAACCCCAACCCGACAGGCCGACAACACGCATCCGAAGGAAACTGATGGGGGTGGGAGGGTGGGGGTGAGGCTGACAAAGACCTGTTGTCTAGCTTATAGATCATCAGGTTTGGACATGTAGAGTATGGCCCCAGCATATGCTTCTAAAAATGTGAAATGTTGCCACCTACATTGCAGCTGCCATGGTTGGAGACACCAGGAAATGTCTACACGTTGTCTCAAATCTTTAGAATTCTGCTTAGATTCTATCAGACGCACGTCGTCTTAACTCTTTAACATTTTCAGTGTGGGTTTCTCCTTAATATATATAATATATATATATATTTTTCATATAATATATCAAAGTTTAGGGTATAGATTAGAAAAAAAAAAACAAAAAAACCCTTCCCCCCTCCAAAACAAACAAAAAACCACCCAACAGAAAAAAAAACCCCAAAATATTCAACAGCTTTCTGATCTGAGGCATTCCTTTCCTAAATATCAGGGTAGAACTCAGAGCTGTGGTCCATGCTCTGCAATGTCGGCTTCTGGTCAAGGGAGGACATCCTGCTGAGCATTTCGGCCGACAGCGCGTAGCTGTTGCCTGACTTCTCCTCGAACCAGCTATCCAGGGCCCTTTTGCAGTCGAAGCTGGCAATGGGTGGCCCGTTGACAGCAATGGTCAGCAGGTCACTGAGCTGCTCCAGCGTGAGGCGCGAGCGGTTGTTCTTGCGCACCCGCTGCAGGGCGTTGCGGCCCTTCTCGCAGCAGGCTGAGGAGGTGGGAAGGACCTTGAGGAGCTGAACTATTTTGTTGAGGAGGGGGAATCTCTGTTTGTATTTACAGATGTGGCTGAGCAAGTCTTTAAAACCGTTTTTGGTATAATAGTCCACCTTCAGTTCTCGCCACTCCATCAGCAGGCTCCCTCGGGTGTCCATCCCCTCTCTGCAAACATCCCTGGAGAAGGATGGAACCATCTCCAGGTGTTCAAAGATCTGTACCATATCCTCCTTGCCATAGCTCATGAGCTCATCGGTGCTTCTGGGCCACGCCGCAAGGTCAAATACCTGACAGGCCTTGACAAATGTCCGGCTCCGGGAGTCAAACCTTTGGGCGAGGATCACCTGGGTCTTCTGGCAGATCTTCTCTCTGATTGACTGGAATTTGGCTTCGGCCACCCGCAGGTTTTTCACAGCAATGCCATTAAAGCTTTCACGGAAGTTCTCCTCAAACTCCTGCAGGTACTCCCCAGGCGAGTCTGCCAACCGGCTGATCTCCTGGATGGCCTCCTCGATTTTGTCATCCACCTGTGACACGAGCAGGTACTCCCCTTGGAAGACATAGGCAAGGCGTGACAGCACGGCAATCACGTCCAGCAGGAAGTAGATGAGTTTAATTGACTGGTAGTCCATCAGGAACTGCAGGAGGGCCAAGGCAATGGCAGAAGCATCCGCCCTTTGGGTCTGGCCGCTGACATCTTTGAGATGGGCCACGACCTCAAGGTAGTCTTTGATTAGAGCATTGAGCACGTTTTGCTCCCCAATGATCCACTTCACTGCTCGAATGTCCCCCAAGAACTCGGTCTCCTCACACAAGGTGGCAGCAGTGACCCTTAGCTCACACATTAGTCGGGGTGAGTAACGATAGAAACTGAGCAGCTGCTTCAAGTTGTTTTCCAGCTCCTCCAGGCACGGCAGCTCCTTCCCGCTGATGGCGTCCAAAATTTCTAGGTGGGGCCTGTGCACCATGAAGGGCAGGCAGAGAAGCCAGGGCAAGGTCTTTCTGATTGTCATGAACAAGTTGGCTCTCAGGCTGGCGGTGATGTTAGCACCATCGACTCCCAAGCCAATAGTCGGCTTCTCATCCTGCAATCGTATTCCCAGGCTGGAGAAAGCCCTGTCTAAGGCCTGGAGGTAACTGTCTGTGGTAGAGAATCCCAGCTCCTGCAGAGACAGGAACTCAGTTGCAGGAGGCCCATCGCTGCTCGTGTACTGCACGTAAACCGCAACCGTGTCGGCCAGCACATCGTCGCTCTGCCCGTCCAGGATGATGCTGAGGAAGGGGACTGGCGGATGCGTTCAACCAGGTCCTCCCGCAGGGCCCGAGCGATGTGGTGGATTAGGATCTGGCAGTCTCCCTCGTTCATGTACTGATCCACTACCTTGAGTTCGCACTTCCTCAGCAGTTCTGCCAGGGGCCGGAAGTCGTAGTAGGGCCTGCCCTCCAGGGCCAAGTGGTAGGCCGTGTTGAAAAGCAGGGTCATGTTCCGGCACATCTCTTCTGTCTTCTCTGGGTGCATCCTGAGCTTGTAAAGCTGCAGGCACTTCTTGTGGAGGTTGCTCTGGCTGTGAAGCTTTATTGTGTGGATCTTGAACTGCTTGGAGCCAATGATGAAGGCTGAAGTCCGAGAGGATTGCACCGTGTACTGCCGACAGACGTGGCACCACATTTCGTTCAGCGTTGGGGAGTACCGCAGGAACCAAAACTTCTTCAGCCACTCCTGCTTGAACCGCCGTATCCTCCGGCCTGTGGCAGAAGACATCTTGGAAGGCTCATCTGTAGCAGCGATCATGTCGTTGGAAACCGATTCATCAGCAGAATCCACCTCCTGGTCATCATCCTCCATGATGGTGGGAACAGAGATGATGCTTTCTGAAGCTGCAAGAAAAGAAAAGGGAAAAAAAAATATGGTATTTGCACACTTGCTGAGCTAGAGAAGAAGCATTGCACCGGTGGCAGGAGCTGGCCACAACCTGCCCTCTCCTGCCCACACTGCACTACAGGTAGAATTTGAATCAGGGCTAGGAAGGGGAAGTAAATCAACGTTTCTGCTTATGCACTTTGTCTCCAAGCTGCCACAACGGACCGCAAGAAAGGATACTACACCCTGACCACGTGCACAACACATGCCCACTGCCTTTGGCCAGGGCTCTGGGCTGCTCAACAGCACGCTGCTGGAGGAAATGAAACGCGTCTTCAGTGAGGGACGCACAGTTGTGTTAAGGCAGCGAAGGAAAACAGAGAGGGCTTCCCAAGGTGGGACCCAGCAGGAGGTGGTTTCACAGACAAAGAGCACATGTTTCAGTGCCACCACAGTCACTCAGACCAGCCTGGCAGCATGGGATGCACTGTGGAGGGGCTTCCGCTGGAAGAGAATGCATCAAAAATACAGCAAAGAAACTGTCTGCAATGGAATGTCTCTTTTATTGGCAGCGCACGAGCGGTTACAACGGCAACAATGAGAGCAAGTTGGCATACAGAGTCTTTCCCAGACACCTTTGTTTGGTTTGTCCACTGTGCCCACAGCAGTGCCAGCTCCTGGCCCACCTGCTCACAAAACCTGACAACGAACCTTCCGCAGAGCCAAACGTTCACCTGAATGCTCAGAGCAAAAAGGCCTTAGACAGGTACACAGCACACTATGCTCCTTAGGCAGGGTTTGGAGAAGTCTGCCACTCGGCAGGGCTTACCTGTGGGGTCCGAGAATTCTTGGAGCTCAGGTACCTGGGACGGTAGGACGGGTGGCTCGGGTAACTTCCCAGATCTCAGCATGTCTAACTCGGCCTGCAGCTCCCGGATCTTCTTCTTCAGACGGATGCAGTTGGGGCAGAAGGAGGTGGTGGGGATTTCATGGGAGTTGCCTTGTGCAGAGGCCACCGACAGCTCAGTCGGGCTGTCTGCTGTGAGTGACAGGGGCTCTTCTTCCTCGTCTTCAAGGATGCCCATCTCTTTGGCTGAGCTGAAAGAGGAACCATGGGGGACCTTCCACTCTCCCTCGCTCTGATTTCTGCCGAAGTTTAGGGAGCTGTGCTGCATGGCACTGCCACACTTCTCAAAGATGTCTTCGGCCTGGTACTTGGATGCTCTTCGGATGGAAAGCGGTGTGCTTGTTGCCAACTGGTTCTCTTCAAACTTGGCAGACTCTAGGGAGGCCTCCAGTACATCCTTGAAGATGAGGTCAATCTTTTTTTTCTTCATTTGGGGATGGGACTCCCCTTCGTCACAGCTGCGCTTATAAGGGCTCTTCCCTTGTTTTAAGGTGGCGAGCTGGAGCGATCCCCTCCCATCCTCTTGATTTTCTACATGCTTGTCCAGCTTCTCCCTCTGCCACTTCCTGTCTCCTGGAAAGGAAAACGAGGGGTGGGGATTATCACGGGGAACCCAGCAACATCCCTCAAATCTAAAGACTCAAACAAAAAAAAGAACAAAAGGGCATTTTTGAACCCTGCAGGTCTGCACGTCACATTACCTGCCAGGCAAGTGACACAACTCAAGTGGACAGCAAGGCGGGTGAGAGGAGTGCCCTGCTAATGGGCATGCCTGCAAAACCAGAGACAGTCCTGGGCAGCCACAGCCGAGGACCCACAACACTTTAGAGAGAAGAGAAGCTACAGGCAGCTTGTTTTAACCTAAAGGCGTGACCAACCTGCACTAGAAGGAGGCTAGGAGGTGAAGGCCTGATCGTGGTGGAAGCTAATGCCCAGAGCCCAAGCGCCGTTTGGGCTGTGCCTGTGTTGACTTGGTAAAGGTATCCCACGAAGAGCAGTGCAGAGAGATTCGGACCGTTCCGTGACAACGCCGGTGCCCGTGCACGCCACCGCGCCACGTCTGATAGCCCCCTGCCTGTGACTCTTGTTCGGCTTGGAGGCTGCTCCAGAAAGGCAAAGGTAAAGGAGGAAAAATAACCTGGCACTCTGAAACCCCAAGGTACTCATTGCCAGCTGAGCTACAAAGGGGTGGATGCCCTCCAAGGATGGGACATGTAGCTTGTCCCGGTGGAGTCTAAGAGTGGCCATTTTGTTACTTAAAAAACCCAACAAAACAACCGAAAACAACCAACAACCAACAAACAATAACAGAAGCAACCTCACACAAATCATTAATTGCTTAAAAGAAAGGGAATAGCCAGATTTCCTTACCTGGAAATTCAAAAGACGATAGGTTTGCCTCAATTTCCATCATTTCTTCTATCTTGTAAATAACTTCAAGCATTGATGGCTTTCCAAACATGACGTTGCTTTAGGCTGAGGTTTGGGTTGGTTTGGGTTGGGTTGGGTTGGTTTGGTTTGGGTATGGTTTGGTCTGGATTTGTATTTGGTTTGGTTTGCTTTTAAAAGTGCATTCATGCTTTCATAATCACAAAGCCACCCTTTCCTCGCTAAGGAGAGCAAGGCTAAGAACTCAAAGAAGACACAAGGCTCACAACAGTTAGAGCAAGGCACTGAACCAAGGGCTGGTCTGAAAGGCAGGGGGTTTACAGGGGGTTGGGATGCTGGCTGGCAAGCACAACCACTTCTGGACTGAGTCTGTCACCACTGAGCTCATTTTCAACACGCTGATGAGAACCTCTGCAGGCAAAGCTTTGAGTCTTTGCCCTAGTATCTCCCCTATGATGACTGCTGGCAGAGATAGGGGTTTAGAAAATAGATTCTTCTTCAGGCATTGGGGAACAGGCTGCCCAGGGAGGTGGTGGAGTAACCATCCCTGGAAGTGTTCAAGAAACATGTGGACATGGCACTCTGGGACATGGTTTCACGGCCACGGTGGTCTTAGGTTGAAGGTTGGACTCAATGATCTTAAAAGTCTTTTCCAACCAAAACAATTCTATGGTTCTATGATTCTTTCTTTTTCTTTTTCCTTTTTTTTTCCTTGACCACCCAAGCGGTTCAGCCCTATGGAAAAGCCATGAAAACACGAGGGGTGATCCCTTCTATTTATTACTGGTCTCAGCTCCACTGCTGATGGCAGGTCAGAAACTACAGGTAGAAACAAGTCCTTGGCACCACGTTATTTTCCTCTGGGGTTAATAATGTACATCACTTCATCATCTGCAGGGAATCAGAAACCTTTCAAATAGTGATCCAAGAGATTGTGGTGCTGCACCCTGAGCACTTCCCAGTGCTCACCCAGACAGGTCTAGCACAGCCCAAATGATGCTTTGTTTTAACAACGCCTCTATGCTGCTTCTGTGAGCGCAAGCTGAGCCCAGATCACTGTGGGGTGATCTGAGGGGTCCTAGGGTGGCCTCCACAGCCACGTGGGTTTCTGCCTGAGTGTGTGGTAGGCTATGGAAGGTCCTGAGGATTTCAGAGGCAGATCTTTACTGGGCCCATAGCTCAGAGCAGGTTGTGAGCTACCATTTGACTGACACAAACCATGACACAGGCTGAGTAAAGGCACGTCTGCCTGGCAGGGCAGTCACTTGTGGTCTTGGTGCCCTTACAGAGCAGCACTTGCTCTACTTTCAGAAAGGACTAAGCCACCAGGATAGTTAATGTGTGCCTGGGATGTGGCAGAATCAGTAAAGCCATCAGTGAGCAATGCTCGTTAGCAGAGGAAAGCATGCTGGTACCCCTCTGAACTCAGAGGTGGGAATCGCCCAAGTACGGCCCTCAAGACGTGACACTGCGAGTGCACAGCAGCTCCGGGGGGGCTAAGGACAACCATCTTTGTCAGGTCATCTTGTCCACCCCACGACTAAAGAGGAGACACCTTTTACCAAGTCAAGGCAGCAATGGCAGCTGTGTGATAATGTAGAGGGCAACCTTCACGAGGAAGTTAAGGGGTAGTGCGTCTGCCCCTCCCAGGCCCTGCCAGTGCGTGGCCAAGCCTGGAGAGAAACACCCTTCAGCTCTCAACAGCATACAGAAGAACCAGTGCAGCAAGGACTTCTGTTTTCCTCTACCTTGCTGACACTACCCCGATGCAAAGGCTTTGTTCCAGCACAGCTACTCTTTAAAGATAACCTTTTTTATCCAGGGGGAAATCAGCCTGACAAGCACACAGCTGCCTGTACGTTGTACACGCACCCTAAGGTTGTGAGATTAAGGAGCCTCTAGCTGATGTCGCGCTGATCCCAAATTATCTTTCTGAAGAAAGAGGAGATAAATTAAGCGAGGAAAAACGGACAACCCCCCCCCAAGGAAAGCTCTTTCATATGCACACAGAACCAGCAGCGGCTCCCTCAAACAGGCAGCTCACAGGAGCCAGGCAAAGCAGCATGGTCGGAAGAAGAACCTAATGCCTGCCTGTGGGGCCACCAGCTTGGCAAGCTGCAGGCCAGAGAGCCTTGGGACGGAGCAGCACTGTGGTCCCCCGGTGATGCCTTAGCCTTCACAGCACACACACGACATGACACAAAAAAACACATGACAGGGCACAGCACCATTCGTTCTCCTGTGACCTCCACGAGAGCAGTCACCTTACTCTTCTGCTCCACCCGTCCAGCCACACCAGGCCATGCCACGCCACGCCAGGCAGAGCTCTCCTCCAGAGGAGCTCTGCTTCTAGAAAGGCAGAAGCTCTCCTCACACAGCTCCTGCAGCACCTACTTCACCCACCACATTTGGTCCGTCGAGGGAGGCAGACCAAGGGGATGGAGTGGGACATGTTGGAGACGGAGGGGACTCACCGCTGGTGAGGCTTCTGTTGATGGTCTCCTGGGACATGCTGTGCAAGCGCTTCATGTAATCCTCACTGTACCAGACCCGCAGCTTTTCCCCGGGGTGGATGTCACGGCAGGCGCGGAAGTAAATCCTCTCACTGTGCTGGAAAGCCATCAGGTTCTGCTCCCTCTCCTCCCGGGAGATGATCACATACCTGAGGGTGAGGTGAAAAGGCAGGTATGAAACACCAGATCCGCTCCTTTGCCCCACCCTTGCACCAGAATGACAACCACGACGAAGCCAGAGTGGCATTCAGAAAGAGTCATGGACACAGCCAGGCTGGAAAGCACAGGGCTGGAAGCAATGGTGTGCAAACTGCCAGAGACATAGGACAATGAGCATGAGCACCCAGGGAACCCCAAGCCAGTGGGTCCGTTTTGGTTGGGGAAGGGATGACAACAATGTCCATCCAACCTGAAGGAAGTTGCCCAGGGAGGTGGTTGGGGCCCCATCCCTGGAGATATTCAAGGTGAGGCTTGACAGAGCTCTGGGCAACCTGATCTAGTTGAGGATGTCCCTGCTGACTGCAGAGAGGGTTGGACTGGATGACCTTTGGACGTTCCTTCCAATCCAGACCATTCTATGAGTCTATGATCTATGTCAGTAAGGGTGACATAGGCTCTCACAGGCAGAAATATCTTTGCCTAATGATGGAAACAAGGATTTCTGGACTCCTTTACTTTACATCCCAGGGCCTCCTCTCTTGTTCCCCAGAACATGGCACAGTCCCTCTGCCGGTCTCTTCCGCAAAATACTGTTTCCCTTTTTAGTAGATGCCAGCTTTCTTTGCTTGTCTCCTCTTGGACAAGCAGAAAGGAGATGCTGAGGGCAGAACCATGTGCAGGGGGGTATCTGCTGTTATCCAAAAGGAAACCAGAGACATACCAGTACTGGGAGGTTTTGCACTTCGGCATTCAGGACGGTGTCACAGGAAAACACAAACTGCAAGCCTCAGGAAAGCCCAGCACCACATGGTGGGGGATCTCCTGGCAGTGCTGGCAGAGAAATAACTTTCAGGGCATGGGATTCATTTCCCTGCTGTATACCGACTAAATTTCTGCTCAGCAGAAACGTATTCACACCCACTTCAAGCAACTGTCCCTCTGTGTAACTTGGTCTTAGCTGTCTTACAGATCTAGAGCTAGGACCACACTGTTTGCTCTCACATGCCTCATGCTCTTGCTAGAGGACATGAAAGAGGCTCGGTGACACCAGTTCCAGCTGCTGCCCAACATGAGCTCCTAACACCTGGGACCAGGAGGAGACCCTGTCACCATACAGACACATTCAGAGCAGATCTGAAAGGTGCACAGCTAAGAGCTTTTCCTTCTCCTGCACCACTCACCTCTCTCATTCCTCACTCCCTGCTGCACTGCAGTTAACGAAGGTGAGCAGCAAATAGCTCCTCTGGCTTCTGCTGCTAACAGGCCTTGCCCAGCTGTTCCCTTCCAGCTCTCAGCTATTTCTCTGGCTTGAGAAAAGTGTTCAGTTTCCCCTGAACACTCTTCCCTGCTCCAGCCACGTGCTCACACAGGTAAGGACAGCAACCACCCGCAGCAGTCACAGTGAGCCACACGCCAAAGGTCACCACCCTGGTGAAACAGAGCACAGCTAACCAGCCTGCAGCAGCTCAGACTGCCTGAGGCTCCAGCAGGTCTGCTCCCACTGCTAAGCAACTGTGCCTGTCCTTGCCACCAGCTGTGTTTGTGCCTCCTGTGCTATCAGGATGCTCCAACATCTTCAGTAACTGTTTAAAGAGCAGGCTCTGGCACTGCCACAATCAGCCAAACACTGGCCTTTGTTAGCCCTTCTTTTACTCCGGGCTGCAAAACAAAGGAGCTTTTAAACCACCACTGTGTATTTGGGAAGGAAAGGAGCTTGAGGAGCTTCTGCAGGGCTATCACTTCTGGGGTCAGCCATCACTCCAACAAAGACCTTCAGAGACCCAGGAGAGATACACCCTCTGAGGTACGGCACTGTGCTGTGGTCAGTCTGATGTCTGCAGCACAGGAGATCCCAGGGGAAGCTCTCCCAGTCCAGGTGGAATGCCAGGATGCTTCCTAGTACAAGCTTTGGAGATTCTTACAGCTGCTCTGAGCACCACTGCCCAACCATCAGCCAGAGCAAGGACAAGATCAGGCTGCTCCTGTGGAAGAGCACAGTTCCCTGCAGCTCACAGCTCCCCACACCTCAGCTAGGACTCCTATCTTCACAGCCAGGAGCACTGAGGAACCCATAGGGCAGTGCATTCCCAGGCCTAGAGAAGTTTCTTCACCCTGGGTTTCCCATAGGAGAATCTCAGCCATCGCATCTTGTAAAAATAATTAATTCAGATGGTTTGGTGCAGAAACAGCTGGAGCTGGGATCCCTCCAGAGAGAGACCCCAAACACAAATCTCTGGGCAGTTATCCCCTGAGAATGTTTGGGTCTGGGCTCTCCTTCCTCATTGGACCCTTTCCTCATCTCCACTTCCTCTTCTCTGGAGGATGCAGCTTCTGCTACCTGATGAGGCCACCTTGTTTTCCACAGGATACAGCTTCTGCTGACCAATATGGTTGCCTAGCTGTGCATGGGATGCACCAGCCCTGAGACCTCCCTTCACAGAACTAAGGTGTAAGTTCAGCCCAAGTGCACCACTTTTGGCCCAAGGCCTTAGCAAGTCTGTCAATGGGTTATGCCCTGGATTTTGTCTGAGCTACTGCAACACCCAGCAAACTGCAGTTAACAGCCAGATTGAGGGCATTCCTAAAACACAACATTGCATGAGAAGAGGAGAGTCTGGTTAGCTATTCCCATCAGATCCCACTTTTATTAGCAAGTATTTTACCACGCAGGAGCACTGTTTTTCTTGTCTGCCCTCCTCCTGCCTCTAAGTCTCTCCAAGTCAGTGTCCGGTGCTGCTGCTTTCACCAGGAGGTATGAAGAAAGCCCTTAAACAGGCAGCTCTGGGATAATCCAGCCACAAACACATTTCATCACAGCTGCTGGCAGTTCCTAACTGGTTTGTGCTCCAAGAGGAAGGTTTTACATCTGTGGTGCTTCCCTGAAGTGAGGTAAATGGGGATGAGATCATCCGCAGAAATGCTCTCCAACCAGCACTGCCCAGCCCTGGCAAAAGCAGCCCCAGGGACACCAATGACACAGGTTATGAAGGGCTGCATGAAACCCAAGGTTTAAGACACCTCATGCAACTGCACAGCAGGGGCTAGAGCAGCAATTTCCCCAGGACAGAGGAAGCCACTCCACAAACCAGCAACCTGCTTGGAGCACAAGCTGCCTGCTGAGAGAAGGAGACTGTACCAGCCTGCCTTTACTGACACCTCTTGCCCAGGCTGAAGCTCTCACATCATCAGCAGCCCTTCCTGTGAAGGCTGGGAAATGGCCAGTTCCCCTCCTGCTGCCAGGCACTTCAGCTGACCTGGGTTTGGATGCCTGGGATGGGCACAGCTAGGCTGACACAAGAACTGTGTGCAGACAGGTATGGCCCCAGAGGAAGAGTAGGGCTGGGGCAGACCCAGACACCTGGAGCTCTTCCTGTTCCTGCAGATAGGTGTGGCCACCAGCTCCACATAGGTCATTTCATGTCCTGCTCACTCCAGGGAACGAGCTAGGCTCGGGATGACCACAGATTGCACCCGGGATTATTCAGGACCAGTCACTGCACCAACGGAGACCATTTATGACCCATTTGTGGCAACCCCACGGCTGTTGAAGGGCTCTGGCAGGACCATCTTTCCCATAGCCCTTCTAGCTAGCAGCAAAAAAAACCCCATCCCCTGTTAAAAAAAGAGCCACAGCCCACTAATGACACCAAACTGCCACATTTTGGGCTGGCCCAGTCAGCATGCCCAGTAAAACACCATGGCATTTTCTGGCACCTGGGACCATTCCTCCCCTGGAGGGGAATGGAGGAGCCAGGAGAGATGGTGAGGGAAGGAAAGCCCCACAGCTAGAGGAGACTCAGGTTTCCAGCCAACCATCCTCCAGGACTTGCCCTGTACCTCCCCTCTGCATCTCACCCTAATGGCTGGCCCCAGAGCATGGGAGCAGGGAAAAGGCCTTTCCCAAACCGTCACTGATCAGGAGATCCCACACACGAGAGGTTCCACCAGCCCAGGCAGAGGCCATGGGGTGCAGTACCCACAAACCCTGCTGAGCTGTCCAACACCGAGTGCCTTCTGCAAGGCCCCACATGTGCCAGAGGTTTGCCAGCACTTTGGGACAATGACACGAGAGGAACAAAGGACTCGACAGCAGCCATGGTAAAACTCTGGGATGTTTATTGCATTCTTAACAAAAATACTCTGAGCCCGGGGTTTTGTCAGCACGTACAGGACATAGAGATGCTGGGGTTGAGCACAGCAGCTGGCTTGGACACAGGCACTTACTTCAACAGGAGGTGTGGGAGGAAGTGTCCTCTGCGAGCCAGAACAGAAAAGCCGTTCCACCGAGGGGTCTACACAGGGCAGGAGGTTATGTCCCCAGGTCTGGGCCCATCTGGAACAGTCCACAGAGGAAACTGGGGGCAGACATCAGGCAGTTTATAATACAAGGACCTTGCTCCTGAGCAGCCTTTGGGGGTTTGTAGCGAAGGCCGCGCACCCTGCACCAGGACTGCGTCCTGAACACGTCTGTGTGGGCACACTGATGGTAGGGACTATGCCAACCCCCTCCAGCACCCAGCACCTTCCTCCTCTGCAGACCTGGAGTTTCCTGGAAGGGATCCCCCTGGACAACATCAGAGCTCATTTGATCAGTACACAGGAGAATACCAGCAGGAACCACGCATTATAAATATATAAAACAGTAGCTTTGATCTGTAGCAGCAGCACCGTACTGACTCTGAAAGCCTCAAACTGCTCACTTTTTTGGTTCTCTTGAGATTCAGAAATCAGCCCCACTCCTGCCAGAGCTCCCAGTCTCCCCTTCAACTGGAGGGAAACAGGACTTCTGCAGGATGCAAACCTTACAGCAGAGATAAAATGGTATCCCCAGAGGAAGGTGAGTGAGTCCTGCCCTGGCCTGGCACCAGCACTAGAAGGAATGTCCCCTGCCTGGGTCAGGCCTTTAAAAAGTGTTTTTTTCCCTTGCCAGGCCTTCCTGGAGCAAGGGCCTTGACTGCACAACTTAAAATACATCACTTGGCTTTGAATTAGAGAACGATTAAAAAGAAAGAAGGCAAAAGCAGGACAGGAATGCCTGACACAGCAGAGGTACAGCGAGCTCTCCAGAGCAGAAGCCACTGCAGCATCCTTTTGAAGGCAAGGCCAAGCAGCTGAAAGACCACCACAAATCAAACCATCCTTCTGCTATACTGCACGGCCTAGATTCAAGGCAACCTTTAGGCCAAGGCTGTAGCCCAGACATGGCAGGATGGTGCACATTCAGGTCAGCTTGAACAGCTTGCTGCAGCTCACCTCCACATACAACATGACAGCCTGGAGAGCAGCAGCAGCATTTTGGCAACACCTTAGCCCTTTGGCTCGCATGGCAGCGGTCCAGATTTTCCCAGGATGGGAGCAGCATGGTAGATACCCATGTGCAGATCGAAGAGAAGACTTCACTTGTGACCACTACCTGAGGTGACAACATTAAAGCCTAGTTTCAGACTAGGGGATGCAAATGGACACCTGATGCAGGGCTAAAGCAAGTTAAAAGCTGTCACATGGTTCTCTGTGTCACTATAAGGAAAGCAAGCAGCACAACACCAGCGCGGCCAAGACTGGACACCATTGTGTCAGACTGTTGCAGTGGGTTCAGAGGAGGGCCAGAGAGATGATCAGGAGTTTCAGGAGTTGGAGCACCTCCTCTCTGAGGACATGGTGCAGGAGTTGAGGCTCTTCAGCCTGGAGAAGAGAAGGCTCCAGGGAGAACGTCGTGCAGCCTTCCAGTACCTGAAGGGGCTCCAGGAGCGGTGGGGAGGGGCTTTTGACAAGGGCTGGCAGTGACAGGATGAGGAGCAATGGCTCTGAGCTAGAAGAGGGGAGATTCAGACTGAAGATTAGGAAGAAATTCTTTACAGTGAGGATGGGGAGACACTGGAACAGGTTGCCCTGGGAGGCTGTGGATGCCCCATCCCTAGAAGTGTTCAAGGCCAGGCTGGATGAGGCCTTGAGCAACCTGGGCTAGTGGAAGGTGTCCCTGCCAATGCCGGCGGGATGGGGTGTGTGGAACTAGATGGTCTTTAAGGTCTCTTCCAACCCAAACCATTCTATGATTCCAGACTACACAGCTTTGAGTTTAGACTGTCAGATCTTCACAGCAGAACACAGCACAGACCCCACCCTAAATGACACCAGGTGCAATGGAACTGTAGGGAAGCTGGCAGGATTATGGGGATACGAACCCAAACTGCTCCCAAGGTCAGAAGCAAGCCCTACATCTTTCCTGATTCCTGTGTAGTCTCTCCCATTGAGAGGAGGGTAAGGCAGCTCAAAACTGAGTATTAGGACATGGAAGGGAGTAATCTGGTACAGTTGTCTGAGATGTTGGCATGGTATGAAATCACTGCCTTTTAACTGCAGCTGTGAAGGATAGACAGGGGTTTCAGACTGGAGCAGGCCAAGATTGAACTCCTGGCTGTCAGTGCAGGGAGCACATGCCATAGCACCCTTCCTCAGCAGTCTGAAACCACACAGTGCTCAGGCATCTCCTCTTGTCCTCAGCATTGAGCCTGCCTTCCTGCTCTGCACAAGCTCTCCTTCCCCACCCCTTTACCCAGACTTGTGCCAAGGTCCCAGTACGCACTGGATTGCTCATTAGTGCTGAATGCAAGGTCAAAATAACGAGCAGCAGGAGTCTGCAGAGCCATAAGGGTATTGCATCTCTGCACAGTGCATACTGTCACGTGCAGGAAGATGAGGAGAGAGCAGGAGCAGGGTCCATGTGTGGGCTGATGGCAAAGGGTGCTCTGGAGAGCACAGTCTCAGTAACCAGCACTTCACAGGCACAAGAAGAGATCAATTTCCACTGAATCTCTTAGATTACAGAGTGCTCCAAGCACGGGGAAGCAGTGGAAACTCCTAATCTCTATGAACAGGAAGATGTCCTACACCCCAATATCTGTAATACTGAAGATCCCTCTCTGCCATGGCAGGGGCCAGCCTGACTATTCAGCTGACAGAACTCACGCTGTTCTGTCAGTGAGCAGCAGGGTGGGTGGGTTGGGGGTTGCTGACCTTCCCCACAGCATACTGGTAGAGATGGAGAGGGCTGTGGAGCACGCAGCAGCTGAGGAAGGGGCACCCTTCTTTACCCTGTGTGAAGCAGACTACAAACGGTGCTTTCTCTTCCGTGACCTGGTAATCCGTGCAGGGGGAGTCTTTTTGGTGGGGGCTGGGTTACACTCTGCACTGGGCTCAGGGGGCTGCTTTGAGCCAGCTGCTTGCAGAATGGATCCCTGCAAGGCCTTAGGATCTTGTGTCCTACGGAAAGCCTGGAGCCCATCCCGGATTTCCGACAGAGTCTGGCACATCTGGCCAACCTGGCTGCTGAGGTCAGCCATCCTCTGCCCGATGAGGTGCATGCTGCCTGCCATGTCTCTGTGAACGGCCACCAGCTGCTGGCAGAACTGCCTGAGCAGCTCCATTTGCTGCGTGTGGGATCGGAGGAGCTGCCGGTCCAGGCTGGAGAGGGATGGGCTACTGGTGCGGGCGCGGGGGCCTGGGGCAGGAGGCGGTGTGGGGACATGGACTGTGCAGGTCCTGCCTTTGGCCAGTAGCTTCCGAGCATTCTGATGAGGAAGAGGCATGGAGGAAGGAGGGCCCAGCGAGCTGGCTGTGTCCTGCAGCGGCCCTCTGCAGCGAGGAGAAGTGGTGCTCCTGAGAAGTGCCTGGCGTCTGCTCGTCTTCGTCAGCTTAAACAGAAGAGGAAGCAGAACTTATTAATGTGAAATCCCTTACACCTCTGACTTCTGTTTCATGGGCTCTCGAAGCACATGGAAAAAGGATTGGCCCCTCCCCCCCCCCCACTCTGCCAGTGGAGACAAGCCTGCAGCTCCTGATGCAGAACTCAACATGCACGTGCTGCAGCGTTAGCAGCTGGGGGACAAGCTCAGCCCTAAGAGGCTTGAAGAATAGGCAAACCCAGCCAGCTGAGGAGGAATCCTTCTGCCACGGGGTCCTGCACACAGCCCCTTCATTACTAGAATGTAAAGCCAATTCAGACAGCAACAGCAGCTCCCCCAAAACCATAAGCAGCTAGAACACGCCAACATTTTGGAGGGACTCGCAACAGCCCTCACACTCAACCCTGCTCCCGTGTAATTTCTGACGGCCTCCACACCGACACAAACACAGATGTAGTCTTGGCTGCTCACCATGTCTCTGCTGCAAAGCCACTATGTAGCTTGGCATCACTGAGATAACCATGCAGTCAGGAGTAGCAGCAACAGGGCCCTGCATTAACTGGGCAAGCAGACTTGATGGACAACCAAAGCAAACCACCACAGGAAAGTTCTCACAAGTCTGAAAAATGCCTCCTGATGCACCAGTTAACAGGTACAGGCACACCAGCCGCAAGAAGAGATGATGCTTCCCCTGTTCCCATGCCCCCTATCTCCTTGCATAAGCTGTACTCATTTTACCTCTGACAAAGCCCAGCTGGCTTCCAAGATGGAGGCAAAGGAGGACCAAGCACCACAGTTCTTGATGGTTTTTGTCCCTGCTTTCCCACTACTACTTCAGATAGAAGGCCTAATGTGGTAGGACATTAGATCTTGTATATGAAGCAATATCTTCCAGGCCATTGGAAGAGGCCAACCAACACCCATAAAGTGCGAGTTGGCTTCTTCCCAAGAAGTTATCCTTACTTTCTCCCTGTGGGATCCCTAGAAGCTCACAGACCAAGAAGCTGAGCCTCTCCACGAGCGAACCCAATGTACGCAGCTGGGGAAGGGACCTGCAACAAGCAGCTTGTGGTTTAGCACTGGAAGGTGCCTGACACTTGTGGTGCAAGAAGATGAACTCAGAGAGCAGGGCCAGCAGTTTCTCTAAAACAGTGGAAGAGGGAGTCATTATCCCCCTTGCTCACGGCACTTGCGCTGAGCCTTCAGACCACCAGTGAGAAACTGTCGGTGTCCTGGCCTCTGAGCTCAACCACTGTCGGGTATGAAGAGAAAGAGTTAACAGCACCCATGCCACAAACCACCAGTGATCAGAGTCCCCAGGACAGGCCTCCTGGAAGATGCTGACCCGGCAAGTGACCTATTAGTGAGTGGTACATGATTCTTCTCAGCTTGACAGTGCTGTTGTTCTGTCGTGGTGCATGCAAGATGAAGAAGGAACCCCTACTCCTTTACAAGCACTTTTTTTGTACAGACTGGAGGCAGTTGCACTTCAGCTGCAGATGTTCCCTCACCTGCAGGATTAGTTCAGACTCAGAACCCATTAAGAGCAATGTCTACCCTTAGAAGACAGCATGGAAAAGGACTAAAGAGATAAAGAAGATGGAAACAGCTTTCCTTCAAACCATCTCAACACCCTGTGACCAGAGCAGGCTGTCTCGGAACCAAACACGGCAGTTGGACCTGGCTTGACGGGCACCCCAGCCTATCCCAAAACACACACCACGCTCTTCTGGTGTCAAACTGAGACAGGCAAGCATAAGACAAAGAGGTGTTAAGGCAGTGATACTTACAGCTGATGGAAGGGCTGTCAACCACGTCCAGATCCGCTCTCCGGAAGCCGTGTGCCTGGTGTGACGAATGCAGCGTCGACTCGATGGCTCTCTCGTGGGCGGTCAGGACGATGGCCGAGGGCCGCCCCGTGCTGCTGGGGCTGCAGAGGGACCTCTGCATGAAAGCCAGTTTGTCCTTGGTCCTTCTCTTCATGTCGTCCCATCTGTGCTTAATCTCTTTTACAGACCTGGGCACATGGCTGACTGATGTGATCTGCCTGGCTATGCCTTCCCAGATCTTGTCCCTGTCAGTGTGGGACAGACGCATGGTGTCCCTCCTAAACAGCACGGCTTCGTTTCGGGTCACCTCAGTGACCAGAATGTCCAGTTCCTCCTTGGAAAACTTGGGCTTCCTCTTTCGATCTGCCATGTTCCTTGGGTTGAACATCCCACAAAGCACAATCGGGTAAAGGAAATCAGCGCAAAGCAGCGCCCTGCAGCCAAGCCCTCGCCCAGCGTGGCATTGGGGCAGGGGAGCTGGGTGGGATCCAGCTCCCCACACACACAACCACCTCACAGTTTTCCTCAATCGCACCAGGGAAAGGCAGCTGCTTTGTGTTTTAAGAGGAAATGTTCAAGCTCCAGGAGATGAAACACCAAGTGACACTAAGTGTGAAGGAACCTCCTCAGCTTTTCCAGTTCAAGTGACATGTTAGCACTCTGCCACCTTGCCTCAGGTAGGACAATTGTGGTGCAGCCTCACAGCGCTCCCAGCAGTGTGTGTGCAGGAAGATGCCTGAGAGCTCGCAAACACCTTGATGAATTGGCTTCTAAGGTGACATCACTCAAAAATAGGTTCTTGAGGAAATGGAGAAGCCTGAAGCACCTCTTATCCTCTGCCTGGCACAACACACAACAGACTCTTTCTCACCACCCTCTCCATCAAAACTTGCAGGATGTCATGCAGAGGCGACATCAGTTTGCGTTCTTTTCAGAGCAGGGAGATTACAACTAGACTCACAGGCAAGGTTGGGGCTGTTCTGCCCGAAGAAGAGAAGGCTCTGGGAAGACCTTATATGGGTCTTCCAGCACCTGAAGGGGGCTACAGTAAAGCTGGGGAGGGATTTATTACAAGGCCTTGTAGTAATAGGGTAAGAGGGAACAGACTGAAGCTGGAATAAGGGAGATTGAGACCAGAGGTTAGGAAGAAGTTAAGGTGGGGAGACACAGGAATAGGTTGCCCAGGGAGGTTGTGGATGACCCCTCCCTGGAGGTGTTCAAGGCCAGGATGGATGATGCCTTGAGCAACCTAGGCTAGTGGAAGGTGTCCCTGACAATGGGGGATAGAACTAGATGGTCTTTGAAGTCCCTTCCAACCCAAACCATTCTATGAATCTATGAAGCTATGAATTTCTGCAATTCACTTTTCCCAAGGAAAAGGCAACCTCAGCACCAGGGGTGCTGCACATCCACCATTCTTCTGCTTCACAGCAAGCCCTTGTCTCACTCAGCAATGGTTGCCCATTATTCTCAAAAGGAATGAGGCCACCCACTTCTTTTTCCTGACTTGGCTTTGCTGTCAGTGCTGCTGACAGGAGCCTGCACCCTGCTCCTGGTACCTCAAACAATCAAGTTATGGCTTCAGCCCGTTGAGAAGAAGAGGAAGCCACCCTGAGAATGAGTAGCTTTGTCCAAACTGTGTGTTAATTTTCCCAGCCACAGCTGAAGGAAACTTTAAAAAGAAACAAACCATTAGTCCCAACTGTGGCTTTTTTATTGGGGATGGGGGACCCCAGAAGGTAGCAGAGAAACCAGACTCTCAACATGCACGTGAACAAGGTGGGACAGGGCAATAATCTGGGCATAGGCATGCAGAAGAACAAGGGAAAGGCCAGAGGCCAAGGAAGAGCAAAACTGCTGGGGGAACTTTGTCTGTATGCCTTGATGTGCATCGTAGCAGAGAAGTACAAGGCCAGAATGGTTACTCCAGTGCCACACCTTACGAAAAGGCTCCTCTAACACCTCCTCAGACAGCTAACCCCAGGGATGCTGGGAACTTCTTTGGAAAGGGTCAGCTGTTTTGGTGCTCATACCACATAGGTCTTTGTAATTTAGAAGGAAGCTCTCAGACAGGAATCTCCAACAGCATGGAGAACACAACACTCATCTGAAGGAGAAGGCTTCAGTGTTACTATCAACTGCCCCCCCAAAAGCTGCCACTTCCAAGCCTACAAGTTCCTGTTTAAAAAGGCTATGAAGATGTAACACAGAAGAAGACATCTTAAGGTTAGGACACTGAACAACTGGAAGTCTGGTGTGACACCATGGCAGGGAAAACCTATTGGCTTCCCTCTGTGTTGGTTTTCTTCCTGCTTATGGTCCCAAATGAAATGAAAGCAAAGATGCTATTAATGGCAGACAGCATCTTTGGTTTCATTTTATTGGAACCTACTGTTGGCATCTCTGCAATGTCAGGGGAATAAATCCTGGCTGGGATAGCTACACCTACATTTAAACCTAAATCCTTGGCTGAATGCCCTATCTCATGGGCAGGCCTGAGCTACCTCAAAGTGCTTTCTGAAATGCTGGTCTAGGCAAAGGCTTTGGCATGTTTCCCACATGCCCCATGTCTGTGATAGCTCTTCTGGCACCTCCTCAGAGCTGAGTTCCTGCCAGCATTGCTGTGACCAAGCAGAAGAGGTGGCTTGGGGTGCCCTCATGTGAAAAGTGCTAGTGGACTGCTTCAGACCAAGAAAAGCCTACAGAAAGGCAGGATGACCCTTGTCAAAGATGTGGTCTGAGTTTCTCCTTACTGCTGTGTCACCTCTGTTTAATGAGCCTCAGACACTGGTGCCCTCCATCAGTGTCAGAGGCTGCTAACCTTGGTTAAAGCAGGGAAACCGATAGGAAATGCTTCTCAAATCCAGGCCACATAGAGGGATAGCTGGAAGCTAAGTGCACAGATGCATTTCACTTGGACACTCATAAATGCATCCTTGAGGTACCGTGTGGTGGAGCTTCATTTACAGAGGGACAGAATGAACACGGGGGAAGATGGTAATGAGTTGATGGAGAGCGAGCAGAGCACTCGTTACCCTGACCTCAAGGGGAAATAGAACCACCCAAACTGCAAAGGAAAACAGTTCTCCCAGCTACACAGTGGGAGGAGGGCAAAGGCTAGGTGGAACCTTGGGCCCATTCAGCAAACCCGGGCTTCACGTGCACTCTCTGCAGGTGCCCACGACAGTATCAGCAGTGCCTCCTGGTGGTGGAAATACACCTCCACCGAGAAGCTGCTCTGCTGACAAGGACTAACAGGATTCTGCAAGGTGGCTCTGGGTTAGGGTGAGCTGGCAGAGGACAAGTCCCTCAGAGCAGCTCAGAGTTGCTGTTGGGGTCAGGAAACCTGCCTCTCTGCCAAACCCATGGCTTCTGCCACCAGCCAGGCTGCACTGATGGGCAACTAGAGCCTTCCTAGACAGGGTATCTGGGATCCGCAGGAGCTTAGGACAATCTGTGGTAGACCTGGAAGTTCAGATTTCAGTGTATCACTCGTTTGCTCCAGCATGACTTGGATCAAAACTAGCTAAGGTAACTTAAGCATTCCACCAGCAAACTCGCTACACGAGGAGTAACGAGTTCTGGCCAGTTTTAATCACAAATTCAATTACTGCGGGCTTCCCAGCAGGCACATTAACCTCCTCCTCCTCCTCCTAAAAACACAGACACTGTAACTGCCAGAGGGATCTTTTTTCCCCTCATGCATTTCCTCCAGCATGCAGGATGCCCCTGGGAGCAGTCACTGATATTTAAAGTACCTCTCTGGGGATGCCGTGTGAGTTTGAGCAACTTCCAGAGGAGCTCCAGCTGTAGGTTTGTGAATTCACACCTCAGCCCAGGTCAGTCTTGAAGCACAAGGCAGTACAGCTTGAAAAACACATGTGACACCATCAAGCATGTGAGCAGTGGCACTTAAGGACCACCCCACAAAGATATGAACCAACTGCACTCTTCTCAGCCTCCAAGACATTTTTCCAGAGCTCTGAGGAATTGTTTTTTAACAGGGATGACAGTCCTGCAGGACTTTAGGATCCCTCTGCTCTGTATAAATGACAGCCTGTAAGGGGTAAGAACATTTGCTCCACTTGCTTTGAGGGAACAGAGGCAGTTTAGAGAGTTTGCCAACATGAGTTGTGCACCACAGGCTGGTGGCTTTTCCTCCCCGTCCTCCCCTTCACATGGGCAGGCAGAATAACCCTTTTCTTAAAAGCATTTTTATTGTTAAAAGGTCCTCTAAAGTCAAAGTGGCTGCTCAGTTCTTAAAAGATTTGACTGATGTAAGTTGGTCCTGCTTTCAGTCAGCAATTGGAGCACCTGACCAGAGCTCCCTTCCAAGCTCTGACATTGTATGAAGATCAAATCTGAGGCATCTCCATTGTAAGGAAGACTTACAGAACAGCTTTGCTCCCTGTGACCTCTTTGTAACTGTCTTTGGTGAGGAGAGGGGGCAGACAAGGCAGCAAAGGAGAAAGGAGTGAGGAAGTCTTGCACCAGCCTTTTCCCACAGACTGAGGGGAAACATGAGTTTGATCTGTGCCAGGTCTGAGAACCCAGGCTCTCAGGTGTAAGAAGGGACACAGACTAGAAATGCCCCACACCGGAAGCATTCCAATTCAGTTCAGCACCAGCAGTTTGCTGGTACTTTCCATCCTGCATCTCAGTCTGGGCCAAGTGATGCATACACAGAGGGATGTTTCCTCGACTTTCTGAATTGTTTTCATTTCTGGTCATACCCACTTATTCTTCAGGGGTCCCCCAAAACTGAGGAACAGAATTTCCTCAGAAGTCACCAGGAACAAGGGTTGGTTCTGCAGTATCCCTCAAAATCCCCAACTGCTTCCACCAGCAGCAATTTATGGTTTGTGCCCAAGAAAGCACCAATTTCACTTGAGGTTTGCCATGATCTGTGTTAAGAGCCCCCAGGAAAGCAACAACAGAGGAAGAAGTTTGCAGAGATCCCTGCAGGTCAAAGCCATGGAGTTTCACAAAGTACTGGAAACAACAGAGCTTTACCCTGGACAGAGGTGAAGGGTGCCAGCAGGCAGCTTAGGAGAACATGCTTCCAGAATCAGGAGCTGTCTTGACTGTCTGAAGAGGGAAAGGGCAAGAGGATGTCACCATGGCCATGCCATCTGGTGCTACTTCCTCCCTCACCCAGTGCCCTGAGTGAAACCAGCAAGCGCCGCACGGCGCACGTTGTCCTCCGTGGGAGCAGGACAACAGACTCGGACGTGGCAGTGGGGCAACAAAACACAACAGCCAGATCTACAAGTAGAGAGGAGGCAGCCCAAGCTGGCCTCCCCACCCCATACCCACCTAGCCAGAGGGTGAGTTGATCTGCTTTGCAAAGCACTCCATCTGTGAGTGATGGCAAAGAGCACCATCTGAAAGACAAAGAGCACACTGGCTACAGCCTCCTCGAGTACAGCTCCCTGACAGGACAGGTCCCAGTGCAGGAGATAAACCTCACCTCTGTCTGAAAGCAGCTATCAGACCCAGCCAAGGCTTTTTGAAGACCACCACCTCCACCTGAACTGTCAGTCAGACTATGTAATACTGCTATGCAAAGCAATTCTCCAGAGTAAAACCAGAAAGCTCAGCAACAGTGGTGTAACATGCTTTTCAACATCTTTATTGATGATCTGGATGAGGGCATTGAGTCCATCATCAGTAAATTTGCAGATGACACCAAGCTGGGGGCAGCAGTTGATCTGCTGGAGGGCAGAGAGGCTTTGCAGAGAGACCTCGACAGGCTGGACAGATGGGCAGAGTCCAATGGCATGAGATTTAACACATCCAAGTGCCGGGTTCTGCACATTGGCCACAACAACCCCAGGCAGCGCTACAGGCTGGGGTCAGAGTGGCTGGAGAGCGGCCAGGCTGAGAGGGACCTGGGGGTGCTGGTTGATGGGAAGCTGAACATGAGCCAGCAGTGTGCCCAGGCAGCCAAGAGGGCCAACCGCATCCTGGCCTGCATTAGGAATAGTATGGCCAGCAGGAGCAGGGAGGTCATTGTGCCCCTGGACTCTGCTTTGGTTAGGCCGCACCTTGAGTACTGTGTCCAGTTCTGGGCCCCTCAGTTTAGGAAGGACATTGAGACACTTGAACGTGTCCAGAGAAGGGCAACAAGGCTGGTGAGAGGCCTTGAGCACAAGCCCTATGAGGAGAGGCTGAGGGAGCTGGGGCTGTTTAGCCTGGAGAAGAGGAGGCTCAGGGGCGACCTCATTGCTCTCTACAACTACCTGAAGGGAGGTTGTAGCCAGGAAGGGGTTGGCCTCTTCTCCCTAGCAACCAGCACCAGAACAAGGGGACACAGTCTCAAGCTGCACCAGGGGAAGTTTAGGCTGGAGGTGAGGAGAAAGTTCTTCACCGAGAGAGTGATTCGTCATTGGAATGGGCTGCCCGGGGAGGTGGTTGAGTCTCCATCCCTGGAGGCGTTCAGGAGGGGACTGGATGTGGCACTTGGTGCCATGGTCTAGTTGTGAGGTTGTGGTTACAGGTTGGACTCGATGATCTTCAAGGTCTCTTCCAACCTTGGTAATTCTATTCTATTCTATTCTAAACCCAAACAGGACCTTTGACACACCCTTCCCCAGGAGAGCTGCAAGCAACCCCTTTCCATTCCACACCACCACAACCTTCTCACCTCTCAGGGCTCTACGGAACAGCACAGGCCACACTCATCTGGAGTCTTAACCATGGCAAATACATATTCTTTGGTGCTGACACTATGAGCAGTGCCCATTTAAATCCAGACATCAAGATTATGTCCACGGCAGCAGGAAGAAAAGTTCATCATGGGGTTTTTGCTTTCCAAGACTCTGTTTTCCCTTAGCTTCACTGTCACCCAGATCACAAAAAAAGCCAGATCTAAGCACAGAATCTCACCCTGATTTTTGAAATTGGCCTTCTTTATTTCAATATCTGTATCCTCCTACCTATCTGTCCACTGCTTCTGTTTAGAGTGTTTCCAGCCTCAGCCCAGGCCTAACACGTTCTCTCACACAGCACTGAGGAGCTGTATCAGCTGGGATTCTTACAGAAAAATTAGATCCTTTGCTGAACTTTACAAACATCAATGTCAGAACAGCTGCTCTCCAAGTTGAGAGTCAAATAGTGATGCAACCAGATTGGATCAGCTAGGTCAGCCTGCATCTGGCTGCACTTCACACTCTCCCCACAGAGGGTAGAACTGAGAACTCCAGACACCCAGGCCAACAGACCAGTTAATTCCCATGCTGCTTTACTCTTGTGTGATAAAGCCTTCTTGATAGCAACCATGTCCAAAACCCACCCCTGACAGCAGGCCCGTGGGTCAGGGCCTCAGAAGGCAGCAGTGTGTGGCTTCACACAGGGATCTGGTGACTCATCACTCCCACGAGGCACTTGGGTGCTTTGGCTCCACCTTGGGAGGCCTCAGGAGTGACCTATTTTGCAGGCATATGCCAAGAGGAGCAGCACTGCAGCATGGTTGAACACGTCCCCTTACTGGTGCAGCTAACAAACCGGTACCAGCCCCATTCCTGACTGGAATATAGGTTTCCCCCTGCTCGGACTGCCGGTGCCAGCAGGGGGAGCACAAGTACAGGCACCATTTCTGCTGTCCTTTGGAGCGGCAGGAACTGATTTCTCCTCACACAGCAAAGCTGACTCTACCATTGACAGCAACCACAGACAGTTGTTTCAAGGAAAGCCCAGAAAGAAAACAAACCAAGCACTCCTTCAGTGTCTGTCAAATGGGAAGGGACAAGAATCCCTAAACAGAATCAAACTTTACCTTGAGGATAACACAAAGCATTTTGCAAATATTGAAACACAGAGTAAAAACCAAAATAAAACCAGAGTGAGGCCTGCCAGCATTTCTAAGAGTGGATAAATCGGATCACCTTTATCATTTGTCCTCATTCCAGACAACAGCCACCCTCCACACACAGCCTCTTAAGGCCCTTTCATTGGATCTGACTCCACAGGATTCCCATCGTGACAGATGCCGAAAGAGCAGAAGCGCTCCCTTCACAGAAGGGGTTGTGGCGTTTTGGTTCGGTTTCCTGCCACACAAAACAACAAGGAGCATCTGATGGCTTCTCGGTGGAAGAGCCCCAAAATGGAAAGCAGAAGAGAGCTGGACTCACCTCATCCAGTTTGCTTTGGTTTCATCTGTCCCATCAATGGATTTGTAGCGGTTGTTCTTATCAACAATCTGCGGAGCAAGAGAGCAGATGCACCATGTCAGGACAAGCTCTGTGCCTCTCCAATCACTGCTTCAGTTCCAGCTTTAGAGGCTGAGGGAGCTGGGATTGTTTAGCCTGGAGAAGAGGAGGCTCAGGGGAGAACTTCTTGCTGTCTACAACTCCCTGAAGGGAGGTTGTAGCCAGGACAGGGTTGGTCTCTTCTCCCAGGCAATCAGCACCAGAACAAGAGGACACAGTCTCAAGCTGTGCCAGGGGAGGTTTAGGCTGGAGGTGAGGAGAAAGTTCTTCACAGAGAGTTGTTAGCCATTGGAGTGTGCTGCCCAGGGAGGTGGTGGAGTCCCCATGCCTGGAGGTGTTCAAGAGGGGACTGGATGTGGCACTTGGTGCCATCGTTTAGTAGTCATGAGGTGTTGGGTGACAGGTTGGACTTGATGATCTTTGAGGTCTTTTCTAACCTTACCAGTTCTATGAAGTTAGGACATGACACTCTATGCCATGAACCTCAGCTCCCCACAGTACCACAGGCTACTGTGCTGGATGTGTGTGGAAGCTGCTCTGAACTGACTTGGAGGCACCTTCCCACAGATAAAGAAACTATAGGTGCAGCTGACATGACTCTCCCCAGTCCTGAGGTATAGAAGATTGACTTCTTCAGGAGAGGGCTCAGACACACATTTGCTTTACAGACAGAAAACCCTTAGCAGTATTTCGCAGCAGCAGTTGCTCTCTGTTTTTGCCCCCCCACCTACAATGCAAGTCCCACATCTCATTTCTCATGGTAACTACTATCCACTGACCTAGTGACATCTCTGTCTCATGGGCCAGCCACGGTCTGTAGTACCAGGGCAAAAAGACACAGGTTTTGGTGCTGGAGTCTGCATGTAGATCACTTCCTGAGGATTGGACCTCCTCTTTCCTGGCCTCTTGGGCCACCTGCTCTGCCCAAGCAGCCTGGGAAAGAATGCTGCAGGTCCATGAGAGAGTTCTATCCTTCTTCTATCCTCAAAATGAAAACCCAAGCGGAGAAATCTACTGCAGGAGCCCTAGAGACTGAGTGGGGATGGAAGAATACAGCATGGGGGAAAGGAGAAGCAAGCTCTGCTTCCCATAGCTGCGAACTGTGACATGGCACATGGTCTCCTTTCATGAATCTATACTCTTAAGCTGCTAATAATTACAGGAGGCCAGTGTTTGCCTGCTGGGTTATCAGATCTTCAGGGAAAGGGGAAGATGGCCAAGGTCTGACTTCACAGGCCTGTGGACCTACAAGGATGATTAAGGGACTTAAGCATCTCTCCTATAAAGAAAGACTGAGAGAACTGGCACTGTTCAGTCTGGAGAAGAGACTGAGAGGGGATCTTTTCAATGTCTGTAAATATGAGGGGTGGGTGCCAAGAGGAAGGGGACAGGCTCTTTTCAGTGGCACCCAGTAACAGGACAAGGAATAATGGATATAAGCTGGATTCCACCACAACATGAGGATTAACTTCTTTATGGTGAGGGTGATGGAGCCCTTGAACAGGCTGCCCAGAGAGGTTGTGTGGTCTCCTCTGAAGACTTTAAAAGCCAGCCTGGATGTGTTCCTGTGTGGCCTACCCTAGGTGATCCTGCTCTGGCAGGGGGGTTGCACCAAACAACCTCTGGAGGTGCCTTCCAACTGCTGTTATTCTTAGAGTCCCCCCATCTCTGAGCTGCATGGCTGGGCTGTCACTTTGCTGGGGAGCCACACCACTCACCAGCCATGAGAAGAATCCTGCAGACTTGTCCTGGCTAGAGATCTGCCCCTCATAGGGCCCGAAGATGTGACCTTTGGGGATCACCTCGTTCATGCAGCGCACGTCATTCTCCCCACTGGGCTCCTTCACCACCTCCATGCCGGGTGGGATGGTCAGCGCTGCCCGGTCAGGGATGCCCACGGGCACGGGGGTGTCCGACACAAACACTGGCGGGCCGTGGTTCGGGCACTCATCCACGAAGTACTCCTGGCAGGACTCACAGACTGTGGGGCGAGGGAAGCAGGGGTGAGGCTGGGCAGGTGGCACGGATGCCTGCACAGGCTCACAGGACAGTGCACCCCAGCTCCCCGTCCTCCCGGGGCCTGCCTGAGTCCCCTCCCCAAAGTCCAGCCCCTGTGCAGGCAGACGCTTCACCAGTTGCTCACTTGCTCCACCACACATCTCTCAACAAGGCCTCTGCCTCAACCCACACCCAACCAATGCTTGCATGAGCCCTGGTGCCCCTCACAGATTCGCCACCAACAATCACACACATAGGGAAAGGCCCCAGCACTGTCTGCAGAGACAGAGGTTGGGGTCTCCCCACACATCCCTGGTCAGCAGCAATGTCTTCAAGTGGGAAGGTTTGATTCCCCACATACCAGAAAGGAACTAAACCAAACCTCCCTGAAAGCAATCACGCTCATCATGCAACATTCATTCTGTGCTTGGGAGAGAGGCAGCTGCCAAGTCCCAGTAGGGCTCATGCCTACAATGTGATATTCTGTAGGTATGCCAACATAACTGGCACCAGTTTCCTTTCCCAGAACATGGAGGGCAAAGAGCTGTCATCTGTGCAACACTCCCTTTGCAGCAAGCCTTTGGGTTTTGTTGACTCTTGGGGCTTCCTAGTTCTCACTTTCCTGTCTCCAGCATGCTTCCCACCCACCTCCCTACCACTGTATCACCCCATGATGGACAAGCTGCTTCTGTGCAACAGCTTTCTATCAAATGTGCTGGTCCTTTCAGGACAAGACAAATTTGGCTCTGGCCTTTTGATTCCCTGCTTCCTACCCCACAGCAGCAGGTCACCAACTAGGAAAGACCAAGGTCTATACAAGCAGCAGTGTTGATTTTCCCCTCACCCACAGGACACTTACACCAGAAATCCACTTGCTGAAAGCTCTTGGTCATGATCAAATCCCGCTTCCCTTTCAGTTTCTTGGACTCCACCACCATGGACTGCATGTCAGGCCTTCCAGAGCTGGAGAGGGAACAAGAGAGACAGAGCATTAACTTACATCCATGAAACTGGGACTCCACACAGAAAGCACCAGAGGCAACAGTGTATCACAGTATCACCAAGGCTGGAAGAGACCTCAAAGATCATCGAGTCCAACCTGTCACCACAGACCTCATGACTAGACCATGGCACCAAGTGCCACATCCAGTCCCCTCTTGAACGCCTCCAGGGACGGTGTCTCCACCACCTCCCTGGGCAGCACATTCCAATGGCGAATCACTCTCTCGGTGAAGAACTTTCTCCTTACCTTGAGCCTAAACTTCCCCTGGTGCAGCTTGAGACTGTGTCCTCTTGTTCTGGTGCTGGTTGCCTGAGAGAAGAGACCAACTCCTTCCTGGCTACAACGACCCTTCAGGTAGTTGTAGAGAGCAATGAGGTCTCCCCTGAGCCTCCTCTTCTCCAGGCTAAACAACCCCAGCTCCCTCAGCCTCTCCTCACAGGGCTTGTGCTCAAGGCCTCTCCCCAGCCTTGTTGCCCTTCTCTGGACACGTTCAAGAGTCTCAATGTCCTTCTTAAACTGAGGGGCCCAGAACTGGACACAGGACTCAAGGTGTGGCCTAACCAATGCAGAGTACAGGGGCACAATGACTGTTCCTGCTGGCCACACTATTCTTGATACAGGCCAGGATGCCGTTGGCCTTCTTGGCCACCTGGGCACACTGCTGGCTCATGTTCAGGCAGCTGCCAATCAGCACCCCCAGGTCCCTCTCTGTTTGGCAGCTCTCCAGCCACTCCGACCCCAGCCTGTACCTCTGCATGGGGTTGTTGTGGCCAAAGTGCAGCACCCGGCACTTGGACTTGTTGAATGCCATCCCATTGGACTCTGCCCATCTGTCCAGTTGGTCAAGGTCCCTCTGCAGATCCCTTCCACCCTCTAACTGACCAACACCTGCTCCCGACTTGGTGTCATCTGCAAATTTGCTGATGACTGACTCAATGTCCTCATCCAGATCATCAATGAAGATGGAGAGCGGCTTGGCCAGCTCACCTGCCAGCTCTCTCAGGACCCTAGGATGGATCCCATCCAGTCCCATGGACTTGTGGGGATCCAAGTAACTCAGCAAGTCCCGAACTAATTCCTCATGGATTTCTGGCAATTACACTGCTCCCTGACCCCATCACCCAGCTCAGGAGGCCACTTGTCCTGAACTCCTCCTGCCTTACTGTTAACAATTGAAGCAAAGAAGGTATTAAGGACCTCAGCCTTTTCCTCATCTTCAGTCACTGTGTTCCCCTCCAGGTCCCATAAGGAGTGCAGGTTCTTCTTGCCCCTCTTTTTAGTGTTAATATATTTGTAAAAATGCTTTTTGTTATCTTTCACAGAGGTGTTCAGCTTCAGTTCCAACTGGGCCTTTGCCTCTCTAATTTTTTTCCTACATAATCTAACAACTTCCTTAAACATACCTCGAGAAGCCTTCCCCTCCTTCCAAAGGTGATACAGCCTCTTTTTTCCCCTTAGTTCCTCCAGGAGCTGCTTGCTCATCCAGGCCCAGAGCCTTCCCCGCCGGCTCATCTTTCGGCAGATGGGAACTGCCAGCTCCTGTGCCTTCAAGAGCTCCTGTTTGAAATAGGTCCAACCATCCTGGGCCCCTCGGTTCTTGAGGGCTGCTACCCAGGGAACTTTGCAGATAAGTTTCCTAAACAGGCTGAAGTTTGCCCTCCGGAAGTCCAAGGTGAAGGTTCTGTTGGTGCTCCTCCCTATCTCCCTGCATATTGAAAACTTCACCATCTCATGGTCGCCGCACCCCAGGCAGCCTCCCACAGTCACGTCTCCCAGCAGCCCTTCTCTACTGGAGAACAGCAGGTCAAGCAGAGCCTGACCCCTGGTAGGCTCACTTAACAGCTGCATCAGGAAGCTGTCCTCCATGTGGTCCAGGAATCTTCTGGACTGCCTCCTCTCTGCTGAATTAAGTTCCCAGCAGATATCTGGCAGGTTAAAGTCACCTACTAGGACAAGATCTGATGATCTGACCAACTCTCTTAGTCCCCACACCTGCAGCACAGAAATGATCCAATCTGCCACCCAGCCTGTCACAAGCTGGTATCTGATTCTAAAACCTACAGCAGGTAGTGGCTTCAGCCTGAGCAACTCCACAAACAGCACATGAGGCAGGAGTGTTGTAGAGGAGACTTACATCAGCAGAGAGGCAGCATGGCACTGTTAGAGCCCAAGAAAAGTGCTGCTCAAAGGCAAGGCATGACCAGCACCACAAGGCCCAAACTGAACTCACACACACAGCGGACACATGCCCAGCACATGAGTCACCACTGTCACACAAGGCAGACCTCACAAGGGAGGGTTTTATTAAGTTTGGAACTTTGAGAAGTATATCCCTATAAACCAAGTTTAAGCTAAGAGGACAGGTAGAGAGAAGGGGCCAGAGTACACCAGAGCAAAGCTCAGCCACCTACCAAGGCTGTCCATACTCCTGGTCCCGGTGTGGAGAGCAGGCCTCTGTTTTTATCGTCACCATCTCCCCTAAGGAAGTCTGGGTCTGGATCAAACAGTCCTTCAAGTTTTCACTCATGTTCTGAAAAAGAATGAAGGCAAGGAGGAGAGAAGTGAGTGGCAAGAAAAGCACAAGTTTCCACCCACAGGCTGGGATGCAGCCTGCACTCCTGGCACCAAGAGCCACTGCCATGAGGCACCTACATGCGCATGTAGGTAGAAACCCCTTCCTGTGCTGAGGAGGCAAGAGCAGTTCAGTTGCAGGTCAGCTGAAGAGTTGAGAGACACCACGGAGCAACCTGAGGCACAGGGAATGTGAAGCATGCTCCAAGACACCCATTAAAAATGTTACACATGGAATTCAAGACTGATGGGTGGGACATTATGGAAACACAGAGCACTGCTACCTCCAAGCAGGTCTTTGGGGACAGAACAACAAGAAGGACCACAAGGCCATGCCAGGAACCAGGGATCATAGAATCACAGCATCAATAAGGTTGGAAAAGATCTCAAAGATCATCAAGTCCAACCTGTCACCCAACACCTCATGACTACTAAACGATGGCACCAAGTGCCACATCCAATCCCCTCTTGAACACCTCCAGGGGCATGTGTCTGCTGTGTATGTGAGCCTCATCCAGTCTCTTCCTAAACACTTCCAATGATGGTGATTCCACCACCTCCCTGGGCAGCACATTCCAATGCCTAAACAACTCTCTCTGTGAAGAACTTTCTCCTCACCTCAAGCCTAAACTTCCCCTGGTGCAGCTTGACACTGTGTCCTCTTGTTCTGGTGCTGGTTGCCTGGGAGAAGAGACCAACCCCCACCTGGCTACAACCTCCCTTCAGGGAGTTGGAGAGAGCAGTAAGGTCTCCCTGAACCTCCTCTTCTCTAGGCTAAGCAACCCCAGCTCCCTCAGCCTCTCCTCACAGGGCTGTGCTCCAGACCACTCCCCCAGTCTCGTTGCCTTTCTCTGGACACATTCAAGAGTCTCAATGTCCTTCTTAAATTGAGGGGCCCAGGACTCAAGGTGTGGCCTAACCAGTGCTGAGTACAGGGATGTAACATATGCTAGCATCCCTGGGGAATAGAGCACCGTGTACTACACCCCTGGCAGAAGAAGCTTTCTGTGTGCTCTGGACACCTCTGACAAACAAGCAAGTGCCTACAGCACCTTGCCAAACTCCACCAAAACTGCTCAAGTCATGCTCTCGATCTTCCTGAGCCTTGTGATGACCAGAGCTGGGCTACCACCACCCTTCCAACATGCAAGCTGCTGCAGTACAAATGCTTCTCCCTCAGTCTAACCAAGAGCCAGGAACCACTTAATGATATCTAAGGATGGCAAGCTTCAAAATGATAACACTTCCCCCTCCCCCAACATGGGGCTGTGCTGAAGAGAAAATAGTGATAAGGAAAGTAATGATAATTTGGAACTGGTTTAATTAGGATTTTTGGAAGGGCCATGAAGCTCCAGAGCATCCCATCTTGAGGCAAGAAATAAAGCAGAGCTTTGAGATTGGCCTTTGGAATGTGCTGCCCAGGGACGTGGTGGAGTCACTATCCCTGAAGGTGTTTAGGAAGAGACTGGATGGGGTGCTTGGTGCCGTGGTTTAGTTGATCAGATGGTGTTGGGTGATAGGGTAGACTCAATCTCAATGGTCTTTTCCAACCTGGTTAATTCTATGCTATGCTATGCTATGCTATTCTTCACTGCATTCACCTTCAGACTTCCTCCAAGGCACACAAACTGGCTGTTCTCAGACACTATACAGAACCAGAGAGACTCAGAGCTGCTCCCCTCAGAGTCCCCTCCTGGGATCCCCTTCCCATGTGCCCTGCCTCTTGGCATGCTCTGCTAAGCTGCATGCTCACTGTATCTCAGTAGTTATCAAATCTCTTCTGTCTGGGGATCTGGTGGAAGAGTTCACCTCCATCATGACTCTGGGCACCCCAGAATTAGTGTTCTGAGGTCACAAACCCCTGCAGAGAGGCATTTTCTAATTGCAGACACGCTTGTAGGGGTCTGAGCACCATGGGAGCCTGGTGTGTGATCACAGCAGGAAGGAATGCTATTTCCAGCGACCACGGCTCCTCTTTGTGCCAAGAGGACAAATGAATAATTTTCCCAGCCCAGCTCCTCACATGCCAACATGTAGCCTGAAAGACCTTTATTGAGCCTGTACCAAGGAAGCATGAGTTAATATTCACATAGTGCTCTGAGAGCAAAGCCCCAGCATACAGTATCACAGTATTAATAAGGTTGGAAGAGACCTCAAAGATCATCGAGTCCAACCTGTCACCACAGACCTCATGACTAGACCATGGCACCAAGTGCCACATCCAGTCCCCTCCTGAACACCTCCAGGGACGGCGACTCCAACACCTCCCGGGGCAGCACATTCCAATGGCGAATCACTCTCTCGGTGAAGAACTTTCTCCTCACCTCGAGTCTAAACTTCCCCTGGCACAGCTTGAGACTGTGTCCCCTTGTTCTGGTGCTGGTTGCTAGGAAGAAGAGGCCAACCCCTTCCTGGCTACAACCACCTTTCAGGTAGTTGTAGAGAACAATGAGGTCGCCCCTGAGCCTCCCCTTCTCCAGGCTAAACAACCCCAGCTCCCTCAGCCTCTCCTCATAGGGCTTGTGCTCAAGGCCTCTCCCCAGCCTTGTTGCCCTCCTCTGGACACGTTCAAGTGTCTCGATGTCCTTCTTAAACTGAGGAGCCCAGAACTGGACACAGGACTCAAGGTGTGGCCTAACCAATGCTGAGTCCAGGGGCACAATGACCTCCCTGCTCCTGCTGGCCACACAATTCCTAATGCAGGCCAGGATGCCGTTGGCCTTCTTGACCACCTGGGCACACTGCTGGCTCATGTTCAGGCAGCTGCCAATCAGCACCCCCAGGTCCCTCTCTATTTGGGAGCTCTCCAGCCACTCTGACCCCAGCCTGTAGCTCTGCATGGGGTTGCTGTGGCCAAAGTGCAGCACCCGGCACTTGGACTTGCTGAATGCCATCCCGTTGGACTCCGCCCATCTGTCCAGCTGGTCGAGGTCCCTCTGCAGAGCCCTTCCACCCTCTAACTGACCAACATCTGCTCCTAACTTGGTGTCATCTGCAAATTTGCTGATGACTGTCTCAATCCCCTCCTCCAGATTGTCAGTGAAGACATTGAAGAGGATGGGGCCCAGCACTGATCCCTGGGGGACGCCACTGGTGACTGGCCTCCAGCTGAAGGTGGCACCATTGACCACCACTCTCTGGGCACGGCCCTCCAGCCAGTTCCTAACCCAGCACAGAGTGTTGCTGCCATTCAACTAGAGACCTGCAAGCACACACAGGTGCTTTTAGGCCTTTACAAGATGCCTAAAACAAGAGATGTTTTCTTTCAGAGGTACCACAGTCAGTCAGAAGGAAGCAAGGTGATATCATGGGCAAGGAGGGGCTGAGCCCCTGGCCTTTACTCCCAGAGTGAGAGGGAAGATCTCCAGTCCTATCCTACCACCACCTGTGGCTACTCGCTCTTCTCAGAGGAGAAGGAAAAGACTCTCCTGAAAAGTCTGCAGTAAAGCAACTCAGGAGGGGAAAAGCAGCAGCTGTGAGAGGGGGCAATGTTAAAACCCAAGAAGAGATGGGTGCTGGCCTGGAGCTGGTTGTGGATATTGGCTGTGGGGCTGCTGCTTTCTGCCGGAAAACCCACCCGTTCTGGAAGCCTGGCAGCCTGAGCAGCTGGAGTTAAAACACCCACAACCCCCAAGGCTTCAGCAGGAAAAGGTGCAGACATCTGTCTCTGAAGAGACAATGGCTTTTCCTTTGCTGCTCTTCCCCTGTGGAGATCCCTCCCTTACGCGGCAGGAGAGAGACCCTGCCACAGTGCAGTGCAATCTTCTGCATAAGGCAGGCCACAATGCTTCCTTAAGAGAGCTCCTCATTGAGCTACAGCATCCCTCCAACAACAACAAACCCCAGAAGAAACCCAGTGTTCATTTTACACATGGAGCTCCTCATTTTCCTGTACAGCACATTATACAGCCCTCCCCTCCCTGAACTCACTCCAACTTATCAGCAACATTCCAGTGCAGCACTCCTGCGCTGACCAAGCAGCACCTTGCACGGAGGCAACACCCTCCCCACCCCTGCTCAGGGCTTCCATCTTTGAGGAGGTGTTTGGCCTCCCATGGTCATGTCCCTCTGCCTATCAGTACATCTAGACCTCCCAGAGTCAGTGTGCCTAGACCAAAGCCATAGAAATACTAAGGTTAGAAGGAACTTGTAAGATCATCAAGTCCAACCACCTATCCAACACCTCCATGACCATTAAACCCTGTCCTGAAGTGCCACATCCACACTTTTCTTGAATGCCTCCAGGGATGGTGACTCCACCAATTTCCTGGGCAGTGTATTCCAATACCTGACCACTCCTGCAGTAAAGAAATTGTTCCTAATATCCAATCTTAGTCTGCCCCGGTGCAGCTTAAGGCCATGACCTCATCCTGTCGTTAGTTACTTAGGAGAAGAGGCCAAAAACGGCTTCATTGCATCCTCCTTTCAGGTAGCTGTAGTAAGGTCTCCTCTCAGACTCCTTCAGAGACCAACCTCTTCCTGGCTGCAACCACCTTTCAGGTAGTTGTAGAGAGCAATGAGGTCACCCCTGAGCCTCCTCCAGGCTAAACAATCCCAGCTCCCTCAGCCTCTCCTCATAAGACATGGTCTCCAAACCCCTCACCAGCTTTGCTGCCCTCCTCTGTACCCACTCCAGCACCTCAGTGCCCTTCTTATCCTGCAGTGCCCAAACCTGGACACAGTGCTTGAGACACAGTCTCCCTGGTGCTGAGTACAGTCCTAGCAGCATGTCAGAGAGGACAATCCCTAGGCAAGAGACATGCTGTGTAGATCCAGCTTCTGTTTGGAGACAACACCAAGTTATCTGGATAGCAAAGGGAGTCATGGTAAGAGGCACCATGTGCTTCAGCAGGCCCAGGACACCATTGTGACTGCTCCTGCCCAGTCTCATGGGCAGTGCCACATAACCTCTCTTGTTGTCTTTGCAAAGAAGGCAAGGCCCTGGCACACTTCTGCATGGGACATGTTGAGCTCTCCAGTGGCTTTTCCCTGTTGCTTACAGTCAGGGAAATAGAAAACACCAGAACATCTGAGTTGTTAATCTCTAATGCAGGCAACAACATCTGAATAGGGTTAAGCATGACCAAACCTGCAAATTCCTGTCCCCAAGCACGCCGCCTTTATCACTGCCCTTCTTGTAGTTGTTAGTTAACAGCCACAGACTCTTATCTGCCTGCATCAGCCTCCAAAACAGAGCTTTAATTTTACATTTTACTGGCACGTTTCCCAGCTGGGGACATTCTTGCATGTGAAAGAGCCATACAGGAATCCATCCACTCCTCAGCACAGAGCTCCTTCCCTCAGTTCCTCACTGCTGGCCTTAGGGAGGTCATCCCTTCTTAAGAAAGATCTTGCCTAGCTTGTAGAAGTGCAGGCCCATGGTGAAAGATGGACTTGAATTCCTATGCCGCCTTCTACAGTTGCGTATTATTACCAGAAATAGTCACCCAGAACAGTCAGCTACTGAGGAGCTGAGCAGGGGGAATAAAACACAGCATTCAAGGCTCCCAGCTGAACCCCAAACAGCCACACAAGACCCAGGCTAAGTGTTTCCCTCGAGGTGCATTCACTTTCCAAGGTCCCTGGCCATGCCAACCATTTCAAGCCACTTGCTGAAGTAGCAGCTCACTGTGCAGTCAATACAAATACCAAGAGGACCCACAAAATGTGAGGGAGAACTAGTTTGCTTGGAGGAGGACCACAGCCCACAGACAGACACCAACCCTGTGTCCTACTGGCAAGACTGCTTTCACCTTGGTGTTTGCCACAGCACTAGCTGAAGCTTCCCCACCTGAGGTATGATGTTCCCGTAAGTGAAGCTGTCCCTCACTCAATCAGGCAGGTCTCCTTCCATGGTGGAGGCAGGTGGCAGGGCAAGACCTGATGACCTGCCTTGCAGCTTGAAGGCTAGGGTTCTTCCCCAGCAGTCACAGAGCACGGCTGAGTGCTGCCCGAGACAAGCTGGGGCAGTCACAAATTCAAACTCAGTGAAAATTAGAGAGCATGGATGATGCAGGATTGGAGCAGCGTAGGCTGCCACTGGGACTGCTTTGTATCGTTGTCAATCACTCCACTACAGCCAGCAGCCTTAAATTCACCACAAGTATGAAATTCTTCCTTTGAGTTCTGAATTCTGGCAACACTGAAGAAGGTCAGGACTACAAGAAAGATACAAGGAAGCACCACCAGTTTGGTTGCAGCTTAGGGAGCAAGCTTCAAAACCATAGGATTTAAACCTGTTTTACAGCAGGGAGAGTAAACCAAGTTGCTTGAGTTCCTCCTGGCCCTCAGGGTGCACTGGGGGCAACTGGGAGGCACTGCGGGGGACCGGGAGCCACTGGAAGGGACTGGGGGAGACTGGGAGGCACTGGGAGCAACTGGGAGTTACTGGAAGGGCAGCATTTGGGGTCCTGAGGAGCTCATTTGGGGGGCAGGAAGGTCCTAAACCAAGCTGCTTTGAGTTCCTCCTGGCCCTTAAGTTGGACTAGGAGCGACTTGTAGCAATTGGGAGGGTCTGGGAGGCACTGGGGGAGACTGGGAGGGAGTGGGGGGCACTGGGAGGGCAGCTTCAGGGGTCCTGAGGAGCTCATTTGGGGGCCAGGAGGGTCCTAAACCAAGCCGCTTTGAGTTCCCTCTGGTGCTCAAGACCACACAGCACTGAGGTGCCACCACACAAGTTCTCAGTGTCATCTCAACTGCAGACAGGCTGTGGATAGGAAATGTCCCATTTTCCATTTCAAGCAGATGTCAGATGCCTCACACTGTCACTCCTGCACTGACATAACATGTCATCACCACATGTCCCCAACACTGGGCACTTGGAAGAATCAGCTCAACAGGGTGCTGCACCATCTGGTCTAGGTAGTGCTTTTCCCAAGAAAGGCTGCACCAGATGATCCTTGAAGTCCCTTCCTTCCAACCTGGTACACTTCAGGATGTGTTTCAGAAGAAGATGGAAAAGACTCTCTGGAAATAATCCCTGAATCTGATGGTGGCTTCCAGCGAGGGTGGAAAATGCTGTTGACTTTACAGGATCTGCATTATGGTAAGTTGGGAGCATTTGCCCTTTGTTGATCTCAGACCCATGGCTTAGCCCAAGCCCCTGCAAACCAGGTATTATGTGGTGCAACTTCTTGCTACCAAGGGACTCAGCACAGCAGGGTGCTGACCACATATAGCTCCCATGGAGCCTTTGAAACAGCGTGGTATGCTGTGGAGCCAAGGCAGCTACTCACTGCAGCTGGAAGAATGTGACTTGCATTTTAAAATATATATTAAAAGTAAGTCCCTTAAACTGGCACTCTCAATGTTGTGCTGTATTCAGCCATTTCACAGATTCACAGTTTAAGTGTAGAAATGATCAACCTGACTGATCCCCTGGATACCCCATGCCTACAAACAGGGTAAGATCTCCATCGGAGTCTAGCAAGGAGAAGAGAAGCAAACACTTCACCGGAAGTTCATTTTAGCAATTAATCCCCATCACAGATGAGCTGTATGCAAACTCCTCTAGTCCTGCACACCAGTTCTTTCAAAGGATCCAACAGCCAGGTGGGAAAGGCTGAAATACCTGGCATGTTGGGGCACCACTTGGAGCAAGTGGAAAGAATTGCTTTCCAGGTCCACGGCTGGAGCAAACCTCACCATCTTTGGTCAGGACTTTGCCTTTGGCTTCTTCAACATAAATATATACCTACATTTATAAAGTTAAACAGACACAAACCCCCAGTACTAAGACAAGATGCTGTTCCACCACCATTTTTCTCCCTAAGGACAGAGTACAACTGAGAGGCAGATGTAAGCCTTGTTCCTGGAAGCACTACTGAAAGGTGTCTGGATAGCAGTAGTGACAAGCACTGAATAAAACCACAGTCCTGCCTGTGTACCCACGAAGGATCTTCTCAGCTTTCCAGCACTTTTCGTCATCCTTCTGCATAACTCTTCCAATTTTCTCTACATTCCTTCAAGAAGCTGGCAGTAGAAAGCCATGCTGATGTAAGACAGAGCCTTGAAGTAAATGTAAGGGTTACAGACACAAAGCTACCTCCTCACCCTGATTCATTACCTCCCCGTTTGTGTGTCCAAAGCCAGCAGCCTTTTCCAGCTCTGACCTGGCAGAGAAATCTCCCTGGAGCTGCCTGCTCATTCCAGTCCCCACGTTCTAACAGGGGACTGCTCGGGACACAGCTCCCCCTTTGCAGATCATGTTTGGGATGTGGCTTTCCAGGGCTGTAACTCTCCGCACTCCCGCAGGACAATGACTTTGTTTCAATGGCTCCACTCACCCAATGAACTGCAGTGGTCCATCCTGCCCCTAGCAAGAGCCACAATTCACCAAACCTGTCTCGTCTGCACCTTGCGCCAGCGGTGAGTCACGTTTCCTTCTGCCTCGCCGAGCCAGCGCGATGCTGAACCGGCTTCTCCCTTCATTGCAAGGAAGGCTGAGCAAGGCTCCCTCTTTGAAAACGCAGTCTTCATAGATCATGTTGCAGACTCTTGTGTAAAACGATCAAGCTTCAGCTTAAAATAGCAGAATTATTTGTTCCCCTCCTCTAAAGGCGGCAATGCCAGAACCTGGATCTTTTGCCGCCAAAAAGCCATTTTCTACACTCACCTTCAGGTTAATCCACAAGCAGTTGATTTATTAGTGTGCTAATACCGCCTTTAGCTTGGTGTATCCTTCACCCTCCTTACTGTTTATACTGGCACTTTGGTTTATTTACTGGATGCTGACTCTCTCAGTCCCTGCCTTCACTTCCTAAGCTACTCATTTTATTGATATTTTTTGGTATTAGGCATTAATTGGGTTCTCATGCACTGTGTTAACTGCCTGAGACACCCAGGCACATCCCATCCATAGATCTCCCTTCAAACCAATGGTAAGCTTCTCAAAGCAGTCAGATTTCGTTCTTTGAGAAGTACAAGACACCTTCCATAACACCAGAGTTTCAAGCATAAGTTATTTTATCTTTACCCAAGACTAGCGCCATGCTTCCGGGGCCATGCCCTTGGCAATTTTCAGAGCCATCCCAACACAAGCACTCTTCCAGCCTCCTGGATGTGTTGTGATCTACCAAGACTGATTAAAAATGAACATCAGCAAGCTGGAGACCTCCTCTTGCTTACCTACTGCTCACCTTGCTTCAAGGGAGCATACTTCTTTCTAAGTGCAGCCACCAGCAAAGCTTTGCTAACCCACAGCTCCCATGCTACACAACTCCTACACAAGTCCCTGCAGCCCTATTTAGAGGGATCAACTTTAGGATAATCAACTTATTCTTTCCCTGCTGCTGTCCCAGATGGCAGCCTCGACAGCCATCAAGCACACACAGCTCAACAAAGGGAAGGAGCCTTTAAAAAGTGAAGTTTTTCATCAGACAAGATGCTCTTACAGAAAGCAGAGATACGAATTTATTGCCCAAATGACCTTCTAGTCTCCTCTGTAAACATACCAAAAAGCCAAAGTGAGGAAGCCTGGTAGGCATGCAGCAGGCTGGGCCACCACAGATCTCCTGCTCTTCTGCTGTGCTGGGAGAGGGAAAAGACACTTGAATGCCTTTCATGTTTTATAAGGCACACTTGGGAAATTCAAGATGCCCTGGTCAGGTCCTGCCAGCCTCACACACGCTTGGGACCTTGTCACAGAGAACTCAGCACCCACGTTACCTGGCCACCCACCATGAGCTCATGCATGTCCAGAGGACCCCTGAGCTTGTGCAGGTTGCCCAACCTAAAAACTTCCCCGGGCAAGAAACACCAAGGTTCAGGGAGCTAAAAAAGGCAAGGGAAGGTGCGGGGGCGGGAAGGAAGCAAGCCCCAGACACTACTTTCTAAACAGCAGATGTGGCTATTCTGGCTAGTAAACTTCCACTTTAATTTCTAACCCACAGAGATGGGAAATGATTCATGAAAAATCAACAGGATAAAATTAGCTGGGAGGCAGAGAGATAATTCATACAACCCAACCGTCATGGGCTGAAGTGCCAGCACTACCAGGGCTGCCTGGCATTGCAGCCTCTGGTGCCCTTCAGTGATGGGCACCTGGCCAGCAATCAGCTCCACATATAATTCCTTCATGTCTAAATTAGCCCCTCTGGAGAACACATACATCTTCTAACAAGACAACCTTTCACTCAACACTTTCTTTCCTACAAGTCTCAGTTTTTTCTTAACTCTTTTTTTTTCCTTTCAATGATTACCTGCAGCACTCTGTCTTTTTCTTCATACTGGAAATTGTTTAGTGGTGTTGGAGGACAGGATAGGACAGACTGATGGGATGGACAGGCTTGTACAGACATCTGTAAGCCATGGCCAAGCTATGCACAAAATTCAAGCCACCCCACTGCAGCAGAAAGCTCAGTGCCTTCTACCAGAACACACTTCCCCCACAGCCAGCCAACAACACACGACAGTGACACCGAGTGCCGGTCTGCCTTGAGACACACTGGTGGGTTTTGGTAAGACTGCCCTTCAAGTTCTGCCACATGAATCCCACAAGACACAATTCCACCCCAGCCACAGAACAGAAAGTTTCTTGGGCAGATGGCATCACTTACAAATCACAACCCCAAGTTCTTTATCCCAAAGGGAGAGGAGAAGCCCCTGCTTTTTGGCACCTGGCTATTGAGCAATGCCCCTTCCCACTACCCAACTCAAATGCCTCAGGAATCAGACATCAACTTGCTATGTCTCTGCAGCACTGATACCTCTACGCAGGCAGTCTCACGTGCTGGGGGGGTGCCCATTCAGCTGGGACCTCTGGGTACGGATGCAAAATGAAGATGAAGATATCCAAGGTCAGATTTGACAAGGCTCTGGGCAACCTGATCCAGTGAAGGATGTCCCTGCTTACCGCAGTGAGGGGTGGGCTAGGTGACCTTTGGAGGTCCCTTCCAACCCAAACCATTCTATGAAGTCCTCTTTTGGTACCATTTGTCAAGATGGTGCCTGCCCATTTCTGTTGAAGGATGGTACATGATGGTTCCTCTCTCTGTTTCTTACAGTGGTTTCACTCTACTGCGGCTTCAGGACGCAGCAAGCAGCTCCTTTCTTTTCACTTGTCCAGAAAAAAGGGAAAGAGTATTTGGAGGGGAAAACAAGAATGTAGGAGCAAATTAAACTGTCACATGTTCCTAAACCTCTCACAATCTGGCTCAGTCCTTCAAAAGCAGTAACGAAGACACCAGGCAGAGCAAGAACAAATCAGCTGTCCCACAAAATGCAGAGGAAGCAAAAGCAAGAGCCATATTTACTCCTCCTGGTTCCTACCCTCTTGCAGGCCATCAGGGAGATAAGATCTCCCAGCACAAGAGACATTATTCAGGGCTGGTAAATCTGTCTGCAGGTTAGGGGCTCACATTACAGGGCTTGGATGAGCACTGGCTGAGCATGGGTCACACCGACCCCCTCTTCCTTGGGGCAGGCAGCGGTTCAGATACTCCCAGTGTCAGACCTGCCAAGTAATCAGATATCCATGTGCTGAATTCACCACTACCACCATCTGAGCTGCACATTCCCTTCCATACAGAGAGAGGGTGTGCGGACTCTCTATATCCTCACACAGCTAACTACAAAACAATTTCCAGCCTGGGCCAAGCACTTCTTCAGCCCCCACTCCTCAAGTGCATCTCCTGCATACAGGTATTGGGTTGCACAGAAATATCTAGTCCTCTAGTCCATGGACATTTTAAAATGCTGATTAGCAGAGGCATGGAAAGAGCCCAAGGAGTCATTCCAGTCCAAAAGGAAGGGGGAGCATGTCACAGTGACTTCACATATTCAAGACACCAAGGGACTACAAAAGTTCACCGCCCAAAAGAATCCAAAAGCAACATTTCAACACCTGACTACAGAATGATATCTAGCTTAAAAAAACCCAAGCACCAGTTAGGTCCATCAGACTTAAAGAGCATGTGTTAGCATCTGATTTAGTTGGTGCTATCTCTGAACATGGCCAGGAGATGCCTTAAGTGGATCCACCTTTCTGGAGGTCCATCCTTTACAGCAGCAGCAATGCAGCGTTCAGCTGGTGGGACCACTGCAGCCATCCACCGGTTTGGGAAGAACTTCTCAAGGAACAAAGCACACACAGATCATGCCTAAGAAAGTTCTCCTCCCAATCACAATGGCATTTAAAAGCTTCTGTCCCTCAAAAGCTTACTGATCCCATTTGAGGTCCAAAAAGATTATCCACATGCCTAGATATATACCCAGGACAAGTGCAGAACCTATTTCATTGTTCACAAAGGTATGTTCCTGTGTCATCAGTGCTGATTCTTCCTCCAGTCCAAGAGTTTTCATTAATTTCCTCTGAAGGGATAAAAGGACTAGATCCTGCATACTGGGGCACATTTATTGTAGTCCTCATTAGCTTTTATGACCAAAAAGGCCCCTAACTCAAAGAAAGCAGCAGACCGCATAAAAAACTCAAGCAGTCTCAGAACAAAAGACCCAACAGCAAAATCCCCTCAACAGACACAGACAGGAGGAAGTCAAGGTTTAGCCAACGGGAAAGTGTGAGGAGGAATGTGATAGGAGTGGGAAGATAACCCAAACCAAACTTTGTGTGTCTTTCAAGGAAGATGCTATGTACACTTCTCAGCTCAGCTTCAGTAGAAGGACTGCATTTAACTCCACTCAGCACATTCAAATAGTGTTTATATGATCCATTTGCAAAAAGAAGCTTCACTGTACTGAAAAGGAATGTACTGGACAGGTTGGTTATCAGCCTGTAAGCAGCTGATCTCCCTGACTCACATCAGCTCCCATTACTGGCCTCCAACACTCTGAAACACCCTGAAAGTGTGTTCATGGGGGCCACAGGAGCTACATGCCTACAGCACCCTGATCCACACCTAGGAGTCTTGAGACAACATTCCCCAGTGCACAAGGATGACCTGGCTTGGTGATGTTCAAGAGGGTGGGCTCCCCAATGTGCCAGGCAGGAGCCCAGGTAGCTCTCAGAAGCAGACAATCAAAGCAATTCTAGAGCTGCCACACGAGACAACCCTCCACGTCGCCTCCCACGCATGTTCATGACTCTGACCTCAGACATCAGCACTAGTACCCACAGGCAAGCTTCCACCACAAAAGCCAGCCCCCAGCTGATAGCAGCACAGGCAGCCTGGTTAAGCTGTTGGGGTGCCCACTCTGGGGCAAGACCCTACAGTCCAAGTTAAACAAGCCCTGCTGAAAAGCCAAAGCCTAAGGAGGAAAGAAGAGAAGGAGCACAGGAATGAAGCCTTTTATCCCGCATGCTCAAACTGGATGACTTTGCCTACAGTATCCCCTTCTGATGGGCCCCTTATTGATGGCTGTCTGTGACCAAGGGACTGCACTGAAATGGTCTTCTGCAGTATGCATTACAGATCTCTCTCTGGAGGCTGCCAGCTTCTGCAGCTTAAACCTTAAATTATATCTATAATGTTTTTACCTTCTGACTGCAGAGAAACAGCTCCCAGGCTGAAATGCAAGAGTGCTGCCTCCCAGAAAGGAGAGGAGTCTGAAGATCAGCTCTCAAGACATGAGCCATCCTGCTCGGACAAACAGACCAGTGACCAGGAAGCACAAGAGGTGTCAGTGTTTAATCGCTTGCCTGTCTGTCAGCAGAAACCTAGGGTCTTGCAACTGTGTCTTGAGTTTGGGATGGAGGGAGGACAAGTGCTAGTGCTGGTACCACCCTCATTAAGGACAGCATCTAGACCTCCAGAAACCCACACTGTAAACGTGATTCATGCCCACTCAAAACTGACCCCCTTCACCTCCCTCCTTGCTCTCAACAATCCTGGTCTTTTCTGTAAATAGAGTACTGTGTGGTAACCACAAGGAGGGCATTTCAAAGCTGTTGTTAAGTCTGAAGGAAGGGATGCCATCCAGAGGAAACTGGACAGGCTGGAGAGGTAGGCTGAAGAGCATCTCATGAGGTTCAATAAGGCAAAGTGCAAGATCCTGCACCTAGCTCAGGGCAAACCTCACCATCAATCCAGGCTGGGGGATGATGAGATTGAGAGCAGCCCTGCAGAAAAGGACTTGGGGTGCTGGTGGCTGAGAAGCTGAACATGAGCCAACAATGGGCACTTGCAGCCCAGGAAGCCAATGCCATCCTGGGCTGCATCATGAGCACCATGGGTAGCAAGTCAAGAGAGGTGATTCTGCCCTCTGCTCTGCTCTGGTGAGACCTCACCTGGAGTGCTGTGTCCAGCTCTGGAGCCCTCAGCACAGAAAGGCCATGGACGTGATGGAGCAGGTCCAGAGGAGGCCACAAAGATGATCAGGGGCTGGAGCACCTCTGCTATGAGGACAGGCTGAGGAAGCTGGGGGTGTTCAGCCTGGAGAAGGCTCTGGGGAGACCCAGTAGTGGCCTTCCAGTACCTGAAGGGTGCCTACAAGAAGGCTGCCAAAGGACTGTTTCCAAAGGCCTGAAGTGACAGGACAAGGGCCAATGGTTTGAAATTGGGAGATCTAGATTGGCTGCTAGGAGTAAGTTCTGCACCATGAAAGTGGTGGAACACAGGAACAGGTTGGTAGCTGAGGCCACATCCCTAGAGATACTCAAGGTCAGGCTTAACCAGGCTCTGAACAACCTGATCTAGTGGAGGATGTCCCGGCTTACTGCAGGGGAGTTGGTCTAGATGCCCTTTGGAGGTCCCTTCCAACACAAACCATTCCGTGATTCTATCTGATGCTTGTGTTGCCCTCAAGTTTCTTCTTGATCCACCCCAGCTGCTCCTGCCTTCTGAAGAAGGTAGAGCACTGCTCTGTGTTTTCCACTGCTTGCTCTCTTTTACCTGCATACTTCCTCCCTTTCTGAAGCACTGTCCCCCCACCTTCTTTCTGAAGGTGGCAGGCAGGGTGACACAAGCCTGTCTCTCACCATGTCCTCTCTGCTTTTCCTCTGGGCAGCTGGACTTGCTACCAGAATCCACTTGCACAAACAAGTTTAACTAGCAGGGATTCCTGAAAAGCAGCATTTCACTGTGCAGCTTTAGAAGGACCACTGGAATGGAAGGAAAAGCGATGTTTGCTCAGTTGGGCTTTCATAGGAAAGCTGGTTGCTCATGGGTCCAGGGTACACATGTTCCAAATGGAAGGTGAGCATCAAAAGGTCCCACTTGAGCTCACACCACCGAGAAACAAGAGTTCTATGGCTACCCAGCCTTGTAGCTTCAGATCAAGTTTTAGCAGTTTATTTATTCTGTCTGGACATCCCCCAGTTAACTTACAGGGTTATTATTTGACTGTCAAACAAACAAAACAAAAAAACCCAAACATTTTGTCTTTGGGACTGCGCCGAGGTTCTCCATGTGCATTCTCACACGCAGGCCACCACCACCAGATTGGCAATAACAATTCTAAACATCCTCCTGCAAAATGTCATGCATATCAGGTTTATTTTAAGAGCTCTGGAGATGGTTAGCAGCACTTGCAAGCCAGACCAGCAAGGCAGAGATCCTGCTAGTGGCAACTTTAAGAATGAGGAGATAGGTAGAACACACCTATTTCTCTGCCATAAATAGACAGGGAGGTAAAAAAAACCACAACCCTCAACCCCATGAGGGTTGTGAATCAACCATCATGAACCAGGAGTTATGAAAGGAAAAAAAGGATATTTGAAAAAAACAAACAAACCAACAACAGCCCCAAAGGATCAAGTGTACAAAAAGACCTCTCTTGCCCAGACTTGTCATTTTTCTCCTCAATACACATACTTTGATTCCTGACTTGGGGCTGCAACTTCTACTCACCACACCACAATCACACCACCAGCCTGCTACAGCGCAGGAGTCCTCCTGCTCTGGGCTCCTCTTGCAGCATTGTGGCCACAACCTCACCCCTTCCAACACACTTCAGGCATGTCCATCTCTTTCCAGCATGGGATAGGAGCAAACAACATGGCCCCCACCTCGTCCCAATGAAACTGACCTTAACTTAGTACATCAAAACCTGGGTTTCAGGTTTTCAAGCCCTTTCTTTTGTCCTTATTACCTAATTTAAAATATTACCTTCAAAAAGCCCTCCTTCTTAAATTGTCAGAAAACCCATTGCTACCAGCGACCAGTGAAGCTCATGGTGAGTCAGTCTCCCCTAAACTGGCCCAGGCAGCACTGTGCTTCATGCATGCTCCAGAGAGATGCTTAGAGGAGCAACAAGCTCCACACCAAAGCCAGTGCAGTGCTGGCAGCCACTGGCCCTACCTCCCAGCCCAGCAAAGCTGCAGGACAGGATGGAACATAAGCACCTCCAAGTCCTGCTGCTCCATACTGCAGCAGGATCGGTCAGCTCATGTCTTTGCCAAGAGTCAGGGCATGTGAGACACGGGAACACCTTGCCCAGCGAGGCTGCGATGCCCCCTCCCCGATGATGTTCAAGGCCGGGTTGGACAAGGTCTAGCTGTCTGGGAGGTGACCCTGCCCATGACAGTGGGGCTGGAACAAGATGTCTCTAAGGTCCCTTCCAACCAAACCATTCCATCTCCTGTGGGCACTTCAAAGCCTCCAGCTGATCAACCTCTCCTCCACCGACACAGCCCCACACTTGAACTCTCGGTAGATCCACGAGTCCTACGGCGCTCAGCCTGGCGCCAAGTCTTAGCGCAGGGCCGGAGCGCCTTTCGGTTCCGTCACGGCCGCACACCTGTAGTTCTTATGGATCTCAGAGGACACTGGAAGCTTTTCCCTACGGCAAAGCGGAGCGGGGTGCAGCTCCCGCGGGGTTCCCGCCGCTGCCGGGGCTTCGCCGCCACCCGCTCCGCCGCGGGAAGCCCGCGACGCTGTCACCGGGTCACCCACTCCCCCGCTCGTCGCTTCGTGACCCACCACCCCCTGAGAGCCTCTCGCGGTCCCGCCCCCGCGTTCCGATGTGGCCCTCGTCGGGCGCCCATTGGCCGCCGGCCGCGTCACTCACCGGCCCCACTAACGGCCGCTGGGGGAGGGAAGGGGGAGGGAAGGGGGAGGGGAGGGGGAGGGAGGGGAACGCGAGGGGGCCGTTGGGGGGGGACGACGACACTGAAGGGGAAGGGCGGGAACGGAGGGGAACGAGTCGGGCCCAGCGCCCGTAGGGGAAAGCCTGGGGTGGGGTAAGGGAGAAAGCAGGGGGTGCTCCGCTACCTGTGTCCGTGGGTCGCCGCTACCGCTCTGCCCGCTGCGGGCAACCCCTCAGCCGCGCACCGGACCTGGGCTGGGTTTACCTTCCCCCTCTCCTCCTCCCTCCCCTCCGCAGCCATTTTCGTGGCCACCTTGGCTACCAGCGGGGCTGACTCACCTCGGCGCTGCGGGCGCGGGGGCCCGCCTCGGCGTCGGGGGGCCCAGGGAGACCGGGGGAAGGGAGGGGGCGTGTGTGTGGGGAGCCCGGTTGGCTGCGCCCTCCCTCCCCGCCGGCCCCGCTGGCTAGTCCCAGGCGAGGACGGGTCCCGGGGCCGGGCCGGGCTCGGCGGTGGAGGAGGCGGCGGCGGCTCCCTCCCTCCCGGCCGTGACCACCATCTTATTAGCACAGGAAATGACATGGAGAACGGAAGAGAGGGGCGTTCGGGGGCCGAGCCCGGGGACCCCCGAACCGGGGGGAGGCGCCGTCGGGCCGCCCGGCCCGGCTCGGCAGCGCAGTCCCGGGGCCGCGGTGCTCCCGCCTTCCCTCCGAACACCCGGGAAGGGGGAAAAACACACCGAACAATGCAAAACACACCCGAAAAGCCGCACAAAGCCGGGAGGGAGAAAACATCCAGGAAAAGCCAAACCGCCCCCGCTTCCCACCTCCTGCTCCGGAGCCGGCGGCGATCGAGGTGGGGGATGTCAGGGACGCGCCCCGGCCCAGGGGGCCCCCTGGCCACCGCGACCTGCCACCGCCCCGCCGAGCCGCAACGAGCCCCCGGGGGACGGCGGCGGGACGTGCCCACAGCCTCCGGGGGACGTGCCCCAGGTGCTCCTCCGGTGGCCTGCGGAAGGGGGCGAGCGGCCCCGGGGCCAGCGTCTCTGGCAGCCCGGCGGAGCGCGACTGTGCTGGGAGCCTCATGCCCTTCTGCCAGCAAAAACAGCGACTGTAGAGACGCTGTGTTTCCCCGGCTCGGTGTCATTTCCAGTTGCACCCCTACCCCCCGCAAAAAGCACATCCAACCCACCCAATAGCAGCGACGGCGAACCCGTACCCTCCAGCTCTGCACGGGATTTAGGGGCAAGACGACGGCTGACAAAAAGTGGGCATAATTTAATGAAGAGAGGAAGCGTGTCTCACCAATAAAACAAATCCTAAATGAAACCATATGCAAGCAGTAAGTTTGGAACAATGCAAACTGCTAAGCTGCTCTGCCAAGAGAGGCACGGCGGGGTTGGGGGGCAAAGAGAGAGGGATGGATAAAGTAGCCATAATTTTCCAGTGCCTCCGGGTGACAATGGGGTTCTATGGGAGCAGGGTTGTGGTGACGAAATGTGTGCTTGGATGCTTGGAACGACTTCCCCTTTTCTGCAGCCCTGAGCAATAACATGCTTTCCTAACATCCTCTGCCCCGAGGTGCCTGCTGTAAAAACGGTGTGGAGGGGAGAAACATCGAGGAGAGAGAAAGAGGATGTATCCCAATCAAAACACAGAGGCCTGCTCCTACCATCCTCGAGCTGCTTCTGTGGCTGCCATGGGGAGTTTGAGGGGTTCCAGGACCTCGGGATCATAGCATCAGAGAATTCTTAGGGTTGGAAGGGGCCTCAAGGATCATCTCGATCCGCCCCCACTGCCATGGGCAGGGACATCTCACACTAGATCAGGTTGCTTGGAGCCACATCCAGCCTGGCCTTAAAACCCCCAGAGATGAGGCTTCCATCACCTCCCTGGGCAACCTGTGCCAATGTCTCACCACCCTCATGGGGAAGAACTTCTTCCTAACATCCAATCTGAATCTACCCATTTCTAATTTTGGTCTTTGTTATTAATGACAGAGCAAATTAAAGTAGATTGAATACAGTTTTAATTTGAAAGCAGCAATTTTAAGGCAATAAGAGACATGCAAAACAGCACTGGGTGCATTAATGCACACTAATCACACTCTTACTCTATATTAAATCAAATCAAATTAATAATAAACAACTGATTATAATAAAACCTAAAAAGAATCTTAGAATCATAGAATCATAGAATTAGTCAGGGTTGGAAGGGACCACAAGGATCATCTAGTTCCAACCCCCCTGCCACGGGCAGGGACACCCCACACTAGATCACGCTGGCCACAGCCTCATCCAGCCTGGGCTTAAACACCTCCAGGGATGGGGCCTCAACCACCTCCCTGGATAACCCATTCCAGGGCTTCACCACTCTCATGGGGAAGAACTTCTTCCTCACATCCAGCCTGAATCTCCCTATTTCCAGTTTCATTCCGTTCCCCCTAGTCCTATCACTACCTGAGATCCTGAGCAGTCCCTCCCCAGCCTTCCTGTAGCCCCCTTCAGATCCTGGAAGGCCACAATGAGGTCACCTGGGAGCCTTCTCTTCTCCAGACTGAACAGCCCCAACTCCTTCAGTCTCTCCTCATAGGAGAGGTGCTCCAGCCCTCTGATCATCCTCGTGGCCCTTCTCTGGACACGCTCCAGCACGTCCACATCCCTCCTGTAATAGGGGCTCCAGAACTGGAGGCAGTACTCCAGCTGGGGTCTCACCAGAGCTGAGTAGAGGGGAAGAAGCACCTCCCTTGACCTGCTGGTCACACTTCTGATGCAGCCCAGGATCTGATTGGCTTTCCGGGCTGCAAGTGCACATTGAGAGCTCCTGTTGAGCTTCTCGTCCACCAGCACCCCCAAGTCTGTCTCCTCAGGGCTGCTCTCCAGCCAGTCCCTGCCCAGCCTGGATTTGTGCCTGGGATTGCCTCTGGATGGCATCCCTTCCCTCCAGCGTGTCCACTGTACCACACAGCTTGGTGTCATCAGCAAACTTGCTGAGGGTGCACTCGATGCCACTGTCCATGTCACCCACAAAGATGTTGAACAAGACAGGTCCCAGGACTGATCCCTGAGGGACTCCGCTTGTCACTGGCCTCCACTGGGACATGGACCCGTTGACAGCCACTCTTTGGGTGCGGCCATCAAGCCAATTCTTTATCCATCTAGTGGTCCATCCATCAAACCCATGTGTCGCCAGCTTGGAGACCAGGAGGTGGTGCGGGACAGTGTCGAAGGCTTTGCTCAGGGCCAGGGAAACAACATCAGTTGCTCACCCCTCATCTATTAATGCTGTCACCTGATCATAGAAGGCCACCAGGTTTGTCAGGCAGGATTTGCCCTTGGCAAAGCCATGCTGACTATTCCAAATCACCTCTTCACTGTTCTTCTGAGTCATTAGTGCCTCCAGGAGGATCTGCTCCATGATCTTTCCGGGCACAGAGGTGAGACTGACTGGCCTGGAGTTCCCTGGTTCCTCCTTCTTGCCCTTTTTGAAAATGGGAGTAATGTTTCCCCTTTTCCAGTCTGTGGGGACTGCCCCAGTCTGCCATGACTTTTGGAATAGAATAGAGAGGGGCTTGGCAACCTCCTCTGCCAGTTCTCTCAGCACCCGTGGGTGTATCCCGTCGGGTCCCATGGACTTGAACACTTTCAGGTTCTTCAGGTGATCACCAACCTGAGCTTCACTTACGATGGGCAGTTCTTCCTCCCTGTCCCTGGCATCGTCTGCCATGACACCAGGAGTGTGGCTGGAGGCCCCTGCAGTGAAGACTGAGGTAAAGAAGTTATTGAGTACCTCAGCCTTTTCCACATCACTTGTGGCCACGTCACCACTTTCCTTTCTGAGGGGGCCCACACCTTCCCTGGGCTTCTTCTTGCCATTAACATACCTGTAGAAATTCTTAGTGCTCCCTTTAACCTCCCTGGCTAGAGTCAATTCAAACTCTGCTTTGGCTTTCCTAACCAGGCCTTTTGCTGCTCAGGCAGCTTCCTTATCTCCCCCTGTTCTATCTGTCCTTCCCTCCACTGCCTGTAGAGTTTCTTTTTAAGTAATAGTGTGTCCAGTAGCTCCTTGTTCATCCAGGCAGGCCTCCTAGCATTCTCTCCTGCTTTTCTCCTTGTTGGTATACATAGCTCCTGGACACAGAGGAGGTGGTCCTTGAATACTGAGCAGCTGTCCTGGGTCCCTCTTCCCTCCAGGGCTTCATCCCACGACACTTTGGCTAGCAGATCCCTGCAGCGATCGAAGTCTGCACGCCTGAAGTCTAGGGTCGTGAGCTTAGAATAGGTCCTCCTGATTGCCCTGAGGAGATTAAATTCAACTGCTTCTTGGTCACTGCAGCCAAGGCCGTCTCTGAGCCTCACATTGGTTACCAGCCCTTCCCTGTTGGTGAGAACAAGGTCCAGCGTAGCACCTTTTCTTGTTGGTTCCTCTACCATTTGGAGGAGGAAGTTGTCTTCTCTGCAGTCCAGGAACATCCTGGATTGCTGATGCCTTGCTGTGTTGTCCCTCCAGCAGATGTCAGGGTGGTTGAAATCCCCCATGGGGACCAGGGCTTGTGACCTGGAAGCCGCTTCTATTTGCCTGTGGAGGGCCTCATCTGCTTGGTTCTGCTGGTCAGGTGGCCTGTAGGAGACCCCCACAGTAATATCTCCTTCCCCTGTCTTGCCTTTAATTCTAACCCATACAGTCTCAACCAACTCATCATGCCTCCCCAGGTGGAGCTCCATTGATTCCAGCTGGTTGTTGACATAGAGGGCAACACCTCCTCCTCTCCTTCCCTGCCTATCCTTCCTAAAAAGCTTATACCCATCTATCCCTACGTTCCAGCCATGGGAGTCGTCCCACCAAGTCTCGGTGATGCCCACTGTGCCATGGCATCCCAGCAGCACGGTGGCCCTTAACTCATCTTGTTTGTTGCCCAAGCTGTGTGCGTTTGCATAGAAGCGCTTCAGCTGGGCTGGCCCTGTCGTCCTCCTGTGCCAACTCCCCTTGGTTTCCACAGGGTGTCCTGGTGCATCACTCGTGGCTTGCCTCAAGGCAGCAAGTTGAGAGCCCTTACCAGCTCCCCATCCCTCTGCCTCAGGTGAGCTGCCCCTCTGTTTGTCACTGGCCATCAGGAGACTATTAACCCCTCCCCCTTCAAATCTAGTTTAAAGCCCTGTCAATGAGCCCTGCCAATTCCTGCCCCAGGATCCTTTTCCCCCTCTGGGACAAGTGTGTCCCATAAGTTGTTTTCAGCTCTGTTTTCTTACTCTAGTTACGTATGTCAGTTCCCAGTGTCTGATCCCTTGTTTCACCACTCATGCTCCTGCTTTTGCTTGAATCAAAATCATCTAACTGTCACAATTTTCATTCCATTCATCACAGTCTTGATCAGGTCTTGATGCATCACAATTACAAAGGATGCAGCCCAAGCAAAACAAGCTTGCTCCTGCTGTACTTGAGCAGATTCTGAGGTTGTCTTAGAGGATTTAGGGGGTGTCAGGACCTCAGGATCAGGTCTTGATGTATGAAATAAATAAAATATAATTAGTCTGGCAAAACAAGAAGGAAGGTAATCAGCTTGGGTTCAAAACACACTCTCTTTGCAAAGGCAAGCGGGGTGGCAGAGATGATTGTTCGGAAGTCGGGATGAGTATCATTTGTCAGCTCTCCAGCTGTGGTACGCTTTTTGTTCCCCTTTTCTAACCTCAGAGGAGAGCATTCCTGCTCAGAGGGTAAGCGTGCTGTGTAATTTTACCCCTCCCAGCAATGGCAGATAGACGTGCTTTGAGGCACTTGCACTTGCCTGGGAAAGGCATACCATAAGCTGTCAGCACCTTCGGACTCCTCAGAAATATTAGAGATCTTCACAGGGCTGCCCGAGTTTGCGGTTTCCCTCTGTGTGCTGAAGTGTGTGAGAACACTGCACTGGCAGCAGCTACAACAATGGGCTTGTAAATATGACTGATGAATGAGTCGAGAGGAAAAAAACTAATTATTATAAAAAGCAGCAATAAAGATGGGGGAGGTCATAGAAACACACCCTGAATGCTGTGCTCGTTTGGAGTAATAGTTTTGGTGTAGCTGTTGTAGTCTGAGGCTATGAGAGCAGGCTCAAAGGGAGGCATAAAGCTTTTATTTAGAAAGAAAATTAAATATGTAAGTAGGCTATAAATAACAACTATTATGCCTCCTTCCAAACATGGGCCTGCTAATTTATTGGGAGGGAGTTGCCTTGGCTTAATATGTGTCTCTTGCCTCTATACATTTAACATAGAATCACAGAATTGCCAGGTTTGGAAGGGAACTCAAGGATCATCTAGATCCAACCCCTGCCATGGGCAAGGACACCTCACACTATAGCAGGTTGCTCACAGCCACATCCAGCCAGACCTTAAAACCCTCCAGGGATGAGGCTTCCACCACCTCCCTGGGCAACCTGTGCCAGTGTCTCACCACCCTTGTGGGGAAGAACTTCTTCCTAACATTCAATCTGAATCTACCCATTTCTAGTTTTGCTCCATTCCCCCTAGTCCTATCACTCCCTGACACCCTCAAAAGTCCCTCCCCAGATTTCTTGTAGCTCCCTTCAGATACTTCAAGGCCACAATTACTCCTCAGAACATTTTCTTCAGACTGAATAGCCCCAGCTCCCTCAGTCTGTCCTCATAGGAGAGGTGATCATCCTTGTGACCCTTCTCTGGACGTGTTCCATCATGTCCAGTTACTTCCTGTAACAGGGGCTCCAGAACTGGATGCAGTACTCCAGGTGGGGTCTCACCAGAGCAGAGGGGGAGAATCACCTCCCTTGACCTGCTGGCTATGCTTCTCTCGATGCAGCCCAGGCTTTGGTTGCCTTTCTTGGCTGCTGGCTTCTGTTGAGCCTCTTCATCCACCAGCACCCCCAGGGCATTTTCTTCAGGGCTGCTCTCCAGCCAGTCTCTGCCCAGCCTAATTGCTTGGGATTGCCCCAACCCAGCTGCAGGACCTTGCAGTTGGTCTTGTTGAATCTCATGAGGTTGTCATGGGCCCAGCTCTTCAGCCTGTCCAGGTCCCTCTGGATGGATCCCTTCCCTCCTGCCTGTCAGCTGCACCACACAGCTTGGTGTTGTCAGCAAACCTGCTGAGGGTGCACTCAGTGCCACAGTTCATGGCATCAATGAAGATGTTTAGCAAGCCTGGTCCCAGTACTGATCCCTGAGGGACTCCACTTGTCACTGGCCTCCACTTAGACATGGACCATTGACAGCCACTCTTTAGGTGCAGCCATCAAGCCAGTTCTGTATCCACTGAATGGTCCATCCATGGAACCCATCCTGCACCAGCCTGGAGACCAGGATGTGGTGCAGGACAGTGTTGAAGGCTTTGCTCAGGTCCAGGTAAATTATGTCAATTGCTCGGCCCTCATCAATTAATGTTGTGACTTTGTCACAGAAGGCCACCAGGTTTGTCAGTCAGGATTTGCCCTTGGTGAAGGGCAAATCACCTCTTTGTTATTCTTCTGCCTCAGCAGTGCCTCCAGGAGGATCTGCTCAATGGTCCTACCAGGCACAGAGGTAAGACTGCCTGACCTATAGTTCCCTGGGTCATCCCTCTTTCCCTTCTTGTTGATGGGAGTTGTGTTTCCCCTTTTCCAGTCAGTGGGGACTTCCCCAAACTGCCAGGACTTCTGAAACATGATGGAGAGCAGCCTAGCAACCTCATCCCCAGTTCTCTCAGCACCTCTGGGTGTATCCCATCAGGTCCCATGGACATGAACACTTTCAGGTTCTTCAGATGGTCACGAACCTGATCTTCACTAACCATGGGCAACTCCTTCTTCCAGTCCCTGCCATTATCTTCCATTATTCCGGGAGTGTGGCTGGAGCCCTTGCCAGTGAAGACTGAGGTAAAGAAGTTATTGAGAGCCTCAGCTTTCTCCATGTCACTCATCACCAACTCACCTCTTTCCTTTCTAAGGGGGGCCACACCTTCCCCAGGCTTCTTTTTACCATTAATATACCTATAGAAATGTTTAATGTTCCCCTTGCTCTCCCTGGCTAGATTTAATTCTAACTGAGCTTTAGCTTTTCTAACCAGGTCTCTTGCTGCTTAGGCAGCTTCCTTATATGCCCCCATTCCAGCTTTCTTCCACTCCTTGTAGAGTTTCTTTTTGTGTGGCAGTGTGTCCAGGAGCTCCTTGCTCATCCAGGCAGGTCTCCTAGCATTCTTTCCTGCTTTCCTCCTTGTGGGCATACTTTGCTCGTGGACATGGAGAAGGTGATCCTTGAACACTGAGCAGCTGTCCTGGGCCACTCTTCCCTCTAGGGCTTTGTCCCACAATACTTTGGCCAGCAGATCCCTGAAGTTATCAAAGTCTTCATACCTAAAGTCCAGGGTCATAAGTGTCAAATACCTCCTTTTAGTTGCCCTGAGGACCTTAAATTCTACTGCTTCAGTCCAATGCATTGGGTTTGCCTGGCAAGGTCTTGGTAGCAGGGAGGCTACAGAAGTGGCTTCTGTGAAGACCTGCTAGAAGCTTCCACCATGTCTGATAGAGCCAATGCCACCTGGCTCCACCACTGACCAAAGCTGAGCCCAGTGGGATAGCAAATTTCAGAAGGGGAAGCCCTCTGGGATAGCAGATTTCAGAAGGGGAAAAAAACCTGGGCAACAGCAACTGCAGTGGGAGAGAAGAGTGAGAACATGTGAGAGAAACAGGCCAGTGAAGAATACAGAGGTGCTGCAGGTAGCAGAGCAGAGGTTCCCCTGCAGCCCCTGGGGCAGCCCCTGGGGTCCATGGACGTCCATGATGGAGCAGATCTCCACCTGCAGCCTAGAGCACAAGGTTGCCCAAAGGAGACTATGACCCTGTGGGACGCTTACTTTGGGGAAGCTTTTGGGAGGGACCCACAGTTCATCAAGAGCAGTTCATGAAGAGTTGCAGCCCATGGGAGGGACTCATATTGGAGAAGTTCATGGATGGTTATCTCCTTGGGAGGGACCTCATGCTGCAGCAGGGAGTAACTATGAAGAGTCCTCCCACTGAGGAGGAAGGAGTGGCTGAGACAACATGTGACAAACTGAGGACCACAACTCACATTTTTCTCCCCCCTGCCCTGCTTTGTGGGGAGGATAAAGAGAATCAGGAGCGAGGTCGAGCCCATGAAGAAGGGAAGGCTGGGGGGAAGGTGTTTTAAGATTTAGTTTTTATTTCTCAGTATCTACTCTGATTTGATTAAATTAAGCTAATTTATTACCGGTTAGGAATGATGTAATTAAGTGTTGACTTTCCACTGTCAAATCACTTCTTCCATGAAATCCTGGATAGTCCTCCCAGAGAGGGTTCTTCTACTGATGCTGAGCCAATGTTACCAAAAATAATGCAAGGAAAAATGGATAAAACAGAATCTGGCTTGTCAGCAACCACACTTAAATGGTCTTCAGAGCTCAGGGTGCTGGGAGCTGACTAGAACCTCTCTCAGCTGCATTGTCTGACCCCAGCAGTAGAAGTTCCTAAAACTACCAGGTGCTTCTGCCACAACGCTGCAAAGAGAGGGGGGATGCTGGAGGTGGGGGTCCCTGGGGACACCTGTCTGTCTTCCACAGGGTGCTCAAGGAAGTGTTTGGGTCCTTCTGCTTGCTGGCATGCACAGCAGCCCTCAAATTACTGAGCAGACTCTTGTTTAAGATGGTCAATGTCTGACATAACCACTTCAACACCAAGAGGCTGGTATCTGCTTCCCAGGCTTCAAGGAATGAGTGACTTGGGGCCCAGCTGCCTCTTCCTCCAGGAAAGGTCACTCAGCTGCAAGCAGAAAGGAAAATCCTACAGCCATTGCCCAAACAACACCTTTCCTGCACCCAGAAAAGACTCTGGTCTGCAAGACCATCATGCTGATGCTCTCAGTGTGAAGTCTGTTAATGTGCTTTTAGTGTTAAGAACACTGCTAAGAAGCCAAGCCAAAATTAGGGACATTTCCACACTGATGGGTTGTTGGATGGACAATCTGAATCCGGATTCTTCCCTTTGAAGAATTTGGAAGTGTCCCACAGAAGAAAGAAAAAGGAAATTACATGACTGAGAAGGAAACTGGGCCAGAACCCCGTAGTCACAAATGACTGTAGGAGGGTGGGATGGGCCCTGAAAGAGGCACAGGGTAAGAGCTCTTTGAAGATCACACAGCTGTGCAGAGCTGCAGTTTGTGTTATTTCTGCTGTACACTGGAAGTGGCAATGATCTTCACCCAGCAGCACTGTGTTTGGCCTCATCCTGCTGTCTGAGTCTTTCACCATTGCCAGTGGAAGAACACGAATGTTTTAGCAATGTGTTGCTCTTCATGAACTTTGTGGATGTCACTGGATTAAGCCTGATGAATCACTAGGTAAACACTGCTGAGTTCAGCTGGGAAGCAAGAAACATCTAGGTGCAGCCTTCTCCCTTTTTGTTTTTCTCTTCTCTAAGCCCTGGCAGCTGTGTTGACTCATCCTGAATCATATAATCAATCACAGAATGTCTTAGGTTGGAAGGGACCTCAGAGACCATCTACTCCAACCTCACTGCCATGGGCAGGATGTAGTGAATGATGCTTATGGCCAGGATTGTGCCCCAAATATTTCTAGGGCATACTTCTCTGTGCGTTAACCCTCCTTTGTTCCCCCCTCCTTTCTGTAAGGAGCAGGGGGATCCTGGCACCACTGAGTCCAGGTAAACAGCCTACCTGGGTGTGGGCTCACCCCTGTGATACACAAGGGCCAGGCTATATGTTTGTTTCCCTGTTTATAGCATAAGCTTACACCAGATTTGGTAGATGCCAGTTCATTGGTTAATCTTTGTGTTAGCAACAGATGCCCATTGGACCAGTATTCACTGGGGCAAATGGTAAATAAGGGTTGTTTGGTAAATGAGCCCCCCCCCATTTGTGTGTGAGCCTGTATCTGTGCACGTACCAGGGCTGTTGTCCACCTTGCCCGGGACTCAAACCAGTGCTCCAAGAGGCTTTGTGGTACTTTTCACCCAACTGCGTGCAGTGCGGTGGACAGTACCCCGTGGGATCAACCGCTGCGTGATCCATCACCGCAGGAGAAACCCTGGTAGCCCATGTGAACCAGCGTTGCTGAGCAGCCACAGTGCCCCCACCCCCGAGCGGGGAACCTCTGTGTCCTGGGAGCAGCAGCAGCCACGCGGCGCAGCCACGCGGTCGGCGCCATTTCCTGCGTCCTTATTACGGCACATCCGTGCCACGTTCTGCGGACTATAAACATTATTAAGGGAAGACTTCACGAAGCTCTCAGCTTGTGAGTAAGCCAAGCCTTGCTTCATAGAGTTTCAGTCGGGGTAGCGTGCAAACCGCTCCGGGTGGAGGATCGCCGGTCACTGACCAACCCCTCCCCCACCACTTTCCAAATCAGTTTCGATTCTAAGTTCTGTGAATCATTTGGTTTAAGTGCAATACCTAAACATTCTGTAAAGATAGTTCCACTAACAGAATATTGATACCTGTGAAGGGGACTGTACATACCCCGTTGCAGAGTTTGTATATACATATATATATATATAAAATAAACTTAACATATATTTTCATTGATATCTCTGCCGCTCATTTCTGAGGGCATATTCATCACAGTGTCACAGTATCACTAAGATTGGAAGAGACCTCGGAGATCATCGAGTCCAACCTGTCACCACAGACCTCGCGACTAAACCATGGCACCAAGTGCCACGTCCAATCCCCTCTTGAACACCTCCAGGGACGGCGACTCCACCACCTCCCTGGGCAGCACATTCCAATGGCGAATCACTCTCTAAGTGAAGAACTTTCTCCTCACCTCGAGCCTAAACTTCCCCTGGTGCAGCTTGAGACCGTGTCCCCTTGTTCTGGTGCTGGTTGCTCGAGAGAAGAGGCCAACCCCTTCCTGGCTACAACCACCCTTCAGTTAGTTGTAGAGAGCAATGAAGTTGCCCCTGAGCCTCCTCTTCTCCAGGCTAAACAACCCCAGCTCCTTCAGCCTCTCCTCATAGGGCTTGTGCTCAAGGCCTCTTCCCAGCCTTGTTGCCCTTCTCTGGACACGTTCAAGTGTCTCGATGTCCTTCTTAAACTGAGGGGCCCAGAACTGGACACAGGACTCAAGGTGTGGCCTAACCAAAGCAGAGTACAGGGGCACAATGACCTCCCTGCTCCTGCTGGCCACTCTATTCCTAATCCAGGCCAGGATGCGTTTGGCCTTCTTGGCCACCTGGGCACACTGCTGGCTCATGTTCAGGCGGCTGTCAATCAGCACCCCCAGGTCCCTCTCTGTTTGGCAGCTCTCCAGCCACAGCCTGTAGCTCTGCATGGGGTTGTTGTGGCCAAAGTGCAGCACCCGGCACTTGGACTTGTTGAATGCCATCCCATTGGACTCCACCCATCTGTCCAGTCGGTCGAGGTCCTTCTGCAGAGCCCTTCCACCCTCTAACTGACCAACACCTGCTCCCAACTTGGTGTCATCTGCAAATTTGCTGATGACTGTCTCAATCCCCTCATCCAGATCATCAAGGGGATACATAACACAGGGATGCCTCTTAACTAGATTTGGTAACTCAGGGTCTCATCCTGTCTGGCCTTGAACACCTTGGGGGTGGGAGGCATCCACAATTTCCCTGGATGACCTATTCCAGCGTCTCACCATCCTTGTCCTGAAGAGCCTCTTCCTAAGAGCCTGTCTAAACTCTCCCTCAGATTAAAACCATTCCCCCTTGTCCTGTCAGTAGACACCCTTGAGAGCCATGGCCATGACTGCTCTGGTGCTAACAAGAGAGTAGGCACCCAGGCTATTAGGAGCTGAGGAAGTTGGGATGCCTGGGGTTTAAATCAGTCTACAGAGCCAGGGCACCCTCCCTGGGAATGCTGTAGAGCTGTGTGGGAATTTGAGGGCATGGTTTGATGCTAAAGATGTTGTGATGCAGCAGGTAGGTAGAGCTGAAGGCAGAGTCCTTTGGCTGGTACTGCTGCCTGCTCTGAGCTTGCTGGCTAACCCAGCAGAGAATTAGCCTGGGAGCTGCCAACAGCATCAAAAGGAGGTGGTGGGACCACACTGTCAGGACCATGCTGTCAGGCGAGAGGAGGAAAGCCAGGTCTCTCCATGGCCACAATGAGCCACTGGATCAGCCTTGGGCATCTCCAAGGCAATGCTGGCTTTCGGATTCCCTGCTCTGGGGCAGATGGGTGCTGCAGTGGCTGCCCAGCCCCAGCCATGCTGACAAGGCTGTTTGCAGGCCATGAACTGGATCAGAGAGCTGAACTGGGTTAAAAATAATCCATAAAAAAAAGAAAAGAAGAAAGCTGCTTAGTTACTGTAGTGCTGGTGCATGCAGGGGATTGCCTTTTACCCAGATTAGTGCGTGTGGCTGTGGGAATGAGCACTCAAACCAGAACCAGAAACCTGGGACTTAAGCTTACCTGCCCAGGACCAGCCCTGAGAGCCTTTGGCTCTACAGGTAGCGCCTTTTCCAGAGGCTGGGGGTTGGGAATTTGCATTGCTGTGGTTTTAATGGATAATCAGAACTGCTTTTCCATATGAAATGGTCTCTCTGTAGCTGGCCCAAAGACTGGAAAGCGAGGAATGTCTCTGCTCACAGGCACTTCAGAACTCAGTGATTTGTTCCTTGGCTTCCCTCACGTGTTTTGGCAGCCCCCAGGAACATGCACTTCTGTATATCACAAGCAGCTACCACTTCCTGAGCCAAATAACGTGTGTTTCACTGTAAAACTGTCTTTGAATTTGTTATGAATATGCCCTCAGAAATGAGCGGCAGAGATGTCAATGAAAATATATGTTAGGTTTACTTATATATATATATATACGAACTCTGCAACGGGGTATGTACAGTCCCCCTTCACAGGTATTGATATTCAGTTAGTGGAACTATCTTTACAGAATGTTTAGGTATTGCACTTAAACCAAATGATTCACAGAACTTAGAATCGAAACTGATTTGGAAAGTGGCGGGGGAGGGGTTGGTCAGTGACCGGCGATCCTCCACCCGGAGCGGTTTGCACGCTACCCCGACTGAAACTCTATGAAGCTTGGCTTACTCACAAGCTGAGAACTTCGTGAAGTCTTCCCTTAATAATGTTTATAGTCCGCAGAACGTGGCACGGATGTGCCGTAATAAGGACGCAGGAAATGGCGCCGACCGCGTGGCTGCGCCGCGTGGCTGCTGCTGCTCCCAGGACACAGAGGTTCCCCGCTCGGGGGTGGGGGGGCACTGTGGCTGCTCAGCAATGCTGGTTCACATGGGCTACCAGGGTTTCTCCTGCAGCGATGGGTCACGCAGCGGTTGATCCCACGGGGTACTGTCCACCGCACTGCACGCAGTTGGGTGACGGTGGCAAAGTACCACAAAGCCTCTTGGAGCACTGGCTTTAGTCCCGGGCAAGGTGAACCACAACAGCACTGGTGCGCACACAGATACAGGCTCAAACACGAATGTGGGGGGACTCATCACCAAACAACCCCTATTTACCATTTGCCCCAAGGTGGTCCTTGATCCAGCCCATCTTATACCTTTGCTCTGCACCAACCTTTGCTGATCCCTCCACACATTCTTCTTCCCAGGGAGTTGCAGCAACTCCTTGCTGCTTTGGGAGGACTCGGGGGTATACCTCTTTTACTGCTCACTTCATTGTGAGAGGATGGCCCTTGTCAGGCAGCTCTGAGAGCTTGGCTTTGGGACAGCCAGATGCAATGCCTCCTGCACACATCATCTAATAATGTTTCATTTTACTGGGGGGGGAAGGGGGAGCAGGAGTGTTGATCTTTCAGACACATTACTAACATGGTATGTTGCAGGCAGCTTGTGCTGCAGTTTTCTACTAGCTCTTGTTATCCCTAACAGGATATTTCATCAAAATAAGATAACTCAACTGCATGATCATAGCTGAGAGCTCCAAAGCAAAGAGTTCCAGCAGATTTTCACAGCTGGACCCTCTGCCATTGACTGCTGCACCGGAGTGCTGTGTTACAGGCACTACATGAGAGTGTGACCTACAAACCTCAGGATTCTTCCCTCCGAAATAGAGACATCTACAGCAAATTTACCTCTGATTTTTATTTGGAGTAACCAAATTCACCCACATAGATTCATAGAATTTTTAGGCTTGGAAGGGACCTCAAGGATCATCCAGTTCCACCCCCCCTGCCCCCCTCACACTACAGCAGATTGCTTACAGTCATATCCAGCCTGGCCTTAAAAACCTCCAGGGATGAGGCTTCCACCACCTCCCTGGGCAACCTGTGCCAGTGTCTCACCACCCTCATCAAATAAATACTTCTGAGTGGTTTGCAGTCCCTGAGAAGAAAAAGATTTTGTTTGCAGCAAAAAATTCCTCACCTGTTTTGTTGGTTTTTTTTCAGTCTGAAATGTTTCACATTGTTACAGAATACAGAATTGAATACAGAATTAACCAAGTTGGAAAAGACCTTGGAGAAGATCATCAAGTCCAACCCATCATCCAACACCATCTAATCAACTAAACCATGGCACCAAATGCCTCATCCATGCTCTTCCTAAATGCCTCCAGTGATGGTGACTCCACCACCTCCCTGGGCAGCCCATTCCAATGGCCAATCTCTCTTTCTGTGAAGATTTTCATCCTAACATCCAGCTTAAACTTCCCCCAGTGCAGTTTGAGACTGTGTCCTCTTGTTCTGATGCTGGTTGCCTGGGAGAAGAGAACTTTTATGTCTGTTATCTGTCCAATGTGATTATTTAGACCTTATAATTATTTTCCTTTCCACATCCAATAGTGATTTATTTACATTCTACTACTTTCTCTTCAAGATCTGTGGAAAATTTCCTAGGCATAGCCTAAAACTACCACAACAGTGCCCAGCAAGGCAGGGCAGCCTGTCGGAGGGCACGGCGCTCGGCATATCATGGGTGTGACAGAGGAACACAAGGCTACACTTGACAGATCACACTCTGCCCCCTTGCTCTGCATCCTGTGCTCTTGATTCCTCTGGGACTCTAGAGACACAGCTGTCTCGATCCGGAGAGGGAAAGAGATTCAGGTTTTTAATGAATATTCCCATGTTGTGAAATTAGGGGCACAAACGAGGCCAAAATATCAACAGCTAGACTATTGATTACATAACTACAGTGGATGGACATAAATAAAGTGGAGGGATCAGAAGGAGAGAGAGAGAGAATAAGGAGAGAGAGAAGAGAGGGAGAAGAGGGAAAGAATTATATTACCACACCCCTCACCCCCCAAGACAGTTTGAGTCTGTAGAGGAAAGGTGCTGCAGGAGATGTTGGGTCTGTAGAGAAACGGTGCTGCAGGAGATGTTGGGTCTGTAGAGGAAGGGTTCTGAGGCTTTGGCTGTAGAAGGGATGAGGTCCTCTGGGCAGCTTCTTCAGCTCCATGAGTTGCAGCAGGCGGAACTTAGAGCACGGAGAGAGGGTTTTCAGAGTCCAAGATCCATTGTGTTGGCCCCGTGGTGTTTCCAGCATCTGCTGCCGTCTTCTTTCTTCTGCATCTTGCTTCTCCAATTTTCTCCTCCTAAAAGCCAGTAGTTGCTCCAGTCTTTTATGCAGTTTTTTAGCCCTTAGGCAAGTGTCCAGGTGTTGTTCCCCAGGAAATCTTTCTGTGTGCTCAGGTGAGTTTGGGCAGCCGTCTGGATGGAGGGGGAAGGCCTCCGCCTCCTCCTGCTCCATCTACCTACCCACACACTCTTTACACATCAGGAACCATTGTCCTTTCCTGGGGTATCTGATGGCTGGAAATGATCTTGTCCTGAAGGTGTGAATGCTGGGCCCTTGGGCCATTGCTGTAGGCCAGCTGCAGTCCCATGAGCAATGTTATCTTTGCACCTTCCAAGAGTCCTTCCAGTGGCTCTGCCCAACGCACATCAGTTATTGTCTGGACAAGCAGCAAGGGATTTTATCTTTGTTGAGTCACACCAGGAGAGATAAGCTTTAGTCTCTCACAACAGCTCAGCTCTAACAGAAGGAAGGCCAATTAGGAAGTGCAGAGATAGCTTTTGTACAGCAAGGCACTGCTACAGTCTAAGGGTCCTGGTCCTGGCAGCTGTGGGCAGGGCTCACAGCAGACCAGAGTGCTCTGATTCACAAGCAGCAGGCAGTATGAGCTAGGAAGCTGCTGCTTTGAGCATGGTTTCAGATTCTAGCAGGTTTTCTGGCAGTGCAAAAGGAACACCAAATGGCTCTCCTGGGGATGCTCCTTCCCTTGTTCTTCAGTTACACAGATATTAATATTGGTTTTCCCCTCTTTCCTCTACCAGTTGCAGTGGTTTTACTGCATTGCTGCCAGTGAAAATCCAAATCAAGCATCATCCCAGTCTGCATTTCCCACTTGGCCCCTGCATTTTTACTCACCCAACAATGAAACCAAGACAAGGAAGCTCTCTTCCCTCAACCCAGTAGGCTGACTAAATCATCACACAGAATGTAAGGAGTAGGAAAGGACCTCCGAGGATCATCTAATCCAACCACCCCCTGCTCAATCAGGGTCACCTAGAGCAGGTTGCACAGGAATGCATCCAGGTGGGTTTTGAAAGTCTCCACAGAAGGAGACTCCACAACATGCAGCCTGCTGCAGTGCTCTGGTACCCTCACAGTTAAGAAAGCTCTCCTGAAGTTCAAGTGTAACCCTCTGTGCTCTAGTTTGTGCCCCCTGTCCCTTGTCCTATCAGTGGACACAACTGAACAGAGCCCAGCCCCATGCTCTTGACCTCCACCCTTCAGAATTCGGTAAGCATTGAGAAGGTTCCCTCACAGTCTTCTCTTCTCTAGGCACCAGAGCCCCAGGTCTCTCAGCCTCTCCTTGTAGGAGAGATGCTCCAATCCCCTCAGCATCTTAGTGACACTCTGCTGGACTCTTTCCAGCAGTTCCCAGTCTCTCTTGAATTGAGGAGCCCAGAGCTGGACACAATACTCCAGATGTGGCCTCAGCAGGGCAGGGCAGAGCAGAGCAGAGCAGGACAGTCTTCTTGTCAGCATCTCTCAGCCACCTACTCCCTGGTTCTTCCTGGTTCCCTACAGAAAGCAACCATGACACAGAGGCACAGCAGAAGACGGTTTTGAAAGCAGGGATTTGAAGAGCAGACTGTCCCTTCCACCAGCAGCTACTCAAAGTGCTCACTACTGCTGCAGACAGTCTGAAACTAGGTTTTGAACACCATGTCAGAAAGTACAACTTGAAAGTGTAGGTATTGGCTCTAAAGCTACAGACAACTCACCTGCTTCTGTAGGTTCAACACTACCATCATATGCCATACAGAGCAGCAGCAAAGCCAAGGAGAGTGAAATGAAAAGCAAACATGTTAAGATGTGTCTTTCAGAGCCTTCGTGTAGTAAGATACAATCTTGCAACAGCTGGACCGTGCTTTCAATACCATTAAGGGATGAGGTGATAGAAAGCAGCCCTGTGGAAAGGGACTTGGGGGTGCTAATGGATGAGAAGCTGGACAATAGCAGGCAGTGTGAGCTTGCAGAACAGAAGGCCAAGGGCAGCCTGGACTGTATCAAAAGCAGTATGGCCAAAGATGGAGAGAGGGGATCCTGTCCCTCTGCTCTGCTGAGACCTCACCTGGAGTACTGTGTCCAGCTCTGGAGCCCTCAACACAGGAAGGACGTGGACCTGATGGAGAAGGTCCAGAGGACACCACAACAATTATCAGGGGGTTGGAGCACCTCTGCTATGAGGACAGGCTGAGGGTGGGGTGTTCATCCTGGAGAAGGCTCTGGGGAGATCTAATAGCAGCCTTCCAGTACCTGAAGGAGGCTACAAGAAGGAGAGAGAGAGAGACTGTTTGCAAAGCCCTGCAGTGACAGGACCAGGGGCTTGGCTTCAAACTAGAGAAGAGCGGATTTCAATTGCATGTTAGGAACAAGTTCTGATACATCAGGGGCTACAAGGGATTGAGGGATTGTGACTGGAAGCTAATAATAAACAAATAGCAAAATGACTGTCCAGGCTTTATTGTCTGTAATGAAAAGAATATTGGATGCAATTATAAAGCTTTGATTCCCCCCCGCACACACACCCCACGCCCCCAAATCTTACCTGTGGATAAAGGCATAATTGAAGGTAATCAAATTGCTTCTTAAAAGGGGCATTCAGCAAAAGAGCAGCACATTGCACTTAACTACAGCATTGAGGAGTGTAAGAGGAAAAACAGCCTTTAAGTTGGTGTTGAAAATAGGGTCTGAAGGAAAACAGTGGTAGGGAACTATACAGCATTGGCCAACTCTCTTTGACACTTGGTATTTTCCTAAAAGCTTCTAATTACACAGGTTCCTCAGCCTTCATTTAAAAAATAGTCCTTTCTTGTCCTCTGCCTAAGAGGTGGCAGAAAGCTTGAGCTTGTGTACAGAATGTCTAAAGATTCTTGAGCAAAAAGTAATTAAAGAGCAGCTGCCCTTTTTGTTGCCACTTTAAATGTTGTAAAGGTAATTCTGGCTTCTTGCCCCAATGATAGTGTGTTTTGGTCAAGAACAATGTTTTGTGGCCTGCCTTTGTGTAGCACCTGGTCATCCTAGAAAGACATTCTTCCCAGAAAGAGAGACTGGCCATTGGAATGTGCTGTCCAGGGAGGTGGTGGCGTCACCATCACTGGAGGTGTTTAAGAAAGGACTGAATGAGGCATCTTAGTGTCATGGTCCAGTTGATTATGGTTAGGCCACACCTTAAGTCCTGTGTCCAGTTCTGGGCCCCTCAGTTTAGGAAAGGTGTTGAGTTGCTGGAAGGTGTCCAGAGAAGGGCAACAAAGCTGGGGAGGGGTCTGGAGCACAGCCCTGTGAGGAGAGGCTGAGGGAGCTGGGGTTGCTTAACCTGGAGAAGAGGAGGCTCAGGGGAGACCTTCTTGCTCTCTACAACTCCCTGAAGGGAGGTTGTAGTCAGGTGGGGGTTAGTCTCTTCTCCCAGGCACCCAGCACCAAAACAAGAGGACACAGTCTCAAGTTGTGCCAGGGGAGGTTTAGGCTGGATGTTAGGAAGAAGTTCTTCCCAGCAAGAGAGATTGGCCATTGGAATGTGCTGCCCAGGGAGGTGGTGGAGTCACCGTCCCTAGAGGTGTTTATGAAGAGACTTGATAGGGTGCTTGGTGCCATGGTTTAGTTGATCAGATGGTATTGGGTAATAGATTGGCCTCGATGATCTCAAAGGTCTCTTCCAACCTGGTTAATTCTATTCTAGTATCACAGTATCACAGTATTACCAAGGTTGGAAGAGACCTCGGAGATCATCGAGTCCAACCTGTAACCACAAACCTCATGACTAGACCATGGCACCAAGTGCCACATCCAGTCCCCCTTGAACACTTCCAGGGACGGCGACTCCACCACCTCCCTGGGCAGCCCATTCCAATGGCGAACCACTCTCTCAGTGAAGAACTTTCTCCTCACCTCGAGCCTAAACTTCCCCTGGTGCAGCTTGAGACTGTGTCCTCTTGTTCTGGTGCTGGTTGCTAGGGAGAAGAGGCCAACACTTTCCTGGCTACAACCACCCTTCAGGTAGTTGTAGAGAGCAATGAGGTCGCCCCTGAGCCTCCTCTTCTCCAGGCTAAACAACCCCAGCTCCCTCAGCCTCTCCTCATAGGGCTTGTGCTCAAGGCCTCTCCCCAGCCTCGTTGCCCTTCTCTGGACACCTTCAAGTGTCTCGATGTCCTTCTTAAACTGAGGGGCCCAGAACTGGACACAGGACTCAAGGTGTGGCCTAACCAAAGCAGAGTACAGGGGCACAATGACCTCCCTGCTCCTGCTGGCCACACCATTCCTAATGCAGGCCAGGATGCGTTTGGCCTTCTTGGCCACCTGGGCACACTGCTGGCTCATGTTCAGGCGGCTGTCAATCAGCACCCCCAGGTCCCTCTCTGTTTGGCAGCTCTCCAGCCACGCCGACCCCAGCCTGTAGCTCTGCATGGGGTTGTTGTGGCCAAAGTGCAGCACCTGGCACTTGGACTTGTTGAATGCCATCCCATTGGACTCCGCCCATCTGTGTGGCCAATCGAGGTCCCTCTGCAGAGCCCTTCCACCCTCTAACTGACCAACATCTGCTCCCAACTTGGTGTCATCTGCAAATTTGCTGATGACTGTCTCAATCCCCTCATCCAGATTGTCAGTGAAGACATTGAAGAGGATGGGGCCCAGCACTGATCCCTGGGGGACGCCACTGGGGACTGGCCTCCAGCTGGATGTGGCACCATTCACCACCACTCTCTGGGCCCAGCCCACCAGCCAGTTCCTAACCCAGCGCAGAGTGTTGCTGCCCAAGCCACGAGCTGACAGCTTAGCCAGCAGTTTGCTGTGGGGGATGGTGTCAAAGGCCTTGCTGAAGTCCAGGTAGACCACAACCACAGCCTCCCCACATCCACCAGGTGGGTCACCTGATCATAGAAGGAGATCAGGTTGGAGAGGCAGGACCTGCCCTTCCTGAATCCATGTTGGCTGGACCTGAGCCCTTGGCCATCCTGCAGGTGTGCAGTTATTGCCGCCAGGATAATCTGCTCCATCATTTCCCCTGGCACTGAGGTCAGGCTGCCAGGCCTGGAGTTTCCAGGTTCCTCCATCCAACCCTTCTTGTGGATGGGGACCACACTGGCCAGTTTCCAGTCATCTGGGACCTCACCGGTGAGCCAGGACTGGAGGAAATGATGGAGAGCGGCTTGGCCAGCTCACCTGCCAGCTCTCTCAGCACCCTAGGATGGATCCCATCCGGCCCCATGGACTTGTGAGTGTCCAAGTGGCTCAGCAGGTCCTGAACTAATTCCTCATGGATATCCAGGGCATTACACTGCTCCCTGACCCCATCCCCCAGCTCAGGAGGCCACTCATCCTGAACTCCACCTGCCTTGCTGCTAAAAATTGAGGCAAAGAAGGTGTTCAAGACCTCAGCCTTTTCCTTGTCTTCAGTCACAGTGTTCCCCTCCAGGTCCAACAGGCAGTGCAGGTTCTTCCTGCCCTTCTTTTTTGGCATTAACATATTTGTAAAAATGCTTTTTATTGTCCTTCACAGAGGCAGCCAGCCTCAGCTCCAGCTGGGCCTTTGGTCTCTAATTTTTTTCCTACATAATCTAACAACTTCCTTAAACATACCTCGAGAAGCCTTCCCCTCCTTCCAAAGGTGATACAGCCTCTTTTTTTCCCTTAGTTCCTCCAGGAGCTGCTTGCTCATCCAGGCCCAGAGCCTTCCCCGCCGGCTCATCTTTTGGCAGATGGGAACCGCCAGCTCCTGTGCCTTCAAGAGCTCCTGTTTGAAATAGGTCCAACCATCCTGGGCCCCTCGGTTCTTGAGGGCTGATACCCAGGGAACTTTGCAGATAAGTTTCCTAAACAGGCTGAAGTTTGCCCTCCGGCAGTCCAAGGTGAAGGTTCTGTTGGTGCTCCTCCCTATCTCCCTGCATATTGAAAACTTCACCATCTCATGGTCGCCGCACCCCAGGCAGCCTCCCACAGTCACGTCTCCCACCAGCCCTTCTCTATTGGAGAACATCAGGTCAAGCAGAGCTTGACCCCTGGTAGGCTCATTCAACAGCTTATTCTATTCTATTCTATTCTATTCTATTCTATTCTATTCTATTCTATTCTATTCTATTCTGTTCTATGGATTTTCCTACTGAGAATGTTTTGGTTTATAAGAAATTTCCCCTGTTAGTTTCATCCAGACTGTTCTGAAAATAATTTCTCTCATGTTTTCATAACAGTAGGAGTTAAAAATAAGTTGGAGGCTTTATTTTTCCTCCATCTACTTTGTGGCTGTGACAAAACATTGCTTCCCCAGTGTGGACATTGAGGCAACTTCCCTTGTTTATGTGGGTCTTTCATGGCTTAAAGCAGAATTGAGAACTTCCCCTGCCCACCCACAAACCCATGTATGTATAACCTTCTTCTGGCTTCATATAATTGTTGTTAACCTGGTGCCAAAGGTTTTGAAATCACTATGAGAAAGCCATTGGGGTCCTGGAGTGGGTCCAGAGAAGGGTGACAAAGCTAGTGAAGGGTCTAGAGAACAGGTCTGGCAAGCAGAAGCTGAGAGAAAGGAAATTGTTTAGTCTGGAGAAAAGGAGGTTGAGAGTATACTTCCTTACTCTCTACAACTCCCTGAAAGGAGCTTTTGCTGGGGGGGCGGTTGTGGGTGGTGGTCTCTTCTCCCTAGTAACAAGTGCCAGGACAAGAGGAAATGGCCTCAAGTTGCCTTAGAGGAGGTTAAGCTTGGACATTAGAAGAAACTTCTTCATTGAAAGAGTTCTCAACTACTGGAACAGGCTGTTCAGGGAGGTGGTGGAATCTCTATCCCTGGAGGTGTTTAAAAGCTGCAGAGATGTGGTGCTGGTTTGGCTCCAGACTTGGTAGTGTGGGATGGTGGTTGGACTTAATGGTCTTAGAGGATGAAATATTTCTGTGATTCTATGAACACCCTTCTTGTGGACCTGTGTTGCTTGCAATGTCACCTCCCCAGTGTCAGCAAACTGAGGACTATCACTTGGTTCAGAAATCCAGCTCCTTCTCTACCATGGAGCCAGGGCCCATAAAAGGATTTTGATCACATAGGATCATACAATCACAGAATCATAGAATGGTTTGGGCTGGAAGGGACCTTCCAAGGGCATCTAGTTCAATCAGTGCTGCAGATCAGAATTGCCCAGAGCTTTGTTTAGCCTCACCTTGAATATCTCCAGGGATGGGGCCTCATCACCTCCCTGGGCAAACTGTTCCAGTGTTCCAGCTGTCTTCTGGTGCAGAACTTGTTCCCAGCATCCAACCTAAATCTGCTCTTCACTATTTTGAAACCATTGTCCCTTAGACACATTTTTGTTTCTCATAGAATGCAGAAGTTTCTGTTCAGAGTAAAAATCTTTCTCTCTCATAGTTGTCAGAAATGCCTGGTGACTGCTGCTGCTTTCAACTTAGGGAAATGAAGAGTTCAACCCAAGGATGTCAGGAAATTTCACCACTGGTTTATGCAAGACCTAGATTTGAAACGATTTTGTTTTGGGCTGCTAGAGAAATTTCATTACCAGTTCCCTCTGGGCCACTCAGCTGCTGTTGCTACCAATGGATAGAGCATGCAGGAGGAGATGAAATGCTGAAGGATGAGTCCCCCTCACTTCATGTTCCTTTAGGGACACATTAAATGGCAAACAGCATCGTGTTTGCCCAATTATTTACAAAGAGAAGATATTTTAAATGAAGCTGGGCTTTCTTCAAGCTTGCTTGAGATGATGCAGGCAGAGCAGCAGCTGTAGAGCAGGATCTTGCAAGGCTTTTCTTGCTCCTCCTTCATCTGGATCACAGCAGGTGAAGGGCGTTGTTCCTCTTAGAATCATGGAGTCCACAAGGTTGGAAAAGGCCTCGAAGATCATCAGGTCCAACCTATTACCTAATACCTAACACCTCCTGACTAACTAAACCTCCTGCTTCTGCTAACAAAATGGAAACCAGTACCCAGACCTAGCAACCACAAGACCTGATCTTGATTCAACAAAAGACAAGACAGTGCTTGAGAGTGTGGCCAGTGGGACCAGGGCAGTGGTCATCCCCCTGTGCTGGGCCCTGGTGAGGCCACACCTCAAATACTGGGTTCAGTTTTGCGTCTCTCACTCCAAGAAGGACATTGGACCTACTCCAGAACCCCAGAGTAGGGCAATGAAGCTGGTGAAGGGTCCAGACAACAGGGCTGGAGAGGAGCAGCTGAGGGACCCAGGGTTGCTCAGCCTGGAGAAAAGGTGGCTGAGGGGAGACCCTCGTGCCAGGGATGGTGCTGTCTTTCCTCCCTGTGGTGAACCAGCAGGTGTAAAAGGAATTGTGGACAAAGTTATGTCTCTAAGTATGGGTGTTTCTCTGTTTTCCCCATTCCAGCTCATTTCTGAGGAAGGTACCTCCCTAAGGATGGAAATGAAGCCAGAGCAAGATGGAATGGTCGGGAAGATATTTTGGGACTGGAACAGCCTGTACCAGAGAGACAACAATGTAGAGTGGAGGAGAGGGGACAAAAACCACTGACAGGAGAGGGTTGGGTGTGGAAGTACAAGTATCACACCACATGGCAATGCTGGACCCTGTGAAGCTCCTCTCAACCCCACACTGCCAATCCCTCAATCAACATCAAGCTGCAGCTGCCATTCAGACAGCAGTCCCAGGGCTGCAGCAGCTCACAGGGGCAGCTAAAGAGTGCTAGCATGGCAGCAAGTCAAAGTCACTGCTCTTTTTAAGTCCTCTACCCTTCTTCTTCCATGCATTAGCTTGTCACAAGAGGTCACTCAGAAGGTTTGGACATGTTCATGCTGCAGTTGCACGGTAGGAAGTGGAGGCTCCTGGCCTGGAGCTTGATGTGAATTGCAATGCAGAACCAGCATGGGATAATAAGGTACCTGACAGGTAAGTGGCTATCAGGGCACCATATAGTTGTTTGTGAGCTAATTTCACAAAATCCCAGCATTGGTAGGGGAGATCATCTAAAGCAGAGTCACCCACAGCAGGTGACCCAGGACCACAATGTCCAGGTGAGTTTGGACTCTCTCCAGAGAAGGAGACTCCACAACCTCTCTGGGCAGCCTGCTCCAGAGCTCCAGCACCCTCACTACAAAGAAGTGTCTCCTGTTTGGATGGAACCTCCTGGGTTCCAGTTTGTGCCTGTTACCTGTTGTGCTGTCACTGGGCACCACTGACAAGAATCTGTCCCCATCCTCTTGCCTCTCATCCTTTAGCTCTTGCTGGGCATCACTCAGATCCCCTCTAGGGCTGCTCTACTCCAGGCTTGAGAGCCCCAGGGCTCTCAGCCTTTCCTACTCATAGAGATGCTCCAGGCCCCTCAGCACCTTTGTACCCTCCACTGGACTTCCAAAGCCTTCACAGTACAACACAGCCATGCCAGCAGACTACAGAACACCCAAATGCAGCAGACCTGATTTACATTTTATTTGCTGTGAGTGTCTTTATTAGGTTCTACTACTAGAAATGACTTTTGGGTGGCCCCTTTACCCATGGTGGGATCCAGAACCCTGGTTTACTTGGCTTTCCTTTTTATCTGTGTTTCTCTGCTTTGCTCTTTGCACCGGATTTGTCCAGAGCTCTGTTGTTGCACCGTTTCTCCAGCAAGGGGCATGGGAGGTCTGCAGATGAATCCTGAAGCCACTTGGCAAAGTCACAGTATCACAGTATCACAATATAACCAAGGTTGGAAGAGACCCCAAGGATCATCAAGTCCAACCTGTCCCAACAGACCTCACAACTAGACCATGGCACCAAGTGCCATGTCCAATCTCCCCTTGAACACCTCCAGGGACGGCGACTCCACCACCTCCCTGGGCAGCACATTCCAATGACGAATGACTCGCTCAGTGAAGAACTTTTCCTCACCTCGAGTCTAAACCTCCCCTGGCACAGCTTGAGACTGTGTCCTCTTGTTCTGGTGCTGGTTGCCTGGGAGAAGAGACCAACCCCTTCCTGGCTACAACCACAGTATCACAGTATCACAGTATCACAGTATAACCAAGGTTGGAAGAGACCCCAAGGATCATCAAGTCCAACCCGTCCCAACAGACCTCACAACTAGACCATGGCACCAAGTGCCATGTCCAGTCTCCTCTTGAACACCTCCAGGGATGGTGACTCCACCACCTCCCCAGGTAGCCCATTCCAATGACGAATGACTCGCTCAGTGAAGAACTTCCTCCTCACCTCGAGTCTAAACCTCCCCTGGCACAGCTTGAGACTGTGTCCCATTGTTCTGGTGCTGGTTGCCTGGGAGAAGAGACCAACCCCCTCCTGTTCACAACCACCCTTCAGGTAGTTGTAGAGGGCAATGAGGTCACCCCTGGTCCTTCTCTTCTCCAGGCTAAACAACCCCAGCTCCCTCAGCCTCTCCTCATAGGGCTTGTGCTCAAGGCCTCTCACCAGCCTTGTTGCCCTCCTCTGGACACGTTCAAGTGTCTCGATGTCCTTCTTAAACTGAGGGGCCCAGAACTGGACACAGGACTCAAGGTGTGGCCTAACCAATGCCGAGTACAGGGGCACAATGACCTCCCTGCTCCTGCTGGCCACACTATTCTTAATACAGGCCAGGATGCCATTGGCCCTCTTGGCCACCTGGGCACACTGCTGGCTCATGTTTAGGCGGGTGTCGATCAGCACCCCCAGGTCCCTCTCTGTTTGGCAGCTCTCCAGCCACTCTGACCCCAGCCTGTAGCTCTGCATGGGGTTGCTGTGGCCAAAGTGCAGCACCCGGCACTTGGACTTGTTGAATGTCATCCCATTGGACTCCGCCCATCTGTCCAGCCAGTCGAGGTCCCTCTGCAGAGCCTTTCTACCCTCCAACTGACTAACATCTATTCCCAACTTGGTGTCATCTGCAAACTTGCTGATGACTGACTCAATTCCCTCATCCATATCATCAATGAAGATGTTAAAGAGGATGGGGCCCAGCACTGATCCCTGGGGGACACCACTGGTGACTGGCCGCCAGCTGGATGTGGCACCATTCACCACCACTCTCTGGGCTCGGCCCTCCAGCCAGTTCCTAACCCAGCGCAGAGTGTTACTGTCCAAACCATGAGCTGACAACTTAGCCAGCAGTTTGCTGTGGGGGACGGTGTCAAAGGCCTTGCTGAAGTCCAGGTAGACCACATCCACAGGCCTCCCCACGTCCACCAGACGGGTCACCTGATCATAGAAGGAGATCAGGTTGGAGAGGCAGGACCTGCCCTTCCTAAATCCATGTTGGCTGGACCTGAGCCCCTGGTCATCCTGCAGGTGTGCAGTTATTGCCGCCAGGATAATCTGTTCCATCACTTTCCCTGGCACTGAGGTCAGGCTGCCAGGCCTGGAGTTTCCGGGTTCCTCCATCCGTCCCTTCTTGTGGATGGGGACCACATTGGCCAGTTTCCAGTCATCTGGGACCTCTCCAGTCAGCCAGGACTGGAGGAAAATGATGGAGAGCGGCTTGGCCGCTCAAAGGCCTTGCTGAAGTCCAGAGCGGGAATGTTTCTGTGCATCTCAGAGCCAGCCCCGAAGCAGATGAATGATCGGATACTGTCCCGCCCTGCTACTCATACCGGGAACTAGGTATGAAAAGAAAGTGTTCCTCCATCATCACTGATCATCCATTTCCAGGCTTCCTGGATCCTTGTGGTGGCATGACCCATGCCAGCCTGTGAGAGTGCATCACAAAGCACCACTTCACAGACTCTGGTGCTGAAGGGTGACACCTTCCTTCCCACCTTCTGCCCTCTGTAGCCTCAGAGCAGCCACAGTCCCTCTCAAAGTGGTGTCAGTGACATTCCTGCTCTGCAGAACATTTAATGGGAACTCTGTTTCAGCTTTTCCTTCCTTTGTGTCCTTCCAGCATCTCAGTGACACAGTTGTCCTGAAAAACATGACCACCAAATCTGGGGGCACAGACAGGTGTTACCTGCTGGCTGCCCTTCATGTGCACTTGAGCTGTTGTATAGCTCAAGCCTGGATGATGTTCCAGGGGTGGTGGGGGAGCTGTAGAATAGAATAGAATAGAATGGAATGGAATGGAATGGAATGGAATGGAATGGAATGGAATGGAATGGAATGGAATGGAATAGAATGGAATGGAATTAACCAGGTTGGAAAAGACCTTTGTTATCATCAAGTCCAACCTATCATCCAACACCATCTAATCAACTAAACCATGGCACCAAGTGCCTCATCCAGGCTCTTCCTAAACACCTCCAGGGATGGTGATTCCACCACCTACCTGGGCAGCACATTCCAATGGCCAATCTCTCTTTCTGTGAAGAACTTTCTCCTCACCTCCAGCCTAAACGTCCCCTGGTGCAGCTTGATGCTGTGTCCTCTTGTTCTGGTGCTGGGTGCTAGGAGAAGAGACCAACCCCCACTTGGCTACAGCCTCCCTTCAGGGAGTTGGAGAGAGCAAGAAGGTCTCCCCTGAGCCTCTTCTTCTCCAGGTTAAGCAACTCCATCTCCCTCAGCCTCTCCTCACAGGGCTGTGCTCCAGACCCCTCCCCAGCTTTCTTGCCCTTCTCTGGACACCTTCCAGCAACTCAACACCTTTCCTAAACTGAGGGGCCCAAGCATCTCTCCACCATGCAGTTAGAAGCACAGGGCTGGGTGACATAGGAAGGTACAGCCTTGGCTGCTGTGATGAGCCTGTTGGTGTGGGGTAGGGGGTTGATGAGTGAGGGCTCACCCAGGACCTGCAAAGGTGATGAGAGATAGACTTCTTAACTTGAGCCTTTCTACAGACAGCTGTGGTATCCCAGGCATGATGTAACCACTCTCTTATGCCCTGGAAGATTCTGTGCAGTGGAAAGGGAACAGGCTGCCCAAAGAGGTTGTGGAGTCTTCTTCTTTGGAGACTTTCAAGGCCCATTTAGATGTGTTCCTGTGTGACCTGTGATGGATTCTCTGGTCCTGCTCTGGCAGGGGATTGGACTCGATGATCAATTTGGTCCGTTCCAACCCCTGACATGCTGTGATCCTGTGAAAGCAGGTGGGTTTGGCCAACAGCAGACCTGGCAGGTCTGTAGCTGTGACTGGTGCTATAACTGCACATTTCCAAGGTGTGGTGGAGTAGGAAGGTTCCCCCCACACACACAAAAGAATTCCACAGCTAACTCAGCCGGAGAAGCAGATGAAAGCTGCATTTTACAAGCAGATATGGAATGCAATGAATATGTACAAAAATATACAATATTTACAATATATACAGAAATATACAGCAAAGTATGTAATACAGGAAACCTTTCCCCAACCCCCCCCCCTGCGGCCAGGGGGTTCGGCCTTTCCTCCCTTCTCCCTCCCTACCTCCCCTTTTTCCCAAAAGGGTTAGAAAGAGAGAGAGAAAGGAAGGTAATTAAAAGGGGAAAACTTTGTTAAAGCTCAAAGCGAATGCAAAAAGTTAGTTTTCTTATCTGGTTAGAGAGGAATCGTAGAGAGAAACGAGCCAGCTCACAGCACAGGGGGAAGAAGAAGACAACTGCCTGACTGACTCCCCGACTGAAAGACTAAACAAAAAAAACTACAACTGGGTCCCACCAATGAAATTGAATTAGCATATCATTGTTTTCATTCTAATATCAAAATATTCGCCCAGAGTGTTCAGAAAGTGTCCCTTTCTTAAAGGCACAGCCTAAACCGGTCACACAAGGGTAAATCTCAGCACACCTTTACCAGGATGGGAGGGCATTTCCTGTTTTGCTGCTTTTTGGTTTACCCATTGAAACTTGGGGTTATCCATTTTGGTTTATCCCATTGAAACTCAGTTTCACCTGTCACTGCATGGAGAAGATGAAGCTGCCCTTCATCCTCCCTGACTGGATATGGTTGTAGCCAGGTGGGAGTTGGTCTGTTCTCCCAGGCAACCAGCACCAGAACAAGAGGACACAGTCTCAAGCTGTGCCAGGGGAGGTTTAGGCTTGAGGTGAGGAGAAAGTTCTTCACAGAAAGTTGTTAGCCATTGGAACATGCTGCCCAGGGAGGTGGCGGAGTCACCATTACTGGAGGTGTTTAGGGAGAGCCTGGATGCCATGGTTTAGTTGCTTAGATGGTGTTGGGTGATAGGTTGGACTCAGTGATCTCAAAGGTCTTTTCCAACCTGGTTAATTCTATTCTATTCTATTCTATTCTATTCTATTCTATTCTATTCTATTCTATTCTATTCTATTCTATTCTATTCTATTCTATTCTATTCTCTCTTCCATCACAGCCACACAGTGAGGTAGGTTGGACCAACTAACTGGCTGCCCTCCTGGCTGGAGCGACTGCTGAGATGGGATAGACCCTGCAAACAATACTTAAGGCAAGAGAATAAGGATCAGCAGTGGCTGCCTGAGCTTCATCTCCCTGGGTGCCAGACTGGCTGCTGCTGTTTAGCAGGACACATTCCTCACTCTGCTGGAGCCTCCAGAGCAGTGGGATTTGTGGTGTTTACTGAGCCTCATGTGTGCGCCCCATCACTGCCTTATGCTTGGTAACCGTTTGCATTTAGTCTTTCTGTCAGAAGCTGACAAAGCTTTTTGCCTGGGCTGGTGTTTGGCTCCTGCCTGGAGAGGCTGGTGGAAGGGGTGGAGGTAAGGCAGCACTCAGAGCCAGCAGGCAGGGGCAGAGTGCTGGGTTTGGAGCCTGACAAGAGCAAGTATCAGATGGCATAGGAAGTGTACACATGCACAGAGGCAGATTCTCAGGCAGTACTGCACACACACAGACACACAGACACACAGACACAGACACAGACACACACACACATCACACATATCATTTCCTTGCACCCCTCCGAGTGCTTAGGAAACTAGAAGGGTTCTCCTTCCTGGGCAAACGCATCAGCAAGCCTGGCAATAGTTGCTTCTCCCAGTTGTTACTAAAATTTGACATTTGCTACCTAGAGAGGGCTTCAGAGAGCTGTTAGAAACCATCTGAGCATTGCCTGGGCATCCTGATTTAGAAATATTTCTCTCTAGGAAGGGCTATTCAGTAACTTTTGTTGTTCATATAGAATGGAGCAGAAGAATACATTAATCTCACAGGCAGCTTTCAGAATGCAGAAGATAAATGTTGGATCCTGATTTATTTCTTTTGGAGGGTGTGCAGGAGCATGAGATACATCATTATCTTCATCTCCTCAAAGGTCTATAGCAATCTTATGATTTCTTTTGTTCTCTCAATGTTTTCGCCCTCTATCTATCTCGATAGTGTTGAGTCATAGCTTTTTTATTGCTTTTTCCAGCTCCCTTTAGAACCTCTTCATCCCTTTTGGATGCATTTGGGCAGGTACTTGCAGATCCCTGGATATGTGTTACTGAAACTGCCTGTCTGTAGAGCTCCCCTCTGCCAGGATATTTTTAAAGGAATTGATATTTTTCGGTTCTTCAGAGCTATGGCAACGTTTGTAATGACAAGGGAAGGTAGACTCTTGGCTTCAACTGCTGCTTTTCCCTTGGCCACCATTTGTTCCTCATTGCTGCTTCCTCTTGGAGACATCAGCTGCACTGGGTGCCCTGAAGAAGCGCTGCTTGGAGGTCTGGGGACAAGTTGCACAGGGTGAAGAATAGTACATTGACCCTCACTGCTCAGGCTGCTCCCGCCAACCACCAGCCAAGGCAAGCAGTAAATGTTCACTTTGCAGGGGGAGCAATGAATCACAAAGAGATGTGGCCAAAATCACAGAGGAAACCAGCAAGATTTGTTTCCATTTCAGCTAAGCCCCTAGCCCTGGGCCACACAAATGTCCTCCTTGATGTGTGAGCAGGTATCTGGAGACGTGGGTACTTATCACTGCCTGTCCTCCTGTGTGCAGCCACATCAGAAGCCTCCTGTCCCAGGAATGAAATGAAATTCTCTCTTCACTCCAACAGCAAGAGGATCTGTGCACTCTCCTCCTGTCAGTGCAGAGCCCAGTGAACACGTTGAAGCCCTGGGTGGCTTTGTTGCAGCATTAAAAATGGGAATGGTTATCATCTTGGGAAGAGAGGAGGAGGCCTGAAGAAGGTGTCTAAATTATTCAGCTTTCTGAAATGGCAGGAGAGCCATTGTTTTTTTTCTGCTTCAAAGTCCCCAGCTGGAATTAGGATGGGATTAAAATGCAAATAACAATTGGCCTTCACAGTCCCTTGTTCTTTGAGGCTTGGATATGCTGTGTGAAGAAGCTTGCTCAAAGTATGGCTTATATGGCTCAAAGTAGCATTTGTTATGCTCAAGAATGGTTTAGCTTTCTGCCTGCGGTCTGCAAGGCACCTGGAAGTCCATGGTTTGCCCCTGTGGCACCCTGGAAAGGGAGCAAAGGAAAACTAAGCCAAGGCGGTGACAAAATTATCTGGGCAGCTCTCTCCCCGGGCAGCTGAAGGTATTTAGGGGCCACAGATCAGGAGTGGTGCAAAAGCACAAAACACTGTGTGGAAAGCACTGAAAAATGGCCCTTGCTTTGAACATGTGAAGAACTGTAAGGAGGAGCCAGTCTGCAGGGTGACACCATTCCCTCCTCAGGAGGGGAGGGAAGGTTATCTTTGCTGTTATCCACTTTCCTGAACAGTGAAAAGATGGACAGGCAGTTTTGCCCTCCACCTACCGAGTGGAACTCTTGCAGAAGGTGGAAGAAAGGGGATTTATTGAAGCATTTACTGCTGCCAGTGGCCTGGAGACTGAAGAGGATGGAGCTCTAGCAGGAAGCAACTCATAAAAATACCTGCAGCAGTGACAGCAATGCACTTTACTCCCTCCTGAGCAATTTCCAGACTGGAGAAGCTCAGACTTGCTGATCAGGGCTGAGCCTCAGGCAGATCTTTGCCGGGCTTGGGCTGTAGGGCTGGCACGGTTCTGGTGTCTCCAGGGGCAGATGATGCTCTTTTTGCCTGTTATTAAAAAATGTTGTTATGGGAAACTCTGTGTCCTCTCCTTGGAGCCAAAGCTGCTGAAGCACAGCTGAGAGTTAATGCCATGAGGGAGGAAAGCCTATTCTGATCCAGGTGCATAGCTTGCCATGGGTAGCTGATGCTCCCCAGAGACAAACAACCCTCTCCCTGGCTCTTCCACTCCCTGTTAGCCTACACTGAGCCCCGAAAAGCCCTGACTGCTGAAAAACAACATCTGAGGTGTAGGAAGCTCCGCTCCCCTGCCCCCATTGTGTCTGGTTTCCTACATGGCTATACTGGATGTGGGGCATGGCATGGACAAGTTGGCCATGGCTCCTGTGGCCCACAGGCTTCTTCCCTGCATATTCACACACACACATGTGCATGCATGGAATTGCAGAATCACAGGAACATTTTAGTTGGAAAAGACCTTTAAGATCCCATCCCACTGCTAACCCAGCACTGCCAGGTCACCACTAAGCCATGTCCCTCAGCACCATGCATGCACAGGGAGCACAGCTCAGCAATTTTTCAAAAAAATCCCATGGAAAAGCAAAAAGAAAAAGTTTTAATCTGTGTATGTTTTATCTTTAGCTTGCAGAAGGCCACAACAACCCCATGCAGTGCTACAGGCTGGGGTCAGAGGGGCTGGAGAGTAGCCAGGCAGCCAGGCAGAAAGGGACTTGGGGGTAGTGGTTCACAGCAGCTGAACATGAGCCAGTAGTGTGCCCAGGTGGCCAAGAAGACCAAGGGCATCCTGGCCTGCATCAGGAACAGTGTAGCCAGAAGGAGCAGGAAAGTCATTCTGCCCTGTGCTCAGAACTGGTTAGGCCACACCTTGAGTCCTGTGTCCAGTTCTGCTGGGTGTGGTAGGTTGAGAGGCCAATTCTCCCACCACGAGCAAAAGACAAGACTCAGACAAACGCATTGCAAAAATGGTGGAAAGTTTAAGTGGAAAAAAAAAACCACAGGGAAAGTTTTACAGAGAACCACAAACACCGTGACAAAAGAGAGAGATCTCAAAATATACCCAAAAGAATCCCACCCCCACCTGGGGGTACACCCAAACTCCCCAGGCTCTTTCTGCCCCCCACCCCCAGCCTTGGGCCTAGGCAGGCCCAAGAGGGGTGGCTCACCCCATTATCAGGTAGTGGTGAGGGGAGAAAGAGGAAGTGCATCCCCCACTGATGTCTTATAGGGGAGCAGGGCATTATGGGATGAACATACCTGGCTTCCTGTGTCCTCCCACTGGGCTGGACCCCTTTGGGATGTCACAGGTGTGGCTTGTGCAGTGGCATGAAGAGCGGGCCCCCAGCCTGAACCATCACACTGGACTCTCTACAGTAGTTCCCTGTCTCTCTTGAGCTGGGGAGCTCAGAACAGGACACAGTACTCCGGATGAAGCCTCCTTATGGCAAGAGAACCTCCCTTGACCTGATGATCACTCTTACTTCATACACCCTAGGATCCCATTGGCTTTCTTGACCACAAGGGCACATTGCTGCCTCATGCTGAACTTGTCCACCAGCACTCCCAGGTTCTTTTCTGCAGAGCTGCTTTCCAGCAGGTCAAACCCCTCAGCTGTACTGGGGGTGCAGGGCTCTACACTTGCCCTTGTTGAATTTCAGGGGTGTTCTCTATGCCCCACTCTCCAGCCTGCCAGGTCTGGCTGAATGGCAGCACAGCCTGATGAAGTGCCAGACACACCTCCAGTCTTGTATCATCGTCAAAGTGGCTGAAAGCACACTCTGGTCCTTCATCCAGGTCCTTGATGAAGATGTTGAACAAGACTGGACCCAAACCTGACCCCTGGGGAACACCACTGGCTATAGGCCTCCAACTGGACACTGATCACAACCCTCTGAGCTCTATTGTTTTGTCAGTTCTCAGTCCATCTCACTGTCCACTCATCTAACCCACACTTCCTGAGCTAATCTGTGAGTATGTTATGGGAGATGGTGTCAAAAGCCTTGCTGAAATCAAAGTGCACAACATCCAATGCTCCTCCTTCCTCTACCCAGCCACTGACCCCACCATAGAAGGCTATCAGATTAGTCAAACATGATTTCCCCTCGTTCAGAGACATAAGAAGATCTCTTTACTCTTCCAGGGCTTGTAGGTGACTCTAAGCAACACAAGGATCCAAGATTCTTGCATCCCAGGAGATGTCTTTGGATGTCAGGGTCTAAACTAGCAAACATCAGGATGTTCCATCTCAGCTCTCACATCACAGTGGCTGGCATGTCTGACTGTCAGGGTGTGTGGGCTTGCCCCTCTTCCCTGAAAGCACCAAGAGGTTTTCATTTCTGCAGGGCCTGTTCACAGATGATGTGAAGGAGAGCACAGAAGGGAAGGTTATGGACTCCTGCACTTTTGAGTTGTCAAGAAACCGAAAACACAGTGGAGGCAGAGTATGTTGTGAAGACACCTAGGTGTTGCCCATTGGCATAGATACATCCTTCAGACTTTGAGCAAGCAGATGAGCTCTCAGGCAAGCAGTCTTGATGGAAAAGCATCTTCTGCAATATCTTCCCAATCAGGAAATCACTGTGGTGGAAGATTTTATGTGTCTGGCAGAGTCTTTGTAGCTTTGGTGCTTGTTGTTCTGAACTCAGCCTCTTCCATCCTTGGGTGTTCTTGTTATTAAATCCAGATCTGCAGGAAATGAAGTTAATGTTTCATTCTATCTTACTGTTCCACCAAGCAGCATGAGAGAAGAATAAATGTGACTGTACTCTGACCCATCTGGACAGAAGTCTGACCCTCTCCTGCCACAAACACACATGCTTTTGGGCTTGTTTCTTTGAGGAAGAACATGGGCAAATCCAGATGGGACCAGGCAAGAGAATGAATTCAGGAGGAAGGAAAGCAGCTAATATTCCCATTTCACCAGGGCTTTTGAATAAATAAATAGAGCCATTAATAATTAATAGGACCTAAATTTGAAGTCCTTACTCTAGGCAAAATTCTCCTCCATTGAGCTCTTTGCTCAACCCCAATGTAGGTCAGATCTGGCATGAAGTAGATGTTAATAAATCATAATGGTGGGCTGGTGTTCTCCCCTCCCCTTCACTGGAAGGGCTGTGTGGGAAGTGGAGGCCTGCATTGCTCCACTGGATCTTGTTCGAAGCTGGGGAGAGGAGGAGGCTAATGCATGAGCTGTGTCTTTGGTTCAATAGGCAGCAATAAAGGCATCCAGGGAAGGCTGTCTCAAGGGCTTCCGAGCCCTACTTTGAATAGGGCAGGGAAGGCTTCCTGAGTGGAGGAAGCGACAGCACAGCTAGACTCACCACTAATCCCATCTACCAAACCAAACCATCCCAGAGGGGTTGGAGTGGCTGGAGAGCAGCCAGGCAGAAAGGGACCTGGGGGTACTAGTTGACAGCAGCTGAACAGGAGCCAGCAGTGTGCCCAGGTGGCCAAGAAGGCCAATGGCATCCTGGCCTGCATCAGGAACAGTGTGGCCAGCAGGAGCAGGGAAGTCTTTCTGCTCTGTGCTCAGCACTGGTGTTGTGGTTTGGGAGACAAATTCTCCCACCACGGGCAAAAATGATGTCTCAGACAAACGGATTGCAAAAAATGGTGGAAAGTTTGAATGGAAAAACAAAAAAAAACCCAATGAAAGTTTTACAGAAACCCACGAGCAGCGTGACAAAGAGACAGACATTCTAAAGCATTCCCAAGACCGTCCCATCCTCACCCGGGGGTACACTCAAACCCACCCCCCACCACCCCTGAGCTCTTTCCTCCCCCCCAACCCAACCTTGGGCCTGGGCAGGCCCAAGGGAGGTGTCTCACACCATTTTACCTGGGCAGCGGAGGGGGACGAAAGAGGAAGTGAAGACCCCGCGCTGATGTATTGTAGGGGAGCAGGGCATTATGGGAGTGGAATAGCTGATTTCCTTTGACCACCCCCTGGGCTGGGCCCACCCCTTGGGACATCCCAGGTGTGGTCTGTGCAACAGCATCAGGGGGCCGGCACCCAGCCTAAACCACCACAACTGGTTAGGCCACACCTTGAGTCCTGTGTCCAGTTCTGGGCTCCTCAGTTTAGGGAAGATGCTGAGATGCTGGAAGGTGTCCAGAGAAGGGCAAGAAAGCTGGGGAGGGGTCTGGAGCACAGCCCTATGAGGAAAGGCTGAGGGAGCTGGGGCTGCTTAGCCTGCAGAAGAGGAGGCTCAGGGGAGACCTTCTTGCTCTCTATAACTACCTGAAGAGAGGTTGTAGCCAGGTGGGGGTTGGTCTCTTCTCCCAGGCAAGCAACTCCAGAACAAGAGGACACAGTCTCAAGCTGTGCCAGGGGAAGTTTAGGCTGGAGGTGAGGAGAAAGTTCTTCCCAGCAAGAGAGACTGGCCATTGGAATGTGCTGCCCAGGGAGGTGGTGGAGTCACCATCCCTGGAGGTGTTCAAGAGGGGATTGGATGTGGCACTTGGAGCCCTGGTTTAGTTAGTCATGAGGTGTTGGGCGACAGGTTGGATCTCTGAGGTCTTTTCCAACCTTATTGTTTCTATGATTCTATGATTTCCTCTCCTGCTGTCTAAAATGGTGACCAACAGCTTAACACTAGGTAGACCAGGAGTGTCCTCATGGACACCAAAGTTTCCACATGTGAATGGAAGTGGATCTGGAGGGTCTCTTGCTCACTGCCACCTCCTTCTTATGTGCTTTTCTTCCAGTGTTACTTTGGAGAAGTGACACTCTCATCTTAGGGCAAAAATTATACAGGATATCGTCAAGGAAGGGATTCTGAACCATCAGTTTCTGGATTGGTTGGGATTTTTGGTGTTTGGGTCATCCCCCCCCGCATTGTTCAGTACTGGATTGTCCCCTGCTTGCCAGCTCAGTTACCATCCAAGAAACCTCTCTTCTGGCTGGGTTTCCTTCTCAGGCTTTACTACTGCCTCTGTGCTCTTTCATCCCAGACTCTCCAGCCAGAGTCAGTCTCTTCTGCCCTGCTCCCTTCCTCAGCCACGTTTTGTGTCATTTCAGATTCCCCATCCTGCCTTGAGGGCTTCTGACACTTCTGTTCATCTTGCTCATCAGCAACCATCACACACTGGGCTGGCTGTCTTCTTCACTGGTGATGCTGGCCTAAACACTTTGCTTCTCTGCTCTTTCCAGATGAACAAGGCTTCCAACTCTTTAGAGATGTGTACACAACTGCTTCCCTGAGCTAACTCAGCAACTTTCATCTCCTTCAGGTACCCCCCTACAAGCCACATCTATTTGGAAAGACCATGAGTGAACACAAAACCCAAGCAAGATGCTGGCAACAAAGCTGCCTCTTTAGTCAGGAGAGATGAAAGGGGACTCAAAGCAGCTCTGTGTAGGATCCTACAGGTAAATGACAACAAAAGAAAGTCAGTGTTCTGTTTTTTCTTGAAGGGCTCAGTGCAGGAAGACCCTTCGTTGGTTGGATGCTGCTGAAGTTTCCACATTAGCTCTGACACACAGGGAGAATATGAAGGCATCATCACAGACAGTTCCAAAAAGGCTTTTTGACCTTGATCAGAAGAGCTAAGTGTGGCAGGTTGAAAGAGGAATGGATGGAGGGATGCACTGGGACATGCCTGTGCCCTTACCTGCTGAAAGGTGTGCAGAGCTGCTCTGTGTGTGTGTGTTTAAAACATGACCCAGAGTTTGCCCCAGGGATGTCCCAGTTTGTTTTCTTTACAGCAGGCTGTAAAAGTGCTTTAATTAATAAAGCACAGGACATGAAGCAGCTCTTTGAACTTCAAAAACCCTGTCAGAGAAGTCAGGTGGGCTGTGATGGTGGAGTCCTCATGCCTGGAGGGACTGAAAAGCCATGGAGATGTGGTGCTGAGTGACATGGTTTAGAGGTGACCTGGAAGTGCTAGCTGAATGCTTGGACTCAAGGATCTTAACCAAAATGATTCCATCATTCTGTGATTTTAGATCAAGACCTTCCCTGAGCCCTCAGAGTTGTTTCCTCCCCAGCCGTGGCCAGGGCAGTGTTGGCATCCAGGATGAATGGGGACGAAGTCATAGAACCATAGAGACATAGAACCATGGAATCACAGAATCATAGAATCATAGAACCAGAGAATGGTTTGGGTTGGAAGGGACCTCAAAGATCATTTAGTTCCACCCCTACCTGCCATGGTCAGGGACATTGCTTACTAGACCAGGTTGCTCAGAGCCACATACAAGCTGTCTTGAAACACTTCCAGGCTTGGAGGCTCCACAACATCTCTGGGCAACCTGTTACACTGCCTCACCACCCACATTGGGAGGAATTTCTTCTTGATGTCTCATCTAAATCCAGCTTCTTCCAGTCTGAAGCCATCAACCCTCATCCTACCCTCTGCATGCCTCTAGACATGCAACCTCCTGACCTGGCAGGTTTGGAGGACTAGTGCAGCTCCATCATGGGAAGGAGAGACAGGTATCCTGAGACCAACATCTCAAGCAGCAAAAGCCAGCACAAGGAGGGGAATATGCAATATCTTTGTGTGGTGGTGAGAGAAAGTTCTCCCCCCACACACAAAGAAACCACGGCTAACTCAGTCAGAGAAGCAAGTGAATAAGCTGTATTTACAAGCAGGAATGAAATGCAGATGGATATATACACAATATACAGTATTTACAATGTATACAGAAATATACAGCAATGAATGCAATACAGAAGACCTTTCCCTCCTCCAGCAGGAGGGTTCCCCCCTCCTGTACCCCCCTCTCTCCCCCTACCTCCCTTTTTTCCTAAAAAGGGTTAGAGAGAGAGAAAAAGGTAATTAAGGAGGAAATTCTGTTAGCTCAAAGCGTGTGCAAGAATTAGTTTTCTTATCTGGTTAGCTTTGTTAATTCAAGGTCAACTCCATCCAGCAGCTGTTGCTTCAGAGAGAGACAGAAACAGACAGGCCAACAGGCACAGACAGAACTGAACAGAAATTCAAACAGAACTAAATCTTAAAGTTGCATTCTACCAATCTACCCATGAAATTCGTTTAGAATATCTGAATGTTTTTCAAAACATACAGCCAGAGTGTTCCAGCAGCTGTCCCTTTCTTAAAGGCACAGCCTAAAACAGTCACACTTTGTCTCCAGCAGAGTGACTCATTAAGCTGTGGCTGCCAGATGGGGCTCATTAATTGCTGTAGATATTGAGGGGGCAGAGTGATCTGAGATCTGCTGAGGAAATATTAATTGCATAAGAAGATAATGATGGAGTAGCAATTCACTTTATGAAATGACACTGCTCTGAGAAGGTGGCGGCTCCAGTGCTGGGGCAAGTGGATACCACAGGGAGTGCTGGGTGTTAGAGTACAGTCAGTACTGTACTCCAGCTGAGCAGCCTCTGAATCACTGGCCCCAGGCACACTCCATATTTCAACTCCCTGACATCTTCACTGCTGCACCAACACTGCAATGGAGTGGGTTTGGCTTTCAAGCAAAGTTAGGACTCTCCAGAACTGCTCTGGGGACCTGCCAGGGTGAGTTGGGTATGTCACCAGGCCAGAAGATCCCCTCCTGCCTTGGGCTGCAGGGACATAGAATCATACAATTGTCAGGGTTGGAAGGGACCTCAAGGTTCATCCAGTTCCAACTCCCCTGCCATGGACAGGGACACCTCACACTACGGCAGGTTGCACACAGTCACATCCAGCCTGGCCTTCAAAACCTCCTATCATTACCTGGCACCCTAAAAAGTCCCTGCCCAGCTTTCTTGTAGCACCCCCCGAGTGGTGTCACCCAGACACATGTCCCTTCTACTGTGCACACACGCTCTTGCCATGGCTGTTGGTGGGCAGGTCCCACCAGTCCCAGTGCCCCTGGGATAGTTGCTGACAAGTGCCTGGCTGGGTCGTGGTGGCTGACTGGAGGACTGTGACAGACTGGTAGTGGAGGCCTCTGCAGACCCAATCCCATTTTGGTAGGAGCATCTGAGACCCACGGCTGGTGTGAGGCTCCAAAGGTGAAGGGGACAAAGTCAATAATATTTACTGTGGTACAGCCAGGGCTTGTTGACATCTGAGCCTTTTCCACAGTCTACAGAGAAAAAAAAAACCACACAACCAAACACTTTGTTTTGTTTCGCTTTATGGAGAGGGAGAGGGAGAGGGAGAGGGAGAGCAGAGTTTTGGAGGGGAGAGGTGAGAGGAGAGGAGAGGAGAGGTTCGGAGAGGAGAGGTTTGGAGAGGAGAGGTTCGGAGAGGAGAGGTTCGGAGAGGAGAGGAGAGGAGAGGTTCGGAGAGGAGAGGAGAGGAGAGGTTCGGAGAGGTTCGGAGAGGTTCGGAGAGGTTCGGAGAGGAGAGGAGAGGAGAGGGAGAGGAGAGGAGAGGAGAGGAGAGGAGAGGAGAGGAGAGGAGAGGAGAGGAGAGGAGAGGAGAGGAGAGGAGAGGAGAGGAGAGGAGAGGAGAGGAGAGGAGAGGTTCGGAGAGGAGAGGAGAGGTTCGGAGAGGAGAGGAGAGGAGAGGAGAGGAGAGGAGAGGAGAGGAGAGGAGAGGAGAGGAGAGGAGAGGAGAGGAGAGGAGAGGAGAGGAGAGGAGAGGAGAGGAGAGGAGAGGAGAGGAGAGGAGAGGAGAGGAGAGGAGAGGAGAGGAGAGGAGAGGAGAGAGGAGAGGAGGAGAGGAGAGGAGAGGAGAGGAGAGGTTCGGAGAGGAGAGGAGAGGAGAGGTTCGGAGAGGAGAGGAGAGGAGAGGAGAGGAGAGGAGAGGAGAGGAGAGGAGAGGAGAGGAGAGGAGAGGAGAGGAGAGGAGAGGAGAGGAGAGGAGAGGAGAGGAGAGGAGAGGAGAGGAGAGGAGAGGAGAGGAGAGAGGAGAGAGAGGAGAGGAGGTTCGGAGAGGAGAGGTTCGGAGAGGTTCGGAGAGGTTCGGAGAGGTTCGGAGAGGTTCGGAGAGGAGAGGAGAGGAGAGGAGAGGAGAGGAGAGGAGAGGAGAGGAGAGGAGAGGAGAGGAGAGGAGAGGAGAGAGAGGAGAGGAGAGGAGAGGAGGAGAGAGGAGAGGAGAGGAGAGGAGAGGAGGCAAACAATCCCTGCTTTGAAACCAGACATCCATGTCCCCTTTATCCAGTGCTCAGAAGTGCTTTACCCTTCACAGCTCCACACAGCCAGGGTCTTGTTCTACCAGCAGTGGCTGAGGACAATCCATCAGGGTGCACAGAAGCTCTCTGGTAACAGCCTGTGTGCAGCTGGGCCAGTGACCTGAGCTGCTCTTCCCTGTACAGAGCCTCTGTGCCGCAAGCTGGCACAGAGGCTGCAGCTCATTCAGTCAGAGGAGGCTGTAGGCAAGGAAGATGCACAAGGTACAAATATGAATGCTTCCTGAATTATCTCCCAAGTTAGTCCTGGTTACGTTCTTTCTTGTATTCTTCTGTCCCTCCACTTGATAGCCTTCAACTCTCTTCCCCATCTTCAGACCTCCCTGCCAGCTCAGGAGCATCCCTCTCCCAGCAGCCAGAAATGGCTGATGTTCTCTCCTGCAGAGTGGGAAGCAAAGCAGCCCACCACTCAGATCTTCCAGAGTGACAGCCCTCTTGTGAACATCCACTGTGGGACAGCCCAGCTTTGGGGAGAGCACCAAAGATTGCTCTGGAATTGTTACGTTATGATTGCAGGAGCACTTCCATGTGCTTTGAGACTGACCATGGTAGCACAGGCTTAGTCCAGAGAGCTTTAACAAAGGGGCAGAACTGCCCCAGAATGAGGAGAAGTGACTTTGAAGAGACACAGCAGGTGAAACCATTGCCAGCTGGCACCAGAATCCATAAGCCCTGAGAGGAGAGGTTGAGGGAGCTGGGGTTGTTTAGCCTGGAGAAGAGGAGGCTCAGGGGAGACCTTCTTGCTCTCTCCAACTCCCTTCAGGGAGTTGGAGATGCAGCTGTTGAGTGAGCCTACCAGGGGTCAGGCTCTGCTTGACCTGCTGCTCTCCAATAGATAAGGGCTGGTGGGAGACGTGACCGTGGGAGGCTGCCTGGGGTGCAGCGACCATGAGATGGTGAAGTTTTCAATATGCAGGGAGATAGGGAGGAGCACCAACAGAACCTTCACCTTGGACTGCCGGAGGGCAAACTTCAGCCTGTGTAAGAAACTTATCTGCAAAGTTCCCTGGGTATCAGCCCTCAAGAACTGAGGGGTGAAGGAGGGTTGGAGCTATTTCAAACAGGAGCTCTTGAAGGCACAGGAACTGGCGGTTCCCATCTGCCGAAAGATGAGCCGGCGGGGAAGGCTCTGGGCCTGGATGAGCAAGCAGCTCCTGGAGGAACTAAGGGAAAAAAGAGGCTGTATCACCTTTGGAAGGAGGGGAAGGCTTCTCAAGGTGTGTGTAAGGAAATTGTTAGATTATATAGGAAAAAAATTAGAGAGGCAAATCCCAGTTGGAACTGAGGTTGGCCGCCTCTGTGAAGGACAATAAAAAGCACTTTTACAAATATGTTAATGCTAAAAAGAAGGGCAGGAAGAACCTGCACTGCCTGTTGGACCTGGAGGGGAACACTGTGACTGAAGACGAGGAAAAGGCTGAGGTCCTGAACACCTTCTTTGCCTCAATCTTTAACAGCGAGGCAGGAGGAGTTCAGGACGAGTGGCCTCCTGAGCTGGGGGATGGGGTCAGGGAGCAGTGTAATGCCCTGGATATCCATGAGGAATTAGTTCAGGACCTGCTGAGCCACTTGGACACTCACAAGTCCATGGGGCCGGATGGGATCCATCCTAGGGTGCTGAGAGAGCTGGCAGGTGAGCTGGCCAAGCCGCTCTCCATCATTTCCTCCAGTCCTGGCTCACCGGTGAGGTCCCAGATGACTGGAAACTGGCCAGTGTGGTGCCCATCCACAAGAAGGGTTGGATGGAGGAACCTGGAAACTCCAGGCCTGTCAGCCTGACCTCAGTGCCAGGGGAAATGATGGAGCAGATCATCCTGGGGACAATAACTGCGCACCTGCAGGATGGCCAAGGGCTCAGGCCCAGCCAACATGGATTCAGGAAGGGCAGGTCCTGCCTCTCCAACCTGATCTCCTTCTATGATCAGGTGACCCACCTGGTGGATGTGGGGAGGCCTGTGGATGTGGTCTACCTGGACTTCAGCAAGGCCTTTGACACTGTCCCCCAGAGCAAACTGCTGGCTAAGCTGTCAGCTCGTGGCTTGAGCAGCAACACTCTGAGCTGGGTTGGGAACTGGCTGGAGGGACGGGCCCAGAGAGTAGTGGTGAATGGTGCCACCTCCAGCTGGAGGCCAGTCCCCAGTGGCGTCCCCCAGGGAACAGTGCTGGGTCCCATCCTCTTCAATGTCTTCACTGACAATCTGGATGAGGGGATTGAGACAGTCATCAGCAAATTTGCAGATGACACCAAGTTGGGAGCAGATGTTGGTCAGTTAGAGGGTGGAAGGGCTCTGCAGAGGGACCTCGACCCACTGGACAGATGGGTGGAGTCCAACAGGATGGCATTCAACAAGTCCAAGTGCCAGGTGCTGCACTTTGGCCACAGCAACCCCATGCAGAGCTACAGGCTGGGGTCGGAGTGGCTGGAGAGCGGCCAAACAGAGAGGGACCTGGGGGTGCTGATTGACAGCCGCCTGAACATGAGCCAGCAGTGTGCCCAGGTGGCCAAGAAGGCCAACCACATCTTGGCCTGCATTAGGAATGGTGTGGCCAGCAGGAGCAGGGAGGTCATTGTGCCCCTGTACTCGGCATTGGTTAGGCCACACCTTGAGTCCTGTGTCCAGTTCTGGGCCCCTCAGTTTAAGAAGGACATCGAGACACTTGAAGGTGTCCAGAGAAGGGCAACAAGGCTGGGGAGAGGCCTTGAGCACAAGCCCTATGAGGAGAGGCTGAGGGAGCTGGGGCTGTTTAGCCTGGAGAAGAGGAGGCTCAGGGGTGACCTCATTGCTCTCTACAACTACCTGAAGGGTGGTTGTAGCCAGGAAAGTGTTGGCCTCTTCTCCCTAGCAACCAGCACCAGAACAAGAGGACACAGTCTCAAGCTGTGCCAGGGGAAGTTTAGGCTGGAGGTGAGGAGAAAGTTCTTCACCGAGAGAGTGATTCGCCATTGGAATGTGCTGCCCAGGGAGGTGGTGGAGTCGCCGTCCCTGGAGGTGTTCAAGAGGGGACTGGATGTGGCACTTGGTGCCATGGTCTAGTCATGGGGTCTGTGGTGACAGGTTGGACTTGATGATCTTCAAGGTGTCTTCCAACCTTAGCGATACTGTGAGACTGTGGTACTGTGTAGCCAGGTGGGCGTTGGTCTCTTCTCCCAAGCAACCAGCACCAGAACAAGAGGACACAGTCTCAAGCTGTGCCAGGGGAAGTTTAGGCTGGAGGTGAGGATAAAATTCTTCCCAGCAAGAGAGATTGGCCACTGGAATATGCTGCCCAGGGAGGTGGTGGAGTCACCATCCCTGGAGGTGTTCAAGAGGGGATTGGATGTGGCACTTGGAGCCATGGTTTAGCTGTCAGGAGGTGTTAGGTATTAGGTAATAGGTTGGACTTGATGATCTCTGAGGTCTTCTCCAACCTAGCTGATTCTGTGATTTCCCAGATCCCACTCTAGCACCTCAGCCTTTGTGATCCACTTGGGTTTGGCTAGAGAAAAATGTTCCCCTTGCCCATGGAAGATGGAGAATGTGAAGCTGAATAGGAGCTGATTCAGATGAGAACGTCCCAGCAGAACAATTGATGCTATTTATAAAGAATGCACTTGTGGCAGTGTGTAATTAGAGGCTTTGCTTTCCACACACCAATTGGAGATAATGACTCTGAAAGACAGTGAAGGGAATCCAAACAGAACAATTTCTGCCCTGAAACTCACTTGCTAAGAACTCCTTCAGCTCTTCACCAAGGTCTCATCTGGAGAGCAGCCATTCTTCGTGACCCAGCCAAATGACCAGGGATGGAGAAGCATCACTGAAGAGAGTTTATTTGAGAAGGCAGCTCCAGCAATTTAGAAATAAAACCTGTGACAACTAGGATGCCTGATTTGTGCTTGTCACAGGGTTTGGAAGGGACCTCTTGAGACCATCTAGTAAAACCACTCACAGCAGGCTGCTCAGGATCACTATGTCCAGGTAGGTTTGGAATATCTCTAGAGAAGGAGACTTCACAACCTCTCTAGGGAGCCTGCTCCAGGCCTCCAGCATCCTTACAATAAATAAGTTTCTTCTCATGTTCTGATGGTACCTCTTGGGTTCCAGTTTGTGCCCACTGCCCCTTGTCCTGTTGCTGAGCACCACTGACGTGTCTGGCCCCATCCTCTTGCCCCCCACCCCTTTAGCTCTTGCTGAGCATTGCTCAGAATCCCCTCTGGGGCTGCTCTTCTCCAGGCTCAACAGTCCCAGGGCTCTCAGCCTTTCCTCCTCACAGAGATGTTCCAAGTCCCCTCAGCACCTTTGTACCCTCTGCGGGACACTCTCCAGTAGTTGCCTCTCACGCTTGAACTGGAAAGCTCAGAACTGGCCTCAGTCCTCCAGCTGTGTTCTCACTAGCATGGCATAGAGGGGGAGGAGAACCTCCCCTAACCTGCTGGCCACACTCTTCTTCATGCACCCTCTCCTGAGCACAGACCATGATGACAGATCAGATTATGATCACAGATCTTAATGCACCCACTGATGATCAGAGATTACTTCTGAAAGCCTCACCTGTTGACAAGCAAGGGCTGAATGCAGAGCTGCCTTTAGCAGTGGAAGCTTCTCTATCTGGTGACCCAAACTTCTGAGGTGAAGCAAAACGTGCCTCCCAAATTCATTGCACACAATTAAACCCAACCTAAAGCTAAAGCTGTTTGGAAAGACAGCAAAGTAGTTCACAAACGTTAAACCAAAATGAAAGCAGGAAGTTGCTTATGAAATCCTTTTGGTCAATATCTTTCCCAAGCTGCCAGAAAGGACTCCCACAAGGTAGCTCAGTTTTCATGAGGCAGCATTCTCTGATGCTGTGCTGGTGTTTGTCCATCCCCAGCTCAGCAGGGAGCCTGGCTGTGTGTGAGGAACCTTGTCAGCGGTTCCTCAGGCATTTGGGAGATGTTTTGGTGCTGAACCGGGAAGAAAATGGAAGCCAAAACGCTGCCCCAAACATGGTCTTCTGCAGCGAGCTCTCACACCAGCACTGCAGCCTGGGCTGATGCTGGCATGCTGGGGGCAGCCACCCCATGTGCAGCAGCAGCTTTTAATTAAATCCTGCCAGGTGGCAATGCTCTTGGAGTCCAAACATCAGAGGGTGTGAGAACTCAGGTGTAGGTGTGGAAGGTCCTGCCTGCATTTACTTGCTGTGTGGGCTCCCTCTTCAATGAAGTATGAATTAATAAAGATCAAACCATTTCCATGTAGACATCATTGTTCCAAACTCATCAAGAATTGCCTTAAAAGCAGCCAAGGGAACAAGTGCAGTCCACATACAAAACAGCTCTTTTTTTTTTTTCACTCCTGTTTTGCAGAGAGGTCAAATGAGCTGTTGATGAGCACAAGTATCTGGCTTGGAGATCAGACAAGTAGCTGGATGCAGAGCTAGAAATAGACACCAAGAAACTAATTTTTCACTCTGTGTGCCCTGGTGTCATTCCTTCTCCTTGTATGTCAGACAGAAATGATAGAATTGCCATGGGAGTGTTGTGAGTTTTTAGTGGTGAAATACTTTGGAAGAGTGGAAGGAAAAAACCCCTCTCATTCCCCATGCTCAGCTCTGTGCTTGGCTGCCTTCTCTGCTGACCACAGAGAAGAGTAACCACCTTCAAGTCTCTTGCCCTAAAGAAATGTATCATTCCTGACTCTTGTTCATAGAATCATAGAATCAATAAGGTTGGAAAAGACCTCAGAGATCATCAAGTTCAACCTATCAGCCAACACCTACTGACTAATTAACTATGACTCCAAGTGCCACATCCATTCCCCTTTGAACACCTCCAGGGATGGTGACTCCACCACCTCCCTGGGCAGCACATCCCAAGGGCCAGTCTCTCTTGCTGGGAAGAACTTTCTCCTCACCTCCAGCCTAAACTTCCCCTGGCACAGCTTGAGACTGTGTCCTCTTGTTCTGGGGCTGGGTGCCTGGGAGAAGAGACCAACCCCCACCTGGCTACAACCTCTCTTCAGGTAGTTGTAGAGAGCAAGAAGGTCTCCCTGAGCCTCCTCTTCTCCAAGCTAAGCAACCCCAGCTCCCTCAGCCTCTCCTCACAGGGCAGTGCTCCAGACCTCTCCCCAGCTTTGTTGCCCTTCTCTGGACACCTTCAAGTGTCTCAATGTCTTAAATTGGGGAGCCCAGAATTAGACACAGGACTCAAGGTGTGGCCTAAGCAGTGCTGAGCACAGGGCACAATGACTTCCCTGCTCCTGCTGGCCACACTGCTCCTGATGCAGGCCAGGATGCCTTTGGCCTTCTTGGCCCCCTGGGCACACTGCTGGTTCATGTTCAGCAGCTGTCCATCAGTAACCCCAGGTCCCTTTCTGCCTGGCTGCTCTCCAGCCACCCTGACCCCAGCCTGTAGCACTGCATGAGGTTTTTGTGGCCAAAGTGCAGCACCTGGCACTTGGACTCATTGAATGCCATCCTGTTGGACTCTGCCCATCATGGGTGCCTCAAACCCCTGGCAACCACAGTGCCACCTGTAATGGGCCTTGTAAGCATCCTTTGGGAGGGAGGTGGGGGGAAGCTGTTCTGGAAGTCAGATGCACACCAGCAGGCTGGGCTTTTCTGCTGAGTTGATGTTCCCATTCCTTCCTGGGTTTGGTTGCCCACCAGCTAGAGACACTGTACTGAGCAAAGCAATGGCACTTCCTCTGCCAGTATCTTCCTCTGAAATCATAATATACTCCACTGCTTGGCAATGTGTTCACTCCTGAGCCTTCAGCCACAAATGGGTTCAGATTAGATGTTTTTCTGTGCTCTGCACTTCATTGCTAGTCATTGGTTCCTCTAGATTTCATTTCTTCCACCTCTGCTTGCTGGGCTCATGAGAACCTGGGTAGAATTGAGTGTTAAATACTTAGAAGTGCTTCCAATAGCATGGGCTGAAATTGGGTAAGCTAAATCCTGTCCAGAAGAGATAGGGACTGAGATGCCAGGACTGGGAATAAGGACCTAAGAAGGAGACACCAACACTGCATCCTACTCCTGCCTAAGACACAGTAATGGACCTCCTATCTGGACCCCAACAACAGTGCAAGCTCTGTGTCTGTAGCTCCCACCTCCAGCCTGGGACCCTGTTTTCCTCATTCTTATTTGACCCAAAGGAATAAGCTGTGGGTAGGACTGAGGTGTAACTCCTAACCTTCAGCACAGCTTTACTGTTTCAGCTTAGCATGGATAATTCATAGAATCATAGAATCGTTCAGGCTGGAAAAGACCTTTAAGGTCATTGAGTCCAACCATTCATTCCTCAGGTGGCTGGTGGTGGGTGATACCTGCTTGCAGCTGGGCCCCCAAAAGCAGTTCCCTCCTCAAAGCAACACAGTTGTGGAGCAGAACAGGCAGTGATGAGACTGAAGGACCCTGAAGCAAAGCTTCTTTCTCTCTCTCTCCCTGATAATTGCAAGGCTCATGTTCCACAGAAACATCCAGCAGCTGCTTGTTTGTGTGTGTCCTTTGGAAAGCCTGGCTGAAACACAAGAGAGGGTACAGCTGGGAGTCCAAAAAGCTTTCAGAGGAGACAAGGCACTTTGCCACCAGTGCTCCACAGGAGGGGCCTTCTGACAGCAGCACCATTTCCAAGTGCATGTAGCATAAAGTCTGTCTAGAATTTATATATTTATTAAATGGAGATACCAGGGGCGGCCTCACACAATTCCAGCATGGTGGGGGTTACAGGGAACCACTGGAGAGTCTCTCTAAAGCACGTTCACAGTACATTAGAGGTTGGAAGGGACCTCAAGAGACCACTGAGTGCACAGGATTACGTCCAGGTGGGTTTCAAAGCATCAGGCTTAGGAGAGCTCCTGAACTGAGCACGAAGTACCAGTGACATTTGATACTCTCTACTTGCAGACCAGAAGGAATCAGCCTGGCACATGACCAAAAGGCACAAAGCTCTGCAGAGAGCTGGGCAGTAATTGCCTGATGCCAAAAGGACAGAGCACAGGGTTCTTTCCTCCCTCCTCTTTATTATTCATAATTAACTTTTCCCTGGGATCTGCAGCCCTGTTGGCTCTGGGTACAGAGCCAGCCTCTGGGAAGCTGCTGGAGGGTGACATTTTAAAAGTGGGGAAGGGATCTAAGCTAGCCCCTGAAATGCAGGATCTCTGCTTCCCAGCCAGTTTCTCTGCTATCCCCGTGCAAATGTATGGATAAATATCCCATTCTCTGCTCTTGACAGGAAGCGGTGCCTGGATGAATAGACATGCAGCTGCCTGCTCATCCCAGGCGCCTCCAGCTTGCAGCCTGCCTCCTGCCTCAAGGAAGTTGGCATTCAAGAGCTGAGACCATGCTAACCCCCAGAGGTGAGCTGGGGAGTCACACAAGCTCACAGAAAACACCTCATGGAAGCAGGTGAAGAGAAGATGAGCTAAGGGTCGGCTCCAGGAAGACCCTAGAGCAGCCTTTCAGTACCTGAAGGAGGCCTGCAAGAAAGCTGGGAAGGGACTTCAGGGCTTGTAATTATAGGATGAGAGGGACTGCACTGAAGCTTGAGGAAAGCAGGTTTAGACTGGAGATTAGGAAGAAATTCTTGACAGTGGGGGTGGGGAGGCACTGGCACAGGTTGCCCAGGGAGGTTGTGGATGCCCTCTCTCTGGAGGTTATACAATACAATACAATACAATACAATACAATACAATACAATACAATACAATACAATACAATACACCAGGTTGAAAGAGACCTTCATGAATGAGGCTTTGAGCAACCTGGGCTAGTGGGAGGTGTCCCTGCCCATGGCAGGGGGGTTGAAACTGGATGATCTTTAAGGTCCCTTCTGACTTAAGCCATTCTGTGAAACCATGCGGCACACCAAGAAGCAGTGAGCTGCAGATATGAACCAGCAAATTTGTGTGCTGCTTCTCTGGGGCTCGATGCAAGTGGAGGCTGCCTGGTTGTCCAACAAAAACAAGGCACAAAAGTAAAAATAACCATGAGTAAAGCTTACTTCAGAGACCTTTCCTCACTGAGGAAGAAAGTCTTAACTCAGTTAAACTCAGGGATTAGGCTTTAGGAGGGGATCAGATGAGACTCTCTGGAGGTACATGTATCAGAGGAACCCAGCTGCAGTGTGAGACCCCTTTTTAATGGCTTAATCAATAACACACAATATTGGACTCCAGGTGAGCTAATGGAGTGTGTTCCTGCCTCTTACCTTAGTCTAAATAAGGTGAAGAGTCCATCTGGAGGTACTTGGATCTCTTGACATTTTCTGGCTGAAAGTCCTGACTCACCTCTGTCTCTCACCCCCAGCATTTGTCCATCACCTGAATTCCACTCAGCTTACCTAAAGCAAGGATGAGGTATGATGCCTGTTGTAGTTACACATTCATGGCAAGCCACTACTCACACTCACAGAGTGTTCCATTTCTGGGGAGGATAAACATTTTCCTCTGGCTTTAGACCTGCTGACAGAGGTAAAATTAAACAGAGCCAACACATGAGACATGGACAGTGTTCTACCAGCAGCACTGCTGCCAGGGCACAGAAAAATCTGTCAGAAGATAAAGCAGGGTGGAGGGAGCTTCGCACCAGCCTTGGCCAAGCAGGGTTTTGTTCTTTGGTTGTGAGCCCCCTGGCATGGCTGTTCCTCGGCACTGTGGTGTTTCCTTCCTTGCTCTCTGGAGAGCTGGGTTGGAGGCTTTCTCCGGCAGCCACGTGCTGCTACCCTTGTCCATTGTGGAGGGCCAAAGGTGGAGATATGAGGAGACAGTATGGTTTTGAAGGGGCGCCAATTTGAGGGCTCCTGGCAGGCACAATGTCTCTGGACTTCACATTCAGGATCATAGAATTACAGAATGCTATGGGTTTGGAAGGGACCTCCAGAGAACATCGAGCCCAGCTCCCTGCCAAAGGAGGACAACTTAGGGCAGGACGCACAGGAATGAAGCCAGGCAGGTTTTGAAGATCTGTAGAGAAGGAGACTCCACAACCTCTCTGGCCAGCCTGCTCCAGGGCTCTCTCACCCTCACAATAAAGAAGTTTTTTCTCATGTTGAGCTGGAATTTCCTGTGATTGAGTTTATGGTTTTTATCCCTCATCCTACCACTGAAAAGAGACTGGCTCCATCTTCCTACGCTTCAGATGTTTGTAGACATTGGTAAGATCCCCTCCAGGCTGCACACCCCCAGCTCCCTCAGCCTGTCCACACAGCAGAGATGTTCCAACCCCTGATCATTCTTGTGGTTAGCTATGAGAACGTGTCCTGCACAAATAGACATAGGACATTTTTCTCTAACCCAGTTTTTCTTTCTGTGCTTTCTTCATGTATTGGTGAGCAATAAACACTTCAGGAATGCCACAGTGGGGAATTAACTCTTTCCAGAGGCTAACTTTTTTCAGAGGCAGGATAAGAGAGTTGGTTTCTCCAGGGTCCCTCTATAACCAGTGAAGAAAAGCTCATTGAAGAGAGATGTTAGCTGCTTTAGACTTCATGACTAAGCTCTTCACTGTACATTTGTCGGCAGGAGCTCCTTACCCTACACCAAAGGAGCAGGCAGGCCTTTTTCTTTCTAACTGCAGTGAGGGCAGTGCCTGTCATGATTTTATTCACATCAAATACAGCAATTGCTGAGCACGGGGGATGTGCAGAGCTTGACATGGCTCTGCTGGGCTCTCCAGCTGAAGCAGGACCAGCATTGCTCTCCTCCAATCTACAGGCTTATGCCCAGCCAATAGCACTTTGTGCCACTCTCCTTGGCACAGGGAGAGCTGGTGGCAGTCCCTGCTGGGTTGCCAGGATCCCACTGAGACAGGAATCTGCCCTAGTGTGATGCTGTGCTCTGCAGGGTTGAGGTGGTCTGGGGCAGTGGTGGAGGGTGCAGGGCTCCTCTTGACTTATGGGAGCCAAAAGGTGTGATGAGAAGGTGATGCTGGTATTTGAAGAAAACTTCCATCGAGGAGCCTGTCTCCCACCACAGCCTCCCAGACAAGCTGAGGAAGTGTGGGTTAGATGAATGGGCAGCGAAGTGGATTGAGAACTGGCTGAAGGACAGAGCAGAGGGTTGTGACCAATGGTGCATGGTCTAGTTGGAGGCCTGTAGCCAGTAGTGTTCCCCAGGGGTCAAGACTGAGTCCAGTCTTGCTCAGCATCTTCGTCATCCCCCATCTGTATGAAGGGACAGAGCCAGTTTATGGATGGTACCAAACTAGGAATAGAGGCTGGCACCCAATCAGGCTGTGATGCCAGTCAGCCAGACCTGGACAGGCTGGAGAGCTGGATGGAGGGCAACCTCATGAAGTTCAACAAAGGCAAGTGTAGGGTTCCCCTGTACCTGGGGAGGAATCACCCCTTGCACCAGTACAGGTGAGGGGGCACCTGCTGGAAAGCAACTCTGCAGAGAAGGACCTGGGAGTGCTGGTGGACAACAGGTTCACAATGACCTAGCAATGTGCCCTCATGGCCAAGAAGGCCAATGGTCTTCTGGGGTGCACTAAGAAGAATGTGGTCAGCAAGTTAAAGGAGGTTCTTCTACACCTCTACTAAGGCCCTAGGGAGGCCTTGTCCAGAGTATTGTATGCAGTTTGGGGCCTCCCCACTTCAGGAGGAACAGGGAACTACTGGAAAGAGTCCAACAGAGGGCCATGAGGATGATTAGGGGACTGGAGCATCTCTCCTACAAAGAGAGGATGAGAGACCTGGGTCTGCTTAGCCTGGAAAGTAGAAGACTAAGAGTAGATCGTATAAATGCATATTATTAGCTAAAGGGTGGGTGTCATGAGGATGGGGATGGGTTCTTCTCAGTGGTGGCCAGTGATAGGACAGTGGGTACAAACTAGAACACAGGAGGTTTCACTTGAACTTAAGGAGAAGCTTCTTTACTCTGAAGGTGGTTGAGCACTGGAGCAGGCTGTCCAGAGAGGTTATGGAGGCTTCTTCTCTGGAGACTGGCAAAATCCACCCGGATGTGTTCTTGTGCAGCCTGCTGTGGGTGATCTTACTTTAGCAGAGGGGTTGGGCTAGGTGGTCTCCAGAGGTCCCATCCAACCCCCACCATGCTGGGATTCTGTGATACAGCACAAAAACCTTCAGGCAATCTCACAGAAACAAAGTTCTGAAAAAACAAGCCCATGACAGGAAGGGAGTGATCCAGCAGCAGCCTCTGATGGTGTGTTTTGAAAGGAAGAGGGAGGATGGGTCTGCAGGGTAGGCTGGAGCTGCCTTTCTCCTGGGAGATGCTTTGCTGTCTTCTGAAGCTCCCAGATCTGAGCCTGCTGCCCACCCACCCATGGCTTACACTGCTCTGCGTGGGTGAAGAAATTCCTCTGCCTGTTCCTAAACCTCCTGGGGCTGAGCAGGAGACAGGCTGTGTCGGGGAACTTGGTCATTAGATGAGAGTGTTCATTCAAGAAGCCCTCCCAGGATGGGCACAACCAGCCCAGCACGCAGAGGAGAAGCCTTGGGTGCCAGGGGCTGTGTGTGGGAAGGGACAGCAGCCCTGACAAGCTGAGATCTGCTGGCTGTAACCGAACAAAAGAAAACAGAAATGCATCTCCAGCTCCTTCAGGCTTTCCTCCTCAAAACAAGCTGCACATAGGAGGCATCTCTGTCCTTGCTCTGGGCTCATCAGACAGCATCAGGGAAGAGTGCTGACCTTCCAAAGCAGCACAACCGCCTATAAATGCATATAAACATCTAAGGTGAAATCCAGAGGGGCCATGGTCCCTGGGAGGAAAAGAGGCTGAACGCTGCAAGGGTGAGCCGGAGGAGGCCGAAGGAAATGACCTGCACTGCTGGGAATGTAAGGGGGGAAATGGAAAAGAGGAAAAGAGCAATTCTGAGCTAAGCTGCTAAATTCCTCCTGGGAGGAGGCACCTCCCCAGGAGAGCTGGGCCATAAAAATGCTTTGCTTTTGTCTCTCCCAGAAGGTCCTGCTTTGCTAGCAGGAAGACAGCCTCCTGCCTCATCCCACAGGCTGGATTGGCACGGGGAGTGGAAGCCCAGCTGGGCAGTTTCCCTTCTCAGCAGATTTCTTTGGCACGCGGCTATTTTTTCACCACTCTCATCACTGCTGAGCAAGTGACAGATCTGCTGGAGAGCCTTGCAGACAGTTTAGATTCACTCAGGCCCCAGCTCTGTTTCCCAGGGACAGAAAACTCCACTTTCTCCATCTGCCAGGCACAGAAGGACTTCTTTTGTACCAAACAACACAGTTTTCCAACATCTAATTGCTTTGTTTTATAAGCCTGATGTGGTGAGGCTGCCCCTGTTCCCCTGTGGTCTGCTGTTAACATCTCAGATACATCCAGCAGGTCTAGGGAGGTTCTTCTCCCTCTCTGCTCTGCCCTGTTGAGACCACACCTGCAAGCCAGTTTTGGGCTCCCCAGTTCAAGAGAGACAGAGACCTGATGGAGAGAGTCCAAGGGAGAGCCATAAGGATGATTAGGGGACTCGAACATCTCCTCTATGAAGAGAGACTGAGAGCCCTGAGGTTGTTTAGTCTGGAGAAGAGAAGGCTGAGAGGGATCTAATCAATGTCTATCGATAGCTGAGGGGTGGGTGTCAAGTGGAGGAAGCTAAGCTCTTTTGGATGGTGTGCAGTAATCAGACAAGGAACAACAGATACAAGCTTGAATGGAGAAGATTTCACCTCAACATGAGGAGAAACTTCTTTACAGTGAGGGTGAGAGAGCCCTGGAGCAGGCTGCCCAGAGAGGTTGTGGAGTCTCCTTCTCTGGGGACTTTCCTAACCCCCCAGATGCATTCCTGTGTGGACTCCCCTGAGTGATGCTGCTTTGGCAGGGGTTCGGATTGGATAATCTCTGGAGGTCCCTTCCAACCTCTAATGTTCTCTGATCTTGTGATCTGGCTTTGCCCTGCCCTCACATTTCTGATGCTGGAGGAGTTCCTCAGCCAGGCATTTGTGCCTCTTCACCTGGTGCTGCTCTCATCGGGTGCCCTACTAACACCTGGAAGTTACATGTCTAATATTTCTGTACCCACTGAGATTTCAAAGTGTTGCTGGACTCAAATATGAGAGCCACACATGGGTTGCTGAAATAAGAGTATATCTTACCTCTTTCATAAACATCTTCTTCTCTATGTCACACCTCCCGTTCCAAGCAGGGGAAGGTGCCAGCCCTGTCTTGTAAATAGTGAAGTGGATAACATAAAGATGCCAAAACTCTTCTGCTGAAACCACACTGCCAGCTCCCAAAGCAGAGTCTGAACTCTTGGCACCCTGTGACCATACTCTGTCCATCTGACCCCTCTCAAGCTTTGTGGACCTTATAGAATCATAGAATTGTCCAGGTTGGAAGGGACCTCAAGGATCATCCATCTCCAACCCCCCTGCCATGGGCAGGGACTCCTCACACTACATCAGGTTGCTCACAGCCACATCCAGCCTGGCTGCAAAAACCTCCAGGCATGAGGCTTCCATCACCAACCTAGCAACCTGTGCCAGTCTCTCCCCATGCTCTCTCATGGGGAACAACTTCTTCCTAACATCCAATCTCAATCTCCCCACTTCTAGTTCTGCTCCACCCTCCCAGTCCTATCACTCCCTGACAGCCTAAAATGTCCCTCCCCAGCTTTCCCCCAGACCCCTTCAGACACTGGAAGGCCACAATGAGGTCTCCTTGGAGCCTTCTCCTCTCCAGATTGATCAGCCCCAACTCTCTCAGTCTGTCTCCATAGGAAAGCTTCTCCAGCCCTCTGCTCATCGTTGTGGCCCTTCTCTGGACACCATCCAGCACCTCCAGATCCTTTTTGTAACAGGGGCTCCAGAACTGGACGCAGTGCTCCAGCTGCGATACTCCTTTGTGTCCCCGCTCTGTGACCAAGGGTGCTGATCTCTGGTGCTCCCTTTGTCCATGTCACACACAACTCTGTCCCAGCACCAAGTCTGCTGTTTGCACAGGCCATTCATTAGGGATAAGTAGAGCAGGGAGCAATGAATGTTGCTAATTGCATATAATTATGGATCCCAATTCTCTTCTCATGCTGTATGTGTGTGTTTATAGGGCAATTACACAGCAAAGAGGATGCAATTAGACTGATCTATGCTGAAGGGCTGCACTTGTCACTGAGTGCTGAAATGGATGGTCTCCAAATGGGGATGCCAGCTCCTTTCAATGGAGTTCCCCCAGAATCCAGCTCCTGCCAGGTTCTCCACTTCAGCCCTGACCACTGATGGTCATTTTCATAGAATCATAGAATGTTTTGGGTTGGAAGGGACCTTAAAGATTATCCAGTTCCAACCCCTCTGCCATGGGCAGGGACACCTCCCACTAGATCAAGCTGGCGCAAGGCCTCATCCAACCTGACCTTGAACACCTCCAGAGAGGTGGCATCCACAGCTTCCCTGGGCAACCTGTTCCAACGTCTCACTACCCTCACTGGAAAGTTTCTTCTGAATCTCTAGTCTAAATCTCCCTGTCTTCCAGCTTTAAGCCATTCCCTCTTGTCCTATTACTTTGTAAAAAGGCCTTTGTAAAAAGTGTCTTCCCAGCTTTCCTGTAGGCCCCTTTCAGGTACTGGAAGGCTGCTCTAAGATCACAGGATCCCAGGAAGTTAAGAGTTGGGCCTCCAACTCCAAAGATCAAGTCGAACCCCCTGCCAGAGCAGGATCATAGAATCTAACAGAGGTTGCACAGGAATGCAATGACCCTGGAGACTTTTCTGGAAGCCTGTGATGTTCCTGGAGCCTTCTCTTCTTCATGCTGAACAGCCCCAACTCACTCATCCTGTCCCCACACGGGAGGTGCTCCAGCCCTCTGATCATCTTCATGGCCTCCTCTGAGCATTCTCCAACAGTGCCACGTACTTCTTGTGTTGGGGGGACCAAAACTGGACACAGTACTCCTGCTGGGGTCTCATGAGAGCATAGTAGAAGAGCAGAATCATCTCCCTCATCTGGCTGGTCACATCTCTTTGGATGCATCCCCTTATGGGCTTCAAGCAACCATAGCTGGCTCATATGGAGTTTATCTGGTTTGTCTCGTTCTGCTGCTCCTGAGACAAGCAGATGTCCCAGTCATGTGCTGCCTCTATTAACCATCCACTTCGCTTGCCATTCCTTCCCTCTTGGCTGAAGCACATGTACTGCTCAGACACATGTGCCACGACTTTACAATAGAATAGAATAGAATAGAATAGAATAGAATAGAATAGAATAGAATAGAATAGAATAGAATAGAATAGAATAGAATAGAATAAAATAGACTAGACTAGACTAGACTAGACTAGACTAGACTAGACTAGACTAGACTAGAATAGAATAGAATAGAATAGAATAGAATAGAATAGAATAGAATAGAATAGAATAGAATAGACCAGGTTGGAAGAGACCTTCAAGATCATCGCGTCCAACCCATCAACCAATCCAACCCACCCAAACAACTAACCCATGGCACCAAGCACCCCATCAAGTCTTCTCCTGAACACCTCCAATGATGGCAATTCCACCACTCTCCCAGACAGCCCATTCCAATGGGCAATCACTCTCTCTGTGTAGAACTTCTTCCTAACATCCAGCCTAAACTTCCCCTGGCACAGCCTGAGACTGTGTCCTCTTGTTTTGGTACTCGTTGCCTAGGACAAGAGACCAGCCCCTGCCTGTCTACAGCCTCCCTTAAGGTTGTTGTAGAGAGCAAGAAGGTCACCCCTGTGTCTCCTCTTCTCCAGGCTAAGCAGCCCCAGCTCCCTCAGCTTCTCCTCATAGGGCTTGTGTTCCAAACCCCTCACCAACTTTGTTGCCCTTCTCTGGACATGTTCCAGCAAGTCAACATCCTTCCTAATCTGAGGGGCCCAGAACTGGACACAGGACTCGAGGTGTGGCCTAACCAGTGCTAAGTCCAGGGGGAGAATCACCTCCCTGCTCCTGCTGGTCACGCTGTTCCTGATGCAAGCCAGGATGCCATTAGCCTTCTTGGCTGCCTGGACACACTGCAGTACATTGACCAGTACCCCCAGGTCCCTTTCTGCCTGGCCACTCTCCAGCCACTCTGACCCCAGCCTGTAACACTGCCTGGGGTTGCTGTGGCCAGTGTGCAGAACCTGGCACTTGGATGTGTTCAGTCTCATGGCCTGGGACTCTGCCCATCTGTCCAGCCTGGCAAGGTCCCTCTGCAGAGCTCTTCTACCCTCTAACAGATCAACTCCTGCCCCCAGCTTGGTGTCATCTGCAAATTTACTGATGATGGACTCCATCCCCTCCTCCAGATCATCAAGAAAGATATTGAAGAGCATGGGGCCCAGTACTGATCCCTGGGGGCACCACTGGTGCCTGGCCGCCAGCTGGATGTGGCACCATTCACCACCACTCTCTGGCTTGGCCCTTCAGCCAGTTCCTAACCCAACACAGTGTGATCCTGTCCAAGCCATGGGCTGCCAGCTTGGCCCGGAGTTTGCTGTGGGGGACAATGTCAAAGGCCTTGCTGAAGTCCAGGTAGACCACATCCACAGGCCTCCCCAGATCCACCAGGCAGTCACCTGATCATAGAAGGAGATCAGGTTGGTCAGGCAGGACCTGCCCTTCCTAAATCCATGCTGGCTGGGCCTGATCCCTTGGCCAACCTGTAAGTGCTGTGTGATCACACTCAAGATGACCTGATCCATAACCTTGCCTGGCACTGAGGTCAGGCTGACAGGCCTATAATTCCCCGGCTCTTCCAACTGGCCCTTCTTGTGGATGGGCACCACGTTGGCAGCTTCCAGTCTTCTGGGACCTCTCCAGTGAGCCAGGACTGCTGAAAAATGATGGAGCATGGCCCTGCCAACTCATCTGCCAGCTCTCTCAGCACCCTAGGATGGATCCCATCTGGTCCCATGGACTTGTGGGAATCCAAGTGGTTAAGGAGAGCTCTAACTTCCTTCTCCTGGAACAGAGGAGAACTATGCAGCTCCCTGGCTCCATCTGCCAGCTGTGCAGGCCAGATGTCCAGAAGACATTCAGTCCTGCTAGTAAAAATTGAGGCAAAGAAGGTGTTAAGTCCCTCTGCCTTTTCCTCATCTTTTGTCACTACGTTCCCCTCCGTGTCAACCAAGGAGTGGAGGTTGTCCTTGGCCCTCCTCTTGCTATTAATATGCTTATAGAAGGATTTTTTGTTGTCCTTCACAGCAGATGCCAGTCTAAGCTCTAAATGTGCTTTTGCCTCCCTAATTTTCTTCCTACAAGACCTAGCAACATCCCTAAACATCCCATGGGTTGCCTCCCCTTTCTTCCAAAGATGATACACCCTCTTTTTTTCCCTTAGTTCTATTAGAAGTTCATTGCCCATCCAGGCTGGCCGTCTGCCCCGGCGGCTCATCTTCCGGCACACCGGCACAGCCTGTTCCTGCGCCTTCAAGAGTTCTTCCTTGAAGCAGCTCCAGCTCTCCTGGACCCCTGTGTTTTTAAGGGCTGTTTCCCAAGGAACCTTCTGAGTTAGTTCCTTGAGTAACCTAAAGTCTGCCCTCCTGAAGTCCACAGTGGAGGTCTTCTTGCTGCCCCTCTTAGGTTGACTGAGTACTGAAAACTCAATACAATAATAATACAATACAATACACCAGGTTGGAAGAGACCTTCAAGATCATCGCGTCCAACCCATCAACCAATCCAACCCACCCAACAACTAGACCATACAGCCAAGCACCCCATCAAGTCTTCTCCTGAACACCTCCAATGAAGGTGACTCCACCACCTCCCCAGGCAGCCGATTCCAATGGGCAATCACTCTCTCCGTGTAGAACTTCTTCCTAACATCCAGCCTAAACCTGCCCTGGCGCAGCCTGAGACTGTGTCCTCTTGTTCTGGTGCTGGCTGCCTGGGAGAAGAGGCCAACCTCTGCCTGGCTAAAACCTCCCTTCAGGGAGTTGTAGAGAGCAATAAGGTCACCCCTCAGTCTCCTCTTCTCCAGGCTAAGCAACCCCAGCTCCCTCAGCCTCTCCTCATAGGGCTTGTGTTCCAAACCCCTCACCAGCTTTGTTGCCCTCCTCTGGACACGTTCCAGCAAGACAACATCCTTCCTAAACTGAGGGGCCCAGAACTGGACACAGGACTCAAGGTGTGGCCTAACCAGTGCAGTGTACAGGGGCAGAATGACCTCCCTGCTCCTGCTGGCCACACTCTTCCTGATGCAGGCCAGGATGCCATTAGCCTTCTTGGCTGCCTGGGCACACTGCAGGCTCATGTTCAGCCTACAATCAACCAGTACCCCCAGGTCCCTCTCTGCCTGGCCGCTCTCCAGCCACTCTGACCCCAGCCTGTAGCACTGCCTGGGGTTGTTGTGGCCAATGTGCAGAACCCGGCACTTGGATGTGTTAAATCTCATGCCATTGGACTCTGCCCATCTGTCCAGCCTGTCGAGGTCCCTCTGCAAAGCCTCTCTGCCCTCCAGCAGATCAACTCCTGCCCCCAGCTTGGTGTCATCTGCAAATTTACTGATGATGGACTCAATGCCCTCATCCAGATCATCAATAAAGATGTTGAAGAGCATGGGGCCCAGCACTGATCCCTGGGGCACACCACTAGTGACAGGCCGCCAGCTGGATGTGGTGCCATTCACCACCACTCTCTGGGCTCGGCCCTCCAGCCAGTTCCTAACCCAATGCAGTGTGCTCCTGTCCAAGCCACGGGCTGCCAGCTTGGCCAGGAGTTTGCTGTGGGGGACAGTGTCAAAGGCCTTGCTGAAGTCCAGGTAGACCACATCCACAGGCCTCCCCACATCCACCAGGCGGGTCACCTGATCATAGAAGGAGATCAGGTTGGTCAGGCAGGACCTGCCCCTCCTAAATCCATGCTGGCTAGGCCTGAGCCCCTGGTCATCCTGTAAGTGCTGTGTGATCGCACTCGAGATGACCCGTTCCATAATCTTGCCTGGCACTGAGGTCAGGCTGACAGGCCTATCATTCCCTGGCTCGTCCAACCGGCCCTTCAATTATCCCGTGGTCACTGGTGCCTGAACACTCTCCGACCACCACATCACCCACCAGCCCTTCCCTGTTGGTGAAGAGGAGGTCAAGCATAGCCTTACCCCTGGTAGGCTCGCACAGCACCTGGGATAAGAAGCTGTCCTCCATGCACTCTAAGAACCTCCTAGACTGCCTCCTCTCTGCTGTGTTGAGATCCCAGCAGATATCAGGCAGGTTGAAGTCACCCATGAGAACGAGGTCAGGCGATCTTGAGACAGCCTTAAGCTGCCTATAGAATGCTTCATCAACATCCTCCTCCTGGTTGGGTGGTCTATAACACACTCCAACCAGGATATCTGTCCTGCTGGTCTTCCCTCTAATTCTCACCCACAAGCACTCAACCTGATCATCCCTGATCTCCAGCTCAATGGCATCAGTGTCTGCCTGATGTACAGGGCCACCCCTCCACCCCTTCTTCCTTGACTGTCTCTCCTGAAGAGCCATCAATTGCAGCACTCCAGTCATGTGAGTCATCCCACCACGTCTCTGTGATGGCAACTACATCCTAACTTTCCTGCTGCAACAAGGCTTCCAGTTCCTCTTGTTTGTTGCCCATACTTTGTTCATTAGTGTACATGCACTGCAGCTGGGCTGCTGGTTTCACCCCTGGCTCTAGCTTATCACCCCCAGACTCCTGCCTGGGGGGACTGGTTTCAGCCCCTTCCCCCTTCAAATCTAGTTTGAAGCCCTATCAATGAGACCTGCCAATTCCCTTCCTAGAACCTTTTTACCTTTGGAGAACAGGCCATTCTTGTATACTGTGACCTTTCCCTCCTCTGGGACAGATGTACTCCATCTGTTGCCAGCTGACCTGGTGCAGTAGAAAGTTTTTCAAGATCGAAAAACCCCAAATGCTTTTGATTGCACCAGCCACTTGTTGACTATAGCAAAAAGAAAATGGAAGTGAGGCTCGTTAAGCCGCCCCTTCCCGCCAGCTGCGGTCCTGAGGGAGGATGATTAGGTCCCGACAAAGGCCTGCAGAACCTCCCCTACTGAAACCACCACTCACCCTATGCAGCAGCACAGCTGCAGCGGGGCCTGGCTCAGGGCACCTGAGCATGACGCAGATTCCTGAAGGCTCCCCTACCATCACATGGCGCCACCCACCTCGCCCCTTGTTAAAGGGGCGAGCAGGCTGGCATGTGTACAAAGCCAGGCAGCCCCCACACTGGACACCTTCCAGCAGCTCAACATCTTTCCTAAACTGAGGAGCCCAGAACTGGACACAGGACTTAAGGTGTGGCCTAACCAGTGCAGTGTACAGGGGCAGAATGACCTCCCTGCTCCTGCTGGCCACACTGTTGCTGATGCAGGCCAGGATGCCATTGGCCTTCTTGGCCACCTGAGCACACTGCTGGCTCCTGTTTAGCCTACTATCAACCAGAACCCCCAGGTCTCTTTCTGCCTGGCCGTTCTCCAGCCACTCTGACCCCAGCCTGTAGCACTGCCTGGGGTTGCTGTGGCCAATGTGTAGAAGCTGGCACTTAGACGTGTTCAATCTCATGCCCTTTGTGGTGGGTTGACTGCCATTCTGAAAAAAAAAACCAAAGCAGGGTAGAAGACTTGCAGGTATTTGCACTACCTGCAGGGCGTTTCCTCCCCACTTCCCCCTTCCCCCCCCCCAACACCGGGAAGCTGAGTCTGTTCCACTCCCCCTCCCTGCCCAGCTAGGGTATAAAAAGCAGGGTATTGCAGCTATTAGCTCTCTTTTTGGCTCCTGCCTCTGCTGGATGAGAGCTACTGCAGCTGCTCTCCTGCTCCTCTGCCATGTGGTCAGACCTGATCCTTCCCCCTGCTGCCTCCGTGCCTCTTCAGAGAGAGACTGCTTTTGTATTCTTCCTCTTTGTCCCCCTCCCATCCATCCCTGTTCCTTGCCCTTGTGAACCTTACCTGTTATTGATATATATATATTGTTTAAAGAAAATTCTTTACCTCTCTACTTCCAAGCCAACTCCAAATTATTGTTTAGTGGATTTGCTCCTTCCTTTTTCCCCCTCTTTGTTGGGAGGGAGGAGGGGGAGCAGGGGAGAGATTCTCAGCCTTGCCCACATCTGAGCTCTTAACTCCCAGTTAAGGCTCAAACCACCACACCCTTGGACTCTGCCCATCTGTCCAGCCTGGCAAGGTCCCTCTGCAGAGATCTCCTACCCTCTAACAGATCAACTCCTGGCCCCAACTTGGTGTCATCTTCAAATTTACTGGGGTCTTGCTGACACAGGATTTTGAAGACAGCCTAAGTAGGTGTTGAGTGATTAGCTGATGCCAGATGTTCACGCTGTTCCCTGCATGAAATGATCCTGCAGGACAGAAAAAACCATTGTGTGTTTCTGCAGCTCCATTGGGAGTCTCAGGGTGGTGGGATGTGCTCTCTGTTCCTGGTCCTGAAGAAGAGGTTATCTATTTTTACAGTGCTTCAGCAGAGGGAGTGGAAACTCGTTGGAACTCCTTATCAAGGCTTCAGTAAGACTGTTAGGTAAGAAGAATGAAGCTGGCAGGAGGTGCTGGGAAGGAAGCATTCCCTGCTGCTGCCTTTCCTCTCAGCTGAGTGAATAAACAAGCCTCCTCAAGTGCCCACAGTTGTCAGTCCAGCACTTCTAGCCAGAGCTGGCATCTCAGGAACAGAGATGATGCTGGATCAATGAAGTCTTTGCTAAGAATAGCTGCACAAACATCACTTTGGGCTTTCTGTAACATTTACCTGCCAGCTCCTCAAACCCAATCTACAGAGGCTGCTCAAACAGGCACATCCTTCAGTACAACCAGTATTTTGCTTGCCCATGAATGCAAAACCTTTCAGGGCTCAGAAATCCCAGCCTTCAGTTAGAAGTCACACACAGAAACATTCAGGTTGGAAAAGCCCCTCAGGATCACCAAGTCCAACTGATAACCCTACTCTGCAAGGTTCACCCCTAAAACATATCTGCAAGTACCACATCCAAACCACTGTTAAACACATCCAGGGTTGGTCACTCCACCACCTCCCTGGGCAGCACATTCCAGTGCCTGACCACTCTTTCCCTGAAAAGATTTTTCCTAGTGTCCAGTCTAAACCTAACCAGTCTCAGCTTGAGGCCATTCCCTTTCGTTTGTTTGGGGGCAAGAGTTGATCAGTTAGAGTGTAGAAGAGCTCTACAGAGGGACCTTGCCAGGCTGGACAGATGGGCAGAGTCCAAGGGCATGAGATTGAACACACCCAAGTGCCAGGTTCTACACATTGGCCACAACAACCCCAGGCAGTGCTACAGGCTGGGGTCAGAGTGGTTGGAGAGCAGCCAGGCAGAGAGGGACCTGGGGGTACTGGTTAATAGTAGGCTGAACGTGAGCCTGCAGTGTGCCCAGGTGGCCAAGAAGGCCAAGGGCATCCTGGCCTGCATCAGAAATGGTGTGACCAGCAGGAGCAGGGAAGTCATTGTGTCCTGTGCTCAGCACTGCTTAGGCCACACCTTGAGTCCTGTGTGCAGCTCTGGGCCGCTCAGGTTAGGGAAGATGCTGAGATTCTGGAAGGTGTCCAGAGAAGGGCAAGAAAGCTGGGGAGGGGTCTGGAGCACAGCCCTGTGAGGAGAGGCTGAGGGAGCTGGGGTTGCTTAGCCTGGAGAGAAGAGGAGGCTCAGGGGAGACCTTCTTGCTCTCTCCAACTCCCTGAAGGGAGGTTGTAGCCAGGTGGGGGTTGGTCTCTTCTCCCAGGCAGGCACCCAGCACCAGAACAAGAGGACACAGTCTCAAGCTGTGCCGGGGGAGGTTTAGGCTGGATGTAAGGAGAAAGTTCTTCCCAGCAAGAGAGATTGGCCCTTGGGATGTGCTGCCCAGGGAGGTGGTGGAGTCCCCATCCCTGGAGGTGTTTAGGAAGAGCCTGGCTGAGGCACTTGGTGCCATGGTTTAGTTGATCAAATGGTGTTGGGTGATAGGTTGGACTTGATGATCTCTGAGGTCTTTTTCAACCTGGTTAATTCTATTCTATTCTATTCTATTCTATTCTATTCTATTCTATTCTATTCTATTCTATTCTATTCTATTCTATTCTATTATATTCTATTCTATCACTAATTAACTGTGATAATTAGAATGCAGCTGGAGCCTTGGATGCATCAGAAAGATGTGTTGGATGATCTCTGGCTGTGAAACCTTTCTGTCTCTTCCTGAGGTTGGAGAAAAACCACCATGCAGTTTGGTGGGTCCTCACTTTCCACTATGAACTCTTGCTGTAGAAATAGTGATCACAGTTAAGTTGTTAGCACAGGGATGCTACCGGTGGCAAAGTGAATGACACAGAGATTTGGAAAGCCACCTACAGCAGAAAACAAACTGTGAGAGTTTCACAGTTTCATGGTTTCACTGAGAATTTTTGGGTTGTTCAGCGCCGTCAGTCTAGGGCTGCTTGGCAGAAATGACTCTTCCATCACCCATGTGAAATGGATCAGGAGGAGTCCCCAGTTCATAAGATGCCTTGAGTCAAAACTAGCTCAGAAAGTCACCCAAAGTAAAGGGCAGAGATTTAGGCATGCCTATTACCTCCTTCTGAGGAGTGTTGATGAAGTGTGTAGATGTGGGTTCTTCAGGACATAGTTTCATGGCCATGGTAGTCGAGTTATGGTTGGACTTGATGATCTTAAAGGTCTTTTCCAACTTTCTATGATTTTTAAACCTGAGCAGACCAGATGTGATGAAGCAGCTCCTTATGTCCAGGAGGAAGCAGCAGCTGATTAGCAGCTGAATGAGGCCCACTTGGCAATGCTGATCCCCCTGCCAAGGGCGGGCAGGGGCACATCTGGGGGAGCTGGGTGGGAGCTGCAGGGAGGCAGCCTCAAAACTCAGCACCATTTGCTCAGTGTTGGCCATTCCTCCTTGTTTGGGTTGCTGTGAGTATGGGCAAGGGGATTGCAACCACTGATTCTGAAAGTCCTTTAGATCAAAGATCTTTTATCATCTTCTCTTGGTGAAAAGGAGGCTCAGGGGACACCTTCTTTCTCTCTACAACTACCTGAAGGGGAGTTGTAGCCAGGAGGGGGTTGGTCTCTTCTCCCAGGCAACCATCACCAGGACAAGAGGACAGAGCTCAAGCTGTGCCAGGGGAGGTTTAGGATGAAGGTGAGGAGAAAGTTCTTCCCAGCAAGAGAGATTGGCCCTTGGAATGTGCTGCCCATGGAGGTGGTGGAGTCACCTTCCCTGGAGGTGGTCAAGAGGGGACTGGACGTGGCACTTGCAGCCATGGTCTAGTAGGCATGAGGTGTTGGGTGACAGGTTGGACTTGATGATCTTTGAGGTCTTTTCCAACCTTATTGATTCTATGATTCTAAAATGATTTCTTGATTTGAAAATGAATGTCACAGTAGTTCCTAGCTACACTGTCTGCGAGCAGCTTGTTTCTCTTGGAGGGGAGCAGGGACAAAGACTGGTGAGCTGGGGGAGATGAAGAACAGATGAAAGAAGTTAAGATGGTATTACACTGGTCTGGAGGACAGCAGAGGGAGAGATGTGCCCTGGCAAAGTCACAGGGAGTGAAGAGCTGGGAGGGAGAGTGTGCTGACTGCGGTGGTGCAGCGGGCAGCCAGTGGGAGAACCATGGCAACGGAAGCAGGCTCAGGTGACAAAGCAAGAAGTGCCTTCCAGGGTGAGGTCTCTCAGGACAGGGAGATGATTGAACAGGGATGAACCAAGCCTAGGCAAAGAAAACCTGTCTGGAGTTGTCTGGCACTTGCTGCAGAGAACAGACCAGCGGAGGTCAAGCAGCCTCTTACCTCAGTGCCAGACAAACCCTGACTGTGGGTTGTTTTTCAGAGCTGGAGCTCTTCTTAGGCTCAGCACAAGTTCTGGCAGCAACAATAACCACCATACTTGGCTCCAGCTCCACTTGGACTTATCCTTTGTTGCAAGATGTTGGGTCCTGCTTGCCTGTGGCGTGCTGTTCAGTATCTGATGCAACTAACATGATTAGACTGTGGCAGATAAGATATGAAAAGAATTGCTCTGCTGCCAGGATAATCCATTTTACCCTATGACTTTAGAATAATTTGTGCACTGTTTTCTTTCCTATGAATATAGACTCCAAGCTTTTAGACCCAGAAGGCCCAGGGCTATTTAGCCTGTTAAAGCAGACTGGCCAGACTCTCTGACCAACAATTTGAGTTTCAGCCCAGCCACACATGTTTGAGACCTGCTCCTTCTAATTGCTCTCTTCTTTCTTCTCAGAGTCCTTTGCAAGGCCTCTTCCAACACCCAGGTGCACATTAGGGCATGCTCAAGCTGTCAGCAGAGGGTGAGATTTTGCACTGCTTCAGTCTCCCTGACTGGTGGCTGTTGGTTCCTGCCAGCTCTGCTTTCCACTTTCACAGAAGCATAGAACCAATTCAAATGGAAAAGACCTTTAAGATCATCAAGCCCAACTTTTATCTAACTACTATATCTGGTGACATCCCAGGCAAGAACTTGACATAGGTATGGTCAGAATTGCAGTAGCAAACTGCTCAGCAAACACTATTAATGTGTTAATTCCATCTGGAATTTGGAAAGATGGTTTGAAATCTTAGTCAGTCCCTCCGAAAACAGGGGCAAAACTATTCCATGATTACAGTGGACCAAATTTTTCCTCTTAGGCACAAGCAAGCTACACATCCTGTAGTTTCAGCCAGTGGCATGTGTGGCGCCCTGCAATGGGCTGCTGGCTGTACCCAGTGTATGTACTCACAGGTTCACAGGATGTTAGGGGGTTGGAAGGGACCTCCAGAGATCATTGAGTCCAACTCCCCTGCCAGAGCAGGAGCAGAGGATTCAGCACAGGTCACACAGGAACACATCCAGACAGGGCTGGGAAGGCTCCAGAGAAGGAGACTCTACAACTTCTCTGGGCAGCCTGCTCCAGGACTCTGGGAGCCTCACAGGGAAGAAGTTCCTCCTCACGTTGAGGTGGAACCTCCTGTGCTGGAGTTTCTGTCCACTGACCCTTGTCCTATCCCAAGGTGCAACTGAGCAGAGCCTGTCCCCTCCCTCCTGACCCCCAGCCCTCAGATGTTGGTAGACATTGATTAAATCCCCTCTCAGTCTTGTCCTCTCCAGACTGAACAGCCCCAGAGCAGAGCCTGGCCCCTCCCTCTTGATTCCCAGCCCTCAGATAGTTATAAACATTGATTAAATCCCCTCTCAGACTAAAAAAACCCTTCTCCAGACTGAACAGCCCCAGGGCTCTCAGCCTCTCCTCACCAGGCAGTGCTCCAGTCTCTTCATCATCCTTGCAGCTCTCCCTTCGACTCTCTCCAGCAGATCCCTATCCCTGTTAACCTGGGAAGCCCAGAACTGGATGCAATATTCCAGGTGAGGTCTCCCCAGGGCAGGGCAGAGCGGGAGGAGAACCTCCCTGGCTCTGCTGGCCACACTCCTCTGAATGCAGCCCAGGACCCCCTTGGCCTTCTTGGCCCCCAGGGCACATTGCTGTCCCATGCAGAACTTGTCCACCAGCACCCCCAGATCCTTCTCCAGGGGGCTGCTCTCCAGTAGATAGCTCCCAACCTGTCCTGCTGCAGTTTATTCTTCCTTCCCAGCTGCAGGACTCTGCACTTACGCTTGTTGAACCTCATTAGGTTCCCCTCTGCCCAGCTCTCCACTAAGGAAGAGACCATGGGCTGTCAGTGGATGGTAACGGGCAGGGTGGTCATGGGCTATAGTTGTGTTTGCCTCCCTGGCACCAGCACCCTTCAGCCCTTGGTGTGAAATGAGTTGTTGCTAATGCTATTGCCCTGCAATCCTTCCCCAGCCGTGGTCTGCCACTGGAGGAGGGACAAGCACTGCTTTTGGCTCTGCGTGCTGACTGCTCCCAGCCGCCACCAACCTCTTGCTTTTCTTCAGCTCCTTCCTTTAATGAGGAATTAGCCCATACAATGGTGGACCTAGAGTGAGTATAATTTTGAGGTGGATGCCAGTGCCATAGCATTCACTGACTATAAAGGCTGCAATAATCTCATTAAATGATTGGGAAGTACTTCCTGCAGGGAGCTGTTCTGGAGAGGGGCATTTCCCTTGGCATGTAGGTCCTCCCTGGGGAAATATGCCTCAACCTCTTGGACAGATCTCAAGCTTAAAATGTGATCTGACACCTACTGGGCCAGCATGAAAAAAAGCTTCAACACTTGACTCCAGAGCTTGTACCTGAACCAGTGCCCTGAGTGCTGGTTCCCTTTATACTCATGGATAAAGGGAGCCTGGTCTGAGTCCTGATCTCAATTTGTCCATGTGAAAGGCACTGATGATACCAAAGTGGGAGGAATGGCTGGCATCCCATCAAGCTGTGCTGCCATTCAGCCAGATCTGGAGAGGCTGGAGAGTTGGGCAGGGAGGACCCTCATGAAGTCCAACAAGGGCAAGCACAGACCCCTGCACTTGGGGAGGAATCACCCCCTGCACCAGTACAGCTGAGGGGTTGACTTGCTGGAAAGCAGCTCTGCAGAGAAGGACCTGGGAGTGCTAGCGCACAGCAAGCTCACCATGAGGCAGATATGTGTCCTTGTGTTCAAGAAGGTAACTAGGATACTGGGGTACATGAAGAAGACAACAGCAGGTTGGGATAGATTCTCCTCTCCCTCTAGTCTGTCTTAGTGAGGCCATAGATAGAGAACTGGGTCCAGTTCTGGGCTCCCCACTTCAAGAAGAACAGAAAGCTACAGGAAAGAGTCCAGGGGAGGTCACAAAGATGCTGAGGGGCCTGGAGCATGTCTGAGGAGGAAAGGCTGAGAGCCCTGGGGCTGTCGAGCCTGGAGAATAGCAGCCCCAGAGGGGATCTGAGCAATGCTCAGCCAGAGCTAAAGGGTTAGGGGCAAGAGGATGAGGCTGGGCTCTCTCCAGTGGTGACCAGTGACAGGTCAAGGGGAAATGGGCACAAACTGTAACCCAGGAGGCTCCACCTAAACATGGGGAGAAACTTGCTTGCTGTGAGGGTACTGGAGCCCTAGAGCAGGCTGCCCAGAGAGGTTGTGGAGTGTCTTTGTCTGGAGAGATTCCAAACCTACCTGGACAATGCCATCCTCTTTCTGTAAGCTTTTAGACACACAGTCATGTGCATTTGATCTCTTCCACTCTTAAAATGCTATCAGAAAGGCTAAGAGACATTAATGTGAAGACTGATGGCAGATCTGAAGTGTGATATCAACACTGCCTTATCATCCACCATCTGGGCAAACTAATGTAATAGAAATGTAAGTGTAAGGCACAAATCTGTTAAAATAATGGCAGATTTGCCTCTCCAACTCTTACAGACAAGCTTTGTGGTGTGAACACATACAGACCACTTTCATGTCTCTCTTCATAACCAGAGTGCACTGGGAGGATCCAGAGACAGTTTGTCAAGTCTCCTGAGTTGAAAAACCTGTGGAAACTCAGATCAGGGAATCTGATAACCTTTAAGGGTCTTGTTCTGTTCCCAGATCAGTTCTGAGGGTGAGTTTAGCTGCTGGGTTTGATATAAAGACAGAAGAGGAGGCTCAGGGGAGACCTTCTTGCTCTCTCCAACTCCCTGAAGGGAGGTTGGAGCCAGGTGGGGGTTGGTCTCTTCTCCCAGGCACCCAGCACCGCAACAAGAGGACACAGTCTCAAGCTGCACCCGGGGAGGTTTAGGCTGGATGTTAGGAAGAAGTTCTTCCCAGCAAGAGAGATTGGCCGTTGGAATGTGCTGCCCATGGAGGTGGTGGAGTCACCATCCCTGGAGGTGTTTAGGAAGAGACTTGATGGGGTGCTTGGTGCCATGGTTTAGTTGATTAGATGGTGTTGGATGATAGGTTGGACTTGATGATCTCTGAGGTCTTTTCCAAACTGGTTAATTCTCTTCTCTTCTCTTCTCTTCTCTTCTCTTCTCTTCTCTTCTCTTCTCTTCTCTTCTCTTCTCTTCTCTTCTCTTCTCTTCTCTTCTCTTCTCTTCTCTTCTCTTCTCTTCTCTTCTCTTCTCTTCTCTTCTCTTCTCTTCTCTTCTCTTCTCTTCTCTTCTCTTCTCTTCTCTTCTCTTCTCTTCTACTCTATTCTATTCTGCCCAATTCCAGCTTTGAAGGTCCCCCATCAGCTTCAGTCAGCAGGGAAGGAAGAGGTTGTCCTGTGCTACAAAGACACAGAACTACATCTCCTCCTTTCCCAGCTGTGGTGACTGCCCAGATACTTGTAGGTGCAGGTCAGTAGCTCATCCTGAGATCTTGGCTTTGCTTGTAACAGCACTGGCAGGGGGCATGAGGGCTGCGGGCTGCTGAGCTTGCAATGAGTGCTGATCCCAGGGGAGTTTCCTCCCTCAGACCTTGTGTTTAGCTAAAAATAGAGAACAATGCAAGACACGCTTAATTTACTGGGCATTTTCTTGGTTGCTGAGCTGGATGCCTTCTGCCTAGACAGCTGAGGACCACCCAGGATTAGTTCAGTATTTTAATTAAGGCTTGTTTTTATTTCTGCATTGTGTTGGATGCCTGGATTGTGCTAGACGTGCTGCAGCGGCAGACACCAAATGCAGCCTGCCGCTGAATTCTTTCCTGCTTCTGTGGGAGATGGGCTGGGCTGGCTGCAGTTGCATTCACAGCAGGCTTAGACTGAGCTCTCAGAAGCACCCCACTTTAATCCTACTCCTTCATCTCCAGTAATGACCATTAGCTGCTTTCCAGTCTCTGGGGAGGGAGAAGGGTGTTATCGATGGGGTTGTTTAGCCTGGACAAAAGGAGACTCAGAGGAGACCTCCTGCCTCTCTACAACTACCTGCAAGGAAATAGAAGGGAGGTGGGGGTTGGCCTCTTCTTTCTAGTAACAAGTGACAGGGCAGGAAGAAATGGCCTCAGGTGGCACCGGGGAGGTTTCAGTCAGATAGTAGCACCCTGCAAAGGTTGTCAGACTCTGGAACAGGCTGCCCAGGGCAGTGGTGGTGTCCCCAAGCCTTGGAGGGATTACAAAGCTGTGTAGATGTGGTGCTGAGGGTCATGGTTTGGTGGTGGACTTGGCAGTGATGGGTTGGTGATCTTAAAGCTCTCTTCCAACCAAAATTATTCTGTAATTCTATGATTTTGTCATGATGCAGCTTTTGAAAGGGCTGTGAATATTCCCAGTGCATGCTGAGCACAACATTTGTACACAGGCACCCAAATTTACATTGCTAACCTTTAGGTAAATGAAAGTGACCAAAAAAGGCCCCAGATCCACTGCTGCAAGTGGGCTCTGATTTCACTGAGCAACAGCACTCACCTTAGCCTTGCCTTTGATCCATTCTTCTGGATTTTCCTTGTAGCTCCATGGTGAAGAAATCCAATTTGCCCACTAGAGCTGTCCAGAAGTAAAGGCTTTTCACAGAGGATCAAATGGTTAAAGATGAAAAAGAGCTAAACCCCGTAACACCAACACACACACACACCCCGTCCCCCCTCCTACACCTATGACCCACAGGCAGAAGTTCCAAATCCCACATCAGTATCCAAATAGCCTGATGCTCACTGTCTTTATCTCAGGTGTGGGCAAGGCAGGGTTAAGACCTTCAGTCCTTCTGGTTCATTACATGGGCAAGGATTTCATTTGTGTTTGTTTTGGCATGGGATAGACTAGGTGCAACTGGAGATCTGATGTTCTGCTGTGGGATTAGGGTATGAAGGACTGCTGGAGGAAAAAGTCACCTTTGTGCAGCCTTCCCCTGAAAGCCTGCACCAGGCATAGCTGCAACAGAATGACAGCTTGAACCCCTAACCAAGAGCTAAAGAAAGCTCTATCACGCTGGCAAAGCTTTAGGCTCCATGAGACCAGCAGAGGCACTGCCCAGCAGAACCCCATCAGCTGTGTCCCATTGTGGTGGCTGTACAAAATATCCAGGAGTTACAATATTTGCAGGTGTTTACAATTAATAAACAGCACAGCTTCTCCTTCTCTGCCCTCCCTTACCCCCTTGTACAAAAGGGAGAACAGACTGAAGCAGAGAAGTTGTAAGGGGTTGAGGCAGATCCCCTCCCCACCACGGGTAGAAATAACGAGTCAGACAAACGGATTGCAAAGGTGATGGAAAGTTTAAATGGAAAGCGGTGAGTGTGTACAGAGAGCCAGAAGCGCAGTGACAAAAGAAACCCCAAAGCAGACCCAGAAACATCCCATCCCCACCTGAGGGTACACCCAAGATCCACAGGGCTCCTTCTTCCACCCCCTGCTAGGCTAGTCTCAGATGGCCAGATTTGAGACTGCCCATCCCCCCATGGCCTTGGGCCTAGCCAGGTCCATGGCCAGGAGACATCTCCCCCGGTTACTGGGTGACGGCGAGGAAAGAAAGAGAAAGTGCCAGACCCCGCACTGGATCTTATAGTGGTGCAGCGAATTATGGTAGGAAATACCTAATTTCTGGTATCCACCCACTGGGCTGGACTTCTGGACACAGGAAACACCCCCGTACCAGAGGGCACCCAGCCCAAACTGCTACAGAAGTTAATACCAAAACAATGCAGCCAAGATCAAGCAGAAGTCAGTTAGTATCCTCCAACAGAATAGAATAGAATTAACCAGGTTGGAAGAGACCTTTGAGATCATCGAGTCCAACCTATCACCCAACACCATCTGATCAACTAAACCATGGCTCCAAGTGCCTCAGCCAGGCTCTTCTTAAACACCTCCAGGGATGGTGACTCCACCACCTCCCTGGGCAGCACATCCCAATGTTCAATCTCTCTTGCTGGGAAGAACTTTCTCCTCACATCCAGCCTAAAATTCCCTTGGCACAGTCTGAGACGGTGTTCTCTCCTTCTGCCATTGGTTGTCTGGGAGAAAAGACCAACCCCCACCTGGCTCCAACCTCCCTTCAGGGAGTTGGAGAGAGCAAGAAGGTCTCCCCTGAGCCTCCTCTTCTCAGGCTAAGCAACCCCAGCTCCCTCAGCCTCTCCTCACAGGGCTGTGCTCCAGACCCCTCCCCAGCTTTCTTGCCCTTCTCTGGACACCTTCCAGCAGCTCAACATCTTTCCTTATCTGAGGAGCTCAGAACTGGACACAGGACTCAAGGTGCGGCCTAACTAGCGCTGATTACAGGGGCAGAATGACTTCCCTGCTCCTGCTGGCCACACTCTTCCTGATGCAGGCCAGGATGCCCTTGGCCTTCTTGGCCACCTGGGCACACTGCAGGCTCATGTTCAGCCTCCTATCAACCAGTACCCCCAGGTCCCTCTCTGCCTGGCTGCTCTCCAGCAACTCTGACCCCAGCCTGTAGCACTGCTTGGGGTTGCTGTGGCCAATGTGCAGCACCTGGCACTTGGATGTGTTCAATATCCTGCCCTTGGACTCTGCCCATCTGTCCAGCCTGGCAAGGTCCCTCTGCAGAGAGAACAAGTGAGAAGAGAGAACAGATTGTTTTTGTACAACTAGTTTTAGTCCCTTATCTCTTCCAATGGGATTGTCTAGAATTATCTTTCTTTTATTTTCTTTTTTTTTCCCTACAACCTGTAGGGATTTATTCACATTTTTGCTACTTCCCATCTGTGAAAAACTTTTAAAGGCATAGCCTAAAACTATCATACCGATGGGGAGTGTGGTGGTTTGAGCCTTAACTGGGATTTAAGAGCTCAGATGGGGGGGACAAGACTGAGAATCCCTCCCCCACTTCCCCCTCCTCCTCAAAGCGAAAAAAAAAAGAAAGAAAGGGGGATAAGGAAAAAAAGGAAGAGGTAAATCTACCAAGAAAGAATTTGGAGTTGGTTTGGAAGTAGAGAGGTAACATTTTCTATAGAATAGAATAGAATAGAATAGAATAGAATAGAATAGAATAGAATAGAATAGAATAGAATAGAATAGAATAGAATTGGAATTAACCAGACTGGAATAGATCTTCAAGATCATCAAGTCCAATCTGTCACCCAACACCATCTGATCAACTAAACTATGGTACTAAGTGCCTCATCCAGGCTCTTCCTAAACACCTCCAGGGATGGTGACTCCACCACCTCCCTGGGCAGCACATTCCAATGGCCAATTACTCTTTCTGGGAAGATCTTTCTCCTCACCTCCAGCCAAGAAGGTCTCCCCTGAGCTTCCTCTTCTCCAGGCTAAGCAACCCCAGCTCCCTCAGCCTCTCCTCACAGGGCTGTGCTCCAGACCCCTCCCCAGCCTCATTGCCCTTCTCTGGACACCTTCCAGCATCTCAACATCTTTCCTAAGCTGAGGAGCCCAGAACTGGACACAGGACTCAAGGTGTGGCCTAATCAGTGCTGAGCACAGGGAAGAATGACTTCCCTGCTCCTGCTGGCCACACTCTTCCTGATGCAGGTCTGGATGCCATTGGCCTTCTTGGCTGCCAGGGCACACTGATGGCTCATGTTCAAATGTATATATATATATGTATGCATGTGTATATATAACACAATAACAGGAAGGGTTCACAAGAGCAAGAAAAAAGGATGGATAGGGAGAAGATACAAAACCAGAAGTCCTTTGGAGATGCAGCAGGGAGAAAGACCAGGCCTGACCATGTGGCAGAGGAGCAGTAGCCAGCAGCGACTCTCTTAGTCCTTTCATCCCTGCGAGGCAGAAGCAAAGGAGAGCAAATGGCTGCAGTGGCTTCCTTTTTATAGGCTTGCTGGACAGGGAGGGGAGTGGAACAGACTAACTCAGTTTCTCAGGGGAAAACCCCTCAGGGGAGGGCAAGGCTCTCACAACCCCTTCTCACCCTGCTTTCAGGATAGGTGTAACCCAGCACAGGGAGTCTTTTCCAAACAAGTCTCAAGTGGAGATGAAATATTTTGTAGTGGTTTTAGGCTATGCCTTTAAAATGTAGTTACAGATTTCAAGATGAAAAGTAGAAAAATATAATTAAATAACTATTGGGTGTAAAAAGGAAAACAAAATATTATCCTAAACAAATTCATTGGGTAAATATCTAGAATCAGAGGAGCTGAACGATAACAATTCTTCCCTTTTCTCTTCTGTTCTGATCTCTGGCTTGTTTTCTTTGCTTTGGAGGGATAACATCCTGTTCAATATCTTTATTGATGATCTGGATGAGGGGATGGAGTCCATTATCAGCAAATTTGCAGATGACACCAAGCTGAAGGCAGGAGTTGATCTGTTAGAGGGTTGGAGAGCTCTACAGAGGGACCTGGCCAGGCTGGACAGATGAGCAGAGTCCCAGGCCATGAGATTGAACACATCCAAGTGCCAGGTTCTACACATTGGCCACAGCAACTCCATGCAGTGCTACAGGCTGGGGGCAGAGTGCTTGGAGAGCAGCCAGGCAGAAAGGGACCTGGGGGTGCTGGTTGACAGCAGCTGAGCATGAGCCTGCAGTGTGCCCAGGGGGCCAAGAAGGCCAATGGCATCCTGGCTTGCATCAGGAGCAGTGTGGCCAGCAGGAGCAGGGAAGTCTTTCTGCCCTGGACTTAGCACTGGTTAGGCCACACCTTGAGTCCTGTGTCCAGTTCTGGGCTCCCCAATTTAAGAAGGACATTGAGACTCTTGCAGGTGTCCAGAGAAGGGCAAGAAAGCTGGGGAGGGGTCTGGAGCACAGCCCTGTGAGGAGAGGCTGAGGGAGCTGGGGTTGCTTAGCCTGGAGAAGAGGAGGCTCAGGGGAGACCTTCTTGCTCTCTCCAACTCCCTGGAGGGAGGTTGGAGCCAGGTGGGGGTTGGTCTCTTCTCCCAGGCAGCCAGCACCAGAACAAGAGGACACAGTCTCAAGCTGTGCCAGGGGAGGTTTAGGCTGGAGGTGAGGAGAAAGTTCTTCCCAGCAAGAGAGATTGGCCATTGGGATGTGCTGCCCATGGAGGTGGTGGAGTCAAAGGTCTTTTCCAACCTGGTTAATTCTGTATTCTGTATCTTTAGAGGTTCCTTCCCACACAAATCTTTCTGTGTTTCTATGATTTTTCATCTGGGTCAGACTTCTGCTGCTCTTTTCTGTCTCTGCTGGAGGCTGCAAGGTTCCACGATCTGTTTTCTGCTGGGGAAGTAAAGCAGGGGCTGTCACACACATGCAGCATATCCTGCCTGAATTCACTGGTGGGTTAAAACATAGTCTAGGTGTCCTGCCTTGCCAGGAGTCACTCTTGGAGTAGCTGTAAATGGAGCAGGACAAAAATGGTCCCTAAATTGCAGGCTGAGGAACTCTTTGTGGAATGAAATTCTGCAACAGCATCAGCTGAGAGCCTGCACAAGTGCTGCTCCTGTCACAGAGCTGAATTCTTCACAAACAGCAGAGTTATCAGCAAACCCCTCACCAGCACTTCACTGTTTACTCAAGCCAGAAGAGAAAATTAGCAGGGAAAGAAATGTTCTTTTCAGACCCCTGAAGGAGCATGGCAGGCAACAGGGAGCAAGTAGCAGCATTCCAGGCTATTAACAACCCTTCTTGAGGACTCTTTTGCAGTAATAAGTATGTTCTTAATAAGCATATTTCCTCATTTAGGGAGCTCTAGGTTTGCCTGCAGATGTAATTTCATATGCAAAGTGTGGCTGTGAGGATGTATCAGAGATGCCTGGCAGCTGTGGGGGGAGTGGAGGAGGGCTGGGTGTGTAGTGGAATAGCCTCCCATTATAGTTCATAGGATGGTTTGGGTTGGGAGATACCTTAACCATCATCTAGTTCCAATCCACCTCCCTCCTTCCACTAGACCAGATTGCTCAAGGGGACATCCAACATACTTGAACACCTCCAGGGAGAGGGCATCCATGACCTCTGTGGGCAACCTGTTCCAGTGTCTCACCACCCTCGCTGTAAATTAGAAGGGATCGAACCTGAATCCTCCCTCAAAGAGGAGAAAAGCTGCCCAAGTCCCAGCTCCCTCCCCATTCCCTGCCTCCCCCTCATGCTTCAGCCACTGCAACCCAAGAGAGTGTGAGCCCCAGTCCCTCAGCATCAGTTCCCAGGCTGTGCTTCCCAGATCATGGGGCAGGGAGCCCCTGCCTCCCCATTGCCCGTTTCCCATGGATCTCTAATAGAATTACCAGCAAGTCACTGCAGGGTGGGGTGGGGGAGGGGATGGGGGGAGGCAGAAGTGGGGTGTGATTATCTTGTCTGCCCAAGCTTTTTGCTTTATGAGTAAATAAACCTACTAAGATGCTGGGCAGCAAGTCAATCTGTCACGCTTCACACGCCAGCATAATTCAGCCAGAAATAGCAAGTGTTCAACTCCCCAGTAGAGGCAGGGCTTAAAGAGCAGGCTGCTTTCTCTGGCTTTGGGCTCCTCATTTGTTTCATGTCAATTATGCACTGCCAACAGTGAGCAGCTCTGTGCCAGGCTGGGATCTGCACCTCCCTTGGAGTCATCCCAACCCTCTCCTTCTCAGGCTGCTTATCGGCAGGTTCCCATCTATAGCAGAGCATGAGGAGCAGGCATGGCTCCGTGGTCCTGGCATAAAGGACTTCATTCAGCTCTCCCCAAAGGCCTTTCCTGTCGTTGTGAGGGATGCTAGTTTTGCCTGTCTTTGTTATGCTCATCTTTGAGCAGGAATAATGTGTTTGGAGCTGCCACCCCTTGCCCACCAGACCGTGACCCTCATGCCTTGGCAGAGTAGAATAGAATAGAATTAATCAGGTTGGAAAAGACCTCAGAGATCATCAAGTCCAACCTATCATCCAACACCATCTAATCAACTAAACCATGGCATCAAGTGCCTCATCCAGGGTCTTCTTAAACACCTCCAGGAATGAGGACTCCACCACCTCCCTGGGCAGCACATCCCAAGGGCCAGTCTCTCTTGCTGGGAAGAATTTCTTCCTAACATCCAGCCTAAACCTCCCCTGGCACAGCTTGAGACTGTGTCCTCTTGTTCTGGCGCTGGCTGCCTGGGAGAAGAGACCAACCCCCACCTGGCTACAACCTCCCTTCAGGGAGTTGGAGAGAGCAAGAAGGTCTCCCCTGAGCCTCCTCTTCTCCAGGCTAAGCAACCCCAGCTCCCTCAGCCTCTCCTCACAGGGCTGTGCTCCAGACCCCTCCCCAGCTTTGTTGCCCAGAGGTGCTGGAGAGGAGCAGGAGTGCTGACAACGTGGTCCAAATCACCCTGCTGGGAGCCAGGATTTGTGTTCACAGCACATCCACATGCTTCTATTCATAGACTCACAGAATTCTTTGGGTTAGAAGGGACTTTAGAGACCACCTAGTGCCAACCCCCTGCCATGGGCAGAGACACCACCCACTAGCCCAGGCTGCTCAAGGCCTCATGCAGCCTGGCCATGAACATCTCTGGGGAAGGGGCATGCACAGCCCTCCTGGGCTCACCACCTTCACTGTAAAGGATTTCTTCCTGATACCTCCTTTGGATGCCAGCTGAGAAGTTCCTCTGAAGAGGGATGTCCTCTCTGATTGTCAGGCTGCTCCCGCAGCTCTGCCTCTGTCACTGCACCATTGTGGTGATGTCTGCTTCGAATGAGCAGCAGTTCCTCTTTTGTGATTGCTGAATGAACTCCTCAGGTCAGATTCCATATTACTGTGCTCCTCATACTGCTGAGAGCACAAAAGGTGAAACATCTGATACCTAAATGATGTCTTACTGTAAAGGCACAGAGAAAAGAATTCAAGAAGAGTTTGGCCAGCAGGTGAAGGAAGGTTCTCCTGCCTCTCTACTCAGCCCTAGGGAGGCCACAGCTGGAGGACTGGGTCTGATTCTGGGGTCCTCAGCTCGAGACAGGGAACTGCTGGAGAGAGTCCAGGAGAGGCTACAGAGTTGCTGAGGGGCCTGGAGCATGTCTGTGAGGAGGAAAAGCTGAGAGCCCTGGGGCTGAGAGCCTGGAGAAGAGCAGCCCCAGAGGGGATCTGAGCAATGCTCAGCAAGAGAAAAAAGATGGGGGGGGGAAGAAGATGGGGATGGGCTCTTCTCAGTGGTGCCCAGCAACCAGACAAGGGGCAATGGGCACAAACTGGAACCCAGGAGGTTCCATCTGAACATGGGGAGAAACTTCTTCATTGTGAGGCTGATGGAGGTCTGGAGCGGGCTTCCCAGAGAGGTTGTGGAGTCTCCTTCTCTGGCGAGATTCCAACCCCACCTGGCCATTGTGCTCCTGGACAAGCTGCTGTGGGTGACCCTGCATTAGGAGGTAGATTGGAGTGGCTGCTATCCAGGGGTCCTCCCAAACTTACCATTATGGGCTCCTGACTACATTGCCCAATTTTACCAGCAGTGCTGATTTGTTTTTACTGGAAAGCACCCCAAAAGAATCAGCCCTGTCTTCAGCTCACTGTCCAGCATGGTGCTGTCTGGCCTTCCCCAGCTTCCATCTTATGGCATACTTTCTGTAGCCAAGATTTCATGAGCCAGACTTGGAATTCACAGCCTGTGCCAGCAATTGCTCAGTTTATGCTACTCCAGGTACAGCTGAACAGGGCAGGCTTTTGAATCTCTTTTTGTCTGGGAGTTTTGCAGACAAGCCCAGCTTGTAAAGACCACGATGAGCTCTCTTAATAACCAGGGTGAGCTGTAACTGAGCTACAACCCCACCCCCCAACATACCTATATGTATATATTTGTGTATATAACAGAATCAGAATTGTTTGGCTTGGAAAACATCTCCAAGATCACCCAGTCCAACCATCCACCCAACACCACCATGGCCATTAAACCGTGTCCCAAAGTGCCATGGCCACACATTTCTTGAACACCTGACACACAGATATGTATCTGTTCTTGCTCGGTGTGTTACCTGAAACTTTGCTTCCAAGAATCCTGGCCTGCATCAGGAGCAGTGTGGCCAGCAGGAGCAGGGAAGTCATTGTGCCCTGTGCTCAGCACTGCTTAGGCCACACCTTGAGTCCTGTGTCCAGTTCTGGGCTCCTCAATTTAAGAAGATCACTGAGAGACTTGAAGGTCTCCGGAGAAGGGCAACGAGGCTGGGGAGGGGTCTGGAGCACAGCCCTGGGAGGAGAGGCTGAGGGAGCTGGGGTTGCTTAGCCTGGAGAAGAGGAGGCTCAGGGGAGACCTTCTTGCTCTCTCCAACTCCCTGAAGGGAGGTTGGAGCCAGGTGGGGGTTGGTCTCTTCTCCCAGGCACCCAGCCCCAGAACAAGAGGACACAGTCTCAAGATGCTCCAGGGGAGGTTTAGGCTGGAGGTGAGAAGAAAGTTCTTCCCAGCAAGAGAGATTGCCCATTGGGACGTGTTGCCCAGGGAGGTGGTGGAGTCCCCATCGCTGGAGGTGTTCAAGAGAGAACTGAATGTGGCACTTGGAGCCATGGTTTAGTTGTCATGAGGTGTTGGGTGATAGGTTGGACTTGATGATCTCGAAGGTCTCTTCCAACCTTATTGATTCTATGAATTTATTTTCAGATAGAAACCTCTCAAATCTTCTTTCTGGGTTTGCAGAAAAGGAGCTAGCTCAGAGCAGTCTCCCTTGGGCTGTTAAGGCTGTTGTTACACTCAGACTGAGACACTGTGAGGTCTGCTTTTAGAGCCCTGTCCTAAAACCCTGCAGCTCTGCCAACTAGAGAGTTCTCTCCAGAGTAGGTTTCATTATATTTTGATGTCCATTTCTCACAGAGAAGCTGTTTGCTACCTCCTAATGCACTCAGTGAGAAAGTCATGTTTTTCCTTCTCTCTTTTTTTTGTTCTGCTTGCTGGAGAAAATGAAGGGACTTATGTGTCCTGATACTAAACAGCAAACTCACATTGTACAACCCTTCCAAAAAGGCTCTCGTGATGGGATGGAATGAAAAAATGTCCCCAGAGGGACTGCAGGCTCCAGCAGACAGGCAATTACTAGCATGTCTTGGAGGGGGGAGGTGTCTGGGGCATATTCCTGCCTCCAGAGCTGGCTCACTGCACGTCTAGGAGCCTTGCACGGGCTCCCTGCTTCCCTGTCCCCATGCAAGGGCACTGTTGGAACACCGCCCGTCAGAGAAGTAGGTGGACAGAAGTGAATAGTGAAAACTTATGCAGGTGAGGAACACAGAACTGAGGTGGTCCCAGGGAGAAGAGAGCTGTGGACAAGGACACACATCACTGGCCAGGTCACAGCAGCTGGGTCCTGGCTCATCTCACAGAACTACTAGCACCACAGTCTGGAAACTAGGCAGCATTACTCATACTTCATTCACCCCAATCCAGAGGAAAGCACAGCAACAAAGAGAGACATCTGGAGCACAGCCCTGTGAGGAGCAGCTGAAGGAGCTGGGGTTGCTTAGCCTGGAGAAGAGGAGGCTAAGAGGAGACTTTCTTGCTCTCTCCGACTCCCTGAAGGAAGGTTGTAGCCAGGTGGGGGTTGGTCTCTTCTCCCAGGCAACCAGCACCAGAACAAGAGGACACAGCCTCAAGCTGTGCCAGGGGAGGTTTAGGGTGGAGGTGAGGAAGAAATTCTTCCCAGCAAGAGAGATTGGCCATTGGAATGTACTGCCTGGGGAGGCAGTGGAGCCACTATCCCTGGAGGTGTTCAAGAGGGGATTTGATGTGGCACTTGGTGCCATGGTTTAGTTGATCAGATGGTGCTGGGTGATAGGTTGGACTTGATGATCTCAAAGGTCTTTTCCAACCTGGTTAATTCTATTCTATTCTATTCTATTCTATTCTATTCTATTCTATTCTATTCTATTCTATTCTATTCTATTCTATTCTATTCTATTCTATTCATGTGTCTAAGGAGAAAGGTCAAGGCTTTTGCTGACCCAGGACACCGCAACTCTGACTCAATGAGCGGTGACATAAGCCCAGCCTGACCATCACAGAGTGATTCCTGAAGTGTGCAGGCAGTGATTTCGTCCTGATGCAGGTGTAGAGCAGCCTCTCCTTGAAGCACAGTGCTGGCCTTATCTCATCATTAGTTCCTAATGAGTGTCATTTCAGATGCAAATCCTCTCCATACAAGATTTTTAATCCTTTTAACAAATGGAGATGAGTGGCAGGGTCTATAATTTCCTGCTGTGGTGGCAATGTGCAGTGTCATCAAGCAGCATGGTGGTTTCAGCACCCGCTGCTCTCATTTGCCTCCTCACTGCAGGAAGCATCTCCGGCATGTTGTGGGCATCCCGTGTGCCATCCCAGCCCAGGCTGGGCCTTCCCAGAGGAAAAAAATATTTTTAGCCTTCTCTGATGGCTGTTCCCATCCTTATCTAGCATCTTCTTAAAGAATTATTTGGGATGCTTTGGTATTCCTCATTAACTTTCATGTCACCAAGAAGGGAGAAAAAAAAAGAAACCCAAAGTGAAGCTGGGTAGGAATGATGATTCCTGCAGGACTCCATCTGAAAGTCCCCAGCTGACAGCACCCTGTGGGATGGTTTGCCTTTTCTCCCTGGGCATGGCAGGGTGGTCTGCTGAGGAGAAGCAGGGAAAGGCATTTCTTCAAGGAGTTGTCTGCAGCTTTCCATCCACTGTCAAGGGGATTGATTAAAAAAGCTGAAACTAATCTTTAACTAGGTTCGATATGCAGACAGAAGGCCACCAAATTTATCCTCCTCAAATATTCTGATGTAATAAATCACAGAATACTATTTGATCAGAAGAAATCTTTAAGATCATCAAGTCCAACCATCAACCCAGCACTGCCAGGTCACCACCACATCCCTCATCGCCACATAGAAAGCATAGAATAGAATCATAGAATCAATAAGGTTGGAAGTGACCTTCAGGATCATCAAGTCCAACCTATCACCCAACACCTCATGACAACTAAACCATGGCTCCAAGTGCCACATTCAGTTCTCTCTTGAACACCTCCAGGGATGGGGACTCCACCACCTCCCTGGGCAGCACGTCCCAATGGCCAATCTCTCTTGCTGGGAAGAACTTTCTTCTCACCTCCAGCCTAAACCTCCCCTGGCACAGCTTGAGACTGTGTCCTCTTGTTCTGGGGCTGGGTGCCTGGGAGAAGAGACCAACCCCCACCTGGCTCCAACCTCCCTTCAGGGAGTTGGAGAGAGCAAGAAGGTCTCCCCTGAGCCTCCTCTCCTCCAGGCTAAGCAACGCCTGCTCCCTCAGCCTCTTCTCCCAGGGCTGTGCTCCAGACCCCTCCCCAGCCTCGTTGCCCTTCTCCGGAGACCTTCAAGTCTCTCAGTGATCTTCTTAAATTGAGGAGCCCAGAACTGGACACAGGACTCAAGGTGTGGCCTAAGCAGTGCTGAGCACAGATGTGACCGTTTTAGGCTGTGCCTTTAAGAAAGGGACAGTTGCTGGGACAATCTGGCTGAATGTATTGAAAACAAAGATAAGGTCTAAACGAATTTCATTGGTAGATTGGTAGAATGCAAGTTTCAAGTTTTTAGTTCAGTCAGTTCAGTCTGTGTTCAGTCTGTTCTTCTCTGTTTGTGTGGGCCTGTCTGCTTTTCTCTCTCTCTGAAGCAACAGCTGCTGGAAGGAGGCGACCTTGAATTAACAGAGCTAACCAGGTAAGAAAACTAATTCTTGCATAAGCTTTGAGCTAACAGAATTTTCTCCTTAATTGCCTTTCTCTCTCTCTCTCTAACCCTTTTTGGAAAAAAAAGGGGAGGTAGGGAGGGAGAGGGGGTATATGGGCCTGGGGGCACACCCTCCTCCGGCTGTAGGTCTTCTGTATTATATTCATTGCTGTATATTTCTGTATATATACTGTAAATACTGTATATTTGTGTACATATTCATTGCATTCCATTTCTGCTTGTAAATACAGCTTATTTCATTTGCCTCTCCGACTGAGTAGGCTGCAGTTTCTTTCTGTGTGGGGGAGAACTCACTCACCCTGCCACAACAGAGCAGAAAGACTTCCCTGCTCCTGCTGGCCACGCTGTTCCTGATGCAGGCCAGGATGCCATTGGCCTTCTTGGCCCCCTGGGCACACTGCTGGCTCCTGTTCAGCTGCTGTCAACTAGTACCCCCAGGTCCCTTTCTGCCTGGCTGCTCTCCAGCCACTCCAACCCCTCTGGGATGGTTTGGTTTGGTAGATGGGATTAGTGGTGAGTCTAGCTGTGCTGTCGCTTCCTCCACTCAGGAAGCCTTCCCTGCCCTATTCAAAGTAGGGCTCGGAAGCCCTTGAGACAGCCTTCCCTGGATGCCTTTATTGCTGCCTATTGAACCAAAGACACAGCTCATGCATTAGCCTCCTCCTCTCCCCAGCTTCGAACAAGATCCAGTGGAGCAATGCAGGCCTCCACTTCCCACACAGCCCTTCCAGTGAAGGGGAGGGGAGAACACCAGCCCACCATTATGATTTATTAACATCTACTTCATCTGCAACAATGAGCACCAAATATCTCTAGATATTCATATTATGCTTGCTGATTCCCCTTTTGCTTCACAGGATGTATGTACAGCTCACAACTGCACCCTGAGCTCTTGGTGAAAAAAGGCAAGGCAGGGGACTCCTTGTTTACCTGGACTGGAAGCCTGCCCAGTGCCTGCAGCCTTCAAGTAAGATGTATCAGTAACAAATTCTTCAGCACTGCTTTGCATTCTCATGGTTAAATTACAAATGGTACAAGTTTGGGTATTGCAAGACATAAATCTCATCTCTGTCTCCCGGGAGACTCCGCTAAATGAAGGAGCCCATCCTTCAGGGGCTTGCTAGTGACAAACTACAGACTGACTACATAGAGTGTCTGGCACTGCACAAAAGGAACACAAAATGCAAAGCACAGAGGACAGGAGAGGAAGGAGAAGAGACAGAAGGCAACTTGATTTGAGGTGCCCCAGGCTGCCTGCCTTCCTGCCAGGTGTTGTGACTGCAGGAGTAAATCATAGAATCACAGAATCTTAGAATCAATAAGGTTGGAAAAGACCTCAGAGATCATCAAGTCCAACCTATCACCCAACACCTCATGACTACTAAACCATGGCTCCAAGTGCCACATCCAATCCCCTCTCGAACACCTCCAGGGATGGGGACTCCACCACCTCCCTGGGCAGTACATCCTAAGGGCCAATCTCTCTTGCTGGGAAGAACTTTCTTCTCACCTCCAGCCTAAACCTCCCCTGGCACAGCTTGAGACTGTGTCCTCTTGTTCTGGGGCTGGGTGCCTGGGAGAAGAGACCAACCCCCACCTGGCTACAACCTCCCTTCAGGGAGTTGGAGAGAGCAAGAAGGTCTCCCCTGAGCCTCCTCTTCTGCAGGCTAAGCAACCCCAGCTCCCTCAGCCTCTCCTCACAGGGCTGTGCTCCAGACCCCTCCCCAGCCTCGTTGCCCTTCTCCGGAGACCTTCAAGTCTCTCAGTGATCTTCTTAAATTGAGGAGCCCAGAACTGGACACAGGACTCAAGGTGTGGCCTAAGCAGTGCTGAGCATAGGGCACAATGACCTCCCTGGTCCTGCTGGCCACACTCTTCCTGATGCAGGCCAGGATGCCCTTGGCCTTCTTGGCCCCCTGGGCACACTGCTGGCTCATGTTCAGCTGCTGTCAACCAGCACCCCCAGGTCCCTTTCTGCCTGGCAGCTCTCAGCCACTCTGCCCCCAGCCTGTAACACTACATGGGGTTGTTGTGGCCAAAGTGCAGCACCTGGCACTTGGACTTGTTGCATGCCATCCTGTTGGCTCTTGGGGCAGCTGCTGCTGAAGAAACCTTCACCCACCAGAGGATCTGGGAGAAGAGAACAGCTCAGCTCACTTGGAGCCAGACCTGGCATCTGTAGAGTATCTGTAACCTGAGGAAAAGCTTAAACCCCTTTCAGCTGGCAGGAGTTGGCAAAGCAGCCTTCCCTACTGGGAAATGCTGGGGTTGATGCCAGCACTGGCCCTTGCAGACCTGTGGCCTTCTAGAGAGTTAAGGTGTGATTGAGCTCTGCTCACTGTGCACATCGCCTAGCTTGCTGTTGAAGAGCTACAATTGAGAGGCCAAGGCACAAAGCTGGTTCATTCCAAGTCAGCCCAGAAGAAGTAGCAATAATAAATTACCTGCCAGAGACCTGTGTGCTAAGCCTGTGGAGGAATGATTTTGTGGCCAGCAGTTCAGCCCTTAATGGGTCTGCTGGCAGTGCAGGGGCACATATTGCTTTGGCAGAACTGAACAGGCATTTCTGGGAGGTCCAGTAAGAGAAAGCAGAAGTGTTTTCCTCAAGGCAAAGCCTTCTTCCCCATCAGCCACACTGCCAATAAATCTCTTCCTGAAAGCTACTGCCTGGCTGCCTTTCCTCTCACTGCCCTTCTTCCTCCCTGTCCTTGTCTCTGAATGACATTCCCACCCCACAAACCTCAGCCTGTGGTCTAAAGGATACCATTCCCTGGTGTGGAAAGCAGAGAAAAAGAGGTAAATAGGATTGTTCTCCCATTTGCTGGCCACGTGGGTATGAGTTCTGTACTCTCCTCAAATCCCTCCCCAAAGAACCAACACATCTCAGAGGAGACACATTAAGGAGGAACACAACTGTATGGCAGGTGCTGCTGGGAGCTATTTTTGTGTCGGGGTTAAAAGCATGAAAGGAGCTTAAATTTGCTATTTTCTTGCCTGTTGCAATCCTCCGGGAAGAAAGATAATTTTACATGGACAAAGGAGAGGAAGAAAGCCTGGGGAAATGCAGCTGTTATCTTTGCATATATGAATCAAGGTTGAACCCAGACCCCAGAGATCTTTGCAGCTATAAATGAGGGTGAATCCAGACCTCAGAGATCTTTGCAGCAAGGAGTGAAGGTGAATCCAGACCCTGGAGATACTCCACAAGGGCACCCTGACATCTCAGGAGGTATATGATCAATATGTAAACACTTAATCATAGCCTGTACTGAAAACTTGTCACTTTACAACCTAGAGATGCTTTCTGATGACCTTGCCACAGGGTTTATGCCTCCCAAACTGGTCAGGCTGCTTGGACATTCTCCTGCCTCTCTGCTCCATGCTAGTGAGGCTATAGCAGGAGTACTGCAGCCGTTCCGGGCTCCCCACTTTGAGAGACAGGGAACTACTGCAAAGAGTCTGAGGGAGGCCACAAAGATGCTGAGGGGCCTGGAGCAGCTCTGTGAGGAGGAAAAGCTGAGAGCCCTGGGGCTGTTGAGCCTGGAGAAGAGCAGCCCCAGAGGGGATCTGAGCAATGCTCAGCCAGAGCTGAAGGGTGAGGGGCAAGAGGATGGGGCTGGGCCCTTTACAGTGGCACTTAGCAACAGGACAAGGAGCAACGGGCACAACCCAGGAGGTTCGATCTGAACAGGAGGAGAAACTTCTCTGCTGTGAGGGTGCTGGAGCAGCCTGCCTGGAGAGGTTGTGGAGTCTTCTTGTCTGGAGAGGTTGTGGAGTCTCCTTGTCTGGAGAGATTCCAAACCCACCTGGTCGTTGTGATCCTGGGCAAGCTGCTGTGGGTAGCCCTGCTAGAGCAGTGGGGTTGGACCGGATGATCTCCAGAGGTCCCTTCCAGCCTCACCGTGCTGGGATTCTGGGGTTCTGAGACACATATTTGAGGGTTGTTAGGAATAGAAAGTTCCTAAAAAGAGCATTCCAGAGCTGGGAGTATCTCTAAAATACACAGTCAAGGGGTGAAGATAGTGTGCATGGATACACCTGCTCTGCCTTGAAATGCTAACTTAACTGTCAACTAATAACACTGCTGTGTCCACTCCACCAGCAGGCAGCAAAATCCAGTGAAGAAGGTGGCTTAATCTCTTCTGTTGGTCTTTACCCCGAACAGGTTCTGTAGAGTTTGATTTAAGGATAGATCTGGGGTCAGCCTAACACACTTTTGCATAGAATCACAGTATCAATAAGGTTGGAAAAGACCTCAGAGATCATCAAGTCCAACCTGTCACCCAACACCTCCTGACAATTTAACCATGGCTTCAAGTGTCACATCCAATCCCCTCTTGAACACCTCCAGGGATGGGGACTCCACCACCTCCCTGGGCAGCACATTCCTATGGCCAATCTCTCTTTCTGGGAAGAACTTCTTCCTAGGCACCCAGCACCAGAACAAGAGGACACCATCTCTGGCTGCACCAGGGGAGGTTTAGGCTGGAGGTTAGGAAGAAATTCTACACAGAGAGAGTGATCACCCATTGGAATGGGCTGCCCGGGGAGGTGGTGGAGTCACCATCACTGGAGGTGTTTATGAGGAGACTTGATGGGGTGCTTGGTGCCATGGGTTAGTTGATTAGGTGGTGTTGGATGATGGGTTGGACTTGATGATCTCGAAGGTCTCTTCCAACCTGGTCTGGTCTATTCTATTCTATTCTATTCTATTCTATTCTATTCTATTCTATTCTATTCTATTCTATTCTATTCTATTCTATTCTAACATCCAGCCTAAACCTCCCCTGGCACAGCTTGAGACTGTGTCCTCTTGTTCTGGGGCTGGGTGCCTGGGAGAAGAGACCAACCCCCACCTGGCTACAACCTCCCTTCAGGGAGTTGGAGAGAGCAAGAAGGTCTCCCCTGAGCCTCCTCTTCTGCAGGCTAAGCAACCCCAGCTCCCTCAGCCTCTCCTCACAGGGCTGTGCTCCAGACCCCTCCCCAGCTTTCTTGCCCTTCTCTGGACACCTTCAAGTGTCTCAATGTCCTTCTTAAGCTGAGGGGCAAGGAAGCACTGAAACCTCAAAACATTCTGCGAAAGACAATTTCTCTGGAGATGTGAAAGTATCTGCACCTGTCCCCATCTCTTGGTGGTTTAGGCTGTATTGTTTTAGCTAATGATGTGAAGTGATTTGATTGCTTACAGTTTAGATAATTGCAGCACTCGTTGCATCTCCATTGTTCCCAGCGCTTCCTTGTGGGAGAGATGATGCTCGTGAGAGACACAATTTGTTCTCCCACAATAAATCACCATTAAAAAAAGAAAAAAGAAAAAGGAAAGAAGCTAAATATAGTGTGGCTGATGCATCTTAAACGAATTGGTGCTGTGGCTTGCTCCAGGGGAAGGAGTTGTTTGTGGGACACTCAGAGTCACCATCTCAGTCTGGTCACCGCTGCAGCATAGCATGGACTGGGGCAGACTGCTCTGATGTGGTCATTTAATGGGCATCTGTCTGAGAAGCTGCTTGGAACAAATGGGAAAGGGCAAAAAAATCTCAGAATGGTAAAGGTTAGAAGGGACCTCTGGAGAGCAGCCAGTTCAAACTCTCTGCTCAAGCAGGGTCACCCACAGCAGCTTGCCCAGGATCACAGCGGCCAGGTGGGTTTAGAATCTCACCACACAAGGAGATTCCACAACATCTCTGGGCAGCCTGCCCCAGGGCTCCAGCACTCTTACACCAAACAAATTTCTCCTCCTGTTCAGATGAAACCTCCTGGGTTCCAGTTTGTGCCTGTTATTTCTTGTCCTGTCACTGGGCACCACTGAGAAGTCTGGCCCCATCCTCTTGCCCCCCACCCTTTAGCTCTTGCTGAGCATTGCTCAGCTCCCCTCTGGGGCTGCTCTTCTCCAGGCTCAACGGCCCTAGGGCTCTCAGCCTTTCCTCCTCACAGAGCTGCTCCAGGCTCCTCAGCATCTTTGTAGACTCCCCTGGACTTATTGCAGTAGTTCCCTGTCTCTCTTGAAGTGGGGAGCCCAGAACTGGCCCCAGTCCTTCAGCTGTGGCCTCACTAGCACACAGTAGAAGGGGAGGAGAACCTCTCTCGACCTGCTGGTCATACTCACATGCATACATCTCACTCTAGGCAGCACAGAGCTGCCACAGAGCTTGAGACAGTGAAACAACCCATCTTAGAAGGGCACATATAGCAGACACAAGACATGTCCTCCCTGCTGCTGTGCTGGATAAGGACATCAGTTCATCAGAACCTCTCTGGCTTGCTTCTAAAGCATCAATTTGATTTTCCTACTCCATTAAGTTGTCAGCCATGTTTCCCTTATCTGATCTCTTGGGAGGAAATTAGCTTCACCCACCATAAAATGCCAGGTTAATTACCAGCAGGATGAAATGTGATATGCACTTACTGCCTCCCTTCCTAACCCCTACCAGCCAGCAGGGTTGCACTCTGCACAGCTCAGAAGTGTGGCTTAGAGCAGCATCTCTGATCCTGCAGAGCTATGATCACCAGAGAAGCTTGTTGGAACATGGTTAGCCTTTGATTCTGGACAGTGCACACTGTAGGTCTTGTGCTCTTTGCTTCACTTGTCACCTAAAGCTGACTCTGGGAGGTCACAGTACCAGGGAACATTAGAGGTTGGAAGGGACCTCCAGAGATCATCCAGTCCAACCCCCCTGCCAGAGCAGCATCACCCAGGGGAGTCCACACAGCAATACATCCAGGTGGGTTTGGAAAGCTTCCAGAGAAGGAGACTCCACAACCTCTCTGGGCAGCCTGCTCCAGGGCTCTCTCACCCTCACTGTAAAGAAGTTTCTCCTCATGTTGAGGTGAAATCTTGCATGTTCAAGCTTGTACCTGTTGTTCCCTGTCTGATTACTGCACACCATCCAAAAGAGCTTAGCCCATTCCACTTGCCCCTCACCCCTCAGCTATCGATAGACATTGATCAGATCCCTCTCAGCCTTCTCTTCTCCAGACTAAACAGCCCCAGGGCTCTCAGTCTCTCCATAGGGGAGATGCTCAAGTCCCCTAAGCATCCTTGTGGCAGGTCTCTGTCTCTCTTGAACTGGGGAGCCCAGAATTGGATACAGGATTGCAGCTGTGGTCTCAGCAGGGCAGAGCAGAGAGGGAGAAGAATCTCCCTAGCCCTGCTGGCCCAGATCCCATTGGCTCTCTTGGCCACAAGGGCACATTGTTGTCCCATGGAGAACTTGCTGTCCACTAGGACTCCAAGGTCTTTCTCCATGGAGCTGCTTTCCAGCAAGTGATGCCATGTGGGAAGGTCCTTCCCAGCTTTCCAGAAGTCTGTGCTTCAAACTAAACTGGGAGTACCAGGAGAGCATTCCCCTGTATACCATTCTGTACTCTTTGTCCTTCCTGCTAGCAAGGTCAACTTCATCTTTTGCCATGAGGGATTGACTCATTCATATTCATAGCCTCACCAGGGAAACTGAGCCCATGGGAACTCTGCAGACACAGTTCATGCCCTGTCAGCCTGGGGACAACAGCCTGCTCTGACATACAACCTGTCAACAAAGCCTGCTCTGAAATACCTCCATTCGCTCATTCACTCCCAGATCACATCTCAAGGTCAGAGCCTGGACAAGTCCAGCTCACCAGGTCAGGAGCAAAGGGATTTGTCAACACTTCCCTTTCTGAGGGAGCTTTTCATGTGGGCCCCTCAGCATCTTTGTAGCCTCTGCTGGACTCTCTCCAATAGTTCCCTATCTCTCTTGAAGTGCAGGGCCCAGAACTGGCCCCAGTCCTCAAACTGTGGCCTCCCTATGGCAGAGTAGAGGGGAAAGAGAACCTCCCTGGAGCTGCTGGCCAAGTTTTTCTTAATTCATTCCAGGAGACTATTGGTCTTTTGGGCCACAAGGGCACATTGCTGCCTCAAGCTGAACTTGCTGTCCACCAGCACTCCCAGGTTCTTCTCCACAGAGCTGCTCTCCAGCAGGTCAACCCCTCACCTGTACTGGTGCAGGAGGTGATTCCTCCTCAGATAGAATAGAATAGAATAGAATAGAATAGAATAGAATAGAATAGAATAGACCAGGTTGGAAAAGACCTTCAAGATCATCAAGTCCAACCTATCACCAGCACCACCTGATCAACTAAACCATGGCACCAAGTGCCTCATCCAGCCTCCTCCTAAAGACCTCCAGGGATGGTGACTCCACCACCTCCCTGGGCAGCACATCCCAAGGGCCAATCTCTCTTGCTGGGAAGAACTTTCTCCTCACCTCCAGCCTAAACCTCCCCTGGCACAGCTTGAGACCGTGTCCTCTTGTTCTGGTGCTGGGTGCCTGGGAGAAGAGACCAACCCCCACCTGGCTCCAACCTCCCTTCAGGGAGCTGTAGAGAGCAAGAAGGTCTCCCCTGAGCTTCCTCTTCTCCAGGCTAAGCAACCCCAGCTCCCTCAGCCTCTCCTCACAGGGAGATGCAGGACTCCACACCAGATTGAGTGCCACAGATGCAGGACTTGACACCTGCCCTTGTTGGACTTCTTGAGGTTCCACTCCACCCAAATCTCCAGCCTGTCCAGGTCTCTCTGGAAGGCAGTACAGCCTGGTGGTGTGTCAGTAGACCACCTGTGTGAGCAGCAGGCAAGGGCTGGTGTGGCTAAAGGTGGGGGAGATCCAGGAGCAGCATCAAGTGACTGAGTGCTGTGGAGCTTTGGAGTGCTGCAGGATCCCTCACAATGGCCTTCTCCAATGCCAGCTACAAATACTGTCCTACAGAGGAGCTGTCCTGTCCTGCCTGCAGTCACCTACCTAGCCAAAGTTTGTGTATAAACAAAGCAAACAAAGCAGGGAAATGCAAGCCCAGCCAGCAGGAAATCCTCTGGCGGACCATGGGAAGCGGCCTGGCCATCCCTGCATTCTATCCCTGAATCCAAGGCAAAAGATCACCTCAGGTCACTGGCGGCAGGGCAAGGAGACAGAATGGCTGGTGAGGACATAGATGGGACAGCACATCCAGAACCACAGGCTTGGTTTTCCCTGCAGAAACTCAATGGCCTCCATGAACCACTGAGATGTTTTGCTTCCTTCTCCTTTTCCCCATCAGGGTTTTGGGGAGGACAAACCTTTCCTTATCAAGTCTGGTGGGTCATAAGTGGCCTGCAAAAGCCCTCAGACAATTTGCCTCTCCTTGCATATGCTCAGGGCTACACCCACAGCCCCTGATGGAGGCATTTTCTGGACAGTAATCCAAGACTGAGGAATAGCTCTCCAGGAGCACAAAGATCAAGGAAAAACATTGCAAGTTTCTCCTCACACATTTTCTCTGTGGATTTTACCCCCATCCAGATGTTCTCAGCCGAAAAATTCTTTCCTGTAAGGGTGATGAAGCACTGGAGCAGTCTGCCCAGGGAGATTGTGGAGTCTTCTTCTCTAGAGACTTTCAAGACCCATCCTGCTTTGGCACGGAGGGTTGTACTTGATGATCCCCAGAGGTCCCTCCCAACCCCTACCATTCTATGATTCTATGATTCTCTACCTTCTAGCACTGTCAAAACCAGCATGGCCTAGGATCATCCCTGGAAGAGGGCAGACTTAGACTCACAGAATCATAGAATACCAGGTTGGAGGGGACTTCAAGGATCATCTGCTCCTTCCTTCCTTCCTTGGGAAACCTCATCTCAGATGCTCCAGACAACAATTGTCACACAGTGGCACATCCCTGGAGGTTTTTAAGACCAGACTGGATGTGGCTGTGAGCAACCTGCTGTAGTGTGAGGTGTCCCTGCCCATAGCAGGGGGGTTGGAACTGGATGAGCCTTGAGGTCCCTTTCAACCCTGACAATTCTGTGCTTCTATGATCTTCATGGGCCACAGGTACTTTCTTGCAATTGCAGATCAGGCACACAGACCCAGAGAGGCAGGTTCACACCCTGCATCCTTCTGCCATATTTTGTCAGTGAGCTTTCACCTCAGGTGGTGTGAGACGAGCTCTGCCCAAATCACAGGAGCCAGTGTGTGGTGGAGCTGAAGCAGCTCCACTGGAGGGGCTCTGTCTGGGTGCTGTGTGTGATGTGTGAAGACAGGCTGACGTCTGGTTGCTGGCTGTGTGTGAGCTAAAGCATTCTGACCTGTAACAGTGGTTATGCACTGGAAGAGGTGCCCGGGGGGCTGCAGAATCTCCACCCTTGGAGATACTCAAAGCTCATCTGGACACAGCCCTGAGTAGCCTGATGTGACTGTGAAGATAGCTGTACCTTCACAAGGATGTCAGCTCAGATGACCTCCCAAGGTCTCCACCAACAAAAACCATGCTGTGAGATCCACTGAGGCAAGGAAGGGCAACTTTCAGGCTGGACTGGAGTGAAACCTTCAATGAATCACAGAATTGTCAGGGTTGGAAGGGACCCCAAGGATCATTCAGTTCCAATCCCCCTGCCATGGGCAGGGACACTTTCCACTAGATCAGGTTGCCTTAAAAACCTCCAGGGTTGTCACTTCCACCACCTCCCTGGGCAACCTGTGGCAGTCTCTCACCACCCTCCTGGGGAAGAACTTCTTCCTAACATCTAATCTAAATCTGCCCTGCTCTAGCTTGGATCCATTCCCCCTAGTCCTAGCACTACCCGACACCCTAAACCTTGAGGGCAAAACCTCCACCTTCTAATTCTAGTGATCTAAGTTCATGAGCAAAATAATCTCAAAAGTAAATGGTTAAAAGACAGACCCTCAGGAGACACTAAGATAAGGCACAAAGACATCCTTTTGTCATCTTCATGTGGTCACAGTTCCAGTGATAATGGAGGAAATTGAAAACACCCAAAAGAGACAACCTGAATCACCCTCCCAGGCATTACAGGATCACAGGAGGTGAGGGGTTGGAAGGGATCTCTGGAGATCATTAAGTCCAACCCCCCTGCCAGAGCAGGACCAGAGAATCCAGCACAGGTCACACAGGAACACATCCAGATGGGGCTTGAAAGTCTCCAGAGAAGGAGATTCCACAACCTTTCTGGGCAGCCTGTTCCAGGGCTCTGGGAGCCTCACAGGGAAGAAGTTCCTCCTCACGTTGAGGTGGAACCTCCTGTGCTGGAGTTTATATCCATTGCCCCTTGTCCTATCCCAGGGTGTGAGTGATCAGAGCCTGTCCCCTCCCTCCTGACCCCCAGCCCTCAGATGTTGGTAGACATTGATTAAATCCCCTCTCAGTCTTGTCCTCTCCAGAGTAAACACCCCCAGGGCTCTCAGCCTCTCCTCCCCAGACAGTGCTGCAGTCCCTTCAGCATCCTTGTAGCCCTCCCTTGGACTCTCTCCAGCAGATCCCTGTGCCTCCTGAACTGGGGAGCCCAGAGCTGGACGCAGTATTCCAGGTGAGGTCTCCCCACGGGCAGAGCAGAGCAGGAGGAGAACCTCCCTGGCTCTGCTGGCCACACTCCTCTGAATGCAGCCCAGGATCCCCTTGGCCTTCTTGGCCCCCAGGGCACATTGCTGTCCCATGCAGAACTTGTCCACCAGCACACCCAGGTCCTTCCAGAGGGCTGCTCTCCAGCAGATCTCCTCCCAACCTGTCCTGATGCAATTTATTCTTCCTCCCCCTGTTTGTGGAAGATCTTAAAATACAATTTCTCTGAAGGTGTGAAATGTGGAGGAGAGGAGACTGCTGACAGTCTCTCCCCCATGGCGCTGGACACACACGTGGTGTCAAATGATCCTTTCTCAAACACTTGCTGCCTTTCTGGCAAACCATTTGCAGGGCTTCACCTCACCTCAGATCAGCTCGGAAGGAAGGGACAGTCAGGAGAAGAGGGAAGAATCTTGTCCTGCTTTGTGCAGGACACCTAAAACTCTGCATTGCTTGTGGAACATAGCTGAGGAAATCTTTGTGGGCCAAAAGCTTCTTAATTCTTCAGCACAATGGAAAGAAATGGATGAGGCAGGCTTGGCTTGATCAAAACACGCAGCAGATGCTGGGGGGAAGAAAGGGAAGGCTTGTCATCTGGAGCAGAGGGGAGAGAGAGCTTGTCATGGTTGGGCACAGCTGGAGAGGTCCACAGCTCACAGTTACAGATCCCCTGAACCATTTTGGCTGGAAGAGACCTTTAAGATCATTGAGTCCTACCCTTAACCCAGCACTGCCAGGTCACCACTAAACCAGGTCCCTCAGCACCACATCTACACAGCTTTGAGCACCTTCCAGGGATGGGGACTCCACCACTGCCCCGGGCAACGCGGGCTGGGACTTGACAGCTCTCAAGGGGAAGGAATTGTTTCTGAGCCTGGAGTCACATCAGCTTTTCATGTAGCTCTCACAGAAGGGAAAAATAATTTCTAAGCCACAGGGACAAACCCTAAAGTGAACCAGCCACTCTGTAGAAGAGACCTCACTGTATCCAGGACCCTTTCTTACCATTCCATCACCCAACCTCTCTGTGGCCATGGAGGAGTTTCCTTTTGAGTAGGTTTTTTCTTAATTATAATTTTCCCTGCAGGCATTTAAGATATTCTGGATACTAGGTCAGGTCCTGACCTAAATGTCTTGTGGTCTAACTGCATAAAAGAGAGGCTAGGAGATGAAATTTTTAAGCCCTCACTACAAGAAGGTCCTGGAGTGCATCCAGAGAAGGGCAATGAAGTTGGTGAAGGGGCTGAGGGAACTGAGATTATTTAACTCGGAGAAAAGAAGGCTGAAGGGCTCTTTACAAATCCCTTAAAGGAGGTTGGAGTGAGGTGGGGATAGACCTCTTTTCCCTAGTAAGAAATGATAGGATGAGAGGAAATGGCTTCAAGCTGCACCAGGGCAGGTTAGGGATGGACATTAGAAGAAATGTCTTCACTGAGAGGGTTCTCAAGCACTGGCACAGGCTGCCCAGGGAGGTGGCTGAATCCACATCCCTGGAGGTGTTTCAGAGAGCCAGAGCTGTGGTGCTGGGGGCCATGGCTTAGCACCAGACTCGACAGAGGTACAAAATTATTTGGCTCAGTGATCTTAAAGGTCTTTTCCAACTGTGACAGGAACAGGGTTCCTTGTCCCCAGAAAACACACCAGCTTACACAAGGTTGTCAGAAACCCACCTAGAGCTGATCTTGATGATTCTCCCAACACCTCAGGGTTTGTGATGACTGTGGTTGAAAGCAGGGAGGGAGAGGGGGAATTGACCATTCTTCCTCCTGCTGCTCAGACAGAGGAGATATCTCAATGAATAGTTCCTCTGCCAGTGGTGTGAGCAAGAGAGAAATAAGCTGTTAGGGAATGTCCTTTGTTAAAACTTGAGCAGCAATCTTATGTCACAGAAAATAAATAAACCTCAAACTGCAGGGAGGAGAAATTTTTCTTCTAACAAAGACCCCAAAAAAAAAAAAAGAAAGGAAGAAAGAAATTTAAAAGAGGCCTCAGATGTCTTCTTTTCTGACTTACCAGACTGACTTCATTTTCATGGAGATTAGTCCAAGGCAGATATTCCCAGCATCCCCTCACTCCCACTCTGACAGCTTGTAAATGCTGTTTTCACACCAGCAGCTGCTGGAGGCAGCTCTGATTTCCCATTCTGCACTTCCAGCAAAGCCAGAGAGAAAGGTTTTGTGCACTGCTTTGCTTAGCAGAGGGGCACCAGGCCTTGAGGGACCTGCAAAGGCAGACTGGCATAGCGGTGCTGGCGCTGGCATGCCCTCCTCTGATTTCTGTGAGGGCGATGAGGCTGCAGCCCTCCAACCCAACCTGCTCCCACCGCCTCTGCCAGCACCCAGTGTCAGCTCCGTGCTGCTGTGAACAGCTTCACAGCACAGATGAGCAGCCTCCACATCCTCAAAAGCAGAGCTGATCTCTGCAGTTTTAACTCAGGTTCTGCTCACAGCCCAGACCCAGCCATGTCCTGGGCTGATCCCCAGCAGTGTGGGCAGCAGGGGCAGGGAGGGGATTTTGCCCTTCTGTTTGCTCTGATGAGACCCCCCTGCAGTGCTGGAGCCAGCGCTGGAGTCTTCAGCACAGACAGCACCAGAACAAGAGGACACAGTCTCAGGCTGCGCCAGGGCAGGTTTAGGCTGGATGTTGGGAAGAAGTTCTATACAGAGGGGAGTGATTGCCCATTGGAATGGACTGCCCGTGAAGGTGGTGGAGTCACCATCATTGGAGGTGTTCAGGAGGAGACTTGATGGGGTGCTTGGCTGCATGGTTTAGTTGTTGGGTGGGTTGGATTGGTTGATGGGTTGGACGCGATGATCTTGAAGGTCTCTTTCAACCTGGTGCATTGTATTGTAGTGTAGTGTAGTGTATTGACAGAGACCTATTGGAGAAGGGCTAGAGGAGGCCACAGCAATGCTGTGAGATCAAGCTGAGAGAATTGGGGTTGTTTAGCCTGGAGAAGAGAATGATAGAATCAATAAGGTTGGAAAAGACCTCAGAGATCATCAAGTCCAACCTGTCACCCAACACCTCCTGACAACTAAACTATGGCTCCAAGTGCCACATCCAATCCTTTTTTGAACATCTCCAGTGATGGTGACTCCATCACCTCCCTGGGCAGCACATTCCAACAGTCAATTAATCTTTCTATGAAGAACTTTCTCCTCACCTCCAGCCTAAATTTCCCCTGGTGCAGCTTGAGACTGTGTCCTCTTGTTCTGGTGCTGGTTGCCTGGGAGAAGAGACCAACCCCCACCTGGCTACCAGATGAGACCAGGCTGGGAGAGTTGGGCTTGTTCAGCCTGGAGAAGAGAAGGCTCCTGGGAGACCTTCCGGTGGCCTTTCAGTGCTTCAAGAGGCTGGTCAGAAAGCTGGGGACAGACTTCCGTGCAAGGCCTGTTGTGAAAGAACCAGGGGTGATTGGTTTAAACTCAGAGGCAGATTTAAACCAGAGAGAAAGAGGATTCTTTTTTTTTTCTTTTTACAGTGAAGTTGGTGAGACCTTGGCCCAGATTGCTCAGAGAGGTGGTAGAATCCCCATCCCTGGAACCACTGCAGGTCAGGTTGTCTGGGGCTTAGAGCAGCCTGCTCTAGGTGAAGATGTCCCTTCTGACTGCAGGGAAGTTGGACTAGATGACCTTTAATGGTCTCTTTCAACCCCAAACACTGTAATTCTATGATTCTAAGTCCCTGCAGTCCAATAATCCCCAAATCCTTCTCCCTTGTTGCACAGCCCTTTCTGAAAACCCAGGATCTGTGCTGGGGTCCTGATATTTTTGCAGGACAGGAGACAACTTTTTATCTAGGAAAGCAGAGGCAAGCCCTTCAGAGAGGGGCTAGATGATTGATGCCTCTAATGACCATCCACTTGGACCTCCACACCATCCTGTGTCTCTGTGGTGGGCTGCCTAATTGAATGTGTGTGGTTCTCTGCCCCTGAAAAATGCAGCTGCAAACCAGAAGAGGACTTTCAGCCTTCGTGTGGATGAAGCCTTTTCCCGCTGCGGTGGAGAGTAATGTGAGAGAAGGGTGAAAAAACAGTTGGTTAGAGGCATGGGAAACCTTCCATGGGAAGACAGATTGAAAAGACACCAAGAAGACAGATGTTGCCTGGTTTGCAAATAGAACTATTATGAAGGACAGGCTGCAACTGCATGAGATATGAACAGGCTTGAAGCAGTACATCCTGACTGCTTTCCCTCCCAGACAAATAAGAAGGCTTTCAGTGGAGCTGATGCTCAGTAAATGCTAGGGGGAAAAATGTGGTTTTCAGGCAGCACACAGTCAGCAAAAGTGCCAGGAGAGTCCTTGGCATATAAGTCAGGAGCTCAGAAGGACTCCAGGAGGTAGTGTGTTGTAGGGAGGATGCTGCTCCCATGTACTACAGCAAATTCTAAAATCACAGCTGGACAGTTACAACAATTTGGGAGAGACATAAGATCACAGAATCACAATACAATACAATACAATACAATACAATACAATACAATACAAAACAATACAATACACCAGGTTGGAAGAGACCTTCAAGATCATCGTGTCCAACCCATCAACCAATCCAACCCACCCAACAACTAGACCATACAGCCAAGCACCCCAGCAAGTCTCCTCCTGAACACCTCCAATGAAGGTGACTCCACCACCTCCCCAGGCAGCCGATTCCAATGGGCAATCACTCTCCCCATGTAGAACTTCTTCCTAACATCCAGCCTAAACCTGCCCTGGCGCAGCCTGAGACTGTGTCCTCTTGTTCTGGTGCTGGCTGCCTGGGAGAAGAGGCCAACCTCTGCCTGGCTACAACCTCCCTTCAGGGAGTTGTAGAGAGCAAGAAGGTCACCCCTCAGTCTCCTCTTCTCCAGGCTAAGCAACCCCAGCTCCCTCAGCCTTTCCTCATAGGGCTTGTGTTCCAAACCCCTCACCAGCTTTGTTGCCCTTCTCTGGACACGTTCCAGCAAGACAACATCCTTCCTAAACTGAGGGGCCCAGAACTGGACACAGGACTCAAGGTGTGGCCTAACCAGTGCAGTGTACAGGGGCAGAATGACCTCCCTGCTCCTGCTGGCCACACTCTTCCTGATGCAGGCCAGGATGCCATTGGCCTTCTTGGCTGCCTGGCCACACTGCAGGCTCATGTTCAGCCTACCATCAACCAGCACCCCCAGGTCCCTCTCTGCCTGGCCGCTCTCCAGCCACTCTGACCCCAGCCTGTAGCACTGCCTGGGGTTGTTGTGGCCAATGTGCAGAATCCGGCACTTGGATGTGTTCAATCTCATGCCATTGGACTCTGCCCATCTGTCCAGCCTGTCGAGGTCCCTCTGCAAAGCCTCTCTGCCCTCCAGCAAATCAACTGCTGCCCCCAGCTTGGTGTCATCTGCAAATTTACTGATGATGGACTCAATGCCCTCATCCAGATCATCAATAAAGATGTTGAAGAGCATGGGGCCCAGTACTGATCCCTGGGGCACACCACTAGTGACAGGCCGCCAGCTGGATGTGGCACCATTCACCACCACTCTCTGGGCTCGGCCCTCCAGCCAGTTCCTAACCCAACGCAGTGTGATCCTGTCCAAGCCATGGGCTGCCAGCTTGGCCAGGAGTTTGCTGTGGGGGACGGTGTCAAAGGCCTTGCTGAGGTCCAGGTAGACCACATCCACAGGCCTCCCCACATCCACCAGGTGGGTCACCTGATCATAGAAGGAGATCAGGTTGGTCAGGCAGGACCTGCCCCTCCTAAATCCATGCTGGCTAGGCCTGAGCCCCTGGTCATCCTGTAAGTGTTGTGTGATTGCACTCAAGATGACCTGCTCCATAATCTTGCCTGGCACTGAGGTCAGGCTGACAGGCCTATCATTCCCTGGCTCGTCCAACCGGCCCTTCTTGTGGATGGGCACCACGTTGGCCAGCTTCCAGTCTTCTGGGACCTCTCCAGTGAGTCAGGACTTCTGAAAAATGATGGAAAGTGGCTTGAACAACTCATCTGTCAGCAATCTCAGCACCCTAGGATGGATCCCATCCGGTCCCATGGCCTTGTGGGGGTCCAAGCGGCTCAGAAGATCTCTAACTTCCTCCTGGAGCAGCGGGAAACTATGCAGATCTCTGTCCCTATCTGCCAGCTCTCCAGGCCAGCTGTCTGGAAGCCATTCTGCCCTGCTAGTGAAGATTGAGGCAAAGAAGGTGTTAAGTACCTCTGCCTTTTCCTCATCCTTTGTTACAACGTTCCCCTCTGTGTCAACCAAGGAGTGGAGGTTGTCCTTGGCCTTCTTCTTGTTACTGATGTATTTATAGAAGGACTTTTTGTTGTCCTTCACAGCAGAGGCCAGTCTAAGTTCTAAATGTGCTTTTGCCTCCCTAATTTTCTTCCTGCAAGACCTAGCAACATCCCTAAACATCCCATGGGTTGCCTCCCCTTTTTTCCAAAGATAATACACCCTCTTTTTTCCCTTAGTTCTATTAAAAGTTCATTACCCAGCCAGGCTGGCCGTCTGCCCCGGGGCTCATCTTCCGGCACACTGGCACAGCCTGTTCCTGCACCTTCAAGAGTTCTTCCTTGAAGCAGCTCCAGCTCTCCTGGACCCCTTTGTTTTTTAAGGGCTGTTTCCCAAGGAACCTTCTGAATTAGTTCCTTGAGTAGCCTGAAGTCTGCCCTCCGGAAGTCCAGAGTGGAGGTCTTCTTGCTACCCCTCTTGGCTTGGCTGAATACCTAAAACTCAATTATCTCATGGTCACTGGTGCCTGAACACCCTCTGACCACCACATCACCCACCAGCCCTTCCCTGTTGGTGAAGAGGAGGTCAAGCATAGCCTCACCCCTGGTAGGCTCGCGCAGCACCTGGGATAAGAAGCTGTCCTCCATGCACTCTAAGAACCTCCTAGACTGCCTCCTCTCTGCTGTGTTGAGATCCCAGCAGATGTCAGGCAGGTTGAAGTCACCCATGAGAACGAGGTCAGACTGGCTTAGGTTGGAAGGGACCTTGGAGATCATCTAATCCAACTTCCCTGCTATGGACAGGGTTGCCTCTCAACTGGACTTGGTTGCTCAAGGTCTCATCCAGCCTGGGCTTCAACACCCCCAGGGAGGAGGCACCCACAACCACTCTGGGCAGCCTATTCCAGAGTCTCACCACCCTCATACTGAAGAACGTCTTCCTAAGATCCAGGCTAAACCTGCTCTCCTTGAGCTTCAAACCATTCCCCCTTGTCCTATTGCTAGACAGCCTTATGAAAAGTCTCTCTGCAGCCTTCCTGTAGATTCCCTTCAGGTATCTGATCAATGTCTATCAATAGCTGAGGAGTGGGTGCCAAGTGGACGGAGCCAAGATCTTCTTGGTGGTGTACAGTACTTAGACAAGGAACACCAGGTGCAAGCTTGAATATGGAAGATTTCAGCTCAACATGAGGAGGAACTTCCTTACAGTGAGGGTGACAGAGCCCTGGAGCAGGCTGCCCAGAGAGGTTGTGGAGTCACCTGCTCTGGAGACTTTCAAACCCTACCTGGATGCACTCCTGTCGACTACCCTAAGTGATGCTGCTCTGGCAGAGGGCTTGTACTGTATGATCTCTGGAGGTCCCTTACAACTTCTAATGTACTGTGATACTGTGATACTGTAAGAACAATTTCTTGTCCAAAAAGTTTGTCAAGCCCTGGAACAGGCTGCCCAGAGTGGTGGTGGAGATGCCACCCCTGGAGAGATTTAAAAGCTGTGTAGATGTGGTCCTAAGGGACATGGTTTAATAGTGACATGGCAGTACTGGGATAAGGCTTGGACCCAATGATCTTAAAGCTCCATACAGACTGATTCCATAATTCTCTAATCCAGTGGGATTTAAAATGAAGCTGATGCTAGGATCTCTACATTGCTACCATTCAAGCCACAGGAGGTCACAGACTTGCATTCGTTTAGGAGGGCATTGTGAATACAGAACACAGAATTAACCAGGTTGGAAAAGACCTTTGAGATCATCAAGTCCAACCTATCACCCAACACCATCTAATCAACTAAACCATGGCACCAAGTGCCTCAGCCAGGCTCTTCCTAAACACCTCCAGGGATGGGGACTCCACCACCTCCCTGGGCAGCACATTCCCATGGCAAATATCTCTTGCTGGGAAGAATTTCTTCCTAACATCCAGCCTAAACCTGCCCTGGCACAGCTTGAGACTGTGTCCTCTTGTTCTGGGGCTGGGTGCCTGGGAGAAGAGACCAAATCCCACCTGGCTCCAACCTCCCTTCAGGGAGTTGCAGAGAGCAAGAAGGTCTCTCCTGAGCCTCCTCTTCTCCAGGTGAAGCAACCCCAGCTCCCTCAGCCTCTCCTCACAGGGCTGTGCTCCAGACCCCTCCCCAGCTTTCTTGCCCTTCTCTGGACACCTTCCAGCAGCTCAACATCTTTCCTAACCTGAGGAGCCCAGAACTGGACACAGGACTCAAGGTGTGGCCTAAGCAGTGCTGAGCACAGGGCACAATGACCTCCCTGCTCCTGCTGGCCACACACTGTTCCTGTGTGGCCAGCAGGAGCAGGGAAGTCATTCTGTGTGCAGCAACTCCTGCTCAAGGCCCTTCTTAGGAACCCACCAGATTTCTTCTGATTCACTGAAGGAAGCCACTGGCTGCCTGCTCATGATTGATTGCCTGTGCTGTCTCCATGCCGGGTGGATATTTCTGTGAGGCAGAAGGCTGCTCGAGAACGAAGCTCTCACTAATGCATCATGATGCCAGCAATAAATCTGATCCAACATCTCCATCACACCTCAGTGAGAAGCTGTGTATGCTTGCAACACAGTCTCAGTCACCAGATGATGCTGTTTCTTGCTCCTAATATGGGATTTTAATCTATTAGGAGCACCGTGGCTAATATTAACTAATGATAAAGCAATTAATCCAAATTTAGATGCCGAGATAATTTCATTTTTGTGACTAAAAGCTTTTAAGCTTCATCTAGGCTCTGCATGATGCATGCTGAGCTCTAGTTAAATATTGTAGCCTTCTGCTCATCATCTCCACCAGAAACACCCAAATTATTAACCACTGATGGTATTTGCTGCTTTGGTGGCTATCTGCCCCTGCCAGTTGTGGCAAGCAGCCTTAATTACTTCTCCATCTTAATGTAATGGTCACTTCTGACATGAAGTCCAGCCATGGGGATAGACGTTTGCACTTGCATGGAGCCAATCTGGCCTTGCAGGCATTTCTTCTTGTCTTTTGGGGGTAGAGAGTACTGATCTCTAATGCAATCAGATCACAGACCTTCATACTTTGTCTTTTAGTATTTTGCAAGAGGAATCAGTGGGGCGGTGGAAATTTGGCATTTGGGAAGTTCATAGTATAGGTTAAGTTGGGAGGGACCTTAAGGTAATATACTTAGAAACATAAAATCAATCAATAAGGTTGGAAAAGACCTCAGAGATCGTCAAGTCCAACCTATCACCCAACACCTCATGGCTCCAAGTGCCACATCCAATCCTTCTTGAACACCTCCAGGGATGGGGACTCCACCACCTCCCTGGGCAGCACATCCCAATGGCCAATATCTCTTGCTGGGAAGAACTTTCTCCTCCCCTCCAGCCTAAACCTCCCCTGGAGCATCTTGAGACTGTGTCCTCTTGTTCTGGTGCTGCTTGCCTGGGAGAAGAGACCAACCCCCACCTGGCTACAACCTCCCTTCAGGGAGTTGGAGAGAGCAAGAAGGTCTCCCCTGAGCCTCCTCTTCTGCATGCTAAGCAACCCCAGCTCCCTCAGCCTCTCCTCACAGGGCTGTGCTCCAGACCCCTCCCCAGTTCTCAGTCTCTAGGAGGTCTGTCAGATTTCTCTGCACTTCAGCTCAAGAGAAAACAGCTCTGGGCCCTGAGCCATCTCAGCAATCCTTTGCAGCTACAGCTTTCTGAGCATCCACACCTGCCTCTGTGTTACCAGCTTCTGCACTGCCATCCAAAGTGGAAATGGGGGGGTGGGGAGGAAGAGTTGGAGGTAGAAGATGGCCATCAGCTGGGACAGGTTGCCTTGCCCATTCTTAGGCACAGCAATGATCTCATCTTCCTATCCAGTTCAGCCACTCTGAGGCAGGGAAATTAATATTTCTGCCAATTTTCTCTGCCCTGCCAAAGGACATTTCATGCATGAAAATGTGAGATAGGTTTCTCTCCAGTGCTTAGGGACAGCCGCCCAAGACCTGTGCTTAGATTAGAGAGCTCTTGTGAAGGGTAAAGCCACGCAGGAATGAAGGCAGAGCAGCCGGTTCAGAGGTGCCCTTGGACAAGGCTGTTCCAACAGGGCACATTTCATTCCTTCTGGTGATCAGCTCAGCTACAGGACAAGACAGGCAGGTCTCTCTGTACTCCCCCCACGCTGCTGCACACAAGGAAATCATCCTAAAGCCTGTGAAAGTGTGCCACATTGCCCAGCAGTGGTGAACAGCGTGGAGCAGCTCCACCACCCTGGTCATGTAATATCCATCAAGCTGACAGAAAGCAGGTTTCCTGCCCTAGACTAATTATTTTTGCACAGTTGGACGTGCCATCCCCAGGATGGTCTATTCCTGGTATCTAGTTAGTCTTTTATGTATACAAAAGCTCGGCAAAGTCCTCACAAAAGCATTTGGAATGCATTGTTCATAACAGATCTGCTTGTGATCTATGGGCCACGGGGCATTCTTGCAGCCCTGCCCAAAACCCAGGACAACTCCTGCCCAAATAGGTCTCTGCTTGTTCTGCAGTGTGCTCTGCCTCACAAAGAAGGCAGCAATTACAATACAATACAATACAATACAATACACCAGGTTGGAAGAGACCTTCAAGATCATCGTGTCCAACCCATCAACCAATCCAACCCACCCAAACAACTAAACCATGCAGCCAAGCACCCCATCAAGTCTCCTCCTGAACACCTCCAATGAAGGTGACTCCACCACCTCCCCAGGCAGCCCATTCCAATGGGCAATCACTCTCTCCATGTAGAACTTCTTCCTAACATCCAGCCTAAACCTGCCCTGGCGCAGCCTGAGACTGTGTCCTCTTGTTCTGGTGCTGGGTGCATGGGAGAAGAGGCCAACCTCTGCCTGGCTACAACCTCCCTTCAGGGAGTTGTAGAGAGCAATAAGGTCACCCCTCAGTCTCCTCTTCTCCAGGCTAAGCAACCCCAGCTCCCTCAGCCTCTCCTCACAGGGCTTGTGTTCCAAACCCCTCACCAGCTTTGTTGCCCTCCTCTGGACACGCTCCAGCAAGTCAACATCCTTCCTAAACTGAGGGGCCCAGAACTGGACACAGGACTCAAGGTGTGGCCTAACCAGTGCAGTGTACAGGGGCAGAATGACCTCCCTGCTCCTGCTGGCCACACTCTTCCTGATGCAGGCCAGGATGCCATTAGCCTTCTTGGCTACCTGGGCACACTGCAGGCTCATGTTCAGCCTACCATCAACCAGTACCCCCAGGTCCCTCTCTGCCTGGCTGCTCTCCAGCCACTCTGACCCCAGCCTGTAGCGCTGCCTGGGGTTGCTGTGGCCAATGTGCAGAACCCGGCACTTGGATGTGTTCAATCTCCTGCCCTTGGCCTCTGCCCATCTGTCCAGCCTGTCGAGGTCCCTCTGCAGAGCCTCTCTGCCCTCCAGCAGATCAACTCCTGCCCCCAGCTGGGTGTCATCTGCAAATTTACTGATGATGGACTCAATGCCCTCATCAAGATCATCAATAAAGATTACCCTCATCCTCTGAGTCCTGTGCATCCCTCTCCTGTATCACTCTTGAGTTCCTCACTACGAGAAAGACATTGAGGTGCTGGAGCAGGTCCTGAGAAGGGCAACATAACTGCTGAAGGGCCTGGAGAAGGTGAGGAGCAGCTGAAGGAATTAGGGCTGTTTAGTCTGGAGAAGAGGAGGTTGAGGGGAGACCTTCTGGCTTTCCACAACTCCCTGAAAGGAGGTTGGAGTGAGGTGGGGTTTGGTCTCTTCTCCCTAATACCAGGTAATAGAACAAGAAGAAATGGCCTGAAACTGTGTCAGGTGAAGGTTGGATTTGAGATGAGGGAAAATTTCCTTTGTGCAAGAGTGGTCAGGGATTGGAACAGGCTGCCCAGGGAGGTGGTGGAGTCACCATCCATGAAGGTGTTCAAGAAACCTGTAGATGTGGTGCTTCAAGACATAGTTTAGTGTCTGAGTGCTGAGTAGGCAGATGGTTCCACAGCCATGTGTGTTAGTGCCAGGCACAGCAGAGAGTTGCAAAATAAGTGTGTCACCATCCCTGGAGGTGTTCAAGAAATGTGTGGACAAGGCACTTTGGGAATGGTTTAACGGCCATGGTGGTGCTGGGTTGATGGTTGGACTCAGTGATCTTAGAGGCCTCTTCTCCGAGGCAACCAGCACCAGAACAAGAGGATACAGTCTCAAGCTGTGCAGGGGGAAGTTTAGGCTTGATCTTAGAAAGAAGTTCTTCCCAGGAAGAGATATTGTCCCTTGGAATGGGCTGCCCAGGGAGGAGGGGGGTCAATGAAGAGACTGGATGAGGCACTCAGTGCCATGGTCTGGTTGATTAGTTAGGGCTGGGTGATTTGGTTGGACTTGATGATCTTGGAGGTCTCTTCCAACCGGGCTGATTCTGTGATTCTGTCTTTTCCAACTGAGACAAGTTCTCTGATTCTATGGTGATGGTGGTCATGAAGGTCTGCTGGTGGCACCACATGGACCTCAGTGCTTTGGGACCTGGCAGTGCCTCTGCTCATTCATTATGCCCTGGATGTGCACAGCGTAACCTGGCGATAATGCATGTACTGCTTTCATAGCCGGGTAAACACCTTGATTGCAGTGTGACAGAAGCCTAGGTCTGCTTTCTCAAACACTTGATTTCAGCAATTAGCTATTCACCTGCTTGGCAAGATGTGAAAAAATAAATTATGTGGCACCTGAAACTGTGAACATGATTCCACAGTCCTTTTCTTGATAGGTGCAGCTGAAGCAATGATCTTAAAGCCCAGGGAGGTGGCTGGGGCCCTATTCCTGGAGATGTTTAAGGTGAGGCTCAACAGGGCTCCGTGCAGCCTGATCTAGTTGACTTTGGAGACACATCCTGGTCTCCGAACTGGTGGCACATGAGTTTGATGGGTGACCACTAGATGGATACAGAACTGGCTTGATGGCTGCACCCAAAAGGTGGCTGTCAATGGGTCCATGTCCCGGTGGAGGCCAGGGACAAGCAGAGTCCCTCAGGGATCAGTCCTGGGACCTCTCTTGTTCAACATCTTTGTGGGTGCCATGGGCAGTGGCATTGAGTGCACCCTCAGCAAGTTTGCTGATGGCACCAAGCTGTGTGGTGCAGCAGACAGGCTGGAGGGAAGGGATCCATCCAGAGGGACCTTGACAGGCTGGAGAGGTGGGCACAAGCCAACCTCATGAGCTTCAACAAGACCAAGGGCAGGCTCCTGCATCTGGGTCAAGGCAATCCCAGGCACAAATCCAGGCTGGGCAGGGACTGGCTGGAGAGCAGCCCTGAGGAGAGAGACTTGGGGGTGCTGGTGGACGAGAAGCTCAACATGAGCTCTCAATGTGCACTTGCAGCCCGGAAAGCCAATCAGATCCTGGGCTGCAGCAGAAGTGTGGCCAGCAGGTCAAGGGAGGTGATTCTCCCCCTTTGCTCAGCTCTGGTGAGACCCCACCTGGAGTACTGCCTCCAGTTCTGGAGCCCCTATTCCAAGGGGGATCTGGAGGTGCTGGAAGGTGTCCAGAGAAGGGCCACAAGGATGATCAGAGGGCTGGAGCACCTCTCCTCTGAGGACAGACTGAAGGAGTTGGGGCTGTTCAGTCTGGAGAAGAGAAGGCTCCCAGGTGACCTCATTGTGGCCTTCCCGTATCTGAAGGGGGCTCCAGGAAGGTTGGGGAGGGACTTCTCAGGATGTCAGGTAGTGATAGGACTAGGGGGAATGGACTGAAGCTGGAGGTGGGGAGATTCAGGATGGATGTGAAGAGGAAGTTCTTCCCCTTGAGAGTGGTGAAGGCCTGGAATGGGTTGTCCAGGGAGGTGGTTGAGGCCCTGTCCCTGGAGGTGTTTAAGCCCAGGCTGAATGAGGCTGTGGCCAGCCTGATCTAGTGTGGGGTGTCCCTGCCCATGGCAGGGGGGTTGGAACTAGATGATCCTTGTGGTCCCTTCCAACCCTGACTGATTCTATGATTCTATGCCCCTGCTTACTGCTGAGGGGGTTGGACTAGATGACCTTTGGAGGTCCCTTCCAACCCAGACCATTCTATGATTCTGTGATGTGCTCTGTAGCCTCTGCAGCAAGAGAAGCTCTTCCCAACACCACCACACTGGGCGCAGGGCACGGTGTGTGGATGCTGGTGCTTTGCCCCAAATGCCTCATCCTGTGCTGGATCTGGCACCATACCCACACCTTGGTTGTCATCTCTGCCGAAGGGTCTTGGACCTGAGCCCTGCTGCAGAGAGAGCAGGGCTGGGGCTGTGTGGGCAGATAATAAGCAGTTTATTGTCATCCCATTCCTCTAACATATGTGCTTGCTTGGAGAGCCCTGCAAAAAGCTCTGTGTGTTTGCAAATCTGTTGCTGCCAGTTGTTTGCACCAGAAGAACTTGATACCTGAGTGGGACAAGCCACAGCCATTTCCCTGGGGTGGGCAAACACTTTTGGGAGGGACAGATCACTAATATTTATAAAGCTGTGCAAGGTGAGTGCCAGAGGCTGGAGCCAGGCTCTGCTCGGTGATGGCCAGTGACAGCACGAGGGGCAAAGGAAGTTCCATGGAACAGGCTGCCCAGGGGGTGTGTGGAGTCTCCCTCTCTGGAGATATTCAAGACCTGCCTGGATGTGTTCCTGTGTGATCTGCTCTAGGTGATGCTGCTCCGATAGGGGGTTGGACTGGATGAGCTCTTGAGGTCCCTTTCAGCCCCTAACATTCAGTGATTCTGTGACACAGCCCCAGAAAGCAGACTGTCCCCCACAGCATCTGCAGGAGGTGAGACCCAGTGTTCTTCACTCCAAAATAACTCCAAAGTGGCTCCAACATCTAGACACAAACAGCAGTGCCTAGCTAACAGCAGCACTTACTCATCAGAAGGCCAGATCAGAGCTAGGTATCCATCAGATCTGTGCTGAAATCCCAGCCCTGTCTCCACAGCACTCATGGTCTTTGGCTGCTAGAGCTTGCTAGCCTGCCAGAGAGCTGCTGGGTCCAACAGGCATGATGAAGTTGTCCAAGGAGCACTTCACAATCAAAGAATACAAAGGGACAGGTTTGCAGCAGCTTTTCTTGCAGAGGAGCTCGGGGAGGCTCCTGCAGCAGAGTTATTTTGTACAGGGTCTGAGCCAAACCCTCTCAGATTCAAAGGGAAGGGAATTTAGAAACAAATTAATGCAACAAACTGTAAGAAGTCACCAGGACTTCACCCACATCTTAAGAAGAGTCTAAATAAGAGCTACAGGTGGTCTCCCCTGAGCCTCCTCTTCTCCAGGCTAAGCAACCCCAGCTCCCTCAGCCTCTCCTCACAGGGCTGTGCTCCAGACCTCTCCCCAGCCTCATTGCCCTTCTCTGGACTCTGGCTCCAGGGAGACCTTCTGGTGGCCTTGCAGTGCTTCAAGGACTGACCAGAATATTTGGGAGAGACTTTTTATCAGGGCCTGTTGTGACAGAACAAGGGGTGATGGTTTAAACTAAAAGAGGAAGATTTAGACCAGAGAGAAGGAAGGATTTTTTTACAGTGAGGGTGGTGAGACCCTGTCCTGGGGTTGCTCTCTGGAACCATTGCAGGTCAGGTTGTGTGGGGCTCTGAGCAGTCTCTCTAGTTAGGGATGACCTTGGAAGGTCCTTTCCCGCCCATGCCATGTAATGATTCCATGGTTCTAGGAATAAGAGGATTTCCATTCCAACAACTGAGACACCTGAATGTGTCCAGAGAAGGGCAATGAGGCTGGGGAGAGGCCTCAAGCACAGCCCTGTGAGGAGAGGCTGAGGGAGCTGGGGTTGCTTAGCCTGGAGAAGAGGAGGCTCAGGGAGACCTTCTTGCTCTCTGCAACTCCCTGAAGGGAGGTTGGAGCCAGGTGGGGGTTGGTCTCTTCTCCCAGGCAGCCAGCCCCAGAACAAGAGGACACAGTCTCAAGCTGTTCCAGGGGAGGTTTAGGTTGGATGTTAGGAAGAAGTTCTTCCCAGCAAGAGAGATTGGCCATTGGAATGTACTGCCCAGGAGGTGTTCCCCATCCCTGGAGGTGTTCAAGAGGGGATTGAATGTGGCACTTGGAGCCATGGTTTAGTTGTCAGGAGGTGTTGGATGATAGGTTGGACTTGATGATCTCTGAGGTCTTTTCCAACCCTATTGATTCTATGATTCTATGATAAGGGTAGCTGCTCTTATGCCCCAGGCTGGCGGAATGAAGTTCCTGGAGCATGCAGGGCTGCAGGGAGGGGAGCAAGGCAGCAACAAGCCCAGTGAGAGGCAATGCCTTTGGATGGTAATTGCCTTCAATTAGCCTTTCGCCTTTGATTGAAGCCAGACTGGTGCTGCCAAAAAATGCCTCTTGAATATTCATTGAAATGAACTTGCCTTGGTCCTGGCACTCAGGCAGGACAGTTCCTCTGGGATGGAGGGCTGTGAAAGGGGCTGGCAGAGCTGTGTGCCCAGCTGTCTGCCAGCAAGAGGCTTTGGGCTCGTTCCCACCACGCGTGTGTCTGAAGCACGGTGCTGGTGCACTGATACCTCTTTTGAACCGCCTCATCAAGAGGCCCAAAAGGGGTGTAAAAAGACAAAGAAAAAGAAAAAAAAAAAAAAAAAAAAAAAAAAAAAAAGCAAGCTGTGAATGTTGTTTGACAGCTGAAAGCAAACAAAGTGAAAGAGTACATGAAAATGCATGATCAAGGGGAGACACTAAAGCAGTTCCTCATCCATTACAAATCTGTGTCATTCTCATCATCCACCACATTCCTTGGAAAGCAGGAGGCTGTGGAGTGGCCAAAATGTGGCGTCTCACACTTCTCAAGCTCCTCCATCCACTTCTCCACCATCTTTTCTCCTCCATCTGATAAAAAGAGAGGGAATGGCATTAAACTGCAAGAGGGGTGAATAGGACTGGAGATGATGAAGAAATTCTTGAGAGTGAGGGTGGGGAGACACTGGCGCAGGTTGCCCAGGGAGGTCATGGATGCCCCCTCCCTGGAGATGTCCAAGGCCAGGCTGGATGAGGCCATGTGCAGCCTGGGCTAGTGAGTGGTGTCCCTACCAATGCCAGTGGGGGTTGGAACTGGATGATCTTTATCGTCCCAAACCATTCTGTGATTCTACAACTCTTGAATACCCCTGCAGATAGTCTGAGTTGGATCATGTGCGTCAGCAACGCTTGTTAATGTGGAGAGAGGGGTCCCCAAAGTTGAAAGACCCCAATCTACTGAATAGCATTGGAATCCCCCTGCTTCAAATGCTCAGACTCAACATTTTTCCTTCCTGGCAGTGTCAGGCTGCTCCACTCCAAATCAGCTGGAGGCATGAAGCCCTGGGTAGCCTTTCTTAAAAGGCAAAGCTCAGAGAGACTGATGTGGTGAGTTGACTCTGGCTGGACAGAAGGTACCAAGCTCTCCTAGCCTTTACCCTTGTGGTACCAGTCAAACTGGACTGCCCCTTCCTGTGTAGCCTTCAATACTCTCCTTGACAGCTCCCAAGTGATTGGAAACCCACATAGCTATTCCAGGCACATTCTGTTCCTCCACAAATCATCCACACATTTCCTTTCCTCCATAAACGCTGTGATAACAGCTGAAAAGTGAGAGAAAAATAAAGCTGTGTGAGATATGTGAAATGCAAAATGGTCCTTCTGTCCTGGCAGTGTTTGTGCAACCATTGTCCCCCCCAGCACACACACAAAGGGGAGGCAGCAGCAGAACAAGGCGAGGACTGTCGAGGAGGGTGGAGCCTGCTCTTAGATGAACTGGTACTGTAGGTCATAACTGTGTCAGCAGATTCCTTTAGCTGTGGATCTGTTGAAGTCCCAACCTTAGAAGAGACAGCTCAGATAGGCAGAGGGTGGTCTCTGCTTGGAATAGCCACTGAAAAGTGATGAGTGAGATGGAAAGGGCTACAGCTGCTGCCTCAGGGTGAAACATCTCCTGGAGGTAGGAGCAACCAAGGAGCTGTTATAAAGGACTTCTCCAATGAGGTTAGCCAGGTGAAAGAACAACACTTCTCACAAACAGGAACATTAGGTGCCCAGGGAGCTGTTTAGGAAGAGCCTGGATGAGGCACTTGGTGCCATGGTTTAGTTGATCAGATGGTGTTGGGTGATAGGTTGGACTTAATGATCTCAAAGGTCTTTTCCAACCTGGTTAGTTCTATTCTATTCTATTCTATTCTATTCTATTCTATTCTATTCTATTCTATTCTATTCTATTCTATTCTATTCTATTCTATTCTATTCTATTCTATTCCTGGATCTGTTTAGCCTGGAGAAAACTGAGAACAAGGGATTTTATCCATTATTAAAGATATCTAAAGGGTAGACAGACTCTATTCAGTGGGGCCCTGCAGGATCAGGATCACAGGATGTCAGGGTGTAGTGGGTTGAGGCAGCCCCCTCCCCACCACAGGCAAAATGACGACTCTGGCAAACGGATTGCAAAAGTGATGGAAAAGTTTAAATAGAAAAGGTGAATGTGCACAAAAGAACCAGAAACAGTGACGGAAGAAACCCCAAAACAGACCCGGATACATCCCATCCCCACCTGAGGGTGGGCCCAAGATCCCCAGGGCTTGTTCTTCCCCCCCCCACTGCTAGGCTAGTCTCAGCTGGCCAGGCCTGAGACCGCCCATCCCCCTGGCCTTGGGCCTAGCCAGGCCCAAGTCTGGGAGACGTCTCCCCCAGTTACCGGGTGCTGGCGAGGGAAGAAAGAGAAAGAGGCGGACCCCATGCAAGATCTTATAGCGGTGCAGGGGGTGTGGTAGGAGATACCTGGTTTCCTGTGTCCACCCACTGGGCTGGACTTCTGGACACAGGAAGCACTCCATGTCGTTTCCCTGGCCCTGAGCAAAGCCTTTGACACTGTCCCGCACCACCTCCTGGTCTCCAAGCTGGTGACACATGGGTTTGATGGGTGACCACTGGATGGGTACAGAACTGGCTTGATGGCCGCACCCAAAGAGTGGCTGTCAACGGGTCCATGTCCCAGTGGAGGCCAGGGACAAGCAGAGTCCCTCAGGGATCAGTCCTGGGACCTGTCTTGTTCAACATCTTTGTGGGTGACATGGGCAGTGGCATCGAGTGCAGCCTCAGCAAGTTTGCTGATGACACCAAGCTGTGTGGTGCAGCAGACAGCTGTAGGGAAGGGATCCATCCAGAGGGACCTTGACAGGCTGGAGAGGTGGGCACAAGCCAACCTCATGAGCTTCAACAAGACCAAATGCAGGGTCCTGCATCTGGGTCGAGGCAATCCCAGGCACAAATACAGGCTGGGCAGTGACTGGCTGGAGAGCAGCCCTGAGGAGAGAGACTTGGGGGTGCTGGTGGATGAGAAGCTCAACAGGAGCTCTCAGTGTGCACTTGCAGCCCGGAAAGCCAATCAGAGCCTGGGCTGCAGAAGGAGAAGTGTGACCAGAAGGTCAAGGGAGGTGCTTCTTTCCCTCTACTCAGCTCTGGTGAGACCCCACCTGGAGTACTGCCTCCAGTTCTGGAGCCCCTATTACAGGAGGGATGTGGACGTGCTGGAGCGTGTCCAGAGAAGGGCCACGAGGATGATCAGAGGGCTGGAGCACCTCTCCTCTGAGGACAGACTGAAGGAGGTGGGGCTGTTCAGTCTGGAGAAGAGAAGGCTCCCAGGTGACCTCATTGTGGCTTTCCAGTATCTGAAGGGGGCCTACAGGAAGGCTGGGGAGGGACTTCTCAGGATGTCAGGTAGTGATAGGAGTAGGGGGAACGGAATGAAGCTGGAAATAGGGAGATTCAGGCTGGATGTGAGGAGGAAGTTCTTCACCATGAGAGTGGTGAAGCCATGGAATGGGTTGTCCAGGGAGGTGGTTGGGGCCCCATCCCTGGAGGTGTTTAAGCCCAGGCTGGACGAGGCTCTGGCCAGCGTGATCTAGTGTGGGGTGTCCCTGCCCATGGCAGGGGTTGGAACTAGATGATCCTTGTGGTCCCTTCCAACCCTGACTGATTCTATTATTCTATGATTCCATGCGGCAGGGGCACCCGGCCCAAACCACCACACGCCACCCTTTATCTCATACCACAACCCCTGCACCCAAACACATCATCAAATTAGAAATCTCCTGATGACGTGTCCGGCAAGGTCCATATCTTCTTTGTGGGCGTCCACCCAAACAGTCTCTCTCAGGCTCAAGCATCAGTCCAGTCCAGTTCTTCCTCTCTCATCCAGTGGAACCTCCCAGCGATGCAGAGTTCACTCTTCTGCAGTGCAGGTTCTCCATGGATCCGTTGGACATCCTGGCCACCTGGAAAAGCCTCACAACCTCTCAGCCAAGCTCTTATTCTCGCTCACACTAACTCAGCGGCATATCCTCCACCCCTGGGGCAAGCCAGTCGGAACAATCTGGCTCCACGACTGCTTTTTCCGATCCAACCAGGGTGCCGCAACCGACCGCCTCCGACCGCGGTCCAGGCTACACAGATGTCTGTCCAAACACCTCGCCCGCCCACCGGGTGTTCACGTGCCGAGGCGTGACAGCCTCTGGCTGCGCACACCGCCCCCGGAAGAGGGATGGGGTGCACCACAGCCCACTGAGAGGCAGGGAGGTGGAGCCAGGTGCTCGGCACCATTTTCGGAGCTCGCCCGAAAAGATCAGAGGAGATTAGAGCCAGGCCCGCCACAGCCCGAGCGCCCGGCCGGCGTCCGCTACCGCGGCCACTCAGCATACAGCGGGGCTCCGGCCGCCTCTGCCGCCGTGGTACAGGATCAAAATCACCTCCACCCCTCAGGCACTCCAACAGCTTCCCCAGCAAAAGCCACAAGCGGCTTCTCAGAGCCTTTGAAAACGGCTTTCCAGCTGGGGTCCCCGTTCGCCCCTCTTGGGTTTCGGGAGCTGGCTCGCCCGCCCGCTGTGGCTGGCTCTATCCTCGCAGCGAAGCCAGACCGACTCTGACCTGCTTGCCACTGCCCCTCCCCCGCTTCACCCCCGCCACTTCTACCGCCCACGGAGAGCAAAGGGTGGAGGAGGGGCAGGTCCCGCGTTCTTAAGAGGTACCCCCAACGCACCAGGTGTCCCCCTGCAATCCACAAGAACTCACACCATCGCCCCGGCAGCAAAGCTTGAGCCCCACCTTCCCAAACCCAAAACCGACACCCAGAACTAAATTTAAACTGTCCGTCTTTTGCAATCCGATCTGCAGTTTGCCACACCAACCAGCCCCACGTTGGGCGCCAAAAATGAAGTGGGTTGAGGCAGCCCCTCCCCACCACAGGCAAAATGACGACTCTGACAAACAGATTGCAAAAGTGATGGAAAAGTTTAAATAGAAAAGGTGAATGTGCACAAAAGAACCAGAAACAGTGATGGAAGAAACCCCAAAACAGACCCGGATACATCTCATCCCCACCTGAGGGTGGGCCCAAGACCCCCAGGGCTCGTTCTTCCCCCCCCCACTGCTAGGCTAGTCTCGGCTGGCCAGGCCTGAGACCGCCCATCCCCCTGGCCTTGGGCCTAGCCAGGCCCAAGTCTGGGAGACGTCTCCCCCAGTTACTGGGTGCTGGCGAGGAAGAAAGAGCAAGAGGCGGACCCCACGCTAGATCTTATAGCGGTGCAGGGGGTGTGGTAGGAGATACCTGGTTTCCTGTGTCCACCCACTGGGCTGGACTTCTGGACACAGGAAGCACTCCATGCGTCAGGGGCACCCAGCCCAAGCCACCACACAGGGGTTGGAAGGGACTCAAAGAGATCATTGAGTCCAAGCCCCCTGCCAGAGCAGGACCATACAATCTAGCTCAGGTCACACAGGAACGCATACAGAGGGGTCTTGAAAGTCTCCAGAGAAGGAGACTCCACAACCTCTCTGGGCAGCCTGCTCCAGGCCTCTGGGACCCTTACAGTAAAGAAATTCCCTCATGTGTTGAGGTGGAGCCTCCTGTACTGCAGCTTACCTCCACTGTTCCTAGTCCTATCCCAAGGAGCAAGCCTGAAGAGCCTGTCCCCTCCTTCCTGACACCCTGCCCTCAGATATTTATGCAACAGGACAAGGGGCAATAGGCACAAGCTGAAGCCCACGAGGTTCCACCTGAACATGAGGAAAAACTTTATTGGAGGCGGGACGATGATGACAATATTGAGAGCAGCCCTGCAGGAAAGGACTTGTGAGTGTTGATGGATGAGAAACTTGACATGGGCCAACAAGGGGCACTTGCAGCCTAGAAGGCCAATGGCAGCCTGGGCTGCACCCAGAGCAGCATGGCCAGAGATGGAGAGAGAGAATTCTGCCCCTTTGCTCTGCTCAGACCTCACCTGCAGTGCTGTGTCCAGCTCTGGGGCCCCCAACACAAGAGAGACATGGACCTGCTGTAGTGGGTCCAGATGAGGGACACTGTGATGATCAGAGGGCTGGAGCACCTCTGCTATGAAGACAGCCTGAAAGAACTGGGGCTGTTCAGCCAGGAGAGGAGAAGGCATGGGGGAGACATGCAACAGCATGGAGTTAGAGCTGTAGGCTCATGTTCCCTATTTGCCATAAGCAGATATGAAAGTGTCCTTATCCCTTTCTCTGCCTGTAGGAGTGGATAATCTTCCTCCATCCCCCTGAAGATCCATCCACTTAACTGGAATGGCACCTGTCCTGGAAATACTCCTGAACTCATCAGTAGAGCACATTCCAAATTCCCTCATGGATTAAATTTCATTTGTACTGGGATAGGAAAAGAAATCTCTGCTTTGTGCAGAGTAGGTCACATCAGTATCAGTATCACAGTATCGCTAAGGTTGGAAGAGACCTCAAAGATCATTGAGTCCAGCCTATCACCCAACACCTCATAACTAACTAAACTATGGCTCCAAGTGCCACATCTAATCCCCTCTTGAACACCTCCAGGGATGGGGACTCCAACCACCTCCCTGGGCAGCACATTCCAAAGGCCAATTACTCTCTCTGGGAAGAACTTTCTCCTCACCTCCAGCTTAAACTTCCCCTGGCACAGCTTGAGACTGTGTCCTCTTGTTCTGGTGCTGGTTGCCTGGTAGAAGAGACCAATCCCCTCCTGGCTACAACCTCCCTTCAGGGAGTTATGGACAGCAATCTAGATCTGTCCTAACACAGGATTCCAAGTAATGATGATGATGATAACAATGATGATGGTAACAATGATGATGGAACATATTGCACATTGTCTTTGGTCCAGATGAAACAGTCCCCAGCCTCCTCTGCCACACTCTGTGGCCTCAGCCAGAGCTGAGATGGTTTGCTTGGGGCCAGGATGATCACGGTCCCCGCAGTGAGCCACAGCAGGACCGGTCTCATTAGCATGCTGAGAGAGTCCCCATCCTAAGCTGGAAAGCACCACAGAAGGCTCAGCCGACTGCTCCAGAGCTGAACAAGACTGCAAACAAAAAGATCTATCATTATCTGGGCACATCTTGTAATTCTCATTTGAGTGCTTTGCATAATTTGCTGCTACTTTCAACTCCTCTGTTCCCCATGTGGGAATGTCTGACAAAGGGGAAACAGCAAGATCTCAATTCCAGGAGCATTTCCCCCACTGCTCATTGTCATCTGACTTGGGGCCAGACTCTGATTCAAAGGAGAAAAAGAAACAAAACCAAACCAAATGGAATCAGGTGTAGGAATAGGAGTGTCTCGTGGAAATCAATACACCTCCTAACAGAGGATCAGCAAATGGTTTGCTGCTTCTCACACCTAGAGATTTAGGAGTGAGGAAGGGACTAATATAGGCTGGGCATGAGAACAGCCCTGAAGGAACGGCCTTGGGGGTGCTGGGGGATGAGAAACTCAACATGAGCCAGCAGTGAGCACTTACAGCCCAGAGAGCCAAGCAGAGCCTGGGCTGCAGCAACAGAAGCATAGCCAGCAGGGCCAGGGAGGGGATTCTCCCCTCTGCTCTGCTCTGCTGAGACCACAGCTGGAGCTCTGGGTCCAGTTCTGGAGCCTCTGTGCCAGGAAGGATCTGGAGGTGCTGGAAGGTGTCCAGAGAAGGGCCACGAGGATGAGCAGAGGGCTGGAGCTGCTCTGCTCTGGAGACAGACTGAGAGAGTTGAGGTTGTGCAATCCAGAGAGGAGAGGGCTCCCAGGAGACCTTCTTGTGACCTTCCAGGATCTGAAGGGGGCTCCAAGAAAGCTGGGGAGGAACATTTTAGGATGTCAGGGAGTGATAGGACTGGGGGGGATGGAGCAAAACTAGCAATGGGGAAATTCAGATTGGATGGTAGGAAGAAGTTCTACCCCATGAAGGTGGTGAGAGACTGGCACAGGTTGCCCAGGGAGGTGGTGGAAGCTTCATACCTGGAGGTTTTGAAGGCCAGGCTGGATGTGGCTGTGAGCAGCCTGCTCTATTATGAGGTATCCCTGCCCATGGCAGGGGAGTGGAAACATAATCCTTGAGGTCCCTTCCAACCCTGACAATTCTATGACCTTTGTGTGAAGCCATACAATGCCAGACCCAGCCTCATTAAATACAGCTTGAGCACGCGTTTGCCTCTTAGAAACAATGAAGAAAGGGAGAGGAAACACGAGAAAAATGACTTTTCCTTAGCTTGCTTGGTATGTATCTGATGCAGCAACATCTCAAACTGCCACTTAACAGCACTTGGGACTTATCATGATCCATGTATCTCTGCTCTGAAATCTCAGAGAATTTTGTTGCTCCCAGGAGCAGCTCTGGACGTGCTGGGAAAGCAGGGTCTGTGTTTTGCTCACAGGCCTCTCTGTGCTCTCCTCTGAGCAGCTGTGGGGCTAAGCCACACTCCATCAGACCAGTTTAAAGGCTCCCAGGTTCTCCAGGGGGAAAGGTGTCCTGTTTGTTGGATATGGATGTGGCCAGTGTTTCACAGACAGAATTTGGTACACTTTTTAAACGGGGGAGAGAGAGGGGATCCATTTTCAGAAGCAATTAGTGATGTTGCTGTTGTTTGGAAAACAGATAGTGACCTTTTTCCTGCCCTCCAAACAAAAAGCAAACCCTAAGCACTAACATTTACCCTGAAACACTAAAACATTTGCTCCTACAAGCAGCTAATGGACTGATCCCTATCAAAACCACATCACAGCAGCCTCCTCCTTGTTCCTCAGCTGGATTCCATTGCATCTTCTGCATGTGTGCTATAAATGTTCACAAAAGCATGCTGGGGGGCACTGAGAGTGCCTGGCCTCATGGACTGGCACACATTCATTTGCAGGAGATGCTGTTGAAGCATTTCAGTGCTGTGGTGTGTTGGTAGACCCAGAGTGGCACCCACCAGGAGCTCTGCAGGTAGAACTGCTCAGGCTGCTGCTGGACTTCTTTGTGGCTGGTAGAATCAAGAGACAGAGAATCCTTTTGGTTGGAAAAGACCTTTGAGAATATAAGGTCCAAACATTATCTGACTCTACTGCCCTGGAATTCTGTGTCCAGTTTTGGGCTCCCCAGTTCAAGAGAGACAGAGACCTGCTGGAGAGAGCCCAAGGGAGAGCCATGAGGATGATTAGGAGACTGTGATGAGAGACTGAGAGCCCTGGGGCTGTTTAGTCTGGAGAAGAGAAGGGTCAGAGGGATCTGATCTATGTCTATCAATAGCTGAGGGGTGGTTGTCAAGTGGAGGGGGCCAAGTTCTTTTGGATGGTGTGCAGTAATGAGGCAAGAAACAACAGGTAAAAGCTTGAACAGAGAAGGTTTCAGCTCAACATGAGGAGAAACTTTACAGTGAGAGTGACAGAGCCTGGAGCAGGCTGCCCAGAGAGGTTGTGGAGTCTCCTGATCTGGCAGGGGGTAGACTTGGACTGGATGATCTCTGGAGGTCCCTTCCAACCCCTAATCTTCTGTGACACTGTGATAGCAGATTTTAAACACCTTCAGGGATGGTGGTTCAACCACCTCCCTGAGGTATCCAGGAATCCAGTGGTTGAGAACCCTTTCAGTCAAGATGTTTCTTCTAACATTCAACCTAAATCTCCTCTGGTGCAACTTGAGGCCTTTTCCTTTTGTCCTATCACTTGTTCCTTGGGAGAAGAGATCAACCCCCACCTTGCTCCAACCCCTTCCAGGGAGTTGCTGAGAAGTCTCCTCTCAGCCTACTTCTCTGCAGGCTAAACAACCCCAGTTCCTTCAGCCACTCCTCACCAGCCCTGTTTTCCAGACCCTTCAGCAGCTTTGCTGCCCTCCTCTGGACCTGCTCTGGCACCTCAATGTCCTTCTTGGATTGAGGGCCTCAACACTGAATCCAGCACTTGAGATCTTGCAGCACCAATGCTGAGTACAGGGGCAGGCCCTCTGATAACGCCCAGGATGCTGTTGGCCTTCTTGGCCTTCAAATGCACCTGGCCAGGTCACGGCAAAATCCTCAGGTAGTGCTGAAGATCAGTGATGGATGGAGTGGTCTTCCCTGGGCACAGCACCTGGGGAGCAGCTCAGCACTGCTTTAGATGCTGTAGCAGTAAATAAGAAGTGCCTAAACCCACCTGCTGAGTACATCCAAGTGGTCCCTTAGCTCTGTATTGCCTCAATTGGAGGCAGATAATCTCCTTTAGCTCTCTTCATCCTCTTCTGAGTTTAGGTTTATTGGGGGGAAGCAGTTTCCCTGCCACACAGAATACAATTACAGCAAGATTGTTCCTGTGCCTCCCGAGGCTCCTGAGCACAAAGTGAGCTGCACACACTGCCAGAGCTGCTACAGCAAAGAGAGCTGCTGCTTCACTGAGCTGCTGAGCCCTGCACACCTCACACCTCTGACAGGCTGGGGAAGAGGGCTCCATCGTGCTGTCCTGCTCCTGGGCAGCCCACGCCTGGTGGCAGAGAGCTGCAAACTCACTCCTTCCTCACCATCAGCTCTTGCTTTTTGCTTCATGGTCTTCTGTGGGTGTCATTAATTCCCAACTTCACCACAGCTGCTGTGAAATGCTTTGGGGTCTCTAGACACTTTCAAGACCCATCTGGATGTGTTCCTGTGTGACCTGCCCTAGGAGATCCTACTTTAGCAGGGGCGGTTGAACTGGATGATCTCCAGAGGTTCCTTCCAACCACTACCATTCCATGATTCTATGATTGCCTATCAGGTCTCTCCTCACCCTGTTCAATCCCCCTACAACACAAAATCCAGATTTTGCAAGTCTAGCTTTCTCCTCTACTTCTCCTTCTTCCTTGCTGTCTAGTTTGCTTTCACTTTGCCCTCCTTAGCATTTCTCATCTCATTTTTTTGCACTCTCTTGTGACAAGAGACAAACAGAAACGCAGGGTCAGAGGGCATCCTTGCTGCAGCAGCCCCACCCTGTTGTCCGTCACTCCATCTTTGCGTAATTCTGGTACAGTCTCCATACTCCTGCTGTCCATCATCTTCATCTTTGAGCAGCTCTGATACAGTCTCCATACTCCTGTTCATCATCTCCATCCTTGAGTAGTTCTGATACAGTGTTGTCCATCCCCTTCTTCCTTGAGCAGCTCTGGTATGGTCTCCATACTCCTGCTGTCCATCACTTTCATCCTTGAGCAGCTCTGATACGGTCTCCATACTCCCACTGTGAGCTCCATGGTGTGTAGAATAGAATAGACTAGAACAGAACAGAAGAGAATAGAACAGAATAGAATTAACCAGGTTGGAAAAGACCTTTGAGATCATCGAGTCCAACCTATCGCCCAACACCATCTGATCAACTAAACCATGGCACCAAGTGCCTCAGCCAGGCTCTTCCTAAACACCTCCAGGGACGGGGACTCCACCACCTCCCTGGGCAGCACATTCCAATGGCTAATCCCTCTTTCTGAGAAGAACTTCCAGCCTAAACCTCCCCTGGCACAGCTTGAGACTGTGTCCTCTTGTTCTGGTGCTGGCGGCCTGGGAGAAGAGACCAGCCCCCACCTGGCTACAACCTCCCTTCAGGGAGTTGGAGAGAGCAAGAAGGTCTCCCCTGAGCCTCCTCTTCTCCAGGTGAAGCAACCCCAGCTCCCTCAGCCTCTCCTCACAGGGCTGTGCTCCAGACCCCTCACCAGCTTTCTTGCCCTTCTCTGGACACCTTCCAGCAGCTCAACATCTTTCCTAAGCTGAGGAGCCCAGAACTGGACACAGGACTCAAGGTGTGGCCTAAGCAGTGCTGAGTTCAGGGGCAGAATGACTTCCCTGCTCCTGCTGGCCACACTGTTCCTGATGCAGGCCAGGATGCCCTTGGCCTTCTTGGCCCCCTGGGCACACTGCTGGCTCATGTTCAGCTGCTGTCAACCAGTACCCCCAGGTCCCTCTCTGCCTGGCTGCTCTCCAGCAACTCTGACCCCAGCCTGTAGCACTGCCTGGGGTTGCTGTGACCAATGTGTAGAACCTGGCACTTAGATGTGTTCAATCTCATGCCCTTGGACTCTGCCCATCTGTCCAGCCTGGCAAGGTCCCTCTGCAGAGCTCTCCAACCCTCTAACAGATCAGCTCCTGCCCCCAGCTTGGTGTCAGCTGCAAATTTACTGATGATGGACTCCATCCCCTCCTCCAGATCATCAAGAAAGATATTGAACAGGCTGGGGCCCAGCACTGATCCCTGGGGACACCACTGGTGCCTGGCTGCCAGCTGGATGTGGCACCATTCACCACCACTCTCTGGGCTCAGCCTCCAGCCAGTTCCTAACCCATCTCAGAGTGCTGATGTCCAAGCCAGGGACTGACAGCTTGGCCAGGAGTTTGCTGTGGGGGATGGTGTCAAAGACCTTGCTGAAGCCCAGGCAGACTACATCCAGACCCTGCCCCACCTGGGCGCTCACCTGGGCATAGAAGGAGATCAGGTTAGTCAGGCAGGAGCTGCCCTTCCTAAATCCATGCTGGCTGGGCCTGAGCCCTTGGCCATTCTGTAAGTGCTGTGTGATTGCACTCAAGATGACCTCCCAGTGTCCTAGAGATGCCCCCATTAGTGTCTCTGACTAGATCTTCTTGCTCTGAGCTCAAGAACATCCATTTTTATATCACTTAGGTCTAAGCTAGACAAAGCACATGTGACTTCTGTCAGGAACATCTGTGTTAGTCTAATTGCTCAGCTTTCACACCAGATCAGTTGTGTCAGCTCTGTGTCAGCTTTGGTGATATGTTACTGTTAATTTATTCTGTGGAATAAGACCAACACACAACAAAAGTGATTCCAAGGAAGGATTTCAAATCCCATTACAAATTTCAAGTCTTGCTTAAGACAGATTGTGACACCTGTAGAGAAGGACTGAAGGTGGGCAGACTTGAGCCAAACCAAAGGTGAATACTCCAGCAGTAAGCCATGAAAGATGGCTAAGTACTGCAGTAACACAAATAATTGAAGGAAGTGAGGATGGTAACCATAATTGTCACTACTGGTATCAGCTTTATGCCTAAGGAGCACTGAAAACATCGAAGAACTAATAAAAAGGCCATATGGAAGGGCTGCACATGGAGCCAGAGGAGCAGCTGATGGGCTCAGTGTCTGCTGGGACTCGGGATATGCTTAGAGTTGTCTGCAGCAAAGTTCAACAGTGTCTCAGGGGTGATAGCGATGGGCAAGAGATGCTGATGTGCTGGCAGAATCCCAGCATGGTGAAGGTTAGAAGGCACCTCTGGAGATCTCCTAGTCCAAGCCCCAGCTAAAGCAGGGTCACCCACAGCAGCTTGCCCAGGATCACAGTGACCAGGTGAGTTTGGAATCCTTCCAGACAGGAAGACTCCACAACCTCTCAGGGCAGCCTGATCCAGGGCTCCAGCACCCTCACAACAAAGAAGTTTTTCCTCATTTTTTGGGCCCATTGCCCTTGTGCTGTCACTAGACAACACTGACAAGAGTCTGGCCCCATCCTCTTTCCCCCCACCCTTTAGCTCTTGCTGAGCATCACTCAGATCCCCTCTGGGGCTGCTCTTCTCCAGGCTCAACAGCCCCAGGGCTCTCAGCCTTTCCTCCTCACAGAGATGCTCCAGGCCCCTCAGCAGCTTTGTAGTCTGTTGGACTCTCTTCAGTAGTTCCCTGTCTCTCCTGAGCTAGAGAACCCAGAACTGGGCTCAGTACTCCAGCTGTGGTCTCACTAGGGGAGAGTAGAGGGGGAATCATAGAATCATAGAATCAGTCAGGGTTGTAAAGGACCACAAGGATCAGCTAGTTCCAACCCCCCTGCCATGGACACCCCACACTAGATCACGCTGGCCAGAGCCTCATCCAGCCTGGGCTTAAACACCTCCAGGGACGGGGCCTCAACCACCTCCCTGGATAACCCATTCCAGGGCTTCACCACTCTCGTGGTGAAGAATTTCTTCCTCACCTCCAGCCTGAATCTCCCCATCTCCAGCTTCATTCCATTCCCCCTACTCCTATCACTACCTGACATCCTGAGAAGTCCCTCCCCAACCTTCCTGTAGTCCCCTTCAGATACTGGAAGGCCACAATGAGGTCACCTGGGAGCCTTCTCTTCTCCAGACTGAACAGCCCCAACTCCTTCAGTCTCTCCTCATAGGAGAGGTGCTCCAGCCCTCTGATCATCCTCGTGGCCCTTCTCTGGACACGCTCCAGCACCTCCAGATCCCTCCTGTAATAGGGGCTCCAGAACTGGAGGCAGTACTCCAGGTGGGGTCTCACCAGAGCTGAGTAGAGGGGGAGAAGCACCTCCCTTGACCTGCTGGTCACACTTCTCCTGCTGCAGCCCAGGATCTGATTGGCTTTCCGGGCTGCAAGCGCACATTGAGAGCTCCTGTTGAGCTTCTCCTCCCTCAGCACCCCCAAGTCTCTCTCCTCAGGGCTGCTCTCCAGCCAGTCCCTGCCCAGCCTGGATTTGTGCCTGGGATTGCCTCGACCCAGATGCAGGAGCCTGCCCTTGGTCTTGTTGAAGCTCATGAGGTTGGCTTGTGCCCACCTCTCCAGCCTGTCCAGGTCCCTCTGGATGGATCCCTTCCCTCCAGCGTGTCCACTGCACCACACAGCTTGGTGTCATCAGCAAACTTGCTGAGGGTGCACTCGATGCCACTGTCCATGTCACCCACAAAGATGTTGAACAAGCCTGGTCCCAGGACTGATCCCTGAGGGACTCTGCTTGTCCCTGGCCTCCATTGGGACATGGACCCATTGACAGCCACTCTTTGGGTGCAGCCATCAAGCCAGTTCTGTATCCATCTCGTGGTCACCCATCAAACCCATGTGTCACCAGCTTGGAGACCAGGAGGTGGTGCGGGACAGTGTCGAAGGCTTTGCTCAGGGCCAGGGAAACGACATCAGTTGCTCGCCCCTCATCTATTAATGCTGTCACCTGCTCATAGAAGGTCACCAGGTTTGTCAGGCAGGATTTGCCCTTGGCACAGCCATGCTGACTGTTCCAGATCACCTCTTCACTCTTCTTCTGAGCTATTAGTGCCTCCAGAAGGATCTGCTCCATGATCTTTCCGGGCACAGAGGTGAGACTGACTGGCCTGGAGTTCCCTGCTTCCTCCTTCTTACCCTTTTTGCAGCTGGGAGCAATGTTTCCCCTTTTCCAGTCTGTGGGGACTGCCCCAGGCTGCCAGGACTTTTGGAATAGAATAGAGAGGGGTTTGGCAACCTCCTCTGCCAGTTCTCTCAGCACCCGTGGGTGTATCCCGCCGGGTCCCTTTCAGGCTCTTCAGGTGATCACCAACCTGAGCTTCACTTACGGATGGGCAGTTCTTCCTCCCTGTCCCTGGCATCGTCTGCCATGACACCAGGAGTGTGGCTGGAGGCCCCTGCAGTGAAGACTGAGGTAAAGAAGTTATTGAGTACCTCAGCCTTTTCCACATCACTTGTGGCCACGTCACCACTTTCCTTTCTGAGGGGGCCCACACCTTCCCTGGGCTTCTTCTTGCCATTACCATACCTGTATAAATTCTTAGTGCTCCCTTTAACCTCCCTGGCTAGAGTCAATTCCAACTCTGCTTTGGCTTTCCTAACCAGGCCTCTTGCTGCTCAGGCAGCTTCCTTATCTCCCCCTGTTCTATCTGTCCTTCCCTCCACTGCCTGTAGAGTTTCTTTTTAAGTGATAGTGTGTCCAGCAGCTCCTTGTTCATCCAGGCAGGCCTCCTAGCATTCTCTCCTGCTTTTCTCCTTGTTGGTATACATAGCTCCTGGGCACAGAGGAGGTGGTCCTTGAATACTGACCAGCTGTCCTGGGTCCCTCTTCCCTCCAGGGCTTCATCCCACGACACTTTGGCTAGCAGATCCCTGCAGCGATCGAAGTCTGCACGCCTGAAGTCTAGGGTCTTGAGCTTAGAATAGGTCCTCCTGATTGCCCTGAGGAGATTAAATTCAACTGCTTCTTGGTCACTGCAGCCAAGGCCGTCTCTGAGCCTCACATTGGTTACCAGCCCTTCCCTGTTGGTGAGAACAAGGGCCAGCGTAGCACCTTTTCTTGTTGGTTCCTCTACCATTTGGAGGAGGAAGTTGTCTTCTCTGCAGTCCAGGAACATCCTGGATTGCTGATGCCTTGCTGTGCTGTCCCTCCAGCAGATGTCAGGGTGGTTGAAATCCCCCATGAGGACCAGGGCTTGTGACCTGGAAGCCGCTTCTATTTGCCTGTGGAGGGCCTCATCTGCTTGGTTCTGCTGGTCAGGTGGCCTGTAGGAGACCCCCACAGTAATATCTCCTTCCCCTGTCTTGCCTTTAATTCTAACCCATACAGTCTCAACCAACTCATCATGCCTCCCCAGGTGGAGCTCCATTGATTCCAGCTGGTTGTTGACATAGAGGGCAACACCTCCTCCTCTCCTTCCCTGCCTATCCTTCCTAAACAGCTTATACCCATCTATCCCTACGTTCCAGCCATGGGAGTCGTCCCACCAAGTCTCGGTGATGCCCACTGTGCCATGGCATCCCAGCAGCACGGTGGCCCTTAACTCATCTTGTTTGTGGCCCAAGCTGCGTGCATTTGCATAGAAGCACTTCAGCTGGGCTGGCCCTGTCCTCCTCTTGTGCCAACTCCCCTTGGTTTCCACAGGCTGTCCTGGTGCATCACTCGTGGCTTGCCTCAGGGCAGCAAGTTGAGAGCCCTTACCAGCTCCCCATCCCTCTGCCTCAGGTGAGCTGCCCCTCTGTTTGTCACTGGCCATCAGGAGACTATTAACCCCTCCCCCCTTCAAATCTAGGAATATAATGTCCCTTGACCTGCTGGCTATGTTCTTCTTCATGCATCCCAGGAGATGGGCACATTGAAATGTGGACTATGTGAGATTCAGGCCACTAAGCCAAAGAGAGTGAATCCGCAGAAGATTTCTATCAGGAGGGTCTTTGCTTTCTCCTCTCCTGGCTCTGAATGAGATTTGCTGAAGCCAGGACACCAGAGGCAGCTCTTGGCTTAGGGATGGGCTGGAATCTCATTCAGTCATCTTTTTGCCTTTTACGTCATTCCCCAAGCCAGGAAGGGAACAAAATTCTCCATCCAGTATTGCAGGGTCATGTCTGAGAGCCACATTGGAGCTTACATGTCCTAGTTACTCATCTACAAGCCTTTAATTGTGCTGTTCCCTGCACAATCAACAGCCTTATTCTCCTGACCCCACTCAGCTTGACTATGCCTGATGGTACACTTTGGCTTTGCATGATAGGAATGAAAAACAAGTGGCAAATGATCCCATTTATTGAAGAGGTGCCTCAAATAATGCTGTTGAACAAACCAGAAGGCTGAGACCGGTGCCTGAGCAAGGCAACAGAGCTTGAAATCAGCTTTATCTAATCCAAGCTGAATTCCTGTGTGGTTGTGGAAGGAAAACCTCCTCACCTCTAGCTGTGTTCTTTCAGGAGGGTGAAGGCACAGCAAACACTGTCTGTCCAGGCCACCAGAAATAGCACCAATAGCAGTTTAGAATAGAATAGAATAGAATAGAATAGAATAGAATAGAATAGAATAGAATAGAATAGCATAGCATAGCATAGCATAGCATAGCATAGCATAGCATAGAATAGCATAGCATAGAATAGAATAGAATAGAATAGAATAGAATAGAATAGAATAGAATAGAATAGAATAGCTCAGAGATAATCCAGTCCAACCTATCATCCAACACCATCTAATCAACTGAACCATGGCACCAAGTGCCTCAGCCAGGCTCTTCCTAAACACCTCCAGGGATAGTGACTCCACCACCTCCCTGGGCAGCACATCCCAAGGGCCAATCTCTCTTGCTGGGAAGAACTTTCTCCTAACATCCAGCCTAAACCTCCCCTGGCACAGCTTGAGACTGTGTCCTCTTGTTCTGGTGCTGGTTAAAAAGGGAAATGCCTTGATGCTCATCAGCTCCTGCAAGAGTAACAGTGACCAAGAGAATTTTTCCATGAAAAAACCCAACAAACAACCCCCAAACTAAGCAACTCCAAAGGCTGATAAAAAACTAAAAGGACAAGGAAGTTCCAGGGAGAAGAACCAGCCAAGTGGTAAAAGCATTCAAAATTCCTGACTGCAGATTTCAGGAGGAAGCCAAGAAAATGAGATTAATTTGCCAAAGATGCTCTGAGCCCTGTGAGCTCGGGGCCTGCTGGTTCCCAGGCACTGGGGCTTCCTTCCTGCAGGCATGACTCGGGGGGTGGATGGTCATTAGCTGGACTGACGACAAGAGCAGGCTCCAGCTTCAGTTCTTACTGGGTTATTATCTCCCCTTAATTAAAATGCCCTACAGCATTACTTCTTCAGAAGAAAGAGCCTCTAAAAGCTGTTCAGCCTCCGGGCCAAGCAGGAGAACTTGCATCCCCCCAACCCGAGGCAAAGGAAGGATGGTTAGTCCAAATTAGAGAAGCAAACCCAGGAGGCTGTTTGCTGACTGATTCCAGAAAGGAAATCTTTATCCTCAAGACGAAGCCAATTAGTGAGGCTCATGACAGCCTGCTCCACAAAGGGCATTTTGTGGGAGGAGACAAAAAAACCCCAAACCAGCCATATTTTGAATAGGAGACAAATTTCTTCCTTCGTTCCATGCCATAGCCAGGGCAAAGCCTCCTTCTAGTGGTCACACTAGCCCCAGATTGCTGCTCTTTGAGCCAGCATGCTAAAAAGTCTTCTTCTCCTCTAGGCATAACCCAAGCACAAAGCCTGCTCAAACTTGCTGATCTCCACAACCCTGCTCTGGCTGCTTTCCAGTGACTCGACTGCTGGGTCTGACTCATATTCCCTCTCTTGTTTATAAACTCATCATATTTGCTTCCCACTTCTGCACCAGCACAGCTCATGTCATGAAACCAAAATATGAGACAGGCTTGTCAGAGACCAAATATATTCCGTGCTTTGACTCAGCGGTGTTTGTGTGGAGCTACCCAGACATGCAGTGGTTCAGCACATGGGGTGACACAAGAAGGGGCTGGTTAGAATAACTTCCCTGGTCTTTATCTCCCTCTGACCACACCCCAAAAAAAAGCCCAGCCCACTGAAATTAATTAGCATGCCGTGACAGCTTCATTAATCGCAGACACAGGCACACACGTCCATGTCTTTGGGTCTAGGTTCAGAACTTAAAGTCCCTGCCAAGGCTCATTGGTTTGTCCCAGCTGTAGGAGTGATGCTCATGACAGGTACCACCTCTTCCCCCCCCCCCCCCCCCCCAACCAAACACTTGCTCACTTCTTCACATTGTAAAATCATTCCACTGCCACACTTCAGATGTCTGCAAAAGGCTGAATCATCTTTACCTCTGGCTCTGGCTGGTTTGTTGTAAGCTCTCAAGCAGGTATCAATGGATGGAGGGACCAGGAGTGGGGTTTCCCAATACTTGTGGCAGATACAATGCCCAGGAAGGGGCTGGGTGGTTGCCCTTCTCTCCTATTTGGGGCCAGAGTGGCTGAGAGCTGCCAGGCAGAAAGGGACCTGGGGGTGCTGGTTGACAGCAGCTGAACATGAGCCAGCAGTGTGCCCAGGGGGCCAAGAAGGCCAAGGGCATCCTGGCCTGCATCAGGAACAGTGTGGCCAGCAGGAGCAGGGAAGTCATTGTGCCCTGTGCTCAGCACTGGTTAGGCCACACTTTGAGTCCTGTGTCCAGTTCTGGGCTCCTCAATTTTAGAAGGACATTGAGACTCTTGAAGGTGTCCAGAGAAGGGCAACGAGGCTGGGGAGAGGTCTGGAGCACAGCCCTGTGAGGAGAGGCTGAGGGAGCTGGGGTTGCTTAGCCTGCAGAAGAGGAGGCTCAGGGGAGACCTCATTGCTCTCTCCAACTCCCTGAAGGGAGGTTGGAGCCAGGTGGGGTTGGTCTCTTCTCCCAGGCACCCAGCCTCAGAACAAGAGGACACAGTCTCAAGCTGTGCCAGGGGAGGTTTAGGCTGGAGGTGAGAAGAAAGTTCTTCACAGAGAGAGAGATTGGCCATTGGGATGTGCTGCCCAGGGAGGTGGTGGAGTCCCCATCCCTGGAGGTGTTCAAGAGGGGATTGGATGTGGCACTTGGAGCCACGATTTAGCTAGTCTGGAAGTCTTGGGTGACAGGTTGGACTTGATGATCTTTGACATCTTTTCCAACCTGGCTGATTCTATATTCTATTCTATGATTCTAAGTTGTTTCCTGAAGCTCTGTGGGGACCAAACTGGGATCTGGCAGAGCAGGTTTGTGTAGCCAACAGGAACAGGCACTCAAGCCCGACTCAGTGCTGGGCCAAGTCAGTGCCAGAGTAACTCGGTGCCAGGAGAACTGGATGCCCAGCTGGTTCAGTGCCATTGAGTGCAACAGGTGTGGTGTGACACTGGCCCAGGTTGCCCAGAGAGGTAGTAGAAGCCTCTTCCCTGAAACCATCCCAGGCTGGGTTGCTCGGAGCTCTGAACAACCAGCTTTAGCTAAAGGTGTCCCTGCTCATTGTGGAAAGGTTGCACTGGGTGACCCTTAAAGGTCCTTTGCAACCCAAACCATTCTACAACTCCATGTCCATGGAAGCTGGGGGGCACACAAGGTGTATTGTCACCTTGCAAAAATCTGAGCAATTCTGTTGAATTCAACCCCACTGCTGTGCTTTTCCCCGTTTCCAGCAGGAGCATCAACCCTCCTCGTCATACTCAGCTATGTCGTTTCGTTCCCCACATCCAAGAGGACATGTTAACCACAGAAGGTCACAGAGCCACTGAATGTTAGGGGCTGGAAGGGATCTTGAAAGCTCATCCAGTCCAACCCCCCTGCCAGAGCAGGATCCCCTAGAGCAGATCACAGAGGAACATATCCAGGCCCGTTTTGAATACCTCCAGGGAGGAGACTCCACAACCCCCTGGGCAGCCTGCTCCAGGCCTCTGTCACCCTCACAGGGAAAAAAATTTCTTCATATTTCCATGGAACTTCCTATGCCACAACTTCCACCCAGGGCCCCTTGTGCTGGCATTGAGCACCACTGAGCAGAGCCTGGCTCCAGCCTCATTGTGCTCACCCTGCACATCTTTATAAAGATGAATGAGATCTCCCCTTGGGCTGCTCTTCTGCAAGCTAGAGAGCCCCAGCTCCCTCAGTCTCTCCCCACAAGGAACTCTCATGGAGGACAAGTTTGCTCTCTCAAACCAGGAATTCTTATGATTTGCTGTTCCAGTGCAGCTCAGAGCCTGCACAGACAAATATGAAACTCTCTGAGCAACTCATAGGCCAGAAGAACCTCTTGGGCAACAACCACCTGAGGCACAGGCTGGGGAGCAGGCAGGAGAGACACAGAATCTCAGCTGCTGGAGAACTCTGCATTTCAGCCTTGTCACCCTTGCACTGATTTGTGTAACTGCTCACCAAGGAGAATAAAATGCAAAACATTTGGGGTCTGACCTAAAGTTTGGGTGTATAATTCAAGTTAGAATAGAATAGAATAGAATAGAATAGAATAGAATAGAATAGAATAGAATAGAATAGAATAGAATAGAATAGAATAGAATAGAATAGAATTAGCCAGGTTGGAAAAGACCTCAGAGATCCTCAAGCCCAACCTATCACCCAACACCATCTAATCAACTAAACCATGGCACCAAGTGCCTCAGCCAGGCTCTTCCTAAACACCTCCAGGGATGGTGACTCCACCACCTCCCTGGGCAGCACATCCCAAGGGCCAATTTCTCTGACTGAGAAGAATTTCTTCCTCACCTCCAGCCTAAACCTCCCCTGGCACAGCTTGAGACTGTGTCCTCTTGTTCTGGGGCTGGCGGCCTGGGAGAAGAGACCAACCCCCACCTGGCTCCAACCTCCCTTCAGGGAGTTGGAGAGAGCAAGAAGGTCTCCCCTGAGCCTCCTCTTCTCCAGGCTAAACAACCCCAGCTCCCTCAGCCTCTCCTCACAGGGCTGTGCTCCAGACCCCTCCCCAGCCTTCTTGCCCTTTCTGCCTGGCTGCTCTCCAGCAACTCTGACCCCAGCCTGCAGCACTGCCTGGGGTTGCTGTGGCCAAAGTGTAGAACCTGGCACTTAGATGTGTTCAATCCCATTCCTTTGAACTCTGCCCATCTGTCCAGCCTTGCAAGGTCCCTCTGAGAGCTCTCTTACCCTCTATCAGATCAACTCCTGCCCCCAGCTTGGTGTCAGCTGCAAACGTACTAATGATGGACTCAATGCCCTCCTCCAGATCATCAATCAAGATATTGAACAGGATAGGGCCCAGAGTTAAATCCAGGTCTGACCCTTCATCACATTTGGTGGCTTCCTTTTCCCCTCTTGCATTTTCCCAGCCACTCTCTGGGAAGGCAAAGCTGCTTCATTGAGGGGAAGGGAGGGTTGCTATTCCCTAAAATGATCCTTATTTTTGCATGACTGCTTGGGTCTGGATCCCTTCCTGCTCTTTCAATTAGTAAATGTTAAGCACTGCAGCTCTCAATATTTGCCTATATTTAACCCTGACTCACTCTGTCTGTTTCCACACCGTGTGCCTGTGCCTCGCTCCACTTTCTGTCCCCATACCTGCTTTCATATCTTCAAACCACAGAAGATCCTCATTTGTTTTCATTTGTAAGCACTTCTGTTGTTTCTATTTTTAGTTCAGTTTATAACTCTTTTTCTTCTTGCCCAGTTCTTGGTTTGTTGGGGTTTTTTTTTGGTTCTGGGAAGTGGGAGGCTCTTCTCCAACCTGAGATCTCACTTCTCCCCCCTGGAGCTGGAACCCCTCAGGAACATTCACCTCACTCACACTTTCCCCCGCAGAAATAACCAGGGTCCACTGATTCATCTGACGAGCATCACATCTCATCCCCCATTGCATGGCAGAGATGTGGCTGACAGCACCAGGAGACAAATTACCTCCATCGCTCAGCTTAACACTCAGCAAAAGCTAATCAAAAGGACAATGTAAAAAGCAGGTCCTCTGGGAAGAAGGAGTGGTTAGCAATGGAGAGAAGCCTCTTCCTACCCCACTGCAGGCAATGAGCCTGCTTTCCCTTTCAGCTGGTCCCGGTCCCCCTGTCTTGGAAAGCTAATTTAGGGGGCAGTGGGAGCTGGCCATACAGTATCATGTCCCTGTACTCCAGTGAGGCAGATGCTGGGGTGATCAGCATCACCTCCCTGTTTCCCAGCAAGGCAGATGCTGGGGTGACCAGCATCAACTGCCCATCCCCCAGTGAGGCAGATGCTGGGGTGACCAGCATCACCCCCCATCCCCCAGTGAGGCAGATGCTGGGGTGATTAGCATCACCTCCCCATCCCCCAGTGAGGCAGATGCTGGGGTGATCAGCATCACCTCCCCATCCCCCAGTGAGGCAGATGCTGGGGTGATCAGCATCACCTCCCCATCCCCCAGTGAGGCAGATGCTGGGGTGATCTGGGGACTATTGGCTCCTCTGACCCATGTGGGAAGCTGCATGATGCTGAGGTCACTGCAACCTCATCTGAGGACCCCCTCAGGGGACAGCTGCAAGCCTGCAGACAAAGCCAGGGGCAGAAGGGTTAATGCTGCTCGATAAGCCATGCAGCATCCAACAAGGGAGGCTCAGACCTTTCTTCCCCTGTGGTATCATCTGTCGGCTGCCGGGAGCCTCCCTGCTTTGAACTGGGGCCCTTCTTACAGACACACCAGGGCGGGTGCTGCTTGCACAGCTGCAGCCTTCATTTCCAGTTTGGGGGGAGTAAAGGAGTTATTTTCTCCTCCTTTGTGTCATCCCAGAATGAAAAAGAAGGAAAAAAAAAGAAATGAAAATCCTTTCTGTGCCAAATACGACACTGAGAGACCACTGTGCAGGGCTCAGCCCCCTCCTCCATCCTCTCCTCCACTCGCACCACCCTCTGGAGACAAGGCTCTCATTAACTGGACTTTTCATACAGAGGCTATTGCCTAACTTCATTTGGAAGCATTTATTGGCTCTGATTCATATCAACTTAACAGGGTGATAGCTGAGTGCAGAGAATCCATTCCTCACCCAGCAGTGACTGCAAGCTCAGTGCGGGGTGACCTCCTCCAGCATACCCCCACACAGGGCTCAGCAGGGTAGGCAGCACTGGAAGGGTTAACTCAAAGGTAAAGGTTTGCCTCTAAATGGCAGAGTTCCTGTCCCCCTGTCTTTCTTCACCTCCTGCTGGCCTCTCACCTCCAGCTCCTGCTTCTCAGCATGGACTGACCCCCAGCTTTGCCCAGTCTTGTACCTCGCCACCCTTCTCCTTGTGCCCATCCTGCCTCTCCAAACCCAGCCTTCCTTTCCAGCTTCACTGCTGGCATAGCACTTTGCTGTCCTGTGCCCCGCCCTCCTAAACAGGACCACTTCCATGTATCCCAGAAGTGACACGGGACCTTGATACCTTGTGAAGAGCATGTCCCCAGCTCCATAACATCCATGCTCTACACCCCTGCTGTGGTCCTTGCTCCCTCCTAGGACCATGAAGGAAGAGGAAGACCCATATGGCAAAGTGCTTTTGAACAGGATGATCCCTTCTTTTATCCACTTGCAAATCACTTATGCCAAACCAAAGACACCCACCAAGAAGGGTTGGAGAAGTGTCCACCTCTATGTTTTCAGCCATCTGGTCCGACCTGTGCGCTTCACAGCTCTGACAGCATTTCCTTTTCCACAGCTGTCAGCTCTGAGGTGCTCTGAGCCACGCTCCCCAGGTCATACAGGTGGGCACAGCAGCAGAGACACCTGGCAGACAGCCTACGCTAGCACCTTCATCCTGCCAGGGTACCGGAGACTTTGCTCTGCCTCTGGAGGATGATCCCCTGTGCTCTGGCAGTGGAGTCCACAGCAGCAATTCTTTTCATTCCCTGCTCCGTTCAGGCTGGAGAGGGCTTAACAGAAAGAGGCTGGGCTCTCCATCTGCCAGAAGCTTTCAGTGTCTCAGCCCGGAGCTGCTTAGCTGCCTGTGATCTGCCTGTGCTGGCTGATAAAGGCTGTCTGGACCGCTGTTCACAGGTACTATTGGCCGTGCCTGCCGAAGCTCCTCACGGAAGTTGGTTCTCTTCAAGGCACATCCAGCATGAAGATGGTGCTCACAGCAGGCTGACCTCTCCCCTCTGCACCTCTGCCAGCCTTCCCTGCTGCCCCTCTCCTCCCATAACACAGCTATTTTAGAGGTCTGGTCAGAGAGTCATAGAGCCATGCAGTGATTTGGGTTGGAAGGAACCTTTAAAGAACATCTAATCCTCACCCCACTACCCTCCCTGCTGCAGTCAGCAGGGACATCTTCAATTAGAGCAGGTTGCTGACGGGTAGATGTGCTGTGATATGGCTACTTTCTGCCCCACTGCCAGGCCAACTTGCTTATGTCAGGCTGTGTTTGAAGGATATCAGCTATCAGTAGCTATCAGTAGCCACCATTGACGGTTAACCCCCTGTTGAAGGGTTATTGGTGTCACGTTGAAGTTTGCTCCAGAAGGTCATGGTCACTGTGAGCACCTGTCTCAGGGAGGAGTGGGGTCCAGTTTGGTACTCTGCTCTTGGGAGACTGCATGATGCCCAGGTGAGGCTGCTTCTGGGCACCCAGACCAAGCACAGGTATCATCACTGGTGCCAGTCTGAGGCTGCTTCTGGGCACCCAGACCAAGCACCAGCATCACCATGATGTTTCCATAAGGCTGCTTCTGGGCACGCAAACTGAGCACAGGCATCATCGTCACTGTGATGCCTGTGTGAGGCTGCTTGGCTGCTTCTGGGCACTCAGACCAAGCACAGGCATCACCACCACTGTGATGCCCGTGTGAGCTGCTTCTGGGTGCCCAGACTGAGCACAGACACCACCATAATGGTCCAACCATATCTGTCCCTGCCAAAACGAAGAGGTGCAAGCATGATTTGTAAACCTTGTGATCAGAATAGGCAGAGAGGGGCTGTGAAGGGACTCTCAGCTTCCTTTCAGGGCTCTCAACACCGACATGTACTCTGCTTCCACTGCCAATTAAAATGCATTGGGGAGTGGGAGGATGGGTGGGAGCAGAGAGACTTCCTTTCACAACTGCCTGAAGGCCTCTGACCCTTTATATGAAAAATTAGCATCATAATGCTCAGCGGTGTCATGGTGCTGTTAATTCCTCTCCCATTGTCCTCCTGAAAGATGCAACCAAATGGCATCCCCCAGTACTAATTCTTAGAAGCTAGCTGGTAAGAGTTCTTCTGGAATCAGCCCAATGGACTTCTGCTGAACCTGAGTGCAGCTGGTGAATGGCTCACATTCCTGACGTGGTGGTGGGTCAGCGAGTGGGCTCTGTCCATCTGCTGCAGGGCATCTCCATCCCTATCAGAGCAGTAGGCACTACCTGCTGCTCAGAGCAGAGGGGAGATGTTCTGGTCTGCATGCCACAAAAAATGAGCAGTGTTAAAAGAAATGGCAGTGCAGCAGCAGCATCTGCCCTGGGTTTCATAGTCCTTTGTGCAGATAGGGAAGAGATTTCCCCAAGGCCCAAAGAACACTGACTGATCTTTCAAAGGGCCAAGGGAAATGACCTGAAGCTCCTCTGAAGGTTATGGCCACTGTGGAGAGCGTTTGCAAATCCTGCCCCCAGGCAGAGAAAAAGCCTTTCACTGGTAAATAAAAGGAGGGAGGCAGAAAATGATGGAGCCATGAGCTGAACTTCTTCATCTGAAGCATAAAAATGAAACAGCCCTGAATCAAACAATCCAAGCCATTTATTTGCAAGCACCTCCACGGTAAGGCTGAGAAACGTTGTAGTTAATAGGAACATGTCAAGAATAAATTATGTCAACACAATCCAGTTCCCTTCCTGACAGGGCAATAGGGTTTGAGGATGAGGCAGGAACAGCCAATGCCATGTGTCTTCACTTCAGGAAGGTTTATGACACCGGTCGTGGATGACACAAACAAGGCAAGGAAGCGTGGTCCAAAGGCAGCTTCTTTAGGCTCCAACACAAGGGCAGCTTAAAACTGCTCTGATTTAATTGTCAGGTTGGAATGATTCATCAGCTGAGATTCTGCAGCGATCATTCCTGTGGCAGATGTTATTCAATGTTTTCATTGAGGGCTTAGATGATGGAATGAGAATGTTCCCATTAGACTTGCAGGTGGCATTAATCTGGGAGGGACTGCAGGCACGTCGAGTAAGATCAGGATTCCAAACGGCCTGGAGAAGACAGAGAGACAGCCTGAAAATGACAGGAAGCACTTCTGTGAAGACAAGGAATTCTTCCTCAGGAAGGAATAAGCAAACACTTCATGAGAAGATCACAGAATCATAGAATCAATCACAGAATCATAGAATGGTTTGGTTTGGAAGGGACCTTCAAGGGCATCTAATTCCTGTCATGGATACCTTCCACTAGACCATGTCCAACCTGGTGCTGAACACTTTCAGGTATCCACAACCTCCCTGGGCAACCTGTTCCAGTGTCTCACCACCCTCACTGTGGAAAAAAATCTCTTCCTTCACAGTGGAGAAGGCAGGATGGGCAGCAGGTCTGTTGGAGGAAGGGGGCTTACAAAGCATCATGTATGGGACCCTTAGACCACAGTTACGAACTGATGGGTAAAATCAAATCCATATTTGGTGTATGAATGTGGTATGTAAGGCAAATGAAGTGAGTCTGCACTGCTGGAGCAAGGTGCTGCTGCACAGGGTTCGCTCATGACCCACCTAGGTACAAGAGATGGTCTGCTAAGAGTGGTGGAAGAGATGGCTGGGAGCAGTAGGAAGTCTTTAACCCTCTGCCTCATGCCTGAAAACACTTCGAGGGTAAAGCTCCCTGGCAGCCCACTCTGAGCAAATCCAGGGCTGCCTTCCTGCCCACCCCACACCTGCAGCCAGCAGTGCAGCCCCTCAGTGCACAGGTGAGGGGCAACCAGAGTGGCCAAAGTGCCAGCCTTGCAAACACGAGGGTTCCCTTCTCAGGCTGTCACCAGCAGCTGAACTCTCTGGGAATCAATCCACCATTTTTCCCCTCCGCTTTACAGGGGTAGCATTTTGACAAGCTCACCTCTCTGACCCCTCCTTACCCAGTTCTACTGACCACTACCTCTAGTAGCACTGGCTCAGATGGTATGAGATTCAAGAGGGCCAAGTGCACTCTCCTGCACTTTGGCCACAACAACCCCATGCAGTGCTACAGACTGGGGGTGAGTGGCTGGAGAGCAGCCTGGCTGAGTGGGACCTGACAGTGCTGGGTGACAGCAGCTAAACATGAGCCAGCAGAGTGGCCAGGGGGCATGGAAGACCAATGGCATCCTGGCCTGGATCAGAAGCAGTGTGGCCAGCAGGAGCAGGGGTTGAATTCTGCCCTGTACTGGTTAGGTCTCACCTTGAGCAATGTGTGGAGTTAGAATCATAGAATCATAGAATCATAGAATCAGTCAGGGTTGGAAGGGACCACAAGGATCATCTAGTTCCAACCCCCTGCCATGGGCAGGGACACCCTACACTAGATCACGCTGGCCAGAGCCTCGTCCAGCCTGGGCTTAAACACCTCCAGGGACTGGGCCTCAACCACCTCCCTGGACAACCCATTCCAGGGCTTCACCACTCTCATGGTAAAGAACTTCTTCCTCACATCCAGCCTGAATCTCCCCATTTCCAGCTTCATTCCATTCCCCCTAGTCCTATCACTACCTGAGATCCTGAGAAGAAGAGAAGAGAAGAGAAGAGTTCGGGGCCACTCACTTCAGGAAGGATATTGAAGTGCTGGAGCAGGTCCAGAGGAGAGCAACCAGACGGGTGAGGGGGCTGGAGGGGAAGTCTGATAAGGAAAGGCTGAGGGAGCTGGGGGTGTTCAGCCTGGAGGAGACTGAGAAGAGACCTTATCACTCTCTAGAACTATCTAAAAGGAAGCTTGTGAGGGTTTGGACCTGGGGTTGTTTAGCCTGGAGAAGAGGAGGCTCAGGGAGACCTTCTTGCTCTCTGCAACTACCTGAAGGGAGGTTCTACCCAGATGGGAGTTGGTCTCTTCTCCCAGGTGACCAGCACCAGAACAAGAGGACACAGTCTCAAGCTGCACCAGGCAGGTTTAGGCTGGGTGTTAGGAAGAAGTTCTTCCCAGAAAGAGAGATTGGCCATTGGAATGTGCTGCCCAGGGAAGTGATGGAGTCCCCATCCCTGGAGGTGTTTAGGAAGAGCCTGGATGAGGCACTTGGTGCCATGGTTTAGTTGATCAGATGGTGCTGGGTGATAGGTTGGACTGGATGATCTCTGAGGTCTTTTCCAACCTGGTCTATTCTATTCTATTCTATTCTATTCTATTCTATTCTATTCTATTCTATTCTATTCTATTCTATTCTATTCTACTCTACTCTACTCTACTCTCTACTCTACTCTACTCTACTCTACTCTACCTTATTCTACTCTACTCTGTATTTGTCTCAGAAGTGAGCTGTAGTCAGGCTCTTCTCCCAGGCAGCCAGTGACAGGACAAGAGGGCATGGTATGAAGCTGTGCCAGGGGAGGTTTAGGTTGGATCTTAGGAAGCACTTGCTCACAGAAAGGCTGATTAGGCTCTGGGATGGACTGCCCAGGGAGGTGCTGGAGTTGCCATCACTGGAGGCCTTTAAGAAAAGCTTGGATGTGGCACTTAGCCACATAAACTTAGGGTTTAGCTGCTGTGGTGATGTTAGGTCCTAGGCTGGACTTGATCTCAGAGGTCTTCTCAATAGTTCTGTGATTCTGTGGTCATGAGAAAGCTGCATTTCACAATTCTCCCACTCCCAAGCAGGGATCTTTCCCAGCTGCTCAGTGCTGTGTAAGTCCAATTAGAAGCTTGCCTGCTTTTCCTTGGGGACCCTCTGACCAGTGATACAGTGACAGCCTCCCTCAAATGAGCTTGTTTGCTTTCCTTCTCTGCTGGCTTCCATTTGCTAATAAACAGCCTACACACATATTTAGCCCCAGCTAATCTTATGTTTCACTACAAGTGGAATTAAATTGGGTTTGTGGTTGGTTTTTCCTCCTTTTTTTTTCCCTTTTTTTTTTTTTTTTGTATTACAGAGAGAAAAATCTCAGACACAACCTATGTTGTTTCTAAAAGTCAGGGATCTGCTGGAACTCCAGATGGCTGTTGTTGTTCTTCCAGTCTCCCACTCTTTTGGGTTTTTTTTGGGAGGGAAAACAAGTTGTCTTCTTCCCTCCTCCCAGAGCAAACATTCTGGAGCATGGACTGAGCTGGAGCTGGGTTTTGCCATAAGCACTGGTTTCTTCAGGAGAGAGTTCCAGGCACAGTGGAGCAAATCTAGCTGTTCACCACTCTGAGAAGAAAGTCCTTTCTTGCCCCCTGCCACGTGCCTTCTCCCCTCCTTCCTGCTCCGGCACCAGAGACATGGCCTTTGCCTACCTCCTTGCTCAGTTTGACCCCCAGTGGTTGGGTGAGCTGGAGCCATCCAACCCATCCAATGTTTTTTTATTCTTGGGTTACTTTGAGTAAAAAAAGGCTCTTTTGGTGGTCTGGCCTCGGGGACAACCCCACAGCCTGTCCTACCAGTGTGGTGGCAGTGGAGACCTGTGATGCTGGGGTACCACATCACCAAGAGCAACACACCATAGACAGGCAACAGGTGTGTGAGCTTAGACCTCACTCAAATTTCCTTTGATAGAATCACAGAATTGTCAGGGTTGGAAGGGACCTCAAGGATCATCCAGTTCCAACCCCCTGCCACGGGCAGGGACGCCTCACACCACAGCAGGCTGCTCACAGCCACATCCAGCCTGGCTGCAAACACCTCCAGGCAGGAGGCTTCCACCACCTCCCTGGGCAACCTGTGCCAGGCTCTCACCACCCTCATGGGGAACAACTTCTTCCTCACATCCAATTTGATTTCACCCATTTCTATATTTGTTCCATTCCCCCTAGTCCTAAGGGGTTGAAAGCAGGTGGGCTTTAAGGAATTCTTTGTGCCTCCCCTGGCTGTCCCCTGGAGAGCCTGGCAGCTGCTTGCCCCAGGAGGCTTAGGTCAGCCCCAGTGAGTGCACAGGTCTGCACAACACGGCTTGGCTGCTTGTGCTGGGCATGTGACTGAGCAACGCTCCCCCAGGCAGTTCAAAGCACTCATCTGTCACCCCAAGGTACACACTGCCTCAGACAGCTCAGAATGCCATGGTGACTGCAGCTGCTTGCAGCCCAGCCAAAGCCTGCCCTGAGTGCCCGGAGGCTTTTTTAGCCAATTAAAGTTGGACCTTTGACAACCAGAGAGGTCATTTGGCTGGTTACAAATCCACCTCACAGCTCATTTGCAGGGACCATTTAAAACCCACTAAAAGGGGAGAGGAAAACAAAACTGGATGTGGCGTGCCAGGAGTGGCACGTGTCCTTCTGTGCCCTCTGTACCCACTTGGACTCTTCTCTCAGAGCATCCCTCATGTCTCACAGCAGCAAGGAGCAGCAGCCTAAGTGGCAGTGCTGTTGCTGGGCTCCTGCCTGCCAGACCCTGCTCTCTGCCCCTAATTCACCAAGGTGATGAGCAGTTTGCACAATTATTTCCTACCTTGTCCTGAGCAGGATGGACTGGCTGTGACCTCCACACAGGGGCTCTCATTGTTTGGGTTTGGAGGTTTTTTCCCTGTTTGTTTTGGTTTGGGGGGTTTGAGTTGGTTTTGTTTGGGTTCTGTTGGTTTGGTCTTGTTTGAGGGTTTGTTTCTTTGGTTAGTTTGGTGTTTTTTTTGTTTGCCTGTTCCCCCATTTGTTCATTTGGGTTATTTTGGGGGTTGTTGGGTGTTTTGTTTGGTTGGTTTGGGGTTTTCTTGTTGTTGTTGTTGTGGTTTGGTTGTTTTTAATTTGGGCTGGGCTGATATTTTTTTCATGATAACTCGCTGCAGCCATTCCAGGTAAGGTTGTTTTGGGTTCTGAGCAGCCTGCTTGAGTTGAAGATGTCCCTGCACACTGCAGGGGGTTGCAGATGACATTTAAAAGTCCCTTCCCACCCAAATCATTCTGTGATTCTGTAGGAGGATGCTCTGCAGCCCTCACCCCTGTACCCAGTGGTGGGTCTGACCCTACAGCGTCCACAACGTTGGCAGTGGGTAAATGCCTATGACCTGATGCAGAACTCACTGCAGAAAGCTGATGTTGGCACAGCAGGGTGCTTTTAGGGTGTGTGGAGTCATGCTGATACCCACAGCAGCTTGCCCAGGATCACAATGGCCAGGGGGTTTGGAATCTCCAGAGTAGGAGGCTCCACAACCTCTCTGGGCAGCCTGCTCCAGGCCTCCAGCAGCCTCACTTGCAGCGAAGTTTCTCTTCATGTTCAGATGGAAGCCTAGGCTCCAGTTTGTGCCCCTTGCCCTGTCTCTGGGTAACACTGACAAGAGACTGGCCCCATCCTCTTGCCCCCCACCCTTTAGCTCTTGATGAGCATTGCTCAGCTCCCCTCTGCGGCTGCTCTTCTCCAGGCTCAACAGCCCCAAGGGCTCTCAGCCTTTCCTCCTCACAGAGATGCTCCAGGCCCCTCAGCAGCTTTGTAACCTTTACTGGACTCTCTGCAGTAGTTCCCTCTCTCTCTTCAACTGGAGCCTCCACCACCTCCCTGGGCAACCTGTTCCAGTGTTCCACTACCCTCGTGGTGCAGAACTTGTTCCTGTCATCCAATCTAAATCTCTTCTTCTTTAGTTTGTAACCATTGCCCCTCATCCTATCACTACAGGCCTTGTGATGAGCAAGCCTGTGCTGAAATAAGGAGCACCTCATCCCTTCCCAGCTGTCCTTCCCCACAGGGGCAGAGCCCCAGGCTGCTAACTGTACTTCCTGAGAATAATTCCCAGTATTTCCCAGAGAGCAGGCTCTTACCTTGCTCAGAAGGGTATCTTGCAATTTGATGCCATTTGTCTCTTTGCCTACCTGTCCCCACTCACCTCCCTGTGCCCCAGAGAAGTCCCCTTCTCCTATCTCCCCCTTCTTTGGAGAAACATCACTATGACCTTAGTACCAAGCATGGGCAGAGGTCAGTTTGCCTCAGTTTGCCTCTCAGTAAGGTGGGCAATGGAGAAGAGTTGAGGGCACATCTGGCCACAAAGACACACTGAGAAAGAGTGCAGTGCCAGGTCCTTGCTCTCCTTAGACCCCTGCAGATCCCACCACCCCCTGGCTCTGTCCAAGGCAGATTGGCCTAGGAGGAGGGATCTCAAAAGAAAATCTGTTTTCCACAGTCCTGATTGCCAGCTGATGTAGCATTTAGCTTCTCCTGGCTCTTTATGTGGGGGATGGAGGCATGGCATGAAGAACTCCTGCTCTGTCGGGGGAGTTGGACTCGATGATCTCTGGAGGTCCCTTCCAACCCCTAATATCCTGTGAGCCTGTGATCCAGTGAACTCAGGTCAGGTCTATGCCAGGCCAAGGCTAGGAGTGGCTCCTAGGTGTTGGACCAGCTCTTGCCACAGAGGGGAAGCCACAGTTTTGGGCCAGAGCTACAAAGGACCGTTTGACTCCCTGTTTCCAAGTGCTGCCTCAGAGGTGCATGCACATCCCTGTAGCTGGGGACAGAGGGACAAGTCAAAGCCTGCATCACTTCAAAATGAAGAACCTGCCAGATGCTTCCTGACAACATTAACTCCTGAGCTCCTTCCTCCCCAGCTGCTGCTCCCCAGGCCTCACCCTGGCTTTGAAGCTCACCTCTGAGGGGGCCTGTTTCCTTTCAGCCAGGCTTCTGAGAAGCACTGCTCTTTCTCCTTGCTCCCTGGGAGAAGGCTGGACCCAGGGAACAGCTGCACCAGGAACTGGCCCCAGTTTTTGGCATGAGGGTGGCTGTCTGAGTGCCCACAGACACAAAGAGGCCAGATGCAGGAAGCTTTTTATTTACTCTAACGGGACTGAAAACATGTTGAGTGGATTGGCAAAGGATGCTGAGAACAGAAGTCGGCACGCTGGGAAAACGTTTGGCACAGGCATTCGTGGCATTAAAAGTCTACCCAAAAAGGTGCCAAGCTCTATATTTGTAGAGCTGGCAGGCACTCCCAACATTTCCATCCTGCTACATGCTTACCAAAGCCCTGCTCTTCAAGGGAATGTTATCCTCAGGAGCCAGCCTTCAGCTGCTGAGTGCCCTCAGCTTAATGCATCCCCGTCCAAGAGATCAGGCAGGATGGCCCAGGGCCAGGGCTGGCCAGCAGCTATCGCCTGGTGAGAGAAAAAAAAAGAGCTGTCCCTCCTGGCTGGCAGTGAAAGAGACAGAAGGGACTAAAGAACTGTTGGTTTCCCCAATGCAAGAAGGACATCACACTGTTGGAGAAGGTCCAGAGGAGGGTTGTGAAGATAATCAGAGAGCTGGAGTACTTCCCCTATGGAGACAGGCTGGGAGAGTTGGGACTATTCAGCCTGGGGAAGAGAAGGCTCCAGGGAGACCTTAGAGCAGCCTTGCAGTACCTAAAGGGGCTACAAGAAAGCTGGGGAGCGACTTTTGACAAAGGCTTGTAGTGACTGGACAAGGGACCACAGATTTGAGCAGGAAGAGGGGAGATTTAGAGTGGAGATGAGGAAGAAATTCTTTAGAGTGAGGGTGGTGAGACACTGGCACAGGTTGTCCAGGGAGGCTGTGGATGCCCCCTCCCTGCAGGTGTTCAAGGCCAGGTTGAATGAGGCTTTGATCAACCTGAGCTAGCAGGAGGTGTCCCTGCCCATAGCATGGGGGGTTGTAACTGGATGATCTTTAAAATCCCTTCCAACCCAAACTGTTCTATGATTCTATAAGGAGCAAGAGACTACCTGAGCAACAACATCTAGCCAAAGCTGTCCCTGCTCACTGCAGGAGAGTTGGACCAGATGGCCAGGAACAGTGTGGCCAGCAGGAGCAGGGAGGTCATTCTGCCACCTGTACACTGCACTGGTTAGGCCACACCTCGAGTCCTGTGTCCAGTTCTGGGTCCCTCAGTTCAGGAAGGAGGTTGACTTGCTGGAAGGTGTCCAGAGAAGGGCAACAAAGTTGGTGAGGGGTTTGGAACACAAGCCCTATGAGGAGAGGCTGAGGGAGCTGGGGTTGCTTAGCCTGGAGAAGAGGAGGCTCGGGGTGACCTTATTGCTCTCTCCAACTACCTGAAGGGAGGTTGTAGCCAGGCAGAGGTTGGTCTCTTCTCCCAGGCAGCCAGCACCAGAACAAGAGGACACAGTGTCAAGCTGTGCCAGGGGAGGTTTAGGCTGGATGTTAGGAAGAAGTTCTATACAGAGAGAGTGATTGCCCATTGGAATGTGCTGCCCAGGGAGGTGGTGGAGTCACCTTCCTTGGAGGTGTTCAGGAGGAGACTTGATGGGGTGCTTGGTGCCATGATCTAGTTGTTTGGGTGGGTTGGATTGGTTGATGGGTTGGACGCGATGATCTTGAAGGTCTCTTGCAACCTGGTGTATTGTATTGTATTGTATTATTGTATTACACAACCAGGTGTCTCAGTCTGGAGAGGGAAAGAGCCTCAGTTCTTTTGAATATTCCCGTGTTGTGAAATGAGAGGCACAAACGAGGCCAAAATATCAACAGCTAGGCTATTACATAAATAATCTCCTGACTCATGCTTCACCCCCACTCACCACTGAGAAGTGAAGCCCTTACCTGCCCTGGGGGGCATACCCCTCCCCTCCCCAAGTGGTCCCTCCAAGAGAGGAGCAGCGTCCTCAGCCCTCTCTTTAGGCTCAGGCCAGCATTTCACAGTGATTTCTAATTGCCTCGTGGATACCCCATCAACCACTCCTTTTGGAATACCTTCCTTCTGACCCACCCCCACCAATACTGCCGGGTACTCAAGCGTTCCCTGCCCCTAGCCAGGTGCCTACTAGGAATACGGCGCAACTGGCCCTGGGGGCTTGGTGGGTGAATCATTGTCACACGTCTCAAGCCTCTAGTTTCAGGTGTTTTAATTTCTTCAGGCTTACTATATTGCCTGGCATAGCCTAATAACTCCCTTCCCACTTCTTCCCGTGTCCATGGCTTCAAGTCAGGCTGGCTCCCTCCAGGTGTTGAATTTTCCCTTAGAGCAGCTTGCATCCTGGAAGAAAGTGGGGCATCAGCTATTTCTTTTTGGAGCTGGATACCTCTTAATTTAAGTGAGTCAGGGAGACCCCTGACCAAAGGAGTCATTCTGTTTGCATCCACCAGGAGAGAAAGGGGGGATCCAAAATGATGTTTTAGTTCTCTTTCATATACCATTTGCAGGCACGCAGCCTTTTGCACATTCTCCATTATCTGATTCATCCCTCCCCGCAGAACTACAGGTTCCCCTCTCTCCTTTGGACCAAACCCCCCTGCCCAGTAGGCAGCTCGCTGGGTAAGGCTCCAGGGTCCACTTCTGTTTTTTGTGGTCAGAAACACATTATCACCCCAATAGCCCATGGCTTCAGCTTCTGTCAACATAATCTGATCATCCCCCAGTTTTTGAGACTCGCCATACATATTCCACCTCTGATTCCCCAGCAGAGCGTGCGAATTCTTTTACGGATTTTGGCCAGCACAGTGTAGGAGAAAGGTGCATCTTTAGTTGTGGTAGTGGGGGGAGTTTCCCCATCCTCATATAAAACTTCAGTTTTAACGAGAGGTCTGACATGCACAGCAGCTTCCTTAGCTGTTGTCAATTCTGCTCGAGGGCACATAGGGGCGGACTGCAGGTAATTCACACCCTGTTTGGAGTCCACATACGAATTTTGCCTCCTCTCCTTTTCCAATTGAATTTTAAGGTCTGCCACTATGTCTTTCAAGGTGGCAACATGGCTTTGTAGCGACGAAACTAAGTCCTGCAAAGAGGAAATAGTTTTATTCTCCTGCTCATGCCATTCCTCTTTCTCCTTCACTGGAGCGGCTAAACAGGCACCTAAAACCGCAGAAACAAAAGCTTTGCCTTTTCCGGCTTTGGCTCTTGCATCTTTCTGCAGGGCCACAATTCTGCCAGCCACACTCTGGAAATTAGTCCAGTTTTCACGGGCCCAGTCAAGTACCTGTAGAGACGGGCGGGCACCGTGAGCCTCTATAAGGTTAAAAAGCCTCTCACTCCCGGCCATCCCTTTTGTTTCACAAAGCATTTCTTAATAGGGCACTAAGTTTCACGGGGAAGTCAGATCAAAACACTGTTTGTACCAACAAAGTCTTCCCTGGAAAAACGTACACCTTTAAAAGGCTTACTCCACAATAATATTCTCCAGGAAAAATGCACAATAGACTTTTCAGGAGAGGTCACACACAAGAAAACACAACCAACCTGGGCCTCTCACAGTCTCACAGTATCGCTAAGGTTGGAAGAGACCTCGAAGATCATCGAGTCCAACCTGTAACCACAGACCTCACAACTAGACCATGGCTCCAAGTGCCACATCCAGTCCCCTCTTGAACACCTCCAGGGACGGCGACTCCACCACCTCCCCGGGCAGCACATTCCAATGACGAATCACTCTCTCGGTGAAGAACTTTCTCCTCACCTCCAGCCTATATTTCCCCTGTTGCAGCTTGAGACTGTGTCCCCTTGTTCTGGTGCTGGTTGCTAGGGAGAAGAGGCCAACCCCTTCCTGGCTACAACCACCTTTCAGGTAGTTGTAGAAAGCAATGAGGTCACCCCTGAGCCTCCTCTTCTCCAGGCTAAACAACCCCAGCTCCCTCAGCCTCTCCTCATAGGGCTTGTGCTCAAGGCCTCTCCCCAGCCTTGTTGCCCTTCTCTGGACACCTTCAAGTGTCTCGATGTCCTTCTTAAACTGAGGGGCCCAGAGCTGGACACAGTAATCAAAGTGCAGCCTAACCAAAGCAGAGTACAGGGGCACAATGACCTCCCTGCTCCTGCTGGCCACACTGCTCCTAATGCAGGCCAGGATGCCGTTGGCCTTCTTGGCCACCTGGGCACACGGGGAAGTCACACCATTTCCCTGAGAGAGCCCACACTTGCAAAAGCTTCTCCGCTTTTGTTCCTCAAATTTTCTGTTACAATGGGACAAGAAGCCTGCGTTTCTTAGGGAAGAGTCACTCTGCTTCCCTTGAGAGAACACACACACCTGCAAAAGTCTCTCAACCTTCGAGTCGAGTCGAGGCAATCCCAGGCACAAATCCAGGCTGGGCAGTGACTGGCTGGAGAGCAGCCCTGAGGAGAGAGACTTGGGGGTGCTGAGGGAGGAGAAGCTCAACAGGAGCTCTCAGTGTGCGCTTGCAGCCCAGAAAGCCAATCAGATCCTGGGCTGCAGCAGGAGAAGTGTGACCAGCAGGTCAAGGGAGGTGCTTCTCCCCCTCTACTCAGCTCTGGTGAGACCCCACCTGGAGTACTGCCTCCAGTTCTGGAGCCCCTATTACAGGAGGGATGTGGAGGTGCTGGAGCGTGTCCAGAGAAGGGCCACGAGGATGATCAGAGGGCTGGAGCACCTCTCCTGTGAGGACAGACTGAAGGAGTTGGGGCTGTTCAGTCTGGAGAAGAGAAGGCTCCGAGGTGACCTCATTGTGGCCTTCCAGTATCTGAAGGGGGCTACAGGAAGGCTGGGGAGGGACTTCTCAGGATGTCAGGTAGTGATAGGACTAGGGGGAACGGAATGAAGCTGGAGATGGGGAGATTCAGGCTAGATGTGAGGAAGAAGTTCTTCCCCATGAGAGTGGTGAAGCCCTGGAATGGGTTATCCAGGGAGGTGGTTGAGGCCCCGTCCCTGGAGGTGTTTAAGCCCAGGCTGGACGAGGCTCTGGCCAGCCTGATCTAGTGTGGGGTGTCCATGGCAGGGGGTTGGAACTAGCTGATCCTTGTGGTCCCTTCCAACCCTGACTGATTCTATGATTCTATGATGCTATGATTCTATGATTCTTTGCTGCAATACCGAGCTTCTCAGGGAAGCCACACTTTCCCCGAGACAATACTCACTTCACAAATATCACCAACACTGGGTTTCCCACAGCAGGGTACTGAGGATTCTCAGGGAGGTCACACTATAAGATCAACATTTCTACTCCAGTTAATCTTCCCCGGGAAAGCACACGCATTTAAAGCAGGGTACAGAGGATTCTCGAGGAGGTCACACTGTAAAACCAACATTTGTACCCCGGAGAATCTTCCCCGAGAAAGCACACACGTTTAACGCTTTCCAGAACTCCCACACAGCCTCTCTGAAAACTGTCGCTTCGTCCTTCTCTGGCCACTCCCCTCTCGGGGGAGGGAAAACACGACTCTGGACTCTGCACTCACGCCGTACTCAGAGTAGGTCTCAGACACTCAGACAGACAGGCAGACACACACACACACACACACACACCCCCTCGGGGTGCTCAGAGATGCGAGGGTCTTCTGTGATACTTTCACTGCACGGGAATCCTGCCGACGACGCCAATACTAATGTCTCGGTCCGGAGAGGGAAAGAGCCTCAGTTCTTTTGGATATTCCCGTGCTGTGAAATGAGAGGCACAAACGAGGCCAAAATAGCAACAGCTAGGCTATTTCATAAATAAAGTGGATGGATCAGAAAGGGAGAGAGAGAAAATAGAGTGTGAGAGAGAGAAGAGAGAGAGAAGAGGAAAGGAATTATATTACCACACCCCTCACCCCCGAGACAGTTTGAGTCTGTGGAGGAAAGGTGCTGCAGGAGATGTAGAGAAAGGGTGCAGAGGCTTTGGCTGTAGAAGAGATGTGGTCCTCTGGGCAGCCTCTTCAGCTCCATGAGTTGCAGCAGACAGATCTTGGGACACGGAGAGGGGGTTCAGTCTGCTTCTTCCAGGCTCCATGACTATGTGTCTGTCATTTTTCCTCTCCTGGTACTCTCTCCATTTTCCTTCTCAGCAGCATTGTCCTTCTCTGTTTTGGTTCTCTGCAGCAAGTGATTCTATCTTTGTTGGGTCATACCAGGAGAGACAAGCTTTGGTCTCTCACACTAGGTTGGAAAAGACCTTCGAGATCATCAAGTCCAACCTATCACCCAACACCATCTGATCAACTAAACCATGGCACCAAGTGCCTCAGCCAGGCTCTTCTTAAACATTTCCAGGGATGGTGACTCCACCACCTCCCTGGGCAGCACATTCCAATGGCCAATCTCTCTTGCTGGGAAGAACTTCTTCCTCACCTCCAGCCTAAACCTCCCCTGCCACAGCTTGAGACTGTGTCCTCTTGTTCTGGGGCTGGGTGCCTGGGAGAAGAGACCAACCCCCACCTGGCTACAACCTCCCTTCAGGGAGTTGCAGAGAGCAAGAAGGTCTCCCCTGAGCCTCCTCTTCTCCAGGCTAAGCAACCCCAGCTCCCTCAGCCTCTCCTCACAGGGCTGTGCTCCAGACCCCTCCCCAGCTTTCTTGCCCTTCTCTGGACACCTTCCAGCAACTCAACATCCTTCCTAATCTGAGGGGCCCAGAACTGGACACAGGACTCAAGGTTCCCTTCCAACTCAGACCATTCTGTGATTGTGTGACTGAGCACTGCTCTGGTGTGGAGACCAGCCCCAACCTCTCCTCCCAGGGCAGCCCCGTCAACCAAGGGTTGAAAGTTTGCCTTTAGCTCTCCTCTGTCACCAGGGCAAACCTGCAGACACCTTTTGTCTCTCTCTTTTCCAGTTTGCCTTGTTGAAAGTTTCTGAACTCATACCCCTTGTCCACCTTTATTTTGGTGATCTTCCTGTGCTGAGGAAGTGCTACAGCTGCTGCAGCGTTGGAGACTCCCAGTCAGCAGGGAAAGAAGGAGCTGGCAGGGCTCAGCACTGCCTGACCTCAGCCTGGGGCAAAGCAGAGGTGTGGGACCCTGCAACTCCCAACATCTGGTTGTAGGCAGCAGGTCACCTTGCAAAGGGCTTGTTGAGCATCGTCACATTTTGTCCCCATCATGTATCCTGCAGCAGCAGCAGGCTCTCAGGTTGGTGCTGCACAAGACTAGCCCTGGACCCTGCTGACCCTAAGCAGCCACCTGCTAACTCCTGGCTTCCTTATCAAGTGCTTTGCCTTTCTTTTGGTTCTTCCGGCATCAGAAGCTATTCCTAGTCAAGGTCCTGTGGGCATCTGCAGCTCCTCACAGCCCCACTCACATGAACCCAGCAAGGCAGAGTCAGCAGAGTGGGATCAGGCTACTTCCCAGGAGCTTGCTGTGCTTTTCCTGAAAGCACCTTTCCTACTGACACCACAGGCAGCTGTAGGGCCACCTGCTCCTCACCAGTACCATTTGGCTTGTGGTGAGGTTCTCCAGTGCACTCCAACCACCAAGGGACACCAAACACACAGTTGCTGATGTAAAACTGGGCTCCCAGTGAGCAAAGCTGATCCTTCCCCGCCGTGCAGCTGCTGAGGGGGTTGGTTCATTGTTTATGACAATTTTTGGGGGTGTTCTTATCAAACAAACCATTCCCATCAGGAGGACATCTGTTGCTGGTGTCTGTATGCATCCTGGTTTCAGCAGGGAGGCAGAATGGTTGCTCTTGGGGGTGGTGGTGAGGTGGGAGCTGGGAGCGGGGACCTGGGCACCCTAGAGCACATAGCTTTTGCCAGCAGCTCCTGGGCTGTGTTTCTCTCAGGGGATCCACAACAGCAGTGCCAGCTGAGAAGGGGGCACCCTCCTCTGGCAGGGGCTACTCCTCTGAGAGCTGCTGAAGCAGCAGTGATGAGGCAGAAACCGTGCTGGACACTGCAGGGAGGACTGGAGTGGCACCCCTCTGAAACCTTCAGTGTCACTAGTGGAAAACTCTGCTTGGAGATTTCAAGCTGAGAAGGCCAGGTGAGTAGGCTCTGGGTGAGGGTCTGCAAGCCCCACTTTGGCTGCAGTGACAGAGAGGCTGGGAGCAATGAGAGACAAACAGCAATGCTCCACTTAATGACCAACCCAAAACCCCAATCAACTCCACCTGCTCTGCCCTGCATGTTGTAAATCACAGCCCATGAAACAAGCTCCTCTGAGAAGGGCCCAGCTGGGGAAGCTACACCTGCAGCAAACCCGCAGCCCCAGCTCTGGTGAGGGTCCTGCTTTGTATATTCACCTTCCTGGTCATGCTTTGGAGGTCGTCCGGTTGGCCTACACAGCTGTGGCACCAGAAGCATCACACTGGCAAAGAATCATAGAAACATTAAGGTTGGAAGAGACCTTTAAGACCAGGTCCAACCATCAACCCAGCACCATCACGATCACTGAAAGGCCACTCCTGCATATGCCTTTAACTGCTTCCAGGGATGGTGACTCCACTGCTTCCAGGGGCAGGAGGTTTGTGGTGGCTGTTTCTCTTCTCATCCTTCTGGAGCCTCCCAGCTGTTGGCAGCTGCTCCATCCAGGAGCTGAAGCAGTTAACTGCAGATAGCTGAAGTGTTAAACTAGGTGGCCTATATCTGCCAAGGAGTGCTGAGGGCTGCTCTTTGATGCTCAGCGTACTCCGAGGTGGTGTAAGCAGGCTCGGCCGTGCGCCTCAGAGTTCATTACAAAGCCCTCCTCGTGCACGCAGGCAGCGCTGCAGGCATTTAAGGTCGAAGCGGGAAATCCTGCCCCCAGGCTCTTCTGCTGGGGTTTGCCTCCCTCCTCTTCTGGAAGCTGACCTGCAGGTCATGGCTTCTCCAAGCTGCACTTGGAGCAGGCTCCTCTCCTGTGCACACACATTTCTCCCTCAATCCTTATCTCACCCCCAGTGAGAGGAACAGTGAGAGGAACTGAGACCCCTTGCTCAGTCACTCCACCACTCCACAGAATCACAGGATGACAAGGGGCTGGAAGGCACCTCTGGAGCTCATCTAGTCCAACTGCCCTCCAGAGCGGGTTTACCTAGGGCATCAGGGCAGTCTCTCTGGAGACTCCACCACTTCTCTGGGCTGTCACCCTCAAAGTAAACAAGTTCCTCCTCATATGTCCCAACAAGCCATGGCCACGGGTTTCTTGAACATCTCCAGGGATGGTGACTCCGCCACCTCCCTGGGCAGCCTGTTCCAATGCCTGACCACTCTTGCAGGGTCCGAAGTCACTGCCTTTCCCTCTCCCCCAGCGAAAGCCACAAGCGCGTTCTCAGAGCCTTCTGACCTGCCTCCCAAGAACCCACACGATCGCCCCGGCAGCAAAGCTTGATCCTTCTGACCCAAAGCTTTGGCAGAGGAAATCAATTGACACAAAGGAGAAGCATCCAATGCACTTTCTGGTGGAGCAGAGGAAATCTCGTCCCACAGGGAATGAGCAGGCAGCAAACAACCAGAAGCAAGGAGTTAGAGGAGGAAGGCTCACCCAGCCTCCTATCTACTGATGTGAAACCCCTGTGTGCCCACCCCATCATCTGGTGTTGGTCACTGACCCATCCTTCTCAAAGCACTTTGCAATCATGAGCTAAACTGGCTTATTTTGGCAGAGAAAAGGGAGGGGGAGTGCCTCAGCATCATGGGGCACAGGGATTGGGGGCATTTGGGCTGGCATAGGGAGCAGCCTGGGTGTGCGGCTGCTGGCAGCCTGGCGGCACCTTTCTACAACTGTGGTTTGGAAATGCCTTCACTGAGCTGGGCCCTGAGCTTTCCCAAACAGCTGGGGAGGGGGGGGGGGGCAGGGCAGGGAGTGAAGCCCCTGCCCTCCAACATAGGCTATGAGGATAATGAATGGAGTGGGACATCTGAGAGCCCTGGGGGCTTTTTAGTCTGGAGAAGACCGAGAGGGGATCTGAAGAGCAGGTGTCAAGAAGATGGGGACAGTCTCTTTTCAGTGGTGCCCAGTGATAGGATGAGGGGCAAAGGACACTAACTGGAACCCAGGAATTTCCAGCTCAACATGAGGAAAAGCTTCTCCACTGCAAGGGTGCTGGAGCCTTGGAGCAGGCTGCCCAGAGAGGTTGTGGAGTCTCCTTCTCTGGAGCCTTTCAAGACCTATCCAGATGTTGTCTCAATCCGGAGAGGGAAAGAGATTCAGGTTTTTAATGAATATTCCCATGTTGTGAAATGAGAGGCACAAACGAGGCCAAAATATCAACAGCTAGACTATTTATTACATAAATAAAGTGGAGGGATCAGAAGGGGAGAGAGAGAGAGAATAGGGAGAGAGAGAAGAGAGGGAGAAGAGGGAAAGACTTATATTACCACACCCCTCACCCCCGAGACAGTTTGAGTCTGTGGAGGAAAGGTGCTGCAGGAGATGCTGGGTCTGTAGAGAAACGGTGCTGCAGGAGATGTTGGGTCTGTAGAGGAAGGGTGCTGAGGCTTTGGCTGTAGAAGGGATGAGGTCCTCTGAGCAGCTTCTTCAGCTCCATGAGTAGCAGCAGGCGGAACTTAGGGCACGGAGAGTCCAAGATCTGTTGTGTTGGCCCCGTGGTGTTTCCAGCGTGTGCTGCCGTCTGCTTTCTTCTGCATCTTGCTTCTCCAACTTTCTCTCTCAAGCCAGTAGTTGCTCCAGTCTTTTATACAGTTTTTTAGCCCTTAGGCAAGTGTCCAGGTGTTGTTCCCCAGGATATCGTTCTGGGAAATCATCTTTAGGTAAGTGTCCAGATATCGCTCCCCAGGAAATCTTTCTGTGTGCTCAGGTGAGTTTGGGCAGCCGTCTGGATGGAGGGGGAAGGCCTCCGCCTCCTCCTGCTCCATCTACCTACCCACACACCCTTAACACATCAGGCCATTGTCCTTTCCTGGGGTATCTGATGGCTGGAAATGCTCTTGTCCTCAAGGTGTGAATGCTGGGCCCTTGGGCCATTGCTGTAGGCCAGCTGCAGTCCCCTGAGCAATGTTATCTTTGCACCTTCCAAGAGTCCTTCCAGTGGCTCTGCCCAACGCACATCAGCTATTGTCTGGGCAAGCAGCAAGTGATTTTATCTTTGTTGAGTCACACCAGGAGAGACAAGCTTTAGTCTCTCACAGATGTGTTCCTGTGTGACCTGCCCTGGCTGCTCCTGCTCTGGCTGGGGGATTGGACTGGAGGTCCAGAGGTCCCTTCCAACCCCCAACATTCTGAGACTCTACGATGCTAGGACACTCCTGGCAGCCCGGAGGGGGTGGGGGACTAGGCAGCCGTGACTGAAGCACCCAGCACAGCTGCCCTTGGAAGTGAGGGCTCTGAGGGAGGCTTATTCATTAATTTTCCAGCTGAAAGGAAGGAGGACGGGGCTGGGAGGAGCTCTGTCCCTCTTTCTATACTTTATTCATCTGTTTCCACGGCTCCTATTGTTGCAGCCCCAGCAGCCTCATTCAGAGCCTGCCAGATGGGCAAGAGCATCGCCCGACCCCAGCATGGGGCCTGGCTTTTGGAGGAAGCCCCACCTCACCCCATGAGCTCTGCAGCACTGCTCTCCACTGCTCTTTCCCCCTTCCCTAGTGCCCTGTACCTCCTAGTTTGGGCTGGGAGGGTGTAAGCTGGGGCTGCTCTCAGATACCTGAGGATGAGCAGCCTGCCTGCACCCCCTGCTTCTGCTTGTACCTGCAAATCAAAGCCCAGGCAGATCTGCTCCTGTCAGCAGCTCTCCATCAGCTTTGCTTTCCCCAGGGAAACACCACAGAAGGTGTGAAGCTCTTGGAGGGGTTGTGGTGTCCTTGCCTTGGTGCTGCTCCATCCCTCCAGGCTGCCTTTTTTCTTGGATGACCACTGCCTTCTCTCCTGCTTTGTGGTTGCTGCCATCCATTGTGGCTTCCAGCTGTGGGTATCAGGGTCCTGGAGCTGCAAGTATCAGGGTCCAGGAGCCATGGAACTCTACCGGCACAACTCCTTGCCCACCTGCCCATCATCACAGGGCAGGTGAAATAAAGCATGAGGTAAAATTGTAGGCCGTTTGGGATAACCTCTGCAGCCCCTTCACGTTGCCATGCTTTGGCACTCAACTCTCCACAAATACCTTTCCATTCAGATTTATGCTCCTCTCACGTCCTGTACTTGAGAGAGTCCAAGGGAGGGCTACAAGGATGATGAAGGGAGTGGAGCACTGCTCTATGAGGAGAGGCTGAGAGCTGTTCAGTCTGGAGAGGAGAACACTGAGAGGGGATCTGATCAATGTCTATAAATATCTGAGGGCTGGGGGTCAGGAAGGAAGGGACAGGGACAGCCTCTGCTCACTTGTGCCCTGTGATAGGACAAGAGGCAATGGATGTACAGTGCAGCACAGGAGGTTCCACCTCAACACGAGGAAAAGCTTTACTGCAAGGGTCACAAAGCCCTGGAGCAGGCTGCCCAGAGAGGTTGTGGAGTCTCCTCTGGAGACTTTCAAGCCCCGTCTGGATGTGTTCCTGTGTGACCTGTGCTGGATTCTATGCTCCTGCTCTGGCAGGAGTTTTGGACTCGAAGATCTCCAGAGGTCTCTTCCAACCCCTAACATCCTGTGATCCTGTACATGTCGCCTTCTTTCTCCTCATAGGGAATCAGGTTTGCTGAGCACCAAGGAGGGCTTGGGGGAGTCACTGACCATGGGTAGAAGGCTGGAGAGAATGGCAAAGTGTCAATGCAGGAGGTGGTCCTGTGGAGCCTCTTTTACTAACAGAAGTTGTTAGCACTGGTATGCTCCCAGAGCAGTCCCTGTGAAGACTGACTGGAGGACCTTTACATATAGAAGCTACAAAGCTGCTGCCCTGGAGCTTAGGAGGAGTCTTGCCCAGTGCTAAAACCAGATGTCCACTAGGGGAAAAAAGCCAACACATGTGAAGAAACTTTGCAGTTCCACTGCTTCATATCACACCTCACCCAGTTCAACTCCTCAGTTCTCTCCATCACTTCAAGCCAGCACCACTGAGAAGAGCAAGTGACATGGCTCTCCTGGGCATGGTGACCTTGTGGTGATGGATGGAAAGCCACCTTCAGGAAGAAATTAGACCTGTTCTGGTCAAAAGCCCACCATGAGGCTGATTAAACATCACCACATGTTTCCAGAACAGGAGAGGAACCCCACTGCCCATCCCACCTGCTTATCTTACCCAGAGGCGGGCTGCTGCCCACCCCGGGACTTGCTGTTGGCTTCAAGCTGCTGCCTAAAGGATGTGCACAGCACGATGGCTTCTGCCCCTGCCACCCACACGTGGCTGTCGCTTGAGAGACAGGGTGAGACCGTTCTGGTTTGTCACTTTGTGTTGGCTGGGGGACTTCAGCATTCAGGGAGGGAAGTTCTGCAGAGCAGCTTTATGGTCAAAGCTAGTGCTGGCTGCCTTCCTGGCCAGTCTGCTGGGGAGAAGCACAGGTTGTCACACCCAGTTACAGCTCTGCCTAGATGAAGTTCAAGAGACTCTGATGGGTAGAGGAGCCTGGGCTGCGCAACCTAATAATCTCCTCTGATCTTACCCCTTAGGGATGTGCCACTCAGCACATCCTCTGCAGTGCAGCTGAGAGGCAACACCAAGAAATATTTCTCCTAGTGTGGCAAAATGACAACGTAAAGGATGAAAATTGAAGTCAGCAAGTATCTCCAGATGCTGCAGGCACAACAAGACAATTTCAGGTACAGAGCAGAAAAGGATGGAAAAGAGGACACTCAGGGACCCTTGGGGAGGCTCAGAGCTGGTTGATAGTAGGCTGAACATGAGCCAGCAGTGTGCCCAGGCAGCCAAGAAGGCCAAGGGCATCCTGGCCTGCATCAGGAGCAGTGTGGCCAGCAGGAGCATTGTGCCCTGTGCTCAGCAATGGTTAGGCCACACCTTGAGTCTTGTGTCCAGTTCTGGGCTCCTCAGGTTAGGAAAGATGTTGAGCTGCTGGAAGGTGTCCAGAGAAGGGCAAGAAAGCTGGGGAGGGGTCTGGAGCACATCCCTGTGGGGAGAGGCTGAGGGAGCTGGGGTTGCTTAACCTGGAGAGAAGAGGAGGCTCAGGGGAGACCTTCTTGCTCTCTGCAACTCCCTGAAGGGAGGTTGTAGCCAGGTGGGGGTTGGTCTCTTTCCCCAGGCCGCCAGCCTCAGAACAAGAGAACACAGTCTCAAGCTGTGCCAGGGGAGGTTTAGGCTGGAGGTGAGGAGAAAGTTCTTCCCAGCAAGAGAGATTGGCCATTGGGATGTGCTGCCCAGGGAGGTGGTGGAGTCACCATCCCTGGAGGATCTCAAGAGGGGATTGGATGAGGCACTTGGAGCCATGGTTTAGTAGTCATGAAGTGTTGGGTGATAGGTTGGACTTGATCTCTGAGGTCTTTTCCAACCTTATTGATTCTATGATTTTCTCAGCAGTTTTGTTCTGTTTTTCCCTTGCAGCATCTGTCCATCTGAAAGCAGCACCTTCAGAAGAAGGGCACAGACCCTGCAGCAGACCTGTGTTCTCCTTTCCAGACAAGAAGGTCCCCTTGCTCTTAAAGCAGCTTGGGGCCTGTTGCTGGTAAAGATACTGTCCTCCTTGTCAGTGTCACCTCAGGGGCAGGATTAGGCCCCACCGTGAGAAGCAATTCTAGCCCAAACATTGTCTCACAGGACCTGTGGGGATGGGCTCATGCCCTGGGCACACTTGGGGACAGATGGCCAGAGCTGTTAGAGGTGCTAATAGAAAAAGCCAGACTCATCTGCAGAGTACTGATTAGATCTAGCACTGCACTGCTGTGAGCAGCGTCCCCAGGCTGAGAAGGACATCCTGCCCTCCCCAGCCAAGCCCCTGACACAAGACCATTTTGTCCTTCCATCCAACATCTCACCAACAGAACTGGATAAAGCAGTCCTGCACCCATGGGGGCCGTGTAGGCAGAGGGCTGGCCTGAAGATGGGCACTTTACAGTCCCATGGGCAGAGACTCCTTCACATCACAGAGGGGATGTCTGAAGAAGCAGCACATCTCACCACCAGCTCCAGCCCCCTTGAGCAGAGACTCCTTCCCCCAGAGAGGGGATGTATGAGGCAGCAGCACATCTCACCACCAGCTCCAGCCCCCTTGAGCAGAGACTCCTTCCCCCAGAGAAGGGATGTATGAGGCAGCAGCACATCTCACCACCAGCTCCAGCCCTCTTGAGCAGAGACTCCTTCCCCCAGAGAAGGGATGTATGAGGCAGCAGCACATCTCACCACCAGCTCCAGCCCCCTGGGCAAAGATTCCTTCCCCCAGAGAAGGGATGTCTGAGGCAGCAGCACATCTCACCACCAGCTCCAGCCCCTTGTAAAATCAGAGAATGTTTTAGGTTGGAAAGGGCCTTAAAGATCATCTTGTTCCAACCCTCTTGCCTTGGGCAGGGACATCTTCAACTGGACCAAGTTGTTCACAGCGCCATTCAAGCTGGCTTTGATAATGTCACACACAGCACCTCAGGAACCATTTCCTGCGTGGAGATCTGTTCCTCAGAATAGGTCAGCTCTACAGCTCCCACAGTGCCTCTTGACACCTTGCCCCTGCTTCCTTAGTGGATGGGTGCACACCTCACACCCCTCAGATGTGGCTCTGGGTGAGAAGATGACACAAAGGCCCAATGCCCCAGGGCAGAGCAGGAGGCTGTGGCACCCCTGGGCTTTACCTACCCTCTCTGTGTTTGCAGGTGGCCTCTACAATCATCAGGTCCAACTGTGGCCATCAAGTCCAGCATGGCCATTAAACCATGACCCAGAGTGCCACATCCACACGTTGTTTGAACACCTCCAGGGATGGTGGCACCACTACCTCCCTGGGCAGCCTGTTCCAATGCTTGACCTCTCTTGCAGGATAGAATTTTGTCCTAATATCCAACCTAACTCTCCCCTGGCACAATTTCAGGCCATTTCCTCTTGTTCTGTCACCTGATACTAAGGAGAAGAGACCAAGCACACCTCACCCCAACCTACTTTCGGGGAGGTTGAGCAATGAGCCTTCTCTTCTCCACACGAAACAATCCCAGTTTCTTCAGCCACTCCTCCCAAGACCTGTTCTCCAGACCTGTAAGACCTATTCACAAAGCTGGTGAAGGGTCTGACCTGCTTTGATGCAGCACCAGAGAGGGGCAGAGCTGAGAGTATGCTTTGTGGTGGTTGTTCTGCCAGTAAAGCACTCAGCATGGAAGACAAAGGCTCTTCCCAGGCCTCTGTGTGAGGAAGAGGTGAGTGGGTGGGAGCTCTGGGAGGCTCTGCTGCAGAAGGGCCTCTTTTGTGGCTGCAGATCCTGTCCGAGGCACATTTGTAGGTCCCAGCAACAACCCCAGAGCTCCTGGCGACACATTGGGTGACACAAACCTTCGAATCCCTGTGAAAAATGATGTTTGCAGCTTCTGAACCCCTCCCCCAGGGTGAGCTACCGAGGGAGAACTGCCTGCTCCTCGCTGCTGCGAGACAGTTCCCGGAGATCTCCCCAAATGCAAATTGCTCCTGCCAGAAGCCGGCGCTGACATGTTTTGACTTCCCTTGTTTGGGAACATCGTAGCTCCTTCATCTCAATCCTGTCCAACTTGACTGTTTCAGCCCTGACATCTCGCTTTGCCGTTCCATGATCGTATTCCCACCCCCAGCAAGCCCAGATGGAGCACCTGGAATATTTCATCTCCTCCCTCTCTCCCCCTCCAGCATCTCCTGGCACAATCATACTGAAAAGTCTGAACTTCAGTGCAGGAAAATGCTTCCTTAGCGCCACATCAGGTCTGGATGAGGTTTGGGACTGTGCATTTGTTTGTAAGGTAACAAATCTGCAGCCTTTTGGGGCTTTTTTTTGTTCCCCTCTCCTGCAGCAAGCCCAGGGATGGAAATGTCAGCTATTCCCTCTGCAGAAATGTTCTGCTTCCCAAAGATCCATTATTGCCTGCTGTGAAATGGGAGATTTCAGCCCAGTTCCCAGGCAATAAGCCTTCAGTTCCTCAAAGGACACCCTTGTGTTTGCAGTGACCTCACCATGCTGGACAATTCCCCTGTCAGGGTTTGTTCATGGGGTCACAGCGAGTTCAGAGGTTCCCACCCCATCCAGCCTCTCTGTGCTTCCCTCTCCCTATTCCTCCCCAGGGTGCATTGCACTTCTCCCGTTTCCCTGCTCCTCCTCCAAACTGGACCAGTGAAATGGGCTGGGTCGATCCAACATGCTAGAAACCTCCCTCAGATACCCATGGAGTGGCCTCAGGATGGGGTCAGAGCTGCCACTGCTCCGGGGCCACCCCTCACCGTCTTGACTGCTCTGATGTTTGCTGTTCACTGTGTTGTCAGCCTCTTCTATTACAAACTCATCTGCTCAAACCTATCCTGCCCTTTTTTGGCCTTGGAGCATCCCTATGGAGCAACCTCGTGATGGGACCCTCTCTCCAGGGCAGGCTCTGGCTGAGGCTGCTCTTCCAGCAACCTGTGCAGCAGCAGAGCCAGGTTCTTCCCCTGCATGGACTCACTTGGGAAAAAAAAATGTGTGTTCCTCCACACTCACATTTACTCTCTTTTGCCTTTTACAGGGGATTGCATAACAGCCCACAAAACCACATCCCCATCCCCAGAATCACCGTTGGTGCTGCAGGAGATTGTGGCCATCCTGCTAGCCCTGATCCTCTGAACGTGCTGAGACGAAACAGCCCTCTGGCAGCTTCCCAAAGGGATGGGATCATGGAATCACAAAACCATGGAATCACTCAGGTTAGAGAAGACTTTTAAGATCATCTGAGCTCCCCAGTTCAAGAGACACAGGAACAGCTGGAGAGAGCCCAGTGGAGGCTACAAAGCTGCTGAGGGGCCTGGAGTGGCTCTGTGAGGAGGAAAGGCTGAGAGCCCTGGGGCTGCTGAGCCTGGAGAAGAGCAGCCCCAGAAGGGATCTGATTGATGTTCAGCAAGAGCTAAAGGGATGGGGGGCGAGAAGATGGGGACAGACCCTTTCCAGTGGTGACCAGTGAGTGAAGGGGCAACAGGCACAAACTGGAAAACAAGGGGTTCCATCTGAACATGAGGATAAACTTCTCTGCTGTGAGGGTGCGGGAGCCCTGGAGCAGGCTGCCCAGAGAGGTTGTGGAATTCTCTTCTGGAGGTTCCAAACCCAGCTGGCCATTGTGATCCTGGGCAGGCTGCTGTGGGTGACTCTGCTTTAGCAAGGGGTTGGACAGGATGGACTCCAGAGGTCCCTTTGAGCCTCCACCATGCCGGGATTCCAGGATTCTCTGACCATCGAGCCCAACCATTAACCCAGCACAGCCAAGTCACCACCGCACCACGTCTCTCACCACCGCACCTACACCTTTAACCCCCGCAGGGACGGCGACTGGGTGGGGCGAGGAGCCTTTCGCCGCTTCCATTTACCAATTTACTTCCATACCTCCACCCCCACGCCCCCTTCTCCCCGCCAGGATCCAGCGCCCAGACACTGCTCTTTGTTCTTTCCCCCACGCGTAACCTGCGTGTAAGCCACGCACCGCCTGGCCGGGGCAGGCAGCCGGGCCGGGAGGATGCCGGGGGTCTGCCGGGGCGCCGCCGGGGGCCGGTGCCTCTCTGTCGGGCGGGCGGTGACGGCGGCGGTGGCAGCTGCGCGTCCCGCCCGCCGGGGGCCGGCCCGGGCGGGGCGGCAGTCCCGGTAAAGGCGGCGCCGGGCGGGGGCCGCGCTCAGTCTGGGCGCTGCGGGCTGCACGGCCCCGGTCCGTGGTCCCCTTACCCCTTCTCAGGTCCTTTCCGCATCGGTTCTTCCCATGGGGCATCCGTACCGAGACCTCAGGACCCCTCCGCGTCCCCGGTGCCGCCGCCGGGACCTGCGTTAGGGCGGTGAGTAGCGAGATGTCCCCGCCGCCACCCCGCAGCACCGGGTGGGGGAATCGTTTGGGGAGAGATGTGGGGGTTGGTGGGGTGACACGGAGCCCGGCGCGGCCGGGACCCCTTCGCGGGAGGCCGCTGGGTGCAGCTGCCGGCTGGACCCTGCTTCTCAGTGGTTTCTGGGGAGAGGCGGGTGTGTGAGTGGATAGACGGACGGACTAACAACCCTTTCACGGCTCCGTGCGTGGTCTGGGTGGGATGGGTGGAGGAGCTGGTAGTGGAGGGCTTGCAGCCTGGTGGGATAGCGGCAGGTTGCCTGTAGGCATTGGAGGGGACAGGAGCTATGCCCAGGTGATGCTTAGCTGGGTCCCTTAGTGGTGAGGGCTTTGTCCTGGCTGTCGCTCCGCTCAAAGGCTAGAGGAGTCCCGTGAGGCATCTACCCTGGAAGTGCCCCCCATGTTCTGCGTGCCTGGGAAAAGTCACAGGAGGAGCACGGTCCTCGAATGATCTCCTCTGGTGCCTGAAAGAGGAGGTTGTGTCCTGAGCCGGGCTGTGGTCAGCCTCAGTGCCTGGGGTTGGAATGAGGGACGCTGGCACAGCCCTGCTCCCATGGGGTGCAGCCGTGGAGGTGTGAAGGGCAGCTCTGGCTTGGTTGTGGGTGATGGGATGGATGCTTGGGCTGGGGATGGAAGGAGAGGGATGGGGTGAGAAAGTGTAGCTGGGGATAGGAGGTGGGACAGAGCTCCTGCCATCGTGGAGGGGGACCAGTAAGGTAAGCCAGCTCTGGTGGGCTCCATATCCCTGCCTGGGCGCTTGGGTGTCCCTGTCCGCGGAGACACCCACTGAGCTGAGCAGTGCGCTGCTCTAGGGCAGCACCTCTTAGAACTTTCCAGGTGAGCAAACCAGGCTGAGGAATAATTAGCACCTTACCCAGCACCTGCTCCTTGCCTTGCTCCCGCACTGCTCGGGTTTGGAGTTCCACCAAGCCTTTGCCTCACCTGAGAGCGTCCCTGTCCCTCTTGCGGCTGACTGAGAGACGGGGCCGGCAGAGCCCGAGCTGCCAGGGATTATCTGGCTACCATTTAATCCGTCTCCTCTGCCTGCCAGAGGCTGGGAGCTATGAATGCCAGCAGCAACCAATGCCTTGTTGACTTTAGGGCTCCCACCAGCCCAGCTGAGCCATGAGAAACTCCAGGCTCCACCAGGGACCTGGCTGTTGTGGACTTGGCATCAGTACTGTGCTCAGTCACCGTGTCTGCACTGAAGCAGAGTCAGCTGAATAATGACGTTCAGGGCCCGTGGGTGAGGAAAGAGGTTTCCAAACAAATAAATCGTAGCTGCACAGCAGGCAGAGGAGTCCTCGCCCCTCCGGGAGGAAGTTTGCTTAGAGAGGTTTTGTCACAAACCCAAAATAAACAAGGTCCTAAGACTGGGAATGGAGTTGTCTCAACTAGCTGCACCAGTTGTCTCAGCTGGGTTCCATAAATGCACCTCAGGGTTTTGCAAGGGATGTCATGGCTCTGAGTGTGGCAGAGAGAGGATGGATGCTAATGGTGGCCAGGAGAAGTGGGTCTTGGTTGCTTTCAGAGGTGCCCATGCAGCGTCATCCTTGGTCCTCTGTGTGGAGCGTGGCCAAGGGAGTTCTTCCCTGGGTAGGTGGTTTGTCCCAAGCAGGAGGCTGAGGAGAGATGGTATCTGTTCTGTAGTCTCAAGGGAAATTTATCCTTTCTGCTTGCAAGAGGATTTAATGTAGCAACGTGAGCAGAAGAGTGTCTCCAGGTACTTGCATTGCAGAGGAGCTGGGGAGGGGGGAGGGGGCCATTGGTCTGTGGGAGCATCAGCAGCAGAGATGCACAGAGCTGGGAGTTTCTGCCTGCTTGGAGCTGCTTGCGGGGCTGGGGCCTGATCCAAAGAGAGAAGTTCTTCTGTTGTCCTCAGTGACTAGTGAGTGCTGGAGTGTGCAAAGCCCCCAGGCCACCTCTGCAGCTGGTGTTCCCTTGTCCTGCAGCTCGCTGAAGGTCAAAGTGGTTACCGCTGGTGGATGGGACTGGGAGGGATCGTAGCATCATAGAATTGTCAGGGCCGGCAGGGACCTCAAGGATCATCCAGTTCCAACCCCTCTGCCATGGGCAGGGACACCTCACACCGCAGCAGGTTGCTCACAGCCACATCCAGCCTGGCTGCAAACACCTCCAGGGATGAGGCTTCCACCACCTCCCTGGGCAACCTGTGCCAGTGTCTCACACCCTCACGGGGAAGAACTTCTTCCTGACATCCAATCTGAATCTGCTCATTTCCACATTGATGGTTCCACCAGCATTAAGCTGTTTGGATCATGATCTGCTCCTTGCTCTGTGTGTGTTTGGTAATGCCTGAGAAATATCTACATTTCTAAGGAGAAGTGCTAAATTCTGTTGCAACACCAGGACCTAGGAGGCTGCATGTGGACCTGGGGGCTCTCCTGAGCTGCTGTAAGTGAGAGGAGACCCCAGGACTATGAAGTTGAGGTGTCTGTCTTCCTGGTGCTGCAAAGTTTTTGGTTTCAAGGCTTCCCCTGGCACAGGGTGAGGGGGATTAAAAGAAAGGAGCACACGTGCACCAGAAAGATGTTGAGATTGTTTATGTTCTGCTGCTGGCCCGGGGCCAGGGAGCAGCTCCACGACCTTGGCGCTGCTGGGACATTATTTATAGAAGGCAGGTCTCTGGGGCTTGTGTTTCTTGACGTAGGAATGTGCAAACAACTCACGGGAGGAAAAGACCAAGTGCTGGCCCCCAAATACGTTGGGGCTTTCTCCAGAGCAGGAAGAGCGACACTTAAGAGGTGGTGACCAGGTGCTGTTTCCTGCCCTCCCTTGGAAAACCTTGGCTGGGGTCCTGGTCCTGGAGATCACAGCCAGCACGTCTTCGCTCCGTGCCTGAAGAGTTCTTGCTAAAAGGGATGCTACAAGGTGGCCGCAAAGACAAATCCAGCTATTGCCAGAGACAGTTTGGTGGCTCAGACATGAAGGGAGATGATAAATGACACTCTGGCCGTCTTGGGTTTCTTGTGAATGTGAAGCTCTTTGCCATCTGGAAGGGTTAATGGGTTCCAGGGTGTTTCAGTGCCCATCTGTGGCGACAGATGGAGAGAATGAGGCTGGGAGATAGGCTGGGGCTGTGCTGGACAGCCCACCACAGGAGCCTGTGTTGTTCCCACAGCCCTGGCTCTCGGGGCTCTGATAAAAGTGGCAAACTTTCCCCACGGGGTTTCACCCCGTGGCTGCATTCCTCACCCTCCCCCGCCCTGAGAGGGAGGTTAGGCAAATCCAGAAGTGACTTTTGGTCCCTCAATGCAAAGCAGGCATTTACTGAGCCTGTTTGTGCGCTGGTTTTGATGGGGAAATCCTCACCTAGGCTCTCATCTATGCCAGATCTCATGTACTCTGCTTTACCCAGCTCATCTAGTGGGACAAAGCCAAGAACCCGAAGGGATGTCCAAAGCCACCAACAGAGGCGGTGAGGAAGCTCTGAGCCAGAATCGTGCTGCCCACCGCTATGGTTGTGGGAAGGATGGAGGAGAGGTGTGCCGCCAAAAAGTGGGAAATGCTCCAAAAGGTTGTGGCTGGGTTTAGTGTTGATGGGGAGAGGCTTCTGCTGGTGGTTACCTTCTGAACCTGTGGGGCCAGAATCAGATGCTTGAGCACAGGGACAGGGAAGAAGCTGCAGGGCTGCTTAGAAGTTTTAGTCTGGGGTTTAGATGAAGGTAATGCAAGTCACAGGCACCAAGGAGAGCATGAGGAGAAAGCTGGCTAGAAATGAAGCAAATGGTCATCCTGGCCTCCTGGAGAGGGCTATCAGCAGTATGAGCTGATGTGGAGTGAGGGGCACACTGGAGCATCAACTGACTCTGGCCAGCAGCAACCCAAGGCTTTGTTTGATGGGATACTGTGTTTTACAGGGAGATTAATTCCCTGCTGCAGCTGCCTGCTGCTGCCCACAGGACAGAAATCCTGCCTTTTCTCATTAAAATCAGGCAGCACATCAACTGCCTGGCCCGAGGGACAGAAGAAGGCAGGTGGAGGCAGAGCAGCACCCAAAACCTTGCAGCTCTTTCATTTTTACCATATCCTGTCTGACCTGAGAGAGTAAACAGTCCGAGACTGTCTCAAGCAGCTGAGCAAGAGACCCACTGAGAAAAGCCACAAGTCTTCAGGAAGCTGTGGGTGACTCAGCTGGTGGTGTTGGCTGCCCACACCTTCATTCAGTAGCCTGTGATGGCAGCAGGAGTCCTCCTCTGGAGTGGTGCCATCTGAGGAGTGAAGTACAAACCTCTGGGTGCTGGTTCTTGGTGGTCATGTGAAGATTGGAGAAGCTTTCCCAGATGTGGGAGTTGATTTGGCCATAAAGCTGCTGCAAGCCCTTGCTGGGTGCTGCAGTCTCGGTCTGGGCTCACCACAGATGGCTGTGACAGAGAGCAGGTGGCTTCCTGAGGAGGTCTGCCTGTGCACACCATGCTTCCTGCCCTGTCTCCCTCGTGACCAAGAAGGTGCTTTTGATTCACCATCCTGGCTGTCCCACCACCCACTGAGGATGGTCCCCTGCATGGTTTGGCTGCAGAGCTAAGGGAGATCTGTGGGAGATGTCTTGAGCATAGCCTGGGGGCAGGTGCTCTGCAGGCTGTTTGCTTAGGAACCAAAGCATTTTAAAGGTCCATGACTTCAGGTCTCGATGGATCCTTCTGTTGAAGCATCTGCCCTGGTGGGGCCACACCTGGAATACTGTGTCCAGTTTTGGTCTTCCCCAGTTCAAGAGAGACAGGGATCTACTGGAGAGAGTCCAAGGGAGAGCTATGAGGATGACTGGGGGACCTGAATGTCTGTCCTGTGAGGAAAGGCTGTGAGCCCTGGGGCTGTTTAGCCTGGAGAAGAGAAGGCTGAGAAGGGATCTGATCAATGTCTGTAAATATCAGAGGGGTGGGTGTCAGGATGAAGGGGCCAGGCTCTTTGTGGTGGTGCCCAGTGATAGGACAAGAAAGAATGGGTACATGCTGGAACCCAGGAAGCTCTACCTCAAGATGAGGAGAAACTTCTTTGTGGTGAGGGTGCTGGAGCCTTGGAGCAGGCTGCCCAGAGAGGTTGTGGAGTCTCCTCTGAAGACTATCAAGACCCACCTGGATGTATTCCTGTGTGACCTGCCCTAGGTGATCCTGCTTTGTCGGAGAGGATTGGACTCAGTCTCTGGAGGTCCCTTCCAACCCCTAAGATTCTGTGACTCTGAGTCTCTAGCTGCCTGGCACATCTTTCTGGGTCAATGTTGGGTGTGTTCCATGGGGGTAGATATAGAATCATAGAATCAATAAGGTTGGAAAAGACCTCAAAGATCATCAAGTCCAACCTATCACCCAACACCTCCTGACAACTAAACCATGGCTCCAAGTGCCACATCCAATCCCCTCTTGAACACCTTCAGGGATGGTGACTCCACCACCTCCCTGGGCAGCACATTCCAATGGCTAACAACTCTCTCTGTGAAGAACTTTCTCCTCCCCTCCAACCTAAACTTCCCCTGGTGCAGCTTGAGAATGTGTCCTCTTGTTCTGGTGCTGCTTGCCTGGGAGAAGAGACCAACCCCCACCTGGCTACAGCCTCCCTTCATGTAGTTGTATACAAGCTGCCTTCTCACAGAGCGGAGAGGAAAGCTCCAAAACCACAGCACTGAGTCCAGATGAGCTGGATGGTGGATTTTGGTTTGTGTCCTAGGAAAAGTAAAATGAAATGCTGTAGAAGCTGCTTAATAGCAATGAAGAGCATCCAAGCTTTGCTTCACAGCAAGCAGTAGTGGAAGCCTGCCAGGAGTCAAAGGCTTTGCTGAGCAGGATTGAAGACTGTAGGCCATCTGTCTGAGCAGCATTCTGTAGTGGGTTGAGATAGCCACCCTCCCCACCACGGGCAAAATGACGACTCCAACAAACGGATTGCAAAAGTGATGGAAAAGTTTAAATAGAAGAAGTGAAGGTGCACAAAAGAAACCAGAAACAGTGACAGAAATAACCCCAACACACACCCGGATGAACCCCATCCCCACCTGAGGGTGGGCCCAAGACCCCAGGGCTCGTTCTTCCCCCCCCACTGCTAGGCTAGTCTCAGCTGGCCAGGCCTGAGACCGCCCATCCCCTGGCCTTGGGCCTAGCCAGGCCCAAGGCCGGGAGACGTCTCCCCCAGTTACCGGGCGGCGGCGAGGGAAGAAAGAGAAAGAGGCGGACCCCACGCAAGGTCTTATAGCGGTGCAGGGGATTGTGGTAGGAGATACACGGTTTTCCTGTGTCCACCCACTGGGCTGGACTCCTGGACACAGGAAGTGTGCCATGCAGCAGAGGGCACCCAGCCCAAACCACCACACGCCACCCCTTATCTCATACCACAACCCCTGCACCCAAACACATCATCATATTAGAAATCCCTGATGACGCGTCCGGCAGGGTCCATATCTTCTTCTGGGCGTCCAAACAGTCTCTCTCAGGCTCAAGCATCAGTCCAGTCCAGTTCTTCCTCTCTCATCCAGTGGAACCTCCCAGCGATGCAGATTTCACTCTTCTGCAGTGCAGGTTCTCCATGGATCCGTTGGACATCCTGGCCACCTGGAAAAGCCTCACAACCTCTCAGCCAAGCTCTTCTTCTCGCTCACGTTTTACTCAGCGGCATATCTCCACCCCTGGGGCAAGCCAGTCGGAACAATCCGGCTCCACGACTGCTTTTCCGATCCCCAGGGTGCCGCAAACCGACCGCCTCCGACCGCGGTCCAGGCTACCCAAACGCCTATCAGGGTACTTCGCCCCCCCACACCGGGCGTTCACGTACCGAGGCGTAGCAATGTCCGGCTGCACACCCCCGGAAGAGGGAGGGGCTGCGCCACAGCCCAACTGAGAGGCAGGGAGGCGGAGCCAGGTGCTCGGCGCCATTTTTCGGTACTGTCCGAAAAACATGGGGGAGATTAGAGCCAAGCCCACTGCAGCCCGAGCGCCGGCCGGCGTCCGCTACCGCGGCCACTCAGCACACAGCAGAGCCCGGCCGCCTCTACCGCCGCGGTACAGGATCAAAATCACCTCCACCCCTCGGGCACTCCAACAGCTTCCCCAGCGAAAGCCACAAGCGCGTTCTCAGAGCCTTTGAAAACGGCTTTCCAGCTGGGGTCCCCGTTCGCCCCTCCTGGGTCTCGGGGGCTATCTCGCCCGCCCGCCCGCTGCGGCTGGCTCCATCCTTGCAGCGAGACGGACCTCATCTGACCTGCTCGCCGCTGCCCCTCCCCCGCCTCACCCCCGCCGCTTCCACCGCCCGCGGAGAGGAAAGGGTGGGGGAGGGCAGGTCCCGCGTTCTTAAGCGGCAACCCCCGACACACCAGGTGTCCCCCTGCAATCCACAAGAACCCACACGATCGCCCCGGCAGCAAAGCTTGAGCCCCCCCCGACCTTCCCAAACCGAAAACCGACGCCCAGAACTAAATTTAAACTATCCATCATTTGCAATCCGATCTGCAGGTCGCCACACCAACCAGCCCCACGTTGGGCGCCAAAAATGTAGTGGGTTGAGATAGCCACCCTCCCCACCACGGGCAAAATGACGACTCCAACAAACGGATTGCAAAAGTGATGGAAAAGTTTAAATAGAAGAAGTGAAGGTGCACAAAAGAAACCAGAAACAGTGACAGAAATAACCCCAACACACACCCGGATGAACCCCATCCCCACCTGAGGGTGGGCCCAAGACCCCCAGGGCTCGTTCTTCCCCCCCCACTGCTAGGCTAGTCTCAGCTGGCCAGGCCTGAGACCGCCCATCCCCTGGCCTTGGGCCTAGCCAGGCCCAAGGCCGGGAGACGTCTCCCCAGTTACCGGGCGGCGGCGAGGGAAGAAAGAGAAAGAGGCGGACCCCACGCAAGGTCTTATAGCGGTGCAGGGGATTGTGGTAGGAGATACACGGTTTTCCTGTGTCCACCCACTGGGCTGGACTCCTGGACACAGGAAGTGTGCCATGCAGCAGAGGGCACCCAGCCCAAACCACCACACATTCCCAGGTTGTTTTCATGGTGAGTGAGAAGAAAGTGTAGCTGCCTTTAATATCAGAATTGTCAGTGGAGGCTCTGGAGGTGCTGGGCACGGATCTGGCATGCTTTGAAACAGCCAGCAGCTGTGGTGTGTCCTCCCTCCATCCTCCCCTGTTGCCCTGCCCAGCTCAGCCCAGTGCTCACTGTGCCTTATGAATCTGTTCTTGCTTTGTCTGCTGGTGAAGTCCCACCATGAGGTCAACAAGTCCCTTCCATGAGCTGTGCTAGTCTCCACTGTTTACAAGTGGGATGGATTGAGGGTTGATGGATGGAGCAACCACAGAACCACGGAATGGTCTGGGTTGGAAGTGACCTTAAAGACCATCCAGTTCCAACCCCTTGCCATGGGCAGGGACACCTCCTCCTAGACCAGGTTGCTCAATGCCCCATCCAGCCTGCCTTTGAATGCTTCCAGGTGTGGAGCCTACACAACTTCTCTGGGCAACTGTTCCAGTGTCACCACCTTTGTGGGGAAGAATTTCTTCCTAATGTCTAATCCAAATCCATTTTCTTTCAGTTTGAAGCCATCATCCCTTGCCCTGTCACTCCATGCCTTTGGTAACAAGTCCCTCTCCAACTCTCCTGTAGCTCTCTTCAAATGTTGGAAGGCTCCTGTATGGTCTCCCCACAATCTCCTCTTCTCCAGGCTGAACAACGCCAGCTTGTGCAGTCTGTCCTCACGGGATGGGTGCTCCAGCCCTCAGATCATCTTTGTGGCCCTCCTCCAGACAGAGCAATTGAGTGTATCTCCTCCTGCAGCCAGTTAATACCCTACTCCACACCACTGTGCAAACCAAATGCTCCTCACGATTGCCTGCAAAGAACAGAGAATCAGCCAGGTTGGAAAAGACCTCAAAGATCATCAAGTCCAACCTGTCACCCAACACTTCCTGACTAACTAAACCATGGCTCCAAGTGCCACATCCAGGTCATCCTGAGTGCAATCACACAGCACTTACAGGATGGCCAAGGGGTCAGGACCAAGCAGCATGGATTCAGGAAGGGCAGGTCCTGCCTGACCAACCTGATCTCCTTCTATGCCCAGGTGACTGCCTGGGGGATGTGGGGCAGGCTGTGGATGTAGTCTGCCTGGGCTTCAGCAAGGCCTTGGACACCGTCCCCCACAGCAAACTCCTGGCCAAGCTGGCAGCCCCTGGCTTGGACAGCAGCACTCTGAGCTGGGTTAGGAACTGGCTGGAGGGCCGAGCCCAGAGAGTGGTGGTGAAGGGTGCCACAGCCAGCTGGCAGCCAGGCACCAGTGGTGTGCCCCAGGGATCAGTACTGGGCCCCATGCTCTTCAACATTTTTATTGATGATCTGGAGGAGGGCATTGAGTCCATCATCAGTAAATTTGCAGCTGACACCAAGCTGGGGGCAGGAGTTGATCTGCTGGAGGGTAGAGAAGCTTTGCAGAGGGACCTCGACAGGCTGGACAGATGGGCAGAGGCCAATGGCATGAGATTGAACACATCCAAGTGCCGGGTTCTGCGCATTGGCCACAGCAACCCCAGGCAGTGCTACAGGCTGGGGTCAGAGTTGCTGGAGCGCAGCCAGGCAGAGAGGGACCTGGGGGTACTGGTTCACAGCAGCTGAGCATGAGCCTGCAGTGTGCCCAGGCAGCCAAGAAGGCCAATGGCATCCTGGCCTGCATCAGGAAGAGTGTGGCCAGCAGGAGCAGGGAGGTCATTGTGCCCTGTGCTCAGCACTGGTTAGGCCACACCTTGAGTCCTGTGTCCAGTTCTGGGCTCCTCAGCTTAGGAAAGATGTTGAGCTGCTGGAAGGTGTCCAGAGAAGGGCAAGAAAGCTGGGGAGGGGTCTGGAGCACAGCCCTGTGAGGAGAGGCTGAGGGAGCTGGGGTTGCTTAGCCTGGAGAAGAGGAGGCTCAGGGGAGACCTTCTTGCTCTCTCCAACTCCCTGAAGGGAGGTTGTAGCCAGGTGGGGGTTGGTCTCTTCACCCAGGCACCCAGCCCCAGAACAAGAGGACACAGTCTCAAGCTGTGCCAGGGGAGGTTTAGGCTGGAGGTGAAGAAGTTCTCCACAGAGAGAGTGATTGCCCATTGGAATGGGCTGCCTGGGGAGGTGGTGGAGTCACCATCATTGGAGGTGTTCAGGAGGAGACTTGATGGGGTGCTTGGTGCCATGGGTTAGTTGTTAGGTGGGTTGGATTGGTTGATGGGTGGGACACGATGATCTTGAAGGTCTCTTCCAACCTGGTTTACTCTATTGTATGGCTCCAAGTGCCACATCCAATCCCCTCTTGAACACCTCCAGGGATGGGGACTCTACCACCAGGGCAGCACATCCCAATGGCCAAAATCTCTTGCTGGGATCTCTTGCTGGACACCTTCCAGCAGCTCAACATCTTTCCTATACTTAGGAGCCCAGAACTGGACACAGGACTCAAGGTTTGGCCTAAGCAGTGCTGAGTTCAGGGGCAGAATGACTTCCCTGCTCCTGCTGGCCACACTATTGCTGACACAGGCCAGGATGCCATTGGCTTTCTTGGCCACCTGGGCACACTGCTGGCTCATATTCAGCCTACTCGCAGCCAGTCCCCCCAGGTCCCTTTCTGCCTGGCTGCTCTCCAGCCACTCTGCCCCCAGCCTGTAGCCCTGCATGGGGTTGCTGTGGCCAGTGTGTAGAAAAAACTTTTCCTAATGTCAAATCTATACCTGCCCTGGCTCAGCTTCAGCCCATTTCCTTTCCTTCTATCACTGGTTACTTGGGAGAAGAGATCAGCAGCAGCCTCACTCCATCCTGCTTTCTGGGGGTTGTAGTGAGTGATGAAGTCTCCCTTTAGCCTTCTCTTCTCCAGACTGAACAGCCCCAGCTCCCTCAGCCACTCCTTGCACATCATGTCCTCCTCCTGCCCTTTTCTGGACGTCCTCCATGGTGTATCCTGTCCCTGAAGCTTTTACCTCTGGGGTATGGCTCCCAAAGAGTGGGAGCTGTGGAGAACAGTGTCTTGTGGTGCACTTGGTATTGCTCTCTCCAGCTGTGAAATGCTCTCATGCTGGGCCGGGGCAGACTGGCTCTGCGTGCGATGCTCGCGGCTCCCCTGCTGGCAACCAGCAGCCCTCTCACCCAGCAGAGGCATTGCCTTTGTCAACCTCCTTGATATCATTTCCTTCCTTTGTGAGGAAAGCTTTCTGAAGGGTGCCCGTGTGCCGGCTGCTGATAGAGCAGGTTAGGAAGTCCTGAAGGAAGGTCAAGATGAAATGTCACACACTCTCCTCAGCCAGGGGAGGGAACAAGCCCTGTTGATCTGGGCACAGTTTGGGCTTGACAGCTCATGCATAAACAAAGCTGCACTCACAGGCAGGTTGCTGCATGCACCGACGACTCTTCCCCTGCCTTAGCAGCAACTATTAAAGCAAGGTCAGGTTTGTGCTGGGGGTGGGGGGTGGAGGGGGTGTGTGATGAAAGCCTGTGGGTTCCTCAGGGCTGCTTGGCCCAAAACCCCGCATCAACAAAGCACAGAATTAGAACACAGAATTAACCAGGTTGGAAAAGACCTTTCAGATCATCAAGCCCACCCTATCACCCAGCACCATCTGCTCAACTAAACCATGGCACCGAGTGCCTCAGCCAGGCGCTTCCTAAACACCTCCAGGGATGGGGACTCCACCACCTCCTTCACCTTTGGTTGGAAAAGACCTCTAAGATCATCCAGTCCAGCCATCAACCCAGCACCACCGTGGCCACACGTTTCTTGAACAGCTCCAGGGATGGGGACTCCACCACCTTCTTGGGTAACCTATTCCAATGCCTGACCACTCTCTTCCCATAAAGAAATTCCCCTCAGCTTTCCTCCCTGTGTGGCACCATGCTGAGCTGAGCTGCTTTGGTGTAAGCTGACCAGGAGCATCTCCCAAGAGCTTCTGCTGTGTGGTGGTACTGATGTGAGGTTCTGCCACAGTGCTTTCTCCTGCCAGCAGGCTGTGAAGATGGATGGGAAAAAACAATGCCATCACAGAATCCCAGCTTGGTGGGGTTGGAAGAGACCTTGGGAGATCATCTTGTCCAATCCCCCTGCTCAGTTAGGGGCACCCACAGCAGCTTGCCCAGGATCTCAATGGCCAGGTGGCTTTAGAATCTCTCCAGACAAGGAGACTCCACAACCTCTCAGGGCAGCCTGCTCCAGGGCTTCCAGCACCCTCACAGCAGTTAAGTTTCTCCTCATGTTCAAATGGAAACCTCCTGGGTTCCAGTCTGTGCTCACTGCCCCTTGTCCTGTCTCTGGACACCACTGACAAGAGCCTGACAAGAGCATCCTCTTGCCCCCCACCCTTTAGCTCCTGCTGAGCATCACTCAGATCCCCTCTGGGGCTGCTCTGCTCTAGGCTCAACAGCCCCAGGGCTCTCAGCCTTTCCTCATCACAGAGATGCTTCAGGTGCCCTCAGCATCTCTGTGGCCTCCACTGGACTCCCTTCAGTAGTTCCACATCACTCTTGAACTGGGGAGCCTGGCACTAGCCCCAGGGCTCCAGCTTCAGTGTTGCTAGGGCAGGGTGGAGGGAGAGAAGACTGTCCCTCAGGCTGCTGGTCACACTTCACACACCCCAGGAGACCATGCCATGCTGAGCTGGTTGTTGCTCAGGCCGAGAAGAGCATTTCTCCCTCCTCCACATCTGAGTGCCGCTCAGGGGTCTATAGCCTTGCTCAGCAGTGTGGGTCATCACAAGCAGGAGCTGGTTTGGCATTGGTGGGCTCTGGAGCTTGGGCTGTGGGTTTGGTGTTTGTGTGGAGCTGAGAACATCGAGGTGTGAGAGGTTAAATAGCTTGGCCCTGCCTGCACGGGGAGGGGGCAACAGTGCTGCCAAACCTGCCATCTCCTATTTTCCCTTCCAGGCTTGATCATCTGCTGCTGCAGTCTGGTGCTGAGCCCGAGGGCAGGGGAGTTCAGCTCCCAGTGCTGTGCTGCATGACAGAAGGATGCTTGTGGCTCCCTCTCCTTCTGGGGGTGCTGCAGTTTGGTGCTTGGGGGCATGATGCAGTTTTGGGGGTGCTGCAGTTCAGTTCTGGGCGATGCTGTAGTTCCAGGGCCTGATGCAGGTTTTCTTTTTAGTTGTGGTGTTGTGTTTTGTTTGCTCTTGGTTTGGGGGTGGTGCAGTTCAGTTCTGAGGGGAAGCTGCAGTTTGGGGGAGATGCTGTGGTTCCAGGGCCTGCTGCAGTTCAGTTCAGGAGGGGAAGCTGTTGTCCCGAGGGTGCTACTGCTCAGTGTTGGGGAGGGGAGATGTTGCAGTTCCGGGGGTGCTGCAAGCCAGTGCTGAGGGAGATGCTGCAGTTTTGGTGGGATGCTGCTTCTGAGGGGGCTGCAGTTCAGTTCAGAAGGGAAGCTGCAGGTTTGGGGGAGTGCTGTGATTCTGGGGGTGCCGTAGTTCAGTTCTTAGGGGGAAGCTGCAGTTTTGGTGTGGGGAGGTGCTGTGTTCTGAGGGTGCTACAGTTCAGTTGGGGGTGGGGGAGGTGCTGCCCTCCGGGGGTGCTGCAGGTCAGCTTGGGGCAATTGCTGTTGTTCTGGGGGTGCTGCAGTGCAGTTGGGGGTGGGGGAGGTGCTGTCCTCCTGGGGGTGCTGCAGGCTCCACAGGCAGGTTCCCCTGAGCTGCCCCCCAAGTCAGTTGCTGGGGTTTGCTTCCCAGGTGCTGTGGCTCTGGTGTGTGAATAAGCAAAGCTCCCCCAGCAGCTCTTCAGAAGTTTCACTCTTCTAACTCTGCCTCCTGGCTCCTGTTGGTCCACCAGGGGGATTTTTGCATCTCACATTTTTAGCTTTAGCCTGTTGCTATGGAAACCACGAAAGGTGTCAGAGGGAGATGTTTGGGTGGGGTGTTTTTTTGCCACTTGGGGATAGGCTCTATCAAGTAGTGGAAGTATGTGTTCTGTTGGGAGGCCTTCTGCTAAGCAGCTGCCCAAGCCCCTCTGCGTGGCAGGGCTTCTTGCCAGCCTAAGGAGCCACCAGGGAGTGGGGGAAGCTGGAGCTGTAATTGTGTGCGAAGCAGCAGGGCTTAAGATTGGCAAAGGGGAGGAAGGATTCATTGCCAAGCTGCAGAGCTGGGTCTGAGTGATCTGCAGGGTGGCTGTCCGGGTCCTGCAGAAAGAGTCAAGATGGGAGCAGTGCCTGCCACAGTAAATGGTTAACCTGGAAGCAGGGAGTCTGGGACAAACTGCTCCTTGCTCCCCTCTCCCCTTAGACTGAAATGAATGCCAAGAGAGTGGTCTGGTCTGGCAGCCTGAACTGTCTGGATTCACCAGAGACTGTCAGGACCCTAAGTAAGCCTGTGGAAATCAAACCCTGGCTTGAATTTGTCTATTTATAGACAAAATAATACACACTTGAGTTAGTAATCAAGGAGGGAGGTTTTCCTCCCCTTCTGCTATGCCCTAGGGAGGTGACAGCTGGAGAACTGAGGCTAGGATCCCCAGCTCAAGAGAAACAGGGAACTGCAGATGCTGAGGGGCCTGGAGCAGCTGTGAGGAGGAAAGGCTGAGGACCCTGGGGCTGTTGAGCCTGGAGAAGAGCAGCCCCAGAGGGGAGCTGAGCAATGCTCAGCAAAAGCTGAAGGGTGAAGGGCGAGAGGATGGGGCCCAGGGACAGGACAAGGGGCACAAACTGGAGCCTAGGAGGTTCCATCTGAACATGAGGGAAAGCTGCTTTGTTGTGAAGGTGCTAAAGGCCTGGAACAGGCTCCCTAGAGAGACTGTGGACTCTCCTTCTCTGGAGGGATTCCAACACCCCTGGCCATTGTGCTCCTGGGCAAGCTGCTGTGGCTGCCCCTGCTTTAGCAGGGGTTTGGACTGGGTGATCTCCAGGGGTCCCTTCCAGCCCCCACCATGCTGGGATTACATGCAATGGTAGAGGATGGAAAGAGAGGATCTTCAGAGGTCTCTTCCAACTTCCACCATTCTGGGCTTCTGTAACAATCTAATGTATTTTTAGTCATGAATTGTGTATCTAAACAACATTCTCTCACAGGCTGTGGCTGTCACCAGGTACTATGGGAAGCACTCCAGGAGGTGGTCTTGGGGACAGCCCAGCTGCTGACTGGTGGTGGCTGAGGCCATTTCATATCAGTCCTGGTTTGCATCTCTGTCATGGAAGCAGATTTTGTTGCTTGCACAAGGAGTCCTACGAGCCTGGGACTTGGGAGGCTTCCTGCCTAGACCAAGAGGCAATCTCCCTGCTAAATGCAAATGTATTCCTCTGCCCTTCCTGCCCTCGTGGTGCCTGCCCGCACTGCACGTCTGGGCACACCAGGACTGCCTGCTGGAGAAGAGGAACCCTTTGTTTTCTTCAAAAGAATGGTAGGGAAACCACTCTGGTGGTGCTGGGGCTTCCTGCAGTAGCTGTTCCCAGGCTGGGGCTGCAAATCCACCCAAGAGATGGGTCAGGAGCCTGCTTTTGGGCTGCTGGAGTGGCCTTGTTTGTTTCATCTTCCATTTCATAGTGGTAGAGAATCTGGTGGTTTAGAAATCATAGAATCAGCCAGGTTGGAAAAGACCTCAGAGATCATCAAGTCCAACCTATCACCCAACACCTCCTGACAACTAAACCATGGCTCCAAGGGCCACATCCAATCCCCTCTTGAACACCTCCAGGGATGGGGACTCCACCATCTCCCTGGGCAGCACATCCCAAGGGCAAATCTCTCTTGCTGGGGAGAACTTTCTCCTCCTCTCCAACCTAAACCTCCCCTGGCACAGCTTGAGACTGTGTCCTCTTGTTCTGAGGCTGGGTGCCTGGGAGAAGAGACCAACCCCCACCTGGCTCCAACCTCCCTTCAGGTAGCTGTAGAGAGCAATGAGGTCTCCCCTGAGCCTCCTCTTCTCCAGGCTAAGCAACCCCAGCTCCCTCAGCCTCTCCTCACAGGGCTGTGCTCCAGACCCCTCCCCAGCCTCATTGCCCTTCTCTGGACATGTTCAAGTGTCTCAATGTCCTTCTAAAATTGAGAGGCTCAGAACTGGACACAGTAAAGTTGTAGTGGTTGTCAGGTTGCTGGTAAAGAAATGATGTTGCTGGAGGTGGAGTTCATCCTCTTCTGGGAAGAATCCATCATAGATGGCTTTGAAGTCTCCATCTTAGTGGTGGAATACAGAGGGATGTTGTGCTCCTGTGTGGCTGAGGGGACCAAATCTCCCAGACTGTAATTCCTTGTAGTTTCCTTTGGAGTTCTGGAAAGGGATGGAGCTGGAGAATGGTTAGGGGTGAAGAAAATCTGGGGGAGGTTTGAGGTTTAAGGGGGAAGAACTACCAAGAACCTCCATTTTCCCATGATGATCCAAGATTCAGCCTTGGGAAGAGGAGGCTCCAGGTGGACCTAAGAGCATCCTTCCTGAAGGGTATTTCAAGAAGGCTGCAGAGGGACTGTTTGCAAAGTCCTACAGTGATAGGATGAGGGGCAATGCTTGAAATTAGAGGAGATTCAGATTGGATGTGAGGAACAACTTCTGCACCATGAGGGTTCTGGAACACTGCAACAGGTTGCCCAGGGAGGTGTTGGGGGCCCCATCCCTGGAGATATTTGAGGTCAGGCTCAACAGGGCTCTGAGCAACTTGATCCAGTGGAGGATGTCCCTGCTGACTGCAGACTCAATGCCTTTGAAGGTCTATTCAGGGGCTGTTATAGAATAAAATTAACCAGGTTGGCATTGAGTCCAACCTATCACCCAACACCATCTAATCAACTAAACCATGGCACCCAGTGCCTCATCCAGACTCTTCCTAAACACCTCCAGGGATGGTGACTCCACCACCTCTCTGGGCAGCACATCCCAATGGCCAATCTCTCTTGCTGGGAAGAATTTCTTCCTAACACCCAGCCTAAACCTCCCCTGGCACAGCTTGAGACTGTGTCCTCTTGTTCTGAGGCTGGCTGCCTGGGAGAAGAGACCAACCCCCACCTGGCTCCAACCTCCCTTCAGGGAGCTGGAGAGAGCAAGAAGGTCTCCCCTGAGCTTCCTCTTCCGCAGGCTAAGCAACCCCAGCTCCCTCAGCCTCTCCTCACAGGGCTGTGCTCCAGACCCCTCCCCAGCCTCGTTGCCCTCTCTGCCTGGCTGCTCTCAGCCACTCTGACCCCAGCCTGTAGCACTGCCTGGGGTTGCTGTGGCCAATGTGCAGCACCCGGCACTTGGATGTGTTCAATCTCATGCCCTGGGGCTCTGCCCATCTGTCCAGCCTGGCAAAGTCCCTCTGCAGAGCTCTCCAACCCTCTAACAGATCAACTCCTGCCCCCAGCTTGGTGTCAGTTGCAAATTTACTGATGATGGACTCCATCCCCTCCTCCAGATCATCAAGAAAGATATTGAACAGGCTGGGGCCCAGCACTGATCCTTGGGGACACCACTGGTGCCTGGCTGCCAGCTGGCTGTGGCACCATTCACCACCACTCTTTGGGCTCAGCCTCCAGCCAGTTCCTAACCCAGCTCAGAGTGCTGCTGCCCAAGCCAGGGGCTGCCAGCTTGGCCAGGAGTTTGCTGTGGGGGACGGTGTCCAAGGCCTTGCTGAAGCCCAGGCAGACTCCATCCACAGCCTGCCCCCACATCCACCATAGATGGGCATAGAAGGAGATCAGGTTGGTCAGACAGGACCTGCCCTTCCTGAATCCATGCTGGCTGGGCTTCCATCCCAAACCATTCTGTGATTCAGGGGGTGTATCAGGGCTTCTCCCTGACCCTTCTCATGGAGACTCTTTGAGCCTGTATCATGCCTCAGGCAAGGCAGATGAGATTCTGAGCTGCATCAGCTTTTCTGCGCACCCAGCTTTTAGCACCCCATTTGGCTGCAGGGCTCTCCTGGCTTTTTCAAGCTGCTCTTTTCCAGTAGCAAGGTTGGGGTCTGGTGGTTTTCTAATGGGTCTGTGTGTACACAGGAGTTTTATTTGTTCCTTCTGACAGTTCCCTGTAGACATCATCTGCAGGACAGATGGCCTGCTAAGCTTCTGGGACTGTCTCCCATAAACACCTGTCTGAGGCAGCTGGGAAATCAAAGTGGAGTTCTTCTCTTTAATTACCCTTAAAGGAACACAGCACCTCACCCCAACATGCCTCATTTCCTTCTCTCTCCACCCCCCCAGCCCTGTGGGAGACCTGGATGTTGGCCATCTGGGGTGGGTGCTGGCTGTTGGCTGAGGCTAGGACACGGCTGCCCAAGCCACTGGGGAGAATGTGGACAGCTTTGGGGTGATGGATTGCTGCAGCTGGCCAGGCTGAGAGCCTCTGTGGTGGGGAGGAGGATGGAGGCATGGACTTGCATCCCAGTAACAGAATCACAGAACAGTTTTGGGTGGAACGAGACCTTGAAGATCCAACCCAGCCCTGCCAGGTCACCACTAAACCATGTCCCTCAGCACCATGCCTGCACCACTGTCCTGAGCAGCCTTTCCCAGGTCTTGACAAACCTTTGTGGGGAGAAAGTGTTCCCAACATCTAACCTAAATTTCCAATGGTACAGCTTGAGGCTGCTTCCTCTCATCCTGTCACCTGTGCCTTGGGAGAAGAGACCAACCCCCACCTGGCTCCAACCGCCTTTCAGGGAGTTGCAGAGAGCAACGAGGTCTCTCCTCAGCCTCCTTTTCTCAGACTAAACAACCCCAGTTCCCTCAGCTGCTTCTCACCAGACCTGATCTCCAGACCCTTCACCGGCTTCATTGTCCTTCTCCGGACACTCTCCAGCACCTCAATGTCCTTCTTGTAGTGAGGGGCCCCAAAACTGAGCCCAGTATTTGAGGTGTGGCCTCACCAGTGGCAAGTACAGGGGAATGATCCCTGCCCTGGTCCTGCTGGCCAGGATGCTGCTGATGCAGGCCAGGATGCTGTTGTCCTCCGTGGCCAGCCGGACACAGGCTGGCTCATGTGCATCCCTGGGTAAATTATTCATACTACAGATGGGAGCTGTTGAAGCAGCAGATTGTAACTCGTGGCCTTTGTGGCTGCCACCAAAGCACTCCTCAGCACGAGGGAGGGGCTGCTCGAGAACGCTCCGGGGCACGGCCTGTGGCGTGGGCAGAAACCTCCCTGTCCAAGGACGCGCGAACCCTGGGGGAGGCAAATCCTTCAGCCGGGCTGTGCCTTCCAGGGGCTGTGGCTTGGCCCCAGACCATGGTGTAGGCTGGTTATGTGTGCACAGGGAGCTCGTGGGCAGGAGATGCAGCACTTGGGGCACAGGCTCCCAGGATGTTAGGGGTTGGAAGGGACCTCCAAAAATCATAGAGTCATAGAATCAGTCAGGGTTGGAAGGGACCACAAGGATCATCTAGTTCCAACCCCCTGCCATGGGCAGGGACACCCCACACTACATCAGGCTGGCCAGAGCCTCATCCAGCCTGGGCTTAAACACCTCCAGGGATGGGGCCCCAACCACCTCCCTGGATAACCCATTCCAGGGCTTCACCACTCTCATGGGGAAGAACTTCTTCCTCACATCTAGCCTGAATCTCCCCATTTCCAGCTTCATTCCGTTCCCCCTAGTCCTATCACTACCTGAGATCCTGAGAAGTCCCTCCCCAGCCTTCCTGTAGGCCCCTTCAGATACTGGAAGGCCACAATGTGGTCACCTGGGAGCCTTCTCTTCTCCAGACTGAACAGCCCCAACTCCTTCAGTCTGTCCTCACAGGAGAGGTGCTCCAGCCCTCTGCTCATCCTCGTGGCCCCTCTGGACACGTCCAGCATCCACATCCCTCCTGTAATAGGGGCTCCAGAACTGGAGGCAGTACTCCAGGTGGGGTCTCACCAGAGCTGAGTAGAGGGGGAGAAGCACCTCCCTTGACCTGCTGGCCACACTTCTCCTGCTGCAGCCCAGGATCTGATTGGCTTTCCGGGCTGCAAGCGCACATTGAGAGCTCCTGTTGAGCTTCTCGTCCACCAGCAATCATCGAGTCCAACCCCCTGCGGGACCATGGAATCTAGTGCAGGTCACACAGGAATGCATCCAGATGGGTCTTGAGAGTCTCCAGAGGAAGGGACTCCACCACCTCCCTGGGCAGCCTTTTCCAGTGCTCTGTGACCCTCACAGTGAAGAAGTTCCTCCTCATTATGAGGTGGAACCATATAAACTACCATAGTTTATATCCATTGCCCCTTGTCCTATCCCAGGGTGTGGCTGAGCAGAGCCTGTCCCCTCCCTCTTGACCCCCAGCCCTCAGGCATTTATAAACACTGATTAGATCCCTTCTCAGTCTTCTCTTCTGCAGACTAAAAAGCCCCAGGGCTCTCAGCCTCTCCTCACAGGGCAGTGCTCCAGTAGGCAGTGGGGCTGCAGGAGAAGACCCCATGATGCTCTTGGAGGTCTCTTCCAACCTGGTTGATTCTGTGACTTCCTTGTCTGTGGCAGATGATCTGGAGGCAGCCAGTGAAGATGCCTGGTGGCATTCTGCTTTGCGTGTTCACCGTGTGTAGAGGCAGAGACCTACTGCCAGGGTTTGCAGTGGGTTTTCTCTAGGGAGAACACAGTGTCCCTGTGCCTCTGGCTGTTGAAGGAAGCAGCTAGGCTGTGGCAGAACTGGGAATGAACCTCTGGGGAATGGTCATAGAATCACGGAATCAACCAGGTTGGAAGAGACCTTCAAGATCATCAAGTCCAACTGATCACCCAACCCTAACCAATCAACCAGACCATGGCACCAAGTGCCTCATTCAGTCTCTTCTTAAACACCTTCAGGGATGTTGACCTCACCACCTCCCTGGGCAGCACATTCCAATGGCCAATCTCTCTTGCTGGGAAGAACTCTGAGACCAAGCCTAAACCTTCCCTGGCACAGCTTGAGACTGTGTCCTCTTGTGCTGGTGCTGCTTGCCCAGGAGAAGAGACCAGCCCCCACCTGGCTACAACCTCCCTTCAGGAAGTTGTTTCCTGCTGGTGGTTCAGAGAGCCTTCCCTGCTGGATTTTGGGTGGGAAGGTTGTCCTGCTTGCTGCAGGTGAGGGACCTGAAGCACCCTTGTTGCTCAAGTGTGCAGATGGTGCCAGGCTGAGCAGGAGCAGCAGCCACACCACACAGCCATGGTAGTTCAATGCTAATTGTTTTTGCTGCCTGAGCATCAGGTTATTTTTGGCTTGATCAATTTTCATTCCCTGCAGGTCTCTTAGGCTTCCTGGCCTGCAGAAATGGCTTTGGGAGTGTTTCTCTTCTCTAGGGTGGAGAACTTAGAGCCTTGCTCCGGGGTGTGGGTTGCAGTGCATTCTTCCTGGCTGGGGGAAATAAACCAAAAAGTGAATGAGTCTGTGGTGGTTGTAAGAGTGGTTGCTCAAGCAGAGCCTGCAAAGCTGGGTGCTGCAGCTGGCAAGGAAGAAAATCCACATGGATATGGGGATAGTGATGGATTGCTGCAGCTGTCCTGAGGTCCTGATCTCTGTTCTGGAGAGAAATCAAAGCAGGGAGCTGGTTCAGTCACCATGAGGTTGGGATGTGCAGTTGCAGAAACAGAGAATCATAAGACTGGTTTAAGTTGGAAGGGACCTTTTAAAGGCCATCTAGTCCAACTTCCCTGCAGCCAGCAGGGACATCTCCAACTAGAGCAGGTTGCTCAGAGCCCTGAACAACCCCACCTGAATGGCTCCAGGGATGGGGCTTCTACCACCTCTCTGTGCAGCCTGCACCAGAGTCTCACCACCCTCACTGTAAAACATTTCTTCCTTCTCTCCAGCATGGATCTTCCTCTTTTAGCTCAAACCATTGCCCCTTGTCCTGTCACAACAGGCCCTGCTCAGAAGTCCATTCCCCAGCTTTCTGATCAGCCCCTTGAAGCACTGAAAGACCACCAGAAGGTCTCCCTGGAGCCTTCTCTTCTCCAGGCTGGTTAGTCCCATCTCTCTCAGTCATACTCACTGCACCTGTGGTTATGTCTTTGGCCTAACAGTGGGCTCAAGGTGTTGGGGCATCTCAAACCAGAGCCTGACAGCATAGCAAGAGTCCTCTCCCTGGCCTGGGTGTGATGGAGCTGAACAAACTTGTGGCCAGCTTTAAAGTATAAACCGTTCACTGCTTATCCTGGCCCAACTGTGATTCATTTCCTCATCCTCTGCCTGCTACCTGGAAGTGCCCTCAAACCCTTGGAGGGTTCATCCCCTCTTTATTTCAGGTGAAAGGCTGCACCCTGGATGGCAGTGCCACCAAAACAAGAGCCTGCTAAGCAGTAAGCAGCATCCCTGTCCCGAAGGAGCCACATCCTCATCAGTGGGCAGGATTGCACCCATGGGCAGCAGCTTGCTGAAGCTGTAGGCAGTGAGCTTCAGGTGCTTTCAGGGAGCAGGGTCTGGGTGCCCTCCTGCAGCTCCCTCGATGGGTGTGCAGCATCATCGGAGATGTGGTGGAGTCTCCCCTCTCCTGAGCTGGAGAGCTGTTCTTCCCTCCAGGCACTGGGAGGAGAGCGGAGGTGCTGGGGGAAGAGCTGTGGAGGTGGGGAGAGGTGGAGCTGTCGTTAGCGTGGCACCAAGGAGGTTTCTTTGCACCACCGAGCAGGAGCTCTCCAAACAGAGTGCAGCGTGCTGAACCCCTGGGAGAGGGGAACAGGCACTGAGAGGAGCCTGCAAAGGAAAAGGAAAACCAAAACACTTTCAACTGCGGAGAGCCGAGTCGGGGGGTAGGAGCTGCCTGCTTGTGGTGATTGATCTGCCTGGCCCCTGGGATGCTCAGAAAATGGATTAAGGAGAAAAGAACCGTGGGAGGAGGCGGTTCCCCTCTGAAAACGCTGGGGCTGATGGAAAACATCCTCTAGACTGTCAGTGTGTCAGGATCCATCAGAGTAAGTACCGCATCTCCGGACCCTCGGCAGTCACTGCCGGAGCCTCCCTGCATTAGCATTCATGCGCTCGTTAGCTCCTTGCTCATTACCATTCAGCCTTCATTAGGCTCTTGCTCTGGGAGATAGGGATGGTGTGGGACTGGCTTTTATGGAGCAGAATGGCCTCTGGTGGTTGGTTCATGGGCACTTGCCTCGGGCCCGCCTTGTCCCGGCTCTCGGCCAGTGGTTCACCACAAATCAGTGGAAGTTCTTAGCGGGAAAGCAGTGCTGCTGGTGGTATGGATCCATTTCCACCACCTCCTGCTCTGGGAGCAACTGAGGAGACAAGTGAGGAAGGGAAATGTTGATCCTGTAGCCTGTGGTCAGTTGCAAAACTGCCTGGTAATGAGAGAGCTGCTGAGTGCTGTCTTCACTGATGAGTCATGGAGGCTCTCCTTCAACCTGCACAGAATCAGCCAGGTTGGAAAAGACCTCAGAGGTCATCAAATCCAACCTATCGGCCAGCACCTCCTGACAACTCAACCATGGCTCCAAGTGCCACATCCAATCCCCTCTTGAACACCTTCAGGGATGGGGACTCCACCACCTCCCTGGGCAGCACATCCCAAGGGCCAATCTCTCTTGCTGGGAAGAACTTTCTCCTCACCTCCACCCTAAACCTGCCCTGGCACAGCTTGAGACTGTGTCCTCTTGTTCTGGGGCTGGGTGCCTGGGAGAAGAGACCAACCCCCACCTGGCTACAACCTCCCTTCAGGGAGTTGGAGAGAGCAAGAAGGTCTCCCCTGAGCCTCCTCTTCTGCAGGCTAAGCAACCCCAGCTCCCTCAGCCTCTCCTCACAGGGCTGTGCTCCAGACCCCTCCCCAGCTTTCTTGCCCTTCTCTGGACACCTTCCAGCAGCTCAACATCTTTCCTAAGCTGAGGAGCCCAGAACTGGACACAGGACTCAAGGTGTGGCCTAAGCAGTGCTGAGTTCAGGGGCAGAATGACTTCCCTGCTCCTGCTGGCCACACTGCTCCTGATGCAGGCCAGGATGCCCTTAGCCTTCTTGGCTGCCTGGGCACACTGCTGGCTCATGTTCAGATTGCTGAAGAGATGCTGGAGCTGCCCTGTAGTTGAGCACACAACCAGACCATGGTGATAAACATCTTTTGCTTGGATTGAGGTGCAACTGCTCTGAGTTTGTGTCCTGCTGTCTGGAGTTGTTTTGCCAGGCAGCAGCCACAGCTGGAGCAAAGCATAATGGCCTCTCCTATGAGGACAGATTGAGGCAGTTGGGGTTCTTCAGTCTGGAGAAGAGAAGGCTCCAAGGAGACCTTCTTGTGGCCTTCCAATATCTGAAGGGGGCTACAAGAACGCTGGGGAGGGACTTTTTATGGTGCCAGGTAATGATGGGACTGAGGGGAATGGAGCAAAACTAGAAGTTGGGGGATTCAGATTGGATGTTAGGAAGAAGTTGTTGCCCATGAGGGTGGTGAGAGCCTGGCACAGGTTGCCCAGGGAGTGGTGGAAGCCTCATGCCTGGAGGTGTTTGCAGCCAGGCTGGAGGTGGCTGTGAGCGACCTGCTGTGGTGTGAGGTGTCCCTGCCCATGGCAGGGGGGTGGGACTGGCTGAGCCTTGAGGTCCCTTCCAGCCCTGACAATTCTGTGATTCTATGAATCCATCAGGGTCTGTCTGGGAAGGGCAGATGAGAAGGTGGTGAGAGGGCCTGGGTCAGGATCCTGCTGGGACAAGAGATCTCCAAGATAGAACAGCACCAGACATGCCGGGGGCAGGGCCGGCTCCTGCAGAGAGGTTGTGGTAGGAGCCGGGCAGGGGAGGCAAGGGCGGCACGGGGTGCTCTGTGTGTGGTGAGTGTGCTGCATGAGTCCTACCTGAGAGACGTGAGAGAGGGCTGGAGGGAACTGGCTTGCAGCTGAGGGTCTGTGAGTCTTGCAGCAGGGCGGTGGAAGGGGCGGCTGTGTGTGCCTGTGAGCACCAACAGCTCCCTTTGCTTCTTGCCCTCAGAAGAGATTCTCTGTATCTGAAGATGCTGGTTCGGGTTTCTTGTTTTGGCTCGAGGGTTTTTTTTGTTTGTCTCTCTTTTTTTCCCCTCCCCTCCCCCCCCCATTTTCTCTGTAACCCCAGTCCTCTCTTCCCATCCTCTACCACTCCATGTAATCCCAGTGTGGTGGGGGTTGGAAGGGACCTCTGGAGATCATCCAGTCCAAGCCCCTGCTAAAGCAGGGTCACCCACAGCAGCTTGCCCAGGATCACAATGGCCAGGCTCCACGACCTCTCTGGGCAACCTGCTCCAGGGTTCCAGCACCCTCAAAGCAGAGAAGTTTCTCCTCATGTTCAGATGGAACCTCCTGGGTTGCAGTTTGTCCCTGTTGCCCCTTCTCCTATCACTGGTCACCACTGACAAGAGTCTGGCCCCATCCTATGCTCTCTACCCTTTAGCTCTTGCTGAGATCCCCTCTGGGGCTGCTCTTCTTCAGGTTCAACAGCCCCAGGGCTCTCAGCCTTTCCTCCTCACAGAGATGCTCCAAGACCCTCAGTATCTTTGTAGCTTCTGCTGGACTCTTTGCAATAGTTCCCTGTCTCTCCTGAACTGGGGATCCCAGAACTGGCCCCAGCACTCCAGCTGTGGCCTCCCTAGGGCAGAGTCTTACCTCTGGCTTCTTGTTCTTGAGTGGCTGGTGTGACCCTGGCACAAGGTGTGGGCTGCAGCCTTTGGGCAGGGGACACACAGATAAGTACCTGTGTGGGTTTTGGCCTGGAGTGGCAGCTGAAGGGTTAGAAGTCTGGTGAGGGAGAAGATGAAAGGCAAAGCTTCACTTAATGGCTTTCATTCCCCAGCCCGGGAAGTGTTTAATTCCCCCGAGCAGGGAGGCAGCCAGGAGGGGGCTGTGCCTCAGGCCGGGCTAAGCCAAGCTCTGGTTTGTAAGTCAGAAGCTTTTAAAGCTAAATGGCCACGCTGGAGCCGCGCTGCTCTGATTTCCTTCTCTCCCTTCCTCAGCAGATCCTGGTGATGGCAGGGGCACCCTGAGATGTGCCACCCCTAGGCAAGGTGGCCCCACTGCCAGGGCACCCTGCCCCGGGACGATGAGGACCCCTCTGCTGGCCTAAGGAGAAGATCTCCTGCTGGCGCTGCCCTGGTTGCTTTTCTTTTGCCTTTTTCCTTTCCCCCCAAGGGGGAAATTCCATGTGAGGGCTCCACCACTTCTCACACCCTCCTTGTGCCACCTGGCAGCCGAGGCCGGGGGCGGAGGGCGGCAGCATGGCAGCGAAGCAGCCCCCACCGCTGATGAAGAAGCACAGCCAGACCGACCTGGTGAGCAGGCTGAAGACGCGCAAGATCCTGGGCGTCGGAGGGGAGGACGACGACGGCGAGGTCCATCGCTCAAAGGTGAGGGAAGTGTGCGTGAAAACCAGGTGCAAAACGAGGTGGTGGGGGTGGGTTCCAGCATCTGCCCTCTGCAGCCTCTTTGGCAAAGGCTTCCAGCTCGATGCGGCTTCTCTAAAGGGAGAATGTAGAGCACAGGTCTGGGGAGGAGCGGCTGCGGGAGCTGGGGTGGTTTAGCCTGCAGAAGAGGAGGCTCAGGGAAGACCTTATTGATGTCTACAGCTCCCTGACAACAGGAGGCTGGAGCGAAGTGGAGGTTGGTGTTTTGTCCCAAGGAACAAGTGATAGGACAAGAGGACACTCGAGCTGCAGCAGGGGAAGTTTAGGTTGGACATGAAGAATAATTTCTTCCCTAAAAGGGTTGTCCCTGAAAAGGAGGAGATGCTGACCAGGGCGGTGGTGGAGTCCCCATCCCTGGAGGGATTTAAAAGACCATAGAATCAATAAGGTTGGAAAAGACCTCAGAGATCATCCAGTCCAACCTGTCACCCAACACCTCCTGATAACTAAACCATGGCTCCAAGTGCCACATCTCATCCCCTCTTGAACACCTCCAGGGATGGTGACTCCACCACCTCCCTGGGCAGCACATCCCAATGGCCAGTCTCTCTTGCTGGGAAGAACTTTCTCCTCACCTCCAGCCTAAACCTTCCCTGGCACAGCTTGAGACTGTGTCCTCTTGTTCTGAGGCTGGGTGCCTGGGAGAAGAGACCAACCCCCACCTGGCTACAGCCTCCCTTCAGGGAGTTGGAGAGAGCAAGAAGGTCAGCTCCTCAGCTCCTCCTCATGCCCTCCAAACCCCAGTTCCCTCAGCTCCTCCTCATGCCCTCCAAACCCCAGTTCCCTCAGCTCCTCCTCATGCCCTCCAAACCCCAGTTCCCTCAGCTCCTCCTCATGCCCTCCAAACCCCAGTTCCCTCAGCTCCTCCTCATGCCCTCCAAACCCCAGTTCCCTCAGCTCCTCCTCATGCCCTCCAAACCCCAGTTCCCTCGCTCCTCCTCATGCCCTCCAAACCCCAGTTCCCTCAGCTCCTCCTCATGCCCTCCAAACCCCAGTTCCCTCAGCTCCTCCTCATGCCCTCCAAACCCCAGTTCCCTCAGCTCCTCCTCATGCCCTCCAAACCCCTCACCATACCTATGTGGATCTTTTCCATCTCATTGCTTAATTTGACACGGTTGGGGGGAGGGGAGTTAGACTCTTGTGAAGATTACTATTTCAATAGCACAGAAAGGAGGGGTGCAAAGGCAGTGAAAGGAATAAAAATGCAGCTGAGTGCAGAGCTGAAGCTTTCCAGCAAATTTGCTAATTTATGGTAATGTCCAGCATGCATTTCCATAAATAAGATCAGCAACAGAACAGAGGTCTTTTCCCATCCTCGTTGCCCTTCTCTGGGCACTTTCAAGTGTCTCAATGTCCTTAAATTGAGGAGCCCTGAACTGTACAAAGGACTCAAGGTGTGGCCTAGGCAGAGCTGAGTCCAGGGGCAGAATGACTTCCCTGCTCCTACTGGTCACACTGTTCCTGATGCAGGCCAAGATGCCATTGAAGATGTGGTGCTGAGGAACGTGGTTTAGTGGTGACCTGGCAGTTCTGGGTTAGGGGTTGGACTTGATGATGATCTTAAAGGTCTTTTCCAACCTAAATGATTCTGTGATGCTCTGAAGGCTGTGGTGGCACAAGCAGTGCTGCCCTTGAGCAGCAACGGGCCATGCAGCCTGCTGGGTGCATGGGAGCTGCCCAAATGGCTCTTTGTGGCAAGGGGGTGAGCTCTGCCCTCAACCTGCTTTAATCCATTCCCGAGATTGTATTGTGGAGACACCTGTGAGTCACAGGACCATGGCACCACAAATGCTTACCAGCTAGTGGCCTGGGCTGTGGAGTGGCAGTTTCAGTGATGCCTCTCCGAACAGGTCTGCATTGCAAAGAACCTGTTTCATGAGGAGCCTGTGCTCCAGTGGGGTGTGACATGCAAGTGATGTGTGGGGCAAGATGATGGGATGCTGGTGAGAGGAGAGTAAAAATTGGTATTGACCCTGCCCCAGCCCCACACTGCAGGTGGCTGGTCCTTGGAGCAGCAGAGGCTGCAGCTGCTGATGGAAATCAAGGCAGGGATTGGAACCAAGTGGTCACAGCTGAATCCCTTGCCTTGGTCCTCATGGCAGCCCTCTTGGAGGGCTGGGGTGAGGGGTGCATGGGATTAGGTGTGCAGTTTGGGGCTGGATGATGCTGCCTGCAGGCTGGGGAAGGGTCTGATCAGTCACCTGATGTCTTCCATTTGAATTTCAGATTAGCCAAGTACTGGGGAATGAAATCAAGTTCACTGTGCGGGAGCCGCTGGGGCTCAGGTAAGAAGGTACCAGGGCACCTTGGAGCTGGCTTGTCTCAGGGCCCTCAGCCACAGCATTGCTGACTCCAGCTCTGCTGCATCACTGCTACCTGCAGGGGCTTCTTAGGGGATGTGGAGCCAAACCAGATCTGCTTCTTTCCCCCATAAATCAGCCTGAGGCCCTTAAGGTCTTATCCCACAGCAGGTGCTGGCAACTCCAAGGGCTGTGTGGGGCTGGTGACAGGGTGGTGGGAGCCTCCTCTGCACTGTCCTCTTGGCAGGGTTGGTTCTTTCCCTGCTTGGTTGAGAGAGGGATTCTGGCTCTGCCTCAGCTATCGGGGCTGCTCTGGGTGGTGAGGCTGGAGGAGTGTGTGGGGAGCTGAGTCCTCCCATGGCAGGCTCCTGGCTGCCTCGGCTGTGTGAGGAGGGAGGATGAAGGCTGATGAGTGAGCAGTGGCCAGGAATGCTTTGTGAAGTGTGAGTAATGAGGTTGCCCCTGTGCTCATGCCAGCTCCTCTGTCTTCCCTCTTCTCTCACAGGGTCTGGCAGCTGGTTTCCGCCATCATGTTTTCGGGGTGGCCATCATGGTAAGTGAGGGATGTGCCCCTGGGGGGCACCACCAGCTCCAGACTGCCCAAGGGGTGCCCAGGGGGCTGCTCAGCCCCTGGCATTTATCCCCCTCCCTTGCCTCCTGTGTCTGGTTTCTCTGGTGAGGCCTTTGCCCTCCCTGAGGCTCAGGGATGCACTGTGCCACCGGTGTCCTTGGTGGCTCGTTCCCACCCCCAGAGCCCATTTTAATGAGCAGGGTCAGGAGCCACACAGCCACAGAAGCCATCCGTGAAGCCGGGAGCTGGCACGCTGGCATTTCTTGCACCTCCTTCATTGCCATTTTCCTGGCCCCTGGCTCTAGTCTCATAAAGGACTGATGTGGACGTGTTTTGATGTCCCTGGCTGGAGCAGGCTGCTGAGTTTCCCCCTTGCCCTTGCCAGGCCCTGGCTTTCCCTGACCAGCTCTACGATGCTGTCTTTGAGGAGGAACCGGCGAGCAGCAAGACCCCGATCCGGCTCTACGGAGGAGCCCTCCTCAGTGAGTGCCTGCCCAGGGCACGCTGCTGTCCTGTGGAGTCAGGGAGTGAGAGGACAAAATGGCAGGAGTGGGGGCAAAGCCTGTGCCCAGCTGGGCAGCTGCAGCTGTAGGGCAGGACATCGAGCTCTAAATGCCTGGCAGAGGACCCTGAGTGTCGCAGCAAAGGGATGCTGGAGATGGGCTGGAAGATGGAGCAGCTGGGGGAGCTGGGGCTGTTTAGCCAAGAGAAAAGGAGGCTCAGGGAGGACCTTCTGGCTCTCTACAATTCCCTGAAAGGAGGTAGGAGTGAGGTGAAGGTTGGGCTCTTCTCCTGAGGAACAGGAGAGCACAAGAGGAAACAGCCTGAAGTTGCACCCAGGGGAGGTTTAGGTTGGACTTGAGAAGGGTTGTCAAGCCCTGGGGCAAACTGCCCAGGGCAGTGGTGGAGTCCTCATCCCTGGAGGGCTTTCGAAGCCGTGGAGATGTGCTGAGGCACATGGCTTAGTGGTGATCTGGCAGTGCTGGGACACTGTTTTGACTCAGTGACCTTAAAGGTCTCCTTCCAACCAGAACGATTCTATCTCCTGCTGGGCTACCAGACCCTCCTCATGGGAGGAGGGAAGGAGCAGGTGATAGCAACTCAGGAGGGGCCCAGGAAGTGATGGGCAAAGAAGAGAAGGTGAGAGGAGCCTGAAGAAGTGGTCTGGGAAAGAAAATGAGGGACATAAGGAGACGCTCAGGGTCTGTGCAGCTCTGGACCCTGTGCTGCAGCCACAGGCACTGCACCTCCGGGGTGCCCAGCCAGGTCCCTCTCTGGAGCTGGGTGCTGCAGAGGGTGCTGGCCAGCGGTGCCGGGCAGACACGTCCTGGTAGGAGGTGGAGGATATTTCTGAGAGGGGGCGGCAGGGGCTGAGAGCAGGCGGTGGATGCTCTGCCCTCGCCAAGGCTCCTTCCCGCAGCCTGCAGCAGCACCTCGTGGGGATGCTGGGTGCTGCAGCTGTCCCTCCCATGCACAGCTCCGTCCCTCCACCCTCCCGGGGGCATGCTGAACTGGTCCAGCTGGGAGCAGGCAGGTGGGCTGCCCCATCCCCGTGCTCCTCGGGCAGCTGTGCTCTGTTGTCTCTTCCTCCCTTCCTCTGCAGGTATCTCCCTCATCATGTGGAATGCCCTCTACACAGCTGAGAAAGTCATCATCCGCTGGAGCCTGCTGACTGAGGCCTGCTACTTCGCTGTGCAGTTCCTGGGTGAGTGTCTGCAGCCTCCTGGCAGGGAGGGGAGACCTTACTGCTGCCTACAACTCCCTGAAGGGAGGTTGCAGCCAGGTGGGGGTTGGTCTCTTCTCCCAGGCAAGCAGCACCAGAACAGGAGGACACAGTCTCAAGCTGTGCCAGGGGAGTTTTGGGTTGGATGTTAGTATCATAGAATCAATAAGGTTAGAAGAGACCTCAAAGATCATCAAGTCCAACCTGTCACCCAAGACCTCATGACTACTAAACCACGGCTCCAAATGCCACGTCCAAACCCCTCTTGAACACCTCCAGGGATGGTGACTCCACCACCTCCCTGGGCAGCACATTCCAACAGCTAATTGGCCATTGGAATGTGCTGCCCCGGGAGGTGGTGGAGTCACCATCACTGGAGGTGTTAAGGAAGAGACTTGATGGGGTGGCTTGGTGCCATGGTTTAGTTGATCAGGTGGTGTTGGGTGGTCGGTTGGACTCGATGATCTCAAAGGTCTTTTCCAACCTGGTTATTCCTATTCCTATTCCTATTCCTATTCCTATTCCTATTCCTATTCCTATTCCTATTCCTATTCCTATTCCTATTCCTATTCCTATTCCTATTCCTATTCCTATCCTATTCTATTTCTATCCTATCCTATCCTATCCTATCCTATCCTATCCTATCCTATCCTATCCTATCCATCTGAGCCTGTGCTGAAGGCTTCTGCCTTCACCAGGCTCTGCAGGTCTGGCTCTGGCACCACATTAGAGGGCAGCAGCAAACAGCTTTGTGCTCTTGCGGTTCTGTCGGTGGTTTCCTCACCCAGCTTCTCCTTCCTTCTCCTGCAGTTACCACTGCCTCCCTGGTGGAGAGCAGCCGGATAGCCACGGGTGCCGTGCTCCTCCTGGTCAGCCGAGCCCTCTTCATCCTCATCAGCGTTTATTACTACTACCAAGTCGGCCGCCGCCCCAAGAAAGTCTAACTCCTGGGCATCGTGTCACGGGCTGGGGGGAGGGAGGGAGGGGGTTTGGGTCGGTAATTTTGAGTTCACCTCTGTTGGGTTTGCTTTGGGTTAGGTTTTTTTTTGTTGTTGTTGGGTTGGGTTTGGGGGTTTGTGGGGTTGTTTTCTTTTGGTTTATCCCTTTTTGGTTCTGGAGGGCTTTCTTCCTTTTCCACTTACCGGCATGAATGGGTGTGTGCCCCGCTGCTGGTGCCGTTGCCAGGTGAGATGGGGAGGGGGAGACCCCCTGCCCCAGTCCCTCTGCAGGAGGTGAGGAGCAGTGGGAGGAAGGCTCAGGGAGGTCTGTGGGCCTGGCAGGCTCAGGGAAAAGAGCTGGTTTCCCCCACACACACTTCCCCCAGGGATGGGGGAACCGGCCTGGTGGGATCGCAGGCTCTGAACCCGCTGGAACAAAGCACAAAACAAGACCAGCACATCCAAACCAAATCCCTGGGGAAGGCAGGGAAGCAATGAAGGACTCGGCTAGTCCCTTGGGTCAGCCCTCCCCTGCCTGCTGGGCTGGCCCCTCGTGTACAGCCTCTTCCCCTCTGAGCCAGCACTGACTGTGCGGGGAGCTGGGAGCTGGGAGCTGGGAGCTGGACGGGCTTGGGTTAAGGCCAGCTGGTGTCAAATAGCTCTGCTTCCCTTGCTGCTGGAGGTGCCAGCCCCGTGCAAAGCTTGGCAGGAGGCAGAGCTAAAGAAGAGGAAATAGCCCATTGAGCACAAAGACATTCCCTCGCTCGGGATGCACCGTGAGGTTTCCAGGCTGGGGGTTTTGTCCCCTTCACCCCAGCACACTTCCTACAGTTTCCTGATGGTGGCAGCAGTGGTGGCTGTGAGGTGGCATCTGGCTGAGGGAAGGGGGAACTGGGGCACCGCTGTGGTTAGTACGAGCAGAGCCAGCCTTGGTACAACTGCTGGGGTCAGGGAGCAGCCTCCAGAGATGAGGCTCAGGCGCGGGAGACGGTGTTCCAGCTCTGACTGTGTGCAGGCACCACAGCCCCTCCGACTTGGAGAAGAGAGGACCAAAGTTTGTAGCATTAAGAGACTTAACTGGGCTGGAGACCAGCAAGGAGCAGGCCGTGCGGAGGCCTCGTGACCTTCCGTAGCTCAGCCAAGGACGGACTAAAGGTGCTTCAGCGCTCGCTGGCCAGCCTCTCCAGCGCCTCCTGGGCTTAAGAGCATTGGCTCCCCTGCTTCCTACTGCTTTTCCTGTGGATTATCCCTGTCTGTGGCTGGAGGCAGCACTTTTTCTTCTCGGTGGGGCTCAAGCCAGAAGGTCTGTGTGCAGGACATGGACTTTCCCCTCGTGCGCTCCCCTTGAGCGGCTCAAAGCCTGCCCTGGAACGGAGCTGACGACTCAGAAGTCCCAGGAGGAAGAGCCTGCACAGACTGACCAACAGCCCTCAAGCTGGTGAGCCCGAGACCTCTGGCTGTTGCTGTTTAATACCTTTGTAGAGTTAGAAGGTGGTAGTGGGTAGTTGATGTTGTGTTAGTGCTTTTGGCATTTAGAAGCAGCTGCCTCAACCGGGGACACCCTGTGCATTGTCCCTGCTGGCTGTGCAGAGTGGGAGCGGTGGCACCAGCTGAGTGCTTGGGAATGGTTGAGCCAGGAAACATCACGGCTGGGATTTGTGTATTTTAGTGCCAAGAAGTGAATTGAAGGGAGAGGCAACATCCACCAGCAGGCCAAGCGCTGGAGCCTCCCACCTGCCACACTGCTTTCAAGGCGTCCAGAATATGACAGTGAGCAACTGAAACTTGCACCTAGGAGGAGCCTTCCTCTTCTGGTAGAAGGGTTGGGCCTGGAGGAAGGAGGGAATGATCAAGTGTAGCCTGGGGAGCAAGACAAGATGGGACCGAGTGGTGCTGGGGGTGGGAGCAGGAGCAGGGAGCTGTTGCCCTCACCCCGTGCACCACCTGCCTGGGGCAGCTGCAGTGGCTTCACTTTGGCTGTAGTTGTTGGTTGTAGGTAGGTGGAGCTTGGATTCGTCGTGTTTTAGGGGAGGGGTCACACGAATGTATACACAGACTGCTCGTTGGTTTGGGGAAGGGGAGGGGGGTGGGAAATAAATGTTTCTAGGAAAGACAAGTAAAACTGACCACAGCAGAAGCAACCTTGCAGGAGAAGGGAATGGGGAGGGTGGTCTTAGTGCTCTCCTCACATCTGTGTGGGCCCCAGGGCTTAGGAATTTCAAGAGAAATGAGCGACTCCACTATGGGAGAGCAGTTCTCTGAAGCCTTCTGGATGGTTAAATCAGGTGGGAGGGCGAGGAAAGCAATTACAGCTGTCCAAAGGAGCTTTCAGGCAGCTGAGGTCAGGTTCCTCTGCTCCTCTGCTTAGCAGATGGCCTCTGCAAAACTTGAGACAGGGAGCCACTTCTAGTTTGGCTAGTCAACGTCTTCTGCTCCAGATCAGAGCAGAGAGGCCACATAAGAGATTTTGTGCTACTTGGAATGTAGCCCTGAAAAGGCAGAGGTGAAGAAGAGGTTTTGTTTTCATGCTTCTTGCTCCATCTAGCTGTGAATGGACTGTGTGGAAGGTTATGGAAGTGGACTGGGGCTCTACAGGTCTTCAACAGCTAAGTGAGAAGGGGAAAAATGGATGGTCCTGCCTGGGAACGGGCTACAAAAAGGCATGGTCCCTTCTCATCAGCAAGGTGCTGCAGGAGAAATGTGGCCAGGCCCACTAGAGGAAGTGAACTTAGAACAAGTGAGATTTAGGAGGGAGTTTCTCAGGGTGGCTTCAGGGTGAAGCCCATGTAGAGCACCAGAAACCAACACTCTTTTAACTGGGTGTGTGTCCAGATCTGTGTTCCTAAGGACAGCAGCTCAGGCAGGTGGCACCTGATGGATCAAAAGCCTGGAGCATCACTTCAGGCTCTGCCACTGATCTGCTGAGAACCTTCCCAGGCCTCCGTCTCCTTATCTGTCAAATGGTGAGGAAGGCCTTGGACTGACACCATCTCCTGAGGGACACTGCGAGGAAGTTACCTGCACTTGTGTGACGTCCTGCAGGGCTGGGAGTGGTGTGTGTCCCCAGAGGGTTGTGCTTGGAGCAGGCACAGCTCAGGCTGGGTTCTCAGCTAGAAATGGACCCAAACCCTTGTGTTCCACAAAGCCCTCGCTGCTGAGGGTGGAGGAAGCTCATCATCATCATCATCCACACAGCTCCTTCTATCAACCTTACTTCCACCTGCCCAGTATCTGGCAAACAGGAGCTGGTGATGAAGGAGAGGCTGGGTCTGTCCTAAGCTGGTTTCTCCTTCCTGGTCAAGGGTTTTTACTTGGGGTGGGGGAGAATGGGACACTTCAGTTTATACCTCATTTTAGCTGCTGTTACCTGAATTTATTCTTTCTCCTCTGGTAAGAAAGTGGCTGTACTTCACACCAAGCAAACAGTGAGAATTAAAGCCTTCACCCTCACAATCTCTTTTATTTTTTCCTTCCTCTTTTTTTTTTTTTTTTCCCCCTTTTCTTTTTATATAAGAAATGCACCACAAAAATCCGTGCAGAGAGTGCTCCAGGCTTGTGTTCTGGTTTGTAATACCAGAGAAAAACAACAACCAACCCACCCCCCCAACAAACCCCAAACACCCCCAAAAAGATTCCTTTCAATATATATATATATATATATAAAAGCCTTACAGTAGGGACTACAGGATAAATTAGCTCCACTATCTAGTCATAAAAAGAACATGTACAGGTTTATTCTTAAAATAGATTCCCAACATTATTTCACACACAGCCCTTGGCCCAGGCAGTCGTGACAGTCCCTTGAGCATTAAATACCAGCAGGGCAGGTCTGGTGCATGCAGAGGGGGTGCTGAGGGCTCACGCTGCTTTACAGCGACCATCCAAGGTGCTTTGGGATGGGCAAGGGGGCAGCCTTGCAGCTCCCTCTCCTCCCCAGCCTGCCCAGCATGAGCCCCTGACCCCAAAACACTCACCAGAGCTGTTAAATAGAAAAATACAGCTGCCTCTCCTGCCTTCTGTCCCGCACAACCTCCTGGAGAGCAGGGGCAGCCAAGTCACCAAGGGACAAAACCCAACAGCTGGACATGGCTTTGGCCATACGGCCAGAGTCTGCTTTCTGGGCTTGCTTCTTCGTGAAATTCCACCGCCCACCCCACCCCCCAGGAGAAATTCCTTCTGGAATGTCCTTTCTGGACCCTTCTGCAAGGTTCCTGACTTCCACGTGTCCTCTTGGACTTGCAGGTATCTGACTTGACAGCTCTCTCCAGCTCTGCCAAGAGGTGAAAGGTGCTGCTGGCCTTTGGTGGGGTTTCAGGCTGGGTTCCCAGTGGCACACTGACCAGCTGCAGAGAGGATTTAGGCCTTCATCCAGAAGAAGGCAGATCAGATGAGGTAAGAGAGGAGAAACAAGGGGATTGACTCAGCCATCAGTAAATTTGCAGATGACACCAAGTTGGGAGCAGATGTTGATCAGTTAGAGGGTGGAAGGGCGCTGCAGAGGGACCTTGCCAGGCTGGACAGATGGGCAGAGTCCAACAGGATGGCATTCAACAAGTCCAAGTGCCAGGTGCTGCACTTTGGCCACAGCAACCCCAGGCAGAGCTACAGGCTGGGGTCGGAGTGGCTGAGAGCTGCCAAACAGAGAGGGACCTGGGGGTGCTGATTGGCAGCTGCCTGAACATGAGCCAGCAGTGTGCCCAGGCGGCCAAGAAGGCCAATGGCCTCCTGGCCTGCATCAGGAAGAGTGTGGCCAGCAGGAGCAGGGAAGTCATTGTGCCCTGTGCTCAGCACTGCTTAGGCCACACCTTGAGTCCTGTGTCCAGTTCTGGGCTTCTCAGCTTAGGAAAGATGTTGAGCTGCTGGAAGGTGTCCAGAGAAGGGCAAGAAAGCTGGGGAGGGGTCTGGAGCACAGCCCTGTGAGGAGAGGCTGAGGCAGCTGGGGTTGCTTAGCCTGCAGAAGAGGAGGCTCAGGGGAGACCTTCTTGCTCTCTCCAACTCCCTGAAGGGAGGTTGGAGCCAGGTGGGGGTTGGTCTCTTCTCCCAGGCAGACACCCAGCCCCAGAACAAGAGGACACAGTCTCAAGCTGTGCCAGGGGAGGTTTAGGCTGGAGGGGAGGAGAAAGTTCTTCCCAGCAAGAGAGATTGGCCCTTGGGATGTGCTGCCCAGGGAGGTGGTGGAGTCACCATCCCTGGAGGTGTTCAAGAGGGGATTGGATGTGGCACTTGGAGCCGTGGTTGAGTTGTCAGGAGGTGTTGGGTGACAGGTTGGACTGGATGATCTCTGAGGTCTTTTCCAACCTTATTGATTCTATGATTCTATGAAACTGCTGTGCAGAGGCTGGAGTAATGTGAATGACACAATGATTTGGGGTGGAAGAGACCTTTAAGATCATCAGGTCCACCCCTTAAGCCAGCAGTGCTGGGTCACTGCTAAACCACATACCTCCACAGCTTTTGGAACTACAGGGGAGAGGGAAAGTGAGAAAGCTAAAAGCAAAGCAATGCATCCAGAACTGGGAAAGACAAAGAGAAGCCAGCAGAGAACCTGTTTCAGGCTCTGATAGTTCCCCCCACCCCCTCCCATGCCACTGGTGGCAGAGAAAGGGCTTCTTTGGCCTTCAGCACCCACCATGCTCACCTCCAGCCAAATCATCACCTCTGCTGCTGGCTTTGTTCCTCCCTTGGGAACTACCCTCCCAGAAGAGCAGCTGCCACCAGCTCCTGAGGCAGAAGCAGCACAGATAGCTCACCTTCTGCTTGGCCCCTTCCCTGCAAGACCAGTAGATGCAGCTGCTGCTGCTTCTCTCCAGCACAGCACCTGCTGTTGGGTACAAAGGCTGCTGGGCTTTGGCCAGCAAAACTCATTTCCTTCATTAAACTACAGACCAGAATTCAACGCTAAAACACCTCGTTAAAAGAAGGTCTGGGGCGGGGGAAATGGTTCAGACAAGCTTTGTACAAGGTTTAATGCAGCACTGGAGGCTGCTCAGCAGCCCTGGATGCCTGTTGGTGGCATATGCTGGGTGGGGTGGGATGCAGCAGTGCCTTCCCAGGTCCTTTCCTGCTGACAAGCAACGTGTTCTCAGATGAAGCCTGGAAACGCTCTGCTGCCTCTTTCCTGCTCCTCAGCATCCTGATTCCTCAACCTGTGTCTTTAGCCAAGATCTTTGGCTGTTCTGGACCAGGCATTGTGCAGCTTTCCTTCCTTTCCTGCAGCCTGCAGCGGTGCCACTGGGACAGCCCAAGGGTGACGGTGAAAGGGGAGAGCTGCCCAATGTACCTTCTGCTGCAAAGCCAGGGCAGGAGGCTCCTGCCTGCTGCTTGCTGCTCCCTCTCCTTCCCTGCCAGAGGGGCTGGTTTAAGCCTCTATAAAACTGCTCCACAATCTGAGCCTACAAAAATCTGTAAAAAGACCCAAGCTACACAAGAAACCACAGCCCCCTTCTGTCCTCCACCACCTCAAATGAGTCTGGGGGTCAGGGAGTGACCAGATGAGTAATTAAGGCAACAGAGGTTGATGCTTCCAGAGGGAAGAAACCAGTGAGCTGCCCAGGCTGATAACCACAAGCCCTGGAGCAGCAGTTTGGCTGCTCCCTCCTCTCAGATCCAGCTGGGGGGCTCAGCACTTCCACCGTACCCCCACCAAGGTCCCAGCCCCAGGGACCTTTCTCGAGTTCTCTTCAAAACGATGGCATCGGTGCCGTGTTAATTAAATGTCAGGGCTGCCTCAAGGGAGGACAGGCTCTCCAGTGACAGGCAGACTAACCCCATCCTGACTTGCTGCACTTCGAGGGACAGCCTCTGAGCAGACCTGATGCCACAAGGCTGTTTTGGGCGTGGGAGCGGCTGGCAAACCTCCCCCTGCCTCTTCCAGCTCTGCCTCTCAGGGCTGGGAAGCAGGCAGCAACCACTGCAAACGCTTCTGCCACCAGAGCACCTCAAACTCTTTTGGCAAGGGTGAAGGGAAAGGCAAAGGCAGACAAGATTTCGACACTATTTCCTCCCCCTCCTCGGGAAGGCAGCAGGACCGGTGAGTCTTGACCAGAGACATTGTTTCTCCCGGGGGCAGGGGCAACACAGCAGGGAACCTGCTCGGCCTCTTTTTCACAACGACAAACAAACAGCGAATCTTAGCAAAAGCAGGAAGGTAGGCACCGAACTCCTGACCGTCAGCCAGCCGTAGCCGGGTCCCATCGCTTGCGCCGAGACCACACTGCCCCTGCCTGGGGCTCCAGAGAAAAGCCAGCCTCGCCGCAGTGCTCCACTTCTCTGACACGTTCCAGGTGAGAGGGACAAAGCTCCTGGTGAGGAATCTGCGTCTGGTGTTCACTCTGTGGCCGTGGGGACGAAAGCCAGACCCACGCCAATGATGACTTCCCAGACGAGCCACCGCCACTTGTTTCAACCCCCCCCGGGCGGTCGCACACTGGGGCCAACCTCTTCTCTCACCCAGCCCCTGCATGTCTGCTCTCCAGTCCTTTGCTGTCCAGCGGGTGAAGAAGTCGTGATCAGCAGGCAGGGCCTCGCAGGAGAGGTGGCTGTGCTCCTTCCCCTGCTCCCCACCGCCAGCGCTGTCATTCTGTAGTGCAATCAGCTGCGCTGGCTCCTGCTCCACGGCTGCGGCAGGTGGCTCTGGGCAAGGGTCTGGGGTACAGTGTAGTGCACATCACCTCAAAGTTCCAGCCCCTGAAGTACAATCCTTTTGGTCACTCATGTATTACAAACCTCTTTTTGCTTTTGGTTGGTTGGTTGGGTTTTTTTCCCCCTCCTTTTTTTTTCCCTTTTCCCCCTTTCTTTCCTTTTCCCCTCTCCCCTGCCCCGTTGTGTTACTAAAAATAAAGGTGTGTGGGGTTGGTTTTGGGTTTTGGGTGTTTCCAGGTTTAGTTTCTTCTGATCTTTTTTTCCCTTCTCTCTTCTGAGCATGTGGGGAGCATGGTAGCTCAGGGGTCACCTCTTACTGGATCCCTCGAAAGAGGCACATGGCAAAGATCATGGCGAAGAGCTGGGGAAGGGGGAGGCGGGAGAAGGAGGGCAACGACAAAACAGAGAAGCACAAAGAGTCAGCTGCAGCTTCCAGAACATTGGCAAAGCTCTCCCCAGCCCCAGGACCTCTCCCCTCCCCTCCCTCCCTCAAGCCCCAGACCTCTTCTTTTTCTTGAAGGCAATGCCTCCCCTCCTCCCCCTGCCCCACAAACGTTGTGGCTCCAGGAGCAGCCTGGTTTTGTTCCCAAACCACCACTGGTGTCACAGAGGAGTGAGCTGTGTGCTCCCTGCTCTGCACATCCTTGCCACTGCCTGGACTGGGCACGGTGCTGGGGCTGCTGGAGCTCTCCACCCAGATCCCTCTCCCTTGCCCAGGGCAGGGGACTGGGGAAAGCACCCAGCTTTGCCCCAGCAGCACTCCAGGGATGTCACTTCTGGGTTAACATCACAGCTGGTGGAAGCCTGCTCCTCAGAAGTGTCACCACAGAGCCAGGTATTAATGCAGGGCATTGGGGATGCTCTGCAGCAAACCCCATTTCAGGCTCCAACCAGAAGTTTGTAAAGCAAAGGCAGAGCCTGGCCACATGAACTCAGTGCTGGGGCCAGCAGCTTGCTGGGTGTGCTGCTGCAAGGGAGGGCAGTGCTCGGTGGGGCAGGTCCCTGAAGCCCCTGTGGCAAACAGGGCAAGGTGTGAGATCCACAGCTGGCCCAGCAGGAGGCAGCCCCAGTTATTTCCCTGCCTTTATTTGCTCTTGCCAGGCAGTTAAAGCCACAAGTGGATAACCCACTCACTGCCAGCAGGAGCAGCTTTCCCTGGCAAGCCTGCTGGCCACCAACCCACGGTGGCCTTCCCTCTAGTGCCCCAAGGCTGAGTACCTCAATGGCCAACACTCCAATGGCAAGGGCTCCTGCCAGGTACACGTAGGTCTCAAAGGAGTTCAGGATCACAGTGTAGCACCCCTAGGAAGGACAAAAGGTGGTGAGAGACACCAGAGCATCACACACTGCATTCTTCTCTGCACAGCCCTCCTGTTGGGGTGGGGCCAGAGGAGGCCACAGGAATAAGGAAAGGGCTGGAATGCCAGGCTGAGAGAGTTGGGCTTGGTCAGCCTGCAGAAGAGAAGGCTCCAGGGAGACCTTCTGGTGGCCTGTCAGTGCTTCAAGAGGCTGGTCAGAAAGATGGGGATGGCCTTTAGAGCAGGGCCTGTTGTGACAGGATAAGGGGTGATGGTTTGAACAAAAAGAGAGAGATTCAGACTGGAGAGAAAGAAGACATTTTCCATGCTGAGGGTGGTGAGACCCTGCCCCGGGTTGCCTGGAGAGACAGTAGATGCCTCATCCCTGTAACCATTCCAGGGGAGGTTGGTTGTGGCTCCGAGTAACCTGCTCTTGTTGGAGATGTCCCTGCTGACTGCAGGAGGGGTTGGACAAATGTCTTTGAAAGGTCCCTGCCCACCCAAACCCTGTCTGTGAGCGCCTGCTGATCTGCTGGCTACAGGAGAATGGATTCCATCAAGAACCCAGGGCCATACCCTACAGCAACCTCTTCACTTCTGCAGCGCTGCCACCATCATCCTTGATACCATTTCCTACTGCTGAGGCAATTAACAGCAGGCAGATCTTATGCAGAGCTTTCAGGATGCTCCTGGCAATCACCAGCTTGTCCTGGCCTCAGTTCTCCCAGCCTAAAATTCCAACCCATCAGCACACTTCCGCCAACAGGTCACAGAAGACTGGAGTCTGTTGGATGTGGAAAGCAAGTCTGCTCCCCACTCAGCAGGTACTTCACACATACAGGTTGAATCCCATCCATGCTGCTGGGATGTTTACATCACCTGAGTTTTGCCTTCCAGCCATAAAGAAAATGTCTGACCTGCCAGGACAGCAGTGGGATCCTGGGCTGCATTCAGAGGAGTGTGGCCAGCAGAGCCAGAGAGGTTCTCCTCCCCCTCTACCCTGCCCTGGGGAGACCTCACCTGGAATATTGCATCCAGTTCTGGGCTCCCCAGTTCAAGAGGGACAGGGATCTGCTGGAGAGAGTCCAGGGAGGCTACAAGGATGCTGAAGGGACTGCAGCAATGCCTGGGGAGGAGAGGCTGAGAGCCCTGGGGGTGTTCAGTCTGCAGAGAGGATTTAGTCAATGTCTGTCAATACCTGAGGGCTGGGGGTCAGGAGGGAGGGGACAGGCTCTGCTCAGCTGCACCCTGGGATAGGACAAGGGGCAATGGATATAAACTCCAGCACAGGAGGCTCCACCTCAACACGAGGAGGAACTTCTTCCCTGTGAGGGTCCCAGAGGCCTGGAACAGGCTGCCCAGAGAGGTTGTGGAGTCTCCTTCTCTGGAGCCTTTCAAGCCCCATCTGGATGTGTTCCTGTGTGACCTGTGCTGGATTCTCTGGTCCTGCTCTGGCAGGGGGCTTGGACTTGATCTCCAGAGATCCCTTCCAACCCCTCACCTCCTGTGATCCTGTGAGCCAAAGGAGGGCAGACCGCTGGGGCAGGAACTGAGATGTCAACACCATGCTCTGGTCAACAGGAGGCTCCCCAGCCAAGTCATGGCCACGTTCCAGCCCAATTTCCAGGGCAAAGCATCCAGCTCAGCAACAAAATCCAGAACTCCAACCTTATCTCAACTCTTGGCATGCCCCGTTCAGCTGGCTACAAAGAGCAGTGAGCACACGTATGGCCAGCATTGTCCTACCAGCCGGGGGTCCCAGGAGCCCGAGTTTGCTCCAGGAATGCCTGAATTGAGCCTCGGTTCCTTGGCAGTGTCTGTCCCACTGCACAGACATCCCTCACTGTATGCTTGGTGACACTAGCCTGATCACATGGCTTCTGCCACCAACACTCCGGTGACAAGCAGTAATGTGGTAGGCCTCAGCATCCCCACTTAAGGAAAGCTAAAGCTGTTAGCTGCTTCAGTGCTCTTTCTCAAAACACATTTCTCTTTCCCTCCCTGCTGTTTGTCATCTCTCTCTCCTCTTTGTCTCTCCCCATCAGACCTGGCAGAAGCAGCATGCTGTCATCTGCTGTGATCTCTCACCCCGAGTGCCTTTGCCAACCAGTTCCAGCTGCCAGGGGAGGAACAGCTCACATGCTGCTTCCAAACTCCTTTACCCTCTCACACCCTGCTATCAAGTGCTGCGTGTGGAGAGAAAAGGGAGGTTGTACACATGGCCAGCACAGAGCTCAGATGGTTTATTGATGCTGAGGTGAACACAACTTCCACTAGCCTTCCACCCAACCTAGCCCTGAGCACCTCCAGGGAGGGAGCATTCACAGTGTCCCTGGGCAACCTGTTCCAGTGTCTCAGCACCCTCAGTGTGAAGCATTTCTTCCTAATCTCCAGCCTAAACCTCCCCTTTTCCAGCTCAAAGCCATTCAAATACGGCTGTTTAACCCCTGACCTCCTGTTGCATGCATTGTTGATGAGGACTCTTTGCAGCCTAAACTGGAGCCACTACCACAGCTAGGAAGAGTTACCTCAGATTCACAGAGTATATCTGGTTGGGAGAGACCTCAGAGATCATCCAGGCCAAGCCTCAACCCAGCACTGCAGGGTCACCACTACACCATGTCCCTAAGCACCAGCTTCACACACTGCTTGGGCACCCCTAGGGGTGGTGGCTCCAGCTCTGCCCTGGGCAGGCCATTCCAATGTTTGACAACCCTCTCTGTGAAGAAATACTTCCTAACACCCAGCCTGGTGCAGCTTGAAACCATTTCCTCTGGTCCTGTCACTTGCCATCAAGGAGAAGGGGCTGCCCCCTCCTGGCTCCAACCTCCCTTCAGATAGTGGTAGATGGCAATGGGGTCTCCCCCTCAGCCTCCTCTTCTCCAGCCTGAACAACCCCAGCTCCCTCAGATGCTTAGGGTCATGCTCTCCAGGCCCTTCTCCAGCCTCAACAACCCCAGCTCCCTCAGATGCTTAGGCTCATGCTCTCCAGGCCCTTCTCCAGCCTGAACAACCCCAGCTCCCTCAGATGCTTAGGGTCATGCTCTCCAGGCCCTTCTCCAGCCTGAACAACCCCAGCTCCCTTAGATGCTTAGGGTCATGCTCTCCAGGCCCTTCTCCAGCCTGAACAACCCCAGCTCCCTCAGATGCTTAGGCTCATGCTCTCCAGGCCCTTCTCCAGCCTGAACAACCCCAGCTCCCTCAGATGCTTAGGGTCATGCTCTCCAGGCCCTTCTCCAGCCTCAACAACCCCAGCTCCCTCAGATGCTTAGGCTCATGCTCTCCAGGCCCTTCTCCAGCCTGAACAACCCCAGCTCCCTTAGATGCTTAGGGTCATGCTCTCCAGGCCCTTCTCCAGCCTGAACAACCCCAGCTCCCTTAGATGATTAGGCTCATGCTCTCCAGGCCCTTTCCAGCCTCACTGCCCTTCTCTGGACATGGCCCAGCACCTCAATGCCCCTCCTGGAGTGAGTGGCCCAGAACTCAACACAGTATTCGAGCACAGGGGGATGATCACCTCCCTGTCCCTGCTGACTGCCCTGTCCCTGACCCAAGCCAGGATGCCATTGGCTTTCTTGGCCACCTGGGCACACTGATGGCTCCTGTTCAGTTGCCTATCACCCAGTACCCCCAGGACCCTCTCCAAGCTGCAGCTTTCCAACCACACATCCCCAGGGATGGTTGTGATCTGGGTGCAGGACCTGGCACTTGGCCTTGTTGAACTTCATGCAATTAGCCTTGGCCCATGGGTCTCACCTGCCCAGGTCCTGCTGTAAAGCCTCCCTGCCCTCTAGCAGACTGACACAGCCACCCAGCTCGGTGGCACCTGCAGCCCCACTGCCTGACCTGTGCTGGCTTGCTAACTTCTCTGGGATGGTACTAACCTTCAGGAACACTACAGAACTTGCTGTCCATTTCCAGATCATCTCTCAGTCCCTTGGGGAAACCATCACATCTCTCCCTTCCCTTTGAACTGCTGCTGCTTTAGGCTATCAACATTCAGGGAAGAAAGACCAGGGTGCAGCTGACTGCTTGGTTCTATTATAATTAAAGAGCAAATTCCCCTTCCCTACATTCTTACTACAAAAAGTTTCAAGACTGGCAGAGTGTGTGTGTTAATACTGAACCTGGCAAGGGGGTGGTGTCATGGCAGTAGCTTATGACCTGGAACAGGCTCCCCAGAGAGGTTGTGGAGTCTCCCCCTCTGGAGACTTTGCAGCCCTGGCTGGACTCAAAGATGTCCAGAGGTCCCTTCCAACTCCTAACATCCTGTGAGCCTGTGATCATAGAATCATGGAATCATAGAATTGTTTCAGTTGGAAAAAGACCTCCAAGACCATCAAGTCCAACTGTCAACCTAACACCGCCATGGCCATTAAACCACATCCCAAGTGCCATGCCCACACTTTTCTTGAACAGCCCCAGGGATGGTGACTCCACCACCTCCCTGGGCAGCCTGCTCCTGAAGTTTACAGGACTCACAGGGATGAGCAGAGAATATTCTAGAATGATAAACTGAGTTAGTTGGAAGAGACCTTTCAGGTAATCAAGGCCAACCCTTAACCCAGCACTGCCAGGTCACCACTAAACCACATCACTCACCACATCTTTATGGCTTTGAAACTCCTCCAGGGATGGGGACTCCACCACTGCTCTGAGCACCTGGGCCAGGCCTTAAGAACCCTCAAGGGGAAGAAATTTTTCCTCATGTCTAACCTAAACATCCCCTGGGACAACTTGAGGCTGCTTCCTCTTGTGCTATCATTTCTGTGGGAGAAGACCCCAGTCCCCACCTGGCTCCAATCCCCTTTCAGTGAGCTGTAGAGAGCCATAGAAAAGATGAAGCTAGGTGCTGAGGCTTCAGATGACCCAAAGGAGAAGTTTATCTGAAGCTCCACTTTCCCTTCAGTTCAAAATCAAAGCCTGGTTCCTCCCCACCTCTGCTGAGTCACCTTCTGCAGACCTCATCCTACAAGGTCTCATGCTTCCTGGGGTCCATCACACCTCTGCTGGTCCAACTGTGGCAGGTTTAGGCTATGCCTTTAATTTTGGGGTTTTTTTCCCCACAGATCTTGAAGAGAAAGCAATAAAACACAAATAAATCACTACTGGGTGTAAAAAGGAAAATGAAAGATAATCCTAGACAATCCCATTGGAAGAGATCAGGGACTAAATCCGGTTGTCCCACAACAGTCTCTCTGCTTCTCGCTTCTTCACTCTGGGAGAGAAGCAAACTTGCTTCTGCTTGACCTTGGCTGAATTGTTTTGGTTAAGCCTAATTTCTCTGCTCCTTTCTCTTGTGCCTTTTGTCCAGGGGGAGGCAAAGAGGGAGAAGCTAGTAACTTCCCCTGGTCTTTGACCAGGGGGTCCTTGTGCTGTAAATGCCTGCAAATGCTGTAACTCCTGGGTATTTTGTACATCCTCACTGCATTCCATTGCAGAGTGTAGTTTTGCTTGTAAACACAGCTTTCATTTGCTTCCAGCTGGGATGGGCTGGCAAATTTAATGTTGGGAGGGAATTTTCAACCCACCACACCAACACAACCTGGGCTTAGTGCACACAACAATCAAGCTCAGACACGTACTGGGACTTCAACCAGCACCAGAACAAGAGGACACAGTCTCAAGTTGTGCCAGGGGAAGTTTAAGCTGGAGGTGAGGAGAAAGTTCTTTCCAGAGAGAGTAATTGGCCATTGGAATGTGCTGCCCAGGGAGGTGGTGGAGTCACCATCCCTGGAGGTGTTCAAAAAGGATTGATGTGGCACTATAGAAGAGCCTGGCTGAGGCACTTGGTGCCATGGTTTAGTTGATCAGATGGTGTTGGATGATAGGTTGGACTCGATGATCTCAAAGGTCTTTTCCAACCTGGTCTATTCTATTCTATTCTATTCTATTCTATTCTATTCTATTCTATTCTATTCTATTCTATTCTATTCTATTCTATTCTATTCTATTCTATTCTATTCACTTGGAGCCAAGGTTTAGTTGTCATGAGGTGTTGGGTGACAGGTTGGACTTGATGATCTCTGAGGTCCAACCTTATTGATTCTATGATTCAAAAAGCTGCCAGCAGAAGGGGCATTAAGGCTGTGACTACAGGCCTGCCAGCTTCACTGGCCACCCTTGCCCACCCCTGGCTCCTCCTGCTGGTGCTGTGTGGCCTCACCTGTCGGTTCTGGAACCTCTCCATGCCACTGAGGCAGGCTTCTCTGTTGACAATCATCCCTTCCCGGCTCTGCAGCTCCCGCTGGCAGCAGGCCTCCGGCGTGCTCCGCTCCAGAGATGAGTATGGAAGGAGAGGGACAGCTTCAAAGTCTTCTGGTCCATTCACTCCACAGCAGGCAAACTAGGGAGAGGCAGCGGAGAAGGAAGACAGAGTTGACATTTGCCCTAAAAGCAGACAGGAGAAATCCACCAGAGACCTGTTCTTGCAGAAACACAGAACGGTTTGGGCTGGGAAGGACCCTTAAAGAGCATCCTGTTCCACCCCCTGCCACAGCTCCTACTAGACCACACTGCTCAAGGCTCCATCCAACCTGGCTTTGAACACTTTGAAGGAGAAACTTCTCTAGAGCCCTGGAGCAGGCTGCCCAGAGAGGTTGTGGAGTCTCCTTCTCTGGAGACTTTCCAAACACACCTGGATGCATTCCTGTGTGGACTCCCCTGGGTGATGCTGCTCTGGCAGGGGGTTTGGACTGGATGATCTCTGGAGGTCCCTTCCAACCTCTAATGTTCTGTGGTACTGTGATACTTCCAAGCTTGGAGCCTACAGATCTTCTCTGGGTAACCTGCTCCAGTGCCTCACCACCCTTGTGGGGATCAAAGCTTTAGTCAAAGCAGAGACAAGCCAAGTTTTGTTTCCAGTGAAGTGGGCTGTGCTTGCAGCTTGGAGCTTCTGCTTCATCAAAGCCTTTCTGTGAAATCCCACTGCAGCCACATTGTGCTGGAGACTCTAAGGTACCACTGGGAACAATGCCACAAAGTACACAGGGCTTTGGAGCTCTTCCAGAGTGACTTCCTTGATGTCCCTCAGCAAGCCTGCAAGGCAGCCAGCAGCACAATCCAGCTCACAGGATCACAGAATGTTAAGACCTGGAAGGGACCTCAAAAGCTCATCCAGTCCAATCCCCCTGCCAGAGCAGGTCACACAGCAACACATCCAGGAAGGTTTTGAATATCTCCAGGGAGGAGACTCCACAGCCCCCTGGGCAGCCTGTTCCAGGCCTCTGTCACCCTCACAGGGAAAAAATGTTTTCCTCCTGTTTCCATGCCACTTCCTCTGCCTCAGCTTCCACCACTGCCCCTAGTGCTGGCATTGGGCAGCACCCAGCAGAGCCTGGCTCCAGCCTCTGGGCACTCACCCTGCACAGCATTATCAACGTTCTAGTGTGGGGTGTCCCTGCCCATGGCAGGGGGTTGGAACTAGATGATCCTTGTGGTCCCTTCCAACCCTGACTGATTCTATGATGCTAACATGAATGAGGGCACCCCCCAGGCTCCTCCTCTCCAAGCTACAGAGCCCTCAGCTCCCTCAGGCTCTCCTCCTAAGGAAGATCTCCACTCCCTTCAGTATTTTCATGGCTCTGTGCTGGACTCTCTCAAGCTGTTCCCTGAGGTCCTTCCTGAAGTGAGGGGCCCAGAACTGGATACAATATTCCAGATGCTGTCTCAGCAGGGCAGAGTAGAGAGAAAGGAGAACCTCTCTTGACCTACTAACCACAGCCCTTCTAATCCACCCCAGAATGGCCTTGGCCTTCTTGGTCACAGGAGCTCCTGCCTGCTCTCCCCACAGCTAATGGCCAGGGCTGCTGCTGCCTGAGTGATTCGAGCAAGGTCCCGTTTCAGGATGCAAGTCAGGTCCTCTTTATGGATTCAAGTCATAGCCTGGCTCTGTCTCCTTTCAGTCAGCAAAAGGAAATGTCTTTATTAAAGCCCTGGATCAGAGTGAAGGGCAGCAATCATCTTTGCCTTTTAAGATTAAAATTGACTTTTCATCTGCAGAGCCTGACACCCTGAGCAGCCACACCAGGGCTGTGCTCAGCACAGCCTCCCCAGGTGTGCACACACCACCCACCCACCTACCCTCACCCACCCACCCACACAGAGCTCCTTCCAGCAGAGAATAACAACTCCAGCCCCAGTGACAGTCACTCTGCTCTCTCCAACTCCCTGAAGGGAGGTTGTAGCCAGGTGGGGGCTGGGGTCTTCTCCCAGGCACCCAGCACCAGAGGACACAGTCTCAAGCTGTGCCAGGGGAGGTTTTAGGCTGTGTGTTAGGAAGAAGTTCTTCCCAGAAAGAGTTGTTGGCCATTGGGATGTGCTGCCCAGGGAGGTGGTGGAGTCCCCATCCCTGGAGGTGTTTAGGAAGAGCCTGGATGAGGCACTTGGTGCCATGGTTGAGTTGATCAGATGGTGTTGGGTGATAGGTTGGACTTGAGGATCTTTGAGGTCTTTTCCAACCTGGTTAATCCTATTTTTCCTATCCTATCCTATCCTATCCTATCCTATCCTATCCTATCCTATCCTATCCTATCCTATCCTATCCTATCCACTCTGTAACCTGCCTGAATAAGGCTTGAGTAACAAGGTCAATTTTGATGCCCAATGTATCTGAAAATATCCCATAAGCCACAGAATCCTGGAATTGTTTGGGTTGGAAAGGACCTCAGAGATCATGGAGTCCAACCCTACACCTAGCACCACCATGGCTATTAAACCATGTCCCAAAGTGCCACAGCCAATCCCCTCTTGAACACCTCCAGGGATGGGGACTCCACCACCTCCCTGGGCAGCACATCCCAATGGACAATCTCTCTTGCTGGGAAGAATTTAACATCCAGCCTAAACCTCCCCTGGCACAGCTTGAGACTGTGTCCTCTTGTTCTGGGGCTGGGCCTGCCTGGGAGAAGAGACCAACCCCCACCTGGGTCCATCCTCCCTTCAGGGAGTTGCAGAGAGCAAGAAGGTCTCCCCTGAGCCTCCTCTTCTCCAGGCTAAGCAACCCCAGCTCCCTCAGCCTCTCCTCACAGGGCTGTGCTCCAGACCCCTCCCCAGCTTTCTTGCCCTTCTCTGGACACCTTTCAGCAGCTCAACATCTTTCCTAACCTGAGGAGCCCAGAACTGGACACAGGACTCAAGGTCACTGGATACTTTGGAGAAGATACCAATCCCCTCCTCAGTCCAACCTCTCTTCAGGGAGTTGTAGGGAGGGAGAGGCCCTCCTCTCAGCCTCCCCTTCTCTAGACTGAAAAACCCCAATTCCCTCAGCTGGTTCTCAAAAGACTTCCTCTCTAGGCCCTTCCCCAGCTTTGTTGCCCTTCCCTGGACACATGTCCTCACATCTCCTTGATGTCATTCTTGGAGTGAGGGGCAAAAAACTGAACCCAGTACTCAAGGTGACGTCTCAGCAGTGCCAAGCATAGGGAGACATTCCCTGCCCTACTCCTGCTGGCCACACTATTGCTGATGCAGGCCAGGATGCTGCTGGCCTTCTTGGCCACCTGGGTGCACTGCTGACTCATCTTCAGAGGGCTGTAAATCAGCAGCCCCAGGTCCAGGCTCCTACCTAATCTGCCACCCACCACCTCATTCCACAGGAGCCATTATGTAGCTCCAGTTCATGGCTACTGTTGGCTGGAAATAGTCCTGAAGTAGCTTGGAAGGTGAAAGCTCCAGGGTCAATGCCACCCCATGGCCTTCTGCACCCAGAATGAAAGCCCAGGGGTACCCATCTGGGTCACTTACTGTGATCATGACAGAGTTCCAGGTGGAAGAGAAGACATCTGTGTCATTGTTCCTCAGATAATGCTGCTTGAGCTCCTTGGTGAAAAACTCTCTGGTCAGCTGAGAAGAACAGAAAGGTGGAGATGTGAAGACTGCTACCACAGGCCCTTTTCAAAGCTCCCTTCTAATCCAGCCCAGGATGCCCTTGGCCTTCTTGGCCACCAGGGCACACTGCTGGCTCATGGGCATCCTGTTGACCACCAAGACCCCCAGGTCCTTTTCTGTTTCACTGCTCTCCAGCAGGTCAGTCCCCAGCCCAAACTGGTCCATGGGGCTGTTATTTCCCAGGTGCAAGACTCTGCTCTTGCCCTTGTTGAATTTCATTCCATTTCTCCCTGCCCAGCTCTCCAGCCTCTCTGAGTCTGGCTGCACAAACCTCCTGTGTCAGCCACTGCTCCCAGGTTGGTGTCAGCAGCTCTCTGTGCCCTCATCCAGGTCGTTGAGGAATATATTGAACAGTTCTGCTCCCTGTACCAACCCCTGAGAGTCTCCACTAGGCACAGGTCTCCAACGAGACTCTGTCCCATTGACCACAACTCTCTGACTTCTTTCCTTCAATCAGTTCCCATCCAGACCACAATGGCTCAGCTTAGCTGTGAGGGTACTGTAGGAGAGGGTGTCAAAAGCTCTCCTGAAATCAAGATAAACCACATCTACCTTCAAATCCACTCCCCCAACAGTCCAAAATCTGACTCTGCTTCATCAGGGTGGCAACCAGAGCATCATTTGCCCCTCACTTCTCTTCTGAAACCTCCAGATTCTCTACTCACGATGGAGGGAACTGTGCTGGGTTTCCACCCATGTGTGAGAAAGCAGAATGAGGACCTAATATGGAACTTTCTGGGAATGAAAAGGAAGTAAAAAAGAAATAATCTTATAATGCTAGGAAATGTTCAAGTTACAGAATCACAGAACTGTCAGGGTTGGAAGGCACCTCAAGGATCAGCCAGTCCCAACCCCTGCCATGGGCAGGGACACCTCACACCACAGCAGGCTGCTCACAGCCACCTCCAGCCTGGCTGCAAACACCTCCAGGCATGAGGCTTCCACCACCTCCCTGGGCAACCTGTGCCAGGCTCTCACCACCCTCATGGGCAACAACTTCTTCCTCACATCCAATCTGATTCTCCCCACTTCTAGTTTTGATCCACCCCCCCAGTCCTATCCCTCCCTGTGGTGGTTTAAGCCGTAACTGGGAGTTAAGAGCTCAGATGGGGCAAAGCTGGGGATCTCTTCCCCACTCCCCCCTCCTCCCTCCCAGCAGAGAGGGAACAAAAAGCAAGGAGCAAAGCCACCAAACAATAATTTGGAGTCGGCTTGGAAGTAGAGAGGTAAAGAGTTGTCTTTAAACAATATATACATATCAATAACAGGTAAGGTTCACAAGGGCAAGGAACAGGGATGGATGGGAGGGGGACAAAGAGGAAGAATACAAAAGCAGTCTCTCTCTGAAGAGGCACAGAGGCAGCAGGGGGAAGGATCAGGTCTGACCACATGGCAGAGGAGCAGGAGAGCAGCTGCAGTAGCTCTCATCCAGCAGAGGCAGGAGCCAAAAGGAGAGCTAATTAGTCCAATGCCTTCCCTTTTATAGCCTAGCTGGGCAGGGAGGGGGAGTGGAACAGACTCAGTTTCCCAAGGGGAAAACGCTCTGCAGGGAGGGCAAAGCACTTGCAAGCCCTCCCCCTATTTTCCAGAATGGGTGTTAACCCACCACACTCCCTGATGCCCCCAAATGTCCCTCCCCCTTCAGACACTGGAGGGCCACAATAAGGCCTCCTCAGAGCCTTCACTTCTCCAGACTGAATTAATTCATTTATGGATTAATTAATATAGAATAGAATAGAATAGAATAGAATAGAATAGAATAGAATAGAATTAATAAAGTTGGAAAAGACCTTTGAGATCATCAACTCCAACCTACCACCCAACACCTCATGACTACTAAACCATGGCTCCAAGTGCCTCAGCCAGGCTCTTCCTAAACACCTCCAGGGATGGGGACTCCACCACCTCCCTGGGCAGCACATCCCAAAGGCCAATCTCTCTTGCTGGGAAGAACTTTCTCCTCCCTTCCAGCCTAAACCTCCCCTGGCACAACATGAGACTGTGTCCTCTTGTTCTGGGGCTGGGTGCCTGCCTGGGAGAAGAGACCAACCCCCACCTGGCTACAACCTCCCTTCAGGGAGTTGCAGAGAGCAAGAAGGTCTCCCCTGAGCCTCCTCTTCTGCAGGCTAAGCAACCCCAGCTCCCTCAGCCTCTCCTCACAGGGCTGTGCTCCAGACCCCTCCCCAGCTTTCTTGCCCTTCTCTGGACACCTTCCAGCAGCTCAACATCTTTCCTAAGCTGAGGAGCCCAGAACTGGACACAGGACTCAAGGTGTGGCCTAAGCAGTGCTGAGCACAGGGCACAATGACTTCCCTGCTCCTGCTGGCCACACTCTTCCTGATGCAGGCCAGGATGCCCTTGGCCTCTTTGGCCACCTGGGCACACTGCTGGCTCATGTTCAGACTACTATCAACCAGCACCCCCAGTACTGTTTGATAGCGAGACTGCTTGAAGGTCACCCCATCACCCCACACAAAGGAGTACATCCCTACAGATTTTAAATCCTCTTACTCTAAATAACACACACTTCTGAAAATCTGTGCTGCACTATGTCCTCAGAGCTCTGCTTTTACAGAATCATATAATTGTTTTGGTTGGTAAAGCCCTTGAAAGTCAGCAAGCCCAACCAGTGTCTAACTCGGCTGAGCCTGATGCTAAACCCTGTCCCTGAGCACCACATCTCTGCCTCTTGTAAACACCTCCAGGGATGGAGATTCAACCACCTCCCTGGGCAGCCTGTGCCCAGGGCAGTTTCCTCTAATGCCCAACTTGAGTCTATCACTTGTTACTAGGGAGAAGAGGCCACCACCACCTGGCTCCAACCTCCATTCAGGGAGCTGTAGAGAGCCAGAAGGTCTCCCCTGAGCCTCCTTTGCTCAGACTAAACAACTCCAGCTGCCTCAGCTGCTCCCCTCCAGCCCTGTTCTCCAGACCCTTCCCCAGCTTCATTGCCCTTCTCTGGACCCTCTCCAGCACCTCAGTGTCCTCCTGGAGCGAGGATGAGTACTAAGAAAGTCCACTTCCCTTTCCCACGGTACTTCCTCCAGACCCTCCACCCTGCGGAGGCAGCAGCACGTCTTTTTGATGCCTCTCTGTTCCTGAAGCATGGACTTTGAAACTGATATTGCTGTTGGTACTAATCCCAGCTGTCTGCCTTTGGAGGGGCCTGAAACAAAGGAGTGAATACAAAGTGAAACCTTTATTTTGACAGCAGCAACCCCAGAGGAAATTGCTCTGAGTTTGTCTGGGAGTTTTATGAGGCTTGGCCTAAAGCAAACCCTGCTCTGCCAGGAAAATAACTGCTTCCAACTGCTGTGGCTCCTCAAGTGTTTGTCCTGAGCAGCTGAAGCTCTCCCCACCCTCAATGAAGGCAGGGATGGCACTGGTGGCGTCGCTGCACCTTGGGGTGCTGTGGCAAGAGCCATGCAGAGGGAGCAGAGGGCCTCCTACTCAAACCAGATCTTGCACAAGCTTCTGACAACACACAGTTACATCATGGGCAATGAAGAGCTATCCAGATGTGGGGGTTTCCAGCTGTTCTGGTGCCTGCCTGGAAAACAGGACATGTTCTTGCCCATCTGCTGCTGCCTGGAGTAATCCTCACGCTTCTGACACAGAACAGCACTGCCCTTCCTGCTTCCATCCTGCTCGGCAGCTGAAAAACTGCCTCTCCCAAACACATTTTGCACATGGAGGCCGAGCAGGGAGCCTAGGATGGGGCTGCAGGTGACAGCCTCTGCTTTGTGGCTGGGTGTGATGGCTCTTGAGCTGCTGGCACACGGAGACTTTGTGTCCCCACCAGAGCCGGGGCCAGTCCTGCACACAGAGCTCTGTCTGGAGCAGGCAGGATGTGTCCCAGCCTCCCTCTGTGCCACCAAATGGATTTGCTGCTGTCCTCAGCTGAGCTCCTCAAGCTTCCTGGAGAAGCCCCCACTTCCTTCTGCCCAGCAAGAGCCTGCCCTAGGTGGGGTGAGAGCCTTCAAGGAGCTCAGCCACTCAGCCAAGGACCAGCATGAAGAGCTGTTGATGTGGGAGATGCTTAGGAGGAAGGTCAGAAGCCATCAATTATTTTGTAAGGAGTTCAAAGCACCACTAATCCTTTTCTTTTTCATTCAGTTTTCAGCTAAATCACTGCTAAAATTTAAACTATGCACAAGGTCTCCAATGGTACCAGTGTGGCCTCACTGCTGGGAAAGACAAATAATGGAAATGGTTTAGTGGTCATGGAGGTGTTGGGTAGAAGGTTGGACTTGATGATCCCAGAGGTCTTTTCCAACCTTGATGGTTCTGATTCCATGCAAGAGACCTGAGGCATGGATGGCTCATGTGCCTCAGGCTTTCCCTCACTTCTGATGAAATAGGTATCAGGAACCAAAGGGAGTTTGGCCACAGCAACCCCAGGCAGTGCTACAGGCTGGGGTCAGAGTGGCTGGAGAGCAGCCAGGCAGAAAGGGACCTGGGGGTGCTGGTTGATGGGAGGCTGAACATGAGCCAGCAGTGTGCCCAGGTGGCCAAGAAGGCCAATGGCATCCTGGCCTGCATCAGCAATAGTGTGGCCAGCAGGAGCAGGGAAGTCATTGTGCCCTGTGCTCAGCACTGCTTAGGCCACACCTTGAGTCCTGTGTCCAGTTCTGGGCTCCTCAGCTTAGGAAAGATGTTGAGCTGCTGGAAGGTGTCCAGAGAAGGGCAAGAAAGCTGGGGAGGGGTCTGGAGCACAGCCCTGTGAGGAGAGGCTGAGGGAGCTGGGGTTGCTTAGCCTGCAGAAGAGGAGGCTCAGGGGAGACCTTCTTGCTCTCTCCAACTCCCTGAAGGGAGGTTGTAGCCAGGTGGGGGTTGGTCTCTTCTCCCAGGCACCCAGCCCCAGAACAAGAGGACACAGTCTCAAGCTGTGTCTCAAGAGATCATCGAGTCCAACCCTTTCACAGTCTCTTGTTCAGGAAGACATGGTTTCATGGGAGGTCCTCTAGGTGAGAAAGGGTTCTCCACCCTCCAAAGCCTCCTTTGCAAAGACAGAGAAACTCTGGTGCTCCCACAGCTGATTAACATCAGCCTGGCTCTTCAGAGCTTGCTTTGAAACAGTCCTTTGGGAGTACAGCTGGCCTTGCAGATCACAGAGGCTCACCCCTGAGAGCACCACTTTCACTCACCCAACCACCACCATGCTCTGCTTCAGTGACTCTTAGTCTCTTGTCAAACCTCAGCAGAAAACATCTTTTTTCTCTCTCATTTTTCCTCTTATTTTTTGCCTTTAGTTTTCTTACACTCCTTCAGCTGTTAATTATTTAACTCTGACCTGTGTTTGGGAGCTGCTGAGGATGTGAAACACCACACCAGAGAAAGCTGCACTACACATCACCTGGAAAGCCAACAGGTAAGAGTTTATCTCTCTCTTCTGCCTCATTTTATGCATCCAGTGAAGCCACAGCCACATGGAGTGGTGCAATGACCATCACAGGAACCCACTTGGTCAGCTTCCAAGGCTTTTAGATTGCCTGAATGAGCATTTCCCACCACACAGGTTGGTCTCTTCTCCCAGGCACCCAGCCCCAGAACAAGAGGACACAGTCTCAAGCTGTGCCAGGGGAGGGTTAGGCTGGAGGTGAGGAAGAAGTTCTTCCCAGCAAGAGAGATTGGCCATTGGAATGTGCTGCCCAGGGAGGTGGTGGAGTCACCATCCCTGGAGGTGTTTAAGAGCCTGGATGAGGCACTTGGTGCCATGGTTTAGTTGATCAGATGGTGTTGAGTGATAGGTTGGACTTGATGACCTCAAAGGTATTTTCCAAGCTGGTCTATTCTATTCTATTCTATTCTATTCTATTCTATTCTATTCTATTCTATTCTATTCTATTCTATTCTATTCTGTTTTCTCTCAGGGTAGAACATTTCTTCCTTCTCTCCAGTCTAAATCTCCCTCTCTCAGTTCAAATCCATTCCCCCTTGTCCTGTCCCAAGAGGCCCTGATGAAAACTCTATTCTAAAATAACTCATTTTGCTGGGCAAACCACACCTAAGCTTGACCTTAATTTGCTATTGTAAAGAATTCTTCCCAACATGGAGTCCCTGGAGGACCACCTCTGTCCCTATGGGCATTCTGGAGCCACCCGGCCTCACCCTAACCAAAAGATGACAGCAAAATTAGCCATGAGAAGTGGAGCTCTGCCAGAGAGGCTACCACTCAAATACACAGCACCAGCAACCAACAGGGTGGTTTTGGTGGTGTTTCTTTTTCTCCTGTCAGAAGAAACCTGAGGAGAGAACAAACCACAAGAGTCTGCAGCCTGAGTTTAACCTCTGTGCCGAGCCGCCTTCGGCTGTGTCAGGATCTGACGCTCTTCATCCCTTCCCACTAACACAAAATCCCTTCCTGTCAGTCATTCTGACAGAGTGGGAAGCTGCTGCTACAAACAAGGAGACAAGCTCAAGAGAGGGAGAAGTTTGCTCTCCTTCAAGTAATCTCTCACCAAACACTGCCAGCTGCCACAGAAGTCTAGAATAAGCACCGTGACCTTACCGTGCAAGGCAAGGGATCCTCGCCCGCCGCACGGCTCCTGTCACACAATCACACACTGCCTTGGGTGGGAAGGGACCCTCAAAGGTCATCTAGTCTAACCCCTCTGCACTAGGCTGGGACACCTTCAACTAGAGCAGCTTGCTCAGGGCCCTGATCAACCCCACCGGGAAGGGTTCAAGGGATGAGGCTTCTACCACCTCCGATGAGTCTGGGCCAGGGTCTCACCACACTCAGGTGGCCAAGAAGGCCAAGGGCATCCTGGCCTGCATCAGGAACAGTGTGGCCAGCAGGAGCAGGGTGGCCTAAGCAGTGCTGAGCACAGGGCACAATGACTTCCCTGCTCCTGCTGGCCACACTCTTCCTGATGCAGGCCAGGATGCCATTGGCCTTCTTGGCCCCCTGGGCACACTGCTGGCTCATGTTCAGCCTACTGTCAACCAGTCCCCCCAGGTCCCTCTCTGCCTGGCTGCTCTCAGCCACTCTGACCCCAGCCTGTAGCACTGCCTGGGGTAGTTGTGGCCAATGTGTAGAACCTGGCACTTGGACTTGTTGAATGCCATCCTGTTGGACTCTGCTGATCTGTCCAGCCTGGCAAGGTTGCTCTGGAGAGCCCTTCTACCCATCTGACCCCAGCTTGGTGTCATCTGCAAATTTACTGATGATGGACTCCATCCCCTCCTCCAGATCATCAAGAAAGATACTGAACAGGATGGGGCCCAGCACTGATCCCTGGGGGACACCACTGGAGCCTGGCTGCCAGCTGGCTGTGGCACCATTCACCACCACTCTCTGGGCTCAGCCTCCAGCCAGTTCCTAACCCAGCTCAGAGTGCTGCTGTCCAAGCCAGGGGCTTTCAGCTGGGCCAGGAGTTTGCTGTGGGGGACGGTGTCCAAGGCCTTGCTGAAGCCCAGGCAGACTCCATCCACAGCCTGCCCCACATCCCCCAGGCAGTCACCTGGGCATAGAAGGAGATCAGGTTGGTCAGGCAGGACCTGCCCCTCCTGAATCATTATACAAGGGAAGAGAAACAATCCCCACCTCTCACTAACTCCTAAGAGCATCCTGCTGCACAAACACCACATTGCCTTGCTGTGAGCCTCCTAAGTCCTGATTCTCTGTTTATCCATATGTTTGATATGAATACAACTGAAAATAGATCCTGGCTGAAGACAATCACCATTTTCTGTGGCCCTGCTATGCTCATGCCACATTCCTGGCACGCTCAGTGCAGGGGCTGTGCTCTATGTTCCCTTACTACTTGAAGAGACTAAATAAAGTCACGAGTGATCAGTTTTACTGGCCAATGCTGGTTGTTTTCTACCCAGCCATCACTCAGAGTCATAGTTCAAAGATGGGCTGACTGTAGCCAGGCTCTACAGGTGGGAATATGAAAGAACTGCACCAAGCTTTGCTGGTTTTGATGCTGGGCTGCATCAAAAGAAGTGTGGCCAGCAGGTCAACAGGAGTGATTATCACAGTATCACAGTATTACCAAGGTTGGAAGAGACCTCGAAGATCATTGAGTCCAACCTGTAACCACAGACCCCATGACTAGTCCCAAAGGCGACCTAGTCCCAAAGGCCACCTAGTCCCAAAGGCCACCTAGTCCCAAAGGCCACCTAGATCCTGTGACAGTTTAGGCTGTGCCTTTAAGAAAAGGATAGCTGCAGAAATCTCTAGCTGAATGCTTGAGTGTAAAGAGAAAAACACAGATTAATTCTGAAGGAATTTCCTTGGTCAGATGTGAGATGTACCACAGCAATACCTCTCACATTCCTTTCTCTCAGTCACTCCATCTTCTGTCTTTCTCTTGGCATGCATGCTGTCCTGGACAGAGGGAGGCCACTTCTCAAGACAGCTCAAGATAAGCAAAATTAACTTCTTAACAACACTTTGAGCTAACTGAAATTCCCCTACCACGTTTTTCCCCTCCTCTTCTCTTTTCTTCTAATTAACAGAAGGAAAAGGGATGGGAGAGAGGCTGGGGGGAGGCGAGGGGGAATCCTTCTCCCAAGGAAGATTTCTGTGTTGCTTTCTATTTGTCAGTCCTTCTATACCATTGTAAATGCTGTGTATTTTGTCAATATTCACTGCCTGCTTGCAGTAGTCACTGCTTATGGCTTGCCAAGCACAGCTCCATTCGCTTCTCCCACTGCGCTCAGCTGAGTTCTTGTTGATGTCGGTGGGTTAAACCATCACACTATAGCAGGCCCAAAAGGCCACCTACGCCCAAAAGGCCACCTAGATCCAACCCCCATGCCATGGGTGGGGTCACCTTCTACCAGACCAGGCTGCTAAAGCAACATTGAGAGGCATCTAGCCAGCAGCAGAAGATGGCAAGTCAAGAAGGAACACAGTAAGAAGCTGCAGAAGAGTGGTTTTGGCTCTGCTGGTGGAAACAAGAGGTTGCACCACCAATAATACAAAACAATACAATACACCAGGTTGGAAGAGACCTCCAAGATCATCGTGTCCAACCCATCAACCAATCCAACCCACCCAACAACTAGACCATACAGCCAAGCACCCCATCAAGTCTTCTCCTGAACACCTCCAGTGAAGGTGACTCCACCACCTCCACGGGCAGCCCATTCCAATGGGCAATCACTCTCTCCGTGTAGAACTTCTTCCTAACATCCAGCCTAAACCTCCCCTGGAACAGCTTGAGACTGTGTCCTCTTGTTCTGGTGCTGGCTGCCTGGGAGAAGAGGCCAACCTCTGCCTGGCTACAACCTCCCTTCAGGTAGTTGTAGAGAGCAACAAGGTCACCCCTCAGTCTCCTTTTCTCCAGGCTAAGCAACCCCAGCTCCCTCAGCCTCTCCTCATAGGGCTTGTGTTCCAAACCCCTCACCAGCTTTGTTGCCCTCCTCTGGACACGTTCCAGCAAGTCAACATCCTTCCTAAACTGAGGGGCCCAGAACTGGACACAGGACTCAAGGTGTGGCCTAACCAGTGCAGTGTACAGGGGCAGAATGACCTCCCTGCTCCTGCTGGCCACACTGTTCCTGATGCAGGCCAGGATGCCATTGGCCTTCTTGGCTGCCTGGGCACACTGCAGGCTCATGTTCAGCCTACCATCAACCGTACCCCCAGGTCCCTCTCTGCCTGGCTGCTCTCCAGCCACTCTGACCCCAGCCTGTAGCGCTGCCTGGGGTTGTTGTGGCCAATGTGCAGAACCCGGCACTTGGATGTGTTAAATCTCATGCCATTGGACTCTGCCCATCTGTCCAGCCTGTCGAGGTCCCTCTGCAAAGCCTCTCTGCCCTCCAGCAGATCAACTCCTGCCCCCAGCTTGGTGTCATCCGCAAATTTACTGATGATGGACTCAATGCCCTCATCCAGATCATCAATAAAGATGTTGAAGAGCATGGGGCCCAGCACTGATCCCTGGGGCACACCACTAGTGTGGTCCCACTGAACACAGCCTACATTGAGAAAAGAAAAGAGCAGCTTTTCATCTCAGTGAGACTTGGTTATAAAACTTCTCTCTGATGGGATCTGCAGCTGGTTGGGCTGCGAAAGAACCAGGAAGGCTCTAATAACTCCAGAGTTAAGCAGCCCCCTGAGTGCATCTCCTGGGCCCATAAAGCATCCACCCTGCACACGACAGCCATGGGCATGCTGGTGCTTCCCCAGACTGCGGGTGGTAATTAAACGTGTTTGATGGTATCTCCAACAGAAAAAACAATGGCTCTACAAACACAGCAGCCACCCTCTAACACCGTGCTCCAGCTGGGCACAGTCCCAGCAGGGCCCACCGTTCGCCCACCCTCGGCTACTCACGTTTTCTCTGAAGATAAAAGCCAGGATCGCAGCAGAGAGCTCGGCCAGGAAGATCAACAGGATGAACATGAAGAACTGGAAGAGAGAAGGTACAAAATAAACCATAACATTAGGTGTGTGACACAGGGACCAGGAACAACAACCCCATGTGGTGCTACAGGCGGGGGGCAGAGTGGCTGAGAGCAGCCAGGCAGAAAGGGACCTGGGGGTGCTGGCTGACAGTAGGCTGAATATGAGCCAGCAGTGTGCCCAGGGGGCCAAGAAGGCCAAGGGCATCCTGGCCTGAGTCAGCAATAGTGTGGCCAGCAGGAGCAGGGAAGTCATTGTGCCCTGTGCTCAGCACTGCTTAGGCCACACCTTGAGTCCTGTGTCCAGTTCTGAGCCCCTCAGGTTAGGAAAGATGTTGAGCTGCTGGAAGGTGTCCAGAGAAGGGTAAGAAAGCTGGGGAGGGGTCTGGAGCACAGCCCTGTGAGGAGAGGCTGAGGGAGCTGGGGTTGCTGAAGGGAGGCTGTAGCCAGGTGGGGGTTGGTCTCTTCTCCCAGGCACCCAGCCCCAGAACAAGAGGACACAGTCTCAAGCTGTGCCAGGGGATGTTTAGGCTGGATGTTAGGAAGAAATTCTTCCCAGCAAGAGAGATTGGCCATTGGAATGTGCTGCCCAGGGAGGTGGTGGAGTCATCATCCCTGGAGGTGTTCAAGAGGGGATTGGATGTGGCACTTGGAGCCATGGTTTAGTAGTCATGAGGTGCTGGGTGGTAGGTTGGACTTGATGATCTCAAAGGTCTTTTCCAACCTGGTTAACTCTGTATTCTGTATCCTATCTGTGATCCCCAAGCCATCACTCAGCAGCAGCATCTGAAGGGCTGCATGCTGTGCACTTGAGCAATGGGCAGGGAATTCCAGAGACCTGCTCAGAGAGGGCAAAAAGCTGGTTCCTGCCAAGGAGCAGAGCTGTCAGTGATTTCTCCCCACTGGGAAAGTGCACACAACACCCTGTCCCATTTATCCTCCTGCTTCTGCAGTGGAAACAACAGAATTAAAGTCTGGCCTCAAAGAAAGAGTTGGATGGGCAGGGACCTGCATTGCTACCAGAATCCTGTGGCTTGCTTTTGCTGGACTGCCTGCACTTTGCTAATTTATTCTTTCTGCTGGAGCTTTCTGTGTGGCTTCACTCTTCCCTGCTCAAAGCCTGCTTTGTGCTTAATTTCACCACAGGAGGGCAAAGAACAAGTGATGAGAATGAAGGCAGCTTTGCAAATTCACATCATCACCCATCAAGGGACCTGTGCATAGTCAGGAAGAGGTCTAAGGTGGTGATCAAGTGATTAATCCCATCACCCTGCTAATTGCATTTAATTTACTGATTACCAGGAGATGCAATGTTCACCCAAGCTCCAGCACAAGGTCTGTGCAGAAGTGGAAGAAGCCATTCCCAGGTTGTCTCTCTGATAGCCTTCATTATCATTCCCAAATGGATTCCCACACACATCAAACAGTTTGCACTGCAGATTTGTAACCATTACTGTAAGCAAGCCACCAGCAGCTATAAGGGCTGGTGGGACAAGAAGATGGATCAGCAGTGTTTCAGGATGTGCCCTCATTCTGCCTTCTAAGGAGACTCACTATCTGCTTGTTATGGTTTGCCTCCCCAAATTAAACTGATCACTGATGCATGAGTGGACTCAGCAGCCAGCAGGTTACTACCTGGGACACTGCAGCCTCACATCCAAATTGATGCTTGAGGCCCAGCACCTGACCATGGGCACCCTCCACATCCTAGGTGAACATTCTGAGGTGTGGGGGCATGCACACATGCATGCGCAGAGTCCCACCTCACCTCCTGTCGATGTTGATCTAAAGTGTCCTCAAAGCAACGATTGCTGTTCCTATTTCACAGCTCACACCCACCATTCCAGTTTCAGTGATGCTGCTCAGAAAAGAGCAGCAGCAGCTGCCCCTCACACAGAGCCACAAAGAAGGGGGGGGTTGGAAGGCACCTCTGGGGATCATCCCTTCCAAACCCCCTGCGCAAGCAGGGCTACCCATGGCAGGGTGCCCAGGATCACAATGGCCGGGGGGTTGGAATCTCTCTCTGGACAAGGAGACTCCACAACCTCTCTGGGCAGCCTGCTCCAGGCCTCCAGCAGCCTCACAGCAATTAAGTTGCTCCTCAAGTTCAGATGGAACCTCCTGTGTTCCAGTTTGTGCTTGTTGCCCCTTGTCCTGTCGCTGAGCACCACTGAGCAGAGTCTGGCCCCAGCCTCTTGCCCCCCACCAATCCTCTGGCTCTTGCTAAGCATTGCTCAGATCCCCTCTGGGGCTGCTCTTCTCCAGGCTCAACAGCCCCAGGGCTCTCAGCTTTTCCTCCTCACAGAGCTGCTCCAGGCCCTCAGCATCTTTGTAGCCTCTGCTGGGCTCTCTCCAAGCAGTTCCCTGTCCCTCTTGAGCTGGAGATCCCAGAACTGGCCCCAGCACTCCAGCTGTGGCCTCATTAGGGCACAACACAGCCCCTTCCACAGTTCCAGGTCTCTCAACCTATCCTCATCTCCGCTCCCCTAACCCCCTTTAACCCAAGGGATCCATGTTTTCATGCTGAGAATTTTCAGAGCCTACAGCATCTGCTTTACAAGAGTCCAAACCAGGATGCCTACACTCAGACCTAAGCCGAACACACCTGACACAGAGACACAGACTGCTCCTCTAGCATTCACTCCTGTGGTGCAGCGTTGGATGCTCAACAGCACCTTGGAGTCTGATTTTCATGGCACCCCTTTGCAGGCAGAAAGTCTTCAGCACAGCCCAGAAATTATTCAATGTCTGATTTGCAGGCCAATGTTGATTGCTTTTTGTGAGCCAAGTCCAAAGGCTAGGGGAGTTTAGAAACACTTCACAGCCTTGTGCTGAAGACAACACTTTTGGCTCCCCAGGGATGGGTTTTGACCAAATGACAAGTGGCTTGCTGAGAAATAAAAGTCCTTGCAAAGACAGAAGGCAGAACCTAGAGGTGCTGCAGTTGTGCATCTCTGTCCCTTTTAATTCCTGTTTACATTTGGAGTAAAAGCTTCAGACATACATTATGCATCGCTGGCAACTCTCACTTAGGCAGCTCTCTGCCTCATCAATTCTTTAATGACTTTGGGAAGTGGACTTGATTTGATCAAGCACCTCCTCCCCAGGTGCCCCCACCCTGAATCAGCCTAACACTGCCTTTACAAGGTGCTCCCAAGCTCTCTGGAGCACGATCACGAAGGGTTTGCCTTTTCAAGGCCTAAAACTTAGCCCCACCAGGCCTGTGGTTTCCCAGCTGCATTTCCACACCAGCTGGTGTGGCTCCCCAGAAAGCAGGAATCAGCAACATCTCTCTCTCTCTCCTCACTTGGCATCAGCAGAGTTCCTCATCCAGGTGCTTCAGTGCTGGCAGGTGGTTTATCAGAGCTGACTTTGATACCAGAGCTGACTTTGATACTAGAAGGCCTGGCAGACCTGATCAAAGTGGAGCACTAATTCTTCATGCAGTAATGACTTGCAGAGCTTCTCCCAGTCAAGGGCATTACTTCCAGCTCATATATTTCTCACATTCCAAGTACAAAATAATAATAAAAGGAAAGGAAATAAAGCAGCAGGGCTTAGAAGTACTTCTGAGAGTCAGAAAAGTAATAACCACAAAATTGAGTGCACTGGAGTATAACTTAAACACTAGGAGGGAGCACTCAAACCCTGGGGTAGCTCTGTGATGTTAAATCAGGAGAGAGCCTGGCCCAGAGCTCCAGCCAAGTGCCCAAGCTGTATGCAGCAGACACGGTCTGAAATGGAAGTATTAACTCTCCTCATTCACTGACAATCAATATTTCTCATCAAACATAACTTCTAGGTGCTCAATCTGAGAGGGACAGGCTTTGAAGTCACCTCAGGCTTATTGGGTTTGATCTCTAGCATTTTATGAGGCTGCTCTGGGCAGATCTCCACGACCTCACAGGTGATAGGTTTGGGTTTCTGATTTACTTCTGAGGCCAGGCACTGGAAATCAAACCCATAAGGGCTTCCAGAGAAGGGCTCTTGTTTGCAGGTTGTGAATTCAAGGGGTGAGCCAAAGGCCAGAGAGGATTTATCTCAGTGAGGCCATGCTCATCTCCAGGAAAAAAAAAAAAAAAAAGGTTGCATTCAAGGAAGAGGACTTTGCTGTTCTGTTGGAGGTTAGAAATGAGCCTCTGTAGCACCGTGAAGCAGCTGTATAAGATACAGTCACACCAAAACATTGCAAGAGCAAGACGTTAAGAACAAACAAAACCCTTCCAAAGCCCCAACAGACCCAGGGGGAGAAACAAAAGGCCACACTGGCCACAACAACCCCATGCAGAGCTACAGGCTGGGGTCAGAGTGGCTGGAGAGCAGCCAGGCAGAAAGGGACCTGGGGGTAGTGGTTGACAGTAGGCTGAACATGAGCCAGCAGTGTGCCCAGGTGGCCAAGAAGGCCAAGGGCATCCTGGCCTGCATCAGGAACAGTGTGGCCAGCAGGAGCAGGGAGGTCATTGTGCCCTGTGCTCAGCACTGCTTAGGCCACACCTTGAGTCCTGTGTCCAGTTCTGGGCTCCTCAGCTTAGGAAAGATGTTGAGCTGCTGGAAGGTGTCCAGAGAAGGGCAACAAGGCTGGGGAGGGGTCTGGAGCACAGCCCTGTGAGGAGAGGCTGAGGGAGCTGGGGTTGCTTAGCCTGCAGAAGAGGAGGCTCAGGGAGACCTTCTTTCTCTCTCCAACTCCCTGAAGGGAGGTTGTAGCCAGGTGGGGGTTGGTCTCTTCTCCCAGGCAGGCACCCAGCCCCAGAACAAGAGGACACAGTTTCAAGCTGTGCCAGGGGAGGTTTAGGCTGGATGTTAGGAAGAAATTCTTCCCAGCAAGAGAGATTGGCCCTTGGTATGTGCTGCCCAGGGAGGTGGTGGAGTCCCCATCCCTGGAGGTGTTTAGGAAGAGCCTGGATGAGGCACTTGGAGCCATGGTTTAGTTGATCAGATGGTGTTGGGTGATAGGTTGGACTGGATGATCTCTGAGGTCTTTTCCAACCTGGTCTGGTCTATTCTATTCTATTCTATTCTATTCTATTCTATTCTATTCTATTCTATTCTATTCGGTGCTTCCAACCTGGTTAATTCTGTATTCTGTGTTCAAAATAAAGCTGCTTCAGTTTTGGCCAGAGCTGCAGCCAAGAGCTGCAACAAATGGCCACCAAGCAGTGCTGAGCTGGAACTTCTGTTGACATCTTTGCTTTGGCCTAACAAGCACCAAGGAATGAATCCACAAGTGGGAGCAGTGAGGTTTGGCTGTCCAAGGGAGAACCATCTCTGGTCACTTATTGAAAGCAAAAGAACCCAACCTAAACAAAGAGGAAAGTTTAGGAAATAAAGCTTAAGAAGGTCAGAGGACACTCCCAGACTCCACTGGGCTGAAACTTGCTGTTGGGAAACAGCACATTCTTTGCATCTCTATCAGAACATCATCTCTGCAGTCACCCCCTCCTTGGGAAGCTCTCCCCTGAGAATTTTTTCCTAACATCCAGTCTAAACCTCTCCTGGCACAGCTTGAGAGACCAGGAGAAGGTTGGTGAGGTGGTGTGGTTTAAGCTTTCCCAGAGTCCAAAAGCCCAAATGGGACAGATTCAGGTTGCCTTCCCTCTCCCTTCTTCCCAGCAGAGAAAAAGCAAATTAGGCAGAAGGAGAAAAGAGGCAAAAATCACGAAGGAAACTAGTCCAGAATCAATCCAGAAGTAAAAAAGTCAAGTTTAACTTGTCAAGTTTAAAGTCAGCAAGTTATCAAGTTTAAAATGTAAAAGGCATCTAAGTAAAAGGGAAGTGACAAAGGGAGAAGGAGAAAGGGTAAGGACATGAAAAATACACAAAGCCAGCCCCAGCTGGCATAGGATTGTCTTGGTGTAAATGTGGATTCTCTTTAGGTGGAGTCCTTAGGAGTTTGGATGCAGCATGGAGCAGACCTCACCACGTGGTTATAGCAACAGCAGGAGCAGCAAAGGGTCTGCTGGGCAGGTGAGGGGCAGGAGCAAGAGGAGGAGCACAGGAAAATGGCTCCCCTTAAACAGACTTGGTGGACAGGAAGGGGAGTGCAAGAGAGCTTGACCTGGGAGGGGGCACCAAGTCTCTCTGCCCACCTGGTTGCAATCTCCGCCCCCCCCCCCCCCCATTAATTCTTCCATCTCAGCTCAGCTGGAAGCAAATGCAAGCTGTGCTTGCAGGCAAGGCTGCAGCCTGCAGGGGAATGCAGGGATATGGACACCCAGTGCTTTGGGAGCAGGGTCTTATGGTAGAGATCTCTCCAAGGGGCCTGTTTAGAATTATCTTTGCTCTCCTTTTTGCACCCAGGAGCGATTTAGTTAGAATCACAGAACGCATTGGGTTGAAAGGGACTTTAAAGATCACCTGGTCCAACCCCCTTACAGTTTACTACTTTTCTGTTCAACACCCCTGAAAAATACAAAGGCACAGCCTGAGGCTACGGCAGTCAGCCTTCTCTGCCCATCCCGGGGGCTAGGTTCCCCTCGGCCCAACCCCCTCCCGGGCTGGCTGGAACCCGACACGAGGACACTTACAAAGAGCAGGAGGCATTTGTTCTCCCGGATGGCACCGCAGCAGCCGAGGAAGCCCAGCAGGAAGAGCATCGCTCCCATGGCCAACATGATGTAGGCTCCTGTGAAGAGCAGGGGGTTGGCGGCCACTATCTCTCGAAATCCTGTGGGGTCCACAATGACCCAGATCCCAACGCCCAGCAGGCAGGCTCCTCCCAGCTGTCACAGCACAAGGAGAGGAAGAGAGGAGGAGAGAAGTCAGCATCAACCAAGTGCTGCAGGAAAACAATGGCTTCGGAGAATCAGAGAATCAATAACGTTGGAAAAGACCTCAGAGATCATCGAGTCCAACCTGTCACCCAACACCATCTGACAACTCAACCATGGCTCCCAGTGCCACATCCAATCCCCTCTTGAAATCCTCCAGGGATGGGGACTTCACCACCTCCCTGGGCAGCACATCCCAAGGGCCAATCTCTCTTGCTGGGAAGAACTTTCTCCTCCCCTCCAGCCTAAACTTCCCTGGCACAGCTTGAGACTGTGTCCTCTTGTTCTGGTGCTGGGGGCCTGGGAGAAGAGACCAACCCCCAGCTGGCTACAACCTCCTTCAGGGAGTTGCAGACAGCAAGAAGGTCTCCCTGAGCCTCCTCTTCTCCAGGCTAAGCAACCCCAGCTCCCTCAGCCTCTCCTCACAGGGCTGTGCTCCAGACCCCTCCCCAGCTTTCTTGCCCTTCTCTGGACACCTTCCAGCAGCTCAACATCCTTCCTAAGCTGAGGAGCCCAGAACTGGACACAGGACTCAAGGTGTGGCCTAAGCAGTGCTGAGCACAGGGCACAATGACCTCCCTGCTCCTGCTGGCCACACTGTTCCTGATGCAGGCCAGGATGCCATTGGCCTTCTTGGCCACCTGGGCACAATGCTGGCTCATGTTCAGCCTACCATCAACCAGTACCCCCAGGTCCCTCTCTGCCTGGCTGCTCTCAGCCACTCTGACCCCAGCCTGTAGCACTGCTTGGGGTTGCTGTGGCCAATGTGCAGAACCTGGCACTTGGATGTGTGCAATCTCCTGCCCTTGGACTCTGCCCATCTGTCCAGCCTGGCAAGGTCCCTCTGCAGAGCTCTCCTACCCTCTAACAGATCAACTCCTGCCCCCAGCTTGGTGTCAGCTGCAAATTTACTGATGATGGACTCCATCCCCTCCTCCAGATCATCAAGAAAGATATTGAACAGGCTGGGGCCCAGCACTGATCCCTGGGGACACCACTGGTGCCTGGCTGCCAGCTGGATGTGGCATCATTCACCACCACCCTCTGGGCTCAGCCTCCAGCCAGCTCCTAACCCAAAAGATCAAGGATTAAAGACCTTGTGTCTCTCTGCACCATACATTCCCTGCTGAGCAGGCAATAGGCTACTTGTAAGAGCTCGGGCTCACTAAGTGAACCATTTGCAGCAAAGGCACCTGTCTTCCTTGGCAGCTCACTCTACCAACTACTTAGTCTTACCCCCTTAATGCTGCCACCTCTGAGGACACAGTCTCAAGCTGTGCCAGGGGAAGTTTAGGCTGGAGGGGAGGAGAAAGTTCTTCCCAGCAAGAGAGATTGGCCCTTGGGATGTGCTGCCCAGGGAGGTGGTGGAGTCCCCATCCCTGCAGGTGTTCAATAAAGGTTTGGATGTGGCACTTGGAGCCATGGTTTAGTTGTCAGGAGGTGTTAGGTATTAGGTAATAGGTTGGACTTGATGATCTCTGAGGGCTTTTCCACCCTGGTTGATCTTGTGATTCTGTGTCCAACCCCGCTACAGTCGGCAGGAACACCCCAACTAGATCAGGTTACTCAAGCCCCCTTCAAGCTTCACCTTGAGTATCTCCAGTCATGGGGCCTCCACCACCTCTCTGGGCAACCTGTTCCAGTGTCTCACCACATTCATTGTGCAGAACTTCCCCCTGATGTCCAGCCTAAACCTACCCTGCTCTTGTTTCAAACCATTGCCCCAAGCCCTTGGGAACAGCCCATCCCCAGCTGCCTTGCAGCTCTGGTGAAATGAAGCCATAATCTCAGAGTACATGAAATACTTGTGTTTCCTCATGAGGCACCCAGAGCTAGAAATCAACCTTTTCTGCCATGCAAGGACAGGCCATGTACCCCACTAGTTACAGCTTTCCCTTGCCAGGGACAGGACTGACTCAGACAACAGGGCTCACTGTGCCTGTTTGCTGTATGTCTGAGCATCTCTGGATGCTGCAACCCCCTGGGTGACTGCCAGTGCAGAGCTGAGGGGATACAACAGGGCTCACTGTGCCTGTTTGCTGTATGTCTGAGCATCTCTGGATGCTGCAACCCCCTGGGTGACTGCCAGTGCAGAGCTGAGGGGATATTCTGTACTGTGGCAGGTTCACCATTACAGCCCCTCCTGCTGGGGAGCAGCAGGCTGCTGGGAACAGAAGGATTTAGGAGAGAGAGAGGATTCTGAATACTTACAAAGATGAAGAAATTGAAAAGAAACATCAGGTACTTCATGCAGCTCAGACAGTCTCCCTCCATGGTCTTCAAGGCTCCTTGATCCAATTCTGCCTGCAAAACACCAGCACATCCTCAGCACACTCACTTTTTAATTGGAATGACACCATCCTATCTCCATTTGTATTTCCTGCAAGACCCTGTGGAGCTCATTACACAGAAGAGCTCATTCCTCGCCTGAACAAGGCAACAGGGGCTAGCACGAGATAATGATGGCTGCCAGGTCCTTTTGCTTCCTCCCAGGTCTAAAGGTGTGATCTGACCTGTTATGTAGCACTTAAAACTGTTTCATGGCAGAGCTGAAGCCCAGGAGATACCTTCCCACCAGGTTCCCACATGCAGAAGTGCTCTGGGCTTTGAAGAATACACTCACAAACAATGCCAAGAGCATGACTTACAAATAATGTCATGATGAAACCATTTCAGCCTTGCTAACAGGCTGAAGGCACCTCAGACCCCTGCTGACAAAAACAAGTCTCCTGAAAGGCCACTCCTGACCCACAGAGCAGCCTTTTCCCCTTCCATTTTCCTTTTCAAGCTACACACACACATGCAACAAGTCCAAGTGCCGGGTTCTACACATTGGCCACAACAACCCCAGGCAGTGCTACAGGCTGCGGTCAGAGGGCCTGAGAGCAGCCAGGCAGAAAGGAACCTGGGGATACTGGTTGATAGTAGGCTGAACATGAGCCAGCAGTGTGCCCAGGTGGCCAAGAAGGCCAAGGGCATCCTGGCCTGCATCAGGAAGAGTGTGGCCAGCAGAAGCAGGGAAGTCATTGTGCCCTGTGCTCAGCACTGCTTAGGCCACACCTTGAGTCCTGTGTCCAGTTCTGGGCTCCTCAGGTTAGGAAAGATGTTGAGCTGCTGAAAGGTGTCCAGAGAAGGGCAAGAAAGCTGGGGAGGGGTCTGGAGCACAGCCCTGTGAGGAGAGGCTGAGGGAGCTGGGGTTGCTTAGCCTGCAGAAGAGGAGGCTCAGGGAGACCTTCTTGCTCTCTCCAACTCCCTGAAGGGAGGTTGGAGCCAGGTGGGGGTTGGTCTCTTCTCCCAGGCACCCAGCCCCAGAACAAGAGGACACAGTCTCAAGCTGTGCCAGGGGAGGTTTAGGCTGGAGGGGAGGAGAAAGTTCTTCCCAGCAAAAGAGATTGGCCCTTGGGATGTGCTGCCCAGGAAGGTGGTGGAGTCCCCATCCCTGGAGGTGTTCAAGAGGGGATTGGATGTGGCACTTGGAGCCATGGTTTAGTTGTCAGGAGGTGTTGGGTGACAGGTTGGACTTGATGATCTCTGAGGTCTCTTCCAACCTTACTGATTCTATGATCCTATGATTCAATGCTAAGCAAACACTGACAGTGAGGAGAGCAGAAGGCAGGGGCTGACAGATGCTGACTTGTCCCATCTCAGACCTGTGAGGCACATTTGGTCCTGTCTCAAATGCAGCTCTACTCTTCCTCCCTCCCCCCCCCACCCCTTTTCCTCCCTAATAAGAATTTTAGATTGCAAACAAACAAAAAAGCTAAAAGCTCCCCAGCAGGGTGGTGAGCAGAAAGAGCCCAGCTGCTGTCTCCAGGTCAGAGCAGTCTGCTTTTGAAAGGAGTTGCATTCTTTTCTCCTCTCCAGCCATCATTTCTTCCCTCCCTTCTGAGGTTTGGCCTGCAAGCCTTGCAGCTACCTTGAACGTCTCACATCTAAGGGCACTTGCTCAATCACACCCCCAAAACTGGCTTCCAGAGGTCTCTTTGCTACCACTGACACTGCCCTCTACCCCACACCTGCCCCATACTGGGGGTTAGGAACAAGTTCTGCACCATGAGGGTAGTGGAACACTCTAGGGTGTTGCCCAGGCAGGTAGTTGGGGCCCCATCCCTGGAGATATTCAAAGTGAGACTCAAGAGGGCTCTGGGCAACCTGATCTAGTGGAGGATGTCCCTGCTGATTGCAGAAGGGGTTGGACTGGATGCCCTTTGGAGGTCCCTTCCAACCCAGACCATTCTGTGATGCTATGATTCTGCCCCTTTCACAGTGGATTTGATTGCTCCATTCCTTTTGCCTTGGAGATGGAGACATTGAATCAGAACCAGAATCAGAATCAGTTAACCAGATTGGAAAAGACCTTTGAGATCATCAAGGCCAACCTATCACCCAGCACCATCTGGTCAACTAAACCATGGCACCAAGTGCCTCATCCAGGCTCTTCCCAAACACCTCCAGGGATGGTGACTCCACCACCTCCCTGGGCAGCACATCCCAAGGGCCAATCTCTCTTGCTGGGAAGAACTTCTTCCTAACATCCACCTTAAACCTCCCCTGTGAGCGAGGCTGGACAGGACCTTGGGATGTTGGTGAGTTCAAACACTCCCTGCTTCCAACTTGGACCAAGCCCAAAGCTTGATACAACTTCAAAGCTAGAGCAGGTTGCTCAGGGCCACATGTGGTGGATAAGTCTGGACAGGGTGGAGGCATCCAGGGGGACCTGGCCAGGCTGGAGAGGTGGGGTTAGGAGAACCTCATGAGGTTTAATAAGGCAAAGTGCAAGGTCCTGCACCTAGGTCAGGGCAACCCTCAATATCAATCCAGGCTTTGGGATGATGAGATTGAGAGCAGCCCTGCAGAAAAGGACTTAGTGGTGCTGGTGGGTGAGAAGCTGAACATCAGCCAACAATGGGCACCTGCAGCCCAGCAGGCCAATGGCAGCCTGGGCTGCATCAAAAGAAGTGTGGCCAGCAGATCAAGAGAGGTGATTCTGCCCTCTGCTCTGCTGAGACCTCACCTGGAGAACTGTGTCCAGCTCTGGAGCCCCCAGCACAAGAGAGACAAGGACCTGATGGAGAGGGTCCAGAGGAGGCCACAAACATGGTCAAAGGGCTGGAGCAGCTCTGCTGTGAGAACAGGCTGAAAGAATTGGGGCTGTTCAGCCTGGAGAAAAGAAAGCTTCAGGGAGACCTCATAACTCCATTTCAATATCTGAAGGGGACCTACAGGAAGGCTGCATGGGGATGGTTTAGAAGGGCTTGTAGTGATATGATGAGGGGCAGTGGTTTGGAACTGGAGCAGGGCAGATTTATGTTGGACATCAGGAGGAAGTTCTGCACAAGTATTGCTGAAATCCTGGAACAGGTTGTCCAGGGATGTGGTTGAGGCCCCAGCCCTGGAGACATACAAGGAACAATGCTGAATTGCTGGAAGGTGTCCAGAGAAGGGCAACAAAGATGGGGAGGGGTCTGGAGCACAGCCCTGTGAGGAGAGGCTGAGGGAGCTGGGGTTGCTTAGCCTGGAGAAGAGGAGGCTCAGGGAGACCTTCTTGCTCTCTGCAACTCCCTGATAGGACAAGGGACAGTGCATTGAAGCTTGAGGAGGGGATATTGAGACTGGAGATTAGGAAGACATCTGTTACAGTGAGGGTGGGGAGACACTGGCACAGGCTGCCCAGGGAGGCTGTGGCTGCCTCCTCCCTGCAAGTGTTCAAGGCCAGGCTGGATGAGGCCTGGAGCAACCTGGGTGAGCAGGAGGTGTCCCTGCCCATGGCAGAGGGGTTGGAACTCGATGGCCTTCAAGGTCTCTTCCAACATTCCAACATTCTATGATCTATTCCTGACAACAGTCCCCTGCCAGGTCCTGACCAGCAGGAAAACTGCTGGTCTACAGCTACCTGCAGGGAGGCTGTAGCCAGGTGGGGGTTGGTCTCTTCTCCCAGGCAGGCACCCAGCCCCAGAACAAGAGGACACAGTCTCAAGCTGTGCCAGGGGAGGGTTAGGCTGGAGGTGAGGAAGAAATTCTCCCCAGCAAGAGAGATTTGCCCTTGGGATGTGCTGCCCAGGGAGGTGGTGGAGTCACCATCCCTGGAGGTGTTTAGGAAGAGCCTGGCTGAGGCATTTGGTGCCATGGTTTAGATGATCAGATGGTTTTGGGTGATAGGTTGGACTTGATGATCTCAAAGGCCTTTTCCAACCTGGTCTATTCTATTCTATTCTATTCTATTCTATTCTATTCTATTCTATTCTATTCTATTCTATTCTACTATTCTATTCACACCTTGCTTTTCTCCTGCACACCACAGCTACACCTACCCAGCCTTAACAGAGCTCCAGAAATGTGGTAAGCCAGACTCACCCTCACAAAGCCTGGGATGTGAAGCACAGTCTCTGTCCTAGTCCTTACTGTTCTGTGTGTCCCATGAATCTCCTCCTAGCCAAGCTTGACCTGCAGGAGTACAAGATGCAATTACTGCAGCAGTCAGTAAAAGGCAATCATGTTAAATACACAATTCATTAAAAGACCCTGTCCTGATGAATATGCTCAGGCTAATTGCCACCTTAATTTAGTGTGCATTAGCACTAATGAAGAGCTTCTACTACCCAGTGAGGGAACCAATCCCTCAGAAGCTCTCTAACAACCTTTGGGGTTGTTTGGAAGGCCCACAGACCACATGGAAATCCAGAGTCCCCTTGCACATGCACCACATGCACAACAGGACTAGATCAGTACCAGCTGCAACTTCAGCCTTTGATAGGAGGCCTCGACAAGCTTCAATCTGCTGTGGCTTCACAGCTCATTTACCAGGAAGATGGAAAAGGCAGAGGAAAGGAGGTGGAATGAGCCCTTGGGGAGCTCAGCCCAGCCACTGGACAGAGGCAATGGGCTGAGACATTGGGTGCTGTTCCACCTTTCCCCACCCAGCTCCCACACCATGTTGAGCAAACTCTTTCCAATCTCTCTGCCTCCTTGTCACTGCCTGGGGAGCAGTGAGAGAGAGGAGAGGGGAAGCCACCGCACTGGCAGATAAATTGGTGCAGGCAGAGGAATCTAGGTGCAGACCACCACCATCCCAGAGCTCAAGGCTGTGATCTCACAGAATGCAGCAAGTTGGAAGGGACCCTCAAAGGTTATCTTCTCCAAGCCCCTCACAGTAAGCAGGGACAGTTCCAACTAGATCAGATCATTCAGGGCCTCATCAAACCTGACTTTGAATGTCTCCAGGGATGGAGGCTCAACCACATGCCTGGGCAACCTCTTCCAGCGTTCCACCACCCTCATAGCAGAATCACAGAATCAATAAGGTTGGAAAAGACCTCAGAGATCATCAAGTCCAACCTATCACCCAACACCTCCTGACAACTAAACCATGGCCTCAAGGGCCACATCCAATCCCCTCTTGAACACCTCCAGGGATGGTGACTCCACCACCTCCCTGGGCAGCACATCCCAAGGGCAAATCTCTCTTGCTGGGGAGAATTTCTTCCTCACCTCCAGCCTAACCCTCCCCTGGCACAGCTTGAGACTGTGTCCTCTTGTTCTGGGGCTGGGTGCCTGCCTGGGAGAAGAGACCAACCCCCACCTGGCTACAACCTCCCTGCAGGTAGCTGTAGACCAGCAGTTTTCCTGCTGGTCAGGACCTGGCAGGGGACTGTTGTCAGGAACAGATCATAGAATGTTGGAATGTTGGAAGAGACCTTGAAGGCCATCGAGTTCCAACCCCTCTGCCATGGGCAGGGACACCTCCTGCTAGCCCAGGTTGCTCCAGACCTCATCCAGCCTGGCCTTGAACACTTGCAGGGAGGAGGCAGCCACAGCCTCCCTGGGCAGCCTGTGCCAGTGTCTCCCCACCCTCACTGTAACAGATGTCTTCCTAATCTCCAGTCTCAATATCCCCTCCTCAAGCTTCAATGCACTGTCCCTTGTCCTATCAGGGAGTTGCAGAGAGCAAGAAGGTCTCCCCTGAGCCTCCTCTTCTGCAGGCTAAGCAACCCCAGCTCCCTCAGCCTCTCCTCACAGGGCTGTGCTCCAGACCCCTCCCCATCTTTCTTGCCCTTCTCTGGACACCTTCCAGCAAGTCGACATCCTTCCTAAACTGAGGGGCCCAGAACTGGAGGAGGTGCATTCAACATCTGTTTCCAGCAAACATCTGTGAATGTGCCTTTGCAAAACCACCTCTCATTAAGACTTGTGCCTGGAGAAGTCTATGGCTTGTTGATGGTGGGAAGAGAACAAAGACTTGCAAGGTGGCTGAGGCCATTACCATATAACCCACACCATGAATATTCATAGTCCCTTTGCTTTGCATTAATCCCTTGCATCTAATGTCCTTCCCGTGGCTGTGGACCACCTGCCTCCCCCAGTGATGAGCAGGAATGGCTTTCCTTTGGAAACCTAGAGGGTGCAAACACCTTCAGCTAGTCGACCCATTTTGGCTATCAAGTTCTGAAGTCACCTGCTGAGCTACAGCTGCAGTGGCCTGCGTTGCCAGGCTGTGAGTGAAGGACAGCTTTAGCACCGCAGTGGAACTTCAGAGGGTGCTGCTAGGAGATGTTACAAAAGGCTGAAGGACCTCAGGAACAAGGTTGAAACAATCCTCACTATCAATACAGGCTGGAGGATGAGGTGAGAGAAAAGCAGCCCTGCAGAAAAGGACTTGGTGCTGCTGGTGGATGAGAAGCTGCACATGAGCCAGCAATGGGCACTTGTAGCCCAGAAGGCCAGTGGCAGCCTGGGCTGCATCCAAAGCAGTGTGGCCTGCAGGTCAAGAGAGGTGATTCTGCCCTTCTGCTCTGGTGAGACCTCACCTGCAGTGCTGTGTCCATCTCTGGAGCCCTCCACACAGGAAGGGCATGGACCTGATGGAGAGGCTCCAGAGGACGGCCATGAAAATAATCAGGGGGCTGGAGCAGCTCTGCCAGGAGGCCAGGCTGAGGGAGCTGGGGGTGTTCAGCCTGGAGAAGAGAAGACTCCAGGCAGACCAAAGAGCAGCCTGCCAGGACCTGAAGGGGGCTGCAAGAGGGCTGCAGAGGGACTGTTTGCCTGCAGGGACAGGATGAGAGGCAAGAGTTTGAAACTAGAGGAGAGTTAGATTGGATGTGAGGAACAAGTTCTGCACCATGAGGGTAGTGGAACACTGCAACAGGTTGCCCAGGGAGGTGGTTGGGGCCCCATCCCTAGAGATATTCAAAGTGAGACTCAAGAGGGCTCTGGGCAACCTGCTCTAGTGGAGGATGTCCCTGCTGACTGCAGGGGGTTGGACTGGATGCCCTTTGGAGGCCTCTTCCAGCCCAAAGCGTTCTGTGATTCAGTGGCCTCCAGAGGGGAGCTTGAAGAGCCCTCAGCTAGGACAAGAGACAAGAACCCTTTCTCGTGGGGGAGAGCAGCCCCTTTTTGGCAGTCAGAGCCTTTGTTATGTTTCCCTGGGTGGGGGTGTGTGGACACTCCAGCCTGTATTTTGGACATGCTCCTGTGAGACAATTTCTCCAGTGGTCCTGTCCTGCAATGGCACAGTCCTGGGACAAGCTGCTGACAGGAGAAGACGTCTCCCCTCGGGAAGCAGAGCTGACAGTGTGCTGTCTAAACCTCTCATTAGGAAAACAAGCAGAGAGATGGGACTCCTGCTCCCACTGCCTGCACCTCTAATCAGTTCCCCACAGCTCTCCAAGGGCTGTGTGGGAGAGCAATTCAGTAAGTTTTTTTATTCTTCTTCTTCTTCAGTCACAATATTTGGAAGAAATTACAGCTCCACTGAGGAGGAAGAGCTGCAGTGTTCTCCAAGGCAGCTCCAGGGGGACCACAGAGCAGCCCCCCAGTACCTGAAGTGGGCTCCTTCCTGGAGGTAGTGGTTGACAGTAGGCTGAACATGAGCCAGCAGTGTGCCCAGGGGGCCAAGAAGGCCAAGGGCATCCTGGCCTGCATCAGCAACAGTGTGGCCAGCAGGAGCAGGGAGGTCATTGTGCCCTGTGCTCAGCACTGCTTAGGCCACACCTTGAGTCCTGTGTCCAGTTCTGGGCTCCTCAGTTTAGGAAAGATGTTGAGTTGCTGGAAGGTGTCCAGAGAAGGGCAAGAAAGCTGGGGAGGGGTCTGGAGCACAGCCCTGTGAGGAGAGGCTGAGGGAGCTGGGGTTGCTTAGCCTGGAGAAGAGGAGGCTCAGGGGAGACCTTCTTGCTCTCTCCAACTCCCTGAAGGGAGGTTGTAGCCAGGTGGGGGTTGGTCTCTTCTTCCAGGCACCCAGCACCAGAACAAGAGGACACAGTCTCAAGCTGTGCCAGGGGAGGTTTAGGCTGGAAGGGAGGAGAAAGTTCTTCCCAGCAAGAGAGGTTGGTCATTGGGATGTGCTGCCCAGGGAGGTGGTGGAGTCACCATCCCTGGAGGTGTTTAGGAAGAGCCTGGATGGTGCCATGGTTTAGTTGATCAGATGGTGTTGGGTGATAGGTTGGACCTTTTCCAACCTGATTAATTCTGTATTCTGTATCCTGTATAGGAGGGATGCAGAGGAACCTTTGACAAGGGCTTGTAGTGATAGGACAAGAGGGAATGGATTGAAGCTGGGAGAGGGCAGATTGAGACTGGAGATTAGGACGAAATTCTTTCCAGTGAGGGTGGTGAGACTCTGGCATAGGTTGCCCAGGGAGGCTGAGGATATCCCTTCCCTAGAAGTATTCAAGGCCAGGCTGGATGAGGCCTTGAGCAACCTGGGCTGGTGGGAAGTTTCCCTGCCCATGGCAGGGGTGGTAGAACTGGATGATCTTTACGGTCCCTTCCAAGCCACCCCGTTCTGTGCTTCTGTGAGTCTGTGACTGCTGCAGTAGGTGCCAGCAGGTGCTGTGTCAGAAGGGATGCAAGAGCAGGTGTGGTGCCAAGCGAGAGCAGCGCTCCATCCTGCTCCGTGGCCCTGGAGGGGAGGGAGTCCATGCCAGACAGCTTCTGGCTAATAGCAACGATTTTGTCATTAGGGAGGAGTGCAGAAAGTGCCAGACCAGCAGGGCTGATTGTCACCCAGCAAGCTGCTGCCTTAAATTACAGTCGCTGGGGAAGCAGAATGCAAGCTGCAGCATTGGCCAAGGCTCCACCCGTGGGGCTGGGCCAGTGAAAGCCACCCTGGCTCAGCTGGGCAAGCAGCTGTGCTTGGCACATGTTGTTCCTCCAGCCCTGCCTGCCTTGCCTCAAAGCTGGGCATCCGCTTCTGCTCGTCTTCACTGCTTTTAGGGAGGCTCTTTGTGAGGAGCAGGCTCTGAGGAAGGAGAAGCAGCCAAACCCATGACTCCTGCTGGTCTTGGGCAGCAAGGAGGAGAGCTGGATCACAGGATCACAAAGGATGTTAGGGGTTGGAAGGGACCTCTAGATCATCAAGTCCAATCCCCTTGCCAGAGCAGGACCACAGAATCCAGCACAGGTCACACAGGAGCACATCCTCATGGGTCTTTAAAGTCTCCAGAGAAGGAGGCTCCACAACCTCTCTGGGCAGCCTGCTCCAGGCCTCTGGGACCCCCACAGTGAAGAAGTTTCTCCTCATGTTGAGGTGCAACCTGCTGTGCTGGAGTTTATATCCATTGCCCCTTGTCCTGTCCCAGGGTGCAACTGAGCAGAGCCTTTCCCCACCCAAGGTTTAGGCTGGATGTTAGGAAGAAGTTCTTCCCAGCAAGAGAGATTGGCCCTTGGGATGTGCTGCCCAGGGAGGTGGTGGAGTCACCATCCCTGGAGGTGTTTAGGAAGAGCCTGGCTGAAGCACTTGGTGCCATGGTTTAGTTGATCAGATGGTGCTGGGTGATAGGTTGGGCTTGATGATCTCAAAGGTATTTTCTAACCTGGTTAATTCGATTCTATTCAAATATATTCTATTCTATTCTATTCTATTCTATTCTATTCTATTCTATTCTATTCTATTCTATTCCTTTCTAATCTATTCAAAAGCCATGTGGATGTGGTGCTGTGGGACATGGTTTAGTGGTGGGGGCTTACCAGTCGTCATGGGACTGTGAGCTTTAAGGGCACAGCTGGACTTGATGATCTCAACGGTCTCTGCCAAGCTCCACACTCCTTTGATCGTATGACCTCTGCAGAGCCCTGGTCAGATCAACATCACTCGAGTAAAGAGTGAAACGTGTGCTGCTCCCGGGCTGCAGCCCGGCACAAGCTGCCAGCCCCATGAATCATCCTGCAGCCGTTGCTCCTCACAACCCACTAGTGTCCCTGGAGTTCCATCGTGCCTGAGAAGCGGAGTCACTGCTGCGACACAGCCACATTCCCTGCCTGTAAATCCCATTAGACTCCCAAGTGCACCTCGGGTAGCAGGAATTGTCCCCTGCGGAGAGCAGCGACCGGGGACCCGCACAAGGCCACGCAACCAGATACTAAATTACAGTCAATCTCCCTCCTCTTTAGCTGCATTAAAATGCTAATGCCACTGTAATGTGGGACCATTTACCAGCGATGGATGCCTCCTCTAGCAAGGCTGAAGCAAATGAGGTGGTTGCACTGCCTGAGAGCATTTAATTCCTCAGCACAGTTGAGCGAGCAAAGCCCTCTGGGGCACCTAATACCTTCACACAATCATCTGATGGCTTTTCAGAGCACTAAAATCCTATGAGGCTTTGGAAGGTGTTTAAACCAATCTGAGCTGCTGTGAAAACCACTCTCTGTTTCCTGCCCAAGCACAGCCTCGGGGACAACTGGGACACATCCCTTCATGACTCTTGCCTGTCTTTCTGGGGTTGTTTAACCTGGAAAAAAGAAGGCTGAGGAGAGACCTTCTCACTCTCCTACAGCTCCCTACAGCTCGTCCATCATCAATAAATTTGCAGCTGACACCAAGCTGGGGGCAGGAGCTGATCTGTTAGAGGGCAGGAGAGCTCTGCAGAGGGACCTTGCCAGGCTGGACAGATGGGCAGAGTCCCAGGGCATGAGACTGAACACATCCAAGTGCCAAGTTCTACACATTGGCCACAACAACCCCAGGCAGTGCTACAGGCTGGGGGCTGACAGCTTGGCCAGGAGTTTGCTGTGGGGGACGGTGTCCAAGGCCTTGCTGAAGCCCAGGCAGACTACATCCACAGCCTGCTCCACATCCCCCAGGCAGTCACCTGGGCATAGAAGGAGATCAGGTTGGTCAGGCAGGACCTGCCCCTCCTGAATCCATGCTGGCTGGGGCTGATCCTGAATTGTAGAGAGTGAAGAGGTCTCCCCTCAGCCTCCTCTTCTGAAGGCTAAACAACTCCAGTTCCCTCAGCTGTTCCTCACACAGCTTTACACAAATCAGCTCTCTGAGCAGCAATGGCACTGCAGACAGAGCCAACACATCTGATGGGCTGCAGCTCTTTTAAGTTCTGCTCCTTACAGGAAAGCCCTGGGATAGTTCTGAGGTGTATTTTCCCCTTGCATTCTGAACCACATGGCACTGGCCTTCTGTCTTTCTAAGCAGATGACCCAAAGGTAACTTGCACTGATAATGCCACAACATGAATTGCATTCAGAGGATTAAATGAAACAAAGCTGGCAGTGGAACGGATGTGCTGGATCTCCTGACTTACAGTACACCCCTCTGCTCATTAGCCCATGCCAAGAACAGTCCCGAACCCACGGAGGAGCAGATCACTTCTGGCTCACAAGTTGCAGTCTTTGACAGGCACCACAGAATGTTAGGGGCTGGAAGGGACCTCCAGAGATCATCCAGTCCAACCCCCCTTGCCAGAGCAGCATCACCTAGGGCAGGCTGCACAGGAACACATCCAGGCAGGTGCTGAAAGTCTCCAGAGAAGGAGACTCCACAACCTCTCTGGGAGCTTGTTCCAGGGCTCCAGCACCCTCACCATACAGAAGTGTCTCCTCATGTTGAGGTGGAAGCTCCTGGGTTCCAGCGTGTACCCATTGCTCCTTGTCATACCACCAGGCACCACTGAAAAGAGCCTGGCACCTTCCTCTTGGCACCCACCCCTCAGATATTGATAGACATTGATCAGATACCCTCTCTCCCTCCTCTTCTCAAGACTACACAGCCCCAGGTGTCTCAGTCTTCTCCCAGGCAGAAGTCTCTTTACCAGACCAGAGGAGAGGTGTCCAAAAATCTTTCCCTTCAGGACAGAATCGATGTCACCCTCCTCAGTGCACCACGGGGCTGCACCACAGTACAAGTCCAGTGCCGAAACCACCCCCTGCTCACGAGGCACTCCAGAGGCTTGGGGCATCTACCTGCCACATTCCTCCTGAGCCCCTTTATAGCAGCTGGCTCCTTGGTGGGTGCTCTTTTCTGTCCCCTCTCACTACAGCCTTGCTTTTGTGGACCTCCTCAGTTGGTGGCATTCAGGGCTGCTTTGAAAGATGCAGAAACACAGCTCAGAAAGATTGGGCAGTTGCTGTGGCAACCTTGTCCTCCTCAGACCAGGTTTTTCCAGTGCATTAAGAAGTTTCTGGATACTTTGCAGGCTTCAGAGAAACAAGGCAGAGGAAGCAAATGATTGATTTTGAAGTGAGGAAGCAATCGAAACAGATTACTGTGAGCCTCAGGGCCTTGTCCCATCAAAAAGATGGTGATGATGATGATGATGATGAAGAAGATGATGATGATGACTCCTTAGCAAAGAAAGGCAGAGGCACATGGAGTGAGAACCCCCTCATTTTATCCTCTGATAATGTAGAATAGAATAGAATAGAATAGAATAGAATAGAATAGAATAGAATAGAATAGAATAGAATAGAATAGAATAAATAGAATTAACCAGGTTGGAAAAGACCTTTGAGATCACCAGGTCCAACCTATCACCCAACACCATCTGATCAACTGAGCCATGGCACCAAGTTCTTCAGCCAGGCTCTTCCTAAACACCTCCAGGAATGGTGACTCCACCACCTCCCTGGGCAGCACATCCCAATGACCAACCTCTCTTGCTGGGAAGAATTTCTTCCTAACCTCCAGCCTAAACCTCCCCTGGCACAGCTTGAGACTGTGTCCTCTTGTTCTGGGGCTGGGTGCCTGGGAGAAGAGACCAACCCCCACCTGGCTACAACCTCCCTTCAGGGAGTTGGAGAGAGCAAGAAGGTCTCCCCTGAGCCTCCTCTTCTCCAGGCTAAGCAACCCCAGCTCCCTCAGCCTCTCCTCACAGGGCTGTGCTCCAGACCCCTCCCCAGCTTTCTTGCCCTTCTCTGGACACCTTCCAGCAGCTCAACATCTTTCCTAAGCTGAGGAGCCCAGAACTGGACACAGGACTCAAGGTGTGGCCTAAGCAGTGCTGAGTTCAGGGGCAGAATGACTTCCCTGCTCCTGCTGGCCACACTGTTGCTGATGCAGGCCAGGATGCCCTTGGCCTTCTTGGCCCCCTGGGCACACTGCTGGCTCATGTTCAGCCTACTGTCAACCACTGCCCCCAGGTCCCTTTCTGCCTCAGATCAGAAAGGTAACTCTTTTGTTGTTGTTCTCAGGGCCTTTTCATCAGGTGGAGGTGGGGAAAAAGAAGCCCACCCTTTAACCTTTTAAGAAAGAAAACCCAAAGAGAAGCTTTTAAGAAAGAAAACCCAAAGAGAAGTTTGACTGCAGTCACTATTTCACCAAAGACTGAAGGATAAAGTATCTTTCTTCAAGGGAAGTGCCCACACAGATGGGAAACCAAACCAGTCAGCTTGCTCAGGTTTAGTCAGTCTGGAAAAGGAAAGCTTGTGTTAAAAACCCAACAACCCAGGTTTTAAATGAAGGATCTCAGTAATATGGAATAAATCAGACAAAAAAGTACTGCTGGCACCCTGAGAAGTAGCTTTACTCATCAGATCCCGGACAGAACAGAGTCACGGAATGGTAGGGGTTGGAAGGCACCTCCAGAGATCATCTAGTCCAACATCCCTGTGTGGTGAAGGCACATTCTGCCCAGATACTAGATCTGGTCCCAGCATGTGGACAGGTTTCCCCTCCTTCAGGAGGAAGACAAAAGCCAAGGCATTAGCCAGGCCAGCACGCACCCAGCGCATGCAGTGCTCGTGCAATTACCAAGTATGGCATAATTCCAGCTTCACGCTGTCTATAGGCTGAAGCCAGTTGTCTATGAGAGTGCCCATTGGTCAAACCCAGCCTCGAGGAATCTGTAAGTATCACCCCTGCTGGTAAACAAGTTGCCCCCTCTTTCACTTTGTCTCTGTGCTTGCTGGAGAGAGCAGCTCTCGAGCCACCGCCTCTGCCATTGAGCTCGTTGTTGTTAGCTTCTCTCATCCATGCACGCGTACTGAAGCCTCTGCATCGTGAGCAGCACTCTGATCGTGAGGATCACCCCAGAGGGAGGGCCTTCGCTGAGCCCGAGCAGCCAGCGTCGCCACAGCCAGTCGTACCGACCGGGAGAGCCACCGTGCTGCCGGAGGACTGGACCAGCCCCCGAGGGTACGATCTGCCCAGCTGTCGGGGAGAAGGGACTTAATAGAGACTAAGTCCGCATATGCCTAGCCCCGCCATGGCGGGAGGAGAGCCGCCACGTGTGCCGCTCTGAGCCCTGTAACCTCAGGGAAGACTAAAGCACTGTTGGTGCCTATACTGCACCGAACCCGGGACCATTCCGAGCGTCCTGCTGTTCCTTTAAGCCCAGTGACCGAGAAGCTGCAGCTCAGCGCAGCTGCATTCTCTCTCCGAGGCTGTTTACACCAGCCCCGAGACTCGTTGCCACGGGGCCGACCCCATAGCTATTGTTTGCTGTCATAGAATCATAGAATCATAGAATCAGTCAGGGTTGGAAGGGACCACAAGGATCATCTAGTTCCAACCCCCTGCCATGGGCAGGGACACCCCACACTACATCAGGCTGCCCACAGCCTCAGCCAGCCTGGGCTTAAACACCTCCAGGGACGGGGCCTCAACCACCTCCCTGGATAACCCATTCCATGGCTTCACCACTCTCATGGTGAAGAACTTCCTCCTCCCCTCCAGCCTGAATCTCCCCACCTCCAGCTTCATTCCATTCCCCCTACTCCTATCACTACCTGATGTCCTGAGAAGTCCCTCCCCAGCCTTCTTGTAGCCCCCTTCAGATACTGGAAGGCCACAATGAGGTCACCTGGGAGCCTTCTCTTCTCCAGACTGAACAGCCCCAACTCCTTCAGTCTGTCCTCATAGGAGAGGTGCTCCAGCCCTCTGATCATCCTCGTGGCCCTTCTCTGGACACGCTCCAGCACGTCCACATCCCTCCTGTAATAGGGGCTCCAGAACTGGAGGCAGTACTCCAGGTGGGGTCTCACCAGAGCTGAGTAGAGGGGGAGAAGCACCTCCCTTGACCTGCTGGCCACACTTCTCCTGATGCAGCCCAGGCTCTGATTGGCTTTCTGGGCTGCAAGTGCACATTGAGAGCTCCTGTTGAGCTTCTCGTCCACCAGCACCCCCAAGTCTCTCTCCTCAGGGCTGCTCTCCAGCCAGTCCCTGCCCAGCCTGGATTTGTGCCTGGGATTGCCTCGACCCAGCTGCAGGACCCTGCCCTTGTCTTGTTGAAGCTCATGAGGTTGGCTTGTGCCCACCTCTCCAGCCTGTCCAGGTCCCTCTGGATGGATCCCTTCCCTCCAGCGTGTCCACTGCACCACACAGCTTGATATAAAACATAGAAATAGTCTGTAGATAGTTTAACTGAGTTCTAATCATAACACTAAGCCACTTATGGAATGTATTTCACGAAAGTGCACTAGAACATGTATATAAGTTGTGGACTCATTGGTTATTAATAATGTGATAATTAATTAAAAATACTATTTTCATAATTCATATTTCATGTTCATAAATTTAATAACCTCTTCACAACACCCTGCCAAAGATTCACCTGAATCAGGGTGTGCAGGAACGTGTCCAGGTGAGTTTTCAAAGTCTCCAGGAAATGAGACCCCATAGCCTCTCTGGGCAGCCTGTTCCAGTGCTCCACCACACTCAGAGTTGTTTCTCTTATGTTTAACTGAAGCCTCCAGATCAGATCCCCTCTCAACCTTCTCTTCTCAAGGCTAAACAGCCCCAGGTCTCTCAGCCGCTCATCATAGGAGAGATGCTTTAGTCCCTTAATAACCTATGTGGCCCTCTCTTGGACTCTCTCTAGTAGTTCCCTGTCTCTCTTGAACGGGGGAGCCCAGAACTGGACACAATAGTCCAGGTGTGGTCTCACCAGGGTGGAGTAGAGAGGGAGAACTTCCCTTCAACCTGCTGGTCATGTTCTTCTTAACGTACCCCAGAAGGCCATTGACCTTCTTGGCCACAGTCTGCTGTTTGTGATTGACGGTGCTCCAGGTTTTGCCCCAGGCCATACCCAGACTGCTGGCAAGTGGTGCTGGTGGTGAAGTTTCCACTGCCTTATGTGGCACTTTGATTGCAACAGAGCTAAAAGCCTGAACCACTTCACAGGGGATATCATCCTCCCACCAGAGCTTGCAGCCTTGAAACGCAGCCTGCCTGGAGAGGCTCTTCAGCACTCTATGAAATAGCCTTGTGGATAGATGGCTTCTGCATTTCAGGCCTCCCAAACAGGCATCCTGGGTAGGATCAACACCAAGCTGTGCCTGTGTTGTGTGCTTGGACGTGCTTTAACCCCAGCCAGCCCCCTCAGCACCTCTGTAGCCTCTGCTGGACTCTCTCCAGTAGTTCCCTGTCTCTCCTCAACCGAGGAGCCCACAATTAGACCCAGGCCTCCAGATGTCTGCTCCCTAGGGCACAGTAGAGGGGCAGAAGAACCTCCCTTGACCTGCTGGCCACACTTCTCTTCAGGTACCCCAGGATCCCATTGGCCTTCTTGGCCATGCGGGCACATTGCTGGCTCATGGTGCACTTGTTGTCCACCAGCACTCCCAGGTCCTTCTCTGGCAGGAGCTCCTTTCCAGCAGGTCAACCCTTAATCTGTACTGGTGCAAGGGGTGATTCCTCCCCAGGTGCAGGATTCTACTCCTGCCCTGTTGAAGTCCATGGGGTTCACCTCTGCCCAGCTCTGCAGCCTGTCTAGATCTCACTGAATGCAGCACAGCCTTCTGGTCCATCAGCCACCCCTCCCAGCTCTGCATCATCACCCAACTTGCTAAGAGTGCACTCTGTCCCTTCATTCAGGTTGTTTATGAAGACACTGAGCAAGAATGAACCCAGAACTGACCCCTGGGGAACAGCAGGAGCCACAGGCTTCCAACTATACCCTGCACCATTGATCACAACTGATCTTGTAGAGGTTTTTAACAAAAGAAATCATAATGCATCCCAGAGGGGCGTGGATCCTAAGCACAACAGGAAACTCTTTCTCCTACAGGGCTCCCAGCTGAGAGAGACTGCTTTATTTAGGAAAGAAATACATTTCACGAGCTATAGGTACACCCAGGAGAAATGGAGTGCACCAGAGGTCATGAGAAATGACCTAGGGAAGGCAGACATAAAGTCCAAGTCACCTGCTCATAGCCAAAGAGGTAGACATCTCCTGTAGATTCCATGTGCACATCTAGACTACATCTCACCTCAATCGGCACCTTTAACTTACTCTGAGCCTTCAAACTGCAGCTGATGTGGTCTGAAAGGTAAATGTGACTGATCTCCACCACACCTGTCCCAACTCAGGTGTGAACATCCAACCATCCAATGTCTTTTGCTACAGATATTTCTGTAGCAGAGAGCTACAGAAAGGAGTAGAGAGAGAACCATGACCACAGCTCACAAAAGAGCTTCAGAGAGAACCATAGAACAATTTTGGCTGGAGAAGAGACCTTTAAGATCCTCAAGTCCAACCACTTGAGGACTGCCAGGTCACCACTAAACCATGTCCCTCAGCACCACATCACCATGGCTGTTAAACCTCTCCAGGGATGATGACTCCACCATTTCCCTGGGCAGCCTTTTCCAGGACTAAACAACCCTTCCAGTGAAGAAATGGTTCCTAATGTCCAACCTAAAAATCACCTGGCACAACTTGAAGCCATTTCTTCTTGACCTGTCACTTGTTACTAGGAAGAAGAGACCAACTCCCACCTCACTCTGACCTCAGGGAGCTTTAGAGAGAGATCTCCACTCAGCATCCTTTCCTCCAGGCAAAACAACTCCAGCTCTGCCAGCTGCTCCTCAGAAGACCCTTCACCTGCTTTGTCGCCTTTCTCTGGACATGCTCCAGCACCTCAATGTCCTTCTTAGAGTGAGGTGCTCAAAACTGAACCCAGTATTTGCCTCACCAGTACCCAATGCAGAGGGACCACCACCTCTCCAGTCCTGCTGGCCACACTGACTAGCTCAAGATGCGCTTCAGGAAAAGCAGCTGGAGCTAACAAATGCCACAACCTTGGCACGTGTGTTCCTCAAGGCTCTTTCTCCAGAAGAGGTAGAATTGAAGCACTCTTGCAGCCCAGAAAGCAAGAGAAGCATAGCCAGCAGGGCCAGGGAGGGGATTTGCCCCCTCTTACTCTGCTCTGGTGAGACCCCACCTGCAGCACTGGGTCCAGTTCTGGAGCCCCTGTTACAGGAAGGATCTGGAGGTGCTGGAAGGTGTCCAGAGAAGGGCCACGAGGAGGAGCAGAGGGCTGGAGCTGCTCTGCTGTGAGGACAGACTGAGGGAGTTGGGGTTGTGCAGTCTGGAGAGGAGAAGGCTCCCAGGAGACCTCACTGTAGTACTGCAGTATCTGAAGGGAGATCCAAGAAAGCTGGAGAGGAACTTTTGATGGTGTCAGAGAGGGATAGGTCTGGGGGGATGGAGCAAAACTAGAAGTGGGGAGATTCAGATTGGATGTTAGGAAGAAGTTCTTCCCCATGAGGGTGGTGAGAGCCTGGCACAGGTTGCCCAGGGAGGTGGTGGAAGCCTCATGCCTGAAGGTGTTTGCAGCCAGGCTGGATGTGGCTGTGAGCAACCTGCTGTGGTGTGAGGTGCCCATGGCAGGGGGGTTGGAGCTGGCTGATCCTTGAGGTGCCTTCCAACCCTGACAATTCTGTGATTCTGTGATTCACTGTGGCACCAATCAGGTGCCAGGCAGACAAAAGACCCCCAGGACAACTCACAGGTAGATGACAGCAGTAGAGGGGCCGATGGAGACAGGAGGCAGGGCGTGCAGGCTGGCTCCCAGCTGCTCTTGCTCTCCCAGCGGATCACAGATGCCGCGGCACGGCACGCCAGGGCACGCTGCTGAGCTCACTGCTCTCTCACCACCTCATTTTTCTCTCCAGCTGAACTTGTTTTATCAGTGCACAGTTCACTGTCCCCTTTGCCTGTTGTCCTCTCCGGTGGCAAGGCAAAGAGGACAGGCGGCACAGCTGGTTACTGCTGCTGGGGCAGACATTAAGAAGGGGCTTGTTCCGGAACGTGCCAGGGCTTTTCCTCGCCATCCACACAGGCTGCTAATGATCACCCTAATAGCTTCTCCCTCTGAAGTCGTAATAAGCTTACAAATGAAGCCATTCAAGCAGATATTACAAAGCCAGGGATGCTCCCCTGCTCACAGCCTTTATGGAAAGCTCTCAGCGTTTGTTCTGCCGCCGCACAGCCGCAATTAGGAGGCGCGGCTGGGAGCCAGCTCAGCTGCCGGCGAGCTGCGAGCCAGGGGCACCATAGCAACACAGCCCCTGCTCCCAGCAGCCGGCACAGCAGCCTGCCCGCCTGCCAGCGAGCCAGCCTGGCACACTGCACCGCTTCTGGGCACTGGATTGGGAGGAGTGGCTGACGCCCTGCTGCCAGCCACTGAGAGCTGGAGGGCTGTGTGGAGAAGAGCTTCATGAAGTTCAGCAAGGGCAATGGTAGGGTCCTGCACCTGGGGAGGAATTACCCCTTGCACCAGTACAGATTAAGGGTTGACCTGCTGGAAAGGAGCTCCTGCCAGAGAAGGACCTGGGAGTGCTGGTGGACAACAAGTGCACCATGAGCCAGCAATGTGCCCGCATGGCCAAGAAGGCCAATGGGATCCTGGGGTACCTGAAGAGAAGTGTGGCCAGCAGGTCAAGGGAGGTTCTTCTGCCCCTCTACTGTGCCCTAGGGAGCAGACATCTGGAGGCCTGGGTCTAATTGTGGGCTCCTCGGTTGAGGAGAGACAGGGAACTACTGGAGAGAGTCCAGCAGAGGCTACAGAGGTGCTGAGGGGGCTGGCTGGGGTTAAAGCACGTCCAAGCACACAACACAGGCACAGCTTGGTGTTGATCCTACCCAGGATGCCTGTTTGGGAGGCCTGAAATGCAGAAGCCATCTATCCACAAGGCTATTTCATAGAGTGCTGAAGAGCCTCTCCAGGCAGGCTGCGTTTCAAGGCTGCAAGCTCTGGTGGGAGGATGATATCCCCTGTGAAGTGGTTCAGGCTTTTAGCTCTGTTGCAATCAAAGTGCCACATAAGGCAGTGGAAACTTCACCACCAGCACCACTTGCCAGCAGTCTGGGTATGGCCTGGGGCAAAACCTGGAGCACCGTCAATCACAAACAGCAGACTGTGGCCAAGAAGGTCAATGGCCTTCTGGGGTACGTTAAGAAGAACATGACCAGCAGGTTGAAGGGAAGTTCTCCCTCTCTACTCCACCCTGGTGAGACCACACCTGGACTATTGTGTCCAGTTCTGGGCTCCCCCGTTCAAGAGAGACAGGGAACTACTAGAGAGAGTCCAAGAGAGGGCCACATAGGTTATTAAGGGACTAAAGCATCTCTCCTATGATGAGCGGCTGAGAGACCTGGGGCTGTTTAGCCTTGAGAAGAGAAGGTTGAGAGGGGATCTGATCTGGAGGCTTCAGTTAAACATAAGAGAAACAACTCTGAGTGTGGTGGAGCACTGGAACAGGCTGCCCAGAGAGGCTATGGGGTCTCATTTCCTGGAGACTTTGAAAACTCACCTGGACACGTTCCTGCACACCCTGATTCAGGTGAATCTTTGGCAGGGTGTTGTGAAGAGGTTATTAAATTTATGAACATGAAATATGAATTATGAAAATAGTATTTTTAATTAATTATCACATTATTAATAACCAATGAGTCCACAACTTATATACATGTTCTAGTGCACTTTCGTGAAATACATTCCATAAGTGGCTTAGTGTTATGATTAGAACTCAGTTAAACTATCTACAGACTATTTCTATGTTTTATATCAAGCTGTGTGGTGCAGCAGACAGCTGGAGGGAAGGGATCCATCCAGAGGGACCTGGACAGGCTGGAGAGGTGGGCACAAGCCAACCTCATGAGCTTCAACAAGACAAGGGCAGGGTCCTGCAGCTGGGTCGAGGCAATCCCAGGCACAAATCCAGGCTGGGCAGGGACTGGCTGGAGAGCAGCCCTGAGGAGAGAGACTTGGGGGTGCTGGTGGACGAGAAGCTCAACATGAGCTCTCAGTGTGCACTTGCAGCCCGGAAAGCCAATCAGAGCCTGGGCTGCATCAGGAGAAGTGTGGCCAGCAGGTCAAGGGAGGTGCTTCTCCCCCTCTACTCAGCTCTGGTGAGACCCCACCTGGAGTACTGCCTCCAGTTCTGGAGCCCCTATTACAGGAGGGATGTGGACGTGCTGGAGCGTGTCCAGAGAAGGGCCACGAGGATGATCAGAGGGCTGGAGCACCTCTCCTGTGAGGACAGACTGAAGGAGTTGGGGCTGTTCAGTCTGGAGAAGAGAAGGCTCCCAGGTGACCTCATTGTGGCCTTCCAGTATCTGAAGGGGGCTACAAGAAGGCTGGGGAGGGACTTCTCAGGACATCAGGTAGTGATAGGAGTAGGGGGAATGGAATGAAGCTGGAGGTGGGGAGATTCAGGCTGGAGGGGAGGAGGAAGTTCTTCCCCATGAGAGTGGTGAAGCCATGGAATGGGTTATCCAGGGAGGTGGTTGAGGCCCCGTCCCTGGAGGTGTTTAAGCCCAGGCTGGCTGAGGCTGTGGGCAGCCTGATGTAGTGTGGGGTGTCCCTGCCCATGGCAGGGGTTGGAACTAGATGATCCTTGTGGTCCCTTCCAACCCTGACTGATTCTATGATTCTATGATTCTATGACAGCAAACAATAGCTATGGGGTCGGCCCCGTGGCAACGAGTCTCGGGGCTGGTGTAAACAGCCTCGGGAGAGAATGCAGCTGCGCTGAGCTGCAGCTTCTCGGTCACTGGGCTTAAAGGAACAGCAGGACGCTCGGAATGGTCCCGGGTTCGGTGCAGTATAGGCACCAACAGTGCTTTAGTCTTCCCTGAGGTTACAGGGCTCAGAGCGGCACACGTGGCGGCTCTCCTCCCGCCATGGCGGGGCTAGGCATATGCGGACTTAGTCTCTATTAAGTCCCTTCTCCCGACAGCTGGGCAGATCGTACCCTCGGGGGCTGGTCCAGTCCTCCGGCAGCACGGTGGCTCTCCCGGTCGGTACGACTGGCTGTGGCGACGCTGGCTGCTCGGGCTCAGCGAAGGCCCTCCCTCTGGGGTGATCCTCACGATCAGAGTGCTGCTCACGATGCAGAGGCTTCAGTACGCGTGCATGGATGAGAGAAGCTAACAACAACGAGCTCAATGGCAGAGGCGGTGGCTCGAGAGCTGCTCTCTCCAGCAAGCACAGAGACAAAGTGAAAGAGGGGCAACTTGTTTACCAGCAGGGGTGATACTTACAGATTCCTCGAGGCTGGGTTTGGCCAATGGGCACTCTCATAGACAACTGGCTTCAGCCTATAGACAGCGTGAAGCTGGAATTATGCCATACTTGGTAATTGCACGAGCACTGCATGCGCTGGGTGCGTGCTGGCCTGGCTAATGCCTTGGCTTTTGTCTTCCTCCTGAAGGAGGGGAAACCTGTCCACATGCTGGGACCAGATCTAGTATCTGGGCAGAATGTGCCTTCACCACACAGGGATGTTGGACTAGATGATCTCTGGAGGTGCCTTCCAACCCCTACCATTCCGTGACTCTGTTCTGTCCGGGATCTGATGAGTAAAGCTACTTCTCAGGGTGCCAGCAGTACTTTTTTGTCTGATTTATTCCATATTACTGAGATCCTTCATTTAAAACCTGGGTTGTTGGGTTTTTAACACAAGCTTTCCTTTTCCAGGCTGACTAAACCTGAGCAAGCTGACTGGTTTGGTTTCCCATCTGTGTGGGCACTTCCCTTGAAGAAAGATACTTTATCCTTCAGTCTTTGGTGAAATAGTGACTGCAGTCAAACTTCTCTTTGGGTTTTCTTTCTTAAAAGCTTCTCTTTGGGTTTTCTTTCTTAAAAGGTTAAAGGGTGGGCTTCTTTTTCCCCACCTCCACCTGATGAAAAGGCCCTGAGAACAACAACAAAAGAGTTACCTTTCTGATCTGAGGCAGAAAGGGACCTGGGGGTACTGGTTGACAGTAGGCTGAACATGAGCCAGCAGTGTGCCCAGGGGGCCAAGAAGGCCAAGGGCATCCTGGCCTGCATCAGCAACAGTGTGGCCAGCAGGAGCAGGGAAGTCATTCTGCCCCTGAACTCAGCACTGCTTAGGCCACACCTTGAGTCCTGTGTCCAGTTCTGGGCTCCTCAGCTTAGGAAAGATGTTGAGCTGCTGGAAGGTGTCCAGAGAAGGGCAAGAAAGCTGGGGAGGGGTCTGGAGCACAGCCCTGTGAGGAGAGGCTGAGGGAGCTGGGGTTGCTTAGCCTGGTGGGAGGATGATATCCCCTGTGAAGTGGCTCAGGCTTTTAGCTCTGTTGCAATCAAAGTGCCACATAAGGCAGTGGAAACTTCACCACCAGCACCACTTGCCAGCAGTCTGGGTATGGCCTGGGGCAAAACCTGGAGCACCATCAATCTTAAACACAGGGAAGAGCTGGCAGGCACTGACAGGGCACCACAGGGACTCTGAACTGAGACAGCAAATATAACTTTGGAAGTGCTCTGAATGCTGATGGATTTTCTTTTCCTCAGCCTTCACTGGTATTTTACCTGCTGGAAGGTGGACTCCCTACTAAAGGCAGCACCTGAGATTATCTCCTGAGCTCTGCTTGGAGCTCATTTTACAGCCTAGCTGCAGCACCTTAGAAAGCCAAGGGAGCGCACCTGGGGCCAAGTGCTGAACCTCCCTGGGCTTGACAACAGCTTCACTCAGTCTGTGCTTCATCTTCCCAACCACACAACCAGACCATGGCCTCAACAGAGAGAGGCTCCTGCTCCAAGCCTAGCTTAAGTCGAATGAGATGTCAAGACTACAGCAGCAGCAGCTTCTTTCCTTCTGTACCTGCAGCCTTAGTGAGCAGTTTCCCAGAAGCTTTACAGTGCAGAGGCCTTTTCCTGTTCAGAGGGGATGTGTCTGTCCTTTTTGATAACAGATCTAACTGTAGATACAGCAGAGAAAATCCATCCCCCCTAAAGTGGAGTAAGCCATATTGCAGTTGGGGATTTCACCGCTTTAACTATGCAGGGAAGAACTCAATCAGTCACCCTGCACAGCACAAGAGGAGGTTTCTTAAGCAGCCATCCCATCCTCTTTAAACAACACCCAGCAAGAGCTCTCAAACCAATACAGCTTGCAAAACACCACCCAAAGCCTACTTTAGTGTGTGTGTGTGTCCCCTCCCTGTTTGAATCTGGGCACACTGAGGTTTGCACAGGCACTAAAACCCACACAGCCGTGACCAAAGCCAAGCAAACAAATGGGAAAGGGGAAGGAAAGAAGGTGCACGTGGCTGTGACCCGGGAAAGCATCACCTCACACACAAAAGCAAGCAAGCAGCATTAAGCTGAAAGCTGAAGAGATTCTGTAAGCACCATAAAATGCACCAGGTACTTGTGATGGCACAACTGGGCAACCAGAAACAGCAAGAGAAGAAACAAACAAATGACCACATCAATAACTACTGACCACCACCCCGCTGCCCCCAGCTCAGTCTCTGGGTAAACGTGAACAGAAACTGACTTCCTACCCAACTCTGGAGGTTGAGGGATTTGGCTCAGCCCCAGAGACTCCTCACCAGTCCCTCCAGCCAAAAAGCACCCAGGAGCTGAAGGCTGGGAGCAACAAGGATGCAAGCAAGCAGGAGTCAATGGGGCGGCACTGGCAGAGCAGTAAGAGATGTTGGGATGAACAGGCAGGCCCAGAACTGTGGAATGGAATGGAATGGAATAGAAAAAAAGAATAGAATAGAATAGAATAGAATAGAATAGAATAGAATAGAATAGAATAGAATAGAATAGAATAGAATAGGAGTTAACCAGGTTGGAAAAGACCTTTGAGATCATCCACTCCAACCTGTCACCCAACACCATCTGATCAACTAAACCATGGCACCAAGTGCCTCAGCCAGGCTCTTCCTAAACACCTCCAGGGATGGGGACTCCACCACCTCCCTGGGCAGCACATTCCAATGGCCAATCTCTCTTGCTGGGAAGAATTTCTTCCTAACCTCCAGCCTGAACCTCCCCTGGCACAGCTTGAGGCTGTGTCCTCTTGTTCTGGGGCTGGTTGCTAGAGAAGAGGCCAACCCCTTCCTGGCTACAACCACCCTTCAGGGAGTTGGAGAGAGCAATGAGGTCTCCCCTGAGCCTCCTCTTCTCCAGGCTAAGCAACCCCAGCTCCCTCAGCCTCTCCTCACAGGGCTGTGCTCCAGACCCCTCCCCAGCTTTCTTGCCCTTCTCTGGACACCTTCCAGCAGCTCAACATCTTTCCTAACCTGAGGAGCCCAGAACTGGACGCAGGACTCAAGGTGTGGCCTAAGCAGTGCTGAGCACAGGGCACAATGACCTCCCTGCTCCTGCTGGCCACACTGTTGCTGATACAGGCCAGGATGCCCTTGGCCTTCTTGGCCCCCTGGGCACACTGCTGGCTCATGTTCAGCTGCTGTCAACAAGTACCCCCAGGTCCCTCTCTGCCTGGCTGCTCTCAGCCACTCTGACCCCAGCCTGTAGCACTGCCTGGGGTGCTGTGGCCAATGTGTAGGACCTGGCACTTGGATGTGTTCAGTCTCATGCCCTTGGACTCTGCCCATCTGTCCAGCCTGGCAAGGTCCTTCTGCAAAGCCTCTCTACCCTCCAACAGATAACTCCTGCCCCCAGCTTGGTGTCATCTGCAAATTCACTGATGATGGACTCAATCCCTCCTCCAGATCATCAATAAAGATACTGAACAGGCTGGGGCCCAGCACTGATCCCTGGGGGACACCACTGGTGCCTGGCTGCCAGCTGGATGCGGCACCATTCACCACCACTCCCTGGGCTCAGCCTCCAGCCAGTTCCTGACCCACCTATGAGTGAAAAGATCATCTGGGGGGGGGGAAATAAATGCACTTTTTGCCCAGTACATCATCTGAGAGCCTCATGCATGACTGTGGCAAAGGGAGTGGACCACAGGAAAGCATCCCCTGCCTGTGATAGTGAAGAGGACATGGAACTGCTGGAGTGGATCCAGAGGAAGGCCATAAGGATGATCAAGAGGACTGGAGCACCTCTTCTGTGGCAACGAGCTGAGACAGACTGGGTCTGCTCAGCCTGGAGAAGAAAAGTCTCTGGGAAGACCTTAGAGCAGCCTTCCAGTACCTGAAGGAGGCTACAAGAAAGCTGCAGAGGGACTTTTGACAAGGGCTTGTAGTGACAGGACAAGGGGCAATGACTTTCAGCTGGAAGAGAGCAGATTGAGACTGGAGATGAAGAAGAAATTCTTGACAGTGAGGGTGGGGAGACACTGGCACAGGTTGCCCAGGGAGGCTGTGGATGTCCCCTCTCTGCAGGTGTTCAAGGCCAGGCTGGATGAGGCCTTGAGCAGCCTGGGCTGGTGGGAGGTGTCCCTGCCCTTGGCAGTGGGGTTGGAACTGGATGATCTTCAAGGTCCCTTCCAACCTAAACCATTTAATGAATCTAAGGAGAGCTCAGGACTCTCAGGAAGGCTTAGCAGTTTCCAAGACAGTCCTGAAAAGGCACTTTCCATGAGGACTGGCAGAGGTTTGTGGGAGGGCCACGCTGTCACACACAACAGCAGGCCAAGCAGACAACCTGGACCTTTTGCAGCCTCTTCAGCCGTGCTGGATTGCAAGCCACTGGGGATAGCTGACGAGTGCAAGGCAGGAGAAAGGCCTTCCACAAAAGGAAGCTTCTTCTTTGTCTTTACAGCTTCAAACAACAGCACAGTGCTGGGAACTTTACAGACCCTGGGTATTACAGGACCCACTCAAGAGCACAGGCCATCAGCTCTGGATCACGAGATGTCTCTGCTCAGAACAAAGCCAAGTCCTTCCCGCCCCTCTGAAGTGACTCTGCTAGCCTTGATTACAAGGAGAATAAAAGGGACAGCAAATGGTTTGCTAATAAAGCCTGCTGCTGAGGTGCACTGTGCAGAGAGGAGAGGTAGCATAATTGCATTAGCAAAGGGAGCTGAGGTCACTGCCACAGCGCTGCTTGCTCTTTAATTTGAGCAAAAAGAGTGTGAAGGTGGCCAGAACCGAGGGGGAGGGAAAAAGAAAGGCAGGACAAAGCCTTCTGCTTTTGCATGAGCCTGCCTGGCATGATTAGAGGGTGTTGGAGATGCCTAAGAGGGAGCTCCTGAATATTTAACCTTGGAAATGGAAGCTTGCTTGTCTGGTGTCCTCTCAACATCCCCAGGCATCTCCCATCAATGCTAATTAGGGCTATCAGGGTGCTCACAGAAGTATCTCCATAATTAATGTTAATAGTGGTTAGGGGCAGTGTTGACAGCTGGTGAAATGGTGGGGTTCCTCTCCAGGGTCAAACACCCAGCAGCTCCACTGTCTCCCATTCCCAGTGCTCTCCCAACAGCCTCAAGGACACAGTGAGATCCTCCTGGCCACAGGAGACACACACCAAGCCCTCAGGAACTGCACAGGGAACCACTGAATCGTTGGGGGTGGAAAACATCTTTAAGACCACCGAGTCCAACCATTCTCTAACTCTACCCAGGTTGGTGCTAACCCCTGGCCCGCAGCACCACAGCTGAAACACCTCTAGGGATGGGGACTCAACCACCTCCCCGTGCAGCCTGTGCCAGGGCTTGAGAATCCTTTCAGGGAAGAAGCTTCTTCCAACAACCAACCCAAACCTGCCTTGGTGCAACCTGAGACCATTTCCCCTCATCCTATCACTTGTTACTAGCAAGAAGAGCCCAAGCCATACCTGGCCCCAACCTCCTTTCAGGGAGTTGTAGAGAGCCAGGTGGTCTCCCCTCAACCTCCTTTTCTCCAGGCTGAAGAACCCCAGCTCCCTCAGCTGCTCCTCACCAGCCCTGATCTCCAGACCCTTCACCAGCTTCATTGCCCTTCTCTGGATCCTCACTTGGAATGAGGGTCCCAAAACTGACCCCAGTGTTTGAGGCCACACACCTCACCAGTGCCCAGCACAGGGAGGTGATCTCTGCCCTGCTCCTGCTGGCTACACCATTGCTGATCCAGGCCAGGATACTGTGACCTTCTTGGCCACCTGGGCACACCCTGGCTCACCTTCAGCTGGCTCTCAGGCAACACTCCCTTTTCCACTGGGCAGCTTCCAGCCCTTCTGCCCCAAGCCTGGAGCGTTCATGGGGTTCTTATGACCCAAGAGCAGGACCTGGCACCTGCCCTTGCTGAACCTCATCCCATTGCCCTTGGCCCAGTGATTCAGCCTGTCCAGATCCCCCTGGACCTTGTCAGAATGGAAACAGCAGAATAAGCCTGGCCAGCAGCTGGAGAGAGGTTATTCTGGCACTCTACTCATGCTCTGGTGAGACCTCACCTGGAGTACTGCATCTAGCTCTGGAGGTCCCTTCCAACCCCCACCATGCTGCATTTTGCTGTGCTGTGAAAATCTGATGGGCACATCAAAACCTCCCTGTGCCCTGGTGCTCACAGAATCATAGAATCAACCAGGGTGGAAAAGGCCTCAGAGATCATCAAGTCCAACCTATCATCCAACACCTCCTGACAACTAAACCATGGCACCAAGTGCCACATCCAATCCCCTCTTGAACACCTCCAGGGATGGTGACTCCACCACCTCCCTGGACAGCACATCCCAAGGGCAAATCTCTCTTGCTGGGAAGAATTTCTTCCTCAGCTCCAGCCTAAACCTCCCCTGGCACAGCTTGAGACTGTGTCCTCTTGTTCTGGGGCTGGGTGCCTGGGAGAAGAGACCAACCCCCACCTGGCTCCAAACTCCCTTCAGGGAGTTGGAGAGAGCAATGAGGTCTCCCCTGAGCCTCCTCTTCTCATGTGGCTGATCCTGGCATGCTTTGGAGGCAGCTCCAGGCACAGAACGCAGAGGGGCAGGAGTCCCACTGACATGAGCAGGTGTTTGCTCCGAAGGAGGAGAGAAAAACCCCCAACCTGTGCATTTGACAACCCAGCCACAGCTGGCCTCATGTTCCATTATAGAAGAGATGTCTCCCAGGAGGCGTCTTCAGTCACAACTGGATGTGTTTTGGCTTTGCTATGTGCAAACAAACTTTTTCCTTCCTTGCTTGGTTTTCTGCCCTGGGGAATTAGTGAGTCAGGCAGGATGCTGAAGACTCAGAGGGATTTATTTTTCATCATGTTGAAGGTGGTGTTTGTTTTCTTTTCTTTCCTTTTTTCTTTTCTTACCAGGCATGCAGGTTTAAGAATGCAGCTCCTCTCAAAATCAGATTTTAGGCTGGGGTCAGAGTGGCTGAGAGCAGCCAGGCAGAAAGGGACCTGGGGGGACTGGTTGATGGTAGGCTGAACATGAGCCAGCAGTGTGCCCAGGAGGCAAAGAAGGCCAATGGCATCCTGGCCTGCACCAGGAGCAGTGTGGCCAGCAGGAGCAGGGAAGTCATTGTGCCCTGTGCTCAGCACTGCTTAGGCCACACCTTGAGTCCTGTGTCCAGTTCTGGGCTCCTCAGCTTAGGAAAGATGTTGAGCTGCTGGAAGGTGTCCAGAGAAGGGCAAGAAAGCTGGGGAGGGGTCTGGAGCACAGCCCTGTGAGGAGAGGCTGAGGGAGCTGGGGTTGCTTAGCCTGCAGAAGAGGAGGCTCAGGGGAGACCTTCTTGCTCTCTGCAACTCCCTAAAGGGAGGTTATAGCCAGCTGGGGGTTGGTCTCTTAGTATCATAGTATCAGTCAGGGTTGGAAGGGACCACAAGGATCAGCTAGTTCCAACCCCCTGCCATGGGCAGGGACACCCCACACTACATCAGCCTGGCCACAGCCTCAGCCAGCCTGGGCTTAAACACCTCCAGGGACGGGGCCTCAACCACCTCCCTGGACAACCCATTCCAGGCCTTCACCACTCTCATGGGGAAGAACTTCCTCCTCACCTCCAGCCTGAATCTCCCCACCTCCAGCTTCATTCCATTCCCCCTACTCCTATCACTACCTGATGTCCTGAGAAGTCCCTCCCCAGCCTTCCTGTAGCCCCCTTCAGATCCTGGAAGGCCACAATAAGGTCACCTGGGAGCCTTCTCTTCTCCAGACTGAACAGCCCCAACTCCTTCAGTCTGTCCTCACAGGAGAGGTGCTCCAGCCCTCTGATCATCCTCGTGGACCTTCTCTGGACACGCTCCAGCACGTCCACATCCCTCCTGTAATAGGGGCTCCAGAACTGGACGCAGTACTCCAGCTGGGGTCTCACCAGAGCTGAGCAGAGGGGGAGAATCCCCTCCCTTGCCCTGCTGGTCACACTTCTCCTGCTGCAGCCCAGGCTCTGATTGGCTTTCCGGGCTGCAAGTGCACACTGAGAGCTCCTGTTGAGCTTCTCCTCCCCCAGCACCCCCAAGTCTCTCTCCTCAGGGCTGCTCTCCAGCCAGTCCCTGCCCAGCCTGGATTTGTGCCTGGGATTGCCTCGACCCAGATGCAGGACCCTGCCCTTGGTCTTGTTGAAGCTCATGAGGTTGGCTTGTGCCCACCTCTCCCAGCCTGTCCAGGTCCCTCTGGATGGATCCCTTCCCTCCAGCCTGTCTGCTGCACCACACAGCTTGGTGTCATCAGCAAACTTGCTGAGGCTGCACTCGATGCCACTGCCCATGGCACCCACAGAGATGTTGAACAAGCCTGGTCCCAGGACTGATCCCTGAGGGACTCTGCTTGTCACTGGCCTCCACTGGGACATGGACCCATGGACAGCCACTCTTTGGGTGCAGCCATCAAGCCAGTTCTGTATCCATCTAGTGGTCACCCATCTGACCCATGTGTCACCAGCCTGGGGACCAGGAGGTGGTGCGGGACAGTGCCGAAGGCTTTGCTCAGGGCCAGGGAAACGACATCAGTTGCTCGCCCCTCAGCTGTTAATGTTGTGACCTGTTCAGAGGAGGCCACCAGGTTTGTCAGGCAGGATTTGCCCTTGGCACAGCCATGCTGACTGTTCCAAATCACCTCTTCACTATTCTTCTGAGTCAGTAGTGCCCCCAGGAGGATTTGCTACATGATCTTTCCGGGCACAGAGGTGAGACTGACTGGCCTGGAGTTCCCTGGTTCCTCCTTCTTGCCCTTTTTGAAAATGGGAGTAATGTTTCCCCTTTTCCAGTCTGTGGGGACTTCCCCAGTCTGCCATGACTTTTGGAATAGAATAGAGAGGGGTTTAGCAACCTCATCTGCCAGTTCTCTCAGCACCCGTGGGTGTATCCCGCCGGGTCCCATGGACTTGAACACTTTCAGGCTCTTCAGGTGATCACCAACCTGAGCTTCACTTACGATGGGCAGTTCTTCCTCCCCATCCCTGGCATCGTCTGCCATGACACCAGGGGTGTGGCTGGAGGCCCCTGCAGTGAAGACTGAGGTAAAGAAGCTATTGAGTACCTCAGCCTTTTCCACATCACTTGTGACTAATTCACCACTTTCCTTTCTGAGGGGGCCCACACCTTCCCTGGGCTTCTTCTTGCCATTAATATACCTATAGAAATTCTTAGTGTTCCCTTTAACCCCCCTGGCTAGATTCAGTTCAAACTCTGCTTTGGCTTTCCTAACCAGGCCTCTTGCTGCTCAGGCAGCTTCCTTATCTCCCCCTGTTCTATCTGTCCTTCCCTCCACTGCCTGTAGAGTTTCCTTTTAAGTGATAGTGTGTCCAGCAGCTCCTTGTTCATCCAGGCAGGCCTCCTAGCATTCCTTCCTGCTTTTCTCCTTGTAGGTATACATAGCTCCTGGACACAGAGGAGGTGGTCCTTGAATACTGACCAGCTGTCCTGGGTCCCTCTTCCCTCCAGGGCTTCATCCCACGACACTTTGGCTAGCAGATCCCTGCAGCGATCGAAGTCTGCACACCTGAAGTCTAGGGTCGTGAGCTTAGAATAGGTCCTCCTGATTGCCCTGAGGAGATTAAATTCAACTGCTTCTTGGTCACTGCAGCCAAGGCCGTCTCTGAGCCTCACATTTGTTACCAGCCCTTCCCTGTTGGTGAGAACAAGGTCCAGCGTAGCACCTTTTCTTGTTGGTTCCTCTACCATTTGGAGGAGGAAGTTGTCTTCTCTGCAGTCCAGGAACATCCTGGATTGCTGATGCCTTGCTGTGTTGTCCCTCCAGCAGATGTCAGGGTGGTTGAAATCCCCCATGAGGACCAGGGCTTGTGACCTGGAAGCCGCTTCTATTTGCCTGTGGAGAGCCTCATCTGCTTGGTTCTGCTGGTCAGGTGGCCTGTAGGAGACCCCCACAGTAATATCTCCTTCCCCTGTCTTGCCTTTAATTCTAAACCATAAACTCTCAACCAACTCATCATGCCTCCCCAGGTGTTCTGCTGATTCCAGCTGGTTGTTGACATAGAGGGCAACACCTCCTCCTCTCCTTCCCTGCCTATCCTTCCTAAAAAGCTTATACCCATCTATCCCTACGTTCCAGCCATGGGAGTCGTCCCACCAAGTCTCGGTGATGCCCACTGTGCCATGGCATCCCAGCAGCACGGTGGCCCTTAACTCATCTTGTTTGTGGCCCAAGCTGTGTGCGTTTGCATAGAAGCACTTCAGCTGGGCTGGCCCTGTCCTCCTCTTGTGCCAACTCCCCTTGGTTTCCACAGGCTGTCCTGGTGCATCACTCGTGGCTTGCCTCAGGGCAGCAAGTTGAGAGCCCTTACCAGCTCCCCATCCCTCTGCCTCAGGTGAGCTGCCCCTCTGTTTGTCACTGGCCAGCCTTAACCCCTCCCCCCTTCAAATCCTGGGCAGACTATTAACTCTTCCAACATTCCAACATTCTATGATCTATTCCTGACAACAGTCCCCTGCCAAATCTGGTCTTACCTCCTGTAGCCAGGTGGGGGTTGGTCTCTTCTCCCAGGCAGGCACCCAGCCCCAGAACAAGAGGACACAGTCTCAAGCTGTGCCAGGGGAGGTTTAGGCTGGAGGTGAGGAGAAAGTTCTTCCCAGCAAGAGAGATTGGCCCTTGGGATGTGCTGCCCAGGGAGGTGGTGGAGTCACCATCCCTGGAGGTGTTCAAAAGAGGATTGGAGCCATGGTTTAGTTGTCAGGAGGTGTTGGGTGACAGGTTGGACTTGATGATCTCTGAGGTCTTTTCCAACCTTATTGATACTGTGATTCTCTGCTACAGACCTGGATGAGCTGGACACATTGGCCTGTGGGAACCCCAGGAAGCTGAAAAAGACCAAGTGCAAGGTCCTGCACCTGGGTTGGGGCAACCCCCTGCATCAATACAGGCTGTGAGACGGAGGGATGGAGAGCAGCCCTGTGGAGAAAGACTTGGGGGTGCTGGTGGGTGAAAAGCTGGGCATGATGCAGAAGGCAAGCCCTCTCCTGGGCTGCATCCCCAGCAGTGTGGGCAGCGGGTGGAGGGAGAGGATTCTGCCCCTCTGCTCCACTCTGCTGAGACCCCCACCCTGAGGTGCTGGGGCCAGCTCTGGAGTCCTCAGCAGAGACAGGGACCTGTTTGAGTGAGGCCAGAGAAGGCCACAGCTATGATGGGAGGGCTGGAAGGCCTCTGCTGTGAGGCCAGGCTGAGAGAGTTGGGCTTGTTCAGCCTGGAGAAGAGAAGGCTCCAGTGAGGCCTTCTGGTTGCCTTTCAGTCCTTCAAGGACTGATGAGAAAGCTGGGGAGAGACTTTTTATCAGGGCCTGTTGTGACAGGACAAGGGGTGATGGTTTGCACTGAAAGAGGGAGATTCAGACTGGAGAGAAGGAAGAGAGTATTTCCACTGAAGGTGACAAGACCAGAGATGCTGGTAGCAGGAGGTGTTGGGTGACAGGTTGGACTTGATGATCTTTGAGGTCTTTTCCAGCCTTATTGATTCTATGAAATCATTTCCCCATTCATTTTTTCTCCTGGATTTCTCTGAGGAAGCTACTCTCCAGGAAAGGAAGGGATAGTAAGCATAGAAGGCTTGGATCTCTACCCTGCTCATGCTCTCAGCATGGAAGAGGAAACACAGTCAGTAAAAGTAACACTTGTAAAGCTGCATTTCAACAGGAGAGCCTTGTAAAGAAATGAGGTGAAACACAGAGCCAGGAGCTGCCCAGATGTTTCCCATGGATTAGAATGAAGGTCCACAAGTGCTGGAGAGAATCTGAGTGGATGGAGACTTCTGGCTCCTCACTGTTTTCTCTGGATGGCTGGTGCTGCCTCAGGCTCTTGCCAGCAGGCTGACAAGGGTATGAAAAAGGAGAGCAGGAGGGGATCAGCCAAGAACAGTGAACAGTTTCTAGGAGAGCACTTCATCTTTTCTTCATTACCAGCCAGCCCAGCCAGGATGTTCTCTGGCTATGCTGGCTAGCCAGTTCATTTTACCCAGGGCTGTGCCAAACACAAGCCTCTCCTGGAAACAGAGGGGGCAGAAAGATCTCACCTGAAGGAATCTGCTTGTGCCAGCTTTTCACCTCCTTTCTTTTTGCCTCAGCACAATCAGAAATGACAGGGAAAGGTTTGACCTGCACATTTATGGTGGTTTTTTGTACCACAGAAGCTGAAAACATGAGGTCTGAGATGGGATTTGGTAATGCCTTGAAATCTCTGCATCCTTTTGTGTTCTGCTGCTCCACTCACCCTTAGAGCTTTACTTTGTTCTTCAGCTCAAAGCAGAGCCTGTGCCTAGTGTGGCTGGTAGAAAGGTCATTGATGTTGATGTGGTCATGCTCAGGTGTCCCTTGCTGCATTCTGCTCATTTGTCTTCTCCTATTAAAGCTAAATGCAGATGTTCTTAGACCAGACAGCATTGCTGCAGTGCACATTCACAAGGAGCTTGGAGCAAGAAGCCCCTGCTTCATTTATTACCCATCCCACATACTAGCTCAATCTGGAGGTTAATTACCATGACTTCACTGGTGCTCACTGACACAGCTCCCAAGTGCAGTGTGAGACAGCAAGGTGCTCTACAGCCACTGACAGTCAAACCCATAGCATCACAATGTGAACCAGCCCAGGTTTAAAGGAGCTTAGCAAGCAGGGTTGACTGATGTTAGCCATAGATGGAGTGGAGTCCATAGACTCCAGTGGAGTCCATAGATGTTTCCACATGTACTGTACAAGAATGAGGCCTCACCTGCAGTACTGAGTCAGTACTGGGCTCACCAGTTCAGGAAGAACTGCTTGAAAGGATACAGCAAAGGGCTGGGAAGATGACAGAATAGAACAGAATTAACCAGGTTGGAAAAGACCTTTGAGATCATCCAGTCCAACCTGTCACCCAACACCATCTGATCAACTAAACCATGGCACCAAGTGCCTCAGCCAGGCTCTTCCTAAACACCTCCAGGGATGGGGACTCCACCACCTCCCTGGGCAGCACATTCCAATGGCCAATCTCTCTTGCTGGGAAGAATTTCTTCCTAACCTCCAGCCTGAACCTCCCCTGGCACAGCTTGAGGCTGTGTCCTCTTGTTCTGGTGCTGGTTGCTAGAGAGAAGAGACCAACCCCTTCCTGGCTACAACCTCCCTTCAGGGAGTTGCAGAGAGCAATGAGGTCTCCCCTGAGCCTCCTCTTCTCCAGGTGAAGCAACCCCAGCTCCCTCAGCCTCTCCTCACAGGGCTGTGCTCCAGACCCCTCCCCAGCTTTCTTGCCCTTCTCTGGACACCTTCCAGCAGCTCAACATCTTTCCTAACCTGAGGAGCCCAGAACTGATCACAGGACTCAAGGTGTGGCCTCAGCAGTGCTGAGCACAGGGCACAATGACTTCCCTGCCCCTGCTGGCCACACTGTTGCTGATACAGGCCAGGATGCCCTTGGCCTTCTTGGCCCCCTGGGCACACTGCTGGCTCATGTTCAGCTGCTGTCAACAAGTACCCCCAGGTCCCTCTCTGCCTGGCTGCTCTCAGCCACTCTGACCCCAGCCTGTAGCACTGCCTGGGGTTGCTGTGGCCAATGTGCAGCACCTGGCACTTGGATGTGTTCAATCTCCTGCCCTTGGCCTCTGCCCATCTGTCCAGCCTGGCAAGGTCCCTCTGCAGAGCTCTCCTACCCTCTAACAGATCAACTCCTGCCCCCAGCTTGGTGTCATCTGCAAACTTACTGATGATGGACTCAATAGTCAGGGACTTGAACATATTTCCAGTGAAGAAAGGCTGAGGCACCAGGTGGTTTTTAGCCTGAAGAAGAGAAGACTGACGGGGGATCTTATCAATGCTTTGAAATACTTTAAGTGTGGTGTCAGGAGGATGGGGCCAGTCTTTATTCACTGGTGCCCAGTGACAGGACAGGAGATGCAGCAAGAGAAGTGTGGCCATCAGGGCCAGGGAGGTGACTCTCCCTCTCCACTCCACTCCGGTGAGACCCCACCTGCAGCACTGTGTCCAGTCGTGGAGCACCTATTAGAAGAAGGATATGGAGGTGCTGGAAGGTGTCCAGAGAAGGGCCACGAGGAGGAGCAGAGGGCTGGAGCTGCTCTGCTCTGGAAACAGCCTGAGAGAGTTGGGGTTGTGCAGGCTGGAGAGGAGAAGGCTCCCAGGAGACCTCATTGTGGCCTTCCAGGATCTGAAGGGGGCTACAAGAAAGCTGGGAAGGGACTTTTGAGGGTGTCAGGGAGTGATAGGACTGGGGGATGGAACAAAACTAGAAGTGGGGAGATTCAGATTGGATGTGAGGAAGAAGTTGCTCCCCATGAGGGTGGTGAGAGCATGGCACAGGTTGCCCAGGGAGGTGGTGGAAGCCTCCTGCCTGGAGGTGTTTGCAGCCAGGCTGGAGGTGGCTGTGAGCAACCTGCTGTGGTGTGAGGTGTCCCTGCCCATGGCAGGGGGGTTGGAACTGGCTGATCCTTGAGGTCCCCTCCAGCCCTGGCAGTTCTGTGATTCTATAATTGGGCACAAACTTGAGCAAGGGAGCAGTGTAATGCCCTGGATATCCATGAGGAATTAGTTCAGGACCTGCTGAGCCACTTGGACACTCACAAGTCCATGGGGCCGGATGGGATCCATCCTAGGGTGCTGAGAGAGCTGCAGATGAGCTGCCAAGCCTCTCTCCAGCATTTCCCTCCAGTCCTGGCTCACCGGTGAGGTCCCAGATGACTGGAAACTGGCCAGTGTGGTGCCCATCCACAAGAAGGGACGGATGGAGGAACCTGGAAACTCCAGGCCTGGCAGCCTGACCTCAGTGCCAGGGGAAATGATGGAGCAGATCATGCTGGGGACAATAACTGCGCACCTGCAGGATGGCCAAGGGCTCAGGTCCAGCCAGCATGGATTCAGGAAGGGCAGGTCCTGCCTCTCCAACCTGATCTCCTCCTATGATCAGGTGACCCACCTGGTGGATGTGGGGAGGCCTGTGGTTGTGGTCTACCTGGACTTCAGCAAGGCCTTTGACACCATCCCCCACAGCAAACTGCTGGCTAAGCTGTCAGCTCGTGGCTTGGGCAGCAACACTCTGAGCTGGGTTAGGAACTGGCTGGAGGGCCGGGCCCAGAGAGTAGTGGTGAATGGTGCCACCTCCAGCTGGAGGCCAGTCCCCAGTGGCGTCCCCCAGGGATCAGTGCTGGGCCCCATCCTCTTCAATGTCTTCACTGACAATCTGGAGGAGGGGTTGAGACAGTCATCAGCAAATTTGCAGATGACACCAAGTTGGGAGCAGATGTTGGTCAGTTAGAGGGTGGAAGGGCTCTGCAGAGGGACCTCGACCCACTGGACAGATGGGCAGAGTCCAACAGGATGGCATTCAACAAGTCCAAGTGCCAGGTGCTGCACTTTGGCCACAGCAACCCCAGGCAGAGCTACAGGCTGGGGTCGGAGTGGCTGGAGAGCTGCCAAACAGAGAGGGACCTGGGGGTGCTGATTGACACCCGCCTGAACATGAGCCAGCAGTGTGCCCAGGTGGCCAAGAAGGCCAACCGCATCCTGGCCTGTATCAGGAAGAGTGTGGCCAGCAGGATAGGAAGGACATTGAGACACTTGAACGTGTCCAGAGAAGGGCAACAAGGCTGGGGAGAGGCCTCGAGCACAAGCCCTATGAGGAGAGGCTGAGGGAGCTGGGGTTGTTTAGCCTGGAGAAGAGGAGGCTCAGGGGAGACCTCATTGCTCTCTACAACTACCTGAAGGGAGGTTGTAGCCAGGAAGGGGTTGGCCTCTTCTCCCTAGCAACCAGCACCAGAACAAGAGGACACAGTCTTAAGCTGTGCCAGGGGAAGTTTAGGCTGGAGGTGAGGAGAAAGTTCTTCACTGAGAGAGTGATTTGCCATTGGGATGTGCTGCCCAGGGAGGTGGTGGAGTCACTGTCCCTGGAGGCGTTCAAGAGGGGACTGGATGTGGCACTTGGTGCCATGGTCTAGTCATGGGGTCTGTGGTGACAGGTTGGACTCGATGATCTTCAAGGTCTCTTCCAACCTTAGTGATACTGTGAGACTGTGGTACTGTGAAGTTCCATCTAAACATGAGGAGGAACTCCTTTGCTAGGAGGTTGGTAAAGTACTGGCCCAGGCTGCCTGTCGAGGTAGTGGAGTCTCCATCTCTGCAGTCATTCTGAAATCCACCTGGATGCTATCCTGTGCAACCTGCTCTAAGTGAACCTGCCCTGGCAGGAGGGTTGGACTCAATGATCTCCAGAGGTCCCTTCCAACCCCTATCACTCCGTGAAAGTTCCTGCAGTGCAGGTAGCACAGTGCAGAGCACAGGAATAATGCCTGATGGGGCCCGTTGCTGTCACACAGCAGCAATGTGCATGACAGGCAAAGAGCATTCCCATGTTGAAGAGGCAACACTTGGTTTTACATATGCAGCAGCCACTGTCTCCTTCAGCGTGCTCCCAGGGCTCTCAGGCGGCAGGAAGGCAGCTCCTGGGCGCTGGTGCTGTGCTGCCAAGAAGGCTGCTGCTCAGCAGTTGTGCTTTGAGCAGGAGCAGCAGCAGCAGGAGGCTCCGGAGAAGGCTGGGGGATAAAGTGCTCGCCCAGCAGACAGCTCAGGGGCTGCTCTTCTGAGCGGCCTGAAGCTCAGCACCCTGCGGGAGTCCTGGGATCCCAGCAGCTGTGCTTTCCCCCTGGCAATACTCATAGAAGTAACAGGGTTGGAAGGGACCCTGATCCTGGATTCCAGCAGGGATCATCCTGTCACCTGGAAACAACAACTGCTCCTAGAGACTGCACTGAAGTGCCCTCCAGGCTGAAGGTAGCAGCCTGGTTTCATCATCTTCCATCACAGAATGGTGCTGGTTGGAACAGAGCTTTCAGACCATCAGCTCAAACTGCTGAGCCAGCACTGCCAGGTCACCACTAAACCATGTCCCTCAGCACCACATCTGCACAGCTTTTAAATGCCTCCAGGGATGGGGACTCCACCACTACCCAGGGCCTAACCACTCTTTTGGTGCACAAATTGTTCCTCGTGTCCAACCTCAACCTCCCTGGTGCACCTTGAGGCCATTTCCCTTTGCCATAGTGTTCCTTGGGAAAACAAAGCAACCCCCCACCTCCCTCCAACCTCCTCTCAGGGAGCTGCAGGCAGTGAGAAGGTCTCCTTTTCATACAATCATAGAATCAGCCCAGTTGGAAAAGACCTCAGAGATCATCAAGTCCAACCTATTACCTAACACCAAACACCTCCTGACACCTAAACCATGGCTCCAAGTGCCACATCCAATCCTTTTGTGAACACCTCCAGGGATGGGGACTCCACCACCTCCCTGGGCAGCACATCCCAAGGGCCAATCTCTCTTGCTGGGAAGAACTTTCTCCTCACCTCCACCCTAAACCTGCCCTGGCACAGCTTGAGACTGTGTCCTCTTGTTCTGGGGCTGGGTGCCTGGGAGAAGAGACCATCCCCCACCTGGCTACAACCTCCCTTCAGGGAGTTGCAGAGAGCAAGAAGGTCTCCCCTGAGCCTCCTCTTCTGCAGGCTAAGCAACCCCAGCTCCTTCAGCCTCTCCTCACAGGGCTGTGCTCCAGACCCCTCCCCAGCTTTCTTGCCCTTCTCTGGACACCTTCCAGCAGCTCAACATCTTTCCTAAGCTGAGAAGCCCAGAACTGGACACAGGACTCAAGGTGTGGCCTAAGCAGTGCTGAGCACACGGCACAATGACTTCCCTGCTCCTGCTGGCCACACTCTTCCTCATGCAGGCCATCTCTCAGCCATATCTACACCAACATTCACTACACCTATTCCAATTCTGCCTCAGCACTGCCCTCTAAACACCTTTGTCATAACCTATCATAGCATCACAGAACTGTCAGGGTTGGGAGGGACCTCAAGGCTCATCCAGCCCCAACTCCCCTGCCATGGGCAGGGACACCTCACACCACAGCAGGTTGCTCACAGCCACATCCAGCCTGGCTGCAAAAACCCTCCAGGAATGAGGCTTCCACCTCCTCCCTGGGCAACCTGTGCCAGGCTCTCACCACCCTCAGGGGAAACAATTTCTTCTTAACATCCAGTCTGAATCTCCCCACTTCTAGTTTTGCTCCATTCCCCCCAGTCCTATCCCTCCCTGACACCCTAAAAACCCCTTAAGATACTGGAATGGTGACAAATAACAATAGACATAGAAAGTAAAAAGGAGCTTACAAGCTGCATCAGGTGGACTTAAAGCTCCTGCCTCCAAGTGCCCAGGGCTTCATTGCTCCACCTCTCCCCCTGCAGGGTTGCCTTGTATCCAGGCAACGAGCAATACTGAGCCTCTGCCATGCAGAGGAGGACGTGCCCCCCACCTGGACTTCACCAAGTGCAGCAGAGAAGGTGCTTTGTCCAATTTAAAGAATAGAGAGAGTAAAGCAAGGCCTCTAACAGCCTCTCACAAGGAAAGGGTGTCCTCAGCTCTCCCTGCTTTCCCAGCACTGCTCTCTGGGAAGGTGGCAGGGACTCCATGCTGATTTTTTCTGTTATTTCTCAGTGTTGATACTCAACACTTAGGTCCAGCTGCAGGAGCTTTCCAAATTCACTAGCCAGCAGTCTGCATCCTGGTGTTCTGGTCAAGCAAAACCTACCCATGTCATGGTTAATGTCCCCCACACTTCAATGATGGGAGAAAATGGCACCTGGGAACAAAAGAATAGATCTGATAAAGAGCAACTGAAGGAGCTGGGGATGGTTAGTGTGAAACAGAGGAGGCTGAGGGGAGACCTCATTGCTCTCTACAACTGCCTGAAAGGACATTGTGGAGAGGCTGCTGCTGGTCTCTTCTCACAGGTGATTAGAACAAGAGGGAACAGACTCAAGCTGCAACTGGGTAGGTTCAGACTGGACATTAAGAAACATTTTTTCCCAGCAAGAGTGGTCAGGGATTGGAAAGTGCTGCCCAGGGACATGGTGGAGTCCCTAACCCTGGCTGTGTTTGAAGGTGGTTTAGATGTGCTGCTTGGGGCTATGGTTTAGGGGTGAGCCTTGTAGAGTAGGGTTCTGGGTTGGTCTTGGTGATCTTGAGGCTCTTTTCCAACCTGAATGGTTCTGTGGTTCTGTGAAAAGAGTCCATCAATCCTTACATTCACAAGGGGCAAAAGCTCTTCACTGGGGAGGGGATAAGCTTCTAGTGGCCCACAGGTGAGTGGGAGCATCACCACTAACTCCAGTGGCATCCAGATCTCATTCACAGTGCTTCATATGGGTTTACTCACAAGGCTCCTCTCCCCTCTCCTGCTCTGCACAGCTCATACTGATGGAGACAAGGATAGTCTTACTTTGGTGGAGGTCTGGTGTTTGAGGAAAGACCAAAGGACACCATGAACTGAGAAAGTTACAGATCAGAGCTAAAATCCACACAACCCTGGTGCCTGATCATCAGTGCAAAGGTGATCTACAGGCATTCAAACCACAAACTGCAGAGGATGAAGTCTTTTAGCAAAGAAGTGGAAGTGTCCTTGTATCATAGAATCACAGAATCAATAAGGTTGGAAAAGACCTCAGAGATCATCAGGTCCAACCTGTCACCCAACACCTCCTGACAACTAAACCATGGCTCCAAGTGCCACATCCAATCCCCTCTTGAACACCTCCAGGGATGGGGACTCCACCACCTCCCTGGGCAGCACATCCCAAGGCCAATTACTCTTTCTGGGATGAACTTTCTCCTCACCTCCAGCCTGTAGCATCCAGCTGCCTCCCCAACAGCTGCTGGAGCTGCCATATGGACAGTACACAACAGCAAACACACAGGGAAGAATGATCACATATAGGAGGAGGAGATCCATGGCTGCTGATAGATTCAAAACCTGCAGCTGATTCAAACCAGACTTCATGAGATTGAACACATCTAAGTGCCGGGTTCTGCACATTGGCCACAGCAACCCCAGGCAGTGCTACAGGCTGGGGTCAGAGGGGCTGAGAGCAGCCAGGCAGAGAGGGACCTGGGGGTACTGGTTGACAGCAGCTGAACATGAGCCTGCAGTGTGCCCAGGTGGCCAAGAAGGCCAAGGGCATCCCGGCCTGCATCAGCAACAGTGTGGCCAGCAGGAGCAGGGAAGTCATTGTGCCCTGTGCTCAGCACTGCTTAGGCCACACCTTGAGTCCTGTGTCCAGTTCTGGGCTCCTCAGCTTAGGAAAGATGTTGAGCTGCTGGAAGGTGTCCAGAGAAGGGCAATGAGGCTGGGGAGGGGTCTGGAGCACAGCCCTGTGAGGAGAGGCTGAGGGAGCTGGGGTTGCTTAGCCTGCAGAAGAGGAGGCTCAGGGAGACCTTCTTGCTCTCTGCAACTCCCTGAAGGGAGGTTGTAGCCAGGTGGGGGTTGCTCTCTTCTCCCAGGCACCCAGCCCCAGAACATGAGGACACAGTCTCAAGCTGTGCCAGGGGAGGTTCAGGCTGGAGGTTAGGAAGAAATTTTTCATAGAAAGAGATTGGCCATTGGAATGTGCTGCCCAGGGAGGTGGTGGAGTCACCATCCCTGGAGGTGTTTAGGAAGAGCCTGGCTGAGGCACTTGGTGCCATGGCTTAGTTGATCAGATGGTGCTGGGTGATAGGTTGGACTCGATGATCTCAAAGGTCTCTTCCAGCCTGGTTAATTCTATTCTATTCTATTCTATTCTATTCTATTCTATTCTATTCTATTCTATTCTATTCTATTCATGCAAAGAAACACTGTGTCTAGTATGTAAGAGAGGTCACAACAGCCCCTTCCCACCTCAAGCATTTGCATTTGAGGGTCTTAGCCATAAATGTTGGTCATGCCCCAGCACCCTACAGCAAGCACAAAAGACAGCCTCACCACCTTCATCATCACAGCACTGACATTCTACCCAGCTGGGTGTTTTGCTGTCAGTCTCACCAGGACTAGAAGCATTAATCAAACTCTACCTAGAAGTGCAAGAAATGCTAAACTCAGGAGCATGCCTGGAGGCTTGGGAATTCTCATGGCTCCTGCTGGAAGCTCAGCTCCCTGCCTGTGCCTTCCCTCCTCTCAGAACAATTTACTGAGCTTCACTGCCGTCACAAACAGCTTCTCTACCTCCCAGTAGTGACAGCTGTTACTGCAGCAGCCAGCACAGCACACAGTTGCTCATTAAGAGAGGTGAAAAACCATCTCCCTGGAATGTAGGTCACCTCCACCTGAACTCTGGGGAAAAATAAGTACAGTCCTTCTTCACCCCTTTGCCAGCATCAGAAGGGCCTGGCTACAGCACACATCACAGAGGTGTCCTCAAGGTGACTAATTCAGGGCATGCAGTTCCCACTGTGGCTGTCAAGGGTGGTTCTGCTGCCAGGTCCTTTCCAGTTCAGGCTGTGTCCTCCCCAGCCAACCACACCAAATTCACAACAGCTTGCTCCAGTCAGAAGTGTGACCTGAGACCTGGGCACTGAGGTTTCAATCCCAGTTTGCCCACTGATGCCCTAAGGGAACTTATTTTCTACACCACACCAGCTTTCCCCCTCCAAATTCTTGCTTATGAGTTTTCTTCACAGCCTTTCCATCCCCAGCAAGGCCCCTGCTGCAAAAAGCCCTTTGCAACATTGCTTCAGCTACAGCAACAATCATGGAATCAGAGAATGGTTTGGCTTGGAAGGGGCCTTAGAGATCACCTGGTTTCAACCCCTGCTATAGGCAGATACCTCCTGCAAGACCAAGCTGCCCAGTGAGATGCCAAGGACTTGAGTGTGGCAGAGTTGAGTCATTGAATCATTGAATCAGCCAGGTTGGCAAAGACCTCAGAGATCATCAAGTCCAACCTGTCACCCAACACCTCCTGACAACTCAACCATGGCACCAAGTGCCACATCCAATCCCCTCTTGAACACCTCCAGGGATGGTGACTCCACCACCTCCCTGGGCAGCACATCCCAAGGGCCAATCTCTCTCTCTGGGAAGAACTTTCTCCTCACCTCCAGCCTAAACCTCTCCTGGCACAGCTTGAGACTGTGTCCTCTTGTTCTGGGGCTGGGTGCCTGGGAGAAGAGACCAACCCCCACCTGGCTACAACCTCCCTTCAGGGAGTTGCAGAGAGCAAGAAGGTCTCCCCTGAGCCTCCTCTTCTCCAGGCTAAGCAACCCCAGCTCCCTCAGCCTCTCCTCACAGGGCTGTGCTCCAGACCCCTCCCCAGCCTTGTTGCCCTTCTCTGGACACCTTCCAGCAGCTCAACATCTTTCCTAAGCTGAGGAGCCCAGAACTGGACACAGGACTCAAGGTGTGGCCTAAGCAGTGCTGAGCACAGGGCACAATGACACACCTGAAGGACAGGGGGCAGCTCTGGGCTCCCCACTTCAAGAGAAACAGGGAACTGCTGGAGAGAGCCCAGCAGAGGCTACAGAGATGCTGAGGGGCCTGGAGCAGCTCTGTGAGGAGGAAAGGCTGAGAGCCCTGGGGCTGCTGAGCCTGGAGAAGAGCAGCCCCAAAGGGCATCTGATCAGTGCTCAGCAAGTGGTAAAGGGATGGGGGGCAAGAGGCTGGGGCCAGACTCTTGTCAGTGGTGCCCAGTGACAGCACAAGGGGCAGTGAGCACAAAGTAAAATCAGGAGGTTCCATCAGAATATGAGGAGAAATCTCTTTGGTGTGAGGGTGCTGGAGGCCTGGGGCAGGCTGCCCAGAGAGGTTGTGGAGTCTCCTTGTGTGGAGAGATTCCAACTCCCCCTGGCCATTGTGCTCCTGGGCAAGCTGCTGTGGGTGCCCTGCTTGAGCAGGGGCTTGGATTGGGCTGGACAGAGGTCTCTTCCAACCCTCACCATGCTGCAGTTCTGTAAGTGGAATTCCTCAGCTCCAGAAGCCTTAGGTGGCTGCTGGCCACCTTTGGAGCAAGTATGAGACAGTGCTGGCCACACATGCTCTGCCTGCCCTCTGGGTGCAGGCCCAGCCTGATGCTCAGCCTTCATTTTACCCAGCAATGTCCAAAGGACAGAGCAGAGCACAGCTGGGCAGGACAGCCACGAGGATGGCTCCAGGCTGTGACCAGGAGCTGAGGCCTGGGCTTTGGCAGAGCTAGATCCAGTAGGTGCTGGCTGAGGAGCGTCGCGTTTTACCTGCCTGCTGCTGACTCAGGCGTCCAGGGACAGCCACGTGCCTGTCCCCAGCGGTGAGCTGCCCCGTCGGTGGCTGGAGAAGCGAGCACGTGGGGCACCACAACGTTCCACATCACGTGCTGTGAGTGATAGCTCCTCTTGATACTGCAGTGGACAGCAGCTGGGAGGCACCAAAGCATTTCTGGTGGAGGAAAAGCCACGAGAGGGCATTCCCCTGCCCTGCTGCTGCACATTCAAGCATGCCCCATCCTTGAAAACATTCCAGGGGAGGCCAGGCTGGGCTCTGAGCTACTTGATCTAGTGGAAGGTGTCCCTGCTGACTGCAGGGGGGTTGGACTAGGTGACCTTTAAAGGTCCACTCCAACTTGAACCTATGATTCTATGATCTTGGTAAAGCCCAGGAGGCTTCCACGGCTGTATTTCATCATTTATCATACAGGAAGGCTGTCTTGGAGACTCCCTTTGCAGAGAGATGACAGAATCACAGAACCAACCCAGTTGGAAGAGACCTCCAAGATCATCAAGTCCAACTAATCAACCAGACCGTGGCACTGAGTGCCGCATTCAGTCTCTTCCTAAACACCTCCAGGGACTTCAACCCCACCACCTCCCTGGGCAGCACATCCCAAGGGCCAGTCTCTCTTGCTGGGAAGAACTTCTTTCTAAGATCAAGCCTAAGCTTCCCCCTGGCACAGCTTGAGACTGTGTCCTCTTGTTCTGGTCCTGGGTGCCTGGGAGAAGAGACCAACCCCAACCTGGCTACAACCACCCTTCAGGGAGTTGCAGAGAGCAAGAGGGTCTCCCCTGAGCCTCCTCTTCTCCAGGCTCAGCAACCCCAGCTCCCTCAGCCTCTCCTCACAGGGCTGTGCTCCAGACCCCCCCACACACACCTTCCATCATCTCAACATCTTAATCTCAACAGAAGAGCTCTGCAGAGGGACCTTGCCAGGCTGAACAGATGGGCAGAGTCCAACAGGATGGCATTCAACAAATTCAAGTGTCAGGTGCTGCACATTGGCCACAGCAACCCCATGCAGAGCTACAGGCTGGGGGCAGAGTGGATGAGAGCTGCCAAACAGAGAGGGACCTGGGGGTACTGGTTGACAGCAGCTGAACATGAGCCAGCAGAGTGCCCAGGTGGCCAAGAAGGCCAATGGCATCCAGGCCTGCATCAGGAAGAGTGTGGCCAGCAGGAGCAGGGAGGTCATTGTGCCCTGTGCTCAGCACTGCTTAGGCTACACCTTGAGTCCTGTGTCCAGTTCTGGGCTCCTCAGTTTAAGAAGGACATTGAGAGACTTGAAGGTGTCCAGAGAAGGGCAACGAGGCTGGGGAGAGGCCTCGAGCACAGCCCTGTGAGGAGAGGCTGAGGGAGCTGGGGTTGCTTAGCCTGGAGAAGAGGAGGCTCAGGGGAGACCTCATTGCTCTCTACAACTACCTGAAAGGTTGGTCTCTTCTCCCAGGCACCCAGCACCAGAACAAGAGGACACAGTCTCAAGCTGTGCCAGGGGAAGTTTAGGCTCGAGGTGAGGAGAAAGTTCTTCACTGAGAGAGTGATTCACCATTGGAATGTGCTGCCCGGGGAGGTGGTGGAGTCACCGTCCCTGGAGGTGTTCAAGAGGGGACTGGATGTGGCACTTGGTGCCATGGTCTAGTCATGAGGTCTGTGGTGACAGGTTGGACTCGATGATCTTTGAGGTCTCTTCCAACCTTAGTGATACTGTGATACTGTGATACTGTGATCTTTCCTGAGCTGGCCTAAGCAGTGCTGAGCACAGGGCACAATGACCTCCCTGCTCCTGCTGGCCACACTCTTCCTGATGCAGGCCAGGATGCCCTTGGCCTTCTTGGCTGCCTGGGCACACTGCAGGCTCATGTTCAGCCTACTCTCAACTACTACCCCCAGGTCCCTCTCTGCCTGGCTGTTCTAAGCCCCTCTGACCCCAGCCTGTAGCACTGCCTGGGGTTGCTGTGGCCAAAGTGCAGAACCCGGCACTTGGATGTGTTCAGTCTCATGGCATATCATGCATATCATGGCAAGCTTGTGGTAAACCAACCCCCACATTCCTTCCTGCTGTTTCCAATAGGGAACAGCTTTTTGTCTGCTTTTAAGAAGGCTGCAGGGCTATCAGCTGCTGAGCAGATTTGTACAGGCAGAACCAACAGGGAGGCAGCAACCACAGGGAGCACCACTGAAGACTGTCCCAGTTACTGATAGCAGAGGACACAAGAGTGCCTAGCTCTTAGGTGCACATGAAAAGCATCACAAGCCTGGGAAACACTCCACAGCCTGGCTGTGATCCCAGCTCTGTGATTTTCCCAACCCTGGATTCTGAATAGAATAGAACAGAATTAACCAGGTTGGAAAAGACCTCAGAGATCATCCAGGCCAACCTATCACCCAACACCATCTGGTCAACTAAACCATGGCACCAAGTGCCTCATCCAGGCTCTTCCTAAACACCTCCAGGGATGGGGACTCCACCACCTCCCTGGGCAGCACATCCCAATGGCTGGAGAGACTCTGCCTCTGCTGTCTGCAGTCAGGGGACTGAGCCTCACTCCTGTTCATCTTGCTCCAGCTGTCCCTTTGCACGAGTCACTACGTGGGTTTGTTTGCAGTTTAGACTTCCAAAAAGCAGGCACTTCATCATCATCATCATCATCATCATCAAACCTCAAGGTCTTTTCCATCCTCACCCCGAGGCAGCCCATGTTCTCAGCCACCCCTGTAGCCTGCAGAAACATCTCAGTCTCTAGAGCACTGCAGTGTGCAGCCATGCTTCCAGAGGGCTTCTAGCTTTCAGCTGCCTCTGGGGATAACTCTGCCTCTGTTCTTCCAGACAGCCAGCACCAGAACAAGAGGACATAGTCTCAAGCTGTGCCAGGGGAGGTTTAGGCTGGAGGTGAGGAAGAAATTCTTCCCAGCAAGAGAGATTGGCCCTTGGGATGTGCTGCCCAGGGAGGTGGTGGAGTCGCCATCCCTGGAGGTGTTTAGGAAGAGCCTGGATGAGGCCCTTGGTTTAGTTGATCAGATGGTGTTGGGTGATTGATAGGTTGGAGTGGATGATCTCAAAGGTCTTTTCCAACCTGGTTAATCCTGTGCTCTATATAATCAGACTAGAGACATCCCCAGCAGTGGACTTGGTCACTGAGGAGAGCAGAGTGGCCCAGACTGGGGCCTGTCACTCACTCAGCACATCAGAAGGACTGAAGCACAAGCTGGGAGCAGGAGGTTTAGAGCTGTGCAGCCCCATGTCCTCATCTGGCACAGTGCAAGGAGGATCAGCACCATTCCATAAGGATGTTCTCAGGCAGTGAGAAGGAACAGAAGCCCCAGTTCAGCTGCACTGTTTTGTCCCAGCTCTTGATCACACATTGTGGAGTTGTGATGAAAAGAGATTTGTCACTCCTTAATATATCAAGCACTCAACTAGGGATGATCCTGCTGAGACCCCACCCTGCAGTGCTGGGGCCAGCTCTGGAGTCCTCAGCACAGACAGGGACCTGTTTGAGTGAGGCCAGAGAAGGCCACAGCTATGATGGGAGGGCTGGAAGGCCTCTGCTGTGAGGCCAGGCTGAGAGAGTTGGGCTTGTTCAGCCTGGAGAAGAGAAGGCTCCAGGGAGGCCTTCTGGTTGCCTTTCAGTCCTTCAAGGACTGATGAGAAAGCTGGGGAGAGACTTTTTATCAGGGCCTGTTGTGACAATACAATACAATACAATACACCAGGTTGGAAGAGACCTTCAAGATCATCGCGTCCAACCCATCAAACAATCCAACCCACCCAACAACTAGACCATACAGCCAAGCACCCCATCAAGTCTTCTCCTGAACACCTCCAATGAAGGTGACTCCACCACCTCCACGGGCAGCCCATTCCAATGGCCAATCACTCTCTCCGTGTAGAACTTCTTCCTAACATCCAGCCTAAACCTGCCCTGGCACAGCCTGAGACTGTGTCCTCTTGTTCTGGGGCTGGCTGCCTGGGAGAAGAGGCCAACCTCTGCCTGGCTACAACCTCCCTTCAGGGAGTTGGAGAGAGCAACAAGGTCACCCCTCAGTCTCCTCCTCTCCAGGCTAAGCAACCCCAGCTCCCTCAGCCTCTCCTCATAGGGCTTGTGTTCCAAACCCCTCACCAGCTTTGTTGCCCTTCTCTGGACACGTTCCAGCAAGTCAACATCCTTCCTAAACTGAGGGGCCCAGAACTGGACACAGGACTCAAGGTGTGGCCTAACCAGTGCAGTGTACAGGGGGAGAATGACCTCCCTGCTCCTGCTGGCCACACTGTTCCTGATGCAAGCCAGGATGCCATTGGCCTTCTTGGCTGCCTGGGCACACTGCAGGCTCATGTTCAGCCTACAATCAACCAGTACCCCCAGGTCCCTCTCTGCCTGGCCGCTCTCCAGCCACTCTGCCCCCAGCCTGTAGCACTGCCTGGGGTTGTTGTGGCCAATGTGCAGAACCCGGCACTTGGATGTGTTCAATCTCCTGCCCTTGGACTCTGCCCATCTGTCCAGCCTGTCGAGGTCCCTCTGCAAAGCCTCTCTGCCCTCCAGCAGATCAACTCCTGCCCCCAGCTTGGTGTCATCCGCAAATTTACTGATGATGGACTCAATGCCCTCATCCAGATCATCAATAAAGATGTTGAAGAGCATGGGGCCCAGTACTGATCCCTGGGGCACACCACTAGTGACAGGCCGCCAGCTGGATGTGGCACCATTCACCACCACTCTCTGGGCTCGGCCCTCCAGCCAGTTCCTAACCCAACGCAGTGTGATCCTGTCCAAGCCACGGGCTGCCAGCTTGGCCAGGAGTTTGCTGTGGGGAACGGTGTCAAAGGCCTTGCTGAGGTCCAGGTAGACCACATCCACAGGCCTCCCCACATCCACCAGGCGGGTCACCTGATCATAGAAGGAGATCAGGTTGGTCAGGCAGGACCTGCCCCTCCTAAATCCATGCTGGCTAGGCCTGAGCCCCTGGCCATCCTGTAAGTGCTGTGTGATCGCACTCGAGATGACCCGTTCCATAATCTTGCCTGGCACTGAGGTCAGGCTGACAGGCCTATCATTCCCTGGCTCATCCAACCGGCCCTTCTTGTGGATGGGCACCACGTTAGCCAGCTTCCAGTCTTCTGGGACCTCTCCAGTGAGTCAGGACTGCTGAAAAATGATGGAAAGTGGCTTGGACAGCTCATCTGTCAGCAATCTCAGCACCCTAGGATGGATCCCATCCGGTCCCATGGCCTTGTGGGGGTCCAAGCGGCTCAGTAGATCTCTAACTTCCTCTTGGAGCAGCGGGAAACTATGCAGCTCTCTGGCTCCTTCTGCCAGCTCTGCAGGCCAGCTGTCTGGAAGCCATTCTGCCCTGCTAGTGAAGACTGAGGCAAAGAAGGTGTTAAGTACCTCTGCCTTTTCCTCATCCTGACAGGACAAGGGGTGATGGTTTGCACTGAAAGAGGGAGATTCAGACTGGAGAGAAGGAAGAGAGTATTTCCACTGAAGGTGACAAGACCAGAGATGCTGGTAGCAGCCCCGTGCCTGGAACCATTTCAGGTTGAACAGGGCTCTGAGCAACCTGCTCCAGTTGCAGATGTCCCTTCCCACTGCAGGGGTTGGACTAGAGGGCCTTTAAAGGTCCTTTCCAACCATTGAATGATTCTATCAGTCTGTGCTTCAGTCACCACCTGCCCATCCTTCCAAGTGTGCTACAAAACCTCATGAAGCAGCCAAGCAAAAACTTGGGGAGCAACTTCAGCTGATTAAAACCAAGGGGCTCCTGGTGCACATCAAAGCTGTGCAGCTCAGTGTTTTAAGAGACTGTGGCCTGACAAACACAGGCAATCCAGGCAAATTTTAAGAGGTTTAATCAGGTTACCTGGGTCCTAAAACACTGGACCAGGGCCTAGGCTTTCTATTTGAGACCAATACTCCAGAAGAGCCATGGCAGGTTAGAGGCAGGGATACCAGAACACAAAGTCCTGTGTGAGGAGCAGCTGAGGGAACTGGGGCTGTCCAGCCTGGAGGAGGCTGAGGGGAGACCTCATTGCTCTCTACAGCTCCCTGACAGAAGGTTGGAGTGAGGTGGGGGTTGGTCTCTTCTCTCTAGTATCAGGTGACAGAAGAAGAGGAACTGGCCTGAAGTTGGGCCAGAGTAGGTTTAGATAGTATATTGGGAACAATCTTTTCACTGAAAGAGTGATTAAGCCCTGGGACAGACTGTCCAGGGAAGTGGTGGAGTCACCATCCCCATCCCCAAGCTGTGTAGATGTGGTGCTGGTGGTGATCTGGCAGTGATGGGCTAATGGTGGGACTCAGTGCCCTTGGAGGTCTTTTCCAACCTTCATGACCCCATGAGTCTTTGACTTCCTGGGAGGGAGGAGGAACAGGACTGCACCATTCTCCTTTATTGCCAGTGGACGTGGTCCATGGGGAAGGCTGGGCTGTGCACACCTGGCTTGCAGCCTCCTGCAGACAACCAGCAGCAATCATATTGCCTCACTCTCTGTATTAAGATGTGGGGTTTAATTCCCTTTTGGAAGCAGATTCATCCAAGTGTCCACACAAAGGGTCTGTACTGATCAGCTTTTGCTGCTGTCGCCAAGTGTAAAACAGCTTAAAGCCAATCCCTGTGCTTCAGAAATCAGGTGACAGCTCCCACAATGAAAACTTCCCCATGTCTGAGGAGCAAACCAGGTGAAATGTCACTGAAAGAAGCTCCACCCTGTGCTAAGTGAAGACAGACTAAGCAAGACCAGCTCTGATTTTCCAGCTCCACTTGATTTGATTTTGCATTCATCTGCTTGTTTGACTGGAGCCTTGCAGTCAAGATCAGCAGCAGCTCAGAACATTCACCTAAGACAAGGCTGATTTGTAGATGGAAAGGTGCAGTGGCACCTCCAGCAGCACCACACACAGCAAAAAGCCAGTTCACAGAATTACAGAATGCTAGGGGTGGGAACAGACTCTGGAGATCATTGAGTCCAAACCCCCTGCCTAAGCAAGATCATCTAGAACAGGTCACTCAGGAACACATCCAGATGGGTCTTAACAGTCTCCAGAGAAGGAGACTGCACAATCTCCCTGGGCAGCCTGCTCCAGGGCTCCAGCACACTCACCATACAGAAGTGTCTCCTCATGTTGAGGTGGAACTTCCTGGGTGCCAGCCTGTACCCTGCTGTTCCTTGTCCTGTCACTGGGCACCACCAAACAGAGCCTGGCCCCTTCATCCTGAATCCCACCCCTCTGACATTGATAGACATTGATCAGATCCCCTCTCAGCCTTCTCTTCTCAAGCCCCAGGGCTCTCAGTCTTTCCTCCTAGAAGAGATGTTCAAGTCCCCTAATCATCCTTGTAGTTCTCTGTTGGACTCTCTCCAGCAGGTCTCTGTCTCTCTTGAGCTGGGGAGCCCCAAACTGGACACAGGATTGCAGCTGTGGTCTCAGCAGGGCAGAGCAGAGGGGAGGAGAACCTCCTTAAACCTGCTGGAGACACTTTGCTTGATGCACCCCAGGATCCCATTGCCCCTCTTGGCTACAAGGTCACATTGCTGTCCCTTATATTTCACACAGTTCCTACTACAATACAATACAATACAATACACTACAATACACTACAATACAATACACTACAATACACTACAATACAATACAATACACCAGGTTGGAAGAGACCTTCAAGATCATCACGTCCAACCCATCAACCAATCCAACCCACCTAAACAACTAACCCATGGCACCAAGCACCCCATCAAGTCTCCTCCTGAACACCTCCAATGATGGTGACTCCACCACCTCCCCAGGCAGCCCATTCCAATGGGCAATCACTCTCTCTGTATAGAACTTCTTCCTAACATCCAGCCTAAACCTCCCCTGGAACAGCTTGAGACTGTGTCCTCTTGTTCTGGGGCTGGCTGCCTGGGAGAAGAGGCCAACCTCTGCCTGGCTACAACCTCCCTTCAGGTAGTTGTAGAGAGCAATAAGGTCACCCCTGAGTCTCCTCTTCTCCAGTCTAAGCAACTCCAGCTCCCTCAGCCTCTCTTCATAGGGCTTGTGTTCCAAACCCCTCACCAACCTTGTTGCCTTTCTCTGGACACGTTCCAGCAAGTCAACATCCTTCCTGAACTGAGGGGCCCAGAACTGGACACAGTTTGGACACTGAATTTTCCAAGGGAGAAGTGAAAAATGAGGCCAGAGAATGCTCCAGAACAGAGAAGCAAACTGCCCAAGTCTAGCCCAGCACATATGACTTAGCATTTCCCTCTGCTTTCCAGTCATGCTATCTTTCCTCCCAGGCACCCAAATCCATCAGTCTGTGCCTTATCAGATCCTGAATTAGGACAGCAGGAAAAAAAGCTCCTGTGAGTCTGAGAACTCTGTAGCTCAGAGAAGTTGTTTATGGGGCTGTAATGAGCAGGGACAGATAAGCCACACTCCTACATAAGCACTTTCAACTGATGTCTGGTTTAACACAGTGCAGCCCTAAGCCTTCCTAATACAGCCCAGGAAACAGAATCCCCTCCCTTTGCCTACGACTAATTGCGTCTGCAGCGGTCAGGGGTTGAAAGAGGAGTAAGCAGATTAATTCTATTAGGCTGTGCAAGACTATCCCAAGGGGACAAGGGGAAATCCCATCACTTAAACCAGGGCTGAGAGATGCTGCTGGGAACACAGGAGCAGGGGATTAAGGGTTTGGAGCGAAGGGCCTCGTCTCTTCTAGATCTGGTTTCCAGGAGTCGCAGCGAGGAGAACTGCAAGGCTTCCTGCTTGCTTTCCTCCCTTCTGGGTGACCTGAAACGTCTTGCCCAGCTGGAAACCAAAGGATTATCTCCACCTCTTACTTAACCCCTTACCCCCAGCATAAGGCTCCTTTATTGCTTTGCTTAAAAGGCTTTTCTGTTTTAAATGAAGGTAAAGCTGAAGATGAAATTCTCCTGGGACAAGAGGTCCAAGCAGTGCTCTATGAATCCCTCTTCTTTTTCCCAGCACACTCCTCCCACACTTTCAGCCTATGTTTATCTCAACCATAGGAGCAGTCTTGCTCCTCCCAAAGCACATTTGGGCCGAAACAACATTTCCCATGCTGTAAATGCAAAGGAGGGTTTCAGCTCTACAGAGGTGGCAGGTGACAGCAAAGCCCCCACTCCACCATGAGCCAGCTGAGTGCAAGACTTCCTCTGCTCAGCCCACTGCAGCACTCCCAGACCTCAGCAGCAGCCAAGTGCTGCCTGCCTTACCTGTGTCTTGTTTTGAGGGGATAGGTCTCCAGAGAAGTTCTTGTTCTTCTCAAGAAGTTGGGTTGTACTAGACATGCATCAGCCAGGAGCTCTGTTTCAGGTTCCTACTGCTGGGCTCCAGGGTGGTCAACCTGTTGGAAACAGCAGGGGAAAATACATACAATACATAAGACACATTCCTCCATAGTGGGCCTGAGGACAAGACTATGACCTGGAAGTGTTGAAGGTCAGGCTGGATGGGGTTTTGAGTAACCTGATCTAGTTGAAGATGTTGGGAGCAGGAGTTGATCTGTTAGAGGGTAGGAGAGCTCTGCAGAGGGACCTTGCCAGGCTGGACAGATGGGCAGAGTCCAAGGGCAGGAGATTGAACACATCCAAGTGCCAGGTGCTGCACATTGGCCACAGCAACCCCAGGCAGTGCTACAGGCTGGGGGCAGAGTGGCTGAGAGCAGCCAGGCAGAGAGGGACCTGGGGGTGCTGGTTGACAGCAGCTGAACATGAGCCTGCAGTGTGCCCAGGTGACCAAGAAGGCCAAGGGCATCCTGGCCTGCATCAGGAAGAGTGTGGCCAGCAGGAGCAGGGAGGTCATTGTGCCCTGTGCTCAGCACTGCTTAGGCCACACCTTGAGTCCTGTGTCCAGTTCTGGGCTCCTCAGGTTAGGAAAGATGTTGAGCTGCTGGAAGGTGTCCAGAGAAGGGCAAGAAAGCTGGGGAGGGGTCTGGAGCACAGCCCTGTGAGGAGAGGCTGAGGCAGCTGGGGTTGCTTAGCCTGCAGAAGAGGAGGCTCAGGGGAGACCTTCTTGCTCTCTGCAACTCCCTGAAGGGAGGTTGAAGCCAGCTGGGGGTTGGTCTCTTCTTCCAGGCAGCCAGCCCCAGAACAAGAGGACACAGTCTCAAGCTGTGCCAGGGGAGGTTTAGGCTGGATGTGAGGAGAAAGTTCTTCCCAGCAAGAAAGATTGGCCCTTAGGATGTGCTGCCCAGGGAGGTGGTGGAGTCACCATCCCTGGAGGTGTTCAAGATGGGATTGGATGTGGCACTTGGAGCCATGGTTTAGGTGTCAGGAGGTGTTGGGTGACAGGTTGGACTTGATGACCTCTGAGGTCTTTTCCAACCTTATTGATTCTGTGATTCTATGTCCCTGCTCATTGCAGGGAGGTTAGAACTAGATGATGTTTAAGGTCACTTCCAACTCAAAGCATGCTATGATTCTATGACCTTGATTTACTCCTTCCCTCTCAGGAAGATCAACTCTTTCTTGCACACCTGAAGAGGCAGAGGGGAAGCATCTGGCAGGAACCCTGATGACCTTGGCAAGGCCTGAACTGAAGGCAAAATTTTGCTCCTTACTTTCCAGTCCATTTAGCCTGTCCAGGGAAGGGCTTTGACCACAAGGCAGGAGGAGGACAGGACTATTCCCAGCAGAATAAACACAGAGCAGCAGAGTTGTTGTGCATTGTGCACCTCTCCCTCCCTGTGCAGCTGGGCAGAGCCACCAAGGAGATAGGAGAGGACAGGAACAACAAGAAGAGATGCTGTGGCTCCCTCAAAGCCAAGTCCCAGAGCAGAAGATGGAGCAGTGCATAAAAAGCTAAAGACAGTTAAAGACACACACATGTCCCTTCCTGTGCTCTGTGCAAAAAGTACACACAGTGACTTGCTGGAGTGATGTTGGAGCACAGCTGGGTGCTGAATGGAGGGAGCAAGAAAAGACTGAGGATGAAAAACTGGGCAAGGTGATGGAGATGAGAGGCAGCTAAGGTGAGGCATGGAGGTGCCAACAGAGCTGGGTGGACGAGGGTCCAGTGGGAGATGCTCGGGTGGTGAAAACAATACATAAGTGAAAGGAGGTGAAGTGTAGCCTGGAAGAAAGCAGGAAAAGCCAGTGGGAAAGGAGGGGGATCATGCCAGATGTTGTCTGTTCTCTCCCTGCAGAAGCCAGCCAGTCCCAGGGCACAGAGGTGGAGCCGACAGCACAATCACTCTGCAAGCCTGGATCTCGTTCCCCCTGACAGCTCCTCTCCAGATACGAAGCTGGCGCCACACAAATCCATTTCACAGTGATAGTTCCCCTCTGCCCTGCCCACCTTGCTGCTTTGCTCTCCTCTGAACCCCTCTGCCCTGACCAGCCCCTCCAGCATGCCAGCTGTCCACATGCAGCACCAGGGAACTCCAGAGTCCCTCTCCGCATCACAGCACTTAGGAACTCCTCCAGGATGAGGACGACAAGCTGGGAGAGAAGGTCCTGCAACGGAATCCCAGCATGGTGGAAGCTGGAGGAGACTTTTGGAGATCATCCAGTCCAACCCATCTGCTGAAGCAGGGCACCCACAGCAGCTTGCCCAGGATCACAATGGCCAGATGGGGTTGGAGTCTCTCTGGAGGACACTCCACAGCCTCTCTGGGCAGCCTGCTCCAGGCCTCTAGCACCCTCACACCAAAGAAGTTTCTCCTCCTGTTCAGGCAGAACCTCCTGGGCTCCAGCTTGTGCCTGTTGCCCCTTGTCCTCTCACTGGGCACCACTGACAAAAGCCTGGCCCCATCCTCTTGTCCTCTGTCCCCTTTAGCTCTTGCTGAGCATCGCTCAGATCCCCTCTGGGGCTGCTCTTCTCCAGGCTCAACAGCCCCAGGGCTCTCCTCACAGAGATGCTCCAGTCCAACTCCTTTCACAGCAACTCCACCAATCAGCCCTGCAAGACACCCAGAAGGGTCTGCAGCCAAAGATCTCAAGCTTCCCTCCCCTGTGACACTCTCAGAAGAAGGCATCCCTACGGAGCTGAACAGTTTGCTGAGGCAGTAGGTGACAAAGCACCTACAAGCCGGCTGGGAAGCGCTAAGGTCACAGCAGAGCACCTGAGCAGGAACTCCTGCCATGTGTCAGGTGTCAGCCTTCTGCCAGCAGCTGCCCTCCACAGAGGTGGCACTGCCAACACCCACACATTGCCCACATCCTGCTTTCTGGGACAGGGAAGGGGAAGTCTTTGAGAGGTGCCAACCAGACAATGCCTAAGTCCATATAGTCCTGCACAGGACAAAGTGTCTGCTGCCTGACAGGAGCCTTCTGAGCCTGGTTCTAGATCTTTCAGACACACAGGATTGGCTCAGAAGACTGAGAGGGGATTTAATCAATGTCTATCAATATCTGAGGGCTGGGGGTCAGGAGGGAAGGGACAGGCTCTGCTCACTAGCACCCTGGGATAGGACAAGGGGCGATGGATGTGAACTGCAGCACAGAAGGTTCCAGCTCAACATGAGGAGGAACTTCTTCCCTGTGAGGCTCCCAGAGCCCTGGAGCAGGCTGCCCAGAGAGGTTGTGGAGTCTCCTTCTCTGGAGCCTTCCCAGCCCCATCTGGATGTGTTCCTGTGCTTGAGTCCATGGTCCTGCTCTGGCAGGGGGTTGGACTCAATGATCTTTGGAGGTCTCTTCCAATCCCTAACATCCTTGGTGGTCCTGTGGAACTCCAGCCTTGGGAGATCATGAGGGGAAATGAAAGATCAGTTCATTCAGGTCTGTCAAGTGTTCTGTAAAGATGGAAAGTGTCACAGGCAGCTGTGCTGGAAGCCATCACAAACTTGCTTCAGGGGCACTTTGAGCAGCAATTTTCCCTTCCCATTATGGAAGAGCAGTGCTGTCCATGTAGGCAAAGCCTATCCATTCCCATTACTATTCCAGCTGAGGTATGGCTGTGATCAGAAGCAGAAAGCACATTCAGGGGCACTAACACTCTCTTTTGACTTCTGCATGGACTTGCTCAGCTGAGAGATTGCAAACATCTCTAGTCAGGGAACATGGAGAAACAGGAGGTATCTAAGGTCATGTAACTCCTCCTGGCCAGTGAGGATCCCTTCACCTTCTCTTTGTCTCCATCTAATCCAACTGAGAGTGTTTCAAGCAGTGGAAATCATAGAATCACAGAATGCTAGGGGTTGGAAGTGACCTCTGGAGATCAAGTCCAACCCCACAGCCAAAGCAGAATCACCTGTGGCAGGCCACATAGGAATGCACCTAAATGGGTTTTGGAAGTCTCCAGAGAAGGGGACTCCACAACCTCTCTGGGCAGCCTGCTCCAGGGCCCCAGCACCCTCACACCAAAGAAGTTCCTCTCCTCTTGAGGCGGAACCTCCTGTGTTCCAGCTTGTACCCATTCTTCCTTGACCTATCACTGGGCACCACTGAAGGGAGCCTGGCACCTTCATCTTGGCACCCACCCCTCAGATATTTATAGACATTAGTAAGATCCCCTCTCAGCCTTCTCTTTTCTCAGCAGAGCCTGACAGAGCCTTCAAAACCTGCTGCCTGCACAAACCGTTTGATTTTGGGGGTTTAATGGGATTTCTTTGTACCTGGCTGCAGCAAAAGCAGCAGCATGAGGACAACAAAACCCAGGCACCTTCTCTGAGGCTGGTGCAGAGGGACAGCAGCACCTTGGCATCCTAAATCCCTTTAATGACTTTTTCAGACAGGAGGAGAGCCACTGGATTATGGACATCTGGGCTTAAAAATGTAAGAGGAAACCAAAAATAAACAGAAGCTTAATGTGGAATTTCTCCTGCCCTTGGTCTCCACCGCTGGCTGCTCAAAGAGACAAGACCCTGCTCTGGGCCAGCGCAGCGGCTCTGGGTGCCACTTCCACAGCGCTACACTAAGATACAACCCTAGGGCTTTGGGCTCTGTGGTTGCTGGGTTTGGGTTGATTGAAGGGGTACAGACATTGGAACAGGCTGCCCAGGGAGGTGGTGGAGTCACTGTCCTTGGAGGTGTTTGAGAAATGTGTGGCCATGGCACTTAGGGGCATGGCTTCATGGCCACGGTAGTGTTGGTTTGACAGTTGGACTCCATGATCTTAGAGGTCTTTTCCAACCAAAATGATCCTATGATACTGTACAGGAATTAGGCTTTTTTTCCCCCTCTTTAGAATAGAATAGAATAGAATAGAATAGAATAGAATAGAACAGAATTAACCAGGTTGGAAAAGACCTCAGCGATCATCGAGTCCAACCTATCAACCAACACCATCTGATCAACTAAAGCACAGCACCAAGCACCCCATCCAGGCTCTTCCTAAACACCACCAGTGATGGTGACTCCACCACCTCCCTGGGCAGCACATTCCAGTGGCCAATCTCTCTTGCTGGGAAGAACTACTTCCTAACATCCAGCCTAAACCTCCCCTGGCACACTTTAAACCCAGCCCAGCTTCCTCCCTACTCTGGTGCTGGTTTGCTTGGAGGCCTCAGGGGCGGAATACAACTGGGTTGCACACAACTGGGTGGTTGTTTTCTTCCTCCTTGGCTGCTGCTACAATCACACACATGCTTGTACAAAGCCACTTAATGAAGCATGAGGAACAAGGGTTTGCACTGGGGATGCTGCCACAGGGAGAGCAGAAGGAGCACAAAGCCTTCCCACTGAACATTTTCCACACCACAGGTAGCACCCAAGCAGCTGCAAACTGAGCCAGTTCCTCCTTATCTTTCACCCTCCCCACAACACAAACCTCTGGCCATTAAGTACAGCCCAAAGAGGCTGCTGTTAGCTTGAAAGATGCTGAGATGAGCAGCACCAGGAGGGACCACCTCAGCCTGAACCAGTGCATGGGAAAGAGGCATCTGCTTCTTGTTTGATAGCTGTGTTTATTTGCACAGACAGCTTGCTGCGAGGGTGGGGAGGGGAGGGGAGGGGGTGCAGGCTGGCATTTCTCACTCAGCAGGCACTCAGAGTGCACTTTGTTATCCTTTGGACATGCCACAGGCTTCCCTTTCGCTGCGGGGCCGTGGGGCAAGGGGGCAGCAGGATCATCAACTGGTTTGGGGTTGGAAAGCACTTTAAAGATCATCTAGTTCTAAGCCTCCTGCCACGGGCAGGGACACCTCCTGCTGGACCAGGCTGCTCAAGGCCTCATCCTACCTGCCTTTGAACACTGCCAGGCTTGGAGCCTCCACAACTTCTCTGGGCAACCTGTTCCAGTGCCTCACCACCATCATGGGGAAGGATTCATTCCTAGTGGCTAATCTAAACCCAGCTTCTTCCAGTCTGAAGCCATTACCTCATTGCTCCTCATCTGTCACTCCATGCCTTCATAAAAAGTCCTTCTCCAGCTATCCTGTAGGCCCCTTCAAATACTGGGAGGTTGCTGTAAGGTCTCCCTGGAGCCTTCTCTTCTCCAGGCTGAACAGCCCCAACTCTCCCAGACTGTCCCCACAGAAGAGGTGCTCTGGCCCTCTCATCACCTTCACACCCCTCCTCTGGACCTGCTGCAGTAGAATCACAGAATCAATAAGGTTGGAGAAGACCTCAGAGATCGTCAAGCCCAGCCTATTACCCAACACCTCATGACAACTAAAACATGGCACCAAGTGACGCATCCAATCCCCTCTTGAACACCTCCAGGGATGATGACTCCACCACCTCCCTGGGCAGCACATCCCAATGGCCAATCTCTCTTGCTGGGAAGAACTTTTGCCTCACCTCCAGCCTAAACCTCCCCTGGCACAGCTTGAGACTGTGTCCTCCTCCCCCAGCCTGTCTTGACAGTGAGGATTGTTCCAGCCCAGAACCCTGCAACCCCAGCTCCCTCAGCCTCTCCTCACAGGGCTGTGCTCCAGACCCCTCCCCAGCTTTCTTGCCCTTCTCTGGACACCTTCCAGCAGCTCAACATCTTTCCTAACCTGAGGGGCCCAGAACTGGACACAGGACTCAAGGTGTGGCCTAAGCAGTGCTGAGCACAGGGCACAATGACCTCCCTGCTCCTGCTGGCCACACTGCTCCTGATGCAGGCCAGGATGCCCTTGGCCTTCTTGGCCCCCTGGGCACACTGCAGGCTCATGTTCAGCTGCTGTCAACCAGCACCCCCAGGTCCCTTTCTGCCTGGCTGCCCTCCAGCCCCTCTGTCCCCAGCCTGTAGCACTGCCTGGGGTTGCTGTGGCCCATGTGCAGCACCTGGCTGCAGTAGTTCCATCTCCTTACGTTTGGGGTTCCAAAGCTGGGCACAGTACTCTAGGTGGGGCCTCAGGAGAGCAGTGTGGAGGGGCAGAATCACTTCTCTCCACTCTGCAGCCCTGGCTCCCCTCCACAGGCAAACATCCCCTGGGGCCTCCACACCTTTGATCCAGACAGGAGAGGAGTCCCTCACCAGCCAGCCGAGCGCGGCGGCTTCTCGTGCATGAAAAGAGATCTTCTTTAACAAGAAAGAAAATTAATTAAGTGGGTAAAGTCCCACAGGTTGCAACAGCAGCTGAGGAACTATCCTTCTATCAGGTTGGTAATGAGAACTGAAAAACCTCACACAGACATTAACAGCTTTATAGGGGCTCATTGGCATTCCAGATCAGATGCTAGGCTTGGCATTCCCAGGAGCAGCAGATGCAGCTCCAGTTACAGACCAGACTCTGGGCAAACCACACTTTGCCTTGATCAAAACAGCACTGCCAGGATGCCTGAAAATGCTCTGCCATCTAGCAGAGGATCTTTTTCCAATAGAAACTGGGCTGCAGGTCACAGCATCCAGTGCCCCAGGCTGATCTAACACTTCTCCTTGTCAGGGTCAATAAGGCCAAGTGCTGGGTCCTGCGCTTGGGTCACAACAACCCCGTGAACACTCCAGGCTGGGACAGAGTGGCTGGAAACTACCAAGAAGATCTGTGGGGTGGTGGTCAATAGCCACCTGAAGATGAGCCAGGGTGTGCCAGGTGGCCAAGAAGGCCACCAGCATCCCAGCCTGGATCAGCAATGGCGTGGCCAGCAGGACCAGGGAAGTGATTGTTCACTTTTCCTTGCCTCTGGTGTAGCTGCACTTCCATGGACCACTATGTTCAGATTTGGGCCACTCATTCCAAGGGCACTGAGGGGCTGGAGCAGGTCCAGAGAAGGGCAATGAAGCTTGTGAAGGGTCTGGAGATCAGGGCTGGTGAGAAGCAGCTGAGGGAAGTGGAGTGGTTTAGTCTGGAGAAATGGAGGCTGAGACCTTCTCACCCTCCTCAGCACCCTGAAAAGAGGCTGGAGCCAGGTGGGGCATGGTCTCCTTTCCTAAGTAACAAGTGATAGGATAAGAGGAAACAGCCTCAAGTTGCACCAGGGGAGGTTTAGATTGGACATGAGGAACAATTTCTTCCCCAAAAGGTTTGTCAAGCCCTGGGACAGGCTGCCCAGGGCAGTGTGTGGCCGAGTCCCCATCCCTGGAATGATTTAAGAGAGGAGGAGAGGTGGTGCTTTCAGACATGTCTTAGCAGCAGACTTGGCAGTGTTGATTTAATAGTTGGATTAGATCATAAAAGATCTTTCCCAACAAAAATGATTCAGCCACCTTTTCCCCAGACTAAACAATCCCAGTTCTCTCAGCTGCTCCTGCCCAGACCCTTCACCAGCTTTGGTGTGTTGTAGTACAGATACAACCCTTTTCCCACATTGTTGCCCTTCTCTAGACACACTCCAGCACCTCAGTGCCCTTCATGGCACTGTTTCTTCCTTTCTCTTTCCCCTGTCTCTTCCTGACAGGGCAAATCCTGCCTGACAAACCTGGTGGCCTTCTATGAACATGTGACAACATTAACAGCTGAGGGGCGAGCAACTGATGTCGTTTCCCTGGCCCTGAGCAAAGCCTTCGGCACTGTCCTGCCCCACAGCCTGGTCCCCAGGCTGGTGACACATGGGTTTGATGGGTGACCACTGGATGGATACAGAACTGGCTGTATGGATGCACCCAGAGAGTGGCTGTCCATGGGTCCATGTCCCAGTGGAGGCCAGGGACAAGCAGAGGCCCTCAGGGATCAGTCCTGGGACCAGGCTTGTTCAACATCTCTGTGGGTGCCATGGACAGTGGCATCGAGTGCACCCTCAGCAAGGTTGCTGATGACACCAAGCTGTGTGGTGCAGCAGACAGCTGGAGGGAAGGGATCCATCCAGAGGGACCTGGACAGGCTGGAGAGGTGGGCACAAGCCAACCTCATGAGCTTCAACAAGACCAAGGGCAGGGTCCTGCATCTGGGTGGAGGCAACCCCAGGCACAAATCCAGGCTGGGCAGGGACTGGCTGGAGAGCAGCCCTGAGGAGAGAGACTTGGGGGTGCTGGGGGAGGAGAAGCTCAACAGGAGCTCTCAGTGTGCACTTGCAGCCTGGAAAGCCAATCAGAGCCTGGGCTGCAGGAGGAGAAATGTGGCCAGCAGGGCAAGGGAGGGGGATTCTCCCCCTCTGCTCAGCCCTGCTGAGACCCCACCTGCAGTACTGCCTCCAGTTCTGGAGCCCCTATTCCAAGAGGGATCTGGAGGTGCTGGAAGGTGTCCAGAGCAGGGCCACGAGGAGGAGCAGAGGGCTGGAGCACCTCTCCTATGAGGACAGACTGAAGGAGTTGGGGCTGTTCAGTCTGGAGAAGAGAAGGCTCCCAGGTGACCTCATTGTGGCCTTCCAGGATCTGAAGGGGGCTACAGGAAGGCTGGGGAGGGACTTCTCAGGATCTCAGGTAGTGATAGGAGTAGGGGGAATGGACTGAAGCTGGAGGTGGGGAGATTCAGGCTGGAGGGGAGGAGGAAGTTCTTCCCCATGAGAGTGGTGAAGCCCTGGAATGGGTTGTCCAGGGAGGTGGTTGAGGCCCCGTCCCTGGAGGTGTTTAAGCCCAGGCTGGCTGAGGCTGTGGGCAGCCTGATGTAGTGTGGGGTGTCCCTGCTCATGGCAGGGGGTTGGAACTAGATGATCCTTGTGGTCCCTTCCAACCCTGACTGATACTATGATACAATGACAGTTGTTTCTTTTACAGGTTGGAATGTCCATCCTCAAAAGCAAAGTCCCCAGCCTGCTGCTGCTGTGCTTCTCATTTCCAGGGGAGGCTGCTTAGGGATTCTGGTGTAACTGAGCAGAAGGAATTCTCAGCTGGCACCCAAAACCCGCTCTGAGGAGGTCACTTTGGCCTCTTCCAATGAGCACTGGCTGCTGGCACGTCCTGCTCCATGTAGGAGGGGAATGATGGGGCCTTCAGCTGGCCAGCTCAGCCAGCACCAGTGCTTCTGCTTCTGAGCAGGTCTCTCCTCCATCACCTGTGTGCTATCAATCCACACAGAGGACATCCCTGCCAGATCAGACAATCACTTTGCAATTACACTGAAATGAAGGATGCCTCTTGCAAAGCTTTCACGAATTATTCTCCCACCATCCCTGCCTCTCGTTAATCCAAAATGCCTTCTGTGCCCTACACCTTTCGGAGTAGGACACCAGCGGCATGTCCTGAGCACGAGGAGGACATTGCTTGCTCTGAGGCAGCAGGCTGCCTCACAGAAGCATCTGCATTATTAATTAGGTTGTCTCCTAATGAGCACCACTCCTGCCTGGGGGTTTCTCTGGGGTGTGAACTATCTGTAGTGCATCAACACTGGTCAGGCTACCTGGTTTTCAAGGGGCTCTTTCTTGTTTGACTGAGAAATCAAGACTTCTGCCAGCTCAAGCTTTGCTGCTGCTGCTCTTCCCCCTTCCCAGGAATCCAGGGCTGGCTGAGCCCTGGGACACTGTGGCACTGCACTTGGCTTGTCAATGCTGCTGGAGTCATAGAATAATCCAGGCTGGAAGGGACCTCCAAAGCTCATCCAGTCCAACCTCCCTGCAGTCAGCAGGGACATCCCCAACTAGATCAGGCTGCCCAGAGCCCTGTCCAGTCTCACCTTGAATATCTCCAGGGAAGGAGCCTCAACCACCTCCCTGGGCAACCCCCCAGTGCTCCACCCCCCTCATTGTGATGAACTTCTTCCTGATAGCCAATCTCCATCTGCTCTGCTCTCATTTCAAACCATTGCCCCTGCTCCTGTCCCTGCAGGCCTTTGCAAACAGTCCCTCTGCAGCCTTCTTGTAGCCCCCTTCAGGTACTGCCCGACTGCTCTTAGGTCTCCCCAGAGCCTTCTCTTCTCCAGGCTGAACACCCCCAGCTCCCTCAGCCTGGCCTCCTAGCAGAGCTGCTCCAACCCCCTGATCACTCTCATGGCATCCTCTGGACCCTCTCCATCAGCTCCAGGTCCTTCCTGTATTGAGGGCTCCTGACCTGCACACAGCACTGCAGGTGAGGTCTCCCCAGAGCAAAGTGGCAGAATCACCTCTCTGGCTCTCTGGCAATGCTGCTTTGGATGCAGCCCAGGCTGCCCTTGGCCTTCTGTGCTGCAAGCTCCCACTGCCTGCTCCTGTCCAGCTTCTCATCCATCAGCACCCCCAAGGCCTTTCCCTCAGGGCTGTTTTCTATCCCCTCCTCCCCCAGCCTGTCTTGATAGTGAGGATTGTTCCAGCCCAGAACCCTGCAACCCCAGCTCCCTCAGCCTCTCCCCACAGGGCTGTGCTCCAGACCCCTCCCCAGCTTTCTTGCCCTTCTCTGGACACCTTCCAGCAGCTCAACATCCTTCCTAAACTGAGGAGCCCAGAACTGGACACAGGACTCAAGGTGTGGCCTAAGCAGTGCTGAGCACAGGGCACAATGACTTCCCTGCTCCTGCTGGCCACACTCTTCCTGATGCAGGCCAGGATGCCATTGGCCTTCTTGGCCACCTGGGCACACTGCTGGCTCATGTTCAGCCTACTGTCAACCAGTACCCCCAGGTCCCTTTCTGCCTGGCTGCTCTCAGCCCCTCTGTCCCCAGCCTGTAGCACTGCCTGGGGTTGCTCTGGCCAATGTGTAGAACCTGGCACCTGGACTTGTTGAATGCCATCCTGTTAGACTCTGCCCATCTGTGCAGCCTGGCAAGGTCCCTCTGCAGAGCTCTCCTGCCCTCTAACAGATCAACTCCTGCCCCCAGCTTGGAGTCATCTGTGGATTTACTGCTGATGGACTCAATCCCCTTGTCCAGATCATCAATAAAGATATGGTTGATATGATAATGGTTGATATGATAATGGGCTTCCTCAGACAATGTTAGATCCAAACACACTCCTGTGCATTGCAGAGTTTAATGTCTACTACATGTGTGTGCCACTCTGCTCCTTCAAAAGATCTCTCAGTGGAACAGCCAGCATGGGAAGGAGCACTTCATGGAGCCGTGTGACTCTTCAGTCCTCTTGGAATGCCTCAGTAGTGCTGCATAGCTGATAGCTTTGCTTTATCTTCTTCAGATCCCCTTACTTTAAACAAACTCCAGAGTTTCTCCCCCCACACACACCCCCACAAAAAATGCCTCTTAAGACCTGATTGTTTTTCTTGAGAGACTGAATAATTTTGAAGGGCTTAGCAGCAGCATTCTGAGAGGGGAAAGCACACCAAGAGCAACAATCAAACGGCAAAGGGCAAGGAGAAAGCCACAGCCAGCTATGGAGAAGGCCAGGCAGTGCTGTCCTGTTATCCTCTCAAAATGAAGAATGAAAGCTTGCAAAATTCCACTCCAGTGCCTGCAACTCCACCTAAATCCTCCTGACCACAGTGACAAAGCTGTTTCATACCACACATCTCGGCACTTCCCTCGTCTTCCAAACATCCAGTGCACGCTCCAAGGCTTCTGCGCTGCACTGCAAGGTTTCCGCGCTGCACTCCAAGGCTTCTTGTGAGCAGTCTGGAATCAGGCTGCCAAGTGCCAAGAGGAGAGACATGGAGGAAACCGCTGAAAACACTTTCTCCCCTCATACCCTTTGTTATTTGTTCCTGCTGAGCAGCCTCCTTGCTCACATGCTCCATCACCCCAACCTCTGTCACGCTCTGTCCAACCTTCTTCTGTTCCTCACTGCCTTCTTCAGGGAATTGGAGGTGCAAGGAGACTACAACAGAGGTTTGATAACTACAAATTACTCAACCTCTGAATCATAGAATAGAATAGAATAGAATAGAATAGAATAGAATAGAATAGAATAGAATAGAGTAGAATAGAGTAGAGTAGAATAGAATAGAGTAGAATAGAATAGAATAGAATAGAATAGAATAGAATAGAATAGAATAGAATAGAATAGAATAGAATAGACCAGACCAGGTTGGAAAAGACCTTTGAGATCACCGAGTGCAACCTATCACCCAACACGATCTGATCAACTCAACCATGGCTCCAAGTGCCTCAGCCAGGCTCTTCCTAAACACCTCCAGGGATGGGGACTCCACCACCTCCCTGGGCAGCACATACCAAGGGCCAATCTCTCTCTGTGAAGAACTTTCTCCTCACCTCCATCCTAAACCTCCCCTGGCACAGCTTGAGACTGTGTCCTCTTGTTCTGCTGCTGGGTGCCTGGGAGAAGAGACCAACCCCCACCTGGCTACAACCTCCCTTCAGGGAGTTGGAGAGAGCAAGAAGGTCTCCCCTGAGCCTCCTCTCCTCCAGGCTAAGCAACCCCAGCTCCCTCAGCCTCTCCTCACAGGGCTGTGCTCCAGACCCCTCCCCAGCTTTCTTGCCCTTCTCTGGACACCTTCCAGCAGCTCAACATCTTGGCAGGGACCTCAAGGATCATGCAGTTCCAACCCCCTACCATGGGCAGAGACACCTCACACTGGATCAGGTTGCTAAGGCCACATCCAGTCTAGCCTGAAAAAACCTCCAGGGATGGAGCTTCTACCACCTCCCTGGGCAAGTGGTTCCAGTGAATGAGAGAGGAGTGGTTAGCACTCCAGCACACTCTGCTGCCACTCAGCCAGACCTGGGCAGGCCAGAGAGGTGAGCAGAGAGGAGCCTCAACAAGGTTCAACAAGGGCAGCTATAGGGTCCTGCCCCTGGGGAGGAATCATCCCTTGCACCAGTACAGGTGAGGGGGGACCTGCTGGAAAGCAGCTCTGCAGAGAAGGACCTGGGAGTGCTGGTGGACAAGAAGTTGACTGGGAGCCAGCAATGAGGCCTCATGGCCAGGAAGAACAATGGTCTCCTGGGGTATGCTAAGAAACGTGTGACCAACAGCAAGTCGAGGGAGGCTCTCCTCCCCCTCCATCTGCCCTGGGGAGGCTACAGATGGACAACTAGGTCCAGCTCTGGGCTACCCAGTTCAAGAGAGACAGGGAACTACTGGAGAGAGTTCAGTGAACGCTAGGAAGATGCTGAGGGGCCTGGAGCAGCTCTGTGAGGCTGAGAGCCCTGGGGCTGTTCAGCCTGGAGAAAAGCAGCCTCAGAGGGGATCTGAGTGATGCTCAACAAGAGTTAAAGTGTGGGGGACAAGAGGATGGGGATAGACTCTCTTCAGTGGTGCCCAGAGACAACACAAGGGACAACAGGCACAGACTGGAACCCAGGAGGTTCCACCTGAACCGGAGGAGAAATTTGTTTGGTGTGAGGGTGCTGGAGCCCTGGGGCAGGCTGCCCAGAGAGGTTGTGGAGCCTCTTGTCTGGAGAGATTCCAAACCCCCCCCCGGCCATTGTGCTCCTGGGCAAGCTGCTGTGGGTGCCCTGCTTTAGCGTGGGACTTGAAGTAGATGATCTCCAAAGGTCCTGCCCACCCCCCACCATGCTGGGATTCTGTAAGAAGGGCTACCACTGAAGGGTGCGGTGCAGACACAACTCCCGAAGTCCAGCTAGAGCAGCTTTAAAGCTGATGAGCAAGGAACGTGGAACCCGCAAAGCCACCCAGCAGAGGTGGAGGGTTAACCGGCTGAGCTGCAAATTCCATTGCCACCGTGCTGCTCATGGGAGGAAGCTGCCGTAAACAAAGAGCTGAGCCCTGCAGGAACAGCCACTAGATTTTCAAGTACCCACAACCAGACAGAAGAATGCAAAGGCTATTAAACAAGATCAGTCTCAAAGGCCTCTGAAGGGCTCAGTCTGCACGACAGAAAGGCACTCCTTCATCACAGCCAGGCAGCAACTGGGAGGGATGAAGAGTGCAGAGATTCAGCTAAACAAACAGCAGCAGGAGATAAGGAAGATCTCCAAGTTAGCACCAGAAAACACAAACCAGAATCCTGCGACACTTTGAGGACTGTGCTCTTCTTTTCCCCCTTCTACTCCCTGTAGGTTCAGACAAAAAAGCCAGAAGGAACTTCTAAACCTTCAGGAGAGAGCAAATCCAATAGACTTATGTTTTCTGGAATGCAACATGAAAAGGCTTGAAACCTTTCTGTGGCCCAAAAGAAACATGACCACCAGTATCAGCAATCCCAGCATGTGGTAGAAACAGAGATGAGGTCATGTTTTCCTTTGCTGAGGCTCAGTTGCACAAGCACCTTACAGCCATCTCGTACTGCGTGGCACTAAGGAGAAGGCACTGCCTGTGGAGAAGGCACTGCCTGAGGAGAAGGCACTGCCTGAGAAGGCAGACATTTCCTTCTTGCTGCTATCTCCTCCTGATGGTGCTTTGGAGCACATGAGCCAGCAGTGAGCACTTGCAGCCCAGAGAGCCAAGCAGAGCCTGGGCTGCATCCAGAGAAGCATAGCCAGCAGGGCCAGGGAGGGGATTCTCCCCCTCTGCTCCACTCTGCTCAGACCACAGCTGGAGCTCTGGGTCCAGTTCTGGAGCACTTATTACAAGAAGGATCTGGAGGTGCTGGAAGGTGTCCAGAGAAGGGCCATGAGGAGGAGCAGAGGGCTGGAGCTGCTCTGCTCTGGAGAGCTGGGGTTGTGCAGGCTGGAGAGGAGAAGGCTCCCAGGAGACCTTCTTGTGGCCTTCCAGGATCTGAAGGGGCTCCAAGAAAGCTGGAGAGGGACTTCTGAGGGTGTCAGGGAGTGATAGGACGGGGGGGATGGAGCAAAGCTGGAAGTGGGGAGATTGAGATTGGATGTGAGAAAGAAGTTCTTCCCCATGAGGGTGGTGAGAGCCTGGCACAGGCTGCCCAGGGAGGTGGTGGAAGCCTCCTGCCTGGAGGTGTTTGCAGCCAGGCTGGGGGTGGCTGTGAGCAACCAGCTGTAGTGTGCGGTGTCCCTGCCCATGGCAGGGGTTGGGTCTGGATGATCCTCGAGGTCCCTTCCAATTCCATGATTCTATAACTCACACCACCTCTCATTACTAGAGCCTGTCCCCTGCTTGCAAATGTTCATCAGCTGCATATCCTCCCAGTCCTTCTCACTGGTTTTCTCTTTTGCCCTCCCCTTCAACAGCCTTAAAGAACCACTAATCAGAAGCAGGGTGGTAGAACAGAAGCTGCGAGCCTGGAGCTGGTCAGGCAGCTCAGTTCAAGGGTTGCATTTCAGGGCAGAACAAAATCCTCTGCAGGTTCTGTAACCATGCTGAATGAAGCCAGTTCCCAAAGGAGCTTCCAGAGGGGGAGAAATGGGATGCCCACAGAAAGCCAGCTGGGTGGCTGACTGGCACAGGGCATCTGAGAAGGAACATGCCTTCCTTGCTTTCCTAGTTAAGCTCTTTAAGTGAGACCAGGTTTTCTGCTGTAAGCCCACTGTATTATAGTCATGTATGGTCATGAGTGAAGGAGCACTTCTGAGACTGCTGAAGACAAGAAGATGAGGAACAGCCAAGGGAAACAACAGTTCCATTGAAACTGAGGACAAAAAGTCCGTGTCTGCACAACCAGAACCCAAACCAGATGGAGAGGAAGAAGCTTCAGAGGGAAGGACAAAGTTTTCAGAAGTGGTCAGTGGTTTGGAGGTCTGTACAAATGTCTCTGGCTGCCTATCCATGACTCCTCAGGCAAGAAATGCTCAACAGTTCCTGCAAACATGGCCCTTTGGAAACAGAGCAGAATAGAATAGAAATAGAATAGAATAGAATAGAATAGAATAGAATAGAATAGAATAGAATAGAATAGAATAGAATAGAATTAACCAGGTTGGAAAAGACCTCAGAGATCATCAAGTCCAACCTATCACCCAACACCATCTGATCAACTCAACCATGGCACCAAGTGCCTCATCCAGGCTCTTCCTAAACACCTCCAGGGACGGGGACTCCACCACCTCCCTGGGCAGCACATTCTCTGGAGACATTCAAGTTCGGGCTCGATGTGGCCCTGAGCAGCCTGCTCTGGTTGGAGGTGTCCCAGGGGGGTTGGACATGACGACCTTTGAGGGTCCCTTCCAACCCAGTGCAATCTGTGGATCTGTGAAAATTCCTTTTAAGTCAGGAGGCAGGACACATACAGGGGACAGCCAGCCCTGGGGGTATTGGTTACTACACTCAGTTTCCACAGGAAATGTTTCTGTAGAAACCAAGAATTGTTTAGGTTGGAAAAGACCTTTAACATCATTGGCTCCAACCATAACCCAACCACCATGACCACCAAACTGTATCCTGAAGCACCACCTTGAACACCTCCAGGGATGGGGACTCCACCACCTCCAGGGCAGCCAGTTCCAATGCCTGGCTACTCTTTCAGGAAAGAAATTGTTCCTAATGTCCAAACCAAACCCTCCCCTGGCTCAGCTGAAGCCCCTTTCCTCTTGCCCTCTCATTAGTTACTTGGGTGAAGAGACCAACACCAGCCTCACTCCAACCTTCTTTCAGGGAGTTGTAGAGAGCAATGAGGTCTCCCCTCAACCTCTTCTCCAGACTAAACAACGCCAGTTCCTTCAGCTCCTCCTCATGCCCTCCAAACCCCAGTTCCCTCAGCTCCTCCTCATGCCCTCCAAACCCCAGTTCCCTCAGCTCCTCCTCATGCCCTCCAAACCCCAGTTCCCTCAGCTCCTCCTCATGCCCTCCAAACCCCAGTTCCCTCAGCTCCTCCTCATGCCCTCCAAACCCCTCACCATACCTATGTGGATCTTTTCCATCTCATTGCTTAATTTGACACGGTTGGGGGGGAGGGGAGTTAGACTCTTGTGAAGATTACTATTTCAATAGCACAGAAAGGAGGGGTGCAAAGGCAGTGAAAGGAATAAAAATGCAGCTGAGTGCAGAGCTGAAGCTTTCCAGCAAATTTGCTAATTTATGGTAATGTCCAGCATGCATTTCCATAAATAAGATCAGCAACAGAACAGAGGTCTTTTCCCATCCTCGTTGCCCTTCTCTGGGCACTTTCAAGTGTCTCAATGTCCTTCTTAAATTGAGGAGCCCTGAACTGTACAAAGGACTCAAGGTGTGGCCTAAGCAGAGCTGAGTCCAGGGGCACAATGACTTCCCTGCTCCTGCTGGCCACACTGTTCTCCAGCTTCACAGCAACAGTCCCTGTCGGAAACTTCACGAGACGTCCAGCTCATGAGGAAACGTCAGGTGATGAGGCACAAGGAAAGCTGGCCCCATGCAGCTGTGGGGAGATCTACTCCAGGAGCAACAGGAAACACATTTTTAGAAGGGTCTTACTCTGGAGGAGGGAATTCCCAGAGCCAAAAGCCTCATAAAAGCATCAGGTTCCTTTGACCTCGGTAATAAAACAGCAGGAGCCGACATTGCTGCAGAGAATCATAGAATCAGAATCATAGAATCAGTCAGGGTTGGAAGGGACCACAAGGATCATCTAGTTCCAACCCCCCTGCCATGGGCAGGGACACCCTACACTAGATCACGCTGGCCAGAGCCTCGTCCAGCCTGGGCTTAAACACCTCCAGGGACGGGGCCTCAACCACCTCCCTGGATAACCCATTCCAGGGCTTCACCACTCTCATGGGGAAGAACTTCTTCCTCACATCTAGCCTGAATCTCCCCATTTCCAGCTTCATTCCATTCCCCCTAGTCCTATCACTACCTGAGACCCTGAGAAGTCCCTCCCCAGCCTTCTGGTAGGCCCCCTTCAGATACTGGAAGGCCACAATGAGGTCACCTGGGAGCCTTCTCTTCTCCAGACTGAATAGCCCCAACTCCTTCAGTCTGTCCTCACAGGAGAGGTGCTCCAGCCCTCTGCTCCTCCTCGTGGCCCTTCTCTGGACACGCTCCAGCACGTCCACATCCCTCCTGTAATAGGGGCTCCAGAACTGGAGGCAGTACTCCAGGTGGGGTCTCACCAGAGCTGAGTAGAGGGGAAGAAGCACCTCCCTTGACCTGCTGGTCACACTTCTCCTGATGCAGCCCAGGATCTGATTGGCTTTCCGGGCTGCAAGTGCACACTGAGAGCTCCTGTTGAGCTTCTCTCCACCCCAGCACCCCCAAGTCTCTCTCCTCAGGGCTGCTCTCCAGCCAGTCCCTGCCCAGCCTGCATTTGTGCCTGGGATTGCCTTGACCCAGATGCAGGACCCTGCACTTGGTCTTGTTGAAGCTCATGAGGTTGGCTTGTGCCCACCTCTCCAGCCTGTCCAGGTCCCTCTGGATGGATCCCTTCCTTCCAGCGTGTCCACTGCACCACACAGCTTGGTGTCATCAGCAAACTTGCTGAGGGTGCACTCGATGCCACTGTCCATGTCACCCACAAAGATGTTGAACAAGACAGGTCCCAGGACTGATCCCTGAGGGACTCTGCTTGTCCCTGGCCTCCACTGGGACATGGACCCGTTGACAGCCACTCTTTGGGTGCGGCCATCAAGCCAGTTCTGTATCCATCTAGTGGTCCATCCATCAAACCCATGTGTCACCAGCTTGGAGACCAGGAGGTGGTGCGGGACAGTGTCGAAGGCTTTGCTCAGGGCCAGGGAAACGACATCAGTTGCTCGCCCCTCATCTATTAATGCTGTCACCTGCTCATAGAAGGCCACCAGGTTTGTCAGGCAGGATTTGCCCTTGGCAAAGCCATGCTGACTATTCCAAATCACCTCTTCACTGTTCTTCTGAGTCATTAGTGCCTCCAGGAGGATCTGCTCCATGATCTTTCTGGGCACAGAGGTGAGACTGACTGGCCTGGAGTTCCCCGGTTCCTCCTTCTTGCCCTTGTTGCCCTCCTTCTTGTTGACGGTGCAACATTTAGCAACTATTTCCAGGCTCTACATCTCTCATTGAATTTGAGCTCTATGGATTCTTCTACTGGCATAACAACAGAGAGGGCTTAAGCAGCATCCTTTGGTTCTCAACAAAAGCCCTTCCTCCCTTCCTCTTGACCTGGTAGTAGAGCACTGCTGTAAAAGCATACAATGGGTTGGGCTGGAAGGGACCCTCCTCATCACAGAGACACTCCTGTCCTCTTATCTTCATAGCCTCTTCAGGGCTCTCTCCAGTAGTTCCCTGTCTCTCTTGAGCTGGGGAGACCAGGGCGGTCCTCAGTACTCCTGGAGTGGCCTCACTAAGGCAGAGAAGAGGGGGAGGAGAATCTCCTTTCACCTATTTTTCCCTGCACCTCTCCTGGTTCCCATCTGATTTCCTTGCTGTAAGCAGAGTAGATGACAACTTACATGAGCAGACCAGCCTGGTACAGCAAACCAGTGAGCTGAGACTGATGGCTTTTGGTACTGAGAGAGAAGATAATTGAAAAGGATGTGAGAGTGGTCACAAATGTACTGTGTGCTGAGTCTGGAGCCCAGCAGCTTGGAAGTGGCTCTGGCACGGCTGTCACCTCAAGATTAGTCTCATCTTTGCCAGCACTTAGCCACGCTCCTCTGACATCCCCTCTGTGGGCACTTCTCTTCTCCTGTTTGGGTCACCAGTCAAGGGAAATCCTAGGACAGCAAGCACCTCCTTTGGGGCTGTCTTTAACCAAACAGACAGCTCCTCCTGAGGAAAAGCCAGCGCCAGAACAACACCCACGCCGTCGTTCAACCTTTCACGGCAGGTTGAAGGAGGAGGGAAGCTGTCAGGCGGAAGAGCTCAGCCAGCTGGCCATGAAGAACCAGCCACAACTCTTGGGGGAACTGACTTGAACTCTTTTCTTCATATTGCCTGCCCTACTTCCTCTCAAGATGAAGCTCACATCCTCGGCTGCAGGGGACAGCAGGAGTTTGCCTGGGACACCCCAGAGCCCTCCCAGCTCAGGAGGACAGGTAGCGAAGGTCCCAGCCTCATCCTCCTGAAGCACTTTGCTGTCATGAGGGTGTGAAGCCAACATGCCACTGTTTCTGGGGCCTCAGACACAGATACAGAATCATAGAATCAGGTTGGAAAAGACCTCAGAGATCATCAAGTCCAACCTATCACCCAACACCTCATGACTAACTAAACCATGGCTCCAAGTGTCACATCCAATCCCCTCTTGAGCACCTCCAGGGATGGGGACTCCACCACCTCCCTGGGCAGCACATCCCAATGGCAAATTACTCTCTCTGGGAAAAACTTTCTCCTCACCTCCAGCCTAAATCTCCCCTGGCACAGCTTGAGACTGTGTCCTCTTGTTCTGGGGCTGGGCACCTGGGAGAAGAGACCAACCCCCACCTGGCTACAACCTCCCTTCAGGGAGTTGGAGAGAGCAAGAAGGTCTCCCCTGAGCCTCCTCTTCTCCAGGCTAAGCAACCCCAGCTCCCTCAGCCTCTCCTCACAGGGCTGTGCTCCAGACCCCTCCCCAGCTTCCTTGCCCTTCTCTGGACACCTTCCAGCAGCTCAACATCTTTCCTGAACTGAGGAGCCCAGAACTGGACACAGGACTCAAGGTGTGGCCTCAGCAGTGCTGAGCACAGGGCAGAATGACCTCCCTGCTCCTGCTGGCCACACTCTTCCTGATGCAGGCCAGGATTCATTCTAGAAGGTGCATCTTCTAGAAGAACAGCAAACCCTGCTTCCTTTTCAAAAGGAACTGTAACATCACCAGGAGAGAACAAGCAACGACAGCTCAGTTCCCAAGCAGTTTTACAAGGGTCATTCCAATCTGCCCTGATGAGACAAATGACTTTACCACCTCTTCTCTCACCAACACACCCCTAACCTCTCCCAGCTTCACAACCACATTTTTCTCCAACAGATGGTCCAAGTGATTATCATAAATTTGCTAAACACAGGGAAAGTGTTCTCAACATGTACTTATTTAGTCTCAAAGGCTGATGCTTCTATTTCAGACATGAGAAACCACATTTGCATCTTTAAAAGCTTCCCTCCCCCAGCAATATCAACAGGCCTAATGAAAGACACAAACCACTTTCCCTGTCAGCCTTGCCCAAGAAACTGCCTCCACTAGATGTATTCCAGTACAGCTCTTCCCACTGACTCAGCTCAGAAGCCTCTTTGCCAACCTGTGTCTGCATTTCTGCTGATAAGGGATCACAGAATCCCAGCATGGTGTATCCCAGCAGGGACCTTGGGATCATCTGCTCCAACCCCCCTGCTCAAGCAGGGCACCCACAGCAACTTGTCCAGGAGCACAGTGGCCAGGTGGGGATGGAATCTTTCCAGACAAGGAGACTCCACAACCTCTCTGGGCAGCCTGCCCCAGGGCTCCAGCACCCTCACACCAAAGAAGTTTCTCATCATGGTCAGGTGGAACCTCCTGGGTTCCAGTCTGTGCCTGTTGCCCCTTGTCCTGTCTCTGAGTATTGCTGAGAGTCTGGCCTCATCCTCTTGTCCCCCACGCTTTAGCTCTTGCTGAGCATTGCTCAGATCCCCTCTGGGGCTGCTCTTCTCCAGGCTCAGCAGCCCCAGGGCTCTCAGCCTTTCCTCCTCACAGAGCTGCTCCAGAATGTTCAGCATCATTGTAGCCTCTGCTGGACTCTCTCCAGTAGTTCCCTGTCTCTCTTGAACTGTGGAGCCCAGAACTGGACCCAGTACTCCAGCTGTGGCTTCCCTACATCAGAGCAAAAGGGAATGAAAACCTCCCTTGACTTGCTGGCCAAACTCTTCTTCCTGCACCCCAGGAGACCATTGGCCTTCTTGGCCACTACAGCCTGGTGCTGGCTCTTGGGGAACCTGTCCACCAGCACTCCCGGGTCCTTCTCTGCAGAGCTGCTTTCCAGCAGGCCAACCCCTCACCTGTACTGGTGCAGGGGTGAAACACTACAAGCAGCACAGGAAGGCCTTTGCTTGCTGCAGCATTTCTGTGTGGTGCAGGCACAGGCAGGACGGTGTCAGCCCAGTGCTCAGGAAGGAGCAGATCAGCAGGAGCAGCTTTGCTGTACTTTGGCCACAACAACCCCAGGCAGTGCTGCAGGCTGGGGACAGAGGGGCTGAGAGCAGCCAGGCACAAAGGGACCTGGGGGTGCTGGTTGAGAGTAGGCTGAGCATGAGCCAGCAGTGTGCCCAGGCAGCCAAGAAGGCCAAGGGCATCCTGGCCTGCATCAGCAACAGTGTGGCCAGCAGGAGCAGGGAGGTCATTGTGCCCTGTGCTCAGCACTGCTTAGGCCACACCTTGAGTCCTGTGTCCAGTTCTGGGCTCCTCAGCTTAGGAAAGATGTTGAGCTGCTGGAAGGTGTCCAGAGAAGGGCAAGAAAGCTGGGGAGGGGTCTGGAGCACAGCCCTGTGAGGAGAGGCTGAGGCAGCTGGGGTTGCTTAGCCTGCAGAAGAGGAGGCTCAGGGAGACCTTCTTGCTCTCTCCAACCCCCTGAAGGGAGGTTGTAGCCAGGTGGGGGTTGGTCTCTTCTCCCAGGCAGCCAGCCCCAGAACAAGAGGACACAGTCTCAAGCTGTGCCAGGGGAGTTTTAGGCTGGAAGTGAGGAAGAAGTTCTTCCCAGAAAGAGAGATTGGCCACTTGGAATGTGCTGCCCAGGGAGGTGGTGGAGTCCCCATCCCTGGAGGTGCTCAAGAGGGGACTGGATGAGGCACTTGGAGCCACGGCTGAGTTGTCAGGAGGTGTTGGGTGAGATGTTGGACTTGATGATCTCTGAGGTCTCTTCCAACCTTATTGATTCTATGGTGCTCCCATGCAGGAGGCTTTGCTTTCAAGTCCCATGCACAGCATTTACCCAGGAGCAACAGGAGCAACACGAGGCAGCTGGTTTACATCCTACACCACCACCCCAGAAGGATTGGGAGCAGCATTTAAGGAGAGCCTCATAATTAATTGGGGCTGCAGGAGGTACGCAGGCAGCTGGAGTAATTGCCTCAGCTGCTCTGGCCAGGGTGCATGCTGTCACCACACGTGTTGTTGGGGGATCTCCAGTGCTCCTAAGCAGTCAGCAGCTCTGCTTTGTGTCTCTGCTAAAGATGCATTTCTAATACCTAGTCAGAGCCCTCACTCCTGCACCAGCCACTGCTCTCCTTCCTAGAACCACAGAATCATTGAGGCTGGAAAAGACCTCTGAGATCATCAAGTCCAGCCTAGGATCTAACACCACCACAGCAGCTAAACCCTAAGTTTAGGCTAAGTGCCACATCCAAGCTTTTCTTAAAGGCCCCCCATGATGGCAACTCCAGCACCTCCCTGGGCAGTCCATCCCAGAGCCTAATCAGCCTTTCTGTGAGCAAGTGCTTCCTAAGATCCAACCTAAACCTCCCCTGGCACAGCTTCCTGCCATGCCCTCTTGGCTTACTGGAGATTTTAATCACAGAATCCCAGCATGGTAGGGGCTGGAAGTGACCTCTGGAGACCATCTACTTCAATCCTGCTGCTAAAGCAGGGTCACCCACAGCAGGTTGCCCAGGATCATGTTGTCCAAGCAGGTTTGGGATGCCTCCAGACAAGGAGACTCCACACCCTCTCTGGGCAGCCTGCTCCAGGGCTCCAGCACTCTCACAGTTCTGGTGACACCTCCTGCATTCTGGTTTGCACCCATTGCCCCTTGTCCTCTCAATGGGCACCACTCTAAACAGTCCAGCCCCAGCCTCTTGCCCCCCACCCTTTAGCTCTTGTTGAGCATCCCCTCACAGAGCACAGACCTGCTCAGAGCTGCCAGGGACAGGCTGAAAGAGTTGGGGCTGTTCAGCATGGAGAAAAGGAAACTCCAGAGAGACTTACAGCAGCCTTCCAATACCTGAAGGAGGCTAGAAGAAAGCTGGGGAGGGCCTTTTAAAAGGGCTTGTAGTGAAAGGACAAGAGGGAATGGATTGAAGCTTGAGGAGGGGATATTGAGACTGGAGATTAGGAAGACATCTGTTACAGTGAGGGTGGGGAGACACTGGCACAGGCTGCCCAGGGAGGCTGTGGCTGCCTCCTCCCTGCAAGTGTTCAAGGCCAGGCTGGATGAGGCCTGGAGCAACCTGGGTGAGCAGGAGGTGTCCCTGCCCATGGCAGAGGGGTTGGAACTCGATGGCCTTCAAGGTCTCTTCCAACCTTCCAACATGCTGTGATCTGTTCCTGACAACATTCCCCTGCCAGGTCCTGACCAGCAGGAAAACCCAAGTGTGAATTATCGAGGCTAGCATAAAATACTATCAGAACTGCCATCCTCTGCCCCCTGAAGCTGAATGTCTACTTGGAAACACTTGGAACCTCCTGGGGTTCAGCAAAGCGAGCCCAAGGCAAGAGGAAGGACCACAGCTCTTCAGAAGCTCAGTGGAAGCTGAACCCAGGTCTTCTGAGGAGTGGCTGAGGGAACTGAGGTTGTTGACCCTTCAGAAGACGAGCTGAGGGGAGACCTCATCACCCTCTCCAACTACCTCAAAGGATGCAACTAGTGACAGAACAAGAGGAAACACAGCCCCAAGTGGCACCAAGAGAGGTTCAGGTTGGGTATTAGGGGAAATTCTTCCCAGAAAGGTTTCTCAGACACTGGAGCAGGCTGCCCGGGGCGGGGTGGAGTCACCACCCCTGGAGGCATTCAAAAGCTGCGTGGATGTGGTGCTGAGGGATGAGGCTTAGTGGTAGCAGCTTAGCAGTAGTGGTGGGATTGTGAACTGTAGGTGAGTGGTTGGACTTAGAATCATAGAATCAATAAGGTTGGAAAAGACCTCAGAGATCATTAAGTCCAACCTATCACCCAACACCATCTGATCAACTAAACCATAGCACCAAATGTCCCAGCCAGGCTCTTCCTAAACACCTCCAGGGATGGGGACTCCACCACCTCCCTGGGCAGCACATCCCAAGGGCCAGTCTCTCTTGCTGGGAAGAATTTCTTCCTCACCTCCAGCCTAAACCTCCACTGGCACAGCTTGAGACTGTGTCCTCTTGTTCTGGTGCTGGGGGCCTGGGAGAAGAGACCTGGCTCCAACCTCCCTTCAGGGAGTTGGAGAGAGCAAGAAGGTCTCCCCTGAGCCTCCTCTTCTCCAGGCTAAGCAACCCCAGCTGCCTCAGCCTCTCCTCACAGGGCTGTGCTCCAGAGCCCTCCCCAGCTTTCTTGCCCTTCTCTGGACACCTTCAAGATGTCTCTTAGGAAGGACATTGAGACACTTGAATGTGTCCAGAGAAGAGCAACGAGGCTGGGGAGGTGGTGGAGTCACCATCCCTGGAGATGTTCAAGAGGAGATTGGATGTGGCACTTGAAGTCATGGGGTCTGTGGTGACAGGTTGGACTCGATGATCTTTGAGGTCTCTTCCAACCTTGGTGATACTGTGATACTGTAATGTCCTTCCTAAACTGAGGGGCCCAGAACTGGACACAGGACTCAAGGTGTGGCCTCAGCAGTGCTGAGCACAGGGCACAATGACTTCCCTGCTCCTGCTGGCCACACTCTTCCTGATGCAGGCCTGGATGCCCTTGGCCTTCTTGGCCCCCTGGGCACACTGCAGGCTCATGTTCAGCTGCTGTCAACCACTACCCCCAGGTCCCTTTCTGCCTGGGGTTGCTGTGGCCAAAGTGCAGCACCTGGCACTGGGACTTGTTAAATGCCATCCTGTTGGACTCTGCCCATCTGTCCAGCCTGGCAAGGTCCCTCTGCAGAGCCCTTCTGTCCTCTAACAGATCAACTCCTGCTCCCAGCATCTTCAACTAGATCAGGTTACTCAAAGCCCCATCCAGCCTGGCCTTCAACACTTCCAGGTCATAGTCCATCAAGTCCAACCTATCACCCAACACCTCATGACTAACTCAAACCACGGATCAAGTGCCACATCCCATCCTTTTTTGAACACCTCCAGGGACGGTGACTCCACCACCTCCCTGAGCAGCACATTCCAGTGGCCAGTGACTTGATGACCTCAAAGGTCTCTTCCAACCTCAACAGTTCTATGAAGGCCAAAAAAAAGTCTGAATAACTTCAAAATAACAGTGTTGGTCAAAATGCTTGCTAAGGGTACTTGGACAATAAACCAGCTTCTGCTTTCTGCTTAACTTTGTGACCTTTTAACTTCCTAAGTGGCAAGCCTTTTTTTTTGGGTTAGGAAAAAGCAGAAAGAAGGACCAAGGCAAAAAGTTCACCTGGCAAATATGCACAAGGTCTCCAAGCCCAGCAACCTCATTTCCCCAGATTAATTTGAGGTGCAAATGTGAAGATGCTGATGATTTATTTCTCACCCCTGAGCCAACTCCCTCTTGGTCTCTTTAAGAGAGAGGAAAATGAGTAATAAGGATGCTAATAAACGTGCCTGCTCCTTTCATTAGCAGCTCTGAGCTCTCATCACTGGCTTGGTATTGAAACATCAAACCCCAGCTCCCCCAGCACACTGGCTGATCGATGCATCTGTACCACTTGGAAAAGATCTAAAGAGGCCCCCAGTACATTTATTTTGTTACAGACCCCAGCACCAATTCTCCTCAGAACATTATAATCCCCTCCACCAGAAGCTCAGCGCCCCAGTAGGCCCTTCTGCAGGCAGGTTCATAACCTTCACGTGGTGGAGGTAAAAGAAGATTAAGAGTGAAGATGTTGAAGCCAAGTTTACAGGGTGGCACACCTCCTCCTTTTGTTTAGTCCCAGGCCCTGCTGGCCTCTTATCTGGGACTTGACAAATGAATCCCATTTGGCACTGCTGGCAAATGCTTCTTGATGAGCAGACCCTCTTTGATCCCAAATGCTCCATTTCCTCACACTGCAACTCCAGGGGGATAGTCTCATTTTAATCTGTCTTCCTAGTCCAGCAGGAACAGTAGCAAGTAAGCAAGAGAGAAAGGGATTTCCCTTAAGAGGTTCAGCTTGCAAAATTTCATTTCCAACCTCTGCATTTTATCCACATTGCCTTTAGAAGAAAATGGGATCCTTCCAGAACAAAATACCTTCCTTCCAAACTTCACCAGGCACCCAGGCTCCTCTCAACAACCCCATGCAGAGCTACAGGCTGGGGGCAGAGGGGCTGAGAGCAGCCAGGCACAAAGGGACCTGGGGGTGCTGGTTGAGAGTAGGCTGAGCATGAGCCTGCAGTGTGCCCAGGGGGCCAAGAAGGCCAAGGGCATCCTGGCCTGCATCAGGAAGAGTGTGGCCAGCAGGAGCAGGGAAGTCATTGTGCCCTGTGCTCAGCACTGCTTAGGCCACACCTTGAGTCCTATGTCCAGTTCTGGGCCCCTCAGTTTAGGAAAGATGTTGAGCTGCTGGAAGGTGTCCAGAGAAGGGCAAGAAAGCTGGGGAGGGGTCTGGAGCACAGCCCTGTGAGGAGAGGCTGAGGGAGCTGGGGTTGCTTAGCCTGCAGAAGAGGAAGCTCAGGGGAGACCTTCTTGCTCTGAAGGGAGGTTGTAGCCAGGTGGGGGTTGGTCTCTTCTCCCAGGTGCCCAGCCCCAGAACAAGAGGACACAGTCTCAAGCTGTGCCAGGGGAGGTTTAGGCTGGAGGTGAGGAGAAAGTTCTTCCCAGCAAAAGAGATTGGCCCTTGGAATGTGCTGCCCAGGGAGGTGGTAGAGTCACCATCCCTGGAGGTGTTTAGGAAGAGCCTGGCTGAGGCACTTGGTGCCATGGTTTAGTTGATCAGATGGTGTTGGGTGATAGGTTGGACTTGATGATCTCAAAGGTCTTTTCCAACCTGGTTAATTCTGTCCTATCCTATCCTATCCTATCCTATCCTATCCTATCCTATCCTATCCAAGCCTAGCCTAGCCTAGCCTAGCCTAGCCTAGCCTAGCCTGTCCTATCCCATTCCATTCCATTCCATTCCATTCCATTCCATTCCATTCCATTCCATTCCATTCCATTCCAAAATCCTCTAAGGTACTGTGATCCTGTGCTACACAGAAATTGCAGAGGGGAGATTGTACCTTCCTAGACCTCAAAACAATTGGGAAGAAAAGACTGAGGCATTTGGGCTGAGCTGAACAAAAGAGCAGGAGCGCTCCTCACGCCGGGCCGGCTGGTGAGGCCAGCAGCTATCCTCACTCATTATTCAGCAGTGGCTGACTGACAATCCACACACTCTGTGCTGTAAGAAAAAGCCAAAGGCAGGCAGTCTTCCTGCCTGGGTGGATTTGTATTCCAAGGCCATCAATCTCCTCCCGGCACGGGGTCCGCGTGGCACTCGGCAGGCGCAGGGCTGTCCGAGCTCTGCGTCACCGTCTCTCTCACACGGCTCCACTTGGGGCCTCTGCGGCAAACAAACTGCTCAAAACATTTGGAATCCAAACTTTCCCCACCCAAACCACAGAGGTAAAAGCCCAGCACTCCATGGTAACCTTTCCTGGTGACTTCAAATCGCTGGAGCTGACAAGCAGCTTCGCTGACCCTGGTGTTCAGCGTGGAGCTAACAGAGCACAGCTGCTGAGGAGCCAGCAGAGCTTGAAGCGTTCTGCAGGTGGGTACGGAGGTGCTGGGCTCCCCTCTGTAGGGCTGCCACCAGCTGCTCTAAGCCTGGGAGATTTAGTTGCAGAAGTACCTTAATCTTTTTTGGGGGGATTTTTAGCTAGGATAAGGTCAGGTAGGCAGAAAGAAGGCTTGCACTGTATGGAGAGGCTCACAGAATCACTCAGGTTGGAGAAGAGCCTCAGGATCACCAAGTCCAACCCAGACCTCTACTCTGCAAGGCTCACCCCTAAACCATAGCCCCAAGCACCACAGCCAAACCACCTTCAAACACAGCCAGGCTTGGGGATTCCACCACCTCCCTGGGCAGCACTTTCCAGGCCCTGACCACTCTTGCTGGGAAAGCATTTTTCCTAATGTCCAGTCTAAACCTACCCAGGGGCAGCTTGAGGCCATTCCCTCTTGTTCTGTCACTAATCACCTGTGAGAAGAGACCAGCAGCAGCCTCTCCACAATGTCCTTTCAGGTAGTTGTAGAAAGCAATGAGGTCTCCCCTCAGCCTCCTCTCTTTTCCAAACTAAACAGCCCCAACTCCCTCAGTTGTTCAGATTCATTCTCCAGGCCCTTGCTCAGCTTTGTTGCCCTCCTCTGCAGTCACACCAGGATGGTGACATCGATGTGCCCAGCCTGTGATGTGATGCAGCAGCCTCACACCTGACTGACACTCGCCTGCTGGCTCAGCCCTGCATGGCAGCCAGCATTTGCAGTGCCTGGCTCTGCTTTGTTGGCCACGTCAGTGCCGAGCCAGCCTGCAAAAGCAAACCTCACACCTCTTGGCCACAGATGAGGATGAGCTAAAGCCTTCCTCTCACAGGCTCACAGGATGTTAGGGGTTGGAAGGGACCTCCAAAGATCATCGAGTCCAACCCCCTGCCAGAGCAGGACCAGAGATTCCAGCACAGGTCACACAGGAACACATCCCTTAAAACTGTATCTCCTATCCCTAACTACCAGGGAGAGGAGACCAATCCCACCTGGCTCAAACCTCCTTTTAGGGAGCTGTAGAGAGCAATGAAGTCTCCCCTCAGCCTCCTTTTCACCAGACTAAACACCCCCAGGTCCCTCAGCAGTTCCTCCCCAGCCCTGCTCTCCAGACCCTTCCCCAGCTTTGTTGCCCTTCTCTGGACCTGCTCCAGCACCTCAATGTCTGTCTTGGACTGAGGGACCCAAAACTGAGCCCAGAACTCGAGGTGTGGCCTCACCAGTGCTGAGCTCAGGGGGCAACCACTGTGCTGGTCTTGCAGGCCACATTATTGCTGATACAGGCCAGGATGCTGGTGGCCTTCTTGGCCACCTGGGCACACTCTGGCTCTGATACAGCACAGAGGAATGAATGGACCTGGGATTTTTCTTTGTTTTTTCCCCCCCAAGCTGTTAGCTCTGTAATAATGTGCCACTGCACACCGAAATGAAAGCAGGGGGAGAACCTACCCTGAGGGAAGTGCTCTAAGCATTACTGGAAGGAAACTTGCCTCAATTCCCACTGAAGGGAGCTGCAAAAGCAGAGATCCATCCATACACACAGCCACAGCAGCCAGCTACATCCCTACAACCTTCCTCAAAGCTTCTCTGGCTCTAACAGTCAGAGATTTGCCCTTTGTGCATGCAACTTTGGGATGCCCAGGCCACCGCTGCAAACATCCGTCCACACTGCCGCTGCTAGAATGCAAACGACCTCCTGCTGCCCCTGAACACAAAGTCTTTCTTCTCCAGCTCTTTTTCCCATCCTCTGGGAATCATTCAGGTGTAACTAACAGCCAGGCTAAGTCAACAGGGCTGTAAACCCCACGTGCTTCTAAGGCATGAGATATCTAATGCCTTTGTTTCATGGAGAAAGGAGCAGAAAGGGACAGCAGGGTAACTAAAAGGAGAGCATCCTGCAATGCAAGGAGATGTTTATCACTCTTCAGCCTTTGTTCATCTACCAGGAAGGAGGACCCAGGTCAAAGAAAAGGAGGAGACACAGGTCTGAATGAAGTCCCCTGGAAAGCCTGGAGGTTTCACTGCATGTACTCAGTGGGCAGCTCCTCCTTTTTTTCAGCCCATGTGCTTCCACTGGGTTTGAACCCTCATGAAGCTTTATGCCATTCACCCTCGCCAACTTCAGCAGCACTGAGTGCAGTTTGGTGCCTCTCCTCCTAGCACAAGCATTGTGGGTGCTGGCAGGCTTTTTAGGGAGGCTGGAGAGAGGAATTGCTGGAGCAGGTCCAGAGGAAGGCCACAAAGGTCAACAGAGGAGAACCTCCCAAATGGGAACAGGCTGGGAGAGTTGGGGTTGGTCAGCTTGGAGAAGAGAAGGCTCCAAGGAGACCTTACAGCAGCCTTCCAGTATTAGGAGGAGGCTTACAAATAAGCTGGGGAGGAACTTTTTATAAGGGCTTGCAGTGACAGGACAAGAGGGCATGGCTTTGAGCTTAAGGAGAGAAGACTTAGACTGGAGATTAGGAAGAGATTTTGGACAGTGAGGGTGGTGAGACACTGGAACACGTTGCCCAGGGAGGTCATGAATGCCCCATCCCTGAAGGTGTTCAAGGCCAGGGTGGATGAAGCCTTGAGCTGCCTGGTCTAGTGTCCCTGCCCACGGTGGAGGGATAGGAACTAGATGAACTTTAAGGTCCCTTGCAACCTAAACCAATCTTGTGAATGGAAGAAGAGTCTGTCCTTTGGAGACCTGAGCAGCTGACTGCAGTGGGCAGTGACATCAACAGAGAGTCATAAAATCAACCCTGCTTTGGGTGGGAAGAAGCCTTTTAAGGTGATCTAGTCCAACCCCCTGCTGTCAGCAGGGACTGCAGAATCATAGAATCTTCACCTAGAGCAGGTTGTTCAGAGCCCCAAACAACCTGACCTGCAATGGTCCCAGAGATGGGGCTTCTAGCACCTCTCTGGGCAACTTGGGCCAGGGTCTCACCACCCTTTTCTTCCTTCTGTCGAGTCTAAACCTGCCTCTTTTAGTTTAAAACCATTGACATAGTGCCAGTCTGACCTCAAGCCATCTGGACATGTCCATTAAAGAAGCTAAAAGGAGACATAGCCCAACCCTTGCAGACTCCTCAAGGGCAGCCAGCCTCTAGAGAGGAGCTAGGCACAGCCTGGATTCCCTGCTCCTGCCCTTCTCCAGACAGCAGAGGAGGAGACTTTTGTGGCTCTGGCCCTCATGTCCCTTGGCAGAGGGAACAAGGGAACAGCCCTGGCTGAGCCTGAGCCCAGCTCAGAGACAGACGTCATAGTCATCAGCCCAGCACAGAGCTGAATTTAAGACCTAGAGACCTTAAAGATAAGGTCTGCACATTCAAACTGTGCTTGAAGGTTTACTTTGGGCGATGCACATTCTGGACACAGTCCCTGGACTGCCAAGTACTTGCTGGGAGAGGGAAGGGCTGAAGGCTGCTGGCCGAGCTCCCTCCCTGGGGCCTCCTCATGCCCCAGCTCTGACGTAGAGTCCCATTGTGAGGAAGGGACCTCGGGGGAAATGCTCACATCCGAGCAAACATCCCTGCTGGAAATCAAACAAACAGAGAAAGCAGCCAGCCCTTGCCTTTCTGGACAGGCTGAAGCACACTGAAACCTAACCTTATTGACTGTGGTGCCCAGCACCAGGCAAAAATGCCTCCGGAGGGTCCAGCACCACTGGGCACAGAGGAGGAGCTTCCTTTCCATCTCAGCATAACAACAAGGACAAAACAAAAAACGAGTCACTGAGCTGTGCCAAGCCCACTGGCAGCCACAGAACCATTTGGATTGGAAAAGCCCTTTAAGGTCACTAGGCAGATAAGATCGATCGTTCACCCAGCCCTGCCAAGTTACCACTAAACCGTGGCCCTCAGCACCACATCCACACAGCTTTTAAACATCTCCAGGGAGGGATTTGTACCTCACCACTGCCCTGGGCAGCCTGTCCCATGGCTTGACAACCATTCTGGGGAAGAAATTGTTCCTCATGTCCAACCTAAACCTCCCCTGGCACAACCTGAGGCTGTTTCCTTTTGTCATAGAATCACAGAATCAATAAGGTTGGAAAAGACCTCAGAGATCATCAAGTCCAACCTGTCACCCAACACCTCCTGACAACTAAACCATGGCTCCAAGTGCCACATCCAATCCCCTCCTGAACTCCTCCAGGGATGGGGACTCCACCACCTCCCTGGGCAGCACATTCCAATGGCCAATTACTCTCTCTGGGAAGAACTTTCTCCTCCCTCAGGCCTAACCCTCCCCCAGCACAGCTTGAGACTGTGTCCTCTTGTTCTGGTGCTGATTGACTGGGAGAAGAGACCAACCCCCACCTAGCTACAGCCTCCCTTCAGGGAGGTGGAGAGAGCAATGAGGTCTCCCCTGAGCCTCCTCTTCTCCAGGCTAAGCAACCCCAGCTCCCTCAGCCTCTCCTCACAGGGCTGTGCTCAAGGCCTCTCCCCAGTCTTGTTGCCCTTCTCTGGACACCTTCAAGTCTCTCAATGTCCTTCCTAAACTGAAGGGCCCAGAACTGGACACAGGACTCAAGGTGTGGCCTAACCAACGCTGAGCACAGGGGAGTACTTGTTCCTTGGGAGAGCAGACCAAACCCCACCTCTCTCCAACATCCTTTCAGGTAGTTGCAGAGGGTGAAGTCAGGTTGGCAAGTGACAGCATTATGCACCTAAGCAGGGATTATGTAAAATTATTCATGCAGGCACACAAGGGAAGCAATCCAGCTTCTCCCAGTAGTGGGAGACATGAGCTCCTCACTGCGTGCCTGCAAACTCCCCCAGATCCCCAAAGGCAGGGACATGCAAGCCCAGAGAGATTATCTCTCCCCACCCAAGCCCTGTGAGGAGAGGCTGAGGGAGCTGGGGTTGATTAGCCTGCAGAAGAGGAGGCTCAGGGGAGACCTTCTTGCTCTCTCCAACTCCCTTGAAGGGAGGTTGTAGCCAGCTGGGGGTTGGTCTCTTCTCCTAGGCAACCAGCCCCAGAACAAGAGGACACAGTCTCAAGCTGTGCCAGGGGAGGTTTAGGCTGGATGTTAGGAAGAAATTCTTCATAGAGGGATTGATTTGCCATTGGAATGTGCTGCCTGGGGAGGTGGTGGAGTCCCCATCCCTGGAGGTGTTCAAGAGAGGACTGGATGAGGCACTTGTGCCATGGCTTAGTTGATCAGATGGTGCTGGGTGATAGGTTGGACTTGATGATCTCAAAGGTCTCTTCCAACCTGGTGAATTCTATTCTATTCTATTCTATTCTATTCTATTCTATTCTATTCTATTCTATTCTATTCTATTCTATTCTATTCTATTCTATTCATTCCATTCTATTCCATTCCATTCCATTCCATTTCCATTCCATTCCCTTCCATTCCATTCCATTCCATTCCCATGGAAAGTTCTCAGAGCACAGGCAGCCTCCAAGGAGCAGGTGAGGCAGAGCACAGGCTGGGTTTTGTGCTTCCTGGCTGGCGTTTCACAAACCCTGTGAGTCCCTTTGCTTTGGCCGTGTCACTCCTGGCTTATGAGGCAGGGAAGAGCTCGGGTCCCCAGCGTGCCACTCCAGCACTGCACTGTAAGCCTTTCCCTGCAAAGCGCTTCAGTCAGGTGGTCACACAACCCTTCTCCCACACAGTCAGGCCCTCAGCAGAGCCAAGGGCCATTTCAGAAGCTTGAGGGAAAGCCTCTCAATGAAGACACCAGGGCATGGGTTGTGAAAGGCACAAAATGCCATCTCTACCCTTTGCCCCGGGCTTCTTGTAGCAATCTGACAACTGCTGACATCTGCTAACTTTGGCAGACTTCCTGCTTTGAAAACAGCAAAATGCAAGCCACTGTGAGGAAAGGAGAGAGCAAACCATCCCGACAGGAAACATTGATTTCCATACCAGTTAAACCTGAAACCCCTCTAAAGCATCTCCAGCAGCTGCAAACCTCCTTCTGAAGGCTTTTGGGACAACTCCAGAGCAGTCTTGAGGAGACCTTAGGGGTGTCAGCTGATGAAAAACTCAACATGGCCTGGCAAGGTGCACTTGCAGCCCAGATGACTGTGTCCTCAGCTGTACCAAAAGCAGTGCGACCAGCAGGATGAGAGAGGTGATTCCTCTCCTCTCCTCCCCTCTCCTCTCCTCTCCTCTCCTCTCCTCTCCGAACCTCTCCTCTCCTCTCCTCTCCTCTCCTCTCCTCTCCGAACCTCTCCAAACCTCTCCAAACCTCTCCACTCCTCTCCTCTCTGAACCTCTCCACTCCTCTCCTCTCCTCTCCTCTCTCTCTCTCTCTCTCTCCTCTCCTCTCCTCTCCTCTCCTCTCCTCTCCTCTCTCCTCTCCTCTCTCCTCTCCTCTCCTCTCCTCTCCCTCTCCTCTCCTCTCCTCTCCTCTCCTCCCTCTCCTCTCCTCTCTCGAACCTCTCCTCTCCTCTCCTCTCCGAACCTCTCCTCTCCTCTCTCTCTCTCCTCTCCTCTCCTCTCCTCTCCTCTCCGAACCTCTCCTCTCTGAACCTCTCCTCTCCGAACCTCTCCACTCCTCTCCAAACCTCTCCTCTCCGAACCTCTCCAAACCTCTCCTCTCCGAACCTCTCCAACCTCTCCACTCCGAACCTCTCCAAACGTCTCCTCTCCGAACCTCTCCAAACCTCTCCTCTCCGAACCTCTCCTCTCCGAACCTCTCCTCTCCGAACCTCTCCAAACCTCTCCTCTCCGAACCTCTCCTCTCCGAACCTCTCCTCTCCGAACCTCTCCACCCTCTCCACTCCGAACCTCTCCGAACCTCTCCTCTCCGAACCTCTCCAAACCTCTCCTCTCTGAACCTCTCCTCTCCGAACCTCTCCAAACCTCTCCACTCCGAACCTCTCCAACATCTCCACTCCGAACCTCTCCAAACCTCTCCTCTCCGAACCTCTCCTCTCTGAACCTCTCCAACCTCTCCACTCCGAACCTCTCCAACCTCTCCTCTCCGAACCTCTCCACCCTCTCCACTCTGAACCTCTCCGAACCTCTCCTCTCCGAACCTCTCCAAACCTCTCCTCTCTGAACCTCTCCTCTCCCTCTCTCCTCTCCTCTCTGAACCTCTCTCTCCGAACCCGAACCTCTCCACTCCGAACCTCTCCTCTCCGAACCTCTCCAAACCTCTCTCTGAACCTCTCCTCTCTGAACCCCAACCTCTCCACTCCGAACCTCTCCAACATCTCCACTCCGAACCTCTCCAAACCTCTCCTCTCCGAACCTCTCCTCTCTGAACCTCTCCAACCTCTCCACTCCGAACCTCTCCAACCTCTCCACTCCGAACCTCTCCAAACCTCTCCTCTCCAAACCTCTCCTCTCTGAACCTCCTCTCTCCTCCTCTCCGAACCTCTCCTCTCCGAACCTCTCCAAACCTCTCCACTCCGAACCTCTCCAATCTCTCCACTCCGAACCTCTCCAAACCTCTCCTCTCCGAACCTCTCCAAACCTCTCCTCTCAGAACCTCTCCAACCTCTCCACTCCGAACCTCTCCAAACCTCTCCTCTCCGAACCTCTCCAAACCTCTCCTCTCCGAACCTCTCCAAACCTCTCCTCTCCGAACCTCTCCAAACCTCTCCTCTCCGAACCTCTCCTCTCCGAACCTCTCCTCTCCGAACCTCTCCAACCTCTCCTCTCCGAACCTCTCCAAACCTCTCCTCTCCGAACCTCTCCACCCTCTCCTCTCCGAACCTCTCCTCTCCGAACCTCTCCTCTCCGAACCTCTCCAACCTCTCCTCTCCGAACCTCTCCAAACCTCTCCTCTCCGAACCTCTCCAACCTCTCCTCTCCAAACCTCTCCTCTCCGAACCTCTCCAACCTCTCCTCTCTGAACCTCTCCTCTCCGAACCTCTCCTCTCCGAACCTCTCCAAACCTCTCCTCTCCGAACCTCTCCAACCTCTCCACTCCGAACCTCTCCAAACCTCTCCTCTCTGAACCTCTCCTCTCCGAACCTCTCCAAACCTCTCCTCTCCGAACCTCTCCAACCTCTCCTCTCTGAACCTCTCCTCTCCGAACCTCTCCTCTCCGAACCTCTCCAAACCTCTCCTCTCCGAACCTCTCCACCCTCTCCACTCCGAACCTCTCCAAACCTCTCCTCTCCGAACCTCTCCAAACCTCTCCTCTCTGAACCTCTCCTCTCCGAACCTCTCCAAACCTCTCCACTCCGAACCTCTCCTCTCTGAACCTCTCCAACCTCTCCACTCCGAACCTCTCCAACCTCTCCACTCCGAACCTCTCCAAACCTCTCCTCTCCGAACCTCTCCTCTCTGAACCTCTCCAACCTCTCCACTCCGAACCTCTCCAACCTCTCCACTCCGAACCTCTCCAACCTCTCCTCTCCGAACCTCTCCAAACCTCTCCTCTCCGAACCTCTCCTCTCTGAACCTCTCCAACCTCTCCACTCCGAACCTCTCCAAACCTCTCCTCTCCGAACCTCTCCAACCTCTCCTCTCTGAACCTCTCCTCTCCGAACCTCTCCTCTCCGAACCTCTCCAAACCTCTCCTCTCCGAACCTCTCCAAACCTCTCCTCTCCGAACCTCTCCAATCTCTCCACTCCGAACCTCTCCAAACCTCTCCTCTCCGAACCTCTCCAAACCTCTCCTCTCCGAACCTCTCCAAACCTCTCCTCTCTGAACCTCTCCTCTCCTCTCCGAACCTCTCCTCTCCGAACCTCTCCAAACCTCTCCACTCCGAACCTCTCCAATCTCTCCACTCCGAACCTCTCCAAACCTCTCCTCTCCAAACCTCTCCAAACCTCTCCTCTCCGAACCTCTCCAAACCTCTCCAAACCTCTCCTCTCCGAACCTCTCCAAACCTCTCCTCTCCAAACCTCTCCAAACCTCTCCACTCCGAACCTCTCCAAACCTCTCCTCTCCGAACCTCTCCAACCTCTCCTCTCCGAACCTCTCCAACCTCTCCACTCCGAACCTCTCCAAACCTCTCCTCTCCGAACCTCTCCAACCTCTCCTCTCCGAACCTCTCCAACCTCTCCACTCCGAACCTCTCCAACCTCTCCACTCCGAACCTCTCCTCTCCTCTCCTCTCCGAACCTCTCCAAACCTCTCCTCTCTGAACCTCTCCTCTCCGAACCTCTCCAAACCTCTCCACTCCGAACCTCTCCAACATCTCCACTCCGAACCTCTCCAAACCTCTCCTCTCCGAACCTCTCCTCTCTGAACCTCTCCAACCTCTCCACTCCGAACCTCTCCAACCTCTCCTCTCCGAACCTCTCCACCCTCTCCACTCCGAACCTCTCCGAACCTCTCCTCTCCGAACCTCTCCAAACCTCTCCTCTCTGAACCTCTCCTCTCCGAACCTCTCCTCTCCGAACCTCTCCACCCTCTCCACTCCGAACCTCTCCTCTCCGAACCTCTCCAAACCTCTCCTCTCTGAACCTCTCCTCTCTGAACCTCTCCAACCTCTCCACTCCGAACCTCTCCTCTCTGAACCTCTCCAACCTCTCCACTCCGAACCTCTCCAACATCTCCACTCCCAAACCTCTCCAAACCTCTCCTCTCTGAACCTCTCCTCTCTGAACCTCTCCAACCTCTCCACTCCGAACCTCTCCAACCTCTCCACTCCGAACCTCTCCAACCTCTCCACTCCGAACCTCTCCAAACCTCTCCTCTCTGAACCTCTCCTCTCCTCTCCGAACCTCTCCTCTCCGAACCTCTCCAAACCTCTCCACTCCGAACCTCTCCAATCTCTCCACTCCGAACCTCTCCAAACCTCTCCTCTCCGAACCTCTCCAAACTTCTCCTCTCAGAACCTCTCCAACCTCTCCACTCCGAACCTCTCCAAACCTCTCCTCTCCGAACCTCTCCAAACCTCTCCTCTCCGAACCTCTCCAAACCTCTCCTCTCCGAACCTCTCCACCCTCTCCTCTCCGAACCTCTCCTCTCCGAACCTCTCCTCTCCGAACCTCTCCAACCTCTCCTCTCCGAACCTCTCCAAACCTCTCCTCTCCGAACCTCTCCAACCTCTCCTCTCCAAACCTCTCCTCTCCGAACCTCTCCAACCTCTCCTCTCTGAACCTCTCCTCTCCGAACCTCTCCTCTCCGAACCTCTCCAAACCTCTCCTCTCCGAACCTCTCCAAACCTCTCCTCTCTGAACCTCTCCTCTCCGAACCTCTCCAAACCTCTCCTCTCCAAACCTCTCCAACCTCTCCTCTCTGAACCTCTCCAAACCTCCTCTCCAAACCTCTCCTCCGAACCTCTCCAAACCTCTCCTCTCCGAACCTCTCCACCCTCTCCACTCCGAACCTCTCCAAACCTCTCCTCTCCGAACCTCTCCAAACCTCTCCTCTCTGAACCTCTCCTCTCCGAACCTCTCCAAACCTCTCCACTCCGAACCTCTCCTCTCTGAACCTCTCCAACCTCTCCACTCCGAACCTCTCCAACCTCTCCACTCCGAACCTCTCCAAACCTCTCCTCTCCGAACCTCTCCTCTCTGAACCTCTCCAACCTCTCCACTCCGAACCTCTCCAACCTCTCTCCACTCCGAACCTCTCCAACCTCTCCACCACTCCGAACCTCTCCAAACCTCTCCTCTCCGAACCTCTCTCCTCTCTGAACCTCTCCAACCTCTCCACTCCGAACCTCTCCAAACCTCTCCTCTCCGAACCTCTCCAAACCTCTCCTCTCTGAACCTCTCCTCTCCGAACCTCTCCAAACCTCTCCACTCCGAACCTCTCCAAACCTCTCCTCTCCGAACCTCTCCTCTCTGAACCTCTCCAACCTCTCCACTCCGAACCTCTCCAAACCTCTCCTCTCCGAACCTCTCCAACCTCTCCTCTCTGAACCTCTCCTCTCCGAACCTCTCCTCTCCGAACCTCTCCAAACCTCTCCTCTCCGAACCTCTCCAAACCTCTCCTCTCCGAACCTCTCCAATCTCTCCACCCGAACCTCTCCAAACCTCTCCAAACCTCTCCTCTCCGAACCTCTCCAAACCTCTCCTCTCCGAACCTCTCCAAACCTCTCCTCTCAAACCTCTCCAATCTCTCCACTCCGAACCTCTCCAAACCTCTCCTCTCCGAACCTCTCCAAACCTCTCCTCTCCGAACCTCTCCAAACCTCTCCTCTCTGAACCTCTCCTCTCCTCTCCGAACCTCTCCTCTCCGAACCTCTCCAAACCTCTCCACTCCGAACCTCTCCAATCTCTCCACTCCGAACCTCTCCAAACCTCTCCTCTCCAAACCTCTCCAAACCTCTCCTCTCCGAACCTCTCCAAACCTCTCCAAACCTCTCCTCTCCGAACCTCTCCAAACCTCTCCTCTCCAAACCTCTCCAAACCTCTCCACTCCGAACCTCTCCAAACCTCTCCTCTCCAAACCTCTCCAAACCTCTCCTCTCCGAACCTCTCCAAACCTCTCCAAACCTCTCCTCTCCGAACCTCTCCAAACCTCTCCTCTCCAAACCTCTCCAAACCTCTCCACTCCGAACCTCTCCAAACCTCTCCTCTCCAAACCTCTCCAAACCTCTCCTCTCTGAACCTCTCCTCTCCAAACCTCTCCTCTCCGAACCTCTCCTCTCTGAACCTCTCCAACCTCTCCACTCCGAACCTCTCCAAACCTCTCCTCTCCGAACCTCTCCAACCTCTCCTCTCCGAACCTCTCCAACCTCTCCACTCCGAACCTCTCCAAACCTCTCCTCTCCGAACCTCTCCAACCTCTCCACTCCGAACCTCTCCAAACCTCTCCTCTCCGAACCTCTCCAACCTCTCCTCTCCGAACCTCTCCAACCTCTCCACTCCGAACCTCTCCTCTCCGAACCTCTCCAAACCTCTCCTCTCCTCACCTCTCCAAACCTCTCCTCTCCGAACCTCTCCAACCTCTCCACTCCGAACCTCTCCAAACCTCTCCTCTCCGAACCTCTCCAAACCTCTCCTCTCCGAACCTCTCCAACTTCTCCACTCCGAACCTCTCCAAACCTCTCCTCTCCGAACCTCTCCAAACCTCTCCTCTCCGAACCTCTCCAACCTCTCCTCTCCGAACCTCTCCAACCTCTCCACTCCGAACCTCTCCTCTCCGAACCTCTCCAACCTCTCCACTCTGAACCTCTCCAAACCTCTCCTCTCCAAACCTCTACAAACCTCTCCTCTCTGAACCTCTCCTCTCCGAACCTCTCCTCTCCTCACCTCTCCAAACCTCTCCTCTCCGAACCTCTCCTCTCCGAACCTCTCCAACCTCTCCACTCCGAACCTCTCCGAACCTCTCCTCTCCGAACCTCTCCGAACCTCTCCGAACCTCTCCTCTCCCGAACCTCTCCAACCTCTCCACTCCGAACCTCTCCAAACCTCTCCTCTCCGAACCTCTCCTCTCCGAACCTCTCCTCTCCGAACCTCTCTGAACCTCTCCGAACCTCTCCTCTCCGAACCTCTCCAAACCTCTCCTCTCCGAACCTCTCCTCTCTGAACCTCTCCAACCTCTCCACTCCGAACCTCTCCAAACCTCTCCTCTCCGAACCTCTCCAACCTCTCCACTCCGAACCTCTCCAACCTCTCCACTCCAAACCTCTCCAAACCTCTCCTCTCTGAACCTCTCCTCTCCGAACCTCTCTGAACCTCTCCTCTCCAATCCTCTCCTCTCTGAACCTCTCCTCTCCAATCCTCTCCTCTCTGAACCTCTCCTCTCCGAACCTCTCTGAACCTCTCCTCTCCGAACCTCTTTCTCCAAACCTCTCCTGTCCTCTCCGAACCTTTCCTCTCCGAACCTCTCCAAACCTGTCCCCTACTCTGCCCTCCCCTCCTCACCCCTCCCCTCCCCTCTCCTCTCCTCCCCTCCCCTCTCCTTCCCCTCCTCTCTTCAGTCGTCCCCTCTCCACTCGTCTTCTCCCTACTCCCCCTTCCCCTCTCCCCTCCCCTCCCCCTCCCCCTGGGACCCGGAGCTGCCGGGGCAGGTCTTTTCCAGCCTGCTTAATTCTAGTCTATCCTATTCTTTTCTCTTGCTTGCTTTGTCTCCATTTCACAGTGTTTGCACGGCCTTGTGCACGTCCGAAGCGAGACGCTTGGCCTCTGCTCTTTCTGAAGAAAGCCTTTTCCCCTTACAGATAAACCCAACTGTAACAGCCCAAAGAAAATATTTGTCTTTGAGAAATGCTCCATTCCTCTTCTCTAACCTACACCCACAGACCCTGAGGTCATTTTCTACTCAAGCTGGTGGCCCCCCCACCCCCACCCCATCTCTGCTTTCTGTGGCTGGCCTGGAAGAGTGAAAGCCTCAGCAGAGAGAGGCCAGCCTGGGGTCAGGGGCTCGTGTAAGTCACTCGGGCTTAACATAAAGATCAAGGAGGGTCTGGGAAGCCAAGGCCATTTTAATCACATTTATAAAACTTGAGCTGGGGGAAAAAAAAATCGTGGTCTCTCAGCTGCACACCACCACATGACATTCAATAACAGCAAAAACAACTGGAGGTTGAGGCCAGAGAGCTGCTCAGTCAGCCTGGCTTTGATGTATGTGGCTTCAATAATAAACCCATTTGTGGTTTGTGTTTCCATGCTGAGGCCTTCTCCAGAAGGAACACCAGCTCCTCTTTCTCTTGCCTTCCACTGCATCTTTCACTGATGTCATGCAATGGATCAGCCTCAGGGGGGTTGGTTTGTTTTGGTTTGCTTTTCAATATATTTTTCTCTATAGAATGGAAGAGAATTAACCAGGTTGGAAAAGACCTTTAAGATCATCCAGTCCAACCTATCACCCAACACCATCTGATCAACTAAACCATGGCACCAAGTGCCTCAGCCAGGCTCTTCCTAAACACCTCCAGGGATGGGGACTCCACCACCTCCCTGGGCAGCACATTCCAAGGGCCAATCTCTATATGAAGAACTCCTAACATCCATCCTGAACCTCCCCTGGCACAGCTTGAGACTGTGTCCTCTTGTTCTGAGGCTGCTTGCCTGGGAGAAGAGACCAACCCCCACCTGGCTACAACCTCCCTTCAGGGAGTTGGAGAGAGCAATGAGGTCTCCCCTGAGCCTCCTCTTCTCCAGGCTAAGCAACCCCAGCTCCCTCAGCCTCTCCTCACAGGGCTGTGCTCCAGACCCCTCCCCAGCTTTCTTGTCCTTCTCTGGACACTTTCAAGTGTCTCAATGTCCTTTTTAAATTGAGGAGCCCAGAACCAGACACAGGACTCAAGGTGTGGCCTATCCAGTGCTGAGCACAGGGCACAGTGACTTCCCTGCTCCTGCTGGCCACACTGTTGCTGATGCAGGCCAGGATGCCCTTGGCCTTCTAATTTAATTTGTGGTCCTGGCCTGCCGTAGCACCAAAATATTCCCTCAGGGTTTTTAATGAGCACGCAGAGATTCACACATCCTTGGGGGGAAAAAAGAGATTGGAGAGGGAAGTTTGGGTGGAAATGACTCGGCAAGAGGTTTAAAAGACATTAGGTCTTTTTGGGGTTGCTCAGCTTGGAGATAAGAAGGCACCAGGGAGACTTTGTAGGAGCCTTCTGGTACCTGAAGGGGGATACGGGAAAGATGGAGAGGGACTTTTGCAGGCACTTGTAGGGGTAGGACAAGAGGGAATGGACTGAGGCTTGAGGAGGGCAGATTTGGACTGGGTATGAGGAAGAAATTCTTTACAGTGAGAGTGGTGAGACACTGGCACAGGTTGCTCAGGGAGGTTGTGGATATCCTCTCCCTGGAGATGTTCAAGGCCAGGCTGGATGAGGCCTTGAGCAACCTGGGCCAGAGGAAGATGTCCCTGCCAATGCTGGGGGGTGGAACCAGATAATCTTCAAGGTCCCTTCCAATCGAAACCATTCTACGAATCAACACAAAACCAACTCCCAGATGTTTGTTTTGTTGTTGTTTTCAAGGAGGTTCTGTATGCTAGAAGCAGCCTTGAAGTGACTGCAAACTGGCCAACCCCAGCCCCAAGGATTAATTTTGTAGACAAGACTACGAAACTCTTTTTTTACTGCAAGCATTCAACAGTGAGGATGTTGTTCAGTTCTGCTGGATGGCCAACACTGAAGAGCTGAAGGTAAACAGGATGCACCAGCGTGGGCTGTGCTGAACCAGCATGTCAAAGACAAAGATCAATCAAAGAGAAGTTTGCTTCAAGCTTGTGCACTCCCTTACAACTGCAGGGTCATGCTACCTGATGAGTGTTTTGTCCTCGCAGTGCTGTAAGAGCCAGGGCAGGTCAGACTGGAGCTCTCAGAGGCATCTGTTTGCCCACAGATCCGTGTGCTTCCCCTCCTGCTGGGCTCTGCAGGGTGCAGCCAAGCTCCACAGGCTTGGTGCTGGTGTAACCAGGACAGTGTTGGCCAGCAGCCCCACTAACAAACCTCTCAGAGGCAGCTCTTTATTAGTAGCAGCACAGCTCTGTGTTTTCCACTCTAAATGACTTCCAGGCTAAGCTAGTGTGCAACTGTGGTAGCAAGCAAAATTCCTCCAGCTGGATGAGCACCATGCTCCTTAGAGTGTGCACACAGACTCAGTTCAGGATCACCAGCACAAGGTGAGGACAGCTTCAGAACCTAAAGACCCGCATTTCCTTCCTAAAGAGTTGGTTTAAGGAGCAAGCTGCCCAGGGGGGTTGTGGAATCTCCCTCTCTGGAAATCTTCAAAGACACCTGGATGTGTTCCTGTGTGATCTGCTCTAGGTGATGCTGCTCTGGCAGGGGAGTTGGACTGGATGAGTTTTCAAGGTCCCTTCCAGCCCCTAACATTCTGTGATTCTGTGAAGTTTGGCTGGCAAGCAGGTGAGGGAAGGAGATTTTGGAAGGGATGGCTTCATAGTCAGAAATTGACTCACTGCCAGGCTGCTGGGCACAGCTGATGGGCTGGGGAAAGAAGTAAAGGTGGAACAGAAGTGCCTAAAATAATTAGCAACTCCAATGCACCATTAATTCCTTCCAGGAAGAGGTGTGGGTTAAAAATCATGTGGGATAGAAACCACGTGAAGTGCTGAGTCAGCAAGTGATCATTTAAAACACCTCACTTGAGCTGTGGAGCACTGGCCCTCTGGAAATCATAACTGGAGCAGAGCCTAACACTTTCCAGCTGCTTCTTTCCACCCTGAGCTCAGGGGCAGCAGCTCGAAGCAAATACACACAGAGCTGGCACAGGACAGTCTTGCTATGAAGAATGGGCATGGGAGGCCTGCTCCTGGGCTCTCCTGCGCTCCGTAAGTCACCCTGGGACATCAACACCACTGCACTTGCTGGAAATCTGTGAGTATTTCTGTCCTCTGCTGGGCTTGGGTGATGAGATGCTTAGAGCCGAGAAGCAGGTGGGCTAATTTTGCCTGGCAAGCACCTCAAGGGGCAGCAAACTCAAGGAAAGGACAAGGGTTTAATAATACCCGGTCCAAGAGAAAGGTGTAAGTGTTAGGACATGGGGCAATGGCTTCACACTGAAAGAAAGTGGATTCAGAATAGATGTGAGGAGGAAATTCTTCCCTGGGAGGGTGGTGAGGCACTTGGAACAGGTTATCCAAGGAGGCTGTGGATGCCTCACTCCTGGAAACATTTCCAGGTCAGGTTGGATGGCGCTCTGAGCAACCGGATCCAGCCGTCAGATGTTGCTGTCCGTGGCAGGGAGGTCAGCACTTGATCCTTAAGGTCCCTTCCAATCCAATCCAATCCAAACCATTCTATGAGTGGTGTGAATTGGAAAACCCACATTAGGAAGAGGCAGCAGCAGGTCCTGCTTGGGGGCAAGGGGTGGTGAAAGCTGTGCTGGTCTGCTCTGCCCCAGCCATCTGGACCACAAACCCTGCCTGCCACATTTGCAGCTGCAGGCGAGCGCAGCTGAGCTAAGCTATCAAAAGCAGTCTCTCCATTAATACAGGCAAAACCCATCCTTGGCTACAGAGGCAGCTTAACTCACAACATTAAATAAAGCTGATCTCCACCAAAGTGTTGAATTCATCCCTACAGTAAGAAGAAGAATAAAAAGAACAGTCTCCAAAGGAATTAAGCTGTCTGTAACCCTGCTTGTTGTCAATTAGAGCATTTGATGGCCAGCTCAACAAGGAGCTAGACACCACATTGAATCACAGAACTTAGAATCATAGAATCAATAAGGTTGGAAAAGACCCCAGAGATCATCCAGTCCAACCTGTAACCCAGCACCTCCTGACTACTAAACCATGGCACCAGGTGCCTCATCCAGGCTCTTCTTGAACACCTCCAGGGATGGTGACTCCACCACCTCCCCGGGCAGCCCATTCCAATGTCCAATCACTCTTTCTATGAAGAACTTCTTCCAAACATCCAGCCTAAACCTCCCCTGGCACAGCTTGAGACTGTGTCCTCTTGTTCTGGTGCTGGTTGCCCTAGCCTTGAATTCTTACATCAAGTAAAATGTTCATTTGGCCCTTGGCTTCTAACTTTGCCAACAGCCATTCCTGCTACATGGAGAAGATGATTTTCAGGAGGACCTACTCCAAACTAGAACAGTGGTTCTGAGGCGGTTTAGTCCTCTTCAACCTGTAACTTGTGTTTGCTCAACTCTTCAAAAGCTCACTTGAAAGAAATTCAAGCTACAGCAAGCTCAGCCAGAAAGGGCAAGACCTCAGGTCTGCAGGAGTCAATCAGCAGCAGCTCAGCCCCAGAGGGTTTCCTTTTCCTGCAGTATGAGTTCTCACTGATTCGCACCAGTGGTGTCTGTGTGAGTGCAGAGGAAGAGGCCAGCGGTTTGTGGGAAAGATTGAGACACCCTGTTTCTAGCCCTGCTTTACCATGGATTTCCTGAGTTATGTGGATAAGCCACCTCTCTGGCTTGCTCCTTCCCACCTGGGGATCAAGTCCCTGCCCAGCTGCAGGAAGGTTTTCAAAGCCCACTGAGCTAAACCAAAGAGCAGGGTGTGGGAAGGGGAGTGGAAGAATCATAGAATGGTCCAGGCCAGAAGGGACCTCCAAAGCTCATCCAGCCCAACCTCCCTGCAGTCAGCAGGGACAGCCCCAACTAGATCAGGCTGCCCAGAGCCTCATCGAGCCTCATCTTGAATATCTCCAGAGAAGGAGACAGAGTGCAAGCTCCACACTGCTTGCCTGCAGGGTATGTTAGCATCATCACTGCCTTGCTCCAGCAAATGCTGCTCACTCTCAAACCTTTCATAGAACCATAGAATCAATAAGGTTGGAAAAGACCTCAAAGATCATCAAGACCAGCCTGTCACCCTACACCTCCTGACAACTCAACCATGGCACCAAGTGCCACATCCAATACCCTCTTGAACACCTCCAGGGATGGGGACTCCACCACCTCCCTCGGCAGCACATCCCAAGGGCCAATCTCTCTTGCTGGGAAGAACTTTCTCCTCACCTCCAGCCTAAACCTCCCCTGGCACAGCTTGAGACTGTGTCCTCTTGTTCTGAGGCTGGGTGCCTGGGAGAAGAGACCAACCCCCAGCTGGCTACAACCTCCCTTCAGGGAGTTGCAGACAGCAAGAAGGTCTCCCCTGAGCCTCCTCTTCTCCAGGCTAAGCAACCCCAGCTCCCTCAGCCTCTCCTCACAGGGCTGTGCTCCAGACCCCTCCCCAGCTTTCTTGCCCTTCTCTGGACACCTTCCAGCAGCTCAACATCTTTCCTAACCTGAGGGGCCCAGAACTGGACACAGGACTCAAGGTGTGGCCTAAGCAGTGCTGAGCACAGGGCACAATGACTTCCCTGCTCCTGCTGGCCACACCTTTTCTAATGCAGGCCAGGATGCCCTTGGCCTTCTTGGCCACCTGGGCACACTGCTGGCTCATGTTCAGCTACTCTCAACCACTACCCCCAGGTCCCTTTCTGCCTGGCTGCTCTCAGCCACTCTGACCCCAGCCCTGCATGAGGTTGCTGTGGCCAACTGCACCTCAACTGATGATGAAAACTGCTCTTTAGAGAAGATCACTATTTAGCTATGAAACTTCTCTCCTGGCTTAAACAACATGCTAGCACTTGATTTGTCTTGGGCAGAAAAGGTGAGAAAGTGGTGAGAATATGGGGGCAAAAACTGCAGGTAAAAGGCAATACCCAAACGTTTCTATGTGTCTGGTGAGAAGCAGCAACTCCATGCTGCCTGCTGGGGTTGGGAAGTGTGAAATCCCCAGGAAAGGTAACAGTAGAGCAGGGCATGAGCAAATAAAGAAATAAGACCCCAAAAATACAGCATTTGAGGGGGGTGAAATGGACACAGACTCATAGAATGGTTTAGGTTGCAAGAGACCTTAAAGATCATCCAGCTCCAACCCCCCTGCCCTGGGCAGGGACTCCTCCCACCAGCCCTGGTTGATCAAGGCCTCATCCAGCCTGGCCTTGAACACCTGCAGGGAGGGGACATCCACAGCCTCCCTGGGCAACCTGTGCCAGTGTCTCCCCACACTCACTGTAAAGAACTTCTTCCTAATCTCCAGTCTGTCTTCTCAAGCTCAAAGCCTTTCCCTTTTGTCCTATTACTACAAGCCCTTGTAACAGGTCCCTTCCCAACTTTTTGCAGGCTCCCTTCAGGTACTGGAAGGCTCCTAGAAGGTCTTCCCAGAGCCTCCTTTCCTCCAAGCTGAACAGCCCCAACTCTCCCAGCCTGTCCTTATAGGGGAGGTGCTCCTGCCCTCTGTTCATCTTCATGGCCCTCTGCTGGTCCCACTCCAGCAGTTCAGTGCCCCTCTCACCCTGGGGGCACCATATCTCCCTTCCCCCTTGTCTCTCCTACAGGAACATTCTCCAACCCATGGGGGGAGGAAATGAGAAAACAAATAAAGATAACCACACTAGCAGAGGAGCAAATGCCCAAAATGTTTGACTTTGCACTCTAATTGTGAGGGGAAAAAACCAATCCAGAACTACAACCAAACCCACCCAACCCCTCAAGAGAAACAAGTCATGGTGCAAGGGCACTGAAGAAGATATTGGCAGGGGGAAGTAAGAGGAACTCCATTAAGAAGAAATCCTTGTAAGCACCAGCCCCTGAAGAACAGTCTGAGCTACTGCTGCTCAGAGGAAAGCACTGAGGAATGCCTTTGGTATATTCCCTTCCCAAGGCAGAAGAATAATTTTCCTTTTCATCCCAGGTGAAGCTTCCCAGCAGGCTTTAAATCCCTGCCCAGGAGCAGGCAGCTCCCTGGGCAGGATGGACATGGAAGCCAGGCAGACGGGCCTGCTGCTGGGATAACCTTCACTCGAACTCTGATTTCTGGTGACACACTGAAGTGTTTGAAAATAATAGAGGTTGTCAAAATATTTTCCATAATGCCCTCCTACACACAGCACACTGACAAGACCAGCACAGTTGGTGCACTAGCTGCTTACCAAGAGAGTCTCTGAGCTGCCATCTTCCTTGGGTGGCAGCTTGGCTGCAGCACTCCCCTCCTCGCTGGGTGTATTCTTGACTCTCCCAGCACACACAGCACCCTGCACTCTCACATGTGGTGGATTTCCACTCCTAGCAAGACACACAAAATCACAGTTAAGGTGGTAGAATGACAGAATGGTTTGGGTTGGAAGGGGCCCAGTTCCAACCCCCTGCTAAGGGCAGGGACACCTCCTACCAGACCAGGTTGGTCAAGGTCCCAGCAGCCTGCCTTTGAGGCTTGGAGCCTTCACAGCTTTCTCTGGGAGACCAGTTCCAGTGCCTCATCACCCTTCATGGGGAAGAATTTCTTCTTAACATCTAATCCAAATGCAGCCTCTCCCAGTCTGAAGCCATCACCACTCATCCTGTCACTCCATGCCTTGGTAAAAAGTCCCTCACCAGATCTCCTGTAGGCCCCCTTCAAATACTTGAAGGCTACAATAAGGTGTCCCCAGAGCCTTCTCTTCTCCAGGCTGAACAGTCCCAACTCTCTTAGCCTGTCCCTATAGGAGAGGTTCTCCAGCCCTCTGATCATCTGCACGGCCCTCCTCTGGGCCTGCTCCAAGAGTTCCATGTCCCTCTTGTGTGGCAGGCTCCAGAGCTAAGCCAGCATTGCAAATGGGGTCTCAGCAGAGGGGCAGAATCCCCTCCCCTCCACCTGCAGCCCACACTGCTGGGGATGCAGCCCAGGATTTGGCTGGCTTCTGGGCAGAAAGCCTACAGCTGTGGCTCCTAGAATAATAGAACTGTTTTGGTTGGCAAAGACCTCTAAGATCATCAAGTCCAGCCACTGACCTAAAACCACCCTGACCATTAAACTACATCCTGAGGTGCCAGGTCCACATGTTTCTTGAGTGCTTCCAGGGCTGGTGACTCCATCACCTCCTTGGGCAACCTATTCCAATGGCCACTCTTTCCATAAAGAAACTTTTCCTAATATCCAATCTAAACCACCTCTGGCAAGATCCCAGGGCATTTTCTCTCATCCTATCACCTGATACTAGAGAGGAAAGACTGACTCCCACCTCACAGAATCTCAGAAACATTCAGGTTGGAAAAGACCCTCAGGATCAGCAAGTCCAGCTGAGAATCCTGCTCCACCAGGGTCACCTCTAATACATATTCTATTACATTCCAACCATATTCTATTCTATTCTATTCTATTCTATTCTATTCTATTCTATTCTATTCTATTCTATTCTATTCTATTCTATTCTACTCTACTCTACTCTACTCTACTCTACTCTACTCTACTCTATATCCCCAAGCACCACATCCAAACCACCTTGAAACACAGCCAGGCTTGGGGACTCCACCACCTCCCTGGGCAGCACTTTCCAATCCCAGACCACTCTTGCTGGGAAAAAAATGTTTCCTAAAGTCCAGTCTAAACCTACCCAGGGGCAGCTTGAGGCCATTCTCTCATGTTCTGTCACTAATTACCTGTGAGAAGAGACCAGCAGCAGCCTCTCCACAATGTCCTTTCAGGTAGAATAGGAATAGAACAGGAATGGAATGGAATAGAATAGAAATGGAATGGGAATGGAATAGGATAGGATAGGATAGGATAGGATAGATAGGATAGGATAGGATAGGATAGGATAGGATAGGATAGAATTGGAATGAAATTGGAATGGAATGGAATGGAATGGAATGGAATGGAATGGAATGGAATGGAATGGAATGGAATGGAATGGAATGGAATGGAATAGAATGGAAAATAAATAGGAATAGGAATAGGAATAGGAATAGGAATAGGAATAGGAATAGGAATAGGAATAGGAATAGGAATAGACCAAGTTTTACAGAGCAACATGGTCTCAGCCTCCTCTTCTCCAAATGTGTTGAGCTTCTCATCAACTAGCAGCCCTCAAGACCTTCTCCTCAGGACTGCTCCCCATCCATCATCCAGCCAGCCTGCATTTGTGCTTGGGATTGCCCCCAAGATGTCCTCTCAATTTGAGCACGGTAAGATTCACTCCCCACCAAGCAAGCCATGCCTCCCATCCTTGCCTTGGGATACAAGCTCTGCAACAGAGCTCCTGAGGCTCTTTCTTGCAGCCCTCCACCTAACACTGTAGCTAAGCTTCTCCCCCCCCCCATCCACCTCCCCCTTTCCCTTTCTCTTCCTTTTTTTTTTTTCTTTTTTCCTTTTTCTTTTTTAATTGGAAATACAAAGAGAAACAAACAAAAAAGCCCTCAGAAGCCCACAAGAGGGTGAGGCGCCTGTGCTCTCTGCCGTAATAACAGCGGCTAATTAAAACACAAAGCAGCCAGGGCTGCAAGGATTAATGGCCACCATTTCCTCTGCTCCAGCCTCGCCCGCTGACAGATCGCCTCAATTCCTTCCTTGCTCTTGAACCTCTCAGAGCAAAAAAAAAAAAGAAGGTGGGGGGAGGAAAAAAAAATCAGAAAAAGAAAAAAAAAAAAAATCCCAGTTTGCTTATCTTACAGTGTGGGGTTGCCAGGGAAACCGCATCCCCCTGCGAGATGCTCTGTCATAACATTGCAGCACTGTATGCAAGGCTTAAAGACACAGCACCCCCGGCTCCGAGGGGCTCCCGAGCCAGGCACAGCCTGCCCTGCAGGAGTGGCTCTCAGACCAAGGCTGAAGCAGGGAAGGAGGGACACAGAGAAGCAGCAAGAGAATCATAGAATCAATCAGGCTGGAAAAGACCTCAGAGATCATCAAGTCCAACCTGTCACCCAACACCTCCTGACAACTAAACCATGGCGCCAAGTGCCACATCCAATCCCCTCTTGAACACCTCCAGGGATGGGGACTCCACCACCCCCTCGGCAGCACATCCCAAGGGCCAATCTCTCTTGCTGGGAAGAACTTTCTCCTCACCTTAAGCCTAACCCTCCCCTGGCACAGCTTGAGACTGTGTCCTCTTGTTCTGGGGCTGGGTGCCTGCCTGGGAGAAGAGACCAACCCCCACCTGGCTACAACCTCCCTTCAGGGAGTTGCAGACAGCAAGAAGGTCTCCCCTGAGCCTCCTCTTCTCCAGGCTAAGCAACCCCAGCTCCCTCAGCCTCTCCTCACAGGGCTGTGCTCCAGACCCCTCCCCAGCTTTCTTGCCCTTCTCTGGACACCTTCCAGCATCTCAATGTCCTTCTTAAACTGAGGAGCACAGAACTGGACACAGGACTCAAGGTGTGGCCTAAGCAGTGCTGAGCACAGGGCAGAATGACTTCCCTGCTCCTGCTGGCCACACTGCTCCTGATGCAGGCCAGGATGCCCTTGGCCTTCTTGGCCACCTGGGCACACTGCTGGCTCATGTTCAGCTGCTGTCAACCAGCACCCCCAGGTCCCTTTCTGCCTGGCTGCTCTCCAGCCACTCTGACCACAGCCTGTAGCACTGCCTGGGGTTGTATCATAAAATGTTAGGGGTGGGAAGGGCCTCTCAGAGATCGTTGAGTCCAACCCCTCCCCGTGCCAAAGAAGGATCACCTAGTGCAGGTCACACAGGAATGCATCCAGGTGGGTTTGGAAAGTCTCCCAAGAAGAAAACTCTACGACCTCTCTGGACAGCCTGCTCCAGGGCTCCAGCACCCCCACAGTAAACAACTTGTTAAGGTTCCAGCTTGGGCCTGTTGTTCCTTGTCCTATCATTGGGCACCACTAAGAAGAGCCTGGCCCCTTCATCTTGACACCCACCCCTCAGATATTTACATACAGTGATAAGGTCCCCTCTTAGCCTTCTCCTCTCCAGACTAAACAGTCCCAGTGCTCTCAGTCTTTCTTGTACCCTCAGTCAATCTTGTACCTCTCCCCTGGACTCCCTCCAGCAGGTCTCTGTCTCTCTTGAAATGTGGAGTCCAAATCTGGACACAGGATTGCAGGTGTGGTCTCAGCAGGGCAGAGTAGAGGGGGAGAAGAACCTTCCTAGACCCACTGGCCACACTTTTCTTGAGGCACCCCAGGATACCACTGGCCCTCCTGGCCACAAGGACACATTGCTGTCCCTTATAGCCCAGTTCTTCCTGCCTTGGCCATTTCCACTGACCAACACACATCCAGTGTAAGACTCCTTTTGCTGTTTGGAGACCCTGCCTCCTGCCAGCCTGTCGAAAGAACGAGCGCTGGCACCGCAACTCAACCCCATCCTTCAGCCTCAGGGTAGACAAAGCACCCCTTCAGTCAGGGGGTTATGTCAGATTAGTCTCCAGGCCCTCTTTTCTCAGCCTTTTCCTGAGAAAAAGGGGGCAAAAGTAGCAAGCACAATAATTGCCCATAATGGGAACAGGCCTCCTCCAGCCTGCTCCTTAATTACAGGGATGGCTTCCAGGCTGTAATCACTAGGGGTCCAGATGGAAGTTCTCCAAGCTCTTTGAGGGACAGAATGTGTCAGTTATTAATTAAACATATGAGGCAATTAGGCTCAAAACTTGGTAGTAAATCACCACAGCTGTGGCACTTTCCCTTTCTCCATTGGTGAGAGCAAGTCAAATGCACAGTGCATTTCCCAGGGGGTCACGGGGACCGCAGCCAAAAAGCATTCCCAAACAAGACCTTTGTTGTTGGGTGGGAAAAAAGTATCTGCAGAGAGCTTGTTTTCAGAAGTCAGCTACTTCACAAGTCACATCCCTCACCAGAGAGGATGGAGGCTGCCTGCCATAGCTGTTGGCTGCTCGAGCTGTCTGATGTGCGAAGCAGCTGAGCTCTGTCTGCCACCCCAAACAGCAGCCTGAACTTCTTCTGGTAGAGCAGGAGGAGGAAACCACTGCTGTGGTTAACACAGCCCATATTTCAGCACTGCCTACCCACTGAAATTCATTGTTGTGGAGCTTGTCAGGCTTTGCACCTCGGTAAACTGACTCCAGCACATGCAGGACCCCGTCGCTGGCTGCTCACATGTTGGAAAGTGAGATCCTGTGTTGCATTCTTTGCCTGCCTCCAAGTTCAGAAAGCAGGCCAAAGCCACCATGGTTGTTAAAACCCAGCTGGTGATTTATTCCAGCATTGGTATCCCCAGACAAAAACTCTCTTGGCCAGCCTGACGTCAGCACATTGTTGGTCTGGGTTTCACTCCGCGGTTCAGAGCCACGGCTGAAGATTCTATCACCTACAAAACCCTCATGCCTTTCTCCCATGTGGCTGAGGAATGATGCACTAACTCATTCCTGACAACAGCAAGAACTGGCTGGTGACCTCAGCCCTGCTTCACTTGAACACAGAAAGCACTTTGACCCTTCTCCTAGACCTTTTAGCATGCTTGGAGAACACACCTTGAGAAAACACAATGGACAACCCAGCTCAGGGCTGCCCTTGATACCAATATGGGCTGGGGGATGACGACACTGAGAGCAGCCCTGCAGAAAAGGACTTGGGGTGCTGGTGGAAGAGAAGCTGAACATGAGCCAGCAATGTGCACTTGCAGCCCAGAAGGCCAATGGCAGCCTGGGCTGCAGCAAAAAGAAAACATGGCCAGCAGGTCAAGAGAAGAGATTCTGCCCCTCTGCTCTGCTGAGACCTCACCTGGAGTACTGCATCCAGCTCTCAACACAAGAGAGACGTGGACCTGACAGAGCAGGTCCAGAGGAGGCCCACCAAGATGATCAAAGGGCTAGAGCACCTCTCCTATGAAGACAGGCTGAAAGAATTTGGGCTGGTCAGCCGGGAGAAGAGAAGGCTTTGGAGAAACCTCATGACTACATTTCAGTATCTGAAGGAGACCTACAGGAACTCTTTAGAAGGGCTTGTAGTGATAGGATGAGGGGCAGTGATTTGAAACTGGAGCAGGATAGATTTAGGTTGGACATCAGGAGGAATTTCTTCACAATGGGAGTGATGAAATCCTGGAACAGGTTGCCCAGGGATGTGGTTGAAGCCTCATCCCTGGAGACATACATAAACCAGACTCAGTCTGGGCCTGGGCAGCCTGATCTAGTTGGAAGTGTCCCTGCTGACTGCAAGGGGCTTGGACGAGATGACCTTTGAGAGTCCCTTCCAACCCAGTGCAATCTGTGACCTGTGACCACTGGAGAACACTAAACACAGCCTGCACTCAAGTGCTGTAAGCTCCAAGAGGCTGCTTTGCAGTCAAGAGCCACTGAATCCTCAAGAGTAAGCAGATGCCTTGGGTCTGCCAGCAGTAAGTGACGACTGCTTGCACAGTTCGGGGAACCTGAAGGAGACCCAAGCCAAATATTCCTGAAAGGAAACTTTGCAGGCAGTGCACAGGGAGCAAAGCAAACTCTTATCACCGTCTGGGATCACAGAGGGCTGAGCTGAATGAAGTGTGGTTGAGTGATGACTACAGAATGGATTTCCAAAACCTCCAAAGCTCAGAAGCAGGCAGACAAAATTCAATACCTACATCATCATATCTTTAATGGGATTTAGAACAGGGAGAGCTCCCTACTCTGCATTACACTGGAACGAATTTTTCCCCCTTCTGCCATTCTCAGTGGAGGGGCTTGAGAGCATTTGTTCAGCATCCCATAGGAAAAGGCAGGGATGAAAAGAGAGCTTGTGCTCCCCTTGAAGGGAAACACACCTCAGATGTAGACTGGATGTTAGGAACAAGCTTTGCACCATGAGGATGGTGGAACCCTGCAACAGGTCACCCAGGGAAGTAGTTCAGGCCCCATGCTCCTGGATATATTCAAGGTGAGGCTCAATAAGGCTCTGGGCAACCTGATCTGGTTAGGCCACACCTTGAGTCCTGTGTCCACTTCTGGGCTCCTCAGTTTAAGAAGGACATCGAGACTCTTGAAGGTGTCCAGAGAAGGGCAAGAAAGCTGGGGAGGGGTCTGGAGCACAGCCCTGTGAGGAGAGGCTGAGGGAGCTGGGGTTGCTTAGCCTGCAGAAGAGGAGGCTCAGGGAGACCTTCTTGCTCTCTCCAACTCCCTGAAGGGAGGCTGTAGCCAGGTGGGGGTTGGTCTCTTCTCCCAGGCACCCAGTACCAGAACAAGAGGACACAGTCTCAAGCTGCACCAGGGGAGGTTTAGGCTTAAGGTGAGGAAGAAAGTTCTTCACTGAGAGAGTGATTGGCCATTGGAATGTGCTGCCCAGGGAGGTGGTGGAGTCGCCGTCCCTGGAGGTGCTCAAGACGGGACTGGACGTGGCACTTGGTGCCATGGCTTAGTCATGAGGTCTGTGGTGACAGGTTGGACTCGATGATCTTTGAGGTCTCTTCCAACCTTGGTGATTCTGTGATCTAGTTGAGGACGTCCCTGCTTACTGCAGAGGAGGGTTGGATTGGATGACCTTTGGAGGTCCCTTCCAGCCCAACCCATTCTATGACTCAGTTCCCTACATTTAAGGCTTATTCCAGAAAAGAACAAAGCAGCCTCCACCAAACCTAACTACCAGGAACTAAGCCATTGTCTAGCATCCCCTTCTACATTCTGGAGCAAGAACAAACTTTGGAGCAGGCAACAGCTTTGAGATGGGTGTAGAAAGTCAGTCATAGTACAGCCCCACCCCAAGCAGTCAGAACATTACAGCTGAGGCAGTTATCTCCATTTTCCCTAACCAAAAAGAATTTAATATCTGGGAAAAAAAAAAAAAAAAAAAGAAAGAAAAGGAAGGAGGAAAGAAAGCAATTTAACCACTCTCTGGTACACTTAAACCTTGAGGGGCTGTGCCACTCATGAAAGCAGGGCAGTTGTTCAGAACACAGAAGGTTACCCAAGAGTAACTTGATTAAAAAAAGAGAAAGCCCCACCACACAAGCATCAAAATCAGCCTAAACACATCAAAAGAATAATCTCTAATTAAATATGCTGGGGATTTTGTCAGCCTATTAGCAGGGTCTTGATGATCTTTTCTGATTTCCCAGGGCTCAGGCAGGAATAACAACATTAAATATTCTGTGTGTGCTTGGAAGGAAAAAAAAAGGAGGGGGAACTGAGACACAAACAGCTTCAAGTGACTCCTAAGATCCTACAGCTTGCACTTGGCTGAGAAAAACAAGCCAAAAAACCCCACCCCAAACCAGACCCAAAACAAAACAAAAAGATGGAACTTCAACTTGGGCCACTTGGGACCTACTGTCACGGCCAAAAGGACACTAGGAGCCTCTGCTCTCTAGAATCAGAGAATACAATCATAGAATCAATAAGGTTGGAAGAGACCTTTGAGATCATCAAGTCCACCCCATCACCCAACACCTCCTGACAACTAAACCATGGCACCAAGTGCCACATCCAATCCCCTCTTGAACACCTCCAGGGATGGGGACTCCACCACCTCCCTGGGCAGCACATCACAAGGGCCAATCTCTTTTTCTGGGAAGAACTTTCTCCTCCCCCAAAGCCTAAACCTCCCCTGGCACAGCTTGAGACTGTGTCCTCTTGTTCTGAGGCTGGGTGCCTGCCTGGGAGAAGAGACCAACCCCCACCTGGCTACAACCTCCTTCAGGGAGTTGCAGACAGCAAGAAGGTCTCCCCTGAGCCTCCTCTTCTCCAGGCTAAGCAACCCCAGCTCCCTCAGCCTCTCCTCACAGGGCTGTGCTCCAGACCCCTCCCCAGCTTTCTTGCCCTTCTCTGGACACCTTCCAGCAGTTCAACATCTTTCCTAACCTGAGGAGCCCAGAACTGGACGCAGGACTCAAGGTGTGGCCTAAGCAGTGCTGAGCACAGGGCACAATGACTTTCCTGCTCCTGCTGGCCACACTGTTCCTGATGCAGGCCAGGATGCCCTTGGCCTTCTTGGCCACCTGGGCACACTGCTGGCTCATGTTCAGCTGCTGTCAACCAGTACCTCCAGGTCCCTCTCTGCCTGGCAGCTCTCAGCCACTCTGACCCCAGCCTGTAGCTCTGCCTGGGGTTGTTGTGGCCAAAGTGCAGCACCTGGCACTTGGACTTGTTGAATGCCATCCTGTTGGACTCTGCCCATCTGTCCAGCCTGGCAAGGTCCCTCTGGAGAGACCTTGTACTATCTAATCGATCAATATCTGCCCCCAGCTTGGTGTTATCTGCAAACTTACTCATGATGGACTCAATCCCCTAGAGGTGAGTGGCAGGATGCTCCCCCCTACTCCCCAACACTACTTTGTGATGCACAGGCAGACTGCTTTTGTCCTTCAGAGCCTTTTATTTTTCAACAGGGTTCTGGACCTCTCTGCCTAATTGCAGCCACTTCATCTGTGAAGAGAGATTTATAATGGCACATAATTTTGGAGGGATTAACTTCGAGGCTGGTACCAGGCCCATGCAGAAGCCACAGCAAAAAAAAAAACAAAACAGAATAATAAATAAATAAATATATTAGCTGCTGCTCCTGCCAAAGAATAACAGAGGAGCTTATTACACAGGCAATCAAGCTCCCACATTAGTGCTGATTTTCGCCCCATGCCACTTTACTGCTGTTAATGATGGGAAGCAGCAGCAACTGCAAAGCAAAAAGCCATTGGGAAATGAGCTTTCAATTAGTGTTTCTGAATGGGGGGCCCAAAGTCCTTGCTCAGGTACAAACCCCAAAGGCAGCAAGAGCTGAGGAGGGAGCACAACAGAATTGGAGGAACCATCTGCTGACCACGCTCCTTACTGAAACACTCTCAGGGCACTCCTGGTCCAGTTCACAGGGCTAGGAAAGCATCAGCCCTCTCCCTTTCGCTTACCTACCAAAGCAGTCTCCTGGAAGCTGTGTGCCAGGCAAGGGCAAAAGCTTCTGGAGGCCACAGCCACATTTACTTGCTACTACCATCTCTGCAGGGTCACTGCAGGGGGTTTGGACTAGATGATCTTTAGAGGTCCCTTTCAACCCAAAGCATTGAGTCCTGTGTCCAGTTCTGGGCCCCTCAGTTTAGGAAGGACATCGAGACACTTGAAGGTGTCCAGAGAAGGGCAACAAGGCTGGGGAGAGGCCTTGAGCACAGCCCTGTGAGGAGAGGCTGAGGGAGCTGGGGTTGCTTAGCCTGGAGAAGAGGAGGCTCAGGGGAGACCTCATTGCTCTCTACAAGTACCTGAAAGGTGGTTGTAGCCAGGAAGGGGTTGGCCTCTTCTCCCTAGCAACCAGCACCAGAACAAGGGGACACAGTCTCAAGCTGCACCAGGGGAAGTTTAGGCTGGAGGTGAGGAGAAAGTTCTTCACCGAGAGAGTGATTTGTCATTGGAATGTGCTGCCCGGGGAGGTGGTGGAGTCGCCGTCCCTGGAGGTGTTCAAGAGGGGATTGGATGTGGCACTTGGTGCCATGGTCTAGTCATGGGGTCTGTGGTGACAGGTTGGACTCGATGATCTTTGAGGTCTCTTCCAACCTTGGTGATACTGTGAGACTGCGATCATTCTGTGATTCTGTGGCAGACATCCCCCACCCATGAGAGGAGGCTGCTCCCCATCTCCTGCCATACTTTCAGCGAAGTGAGAGCACTCTCAGCACTCCAGGACCATCTGTGGGGACTGTCCTTGTCAGAACTCAACTCCAGACATTCAGATCTGGGGTTTAACCTGTGGAGACCCCAGTCTCCAGCCAGCATGCTCCCACCTGCAAAAGGATAGAGGCAGGAAGATAGGTCTCTGCCTAGACTTTCTCTACCACAAGTCACTTGGGGCAGAGTGAAGTGGACAGGCCTTTGTGAACAACGGGACTTTCACAGAGCTGTGGTGCTTCAACCCTGCCACTGCATTGAGATTCTAGAATAGAATAGAATAGAATAGAATAGAATAGAATAGAATAGAATAGAATAGAATAGAATAGAATAGAATAGACCAGGTTGGAAAAGACCTTTGAGATCATCAAGTCCAACCTATCACCCAACACCATCTGATCAACTAAACCATGGCACCAAGTGCCTCATCCAGGCTCTTCCTAAACACCTCCAGGATAGTGACTCCACCACCTCCCTGAGCAGCACATCCCAAGGGCCAATCTCTCTTGCTCACCTCCAGCCTAAACCTCCCCTGGCACAGCTTGAGACTGTGTCCTCTTGTTCTGGGGCTGGCTGCCTGGGAGAAGAGACCAACCCCCACCTGGCTACAACCTCCCTTCAGGGAGTTGGAGAGAACAAGAAGGTCTCCCCTGAGCCTCCTCTTCTGCAGGCTAAGCAACCCCAGCTCCCTCAGCCTCTCCTCACAGGGCTGTGCTCCAGACCCCTCCCCAGCTTTCTTGCCCTTCTCTGGACACCTTCCAGCAGCTCAACATCTTTCCTAACCTGAGGGGCCCAGAACTGGACACAGGACTAACCAGTGCTGAGCACAGAGTCACACTACTGACAGACCCAGACCATGAGAACAGAAATAAATCTGGATAAACAAGAGAAACTGGGCCCCTTTCTAGTATTCAATGAAACAAGGAAGGGTTCTTTGAGATCTGCCATCTGGTAAACACCCAAAAGGTGCAAACCAGCATTAAACAGACACAATACGATGTGCTTAAGATACAACAAGGTGTGAAACAAGCCCTCTGCCCTAGAAAGGCCATGACATGTTGTAACCAGAAAGTTCACTCTGATCACATTTGGCTTCACTTCAAAGCAATCCTGACTCCCCACCTGAACAGTTTTCCCTTCCCTGTGCTTTCCCATGGGCTGCTGATGCCTCTTTGCAGATAGCTAAATAACAACCACCACAAACCACCACCAACAAAACAACCCCAAACCAATTCTTTCCTGTCTCCTGACCTTTATGTCTCATGGGTAAGAGGCAATTTTCTTGCCGGACTCAAGGGCTTGTCTACAGAGAATCCTTTCTGTTGATGCTTTCCTTCCAAATCAGGCTAATGGCTTGCAAGGCTCTCACTGTTGGAAGGAATCAGGTGAAGACATCTTAACTGGACTACTGCTATATGTCTAAAGCCTCTCCATCATTTGCACAGACCCCCTCTGAATTTATCTGATCAAACAGTGTGGCCAGCAGGAGCAGGGAAGTCATTGTGCCCTGTGCTCAGCACTGCTTAGGCCACTCCTTGAGTCCTGTGTCCAGTTCTGGGCCCCTCAGTTTAAGAAGGACATTGAGACACTTGACCGTGTCCAGAGAAGGGCAACGAGGCTGGGGAGGGGTCTGGAGCACAGCCCTGTGAGGAGAGGCTGAGGGAGCTGGGGTTGCTTAGCCTGGAGAAGAGGAGGCTCAGGGAGACCTTCTTGCTGTCTGCAACTCCCTGAAGGGAGGTTGGAGCCAGCTGGGGGTTGGTCTCTTCTCCCAGGCACCCAGCCCCAGAACAAGAGGACACAGTCTCAAGCTGTGCCAGGGGAGGTTTAGGCTTTGGGGAGGAGAAAGTTCTTCACTGAGAGAGTTGTTCGCCGTTGGAATGTGCTGCCCAGGGAGGTGGTGGAGTCACCATCCCTGGAGGTGTTCAAGAGGGGATTGGACGTGGCACTTGGTGCCGTGGTTTAGTCATGAGGTCTGTGGTTTCAGGTTGGACTTGATGACCTTTGAGGTCTCTTTCAGCCTTGGTGATTCTGTGATTCTGTGTGATACAGTCATGTCCTGTACTCCTGAACGTGGCAAGACAAGGCTGATGGGCTGGGCCTGACAGCTCTGTGACATCCCTTCTGTTCACTTGCTAGTAGAGTCTAGAAAAGCTTTTTATGCTTGCTGGCAGCAGCAGCAAACTCACTTGAGGTATGCTCATGCTACACATACTCAGCTAGGGTTTGATTTCATGATGTACTTTCATGAATTTTCAAGGCAGAGCCCCTGGAGCACTCAGCTTAGACCAGGACAGCTGATTTTAAGGGGTGCCAAGGAGCCTCTGTGATTCACCACTCTGCAAACTGGAGGGTCAGTCCAAGGGACAGCATGCCTTAGGAACTGCTAGAAAGACCACAGCACTGTTTAGGTTGAGAGAGACCTTTAAGCTCATCAAGTGCAACCCAGAACTGCCAGGTCACCACTAAACCATGTCCCCCAGCACCACATCTGCACAGCCTTTAAATGCTTCCAGCAGTCTGTTCCAGGCTTTTAGGGAAGAAATTTTTCCTAATGTCCAACCTAAACCTCCCCTGAGGGTTTTTGCAGCTTCCACTGCACTCTCTCCTCAGTAGCTCCCTGTCTGTCTTGAACTGGGCCCAGGACTAGACCCAGTCCTCTAGAAGTGGCCTCACTAGGGCAGAGTAGAGGGAGAGAAGAACCTCCCTCAGCCTGCTGGTCTCACTTTTAACAGACTTCAGGATAGAGTTGGCCTTCCTAGGCAGAAGAGCACACTGCTGGCTCCTGGGCAGCTCACCCCAGCTATGTCAGAATAAGGTAGTGCTGCATGGAGATGCAAAAGCTGTGGACACCACATCCTACCTCTTGAAGGCTCTGTTTACTAGACAGATTGCATTCATTCCAGTTCCAGAAGCACTCTCCTAAACACAGTCTCTGGCACCTCTTCAGTGCAGTACAAGTCAAAGGTAGAAAGGGATGTAAAAGCTGTTTTTATTCTTCTTCCCCTCTCTTCCCCTGGTTGTTTCTCTCCTTGTAAAGAGGAGAGCAGCATCAGTTAAATCATCCAGCAAAGGTGAAGAGGCTACAGTCCCTGCTAAAAGGGACACCATGACCACTGCAATTAGCAGTCTGAAGTCTAATGGAGCAGGAAGCAGCAGACTATGCCACAAAGGTTCTTGAGACCATCCACAGCACGCATGCCAAGCACACACCAGGCTAGCAGCAACTGTGGCCTTCCCAGCTTCAAGGTCCCCAAGATGACTTTTACACATGCCTGAGAGAACCTGCTTCATTCAACACCTTTTCAGCCTGACTGGCCCTGACAGCCTCAGCGCTTCAGGCACGTCAGCTCAGCAGCTATGAGCACTCTCTTCAGCACTCTGTCCTTGCCCTATAAGCTTGTTTTAGGTATCACACTCAAAAGCCACAGAGCTTCCTCGAGTTCTCCAGGGATACAGCCCTGGTGGAGCCAGACAACAGCTTGGTGGTGGCAGCAACACCACTAAGAATAGGATCATAGGATCACAGAATGCTAGATTGGGAAGGACCCCGAGAGTCATAGAATCATAGAATGGTTGGGGTTGGAAGGGTCCTCCAAAGGTCATGTACTTCAGCCTCCATGCAGTGAGCAAGGACATCCTCCAGGTGTCCTTGATCAGGTCGTTCAGAGCCTTGTTGAGCCTGACCTTTAATCATCTGGCCCAACCTTTTCAGGTAATAGCCTAGTTGAAGTGAGATGGCCCAGCGCCAGGCCCAGCTGAGTCTTACAACTGCCCAGTGCAGGGGAATCCACTGCTTCCTTTGGGAGATGGTTCCATCACGTTTTGCCTTTCATGCTGGGCTGGCTGTTGCAACTTAGAGATGGTAATCCAGATCAGGAGCAAGGAGCAGACCTTATCTGTGCAACTCCCACGGCAGGCTGTGGGACCTCTACACCTTGGCATTCTCGTCTGTGAAAGACTTCTCATCAGGGAGGCTTAGGCTGCAGGGGAGGAGAAAGTTCTTCCCAGCAAGAGAGACTGGCCACTGGGATGTGCTGCCCAGGGAGGTGGTGGAGTCACCATCCCTGGAGGTGTTCAAAAGAGGACTGGAGCCATGGTTTAGTTGTCATGAGGTGTTGGGTGACAGGTTGGACTTGATGATCTCTGAGGTCTTTTCCAATCTTATTGATTCTATGATTTAGGTTGGACTTAATGATCACTTCCAACTGAAACCACTCCATCATCAGGAGCACACAACATCTCTCTATCTCCTGGAGTGCTGCATTACCCATAGCTTGCTCACCACCAGAAAGAGACCAAACAGCACACTTCCTTGGGTAAAGGCATCAAGAGAGGAGCTCTAGCCCCAACTTGAAGGATATATGAAACCCAAGTACCTCTGAGCCTCCTTTATAGCCACCAGCAAAATCCACCCACCCACCCCTGTAATTTGCTTTGAAATCAGGGCAAGAGCACTAATTGTTCAGAATTATTCACTGTCTGGAACACCACCATCTATGAGCCTGCATCTGCTGCAGACATGAGTGTCCCAGGGCTTGGGAAAGCACCAGTCCCACCAGTGAAGGCCTCACCTGCCTGCCTCTGCTTAGGGTTTGCTGCTTTGGGTTTTGTTGTTGTAGTTGTTTTGTTTTGGGTTTGGTTTGGTTTGTTTCTCCACAGCAGAACAAATATATTCCCCAGCAAACCTGTAAAACATGTGTGAGCAAGTTATTCCCAGCCAATTTTCCTGGGAACACCTAACAAAGCTGAAGTTTACATTAAATAGACACTGAGCAATCTTTCCCCCCACCCCTTTCTTCTGCGGGCAATCAACATCCCAAGTTCCTCTGCCCGAGGAGGAGCTGGCACAATCCACTCTGATTAGACTCCTGAGGGGGAACAAACAGACAATTACTCTGATAACAATCTTATCTGAGGACAGAAATGAGATTAGCAGGCTAGCTGCAGTGATTCTTTCTCAGATAGAGTGTTGACTAACCCCACATGGGATGGAAAATGAATTTCCCTAGAGAGCATTTTGGTAACTACAGCAAGGGGCAGTTCTTCCCCTACCAGTCCCTTTTGAATAGGGAAATTTATCTGAGCTACAAAGCTGCTGAGGGGCCTGAAGCATCTCTGTGAGGAGGAAAGGCTGAGAGACCCGGGACTGTTGAACCAGGAAAAGAGCAGCCCCAGAGGGGAGCTGAGCAGTGCTCAGCAAGAGCTAAAGGGTGGGAGAGAAGAGGATGGGGCCAGGCTCTTTTCAGTGGTGCCCAGCAACACAACAAGGGGCAACAAGCACAGACTGGAGCCTGGGAGGTCTTACCTAAACATCAGGAGAAAATTCTTTTGGGTGAGGGTGCTGGAGCCCTGGAGCAGGCTGCCCAGAGAGGTTGTGGAGTCTCCTTGTATGGAGAGATTCCAAACCCACCTGGTCACTGTGATCCTGGGCAAGCTGCCCTGGGTGCCCTGCTTTAGCAAACAGGTTGAACTGGATGATCTCCAGAGGACCTTTCCAACCCGCCCCATGCTGATTCTGTGATATGTGATACTGTGATCTGTTAGGACCAAGTGGTCATGAACATCTCAGGATCTGGGCAAGACAGCTTCCTGAGAGCACAGCAGCTGAGCAATTTCTTCCTTCTTGCTTACTACTGTTACACAGAACCTTTCAAGCAAAAAGCAGTAAGAGAGAGTGGCTGGGGCCTTCCCTGCTGATACTCATAGAATAGAATCACAGAATTCTCTTGGTTGGAAGAGACCTTTAAAATCACCAAGTCCTCCCGCAAGCCAGCATCGCCAGGCCACCACTAAACCATGTCCCTCTGCTTTTCCATCCCTCCAGGCATGGGGACTCCACACCCACAGGGCCCTACTCCATCCTGTTGTCCTTCTTACAATTGCTTTTTTGCAGTCTGCTCTCAAAATTCTCACCCATCAGCTTTCTGTGGACCTCACAAGCAATGCTGTTGGGAAGTCCTCCTCAAGCAGTTCTGGTTTTCTCTGACTTGATCCCATTCCTCTTAATTATTCTCTTTACAAGAGACAAAGAACCCTGCTCCCCTGGGGGCTCACAGCCTTCACATCTCTGGAATGATGTCCACCAAACAGCAGAGCAACAACAAAGGATGAGAACTTCTCTGAGATAAGGATCCCAGATAAGTCTGCACTTCAGTCTGACAGAGACAGGATAATGACTACAGTAACAGGACAGAGCCCAACTGCTCAGAAGCTGCTTACACTGTGTCTATACCAAGGGGTTTGCACTGGGAGATTGTACTGCCATGAGCATGACAGACCAGGCTGGAAATGTCAGCCTTCCTGCTGGAAAATCTGGAAGCTGTAAGCTCCTCTCTGAAGCTGGGGGGATGTGTGTGTGTGTGTGTCTTCATCAAATAAGCTACAAATGTTGTACCTCCAAGACAGCACCTGAGAATCACAGAACCACTCAGGATGGAAAAGAACACTGAGACTCAACAGTAACCCAACGATAAACCCAAGTCCCTCAGCACCACAGCTACATGGCTTTTAAATACTCAAAGGATAAGGACTCAACCACTGCTCCTGGCAGCCTGATCCAGAGCTGGTCAATCCTTCCCTTTCAGTGGAAGGAACTCTTCCTCAAGTCCAGCCTATAACCTCCCCTGTCACAGCTTGAGGCTATTTCCTCTCATCCTATCACTTGTTACTCGGAAGAAGAGATCAAGACACACCTTGTTCCTACCTCCTTTCAGGGTGTCATAGGGGTTGGAAAATCCCCCTTCAGCCTCCTTTTCTCTCCTCACTAGTCTTGTGCTCTATAGCCTTCACCAGATTCTCTGAGCTTCTCCAGCACTGCAATGTCCTCCCTAGAGTGAGGGGCCCAAAACTGAGCTTAGTATTGAAGATGAAGCCTTACCAGTGCCCAATACAAGGGGACACTCCATTGCTGATCCAGACCAGGCTGCTCTTGGCTTTCTTGGTCACCTAGGCATAGGCTGGCTCATTTTCAGCCAGCTGTCAAACAGAACCCCCAGGTCTTTCTCTACTGGCTAGTTTTCAGCTACTCTGCCCCAAGACTGGAGCATTCATGGGGTTGCTGTGAGCCAAATGCAGGATCTGGCACTTGGCCTTGTTGAACCTCATCCTACTGGCCACAGACCATCAATCCAGCCTGTCCAGATCCCTCAGGAGATTCTCCCTACTCTCCAGCAGATCAATATTCCCTGCCATTTTAGGGTCATCTAAACATGAGCCTGCAGTGTGCCCAGGTGGCCAAGAAAGCCAATGGCATCCTGGCCTGCATCAGGAACAGTATGGCCAGCAGGAGCAGGGAGGTCATTGTGCCCTGTGCTCAGCACTGGTTAGGCCACACCTCGAGTCCTGTGTCCACAGAATCACAGAATCATAGAATCACCAAGGTTGGAAGAGACCTCAAAGATCATCAAGTCCAACCTATCACCACAGACCTCATGACTCCAAGTGCCACATCCAATCCCCTCTTAAACTCCTCCAGGGATAGTGACTCCACCACCTCCCTGGGCAGCACATTCCAACAGCTAACAACTCTCTCTGTAAAGAACTTTCTCCTCCCCTCCAGCCTAAACCTCCCCTGGCACAGCTTGAGATTGTGTCCTCTTGTTCTGGGGCTGGGTGCCTGGGAGTAGAGACCAACCCCCACCTGGTTACAACCTCCCTTCAGGGAGTTGGAGAGAGCAAGAAGGTCTCCCCTGAGCCTCCTCTTCTGCAGGCTAAGCGACCCCAGCTCCCTCAGCCTCTCCTCACAGGGCTGTGCTCCAGACCCCTCCCCAGCCTTGTTGCCCTTCTCTGGACACATTCAAGTGTCTCAATATCCTTCTTAAACTGAGGAGCCCAGAACTGGACACAGGACTCAAGATGAGGCCTAAGCAGTGCTGAGCACAATGACTTCCCTGCTCCTGCTGGCCACACTGTTCCTGATGCAGGCCAGGATGCCATTGGCCTTCTTGGCTGCCTGGGCACACTGCTGGCTCGTGTTCAGCCTACTATCAACCACTACCCCCAGGTCCCTCTCTGCCTGGCAGCTCTCAGCCACTCTGCCCCCAGCCTGTAGCTCTGCATGGGATTGTTGTGGCCAAAGTGCAGCACCTGGCACTTGGATCTGTTGAATGCCATCCTGTTGGACTCTGCCCATCTGTCCAGCCTGTCAAGGTCCCTCTGCAGAGCCCTTCTAACAGATCAACAAGTTCTGGGCTCCTCAGTTTAGGAAAGATGTTGAGCTGCTGGAAGGTGTCCAGAGAAGGGCAAGAAAGCTGGGGAGGGGTCTGGAGCACAGCCCTGTGAGGAGAGGCTGAGGGAGCTGGGGTTGCTTAGCCTGCAGAAGAGGAGGCTCAGGGAGACCTTCTTCCTCTCTCCAACTCCCTGACGGAAGGTTCTAGCCAGGTGGGGGTTGGTCTCTTCTCCAGGCAAGCAGCACCAGAACAAGAGGACACAGTCTCAAGCTGTGCCAGGGAAGGTTTAGGCTGGATGCTAGGAAGAAATTCTTTCCAGCAAGAGAGATTGGCCATTGGGATGTGCTGCCCAGGGAGGTGGTGGAGTCCCCATCCCTGGAGATGTTTAGGAAGAGCCTAGATGGGGTACTTGGGTTGCTTAGATGGTGTTGGGTGATAGGTTCAACTCGGTGATCTCAAAGGTCTTTTCCAACCTGGTCCATTCCATTCCATTCCATTCCATTCCATTCCATTCCATTCCATTCCATTCCATTCCATTCCATTCCATTCCATTCCATTCCATTCCATTCCATCTGCAAACTGACTGAGGGTGCTCTCAATGCCCTTGCCTAGATCATTGATAAAGACATTAAAGAGAACAGAGCCTAGTACCAAGCCCTGGGGAACAGAGTAGCTTCACGAGCTCGTTACGCTGCCCAGTTGCAGGAAGGGGACAAAGGCGTAGGAAACACAGACCCACCAGCAATGTCATGCCCCAAAAGAACAATTTCAACAGCCTGGGTAAGTCAAGCTCTTGTCAATCAAGCTTATAAAAGAAAGTTTCTAGCAAAAAGGCTGAGAGGTAAACTTTCTCCCTGACAGCATCTTGCTTTGATGCTAGCGATTGCCTTTCTACATCTACTTAGACTAAGATGAATATCCTCATGAAAACATATAAGTAAGTAGCAGGAGAAGAGGGCCAACCACGCTAAAGCCTTGCTGAGCTGAATTCACAGCATTTATTTAGCTGTAATCCCTCCTGTAGGAAGTTTATTTATACAGAGAGGGATCTCTGGAATTCTGCAGGATTAGTCAATCTCCAGCACTCTGAGCGCACGAATTCCAGCATCAGAATTACACTTGCCTGGATATTCACTGCCTAGGGTAAATATTTGGGCTGAGGAAGGTTAGATAGCTTAGTCAAGATGAAGTCAGGGCGCTCTGCTTATTTGCTCAGAAGCTTAATCATTGCTGCTCTTCATTTAAGAAGCCCAGCTGGAAAGATAAACCCACAAAAGCAACAAACAAAACAACCTCACCCAACCTGAAGTGAGACAGCACCAGGATTTCCCTCACCCTCAGCCTGAGCAGACAAGCCTCGCACTGAACCACACAGCTCACACTCCTTGGCCTCCTTATGGGAGCCCAGCGGAGCAAACAACAGCTTCAGCAGCAGCTTTGCTGCGCCCACTTTCAGCTGCACCAGGGTAAGGGGATGAACAGCAACCCCCACCCCGTTCTATCCAGCAGCAAGAGGGAAGTAACTGGTGTGAAAGCCATTGGCAGTTCCGTTACCCTTTGGAGATGTGAAGAGGCAGCTACGTGGAATGCTGTCTGAGGCCTGATCATGCCCCAGCTAGGTCCAGCTGCATGGAGAGGATTTCCAAGCATTCCCAGTGAGGCCACACCTCAGCTTTCACCAAAACCAGCACAAAATTCCCACCCATTACAGAAGCATAGAGTAGTGTAGATTGGATAAGTCCTTTAAGGTCATCAAATCCAACAGTTAACCTAGCACAGCAAAGCCCACCACAGAACCATGTCCCTCAGCACCACACCAACACAGGTTTTAAATCTCTCCTGGGATGGTGACTCCACCACTGCCCTGGGCAGCCTTGAAAACCCTTCGGGAGAAGAAACTGTTCCTCATGTCATTGCTCTTCTCTGGACCTACTCCAGCACCTCAATGTCCTTCTTGGAGCGAGGGCCCCAAAACTGAGCTCAGTACTGGCAATGCAGCCTCACAAGCACTGAGCACAGGGGGACAATCACTTCCCTGGTCCTGTTGCCCATGCTATTGCTGATCCAAGCCAGGATGCTGGTGGCCTTCTTGGCTCCCTGGGCACACTGCGGGCTCATGTTCCCTCAGGTCTTTCTCTGCTGGGCACTTTACAGCCAGTCTGCCCCAGTTCTGGAGTGCTCGCGGAGCTGTTGTGACCCAAGCGCAGGACTCAGCACTCGGCCTCGTTGAGCTTCGTCCCATTGGAGCCATCCCATCAGCTCTAGGTCATCCAGGTCCCTCTGCAGAGCCTTCCTACACTCCAGCAGACCAGCACTGCCACCCAGCTTAGCATCGTCTGCAAACTCACTCTTAGAGGTTGAGAGGTGTTAAAGCAGGCCCAGCCCCTGAGCCCACCAGCTCTCTGCTCCACACATGGCAAGTACTGCTGCCCACCACCCAGTCCCACACAGCTTCTGCTTTCTTTACTGCACTCTCCAGCACGTTTGTGTGCAAATTTCTGTCCCTGTGGAAGAGGAAAAGGGCCTTCCCTGGGATCCTCGCTCGCTCTGAACAGATGTAACATTCCTAAGAAGCTCTCAGCTGACTGCCTTTGAAGTCTGAAGAAAAAGAGGGTGGAGGGAAAAAGAAAAAACCAACAAAAAACCTCGACCTTGAAAGCTGCATTTCTTGCCTTAAAAGTAGAAGTCTCCAGGGACTCTTGAAAGAAATAAAAAGCAAATTCTCCAGATCCTTATCTCATGCTATTTTTGAGAGGCTTTTGTTTTATGCCTTTGCTGCTGTCTTGGTTTGGATTAAAGGACATCCACAGACACTGCACATGTGCACACAGACCACTTACGGGGCCAGATCTGTGCCCCGCACTGTGCCAGACTAAGGGCAGCCCCGCTCCCAGTTCAGCTTTTCCTTTCCAGGGAAGGTTCAGCACAGCCACAGTGCTGTGACAAGAAAGGTTTTATAGCAGGCAGGGTGCAAAGAGAAGTTATCATAGTATCATAGTATCAGTCAGGGTTGGAAGGGACCACAAGGATCATCTAGTTCCAACCCCCCTGCCATGGGCAGGGACACCCCACACTATATCAGGCTGCCCACAGCCTCAGCCAGCCTGGGCTTAAACACCTCCAGGGACGGGGCCTCAACCACCTCCCTGGACAACCCATCCCAGGCCTTCACCACTCTCATGGGGAAGAACTTCCTCCTCACCTCCAGCCTGAATCTCCCCACCTCCAGCTTCATTCCATTCCCCCTAGTCCTATCACTACCTGAGAGCCTGAGAAGTCCCTCCCCAGCCTTCCTGTAGCCCCCTTCAGATCCTGGAAGGCCACAATGAGGTCACCTGGGAGCCTTCTCTTCTCCAGACTGAACAGCCCCAACTCCTTCAGTCTGTCCTCACAGGAGAGGTGCTCCAGCCCTCTGCTCATCCTCGTGGACCTTCTCTGGACACCTTCCAGCACCTCCAGATCCCTCCTGTAATAGGGGCTCCAGAACTAGGAGTGCTGAGTGGTGACAGATGAGCTGTCCAAGCCACTTTCCATCATTTTTCAGCAGTCCTGGCTCACTGGAGAGGTCCCAGAAGACTGGAAGCTGCCAACGTGGTGCCCATCCACAAGAAGGGCCAGTTGGAAGAGCCAGGGAATTATAGGCCTGTCAGCCTGACCTCAGTGCCAGGCAAGATTATGGAACGGGTCATCTCGAGTGCGATCACACAGCACTTACAGGATGACCAGGGGCTCAGGCCTAGCCAGCATGGATTTAGGAGGGGCAGGTCCTGCCTGACCAACCTGATCTCCTTCTATGATCAGGTGACCCGCCTGGTGGATGTGGGGAGGCCTGTGGATGTGGTCTACCTGGACCTCAGCAAGGCTTTTGACACCGTCCCCCACAGCAAACTCCTGGCCAAGCTGGCAGCCCGTGGCTTGGACAGGAGCACACTGCGTTGGGTTAGGAACTGGCTGGAGGGCCGAGCCCAGAGAGTGGTGGTGAATGGCACCACATCCAGCTGGCGGCCTGTCACTAGTGGTGTGCCCCAGGGATCAGTGCTGGGCCCCATGCTCTTCAACATCTTTATTGATGATCTGGATGAGGGCATTGAGTCCATCATCAGTAAATTTGCAGATGACACCAAGCTGGGGGCAGGAGTTGATCTGCTGGAGGGCAGAGAGGCTTTGCAGAGGGACCTCGACAGGCTGGACAGATGGGCAGAGTCCAAGGGCAGGAGATTGAACACATCCAAGTGCCGGGTTCTGCACATTGGCCACAACAACCCCAGGCAGCGCTACAGGCTGGGGTCAGAGTGGCTGGAGAGTGGCCAGGCAGAGAGGGACCTGGGGGTACTGGTTGATTGTAGGCTGAACATGAGCCTGCAGTGTGCCCAGGCAGCCAAGAAGGCCAATGGCATCCTGGCTTGCATCAGGAACAGTGTGGCCAGCAGGAGCAGGGAGGTCATTGTGCCCCTGTACACTGCACTGGTTAGGCCACACCTTGAGTCCTGTGTCCAGTTCTGGGCCCCTCAGTTTAGGAAGGATGTTGACTTGCTGGAAGGTGTCCAGAGAAGGGCAACAAAGCTGGTGAGGGGTTTGGAACACAAGCCCTATGAGGAAAGGCTGAGGGAGCTGGGGTTGCTTAGCCTGGAGAAGAGGAGACTGAGGGGTGACCTTATTGCTCTCTACAACTACCTGAAGGGAGGTTGTAGCCAGGCAGAGGTTGGCCTCTTCTCCCAGGCATACAGCACCAGAACAAGAGGACACAGTCTCAGGCTGCGCCAGGGCAGGTTTAGGCTGGATGTTAGGAAGAAGTTCTACACGGAGAGAGTGATTGCCCATTGGAATCGGCTGCCCGTGGAGGTGGTGGAGTCACCTTCACAGGAGGTGTTCAGGAGAAGACTTGATGGGGTGCTTGGCTGTATGGTCTAGTTGTTGGGTGGGTTGGATTGTTTGATGGGTTGGACGCGATGATCTTGAAGGTCTCTTCCAACCTGGTGTATTGTATTGTATTGTATTAACTGGAGGCAGTACTCCAGGTGGGGTCTCACCAGAGCTGAGCAGAGGGGAGAATCCCCTCCCTTGCCCTGCTGGCCACACTTCTCCTGCTGCAGCCCAGGCTCTGATTGGCTTTCCGGGCTGCAAGTGCACACTGAGAGCTCCTGTTGAGCTTCTCCTCTCCCAGCACCCCCAAGTCTCTCTCCTCAGGGCTGCTCTCCAGCCAGTCCCTGCCCAGCCTGGATTTGTGCCTGGGGTTGCCTCCACCCAGATGCAGGACCCTGCCCTTGGTCTTGTTGAAGCTCATGAGGTTGGCTTGTGCCCACCTCTCCAGCCTGTCCAGGTCCCTCTGGATGGATCCCTTCCCTCCAGCCTGTCTGCTGCACCACACAGCTTGGTGTCATCAGCAACCTTGCTGAGGGTGCACTCGATGCCACTGTCCATGGCACCCACAGAGATGTTGAACAAGCCTGGTCCCAGGACTGATCCCTGAGGGCCTCTGCTTGTCCCTGGCCTCCACTGGGACATGGACCCATGGACAGCCACTCTCTGGGTGCATCCATACAGCCAGTTCTGTACCCATCCAGTGGTCACCCATCAAACCCATGTGTCACCAGCCTGGGGACCAGGATGTGGTGCGGGACAGTGTCGAAGGCTTTGCTCAGGGCCAGGGAAACGACATCAGTTGCTCGCCCCTCAGCTGTTAATGTTGTCACATGTTCATAGAAGGCCACCAGGTTTGTCAGGCAGGATTTGCCAAACCTGGTTGGAGAAGGTAAAGCGTTGACCCACAGTGGATTCCCACCCACCAGCACTCCCACAGCACCTCCTGCTTGGGATGGGTTCAGCTTTGCACCTGAACACCCCTGGAGTCACCTTGTAGCCTCTCATGACTGGGAATCAAAGAATCACAGAATCATTTGGGCTGGAAGTAGACCTTTCAGATCAAGTCCATCCATTAACCCAGCACTGCCAAGTCACCGCTACACCACATCCCCCAGCACCACATCTATATGGCTTTTAAAGCCCTGCAGGGATGGTGACTCCACCACTTCCCTGGGCAGCCTATGCCAGGGCTTGGGAACACTTTAGGGCAGGAAATTGTTCCTGCTTACAGGATCACAAGATGTTAGGGGTTGGAAGGGACCTCTGGAGATCATCAAGTCCAACCCCTCCTGCCAGAGCAGGACCACAGAATCCAGCACAGGTCACACAGGAACACATCTCAAAAGTCTCCAGAGAAGGAGACTCCACAACCTCTCTGGGCAGCCTGCTCCAGTGCTCTGTGAGCCTCACAGTGAAGACGTTCCTCCTCATGTTGAGCTGGAATCTCCTGTGCTGGAGTTTATATCCATTGCCCCTTGTCCTATTGCAGTTGATATTACTGATGTCCAACCTAAACCTCCCCTGGCAAAATCTGAGGCCTCAATGTCCTTATTTCAGCAGACTTAGCTTTCACTTACCCCAAAACTTACCCCCAAGTTTAGCTCGGCACAAAAGGGGCTGCTTTTCCCTCTTCCCTCTGCCTGCTGCCACGTCCTCGCCGTTCCTCTCTTCCTCTCCCAAGCTCAGCTCCTCCTCTGTTCCTTTGCCCTATTAACCTTCTCACATCCCACCCACCCAAATTTGCACATTATTAAGCATCACCCAGAGCCTTTTGTTCAAGCCCCTTAAACAAAAGCCTTCTGGCAAGTGGTGCCAGAACGTATAAACCCAGCAAATCAGGGAGGGCAGCTCTGAGGGAATCAGACAGTTGTTTTGGTTGGAAAAGACCTTCAAGCTGGAGTCCAACCATTAACCCAGCGCTGCCAAGTCACCACTGAATCATGTCCCCCAGGACCGCACCTCCGCGGCGCGCATGGGGACTTCCCCACTCCCCTGGGCAGCCTGGGCCAGGGCTTTCTGGGGAAGAAATGATAACACCCAATAATGGACTCATTCCTCCCGAGCACTAAAGCCAGGGCATGCCAGAATTCAAGGACTCGTCCTCTCCTGAATTCCACCGAGCAAGATAAGCCCCTGAGCCTCGCACTTACTTTATCTTAACTAAGAGGCTTCCCCCCGCCCCGCTCTCCCACTCAGCAAGAACACCCTAATTACTTCCCACCGAGGCACGGAACAGGTTAAAGTTTCCTCTGCCTCGTCTCAGCTCCCTTTGCAGATTAGGGGGAAACAATGAAGCCTCGGCACTCCGCGATACTGCTAATGCTTCCTGCGGGGATGGCAGCGCCGGCTGCAAAGAGGATTACTGCCGAGGGCTTTAAGAGAGGAGTGTGCGCCTTGCTGCCGCGAGAGGCACAGCCTTATCGCAGGCAAAGAAACCGACCTGCCCCCCAAACCCTGCACACGGGACTCCCGCCTGCCTCAACATACACCCGCTTATCGGCAGTGATAAAGCGGCAGCTGAGCTTGCAGGAGGGCTGGGGAGAGAGATGAGGAACGTGGCGCAAGCAGCTGGCAAGACGCTCCCCCGCAGAGCAGCCAGTGATGTTGACAGATCATCTCACAGACTCACAGAATATCGCTGGCTGGGAGAGACCTCAGAGATCATCCAGTCCAACCCTCCACCCAGCACTGCAGAGTCAGCACTAAACCATGTCCCCAAGTGGCAGGTCCACAGGCTGCTTGGACACCCCCATAGGAGGTGACTCCAGCTCTGCCCTGGGCAGACCATTCCAGTGTTTGAGAGCCCTTTCAGTGAAGAAGTGTTTCCTAATATCCAGCCTGAACCTCCCCTGGTGCAGCTTGGAACCATTCCCTCTGGTCCTATTGCTTAACACCAAGAAGAGGCTGCCCCCTCCTTGCTCCAACCTCCCTTCAGGTAGTTGTAGAGAGTGATGAGGTCTCTCCTCAGCCTCCTCTTCCCAGACTGAACAACCTCAGCTCCCTCAAGGCACTCCTCATAGGCCAGGTGCTCCAGGCCCTTCACCAGCCTCACTGCCCTGCACCTTCCTGTAGTGGGGGGCCCAGAACCGAGCACGAAATTGAGCCTCGCCAGTGTTGAGCACAGGGAGATGATCACCACCCTGCTCTTGCTGGCCACTGTGCTCCTAACACAAGCCAGGATGCCACTGACTTTCTTGGCCACCTGGGCACACTGATCACTCTCATTTATTCTGACTGTCAACCAATACCCCCAGGACCCTCTCCACGTTGCAGCTTTCCAACCACTCTGTAGCTTACCATGGCGTGGTTGTGATCCAGGTGGAGGATGTAGCACTTGGCCTCATCTATGGTCATCTGCATTTTGTCATCCCTTTGGTCGTGGCACTTCATGGGCATGGTTTAATGCCACGGTCTTAAGCTGATGGTTGGACTTGATGACCTAAGAGTTCTCTTCCAACCAAAGCACTTCTATGATTCACAGAATCACAAAATGATAGGGGTTAGAGGGACCTCTAGAGATCATAGATCTCAGGGCAGGTTCTCCTAAAGAAGGTCACACAGGAACACATCCAAGTGGGTTTGGAATATCCCCAAAGATGGAGACTCCACTACCTTTCTGGGCAGCACTACCTTTCCTGCTCCAGTGCTGCATTGCCCTTAAATTGAAGAGGGTCTTCCTCATGTTTAGATGGAACTTCTGATGTTCAAGCCTGCGCCTGGTACCTCTTGTCCTAAATTCTGTGATGCTATGAAAACACAGACCCAGCAGAGCACAGGGGCTCTGCATTGCAGGCCACGGCTGGGAAATCTTGAAGGAAAATGTGTTGGTAGAGCTGTGCTAGGCAGGGTGGCCTTCCATGGGCAAGGCTACGACTGCTTTGAAAAGCACAGCACCAATGGATATAAACTCCAGCACAGGAGGTTCCAGCTCAACATGAGGAGGAACTTCTTCCCTGTGAGGCTCACAGAGCCCTGGAACAGGCTGCCCAGAGAGGTTGTAGAGTCTCCTTCTCTGGAGACTTCCCAGCCCTGTCTGGATGTGTTCCTGTGTGACCTGTGCTGGGTTCTCTGCTCCTGCTCTGGCATGGGGGTTGGACTTGAAGATCTCCAGAGGCTCCTCCAACCCCTAACATCCTGTGATCAGTGCAGTGAGGGAGCAGTGAGATCTGAGGAGCACCTTTAAGAGTTGATGAAGGGCTCCTGACAGTCTCAGAGCTGACTTCCATTGAATGAAGAACAAGAAATTGCCAGGGAGCGTTCATAAGACACAATTTCCATCACTGTGGGCTTTATAAGTGCAACAAGCAAGAGAGCAGTTCACTCACACCCAGACATCTCCACCAGCTCTTACAAAAGAGACACAGCACAATTTCTCTGGCCAGATGAGCCATCAAAGGTTGTGGACTTCAAGGAGCACTTAAACCTAAAAGGAAAGACCTCATAGCCTCTTGCCCAGGTCACTGTGCCACCTCTTTCCCACCTAATAGCTGAACAGTTCAAATCAACCACCATAAGAGACTGAGTCCTCCTGAAGTCTCACAGTTGAGGTAGACACATCCTGCTGATGTGCGAGAGGGTTTTGTCAGTGGTGTTGGTGGTTCAAAAGGGTTTAATAGCTCACAGTATCACAGTATGACTAAGGTTGGAAGAGACCTCGAAGATCATCAAGTCCAACCTGTAACCACAGACCTCACGACTAGACCATGGCACCAAGTGCCACATCCAGTCCCCTCTTGAACACCTCCAGGGACGGTGACTCCACCACCTCTCCGGGCAGCACATTCCAATGGCAAATCACTCTCTCAGTGAAGAACTTTCTCCTCACCTCCAGCCTAAACCTCCCCTGTTGCAGCTTGAGACTGTGTCCCCTTGTTCTGGTGCTGGTTGCTAGGGAGAAGAGGCCAACCCCTTCCTGGCTACAACCACCTTTCAGGGAGTTGTAGAGAGCAATGAGGTCTCCCCTGAGCCTCCTCTTCTCCAGGCTAAGCAACCCCAGCTCCCTCAGCCTCTCCTCACAGGGCTGTGCTCAAGGCCACTCACCAGCCTTGTTGCCCTTCTCTGGACACCTTCAAGTGTCTCGATGTCCTTCCTAAACTGAGGGGCCCAGAACTGGACACAGGACTCAAGGTGCAGCCCAACCAAAGCAGAGTACAGGGGCACAATGACCTCCCTGCTCCTGCTGGCCACACCATTCCTAATGCAGGCCAGGCTAGAGGCTAGGACAGCAAACAATGGCATCAGTGGATTCTTACAGCTCAGAAATCACTGAGCTTGCCCCTCCAGGCCTCCCCAGCATGGTTCAGTGTCATCACACAGTGCTCTTTTAAGTGGTCCTTGCCACCTCCCACCACACACCAGAAAAGCCACAGCCCAAACCCTCCAACCAGCTGTTACTACTGAACAAAGCAACAGATTGAAGTTGTCCACAGAGGCTGTCAATGAACTGCTGCGTGCCTCGGACCAAGACGTCTGGCTCCTGCAGAGGGTTAAGGTCTCTCAGAGTCAGTGTTAGCTGGATGATTTTCACCAGCCCAAACAAACCTTCTCCTGCTCATACAGCTCATGCACCTCTACTAACCTTCACTGCTGGGTGCTGGGCTCCCTCCCTATCCACTGTACCTTACCCTTAAACTCTGTGGAAAAGAAGAAGAAATGGAGCTGAGGGGGCAGGGAATTGTCTGGCTCACAGCTTTTAAAAACACAACGTAAATGGAACCAGAAGCTTCCCCACTAACTTGCCTTCAACAACCTGGTGCTTTAAGGGACCTGCAAGCCCCTGCTTCTGATGCTCTCCGATTTTGGAGAACAAGTGGGGGCCCAGGCATTGGCAAGAATCAACCAAATGACGTGGATGGCTTTCAAATCTGAAGCAAGTCTGCCCAGGTAGCCAAGAAGGCCAATGGCATCCTGGCCTGCATCAGGAACAGTGTGGCCAGCAGGAGCAGGGAGGTCATTTTGCCCCTGTACACTGCACTGGTTAGGCCACACCTTGAGTACTGTGTCCAGTTCTGGGCCCCTCAGTTCAGGAAGGAGGTTGACTTGCTGGAAGGTGTCCAGAGAAGGGCAAGAAAGCTGGGGAGGGGTTTGGAACACAAGCCCTATGAGGAGAGGCTGAGGGAGCTGGGGTTGCTTAGCCTGGAGAAGAGGAGGCTCAGGGGTGACCTCATTGCTCTCTCCAACTCCCTGAAGGGAGGTTGTAGCCAGGAAGGGGTTGGTCTCTTCTCTCTAGCAACCAGCACCAGAACAAGAGGACACAGTCTCAGGCTGTGCCAGGGGAGGTTTAGACTGGACGTTAGGAGGAAGTTCTATACAGAGGGAGTGATTGCCCATTGGAATGGGCTGCCCGTGGAGGTGGTGGAGTCACCTTCATTGGAGGTGTTCAGGAGGAGACTTGCTGGGGTGCTTGGCTGCATGGTTTAGATGTTGGGTGGGTTGGATTGGTTGATGGGTTGGACGCGATGATCTTGAAGGTCTCTTCCAACCTGGTGTATTGTATTGTATTGTAGTGTAGTGTAGTGTAGTGTAGTGTAGTGTAGTGTATTGTAGCCCCCAAGCCTTGGAAAGGCAAAAATCCAGTGAGCTCCTCAGTGTCTGAGGTGACTTAAGGTATGCAAGGAAACTTCATAGCTCAGAAAGAATGTCCTGCTCTGTGGGGAGTGGTTCGCAGCTTATCTGAGGAGATTAAGAGGATTATTTGATAAGAGGCTCTGCACAAGGCGACAGAGAGAGGAAAGGCAGCCTCAGCATGGAAGACAACACAAGAACAGCCAAAAAAACAAGCAAAAGAAATCTCTCAAGGTGAGGGCTGAATAAGTAGGCTTAGGGGAAAAACAAAACCAATAACAAACACCACAATTGACAGAGTGGATTCAGGTCTAGATAGAGGCATTCCATCATCACCTCTGCAGATGATTCATTATCTTTTGGGACATTGAATTGTATCAGCATCATAAAGACAGAGTTTTTCTCTTGGATCCACTCAATACACCTCTGCTCCTTCCAGCCTCAGTGGCTCAGACAGAGACTTCAACTGACGGTGGCAGACATCACCAAACTACAGAACTCTCTGCAAAGAGGTTTACAACAAAGGAGAGGCAGAGGAGTGAGGACATCACTTTGCCAGGGCAGCACTACTAGCAGGGCAAAGAGAAAAGCAGTTTTCAAAGGATGGCTCACAAAGTTTGGGCAGAAACAATCACAACTGCTGTCCAAGTGAAGACTGAAATGAAACCAAGGTAGCTATAGAGAGAAATTGCACACTTCTCTCCTGTTGAGAATGAAGGGCTAAGCTTGCAGAAACTCTGCCTTAATCAAGGTTTAATTGAAGAGAGAAGTTGTTTAGGTATCTAAATGTCTGACACTCAGCAGAGAGAGGGTACACAAAGTTGTGTTGCAGTCACAGTAGAGAAGAGATGCAGGAGCAAGTTATTTTAAACCATGTTGTCTTCCAGCATGGGTCTTACTGTCAAATGCAACGAGTTGTGACCTGCACAGCCCCACACACACGTTCCTACAGCTCATCTCTACCACAGCAACAAAAGAACGAGGCTGGACTCAACCAACCACACCACACTGAGGAGCTCCATGCCTGGCTGGGGCCTCCCTCCCTGAAGGACATCTAGTGCTCTAAGCACCATACACTGGGGAGTGTTTGCTGTCCTACACAGAATCCCAGAATCTCAGCATGGTGGGGGGGTTGGAGGGGATTTCTGGGGATCATCTGGTCCAACCTCCCTGCAAAAGCAGGGTCACTCACAGCAGCTTGCCCAGGATCACAATGGCCAGGTGGGTTTGGAATCTTTCCAGACAAGGAGACTCCACATCCTCTCTGGGCAGCCTGCTCCGGGGCTCCAGGACCCTCACACCAAAAAGGCTTCTCCTCATGTTCAGATGGAACCTCCTGGGTTCCAGTTTGTGCCCATTGTCCTTTGTCCTGTTGCTGGGCACCACTGAAAACAGCCTGACCCCATCCTCTTGTCCCCAACCCTTTAGCTCTTAGAGAAGATCCCCTCTCAGGCTGCTCTTCTGCAGGCCAAACAGCCTCAGGTCTCCCAGCTCATCCTCCTCAGAAAGGTGCTCCAGCCCCCTCAGGTTCTTTGTAGCCTCCTTAGAAAAGAATAGAATAGAATAGAATAGAATAGAATAGAATAGAATAGAATAGAATAGAATAGAATAGAATAGAATAGAATAGAATACAATACAATACAATACAATACAATACAAAAGACCAGGTTGGAAAAGACCTTTAAGATCACCAAGTCCAACCTATCACCCAACACCATCTGATCAACTAAACCATGGCACCAAGTGCCTCATCCAGGCCCTTCCTAAACACCTCCAGGGATGGGGACTCCACCACCTCCCTGGGCAGCACATTCCAATGGCCAATCCCTCTTTCTGAGAAGAACTTCCAGCCTAAACCTCCCCTGGCACAGCTTGAGACTTTGTCCTCTTGTTCTGGGGCTGGGTGCCTGGGAGAAGAGACCAACCCCCACCTGGCTACAACCTCCCTTCAGGGAGTTGGAGAGAGCAAGAAGGTCTCCCCTGAGCCTCCTCTTCTCCAGGTGAAGCAACCCCAGCTCCCTCAGCCTCTCCTCCCAGGGCTGTGCTCCAGACCCCTCCCCAGCTTTCTTGCCCTTCTCTGGACACCCTCCAGCAGCTCAACATCTTTCCTGAACTGAGGGGCCCAGATGTATGAGGGTGAAACCAGACCAGTGTAAGGGGAAGAAGTAACGTTTGAAGTGTCTATTAGGGGTAAACTATTGCGGGTCCAGTGTTGCATTTAGGAGGATGTTATCTAATTAACATGCCCGCTCTTGGGTTTACTCCTAAGATGATGCTCATGGACGCATTTCAGTAGTTCTCTTGAACTGGGGAGCCCAGCACTGTCCCCAGCACTCTAGCTGTGGCCCCCTAGGGCAGAGTCAAGGGGGAAGAGACACAGCCACGTCTCGCTCTGCCTGCTCAGAGGCTCTGGGACATCCCCTTGCAGATGGTGATTGACACAATTCTCAAATCAGTCAGCAGCCCTAAGATCTTACAAAAGGAAAAGACAAATATTAGTGTCAAAGGCCCCGTCACACTTAGGAGCCTGGGTCACTGTGACACTAAAGACATTAAAAGGCTTCATCTGAGCAGAGTTTCTGCCCTTCCCACCCCTGTCTTGAGAGGCTCTGATTAAACCTCTCTTAGCATCAAAATTCAATTTCTTTCAGGTTTTGCAAACAACAAGGGCCGTGAGCCGAACGCTGCCAGCCTGCCTGCAGCCTTTGAGGAGATAAGGTTCTTACCAGCCAGCTATGAGAATCTGAAATCCAGGACTAATCCTAATTCCCATTTAACCACATCTTCATTGTGCAGTGAAAGCTTGGCTGCTCCTCCACTTGCACACAAAGTCCTCCCGCGCTGCGGTCTGCGTCGCACACAACAGGCGCTGAAGCTCACCCGTGCTTAAGCAGCACATTCTGACCTTGCTTCCCACAAAGTCCTGCTGAAGGAGAAAGCCTGGAGCTGGGGAGAAAGATTTCTTGTCTCTTCCCAGCTGGGAGATGATGGGAATGGGACAATTTCCAGCCTAAAAGCTTTTAGCAGCCAGCAACAGGAAGTTTCAGAATACAGAATTAACCAGGTTGGAAAAGAGTTTTGAGATCATCAAGCCCAACCTATCACCCAGCACCATCTGATCAGCTAAACCATGGCACCCAGTGCCTCAGCCAGGCTCTTCCTAAACACCTCCAGTGATGGTGACTCCACCACCTCCCTGGGCGGCACATTCCAACAGCCAACATCTCTCTTTATGGGAAGAACTTCTTCCTAACATCCAGCCTAAACCTCCCTGGCACAGCTTGAGACTGTGTCCTCTTGTTCTGGGGGGACTGGAACAAAACTAGAAGTGGGGAGATTCAGACTGGATGTTAGGAAGAAGCTCTTCCCCATGAGGGTGGTGAGAGCCACAGGTTGCCCAGGGAGGTGGTGGAAGCCTCATCCCTGGAGGTTTTGAAGGGCAGGCTGGCTGTGGCTGTGAGCAGCCTGCTGTAGTGTGAGGTGTCCCTGCCCATGGCAGGGGGTTGGGACTGGCTGACCCTTGAGGCGCCTTCCAACCCTGACCTCTATGAGTCTACTCATCCTAGAGACAAAGCCACTGCAGATGAGGATGGACTGCAGCCTGGTCTAACATCAAATGGAACCATTTGAATTCAGTTAAAAACAAGTTCTCACAGATATTTGAGAGGGAAAAGAAAACCCAACACAACCTGGTGATATTTCCTGTGTTTAAAGCCCAGGAATTCACCACAGATGAAAGAAACCTTGCAGGAAACACATTCCCAGGAGAGCAAAAATGTGTTTGGCACCAGTGCCTGTTACAAGCACGGGAACCTCCCTACTGGCAAGGGAATCAACAGAGATGCTGGAAAAGACAGGCTTTTAGGTTTTGAAGTAGGCAAAGTAATTGCTGAAATCCTGGAGTCCCCTATTTCCAGCCACCCCAAACTCAGCAAGCTCCAAACAGTTTATGGTTAGGCCACACCTTGAGTCTGGTGTCCAGTTCTGGGCTCCTCAGTTTAAGAAGGACATTGAGACTCTTGAAGGTGTCCAGAGAAGGGCAGCAAGGCTGGGGAGGGGTCTGGAGCACAGCCCTGTGAGGAGAGGCTGAGGGAGCTGGGGTTGCTTAGCCTGCAGAAGAGGAGGCTCAGGGGAGACCTTCTTGCTCTCTCCAACTCCCTGACGGGAGGTTGTAGCCAGGAAGGGGTTGGTCTCTTCTCCCAGACAATCAGCAGCAGAACAAGAGGACACAGTCTCAAGGGGAAGGATTAGGCTGGAGGTGAGAAGAAAGTTCTTCACCGAGTTTCTAGGTGTTCGAACGTGCTGCCCAGGGAGGTGGTGGAGTCCCCATCCCTGGAGGTGTTCAAGAGGGGATTGGATGTGGCACTTGGTGCCATGGTTAGTCGTGAGATCTGTGGTGACGGGTTGGACTTGATGATGTTTGAGGTCTCTTTCAACCTTGTTGATTCTGTGAGACTTAGGGGCAACACTCTAATTGGAGCCACAACTAGATCTTCCCTCTCCTTGCAGCTAGCTATGACCTGTTGCCTGCTCAGCAGGACACTCCAAGGAGACCCCAGTAAAGCTCTAGGGCACTGGAGTAGCAGTTGGCTGTAGATCATCTGAGGTGTGGTAGCTCTCCCTGTGCACACTCATCCCCTGCAGCCCATGGGCGTAAATTAATTTAGCCATGAGAGACTTCAGCCGAATTTCATTACCTGTTGTATGCCATGGGCCAGGACCACACACATGGTCAAAAACCACAGCTCATACACAGCTGGTAATTTGACTGAGTGCCTGGCTTCTGGCACACTGCAGCCTGGTTCCCATCCCCCTTCCTGCCTAGCTTCAAACCAGTATTTGAAGCAAGCAGTTTCCATTTCCCAGGTGGTGTGAAAGCCATGGTGCTCATGCATGCCCTGGGGTGAGGTGTCCTCAGGCTTGGGAGTCTGAGGATGTGAAGCTTCTTTGTGTAAATAATCACTGCTACAGTGGAGAGTGGAATAGCTCAGGGCACATTTATTAAGTCTCTCAGGGTACAAAGGAGAGAGGGAACTACAGAAGGTAGTCCAGCAGAGGCTACAAAGATGACCAGGAGACTGGAGCATCTCTCTGGTGAGGAAGGGCTGAGAGATCTGGGCCAGAGAAACAGAATCATTGAGGCTGGAAAAGACCTCTGAGATCATCAAGTCCAGCCTAGGATCTAACACCACCACAGCAGCTAAACCCTAAGTTTAGGCTAAGTGCCACATCCAAGCTTTTCTTAAAGGCCCCCCATGATGGCAACTCCAGCACCTCCCTGGGCAGTCCATCCCAGAGCCTAATCAGCCTTTCTGTGAGCAAGTGCTTCCTAAGATCCAACCTAAACCTCCCCTGGCACAGCTTCCTGCCATGCCCTCTTGGCTTACTGGAGATTTTAATCACAGAATCCCAGCATGGTAGGGGCTGGAAGTGACCTCTGGAGACCATCTACTTCAATCCTGCTGCTAAAGCAGGGTCACCCACAGCAGGTTGCCCAGGATCATGTTGTCCAAGCAGGTTTGGGATGCCTCCAGACAAGGAGACTCCACACCCTCTCTGGGCAGCCTGCTCCAGGGCTCCAGCACTCTCACAGTTCTGGTGACACCTCCTGCATTCTGGTTTGCACCCATTGCCCCTTGCACCACTCTAAACAGTCCAGCCCCATCCTCATAACCTCCACCCCTTAGCTCTTGCTGAGCATTGCTCAGCTCCCCTCTGGGGCTGCTCTTCTCCAGGCTCAGCAGCCCCAGGGCTCTCAGCCTTTCCTCCTCACAGAGCTGCTCCAGGCCCCTCAGCAACTTCATGACCTCCACTGGACTCTCTTCAGTAGTTCCCTGTCTCTCTTCAACTGGGGAGCTCAGAACTGGACCCAGATGTGGCATAGTAGAGGGAGAGGAAAACCTCTCTCAACCTGCTGGCCACACTTACCTTCATGCACCTCAGGAGACCATTAGCCTTCTTGGCCATGAGGGCACATTGCTGGTTCCTGGTGAACTTGGTGTCCAGCCAGGTCCTTCTCCTCAGAGCTGCTTTCCAGCGGGTCAACCCCTAACTCATACTAACCCTGACCTGTACTGGTTGGTCAGGCCCTCACCTTGGGCCAGCCCAGCAATCTGCTCCCCAGGCTCTCCCAAGAGCCCAACTCCTCCTGTGCCATTGCACATTGATTCACACATAGGGCAGGATTTTGAGTTGCGTTTGGCTTTAGCATTTAATCTGCAGAGATTAACCACATCCTTAATCAGAGGGGTGAGCTGGATATGTCATGTACATACATCCCTCTGCAAATCCTCTTTCCCCCACTGCCTTCATCTTCTAGCACAGAAGGAGGAGTGGTGGTGGAAGAAGGCAGCTCAGGCTCCTTCTTATGACACATGGAAACTGCCAACTGGTTTGCACAGTTTCAGGATTTCTGTGTTGCGGACTTTAAGGATTTCTGGGTTTGGGGACACCATAAAAGCCATCTAATGATGAACCCAACCTTAAGCAACTTCTACATGGTGCCAGAAAAACAAGGAACTCTGTGTTTGGAAAAGGCTGCAAGATTTCTCCTCCCCACCCAGTGATCAGAAACATTTCAGAAGGAATAATATCTTATTAAAAGGTGTTGTTTGCAACACCTAAAGCCACCCATTGAGAGGTGTAAAGATCAGAGGAAAGAGTCCATTGAAACCAGTCCAGTGATCCAGGCACCAGCCACACCTTCAGGTCATTCAGAGCTACAGCACTGCCTAGGTGGGAAAAGACCTTTAAGGTCACCAGTTTAGAACAAGCCACATCAAAACAGTGTTCCCTCAAGCTGATTTTCCCAGTGTCCTATCCAATGTATCTTAGGATGCCCCAGGCAAAGTGAGACCACCTCACAGGATCATAGAATGGATTGGTTTGGAAGGGACCTTAAAGATCATGTAGTTCCAAGCCCCTGCCGTGGGCAAGGGACACCTCCTGCTAGCCCAGGTTGCCCAAGGTCCCATCCAGCCTGGCCTTAAACACCTCCAGGGAAGGGGCATCCACAACCTCCCTGGGCAACCTGTGCCAGTGTCTCACCACTCCCACTGTACAGAATTTCTTTCTCATGCTGAATGGGAAAGGAAAAGCTCATTCTAGTCTCTCCCTGCCAGCCAGTCCCTTTATCTTGCTTCAGCTGGCATCCTCCTAGTTCCAACCCCAAGGAGGTCCTTGCAGCAATCCTTTCCGTACTGCCTGCCTCCAGGTCAAAGGTGTTGGGGATCATCCTCTTCAGATGCAAAATGGAAATCACTGATGCTTTGAAGACATGAAAGAAACTGGCAGCTAATACTTAACTCTGAATTTTGCCTTCCAAAAAAAAAAAAATCCTAAGCCCAGAGTGCTGACAGTCCACTGAAAGCCACCTCCTCAGGAGCAAAGGAAACCCTGCAGCTCAGCGACAAGGGCTCTCCTGGGGGCTGAGGTCGCCTGGCCAGTGCTTGCTGATGAATGAGATAAGGACAGACACCACCACTGAAGAGAATAGAATAAAATTAACCAGGTTGGAAGAGAGCTTTGAGATCATCAAGTCCAACCTATCACCCAGCACCATCTGATCAACTAAACCATGGCACCAAGTGCCTCAGCCAGGCTCTTCCTAAACACCTCCAGGGATGGGGACTCCACTACCTCCCTGGGCAGCACATCCCAATGGCCAATCTCTCTTGCTGGGAAGAACTTCTTCCTAACATCCAGCCCGAACCTCCCCTGGCACAGCTTGAGACTGTGTCCTCTTGTTCTGGTGCTGCTTGCCTGGGAGAAGAGACCTCTGAGATGTTTCAGAGACAAACTCAAGGAATGACCAGGTCTCCTGGGCTTAACACAGTCTCAGTTACTGATATCAGCAGCATTTACCTGGCTCCAGAGGAGAACATTAACAGAATCTCTGTGGAGTCATAGGATCATTAAACTGCTGTGGTTGGTCAGCCCAACACCACCATGGCCGTTAAACCATGTCCCAGGGTGCCATGGCCACACCTTTCTTGAGCACCTCCAGGGATGGTGACTCCATCATCTCCCTGGGCAGCCTGTTCCAGTGCCTGACCCCTCCTGAGGAAGGAAACTTTTCCTCATATCCAACCCAAATCTCCCCTGGCACAATTTCAGGCCATTTCCTCTCATTGTATCACCTGATGCTAGGGAGAAGAGACCAACCTCCACCTCACTCCAGCCTCCTTTCAGGGAGTTGTGGAGAGCAGTGAGGTCTCTCCTCTTTCACCTTCTGCCCATTTTGACTGCATCAATGCTAATCAAAGCCACCAAGCGAGGCAGGCTGCTTGCTCCTCCCTGAGACACCCCGGGGTGCTTCCTTGAGAAAGCCATTTGCTTTGGAGCTGTGATAAAGGCTCAGGCTGTAAAACCCAACCTTCCCAAGGCACAAACATGGAGCTGCTGGGTGTTAAATCAGCTCCAAAGCACAACCTTGCTCCTGGGATTGTAATAGTGTTACAAAAATCCAGCCTGGAGCTTGGGGAGAGCTCAAGGCCCTCAGCTTGTGTGGGATCATAGTATCATAGTATCAGTCAGGGTTGGAAGGGACCACAAGGACCAGTTAGTTCCAACCCCCCTGCCATGGGCAGGGACACCCCACACTAGATCACGCTGGCCAGAGCCTCGTCCAGCCTGGTCTTAAACACCTCCAGGGACGGGGCCTCAACCACCTCCCTGGACAACCCATTCCAGGGCTTCACCACTCTCACGGGGAAGAACCTCCTCCTCCCCCTCCAGCCTGAATCTCCCCACCTCCAGCTTCAGTCCATTCCCCTTAGTCCTATCACTACCTGAGAGCCTGAGAAGTCCCTCCCCAGCCAGGGTTGGGGTCTGCAATTCGTTGGCTCTGCAGAGGTGCTGAGCTCCTTCCCTGGCAGCTGACATTTGGGGGGGTAGGGGTGGTGTGCTCAGCATTTTGGAAGGGAAGCAGCACATGCCTGTGCTGTGAGCTACCATGCACAGAAACCAGGATCCCCAGGGGGGTTGCAGGATCAAAGAGGATGTCCCTGTAGTTGTTTCTGAAACAAAGCCCAGACACTTTACACTTCTCCTCTTCAACTTCAGGACTCTGCTTTTCCCCAGCCTGGCAACAACTTTCTATTAAGGTATTAAGGGGAAGAAACCCAGTTGGTTGCCTCAAGCTGAGGAGGAAATGCTAGACTTGAAGGATTATCTCAGTGCCCTGAATTTTAAAGGCTTTTTGCGATACATGTGTGGAAAGCTATCAAAATGCTAATGGTTCTGCTCTCTTTTTTAACCCTTTCAACTTATGGAGCTCTTGGAAGGGAGGGCAAGAATGATGCTGTTCATCTGCAGCCCAGCCAGAAATTATGCTTTAATTAACCACAACTTCAAATCACAGAATGCTTTGGTTTGGATGGGACCTTTAAAGGTGATCGAGCCCAGCTTCTCCCAGTGATAAGGAAGAATGATGCAGCCCTTGGATCAATTCTGTCTGCTCAGGTGTGCTGTAGGTCAGGTACTCCAACACAGAACCAACCAACACAGAATCACCACAGGTTGGAAAAAAGCCTTTGAGATCATCAAGTCCAACCCAACACTCAACACCATCTAATCAACCATACCATGGCACTGATACTAACACCCTACAGGAAAGGCTAGCACAGGGATGAGGACCTCCTTCCTCACTCCAGAAAAAAAAAAAGCCACCAGTGAAGCTGAGGCCAGGCTGCTGTGACTGGATGAGCCCCAGGGATCAGTTCTGGGACCCATCCTGTTCAATATCTTTATTGATGATCTGGAGGATGGCATTGAGTCCATCATCCTGGAGAAGAGGAGGCTCAGGGGCGACCTCATTGCTCTCTACAACTACCTGAAGGGTGGTTGTAGCCAGGAAGGGGTTGGCCTCTTCTCCCTAGCAACCAGCACCAGAACAAGGGGACACAGTCTCAAGCTGCACCAGGGGAAGTTTAGGCTGGAGGTGAGGAGAAAGTTCTTCACCGAGAGAGTGATTCGTCATTGGAATGGGCTGCCCGGGGAGGTGGTTGAGTCTCCGTCCCTGGAGGTGTTCAAGAGGGGACTGGATGTGGCACTTGGTGCCATGGTCTAGTTGTGAGGTTATGGTTACAGGTTGGACTCGATGATCTTCAAGGTCTCTTCCAACCTTGGTAATTCTATTCTATTCTATTCTATTCTATTCTATTCTATTCTATTCTATTCTATTCTATTCTATCAGTAAATCTGCAGCTGACACCAAGCTGGGGGCAGGAGTTGATCTGTTAGAGCATAGGAGACCTCTGCAGAGGGACCTTGCCAGGCTGGACAGATGGGCAGAGTCCAACAGGATGGCATTCAACAAGTCCAAGTGCTGGGTGCTGCACTTTGGCCACAACAACCCCATGCAGAGCTACAGGCTGGGGTCAGAGTGGCTGAGAGCTGCCAAACAGAGAGGGACCTGGGGGTGCTGGTTGATGGGAGGCTGAACATGAGCCAGCAGTGTGCCCAGGCAGCCAAGAAGGCCAATGGCATCCTGGCCTGCATCAGGAACAGTGTGGCCAGCAGGAGCAGGGAGGTCATTCTCCCCCTGTACACTGCACTGGTTAGGCCACACCTTGAGTCCTGTGTCCAGTTCTGGGCCCCTCAGGTTAGGACGGAGGTTGTCTTGCTGGAAGGTGTCCAGAGAAGGGCAACAAAGCTGGGGAGGGGTTTGGAACACAAGCCCTATGAGGAGAGGCTGAGGGAGCTGGGGTTGCTTAGCCTGGAGAAGAGGAGACTCAGGGGTGACCTTATTGCTCTCTACAACTACCTGAAGGGAGGTTGGAGCCAGGCACAGGTTGGTCTCTTCTCTCAGGCAGCCAGCCCCAGAACAAGAGGACACAGTCTCAGGCTGTGCCAGGGGAGGTTTAGACTGGACGTTAGGAGGAAGTTCTACACAGAGAGAGTGATTGCCCATTGGAATGGGCTGCCCAGGGAGGTGGTGGAGTCACCATCATTGGAAGTGTTCAGGAGGAGACTTGATGGGGTGCTTGGTGACATGATCTAATTGTTTGATGGGTTGGACACGATGATCTTGAAGGTCTCTTCCAACCTGGTTTATTGTATTGTATTGTTTTGTATTGTATTGTAAGAAAGCTGGGGAGGGGTCTGGAGCACAGCCCTGGGAGGAGAGGCTGAGGGAGCTGGGGTTGCTTAGCCTGCAGAAGAGGAGGCTCAGGGGAGACCTTCTTGCTCTCTCCAACTCCCTGAAGGGAGGTTGTAGCCAGCTGGGGGTTGGTCTCTTCTCCCATGCACCCAGCCCCAGAACAAGAGGACACAGTCTCAAGCTGCACCAGGGGAGGTTTAGGCTGGATGTTAGGAAGAAGTTCTTCCCAGCAAGAGAGATTTGCCCTTGGGATGTGCTGCCCAGGGAGGTGGTGGAGTCACCATCCCTGGAGGTGTTTAGCAAGAGGGGATTGAATGTAGCACTTGGTGCCATGGTTTAGTAGGCAGGAGGTGCTGGGTGACAGGTTGGACTTGATGATCTCTGAGGTCTTTTCCACCCTGATTGATTCTGTGATTCTGTGATTCTGTGCCTCCTGCAGCCCCTTCCTGCAGTGACACAAAGGGCACCAAACCCGCTGCGGGCTCTGCAGCACAAATCCCTGCCAACGCCCAATTCCCTCACCCTGACACTGTTTTCATCACCCACCAGCTGATCCCTGATTTATGCCTAGGGGGATACACTCAAATCAAATGCTACCAGCAGTGAGAATCCTCTTTTCAACACATTTACACTTGGTGGAAGGGTGAGAAAATTACTTTCTCATCCGTTTCAAACAACAGCATCTGTTTCACCACCTCCTGGCTAAACAATGGTCTGTCTGGACAAATCCTTGCCTCCCCAGGCAGAATTCCACACAAGGGGAAAAGCTCAGGGACAGCAGCACAGGAAAGGGGAAGGAAGTGACAAATCATGGCCCTGCAGAGTCACCCACAAGGCCATGGGACAGCCAGATGCAGGCAACTCTGACATTTAATCCTGTCCCAGTTTAAAATGAAAGCCATGTTTGCTCCCACTCCAGAGCTGCTGCACTTCACAAAGCATCAAAGATGACAGCTGAGGATTGCAGCTCCCTGCTTAAGGACAGCCTGCAGGTGTGATCTTGCAGGATGTCAAGGGAAACAGATCCATCACATGGCTGCTTCTGGATTCCTCCAGCCCAGTCCTAGACTGCAGCAGGGAAGCCCACTGGGATGTAGCTCCAGCCACAGAGAGGGTTTTGCACGGTCTCAGGGAACAGCAGGGTGTGGTTTATGGCAAAGCACCGGAACAAGAGGACACAGTCTCAAGCTGTGCCAGAGGAGGTTTAGGCTGGAGGTGAGGAAGAAATTCTTCATAGAGAGAGTGATTGCCCATTGGAATGGGCTGCCCAGGGAGGTGGTGGAGTCACCATCACAGAAGGAGTTTAGGAGCAGACTTGATAGGGTGCTTGGTGCCATGGTTTAGTTGATTAGGTGGGGTTGGGTGATAGGTTGGATGTGATGATCTCCAAGGTCTCTTCCAACATGGTTTCTTTTCTTCTCTCCTCCTCCCCTCCCCTCTCCTCCCCTCTCCGAACCGAACCTCTTCTCTCCAAACCGAACCTCTCCTCCCTTCCCTTCCCTTCCCTTCCCTTCCCTTCCCTTCCCTTCCCTTCCCTTCCCTTCCCTTCCCTTCCCTTCCCTTCCCTTCCCTTCCCTTCCCTTCCCTTCCCTTCCCTTCCCTTCCCTTCCCTTCCCTTCCCTTCCCTTACCTTCCCAAACCTTCCCAAACCTTCCCAAACCTTCCCTAACCTTCCCTTCCCAAACCTTCCCAAACCTTCCCTTCCCAAACCTTCCCAAACCTTCCCAAACCTTACCTTCCCAAACCTTCCCAAACCTTCCCTTCCCAAACCTTCCCTTCCCAAACCTTCCCTTCCCAAACCTTCCCTTCCCTTCTCTCTACTGCACCAGGGGAGGTTTAGGCTGGAGGTGAGGAGAAAGTTCTTCCCAGAAAGAGTAATTGGCCCTTGGGATGTGCTGCCCAGGGAGGTGGTGGAGTCCCCATCCCTGGAGGTGTTCAGGAGGGGATTGGATGTGGCACTGGGAGCCATGGTTTAGTTGTCAGGAGGTGTTGGGTGACAGGTTGGACTTGATGATCTCTGAGGTCTTTTCCAACCTTATTGATTCTATGGTTCTAAACCCTCCACAGCACTATCCTAGTGCAGCCTGTCCTCACTTCAGCAGGACCAACTTGCAGTGCAGCTGTTCTCAGCTTACTGGAACTATTTTCACACCAGCCTGATATTTCCCCCCTTCTCCCTCTCCAAATCAGCAGGAGGAAAGAGTGAAATCTTGGAACAATTATCTTGTTTTGCTCAATAATTTAAATACACTTACACAAATGTGCAGCATATGGAGATGGAATGGATGCAAAAAGAATCTGGTCACTCACCAGTGAGAAGGCACAAACCAGCTTCTGTGGGCAAGCAGCCTAGGCCTGGAACAAGGTGTGCCCTAATTCCCATATTCCAGCTACTATTCCAGCACAGCCTAAGCCTCTGGAGCAGAGCAGCAGCTTACCCTCCTGGGGGCCTCAGAAATCAGCTTCTTAGGAGATCCTTTAGATGACTGTAAGCAGAAGAAGCAAGAAGCAGCAATCTGCTATGTTTCAATTGAAGACAGAAGGACTTAGGCTTGATTAATTGAAATATTTCCTTTTCTTAGATCAACTTCTTGTGAAAGCATATGAAGAGATCATTGTCATCTACTATTTGACAAAGCATTTCCTTCTTTCATCACACCCCCCCCCCCCCCCATAAAAGCAACTTTCAGGGTGATTTCATTTGTTCTTTCAAAGACTCCATACCTAAGGTCTGTACCTCTGCAGACACACTGGAGCTCATCCCACATTCAGGAGAGCTTTCACAGAGTATAGCTGCTTGGAAGAGACTTCAGAGATCATCCAGTCCAACCCTCATCCCAGCACTGCAGGGTCAAAACTAAACCTGAAGGGAGGTTGTAGGCAGGTGGGGGTTGGTCTCTTCTCCCAGGCAGCAGCCAGCACCAGAACAAGAGGACACAGTCTCAAGCTGCACCAGGGGAGGTTTAGGCTGGAGGGGAGGAGAAAGTTCTTCCCAGCAAGAGAGACTTGCCATTGGGATGTGCTGCCCAGGGAGGTGGTGGAGTCACCATCCCTGGAGGTGCTCAGGAGGGGATTGGATGTGGCACTTGGAGCCATGGTTTAGTTAGTCATGAGGTGTTGGGTGATAGGTTGGACTGGATGATCTCAAAGGTCTTTTCCAACCTGGTTAATTCTATTCTGTTCTTGTCCCAGCACTGCAGAGTCAGCACTAAACCATGTCCCTAAGTGGCAGGTCCACACACTGCTTGAACAGCCCCAGGGGTGGTGACTCCAACTCTGCCCTGGGCAGACCATTCCAGTGTTTGAGAACGCTTCCAGTGCAGACATATTTTCTGACATCCAGCCTTGAACCTCTCCTGGCACACCTTGAAACCATCTCCTCTGGTCCTGTCACTTAACACCAAGGAGAAGAAGCTGCCCCCTCCTGGCTCCAACCTCCCTTCAGGGAGCTGTAGAGAGCAATGAGGTCTCCCCTCAGCCTCCTCTTCTCCAGACTGCACCACCCCAGCTCCCTCAGATGCTCCTCGCAGGCCAGGTGCTCCAGGCTCATTGTCCTTCCCTGGACACGCTCCAGCCCCTCAATGTCCCTCTTGTAGTGGCAGGCCCAGAACTGAACACAACACTCGAGGTGTGGCCTCAGTGGGGCTGGGTACAGGTGACACTTTGACACTACATGACACTTCCAGAGCTGACTGTGTGGTTGACTCTTCTGAGCTGCACCCACTGGAGCTGCATGGAGCTCCTGGTTGTGCTTTCCACCAGCTCAGACCTCCTGCTGCCTCGTGCTTCTGCCTGCCGCAGACACACCTCATGCCTCCGACTTCAGCTTGAAGGAGCAGGAGGGGTGATACCCAAAAGGCAAGCTCAGACTCTTCATCTACCACAAGAGGAACAAAAAGCCTTCTTAAAACTGGTTAGCAGGGGCTGTCTGAGGATGCACTTGGCCTCACAGAAACTGGAAACTCCCATTGCTTAAACCTCAAACACACAGCAAAGGCCTGGAATGTTTTGCCTCGCAGAGGAGCATTTTGTCTTTGCCTTCGCAAGGGTGAAGCTCCAATCCCCAGCTACTTTTTTTGTTTCCTCTCTTTCTTCTTAAAAGCATAGAGGGGAACCCAAAATGCAGAGTAAAAGGCACAACTGGAGTGTGCACCTTGAGTTTGCAATCCCACCACCTACAACAGAAGTCGTCCCTGGAAGGTGGTCTGGGCAGCCAAGCAGGATTTGGGTGGCGGAGCTGCCCGGGAATAACCAGATCCAGGGGCTTTGACGGTGCAGAGTACCTGCAGAGAACAACAGCACACACCTAGCTTATCTGAGATCCCCTCCTGCTTTCCTCCTTCATGGAATCATAGGAGAAGACCCTGGAGATCATCAGGTCCAGGCATGAACCCTAATCTGCCAAGTTTAGCACTAAACCATATTGCTAAGTGCCACATCTGAACAACCTTAAAACACCTCCAGGGATGATGACTCAGCCACCTCCCTGGGCAGCCTGTTCCAATGCTTGACTGATCTCTCAGTGAAAAACATCTTCTTAGTTCCTCACTCTTCAAGAAGAACTAATAGAGGATGAACCACAGGATCACAGTATGCTAGGGGCTGGAAGGGACCTCCAGAGATCCTTAGGTCCAACCCCCCTGCCAGAGCAGGATCACCTAGGGCAGGCCACACAGGAACACAGCCAGGCTGGCTTTGAAAGTCTCCTGAGAAGGAGACTCCACAACCTCCCTGGGCAGCCTGCTCCAGGTCTCTGTTACCCTCACAGTAAAGAAGTGTCTCCTTGTGTTGAGGTTAAACCTCCTGGGCTCCAGCTTGTACCCAATGTTCCTTGTCCTATCACTGGGCACCACCACAAAGAGCCTGGCCCCTTCATCCTGACACCCACCCCTCAGACATTTATAGACATTGACAGGATCCCTTCCCAGCCTTCTCTTTTCCAGGCTAAACAGCCCCAGGGCTCTCAGTCTTTCTTTACAGGAGAGATGTCCAAGACCCTCAATCATCCTCATAGGTCTTCATTGGAATCTGTCTAGCAGGTCCCTGTCCCTTGAACTGGGAAGCCCAAAACCAGACACCGTATTCCAGGTGTGGTCTCACCAGGGTAGAGTAGAGGGAGGGGAGAACCTCCCTAGCCCTGCTGGAGACACTTTTACTAATGCACCCCCGGATACCATTTGCCCACTTGACCAGAAGGCCACATTGCTATCCCATAGATAGGGCTCCAAGGTCTTGGGCTCTTCTCCCAGGTAACCTGAGGTCTGTACCTCTGCAGACACACAGGAGCACATCCCACATTCAGGAGAGCTTTCACAGAGTATAGATGCTTGGAAGAGACCTCAGAGATCATCCTGTCCAAACCTTGTCCCAGCACTGTAGGGTCAGCACTAAACCTGAAGGGAGGTTGTAGCTAGTGGGGGTTGGTCTCTTCTCCCAGGCACCCAGCACCAGAACAAGTGGACACAGCCTCAAGCTGTGCCAGGGGAGGCTTAGGCTGGGTGTTGGGAAGAAGTTCTTCCCAGCAAGAGAGATTGGCCCTTGGGATGTGCTGCCCAGGGAGGTGGTGGAGTCCCCATCCCTGGAGGTGTTTAGGAAGAGCCTGGCTGAGGCCCTTGGTGCCATGGTTTAGTTGATCAGATGGTGCTGGGTGATAGGCTGGACTTGATGATCTCTGAGGTCTCTTCCAACCTGGCTAATTCTATTCTATTCTATTCTATTCTCTTTGGAGTTGCTTTCCAGCAGATCCACTTTCCTCTTCATATAATGGAGAGACAACCTGGGGAGAAGGCAGTGTATGACTGACCCCACGTGTTGCCCTGCTTTTCCTGAGCTCACTGCATTAAACCCAGCAGCAGGGGAGTGTTTCATCCTGCTCCAAGCAGCTCCTCTCTTGCCCTAAGCATTATTTTTCCCACCCTGCCCACCAACAATGGCCCAGGCACGAACATACCAGCAGTGCTCAGCTCTATTTGCCTTGGCTGCTGAAGGTGCTTTTCTAATAATAGACCCCAGAGAAAGCAGAGGTTCAGGAGCTGTGTAGCCTCCTGAAGCCTTGACCCCGCCAAAAGACACCAGCAGTGCTTCAGGGCCAGTGGCTCTCCTCCTGTCACTGCCTGATTGTTTTCCCAAGGACTCCAGGGATGTTTCACTCCATTCCATGAAGAGCACATCCAGGAAGACACACAAACCTGCAGAACCAGCAGGGACAGACAGGAAGGCCACTGGGGGAGACACAAGGACACAGGGATGGGAACTCTTTCTCATCCCACCTCATGCTTTTGAGACTTGATTCTTTTACACCGGGAGAAGGTTTGGAATTCACCTTGGAATTCATGCAGGGCTGAAGGCTGGGGGCAGAGGGGCTGCATAGCAGCCAGGCAGAGAGGGACCTGGGGGTGCTGGTTGATGGTAGGCTGAACATGAGCCAGCAGTGTGCCCAGGGGGCCAAGAAGGCCAAGGGCATCCTGGCCTGCATCAGGAGCAGTGTGGCCAGCAGGAGCAGGGAAGTCATTCTGCCCTGTGCTCAGCACTGCTTAGGCCACACCTTGAGTCCTGTGTCCAGTTCTGGGCTCCTCAGTTTAGGAAAGATGTTGAGTTGCTGGAAGGTGTCCAGAGAAGGGCAAGAAAGCTGGGGAGGGGTCTGGAGCACAGCCCTGTGAGGAGAGGCTGAGGGAGCTGGGGTTGCTTAGCCTGCAGAAGAGGAGGCTCAGGGGAGACCTTCTTGCTCTCTCCAACTCCCTGAAGGGAGGTTGCAGCCAGGTGGGGGTTGGTCTCTTCTCCCACGCACCCAGCCCCAGAACAAGAGGACACAGTCTCAAGCTGTGCCAGGGGAGGCTTAGGCTGGATGTTAGGAAGAAGTTCTTCCCAGCAAGAGAGATTGGCCATTGGGATGTGCTGCCCAGGGAGGTGGTGGAGTCCCCATCCCTGGAGGTGTTTAGGAAGAGCCTGGCTGAGGCACTTGGTGCCATGGTTTAGTGATCAGATGGTTGGGCTTGATGATCTTGAAGATCTTTTCCAACCTGGTCTATTCTATTCTATTCTATTCTATTCTATTCTATTCTATTCTATTCTATTCTATTCTATTCTACTCATTATGCAAAAGTCCTATGTGCTCTGGAACAGCAGTCCTGTGGTTTGGACATTCATCTCTGCAATGAACAGGCTGCCCAGGGAGATGATGGAGCCCCGTCCCTGGAGGTGTTCAAGAAATGTGTGGCCATGGCACTTTGGGACATGGCTTAAGGGCCATCGTGGTGTTGGGTTGACAGTTGGACTCAGTGATCTTAGAGGTCTTTTCCAACCAAAACAATTCTATGATTCATGTAGGAAACCTGCTTTGAGGACCTTGCTTTGGATTTGGGACAAGATAGGTGGAAACCCAACCACTTGGCTCCTAACCAGCATCCCTGTTTTGACTAAGAAATTCTATCTGAAGCACAAGAAATTCACCCAAGGAGGAGTGAGTGGAGTCCAGCCCCTTCCCACAAAGCAGCACTGGTTTCATTAAATCAGCATTTTCTGGAGGCAAATTGTTTCCTTCCATAACTGCCAGCCAGTCCCAGCCTCGAGCAGCACCCAGTGTGGTTTCTGCTGAAGACATAAGCCTGGAAGCAATCCAGCCAGCAGAGGCTCTGCTTAGGAAGAGCTTGCCTCCCTTAAGCAGGGTCAAGCCAACACTGTGCAGAAGAAACAAATAAGGCCACCTGGAATTTGCTCCCACACCTCAGAGAATGTCTCAGGTTGGAAGGGACCTCAGGCATCATCTACTCCAACCTCCCTGCCATGGGCAGGGACACCTCTCAACTAGACCTGGGTGCCCAAGGCTTTTCCAACCCAGCCTTGAACACCTCCAAGGAGGGGGCATCCACAGCCACTGTGGGCACTCCGTTCCAGAGTCTCACCACCCTTATACTGAAGACTTCTTCCTCACCTCCAGTCTAACCCTGCTCTCCCTCAGCTTCAAACAACTCCCCCTTGTCCTGTCTCTAAGACACCCTTATGAAAAGTCCCTCTCCAGTAAGCTCCTTTCAGGTACTGGAAGGCGGCTCTCAGGTCCCCCTGGAGCCATCTCCTCTCCAGGCTGAACACCCCCAGCTCCCTCAGCCTGTGCTCACAGCAGAGCTGCTCCAGCCCTTGGATCATCTTTGTGGCCTCCTCTGGACTCACTCCAACAGCTCTGGGTCCTTCTTAAGATGAGGACACCAGAAGTGGACACAGTATTTGAGGTGGGGTCTCAGCAGAGCAGAGTCAAAGGGCAGAATCCCCTCTCTCGCCCTGCTGCTCACACTCGATGCTACCTAGGACACAATTTGCCTTTTGGGTTGCATGAAGGCACTGCTGGATCATGGTGAGCTTCTCAACAACCAGCACCCCCAAGTCTTTTTCTGCACAGCTACTCTCAGCCCAGGATGATCAGGCTCAGAATCCTCCTGAAGCAGTAGCTGGTCCTGTTAAACAGAGGAGAGGAGGGGTGGTGAGAAAACCTCATGGACTCCACTCCTGTTTACTTTCTCCTTTCCTTAGCCTGTGTGATTCGAGGCAGGAAAGACCTTGCTGATGTCCAGAGGAGCTCATGCATGTGTGGTGAAAGCTTTGGAGCCTGGCCTCTAGGTGATGTGGACAGATTTAGATGCTGGGCCACCAATTTCTCCTGTCGCCCTAGGGGGAGAAAGAAACCCACGGGCAGAGGGAGCGAAAGGAAAACACACAGCAGCGTCACAGATGCACCTCACAGCTTGCCCTGCTGATTTAAAAGACACTTCCAACGAACTGGCTTGCAGTCATCTCCAAAAGAACAGCCTTCTTAAACGATGTTCTGCAGGAAGAATGTTTCCCCCTCCCAAACACAGGATTTTCCATGCAATACAGGATTATCCTCTCCAGGTCACTGACACCCCCTGGAAGCCGGTGTAAGATGGGCTAGTTAGCTAAACAGCTCTATTCCCACACTAAAAAAAACCCCACCCCAACCAAACCCACATTTCTTCCTTTCTTGCCAAGAACATTTCAACTGAAACAACATCTTTGTGCCTTTGAGGAGCTCAGCTCCTGCTGCCATGTGCTCACCTGGAGCTATAATGCTACACTTGCCGGCAGCCGGGCCACCGCTGCTGAAGCTGTTACAGCTACCATCTGCAGATTACAGCAACTTCTAATAGGGGATGAACAGCAGGGGAAGGGGAGCTTGAGCAGCAAAGAACCTGCTGGTTCAAAGAGCCCTGCTATTCATATTTATTATTTTTAAGCACTCATTGAGTGCTGTAGAAGATAAAAGACTGAACTGAGAGCGAGAGCCCAGGAACCAAGGCAAGGGGAGAGCGCAAAGAATGAGTGTCTGGGGGAGGAGGAGAACCAAAGAAGGAGCAGGAAGAGCAAGGGGAGAAACCACACCTTTTATCAACAAGATGTTGCTAATAGTAAGAAGGATGAAGAGAACTAAAGAATTCCTCAGTGTCTAATCAGAACTGTTCCCACAGGGGACCTCCTGAGCATTATTCCAGGGCATTGGCACATCTTTAATTCTTTGATCATGAGAGGCAAGTGTGTGGAGGAAGGGGGTGGGGGGAGGGGGTGGGGGGAATGACTGGCAAAACAACAAAAGGAAAAGCAATTGCATCACCCTGTGGTCTGAGGGCAAAATCCAGCCCTGGGCAGCTGCTTTGCAAAGCTCCGACTCCATCCAGCTCGACCTTGTGTAAGAAGGTTGGAAGAAGTCAGGGCTGTCACTCAGCTCCTGCTTCACAGGCATGTTCAGAGAATTAGATTGGGTTTAGTTGGAAGGGGCCTCTAAGGTCATTGAGCCCAACCATCAACCCAACCCCACCACCGCCGTCAAACCACATCCCAAAGTGTCGCATCCAGGCATTTAAAATCGTAGAATCAATCAGGTTGGAAAAGACCTCAGAGATCATCCAGTCCAACCTGTCACCCAACACCTCAGGACTACTAAACCATGGCACCAAGTGCCACATCCAATCCCCTCTTGAACACCTCCAGGGATGGGGACTCCACCACCCCCTCGGCAGCACATCCCAAGGGCCAATCTCTCTTGCTGGGAAGAACTTCTTCCTCACCTCCAGCCTAAACCTCCCCTGGCACAGCTTGAGACTGTGTCCTCTTGTTCTGCTGCTGATTGTCTGGGAGAAGAAACCAACCCCCAGCTGGCTCCAACCTCCCTTCAGGGAGTTGCAGACAGCAAGAAGGTCTCCCCTGAGCCTCCTCCTCTCCAGGCTAAGCAACCCCAGCTCCCTCAGCCTCTCCTCACAGGGCTGTGCTCCAGACCCCTCCCCAGCCTTCTTGCCCTTCTCTGGACACCTTCCAGCAGCTCAACATCTTTCCTAACCTGAGGGGCCCAGAACTGGACACAGGACTCAAGCTGAGGCCTAACCAGTGCCTAGCATAGGGCACAATGACTTCCCTGCTCCTGCTGGCCACACCTTTTCTAATGCAGGCCAGGATGCCCTTGGCCTTCTTGGCCCCCTGGGCTCACTGCTGGCTCATGTTCAGCTACTATCAACCAGCACCCCCAGGTCCCTTTGTGCCTGGCTGCTCCCCAGCCACTCTGCCCCCAGCCTGTAGCTCTGCTTGGGGCTGTCATGACCCAAGTGCAGCACCTGGCACTTGGACTTGCTAAATGACTTGTTATATTTCTTGAACACTACTCCAGGGACAGTGACTCCACCACCTCCCTGGGCAGCCTGCTCCAACTCCTCACTGCTCTCTCAGCAAAGAAGTTTGTCCTAATATCCAACCTAGTCCCTCTCCCTTGCTCCAGGATTCCCTGTGGGTCTTTCTCTTCCCTAAAAGAGGTGCTTATAGCCTTTTTTAAAGCTTCACACTTGCAAGCCTCAAGCCCTGATGCTTCACAGCTCCAGCACACTGGGCTGAGATGAGCTAACGAGAATGTTCATCATCCGCCACATGCTGAGGGAGCCGTCTTCCTTTTCACAGCTGGTGAAACAGATGCCTGGAAAAGCAGCAAGACTCTCCCCCAGCCAGAGAGGCTCCACAGCAGGCCCATGTTAGTGATGCTGGCACTTGCACCTCTCAGCTCAATCTGAGCAGCCAAATCAGTGACAGGACCAGGGAAAGGGAGTTCAAACCCCCTCCCTCCCAATGCCCTCTGCTCCCCAAGGCTGGTGCAGAGCTTCCAAGCTGTACCCAAAGCACATCATGCTACAGGAAAACTGCAAGAAATCTGCTACCAGCTGAAGCCTGGAGCGACCAGCAGCAGCATTAACAAAGACAATTCATGTATTTAAACTGCTCAGACTCCCCTCCTCCAAAGCCCTCCCCGCTGCAGTATCAAAACATCAATGCACAAAACACAAAGCATGAAACCTTCTGCTCCTTTTAGCACAGTGGGGAAGAAAACCAAAACAAACCAAAACCAAACCCCAGAACAGCAACAAAAAAAAACCAAAACAAGCCCCACGGGATCAAAATAAAAACCTCTCTGAATCCAGTCAGCCTTTAGGAAGCTTTATTCTTTCTTAGCCTCATCAGACTCTTGCTCCCAACTGATGGCTCCCTGAACGTTTAAAGGAGGAGAATTTCAATTGGCAAAGCACCACTGCAAGCTGAAATCCTTTTCAGTTTGGAAGGCCTCTGTTCAAGACTCTGAACCCAGGGAGTCACTCATCACATCAGCAAGGTATTACATCATCAGTCCTCAGGCTGCCAAAGCAAAACCTTGTAGGTCAAAGAGATCTATTGGTGCTTCAGAGGTCTGTCAGTGCTTCCAGCATTGTGCCTCGAGCATCGCCAGGACTGCCTCCCAGCTCTTCCTGTATCTTATTCTGGTAAGATACAGCTTGGTGCAACTGGAGAAGGTCCCAGTGCTTCAGCCACATCAGAAGCAAAAGCTTTGTGGATCAACATAAAATAAGCATCTAACTCTAAGTAGCTCTGAGAATGCCCTCTGGCATCATAGAATCACAGAACTGCTCCAGTTGGAAAAGTCCTCTAAGATCATCTAGTCCAACCATCAACCTAACACCACCATGGCCATCAAACCAGGTCCCAAAGTGCCGTGGCCACACATTTCTTGAACATTTCCAGGGACAGTGACTCCACCACCCCCTGGACAGCCTGCTCCAATGCCCAACCACTCTAACAGGACCAAAGGGCAGTTAGCAGTTCCAAAATGCATCAGATCCAAAGCCCACCCCTCTTACATCCTGAGACTTTCATCCTTTAGTCTCAATTATTTCTCACCTGTGCCCATTGTGGACCCACTACATGATTACCTTTGTTAAGACTCACCAATTTGGACAGCAGACTGACCTAAAAGAGCATTCTCTTTCCAGATGACTACAGAAGCAAGTACACTAACACCAGTGACTCCCATTCCCAAAGCCACCAGATTCCCACACCACTTTCTCCCTCCCCCTGGCAGCAGGTTTTGAGAAGTCCAGCTGAAAAGGCACCCACAGCTCCCAGAGACTTCCATGAGAAACAGCCTCTCAGAGGGTCTAACAAACCCTCCCATCAGCTCTCTCTGGACAAGAAGAACTGGTTCCCTGCACTCCCCAAGGAAATGAGATGTGCTCTCCAGTGAGCCAAGAACAAATCCTGCCTCTGAGTTCCCAGCAGAGCGTGTTCCAGCTCAGTGCCCTGTGAGGTTCACGTCTCCAGATGAGGGCAAACTGCCAGTCAGCTCTTTAGACCATTCTTGCTGCAGAAGTGTAGGCACCATCGTTTAGTGCAATCTCTGCTACTCTCAAACTCCCTCCTCGCAGCCTGAGCCTCTCCTAAGGAGTAAATATAGTAACTGTTTCCATAATAACGTTAAAAATACCCCAACAGATGAAACAGGGCCATAAATACGTATGTCTAGCAACATGACCAAAATCACCCCTCTCCAAACTGGGCACTGGGCCATGAAAAAAGAAGCTGCTAGCATTACAATTTCAGTGCTGAGCCTTTGGAGGAGCCCAGAGCTGCTGAAACAGTCGCTGCTGCTGCTGCTGCTGTAATCCTGCACGACGTATCCCAGCCCAGCCGCAGCCAGGGCCGCCAAGCTCCCCAGTCCCTGCCAGGCTGTGCCACCAACCCATAGCCAACAAGTCACCATATGGCCCCACATCCCATTCCCCTCCTCTGTCTTGTTTGGCTTTGCAGGCATCTGAGATGGCATAAAATGTATTTAAAGCTGTTTGTGAGGCAAGTGAGAAGGCTGCAAGAATCCAAGAGCTATTATTATCATCGCTGCTATGCCACACCACTCCTCCCATTGGCAGCTTGGTTCAGTTCCACTTCCCCAGGATCAACAACCACTGTGAGATTTTTGTCTTGACACCAACACCACAGGCATCAAGAGTAAAGAGCTTACTGGGTATACAGCTTCCAGGAGACTAACTGAAGCAGATGATCTCAGGAAAGTCCCTCTCTGACACAGCTACACACCCACTAAATGAGGGAGGCAGAGGGGAAGGAACAGAGAGGAGCTAAACACCATCATCAACAGCTGACCTGAGTAAACTCAGACCTAAGCCCTAACTCACAAAATCCTGCAGTCTCTTTCATCAGGACAGAACAAGTCATCCCAAACGCATGGGTGAGATTCAGCTCCAGCAGCCTGTTCTATCAGAAGCATCCTCTCTTTCTTCCTGAAGGGATAAAGTGGTCTAAAAACTTTGGTGTGAACTTCATTTGGGTTAAAGAATTGACTCTCCTTCAGTGACCTTCAATGTATTTCTCAAGGAGTGGCAAACTTCCATTTTAGACCAAGTTTTAGATAGCAAAAGGAACATCTTGATGGCCAAAAAAACAACAACAACAACAAAAAGCTGTAGAGGACAAGAACTCTTAGAGACTTACTTAGGCATTGTTGGAATCCTTGCTGGAGGGCCTACAGATCACAGGCTCACAGGATGTTAGGGGTTGGAAGGGACCTCCAAAGATCATCCAGTCCAACCCCTGCCAGAGCAGGACCAGAGAATCCAGCTCAGGTCACACAGGAATGCATCCAGACAGGGCTGGGAAGGCTCCAGAGAAGGAGACTCCACAACCTCTCCGGGCAGCCTGCTCCAGGGCTCTGGGACCCTCACAGGGAAGAAGTTCCTCCTCACGTTGAGGTGGAACCTCCTGTGCTGGAGTTTATATCCATTGCCCCTTGTCCTATCCCAGGGTGCAGCTGAGCAGAACCTGTCCCCTCCCTCCTGACCCCCAGCCCTCAGCTATTGATAGACATTGATCAGATCCCCTCTCAGTCTTCTCCTCTGCAGACTGAACAGTCCCAGGGCTCTCAGCCTCTCCTCCCCAAGCAGTGCTGCAGTCCCTTCAGCATCCTTGTAGCCCTCCCTTGGACTCTCGCCAGCAGATCCCTGTCTCTCTTGAACTGGGGAGCCCAGAACTGGACACAACATTCCAGGTGTGGCCTCAAATACAGAGCAAGGCCCACACCGAAAAACTGTGATGTTCAAACCTTCACTTCCATCGCTCTGAGGACAATGACAGGATACTGGCTTGCGGTTTCTTTTAACTGCACTTTGAGAGGGTAAACCAACAGCACACGAACACATGTCCACTGCCTGCTAGCCCACCGCACATCACAGCACCACAGTTCATTAGAGGTTGAAAGGGACCTCCAGAGATCATCCAGTCCAACCCCCTGCCAGAGCAGCATCACCCAGGAGAGTCCACACAGGAATGCATCCAGGTGGGTTTTGAATGTGTCCAGAGAAGGCGACTCCACAACCTCTCTGGGCAGCCTGCTCCAGGGCTCTCTCACCCTCCCTGTAAAGAAGTTTCTCCTCATGTTGAGGTGAAACCTTCTCTGTTCAAGCTTGAACCCATGAAGCATTCACGTGAGGCACGTGGCCATCCAAAGCTTCCTGTCCCAAGACACCTGCAGGGGCAGTTCAGACCCAGAACAATCACACATACACAACTCCACCAGCACATCGAGCCTCTCTGCCTCCAGCTGTGAGGAAGCACGGTGGAGAAGGGCACAGCTCCGCGGCCCTGGATGAGCACATGCTGCTGCTCATCAACTTCTGGAAAAGGGAAGGCCTTCAAGCCCAAGAACAGAAGGTGGCAGAGGTGCAGAAGCAAATCCCATTTGGGCTCAATTTGCAAGAGTAAACCGTGGGTATTGTTTGCTGCTTCAAATCTTATCTGTGTGAAAATAAACAAAAACCATGCTGACAAACAGGTTTAGCAGCTGGTGAGGTTCACAAAGAAAGATCAGTGCCCTGCTTTCCTCCAGCCTCCTCTTCCAGGCTCAGACAATTTACACACTAAATTAGCCCAGACAGACCTCTACCAACGCAGATAAACAGCCAAGCAGCTGCTCAGTGCTCCGAGGCAAGAGGTTGAGTGGGTGGAAGGAAGAGGGATAGAAAAAAGCCCCATCTACTATTTGCTGGGCACTGAATTCACCCAAAGCCTCTGAAACTGCAGCATGGGATAACTCAGGTCACCACGTGGGAAACTCAAGACAGCAAGTGCAGTGAAAAGAAAACAGGAGAGGTTGGTGTAGAGGAAGGATTGGGCACAAGAGGAATGCTGCACCACGCAGTCACGAGCAGCGGCAGGCCCGAGAGCAACGAGGCTGTCACATCAATTACAGACGAGATAGCAGCCACCACCGGCAAGCAGAGCTCAAGACATCTGGAACACATCCTCATATGAAATATAATTAAAGTCCAGCAGCCTGCCCAGAGCTGAGAAGCGGTGGGAAGGGAGGAAGAGGCAACACTGAACATCTCAGGAAGTTTTGAGAAGGAATAAGTAAGCATCGTGAGAAAGAATGGAGCTGTCTGGGCTGGCTGCTCTGTACAAGCTTTCTCTTCCCTCACTTGCTACCTCAGATCAGGATTAACAATCACTTGCAAGGTAGAACAGTATTAAAAAAGGAGGGCTAAGAAATAGCTGAAGAGGGAATGAGTCATTTCAGCTCTCAAACAGCTCACTCCTGTGCATCCTGGAGGAGAGAGACACAGGCTTTGCCCTTTCATGCAAATACTTGGCTTGGATTTGAGCCAATACTTTAAAGTGAAAACTGAAGATCACCACTTCCCAAAGCCAGTTACTGTCCAACCCTCACACTTCCCAAACAGCAAGCAAGATGGATCCAAGAATCTCTCCCTCACATTTTATTGATAAGTTACACAAACTAATCACACCAGTGACAGTCAGAAGCTCTTGAAAAAGCCCAGATAGGGATTATCTCGCAGCAGCATCCCCAAGCAAGGATTCCTTCAGCAGCCTCAGGATTACACATACCACAAGGAGCACAGATACTCATCTGGTTTAATTATAGCTCCCAAACAGACCTCAGACCTGCTACCACCTCATTGGGGTTATTACACATTGGCCACAACAACCCCATGCAGTGCTACAGGCTGGGGTCAGAGGGGCTGCAGAGCAGCCAGGCAGAAAGGGACCTGGGGGTGCTGGTTGACAGTAGGATGAACATGAGCCTGCAGTGTGCCCAGGGGGCCAAGAAGGCCAAGGGCATCCTGGCCTGCAGCAGGAACAGTGTGGCCAGCAGGAGCAGAGAAGTCCTTCTGCCCCTGTGCTCAGCACTGGTTAGGCCACACCTTGAGTCCTGTGTCCACTTCTGGGCTCCTCAGCTTAGGAAAGATGTTGAGCTGCTGGAAGGTGTCCAGAGAAGGGCAAGAAAGCTGGGGAGGGGTCTGGAGCACAGCCCTGTGAAGAGAGGCTGAGGGAGCTGGGGTTGCTTAGCCTGGAGAAGAAAAGGCTCAGGGGAGACCTTCTTGCTCTCTCCAACTCCCTGAAGGGAGGCTGTAGCCAGGTGGGGGTTGGTCTCTTCTCCCAGGCAGGCACCCAGCCCCAAAATAAGTGGACACAGTCTCAAGCTGTGCCAGGGGAGGTTCAGGCTGGATGTTAGGAAGAAGTTCTTCATCGAGAGATTGGCCCTTGAAATGTGCTGCCCAGGGAGGTGGTGGAGTCACCATCCCTGGAGGTGTTTAGGAAGAGCCTGGCTGAGGCCCTTGGTGCCATGGTTTAGTTGATCAGATGGTGTTGGGTGATAGGTTGGACTCGATGATCTCCAAGGTCTCTTCCAACCTGTTTAATTCTATTCTATTCTATTCTCATGCAATGATTGTTCCAGATGTCCAAGAGCTATGCACTACCCTCACTGAACTCTCAGAACAGATCTTGGACCACCATCTGCTTGTTTAGCTACCTTAAGCCTCAGTTTTATAGCACCTGAACTTCTCTTTCAAAGTCCTCCCTCGCCTGAGAGCCACGGCCCCCTATATTCAGCAGCTTCTGTTGCTGGAGCAGTTGGGTCTGTTTTCCTGCAGCCTTGGTGAGAACAGACAGGACTCCAGATAATTCAATAAAAACACAGGAACTGCATTATTTATGTTAAAGGAAAATGTGTTTTCTAGGAAGAAAGTCCTTTATTTGGGCAAATCTGTAAGCTGTTTATCAGCTTAAATTCATTATCTGCCCATATGGTCTTAGCACTGTGGCTTAAAAGAGAAAAGAAACAAAAAAACATGGGCATGCACTAGCTGATGAAATGTCAGCTGCCCCTCTGCCAGAACCCAAGATCTTCACGTTGGCATCAAATTAGGATCCCTGCCACGAGCAAAAGGCTACCATAAGGCTAGTCACAATATTTTAATTACAACAGGCTCTTGCAGAAGGCAGCGAGGGAGGCAGGGACAGAGCAGGAAAACCCATTCACAAAAAACCCAAAAACTAACAAACCCCAAACCCAACAGCAAACCAAAACAACCTCAAAGCCACTGAATTCACTTTTTGCCTCCCCTGCTCCCGTTTCTTTTTTTGCTCGGGGAGGTGGGGTGGGAAGAGAGCAGCCTCACTGAAAGAGGGGGAAAAAGGCCAGAGAATGAGATGTGAGAGCCAATAACCACACATCAAAGCATGAGATGGCTCGGCTTCAACTGCCTACAGTGCTCAACCTGGGATAGATTAAGGCGAGATAAAAGGTGCCAGGAGGGAAAATCCTACCCCTAGAGCAGCGCAGCCCCTGAATCTCGCTGCTTGGCACTGGTGCGGAGGGAACGCCGGGAGCCCAGCCGGCTCCGCAAGCACACGGGACGGAGCTGCTCCTCAAACGCTCCCAGCCTTGCCCACCACCAGAGCCCTGCTGGAGAGGCGGCCGGCAGCCCGTGCCGCTCGCTGCGCGGCGGCTGCAGCGCAGCAGGAGCTGGGTTTATTGATTTGGTGAATCACAGCTAGCTACAGGTCACCCGACCAAAGGTTTCGCACAGGACATTAAACCCGGCAGTCTGAGCTGTCAGCTCGGTTACCCTCGAGGAGGAGGAGACAAATGGAAGCCACAGTAACAGATGTTTCTCAGGTTTTACAGACTGCAGTATTATAGACAGAACTCGGCATGGTGGGGGTTGGAAGGGACCTCTGGAGATCATCCAGTCCAACCCCCCTTGATAAAGCAGGGGCACCCACGGCAGCTTGCCCAGGGTCACAATGGCCAGGTGGAGTTGGAATCTCTTCAGAGAAGGAGACTCCACAACCTCTCTGGGCAGCCTGCTCCAGGCCTCCAGCACCCTCATGCCAATGAAGTTTCTCCTGTTCAGATGGAAACCTCCTAAGTTCCAGCTTTTGCTTGCTGCCCCTTGTGCTGTCACTGGGCACCACTGCAAAGAGTCTGACCCCATCCTCTTGCCCCTCCATACTTTAGCTCTTGCTGAGCACTGGTCAGATCCCCTCTGGGGCTGCTCTTCCCCAGGCTCAACAGCCCCAGGCCTCTCAGCTTTGCCTCTTCAGAAAGATGCTCCAGCCCCCTCAGACTCTCTCCAGTAGTTCCCTGTCTCTCTTGAACTGGGGAGCCCAAAACTGACCCCAGGACTCTGTCTGTGACCTCACTAGAGCAGAGGGGAAGAAAAACTTCCCTCGACTTGCCGGTCACACTTTTCTTCACGCACCCCAGGGAGACCGCTGGCCTCCTTGGCCACCAGCGCACCTGGTCGCAGAGCCGATTGCTGCCCGTTAAACCAGACCTGCCACGCTGCGTGCAGGAAGGTTATTTGAATTAAACAACACACAGGCAACTTGGCAAAGGACTTGAGGACAGCTCAGCATTTTCACAGGCACACAACCATTCCCGCTTCCCTCTCGCCCAGCCCCACCCTGGGAAGCATAATACGTGCTGGAGCAGCCAAAAAAATGAGATCACGCCAGGATACAGTTATGTGTGGCCATCAGCTGGGGCAAGGACGTGAAACACTCAGACCCCACTCGGGTGAAAAACAAACACCCTCAGCCTCCTCCACGTTTCCACTGCGGGGAAATTAAGTTGCTGGGACCTGAGCTAAGTTTTGAGCGAGCCTGGAAAGGGAAGGCTGGTGTTCTTCCCAGGGTGTTCTCACACCTCAGGGGCAATAAAGGGATTTTCCCACCACTGGCAAAGGAAATCTGAGATATTTACCCCACTGCAGTGTGTGTCCCCACTCCAGCCCCCACCACAGCTCCGCTCCCCTCTGGGATGCGGATCGATGGTCCCCCTCCATCCATCCCCCACGCAAGGAATAGCAACCCACCCCTTCATCTGCACCTCTCACCAGCTTAAACACACAGCTGGGGTAATCCAAGCAACATGTGGCAGAGGTCTCCTCTGCAGAAAGGGTGGGAGACGCAGTGGAAATTTCATAGTGATTTTGCTGGCAGTCTGCAGCATCTCAGAGAAGTTAAAGCTCTTCCTTTCCTCCTCTCACCCCACTGCGCTCAAGTTCAGGTATTTTAGCCTATGCCAACAAAAGCTGTACCTCAGCCACCACAAACAGAGGAACATGAAGTGCCTTCCAGGGAGGATCAAACGTCTGGGCCATTTTAACACACTACGCAAATACTTGAGTGAAAGCAGAGGATGAAGCAGTGCATCTGTACATGAAGCTTCACTGGAAAGATTCAGTGCCACCAAATGATGAAAAAACCCTAAACTTCTCCTTCTTTTCCTCCTTCCCCGTTTCTCCCAGTGACATCTCTATCATTTCCTCCCTGTGTACGTCTGAGACGGAACACATGCTGCCCCTTCCAAGAGCACTAAAAAGCACGCCGTGCGTTTTACTGGTAGAATACAAACACTTTGCATGCATCACCCTGCTGAATTAAGGCAACTCTTTAATAACTCTGCACTCTTCTTCCCCACTGGTGAAGATCCAGGACGAGCCTGCGCTGACAAATTGTCTACACCCAGCCAGGCACGGAGCCATCTCCAGCACGCTGCTGCCCAAGCAGCTTGGGTAGCCACTGACTCTTCAGTGAAATACGTGCCTGGAGTTTATTAATTGTTGCTCAAATTCCCTCTTAATTATAGAAATCCAAGCAGCAATCAGGCTGAGCTTCTGAATTACTGAGAGAAGAGCTTGAGCGGAAAAAAACCACAAGAGCAGAGAGGAGCATCATCCGACCACACAGAAACCCACCCGGCTGCGACGCACCCGAAAACGCTGCCAGCTCGCTCCCTGTAGCCTGCAAATGACTGAAGTTGTAGTAGAACTTCATGCACGCAGCTGAACACCTTCTAAACCCACATAGCTTGGGGTGGGGACACAGACACACACCCCCAAGCGCTAAATCTCTGGGAGAAATGCGGGGAGCTGAGCCAGGGCGGTGGGATCACACTTTGAGAGCAGCAGAAGTGTGAAGGAGAACAGTCCTTCCCTACCCGACTGGACTCAAGTCAGACACACTGTTAACTCTTCCACCTCCTTCACCCAGACTTTCGGGGAGGGTGGCACATCCCAAACAAGCTCCAAAGGCAAGGGCAAAGTGCTCCGGGCACAGTCACCCACCCTTCCCCTCCTCTTGCTTGCAGTCAGAGGGCTCCCGGAGCGGCAGAAGGGGGGCAATAAAACGCGGATACACCGAGAGCAGGGCGAGGGGGTGCAACAGAACACGGGGACACCGAGAACAGGCTCCGAGACATGCTCCGGGGAACCGACCACGAGACTGCCGGGGCCCCGCTGCTACCGGTGGGGCCAGTCAGGCAGGCTGGGGTTGCCGGACAGCCTCCTCGCTGGCTCCTATTGCGGACGTCGGGGGCAAAGCTTGCACCCCCGCACAGCCGCGCTGCTCCTGTACCCAGCCGCCCACCCACCCGCCCGGGGACCCACGGCGGCAGCGCCGGACTGCGAGCCCTCTCCCGTAGATGCCCTCAAGCTGGTCCTCCCCTGGGGCAAGGCTGTCCGAGACCGTCAGCGGCGCCGGGAGAAGCGGCCCGCGATCCGTTACCTGCGGGGAGGCGGCGGCGGAGGCTCCGCTGGCGGCTCCCTGAGGCCGGGCGGCGAGACCGGGCGGGCGGGCGGACGACTCCCGGCAGCGCTGGGCTCCCACTGCCGTGCCCGGCAGCGGCGGAGCGCCGGAGCCGCCCGCGCAGCCGGCTCCTCCTCCCGGCCGTGCCCCTTCCCCGCCCCCGCGGCGCCCGGCCCCGGCCCTCCGCCCCAAACTTCCCCTCGCGGGGCACTCGTCCCGGTCGGTCCCCGCCGCTCCGTCCTGTGCGGGGGCGCAGGGACAGCCCCGAGAGCCCCCTTGGCCGGCTGGGCGAGATGCTGAGGCCGCCGAGCCCACAGAAGGCACCGGAGGATGGAGAACTCTGTGTGACCCTCCCCGTATCATAACACCTTTCTGGTGCATGAGACCCGGAAGGGGAGAGGTCACAAGTCGACCAGTAACTTAGAGAGACCTGCTCCTCACAGACACCAGCACCACCAGTAACACCCTTCTGGTGCATGCCGGGGTTCGAATAAAAGAGACCAGGAAGGGGAGAGGTCACTCATTGTCCAGTAACTTAGGGAGAACTGGCCCAAACATCCCCAGTAACAACCTTCTGGTGGATCCTGGGGTTCAAGAGAGACCAGGAAGGGGACAGGTCGCTTGTTGACCAATATCTTTAGTAAGAGCAGCCTAAATGTGTCAGAAGATGTCCAAGAAGCTTCAGACAATGACACTGTGGAGTTGGAAAGCCTTTCCAAAACACATAGCATGCCAAGTGAAGAGCCTGGGTGTGGGAGATGGGCCGAGCTGCCCCTCCCTGAGCCTGGGTCCCTGGGGACAGAGCTCATGCAGTGGTGCCCCGTGTGTGCCAGTAACATCTGAGCCAGCAAAAACCACTCCAATTAAGTCTGACAACCACACAACTCACAAAAGTAGAGAACTGTGCAGGAGGTGCTATTTCTTCTCACAGGATCCCAGCATGGTGGGGGTTGGACATGACATTTGCAGATCATCTAGTCCAACATCCCTGATAGAGCAGGGTACCCACAGCAGCTTGCCCAGGATCACAATGGCCAGGGGGGTTTGGAATGTCTCCAGAGAAAGAGACTCCACAACCGCTCTGGGCAGCCTGCTCCAGGCCTCCAGCAGCCTCACAGCAATTAAGTTTCTCCTCCTGTTCAGATGGAACCCCCTGGGTTCCAGTTTGTGCTTGTTGCCCCTTGTTCGATGGCTGGGCACCACTGACCCCATCTTCTTGTCCCTTGCCCCTTAGCTCTTGCTGAGCATCGCTCAGATCCCCTCTGGGGCTGCTCTTCTCCAGGCTCAACAGTGCCAGGGCTCTCAGCCCTTGCTCCTCACAGAGATACTCCAGGCCCCTCAGCATCTTTGTAGCCTCTGCTGGGCTCTCCCTAGTAGTTCCCTGTCTCTCTTGAACTGGACCCAGTACTCCTGATATGGCCTGACTAGGGCAGGGTGGAGGAGGAGGAGAAGCTCACTCGCCCTGCTGGTCACACTCGTCTTCCTGCACCCCAGGAAACCGTTTGCCTTCTTGGCCACAAGGGCACACGATGGCTTCATGGGCAACTTGTCCATCAGCACTCCCAGGTCCTTCTCTGCAAATCTGCTTGCCATCAGGTCAACCCCCCACCTCTGCTGGTGCTGGGGGTGATTCCTCCCAGGGGCAGGACTCTGCACTTGCCCTTGTTGAACCTCCTGAGGTTGCTAACTTCCTGAGTCCCGTGCTGGTAAAGACGTCCTGTTTATCTCCTGATACTCAACAAGATGTGGGATATGGATTTGGATACTCCAAGGTTATGAGAAGAACAGGAGAGAGCAGGAATGTCTCACAGTGCAGTGCAGAAGTAAGAAGACCTGGCAGCACCTCTCTGCTGGTGCCTCCTAACCAGCAGTTACAAGGCTCCCCAGGTGCAGATATGGACTGGGGGTTGGCTTTCCTCCTGTGTGATATAAACACAAGGGAGTTGCATGGAGAATTCACACAGTATCACAGTACATTAGAGGTTGAAAGGGACCTCCAGAGATCATCCAGTCCAACCCTGCTGCCAGAACAGGATCACACAGGACTCCACACAGGAGTGCATCCAGATGGGGTTTGAATGTGTCCGGAGAAGGAGACTCCGCAACCTTTCTGGGCAGCCTGCTCCAGGGCTCTGGGACCCTCACAGGGAAGAAGTTCCTCCTCATGTTGAGCTGGAACCTCCTGTGCTGGAGTTTCTATCCATTGCCCCTTGTCCTATCCCAGGGTGCAAGTGAGCAGAGCCTGTCCCCTCCCTCCTGACCCCCAGCCCTCAGACATTGACAGACATTGATTAAATCATCCTCATTGTCATGAAGTTTCTCCTCATGCTGGGGTGAAACCTTCGATGTCCAAGTCTGAACCTGTCGTTCCTTGGGTTATTATTGCTCACCATGGAGAAGAGCTTGGCCCTCTCCCCTTGACCCCCACCCCTCAGATATTGATGCACATTGATGAGTTCAACATCTAGGGTCCCCAGATCTGTTCCTGTGTAAGAGCAAAACCAGATGGCACGACCTGATGGTGTCTGCAAGGTAGGGTCTGTCACAGTCTGGTGCTCAAGGCCGGCAGTCATTTCAAGGTCGGGAGTTTTGTCACGAGGTTTGAGCCCAGGCTTTTCCACTGCTGCTTCACTATTCATGTATTTGTGTCCCAGCGTCATCCCTGCCTCTCCTGGGTGGTTGTGGCAGAGCAGGGGACTTCCATTTCTTTACTGGACACAGTGACACCAGGCCAAGGCCTCGCTCCTGGGTTGATTCCTCAGCAAAGGACTCGCAGAGCTATTTCCAAGCGGCTGGCTTGTGGCCGTGCCCCTTGAGCAGCAGATCATGGCTCCATCAGGCAGAGGTCACCTCTCTGCTCTGCACACTGGTCAAACTGGGGTCCCTTGGCCCTCCTCTCATGTCCTCCTTTTGCGTTCTCCCATCACACTCACACACTTTGACCCCTGCACCGTCACTGGACCTCGCATGCCAGCTAGAGCAGAAGACTTGTGAGGACTGGCTATGGGACTGGGGCTGTTCAGCCTGGAGCAAAGGAGGCTGAGGTGGCCAAGAAGGCCAATGGCATCCTGGCCTGCATCAGGAACAGTGTGGCCAGCAGGAGCAGGGAAGTCATTGTGCCCTGTGCTCAGCACTGCTTAGGCCACACCTTGAGTCCTGTGTCCACTTCTGGGTTCCTCAGTTTAGGAAAGATGTTGAGTTGCTGGAAGGTGTCCAGAGAAGGGCAACAAGGCTGGGGAGGGGTCTGGAGCACAGCCCTGTGAGGAGAGGCTGAGGGAGCTGGGGGTGCTTAGCCTGGAGAAGAGGAGGCTCAGGGGAGACCTCATTGCTCTCTCCAACTCCCTGAAGGGAGGCTGTAGCCAGGTGGGGGTGGTCTCTTCTCCCAGGCAGGCACCCAGACTCAGAACAAGAGGACACAGTCTCAAGCTGTGCCAGGGGAGGTTTAGGCTGGAGGTGAGGAGAAAGTTCTTCCCAGCAAGAGAGATTGGCCCTTGGGATGTGCTGCCCAGGGAGGTGGTGGAGTCCCCATCCCTGGAGGAGTTCAGGAGGGGATCGGATGTGGCACTTGGTGCTATGGTTTAGTTGATCAGATGGTGTTGGGTGATAGGTTGGACTTGATGGTCTCTGAGGTCTCTTCCAACCTGGTTAATTCTATTCTATTCTATTCTATTCTATTCTATTCTATTCTATTCTATTCTATTCTATTCTATTCTATTCTATTCTATTCTATTCTATTCTTTACAGCTCCCTGAAAGGAGGGAGCTGGGGGTCAGACTCTTCTCCCAGTAAAAAAGCAATAAGACAAGAGGAAAAGGCCTCATGTTGCACCAGGGGAGGTTTTGGTTGGATCTGAGGAAGGATTTATCCCCTGAGAGCTTTGTCCAGCCCTGCAACTGCTGCCCAGGGCAGTGGTGGAGTCCCCTCCCTGGAGGGGTTCCAAAGCCATGGAGATGTGGTGCTGAGGGACATGGTTTAGTGGTGACCTGGCAGTGCTGGCTGAATGGTTGGACTTGATGATCTTAAAGGTCTCTGCCAGCCAAATCAGTGGTATGGTTTTGCTGTGTAACTGGTGAACAAACCCCCAAGCCATGGGGTGTGATTCGCCCAGCCTCCTCACTCCTGCCCCTTTTTGGTGGCCCAACACGCACAGCCCATGCAGAGGGTTTCTAGGGAGTGGGCTCAGCCCTGCCCCAAAACACCACAGTTTTAAACAGTTCCAGATTCTACAGACAAGATCCTCTCCTCATCAGGGCTGCTCTTGGTGTTTTTCCAGCTGCCCCCTCCCCCTGCTTGACATCATATTTTGGAGGAAAGTACAAGGCAGCGCATCCGAAGGGCTGTGTGTGTTTCTGCTTCCCAGGCCGCTCCTCTGAGGCTGTTTTGTCAGGGAACAGAAGTCATCTCTACGTGACCCCAGCCCTCAGCTCTTCCACATGCTCGCCTGCACACAATAGTGCTCTTACATGCCGGCTCTGCAATTTGAGGGGCCGTGACTGAAAATTAGCTTCCCGAGCTGATAGTGCTCTCCCGCCATGAAGGAATGGCTTTGTGAACCCCAGCCAGCACTGGAGTGAGGGTTGCATTAAAGGCTGGGCTTGACATCCTTTGTGGATGGGTGAAGGACAGAGTTTATCCTCTGTGAACGCAAAGTGTGATGGCAGCCTTGGATAATACGATAGGAACCCTGGCAGGAAGGGCTGGGGGCTGGTTCACTTGTCTTCTGACAAATGCATCGCTGAGTTGACATCAGAATAAGGAGACAGTTCCATTGTTCAGCCCAAAACACCAAAGCCCCTTCCTCCTGTTTCAGAAATGCCTGGAGAACAAGGGGCTCAGGGGAGACCTTCTTGCTCTCTACAACTCCCTGAAGGGAGGCTGTAGCCAGCTGGGGGTTGGTCTCTTCTCCCAGGCAACCAGCACCAGAACAAGAGGACACAGTCTCAAGCTGTGCCAGGGGAGGTTTAGGCTGGAGGTGAGGAGAAAGTTCCTCCCAGCAAGAGAGATTGGCCATTGGGATGTGCTGCCCAGGGAGGTGGTGGAGTCCCCATCCCTGGAGGTGTTCAAGAGGGGATGGGATGTGGCACTTGGAGCCAGGGTTTAGTTGTCGGGAGGTGTTGGGTGACAGGTTGGACTTGATGATCTTTGAGGTCCTTTCCAGCCTGATTGATTCTATGATTCTAAGTGCCCAGAGCAGCCTTATCTGAAGGGTCTGACCCTTGGGTGTTACATCATACCTAGAATCATAGAATGCTTTAGGTTGGAAGGGATCTGTAAATTTTATCAGTTAATGTAGTCCAACCCTCCTGCAGTTGTCAGGGACACCTGCAAGTAGAGCAGGTTGCTCAGAGACCCAAACAAGCTGAACTGGAATGGTTCCAGGGAATTGGCATCCACTTCCTCTCTGGGCAGTCTGGGCCAGGGTCTCACCACCCCCACAGCAAAAAAAAAGAAGAATCTTCCTTCTCTCCTGTCTAAATCTCCCTCTTCTAGTTCAAACCATCACTCCTTATCCTGTCCCAACAGGCCCTGCTAAGAAGCCTATTTGATCAACCCCTTTAAACACTGAAAGGCCACCAGGGGGTCTCCCTGGGGCCTTCTTTTTTCCAGGCTGAACAAGCCCAACTCTCCCAGCCAGGCCTCCAGCCCTCCCATCATTGCTGTGGCCTCTGGCCCCACTCCGACAGGTCCCTGGCTCTGCTGTGCTGATGACTCCAGAGCTGCCTCCAGCATTAGAATAGAATAGAATAGAATAGAATAGAATAGAATAGAATAGAATAGAATAGAATAGAATAGAATAGAATAGAATAGGAGTTAACCAGGTTGGAAAAGAAAAGACCTTTGAGATCATCCAGTCCAATCTATCACCCAGAACCATCTGATCAATTCAACCATGGCACCAAATGCCTCATCCAGGCTCTTCCTAAACACCTCCAGGGATGGTGACTGCACATTCCAATGGCCAATCTCTCTGTCTATGAACCCAAAGAGTCTTTTAATTGCATTTCTGATGTGCACTCAGGTTGTCAGAAGTTTGTTGGAAGCCATGAGCAAGTGGGAGCAGACTCCTCACTGCTGTAACTGTTTAGGTTCTGTGAGAACCAAGTGTCACTCCATACAGATGACCCACTACTTGTGAACCCTTTCCTGTCACAGAATCACAACATGGTGGGAATTGGAAGGGACCTCTGGAAATCATCCAGCCCACCCCCCTGCTAAAGCAGGGCACCCACAGCAGCTTGCCCAGGATCACAGTGGCCAGGGAGGTTTGGAATCTCTCCAGACAAGGAGACTCCACAACCTCTCTGGGCAGCCTCCTCCAGAGCTCCAGCAGCCTCACAGCAATTAAGTTTCTCCTCTTCTTTAGATGGACCCCTCTGACTTCCAGTTTGTGCCCACTGCCCCTTCTCCTGTCCCTAGGCACCACTGAAAAGAGTCTGGCCCCATCTTCTTGCCCCCCACCCTTTCAATATTGATCAGCATTGAGAAGATTCCTGTTGGTGCTTCATTTCTGAGTTTTCAGCTTCACAGTTCCTCTTCCCTTTCCTCCCCTCCCTTCCTTTTCTTTGCCCTCAGGCTTCTCCCTTTCTTCCCCTACTATTTTCTCCCAGCACACCTAATAACACCTTTCCCAGGATGAAGCAGGAATCCAGCCTGGATCCAGCTTGGCTGTGGTTCCTGGTGCTGGACTGACCCCCAGCCCAGCTCATTGCCTTGGCAGATGGGCAGAAGGAAACTCGTCGGCATCTGCATGCTGGAACCTGAGCAGCAGCCTAGTTCCAGACAACCACAGCACGTTCCAGGAGCAATCTGTGCTCAGTGGAAACCACACAGTGCTATTAACTCTGCCACCAGACTGAGTGGCACTTTTGAGAGCCAACAAAGAGCTTAAGATGACAAACTGACTTCCTGAACCTCATCACCTGCTCGCACAGGAAGGCAGCAGAGGCAGTGGTCTTGGGCCTCCAAACACCAGCTCCTCACAACGCTGGCTGAAGCTGCACCCATCAGGCTGCTCCCTCACCTGCTGCCCTCCCTCCATCAAGCCTGGGAAAACAGCATGGAGGAGGCAGTGGATGTGCTGGCAGCAAGAGGTTTGTTCAAGCTTCATTAAAAAAAAAGGGGGAAAAAAACCCAACCAAAAAAGTCATCATTCAAACCTCTCCAGCATAGCTTTTTTTCAACCCAGGTTTTGCCTTGCCAGGCTCAGCTGGGAGAACTGCAGCTAAATTGTTGGTGAGCTGGTCTCTGTGTCAAGAGCAGCCTTTCCCAAGGATTTTCATCCAGGCAACAACTAGCATTTTGGAGAGGGGGAGGAAACAACAGAAAAAGGAAAAAAGAAAAGAAACCCAAAACCCATCACAGGCCCTCAATGCCCTTTTAAGTCAAGAAGTAAGCTGCCTTTGAATATTCATCTACAGATTCATTCTGCCTCCTGAAAACACTTTGTTTTCGTATGTACTCAATCAGATGGATGCAGGGATGCTTGCCTGAGCTCAAAACAGCCCCCAGCTTCTGTCATCATGGCATGTGTGACCTTCTCATGGCTCTCAGATCACAAGCTGGGAATCATCATTTCAGAGCTGGTCCCCTCTTGCAAACCTCGTCAAACAGAGTGTGGAGACCAGCAGCAGCTCCACTTCCACACTCTCTTAGCACAGGGGCTCTGTGTCCCTGCACAAGATGTGAGAAGAGAGACAGTGATGAAAAAAAGCACAGAATTCCAGCATGGCAGGGGGTGGAAAGCACCTCTGGAGACCATCCAGTCCACCCCCCCTGCTAAAGCAGGGTCACTCACAGCGGTTTCCCCTGGATCACAAGGGCCAGGTGGGTTTGGAATCTCTCCCAAGGAGACTCCACAGCCTCTCTGGGCAGCCTGCTCCAGGCCTCCAGCACTCTCACACCAAAGAAGTTTCTCCTCCTGGTCAGAGGGAACCTCTTGGGTTCTACTTTGTGCTCGATGTCCTTTGTCCTGTCCCTGGGCACCACTGACAAGAGGCTGTCCCCATTCTCTTGCCTCCCACTCATTAGCTCTTGCTGAGCATCGCTCAGATCCCCTCTGGGGCTGCTCTTCTCCAGGCTCAACAGCCCCAGGGCCCTTTTCTCCTCACAGAGCTGCTCCCTCAGCATCTCTGTAGCCTCTGCTGGGCTCCTTGCAGTATTTCCCTGTTCCTCATGAACTGTGGGGCCCAGAATTTGCCCCAGTCCTCCAGCTGTGGCCTCCCTAGTGCAGAGGAGAAGGAAATGAAAATCTCCCTTGACTTGCTGGCCACGCTCTTCTTAATGCTCCCCAGGAGACTTTTTGTCCTTCTTGGCAACAGGTTGAAATGCAGCAGTTTGAAATGCAGCAGGATTCTAGAGCAAAAGACTTGCTCTCAAGGTGATCCAATCCATGCTCATGCAGATACTCAAATAAGTAGACATCATTTGCCTAAATCCCTGCCTGCCCACCCCTTCCTTCCTTGGCTTTGAAGCTGCAAGATCACACAAAAGGCCTGGCAGCAGTGCCCAAAAGCCAAGCTGCAGAAGCAGGGATTGAATGAAGCCTTGGACTCTACCCAGAAACATCTGAATTAAGAGAATTCTTTGTAACAATTTGAATAGTCAGTGCTGAAGGGAGACTTTTGAAGTAAAATGAGTGCAGTGCCCTCAGTCCAAGAAGGACATAGAGGTGCTGGGGCAGGTCCAGAGAAGGGCAACAAAGCTGGTGAGGGATCTGGAGAACAGGGCTGGTGAGGAGCAGCTGTGGGGAGTGCGATTGTTCACCCAGGAGAAAAGGAGGTTCAGGAGAGACCTTCTTATTCCCTACAACTCCCTGAAAGGAGCAGCCAGGTGGGGAGTGATCTTCTCTCAAAAAAACCCAAATGATAGGACAAGAGGAAATGGTCTCAAGTAGCAGCAGGGGAGGAATAGAATAGAATAGAATGGAATGGAATGGAATGGAATGGAATGGAATAGAATAGAATAGAATAGAATAGAATAGAATAGAATAGAATAGAATAGAATAGAATAGAATAGAATAGAATGGAATGGAATGGAATAGAATGGAATGGAATGGAATGGAATGGAATGGAATGGAATAGAATAGAATGGAATGGAATGGAATGGAATGGAATGGAATGGAATGGAATGGAATGGAATGGAATGGAATGGAATAGAATGGAATGGAATGGAATGGAATGGAATGGAATAGAATAGAATAGAATAGAATAGAATAGAATAGAATAGAATAGAATAGAATGGAATGGAATGGAATGGAATAGAATAGAATAGAATAGAATAGAATAGAATAGAATAGAATAGAATAGAATAGAATAGAATAGAATAGAATAAACCAGGTTGGAAAAGACCTTTGAGATCATCAAGTCCAACCTATCACCCAGCACCATCTGATCAACCTGTAACCCATGGCACCAAGTGCCTCAGCCAGGCTCTTCCTAAACACCTCCAGGGATGGTGACTCCACCACCTCCCTGGGCAGCACATCCCAAGGGCAAATCTCTCTTGCTCACCTCCAGCCTAAACCTCCCCTGGCACAGCTTGAGACTGTGTGCTCTTGTTCTGGTGCTGCATGCCTGGGAGAAGAGACCAACCCCCACCTGGCTCCAACCTCCCTTCAGGGAGTTGGAGAGAGAAATGAGGTCTCCCCTAAGCCACCTCTTCTCCAGGCTAAGCAACCCCAGCTCCCTCAGCCTCTCCTCACAGGGCTGTGCTCCAGACCCCTCCCCAGCCTTGGTTTAAGTCGTTTAGGTTGGACATTAGATACAACTTCTTTGCTGAACAGGTTGTCAAGCCCTGGCAAGGCTGCCTAGGGAGGTGGTTGAATGCCCCTCCCTGGAGGTGTTTCAAAGAGGCAGAGCTGTGGTGCTGAGGGCCATGGGTTAGCACCAGCCTTGACAGAGTTAGGGAATGGCTGGACTCAGTGGTCTTAAAGGCCTTTTCCAACCAAAATGCTTCTGTTATTCTAAGAGTCTATAGAAGAGGATGGCCAAGCCCACTGCTAACACCAGGTGAAGCTGAGATGAACAGAAAGCAAAGGAAAACAAACCAAATTAAGTAATTAAAAAATACCAAACAAGCCAAACCCAAACTGGAAGATCTCTTGCCCACTCTTTGCTTTGTAGTTGAATTTTCCTAAGGTGGAGCTCCTGCCAAACCCTCACATTTCCAGTTGCACAGCCTCTGAGAACGTCCTCAGTGCTCCTATTTCTGCTGAAATTGGCAGCTGAGCTTTCTCTCTACCCCTTGAACTCTGCATGGAAACAAGCTCTGATTCCCACAGTCACTAAGGACCAGCAAAGGAGAGGTTTCCCCACTGCACCAAGAGCCCTGCAGTCCCTTTCCCCTGCACGTTGAAATAGGACCTGAGAGCTCGTGGCAATTAAACACCCTCCAGCACCCATGAGGCCTTGGACAGTGAATCCAGAAACTGCCATAGGTCAGCTGTGATTTTCTTCTTTGACACCAGATGAGGATTCACAGCTTCAGAGTGATGCCAGCCCTTCAGCTTAGGGGCTTAAGAGTTCAGCTTTGCCTGTGCTGTGACCCAGTATGGTGGCTTTGGAAGGGACCTCTGGAGATCATCCAGTCCAACTCCCCTGCTAGAGCAGGGTCACCCACAGCAGCTTGCCCAGGATCAAAACATCCACAGAGGTTTGGAAGCCCTCCAGACAAGGAGACTCCACAACCTCTCTGGGCAACCTGCTCCAGGCCTCCAGCACCCTCAGAGCAAAGAATTTTGTCCTTCTGTTCAGGTGAAACCTCCTGGGTTCCAGTCTCTGCCTGCTGCCCCTTGTGCTCATGATCACGGCTGATCAGAGTCTGGCCTCATCCTCTTTACATTCTACTTACAAACAGGAGACTGGGGCATGAAAAATGAATGCTGAAGAAGTACTAGAGGCCTGTGACAGCTCCAGGACACGATCTTGGATCACAGTCAAGTGCCTTACTCATCCCAACATCTACCCTCAAAGGCTCTGATGCTTCTTGACATTTGCATTTCTCTTCTGAGACAAAGGGAGAAGGCTCCAAAGCGCTTTTAAATCTCCAGCTGAGTCTAAAATCCTGAAGCTATTTTTATTCTCATAAAGTTCTTCAAAGCACCTCTCTCCTTTTTCAAAGCAAGCAGGGCTAGCAAACATAGCTTCAGGGTGTATTGTTCCTTGAGATGTCCCAGTGAAGTCTCACTTCAGTGGCCAGTTAGAGCCCTTCATGCTGTTCCTGACAAGAGGGCTGTGGTGGGGAGTTCAGAGGTAGCTGCAGAGCAAAGCAGCAACTGCCAGGGAGCAGCTGGAAGTGTTGAAAACCTCCCTACTGACAACAGCGAGGTGGTCACCCTGCAGTTTATTTCAACAGAGCCACTTGTGTTGCCATAACTTGTTAAACATCTGTTCAAAACATCTGGGATCCTCCTGGGGCATGTAAGCCGATGCCATTCATCAAACTCTTTCACTGCTTCCCTTCTCCCCAGATGACTCCCTCCAGGGAGGCAGCTGAAGGAAAGGATTCTAGTGTCTACCTAGAAAGAAATCCCAAGCCAGAAAGGTGGTGATAGCATCTCTTGAACCTGGGAGAAGCTCCCAGCTGAGCAAACTCTTCTGAAGCACAAGTAAGATGGTTAAGGGGAAAAACAAACCAGCACATCCTCACTGGTCATCCTGCTGCCCCTTAGGTGAAAGAAGGAGGTGCCACAGTGTCCTGTTCTGCAGGCACTATCAGGTTGGCTGGGAGATTGCTGAGATGATGACCTGATCACAGGATCAGAGGATGTTAGGGGTTGGAAGGGACCTCCAAAGATCATCCAGTCCAACCCCCCTGCCAGAGCAGGACCAGAGAATCCAGCTCAGGTCACACAGGAATGCATCCAGATGGGACTGGGAAGGCTCCAGAGAAGGAGACTCCACAACCTCTCTAAGCAGCCTGCTCCAGGGCTCTGGGAGCCTCACAGGGAAGAAGTTCCTCCTCATGTTGAGCTGGAACCTCCTGTGCTGGAGTTTCTATCCATTGCCTCTTGTCCTATCCCAGGGTGCAAGTGAGCAGAGCCTGTCCCCTCCCTCCTGACCCCCAGCCCTCAGATATTAATAGACAGTGATTAAATCCCCTCTCAGTCTTCTCCTCTCCAGACCAAACTGCCCCAGGACCCTCAGCCTCCCCTCATAAGGCACAGAAGGACCTGAACTTTCTCCTTGTAGCACATAAAACTGAATTTATTAAATCCAGAAGGTCGTTCTCTGTCTGCACACTGGGATGAACACAGGTGGCTGTGTAAAATGACCACAAGATGGTTGCAAATGCCACCTCCAGCCTAAACCTCTCCTGGCACAGCTTGAGACTGTGTCCTCTTGTTCTGGGGCTGGCTGCCTGGGAGAAGAGACCAACCCCCTCCTGGCTACAACCTCCCTTCAGGGAGTTGGAGAGAGCAAGAAGGTCTCCCCTGAGCCTCCTCTTCTCCAGGCTAAGCCTTAGCTTAACCCCAGCTGCCTCAGCCTCTCCTCACAGGGCTGTGCTCCAGACCCCTCCCCAGCTTTCTTGCCCTTCTCTGGACACCTTCCAGCAGCTCAACATCTTTCCTAACCTGAGGAGCCCAGAACTGGACACAGGACACAAGGTGTGGCCTAAACAGTGCTGAGTACAGGGGCAGAATGACCTCCCTGCTCCTGCTGGCTACACTCTTCCTGATGCAGGCCAGGATGCCCTTGGCCTTCTTGGCCCCCTGGGCACACTGCTGGCTCATGTTCATCCTACTCTCAACCAGTACCCCCAGGTCCCTCTCTGCCTGGCTGCTCTCAGCCACTCTGACCCCAGCCTGTAGCTCTGCATGGGGTAGTTGTGGCCAAAGTGCAGCACCTGGCACTTGGACTTGTTGAATGCCATCCTGTTGGACTCTGCCCATCTGTCCAGCCTGGCAAGGTCCCTCTGCAGAGGTCTCCTATGCTCTAACAGATCAACTCCTGCCCCCAGCTTCGTGTCAGCTGCAAATTCACTGATGATGGACTCCATCCCCTCCTCCAGATCATCAATAAAGATATTGAACAGGATGAGGCCCAGCACTGATCCCTGGGGGACACCACTGGTGCCTGGCTGCCAGCTGGCTGTGGCACCATTCACCACCACTCTCTGGGCACGTAGAGAGTGAGGTGGTCTCCTCTCAGCCTCCTTTTCTCCAGGCTGCACAACTCCAGTTTCCTCAGCTGCTCCTTGTGAGACTTCTGCTCTACCCCAGGTGGGTATGGGGATGAGAATTTGGGACTTCTAACTGCATTGCACAGAAATGAGGTTTCTCTGCCTGCAGATGAAAACCTCTTCAGTGGCTGGACCTGAGTGCTTGTTGTGTTTCCAGCTTAAGAGCATGGATTCTTGTAGGTTCTGGTGGAACAAGGGTTGGAGCTATGTGAGTCCCTTATCAGACTGGTTCCTGCTGGGAATGTTTCAAACAGCCTTGTGAGTTGCTAGCTGCTCTTTCCTGACAGGAAGAGATAAACTCTGGATTTATTAAAGGCTAGAGCCAATTTCACCCCTGGTTTCAATGAATTGGTGCCAAGGACTCCTTCTCTTAGCTAAGTAGCCCTTGGCCACCCACTGAAGTTAGGTTATTGCACATACATCTCACAAAGCAAAAGAAAGCCCCATGAGGAGAGGCTGAGGGAGCTGGGGTTGCTTAGCCTGGAGAAGAGGAGGCTCAGGGGAGACCTTCTTGCTCTCTCCAACTCCCTGAAGGGAGGTTGTAGCCAGCTGGGGGTTGGTCTCTTCTCCCAGGCAGGCACCCAGCACCAGAACAAGAGGACACAGTCTCAAGCTGTGCCAGGGAAGGTTTAGGCTGGAGATGTTAGGAAGAAGTTCTTCCCAGCAAGAGAGATTGGCCATTGGAATATGCTGCCCAGGGAGGTGGTGGAGTCACCATCCCTGGAGGTGTTTAGGGAGAGACTGGATGGGGTGCTTGGTGCCATGGTTTTGTTGATGAGATGGTGTTGGGTGACAGGTTGGACTTGATGATCTCTGAGGTCTTTTCCAACCTGGTTAATTCCACTCTATTCCACTCTATTCTATTCTATTCTATTCCACTCCTGTTCTATTCTATTCTATTCTATTCTATTCTATTCTATTCTATTCTATTCTATTCTATTCTATTCTATTCTATTCTATTCTATTCTCAGCATCTCCTCATTTCCTGCTATTCTGAGCTGCCTTTGGAGAAGGATCCAGATCTGAGATGTTGCCAAGACACTCTTCCAGTCAACCAGAAGTCTAGGTCTAGTAAACCCTTGAAACATGAGAGGTATGGGAAGCCTGGCAAAGGCTCTGAAGGTTCCTGCTCCTCCTTCTCCTTGCAAACAGCCCCTTTGGTCAGCCCTTCATGCCGCCCTTGGGCACCTGTGATCCTGGCTGTGCCAGCAAGCTGCAGAAGTGGCTGTGAAGAGTTAAAGAGAATGAAAAGAACACATTAACTGGGTTTTTTTGAAGTCATGGAAAAGTACAGCTGAGTCAAGGCTGAGAAGTTCAGAAGGGACCAGGGCTTTGCCCAAACCCCTCCTGCAGCACTGCTGTTAAGAATCATAGAATCATAGAATCAATAAGGTTGGAAAAGACCTCAGAGATCATCAAGTCCAACCTATCAACCAGCACCTCATGACAACTAAACCATGGCTTCCAGACTCCAAAAGAGTCTCAGTTGCTCTAACAGAGGGAGGAGCAGAGGGGAAGATGTGGTGCAAACCCCCAGGTGTGCTCCTTCTGTGCACTCCAACCTGTGGATTCACAGAATCACAGAATGAGAGGGGTTGGAAGGGACCTCCAGAGATCGTCAAGTCCAACAACCCTGCCAGAGCAGGAGCACCTAGGACAGGTCACACAGGAACACATCCAGGTGGGGTTGGAAAGGCTCCAGAGGAGGAGACTCTCTGTTCCATCAACCTCATGGTAAAAAAGGGTCTTCTCTTGCTGAGGTGGAACCTCCTGGGTTCCAGCTCGTACCCATTACTCCTTGTCCTGCCACCAGGCACTACTGAAAAGAGCCTGGCCCCTTCATCCTGCCCCCCATCCCTCAGCTATTGATAGACATTGATCAGGTCCCTCTCAGCCTTCTCTCCTCCAGACTAAACAGCCCCAGGGCTCTCAGTCTTTCTTCATAGGAGAGTGCTCAATTCCCATCTTCCTTCTCCTCCTCAGCACACACGTCACAATCTCCCTCCTGCTTTCACCTGGTCTTCTTCTCTCCAGGCTCATTTTCTCTCGCTGTCTCCAGCCCCCTGCTGTTCTCTGTAGGACCTTCAGTCTTCCACTCCCCCTTGCCCACTTCCCCTACCCCCTCTTCTGTTAGGTCTCTGCTTCAGCTTCCAGGTGCCCTCATTTTGGTTCCAAAGTATCACAGTATCACAGTATCACCAAGGTTGGAAGAGACTTCGAAGATCATCAAGTCCGACACAAAGCAGAGAGTGAGTAGGGAAAGGAGGGTCAGAGACAGACAGAAGAGGCTGTTTTGTTGTTTTATTAATTGGGAGCAGATACTTCCATCACAAACATGCTAGAAAAGAATCATAGAATCAATAAGGTTGGAAAAGACCTCAGAGATCATCAAGTCCAACCTATCACCCAACACCTCCTGACAACTAAACCATGGCACCAAGTGCCACATCCAATCCCCTCTTGAACACCTCCAGGGATGGTGACTCCACCACCTCCCTGGGCAGCACATCCCAAGGGCAAATCTCTCTTTCTGGGAAGAACTTCTTCCTAACATCCAGCCTAAACCTCCCCTGGCACAGCTTGAGACTGTGTCCTCTTGTTCTGGGGCTGGGTGCCTGCCTGGGAGAAGAGACCAACCCCCAGCTGCCTACAACCTCCCTTCAGGGAGTTGGAGAGAGCAAGAAGGTCTCCCCTGAGCCTCCTCTTCTGCAGGCTAAGCAACCCCAGCTCCCTCAGCCTCTCCTCACAGGGCTGTGCTCCAGACCCCTCCCCAGCTTTCTTGCCCTTCTCTGGACACCTTCCAGCAGCTCAACATCTTTCCTAAGCTGAGGAGCCCAGAACTGGACACAGGACTCAAGGTGTGGCCTATCCAGTGCTGAGCACAGGGCACAATGACCTCCCTGCTCCTGCTGGCCACACTCTTCCTGATGCAGGCCAGGATGCCCTTGGCCTCCTTGGCCACCTGGGCATGCTGCTGGCTCATGTTCAGCCTACTATCAACCAGCACCCCCAGGTCCCTTTCTGCCTGGCTGCTCTCCAGCCACTCTGCCCCCAGCCTGTGGCATGGCATGGGGTTGTTGTGGGCAAAGTGCAGCACCCAGCACTTGGACTTGTTGAATGCCATCATGAAGACAGAAACTCTGGCTTTCCACAAGGAAGCAATAACGAAGTTTTGGGATGCTCAGGGTACTGCTGAGAGCAGCCCATCTCCTTCCAACTGGGATTTTTTGGTCTTCCGGGGCTATAATCAGGCAAATGGTTTGCCACCAAGAGTTTTATTCATGAAATCACGGCTTCATGAAGTCATGGAATCAGAGAATCACAGAATTCCTGAATCACTGAATCATGGAATCATAGAATCATTGAGTCATAGAATCACTGAATCACAGAATCACTGAATCATAGAGTCATAGAATCATTGAGTCAAAGAGTCGTTTAGTCATAGAATCAGAGAGTCATAGAATCATAGAATCACAGAGTCTCAGAATCATAGAATCACTGAGTCATATAACAATACAATACACCAGGTTGGAAGAGACCTTCAAGATCATCGCGTCCAACTCACCAACCAATCCAACCCACCTAAACAACTAACCCATGGCACCAAGCACCCCAGCAAGTCTCCTCCTGAACACCTCCAAGGAAGGTGACTCCACCACCATTCCAATGGGCAATCACTCTCTCTGTATAGAACTTCTTCCTAACATCCAGCCTAAACCTGTCCTGGTGCAGCCTGAGACTGTGTCCTCTTGTTCTGGTGCTGGCTGCCTGGGAGAAGAGACCAACTTCTGCCTGGCTACAACCTCCCTTCAAGGAGTTGGAGAGAGCAATAAGGTCACCCCTCAGTCTCCTCCTCTCCAGGCTAAGCAACCCCAGCTCCCTCAGCCTCTCCTCACAGGGCTGTGTTCCAAGCCCCTCACCAACTTCGTTGCCCTTCTCTGGACACATTCCAGCAAGTCAACCTCCTTCCTGAACTGAGGAGCCCAGAACTGGACACAGGACTCAAGGTGTGGCCTAACCATTGCTGAGCACAGGGCACAATGACTTCCCTGCTCCTGCTGGCCACACTGTTCCTGATGCAGGCCAGGATGCCATTGGCCCTCTTGGCTGCCTGGGCACACTACAGGCTCATGTTCAGCCTCCCATCAACCAGTACCCCCAGGTCCCTCTCTGCCTGGCTGCTCTCAGCCACTCTGACCCCAACCTGTAGCACAGCCTGGGGTTGCTGTGGCCAAAGTGCAGCACCCGGCACTTGGATGTGTTCAATCTCATGCCCTGGGACTCTGCCTGTCCAAGGGCAGCCTGTCGAGGTCCCTCTGCAAAGCTTCTCTAGAATCATTGAGTCAAAGAATCACTGAGTTAAAGAATCACTGAGTCATAGAATCATTGAGTCATAGAACCATTGAGTCAAACAATCACTGAGTCATAGAATCATTGAGTCATAGAATCACTGAGTCATAGAATCACTGAGTCATAGAGCCATTGAGTCATGGAATCACTGAGTCATAGAATCACTGAGTCATAGAATCACTGAGTCATAGAATCATTGAGTCAAAGAATCATTGAGTCATAGAATCACTGAGTCAATTAATCACTGAGTCAAAGAATCATTGAGTCAAAGAATCACTGAGTCATAGAATCACTGAGTCAATTAATCACTGAGTCAAAGAATCACTGAGTCAAAGAATCACTGAGTCAAAAAATCACTGAGTTAAAGAATCATCGAGTCATAGAATCACTGAGTCAATTAATCACTGAGTCAAAGAATCACTGAGTCATAGAATCATTGAGTCAAAGAATCATTGAGTCATAGAATCATTGAGTCAAAGAATCACTGAGTTAAAGAATTATTGAGTCATAGAATCATTGAGTCATAGAATCACTGAGTCAAAGAATCACTGAGTCAAAGAATCACTGAGTCAAAGAATCACTGAGTCATAGAATCATTGAATCCTAAAATTATTGAATCATGAATCCTAGAATCATTGAATCCTAGAATCATAGAATCATAGGATGGTAGGGGTTGGAAAGGACCACTGGACATCAGTGAGTCATATTCATTGTGCCAGGGAACAACTGTCCCTTCACCTGAGGTCTGAATGGCTTCACTAATGTGCCCCAGTCACTAAGGAGCCCTCACCCCTCATCATCCAGAGACATGCAGTTGTGTATGCAGGAGGACCTGGCCAAGGCACAGGGATGGCAAGCTATTAATGATGACGGCTAATGGCCCCTTGAGAGCATGGGGAGTGGGGAAAACGCAACCAAATCTAAACTATGGCCTTCACCTGAATTTTAATCACCCCCAAGGGGAGAGACAAGCTCTACTACCAAACATTACACAGCTGCTTTGCTACACGAGATTAACTTCGTGTAACAGGATGAATCAAAATATTCCCACTCCAACTTTCGGAAACATTCTGCCCTGAGGCAGTGAGAGAGGTGGCACAGAATACAGAATGAGGCGGGGAGCTGAGCTGGAGATGCTTTTAAGCTTTGTGCAAGCCACCCACCCACCCCAAAGCTGGGCTCTGACACAAATCTCCTTCAGCATCTCAAATTAATGATTCAGCCTTTGCTGGGCGATGGCTTGTAGTAGACAGGCAGGCAGGGGGAACAAATGGAAGAGTTAATGCTGGCTGGCAGCACTTTGAGCCTCTGAAAGCAACAGGCTATGACAGCTCCTCTGAGGTCCTCCTCATGCCGTGCCTAGAGCCCGGGCATCCGCAAAAGGCTGGGGATGAGCGCGTGTGAGGAGTGACCCACTTCTGCAAGTGGAAGCTGGAATGCCTCCCAGATGCACACATGAGGTTCTGGCAGCAGGGAAAGGGAGAGCAGTTGAAGAGAGTGAGGGAAAGAGTTCAGGAGAAGAGCATGACCAAAAATACCAAAGCAGCAAAACACGGAGCGCTGCGATCAGCCAGCCGAGAGGAGCTGCTGTCAAGGACACGAGAGACCTTTGTGGTAGAGGTGAGGCGAGTCCCCTCAGCCACCAAGAGAAGCAGTAAGCTTGCATCACAGCTTGCCACAGCCAGCAGGGACTCAGGCATAAATTGATTTAGGAGAGAATCAGCTGGAGATACAACTTTTTTGCTTCTCAAGCTGTAGAGAAAACACACATCCCTTGCCCCCTGACAGAGAACTTCCCCCGGTAGCCCCATCAACCATTTGTGAAGCAAGCCTGGTATTTCCTTAGGGCTCAGTGTGACAGGCAGCATGACCTTCACTAATCCACCTCCACCCATCACCACCACCCCTAAAATTAACTGTTTCCTACCAGAAAGGTCCAGCTGATCACTGTGCACATTTGCACTCATCTGTTGTGGGCAGCAGTCCTGAGAGCTCGTGGCAATTAAACACCCTCCAGCACCCATGAGGCCTTGGACAGTGAATCCAGAAACTGCCATAGGTCAGCTGTGATTTTCTTCTTTGACACCAGATGAGGATTCACAGCTTCAGAGTGATGCCAGCCCTTCATCTTAGGGGCTTAAGAGTTCAGCTTTGCCTGTGCTGTAACCCAGTATGGTGGCTTTGGAAGGGACCTCTGGAGATCATCCAGTCCAACTCCCCTGCTAGAGCAGGGTCACCCACAGCAGCTTGCCCAGGATCAAAACATCCACAGAGGTTTGGAAGCCCTCCAGACAAGGAGACTCCACAACCTCTCTGGGCAACCTGCTCCAGGCCTCCAGCACCCTCAGAGCAAAGAATTTTGTCCTTCTGTTCAGGTGAAACCTCCTGGGTTCCAGTCTCTGCCTGCTGCCCCTTGTGCTGTCGCTGGGCACCACTGATGAGAGTCTGTCCCCCTCCCCTTGCCTTTAGCTCTTGCTGAGCATTGCTCAGCTCCCCTCTGGGGCTGCTCTTCTCCACACTCAACAGCCCCAGGGCTTTCCTCCTCACAAAGATGCTCCAGGACCCTTAGCATTTCTGTGGCTTCTTCTGGGCTCTCTCCAGCAGTTCCCTGTCTCCCTTGAACTGGGGAGCCCAGCACTGATACTCCAGCTGTGGCCTCACTGGAGGAGAGTAGAGGAGTAGGAGAACTTCCCTTGTTCCACCTGTGAGACTGTTGAGAAGCCCTGAGTCAGGCCTGGGCTCTGGTGATGCTCTGCAGCCAGAGGTGTTTGGAGTGAGCTGTAAATCAAGATAGTCATAAAGCAGTTAGTGACAAGTCTTGGAGGGTAGAAAAAGAGGTGTTATCTTTAGTGAGCAGGCCAAATGCCAGCTCTAGCTGAGATAACAGATGTTCTCCTGACTTCCTGTGATTTTCCTTGGGTGAAATATTATCCTATTCCCTTCCTGCTACGGTGTCACTTAACAGCTCCCTGCCCAGCGGCTGAGTCACGCAGGGGAAGCTGCCTGTCAGTAGAGACTGAAGCAACCCCCAGACATGGTTCAGAATGGGGTAGAGACACATGCTCAAGAGGCTGCAGGAATGTGGTGGTTTGGTTGAACTGTGGTCAGTGACATCCTTTGTGGTGAGAAAAGCCAGCAGGCTGGTTAAACACAGGGCTGACAGGAGCATTGCCTCTCTACTAGGTGCTACTGAAATCCCTTCTGCAGAACAACAAGAAGCCCCTGATCCTGGATTCCAGCAGGGATCATCCTGTCACCTGGAAACAACAACTGCTCCTAGAGACTGCACTGAAGTGCCCTCCAGGCTGAAGGTAGCAGCCTGGTTTCATCATCTTCCATCACAGAATGGTGCTGGTTGGAACAGAGCTTTCAGACCATCAGCTCAAACTGCTGAGCCAGCACTGCCAGGTCACCACTAAACCATGTCCCTCAGCACCACATCTGCACAGCTTTTAAATGCCTCCAGGGATGGGGACTCCACCACTACCCAGGGCCTAACCACTCTTTTGGTGCACAAATTGTTCCTCGTGTCCAACCTCAACCTCCCCTGGTGCACCTTGAGGCCATTTCCCTTTGCCATAGTGTTCCTTGGGAAAACAAAGCAACCCCCCACCTCCCTCCAACCTCCTCTCAGGGAGCTGCAGGCAGTGAGAAGGTCTCCTTTTCATACAATCATAGAATCAGCCCAGTTGGAAAAGACCTCAGAGATCATCAAGTCCAACCTATTACCTAACACCAAACACCTCCTGACACCTAAACCATGGCTCCAAGTGCCACATCCAATCCTTTTGTGAACACCTCCAGGGATGGGGACTCCACCACCTCCCTGGGCAGCACATCCCAAGGGCCAATCTCTCTTGCTGGGAAGAACTTTCTCCTCATCTCCAGCCTAAACCTCCCCTGGCACAGCTTGAGACTGTGTCCTCTTGTTCTGGGGCTGGGTGCCTGGGAGAAGAGACCATCCCCCACCTGGCTCCAACCTCCCTTCAGGGAGCTGGAGAGAGCAAGAAGGTCTCCCCTGAGCCTCCTCTTCTCCAGGCTAAGCAACCCCAGCTCCCTCAGCCTCTCCTCACAGGGCTGTGCTCCAGACCCCTCCCCAGCTTTCTTGCCCTTCTCTGGACACCTTCCAGCAGCTCAACATCTTTCCTAAGCTGAGGAGCCCAGAACTGGACACAGGACTCAAGGTGTGGCCTAAGCAGTGCTGAGCACAGGGCACAATGACTTCCCTGCTCCTGCTGGCCACACTGTTCCTGATGCAGGCCAGGATGCCCTTGGCCTTCTTGGCCCCCTGGGCACACTGCAGGCTCATGTTCATGCTACTCTCAACCAGCACCCCCAGGTCCCTTTCTGCCTGGCTGCTCTCCAGCCACTCCAACCCCAGCCTGTAGCTCTGCATGGGGTTGTTGTGGCCAAAGTGCAGCACCTGGCACTTGGACTTGTCCTGTTGGACTCTGCCCATCTGTCCAGCCTGGCAAGGTCCCTCTGCAGAGCCCTTCTACTCTCTAACAGATCAACTCCTGCCCCCAGCTGGGTGTCAGCTGCAAATTTACAGATGGACTCAATCCCCTCCTCCAGATCACCAATCAAGATATTGAACAGGAACGTTGCATGCTCCTCCTGGAGCACTCGTGGTGGCGCTGATGGAGGTGGGACTGCAGCCAGCTGTTCTGTGACCTGAGGTGTGCCAGGCAGGGGGACACTGCTGGCAGCTCCAGGAGCTGTCAGAGCCATCATGGGTTTGTGTTTGGTGGAAGTAATGAGGGCCCCCTGCCGCTCCTCCGCTCGCCTCTCATTTGCAGAGCAATCGTCTCCCAGTGGTGCCGTGCGGGGCCCACGCTGCCAGCCTGCCCTGCAGCCTCTGGGCTCTGTGAAGAGAGGTTACTGGGGCAGATGGGACATTCTGTTTTGCCCCTGAACACTGCCTGTGGCAGCCTGCAGCAGATAAACAAAAGCTGCTGCCCTCATTGATTCCTTCTGTGTAATCATCTGCATCACCTCCTGCTTCCAGCCACTCTGAGCCCATCTCCAGCCTGCTGTAAAGACATTTGTTTTTTGTCTTCTCTATTTCCCCCTGCACCAGCAGAGGTGAGGGCTCATCTGCTGGAAAGCAGCTCTGCAGAGAAGGACCTGGGAGTGCTGGTGGGTGACAAGCTCACCACGAGCCAGCAATGTGGCCTCATGGCCAAGAAGGCCAATGGTCTCCTGGGGTGCAGGAAGAAGAGTTTGGCCAGCAAGTCAAGGGAGGTTTTCATTCCCTTTTGCTCTGATGTAGGAAAGCCACAGCTGGAGTACTGGGTCCAGTTTTGGGCTCCACAGTTCAAGAGAGACAGGGAACTACTGCAAATAGCCCAGCAGAGGCTGCAAAGATGCTGAGGGGCCTGGAGCATCTCTGTGAGGAGGAAAGGCTGAGAGCCCTGGAGCTGTTGAGTCTGGAGAAGAGCAGCCCCCGAGGGGATCTGAGCAATGCTCAGCAAGAAAGGGTGAGGGGCAAAGGATGGGTCTGGGCTCTTTCCAGTGACCAGTGATAGGAGAAGGGGCAACAGGCACAAACTGGAACTCAGGAGGTTCCATCTGAACATGAGGAGAAAGTTCTTTGCTGTGAAAGTGCTGGAGCCCTGGGGCAGGCTGCCCAGAGAGGTGGTGGAGTCTTCCTGTCTGAAGAGATTCTAAACCTCCCTGGCCATTGTGATCCCGGGCAGGCTGCTGTGGGTGCCCTGCTTGAGCAGGGGAGTTGGACCAGATGATCTCCAAAAGTTTCTTCCACCCCCCCGCTGGAATTCTGTCCTTTTTTGCCACCACTGTCTCTCTGCCTACATCTTGTGCAGGGATACAGAGCCCTTGTGCTAAGAGAGTCTGGAAGTGGAGCTGCTGCTGGTCTCCACACTCCTTCTGATGAGGTTTGCAAGAAGGGACCAGCACTGAAATGGTTAAGCAGTTTTCTTCAGCTGGCTTTGGTCCTTCCCTCCCCACCATCACCACACTGGATCAGCAGCTCTGAAAGGCCTTCTGAGCTCATTCGATCCTCCTCCATCAGGCCTTTGCAATGCAGGGGGTTTCTCAGTGGGCTTCCCACTGTCCATGAGGCTCACCAGAGGGGAGGAACCCAGGAGTTTTTCAGGATGAAAGCCAAACTTTGCAGTTTCCCACCTCAGAGCAGATCCCTCCCCCCGGTGAACTGCCACTGACCCAGCGAATTCAATTAGTGTGCTTCTTCCTTTATCAAAGAAGCCCCACATGGCCCAAACCAAACATGGTGTGTTTGGAAACAAATGGACTGGAACAGCCCTAATCCACTCAGACACTGTCCCCTGCCTGTGTTCCCTCCCATCAGCCTGCCCAGAGATATCATCAGGGAGTCCCCAGGGCCCCATCTGCTCTGTGAGGGGAGCAGGAGTCTGACACCCTGCAGAGCAGAGGACCACTGACTGAGGTCTGTCACACAGGCCATCATCACAGTGCCTCAGTGCTGCTTTGGGGGCCCCTTTTCTGACTGTCCTCACTGATGAGCCCTTAGGGAAGGTGGGAGAGTGCCTCAGCTGGAGTCCTAGGGAAGAAAGCTTCTGTGACCTTGAGCTGGACCATTTTCCTCGTGCACAGCGATGCACAGCACCGTCACCAACAGCCTGGGCAATCCACACCAGCTCAAGCACTTCTCTAAGCCACCACAGCAGAGACCATGGCACCTTCCCTGGAGGGCTCTGAATCCCTTCAGCCACTCCATAAGGGAATGAGATTTCTTATTTATACCACAGCAAATTTGTCAGTGCTCCCACCCCACTGGGATGGGGGGTTGGTCTCTTCTCCCAGGCAAGCAGCACCAGAACAAGAGGACACAGTCTCAAGCTGTGCCAGGGGAGGTTTAGACTGGAGGTTAGGAAGAAATTCTTCCCAGCAAGAGAGATTGGCCATTGGGATGTGCTGCCCAGGGAGGTGGTGGAGTCACCATCCCTGGAGGTGTTTAGGAAGAGCCTGGATGAGGCACTTGGAGCCATGGTTTAGTTGATTAGATGGTGCTGGGTGATAGGTTGCATCTTGAAGGTCTTTTCCAACCTGGTCTGTCCTATCCTATCCTATCCTATCCTATCCTATCCTATCCTATCCTATCCTATCCTATCCTATCCTATCCTATCCCATCCCATCCCATCCCATTCCATTCCATTCCATTCCATTCCATTCCATTCCATTCCATTCCATTCCATTCCATTCCATTCCATTTATGGGGCCAGCTGATCAGCTGCATCCATCCTAGGGTGAATGTTAGCACAGAGCAGTCCCCCATGAAGGGAGGATTCCATGCCTGGTGTGACCAGATCATACTAGCAGTCAGGGTTAGAAGGGACCACAAGGATCAGCTAGTTCCAACCCCCTGCCATGGGCAGGGACACCCCACACTACATCAGGCTGCCCACAGCCTCAGCCAGCCTGGGCTTAAACACCTCCAGGGACGGGGCCTCAACCACCTCCCTGGACAACCCATCCCAGGCCTTCACCATTCTCATGGGGAAGAACTTCCTCCTCACCTCCAGCCTGAATCTCCCCACCTCCAGCTTCAGTCCATTCCCCCTAGTCCTATCACTACCTGAGAGCCTGAGAAGTCCCTCCCCAGCCTTCTTGTAGCCCCCTTCAGATCCTGGAAGGCCACAATGAGGTCACCTCGGAGCCTTCTCTTCTCCAGCTTGAACAGCCATGCCCTCTAATGCTGTGCACCAAGCAGTGGGTCAAGGTTGTCAGAAGCTGAGGGACACTCTTCAGAGATGTTCACCATGCTAAATCTTCTCTTAACCAGCAGAGACTGGGCACAGACTCCTGCCAGCAAGCAGGAGAGAGAGACAGAGGAAAGCCCAAAGGGGTGGACATACCCAACAGGCCCCAGCAGATCACGGAATCATTTTGGTTGGAAGAGACCTTTAAGATCACCAAGTCCAACTGTTCACCCAGCACTGCAGGCCACCACTGAACCACATCCCTCAGCACCACATGTACCCAGATTTTAATGTCCTCCAGGGATGGGGACTCCACCACTGCCCTGGGCAGCCTGTTCCAGGGCTTGAATGCCCTTTCAGGGAAGAAATTGTTCCTCATGTCCAACCTAAACGTCCCCTGGGACGACTTGAGGCTGTTTCCTTTTGTGCTATTGCTTGTTCCTTGTGTTTTGGGAAGAGACCAACCCCCACCTCACTCCAACCTCCTTTCAGGCAGTAGATGTGCTGGGGGAGCAGTGGAAAAGGCCAAGCACTTGGAGATCCCAGCTGCCTTTCCCTTTTGGGGCACAGATGGAGAACATCATGAGTCAGGCAGCACATCTTAGGTAGGCTCCTGGGTGTTTCACAAGAAAAGCCTGCTAAAAGAGAATCAGAGACAGCACAAGTGTGAGAGGGCTTGAAGCCCACTGGCCAAGGCCTGGAGGGAAGGTGCCCTGCCTGAAAACAGTCCTTGCGTAGGACACTGAGGACGTGTTGCAGAGATGCACTGAAGGACCAGCAACAGAGGAATTCCAAGCCAGGGAATGTGAAACTGGATAGGCTCAGGACTGCAGAGACACTAATAAGCAAAGTTTGTCCTCCCTAACCTACCCCAAAAGGCTTCCTCCATATGATCATTGAGGGCATTTGAGCCAAGCCTCTGGTGGCAAGGCCCACTGAGGCCAGTATCTCTTTACATGGTGGGCAGTGGCTTCTTATTCAGCTTTTGGTGGCAATCTAACAGCATGAAGGAGGCAGGAGCTGGGGGCAAGCCTTCATTCCAGGAAGATTCAAAGCCAGTGAATCTACTCCCTTCATCCATCTGGTTTCAGTGTAGGACACAGGTCTCAGGCTCCTCTCCCTAGTAACAAGTGATAGGATGAGAGGAAACAGCCTCAAGTTGCACCAGAGGAGCTCTAGGTTGGATATCAGGTGAAACCTCTTCCCTGAAAGGGTTCTCAAAGCCTGGCACAGGCTACAGAGGGAGGTGGCTGAATCCCCATCCCTGGAGGTGTTTGAACTAAGCAGAGATGTGGTGCTGAGGGCCATGGGTTTGCCTCAGCCTCGTGAGAAGTAGAGAATGGTTGGAGCTGATGATCTCAAAGGCCTTTTCCAATCCAAACCAATTCTGGGATCCACATTTTGTCACCCAGAATGCCCTTCCAGCTCACCTATTTCCTACAGACACCCCCATCAGAACTGTGGAAGCCAGCTCTCTTTGCAGGAAGCTTGGTCTTGTTCATTAAATGAGGCCAGAAATTCCTCCTTCTCCCTTCACAGCTGGAGAAGGCATAAAGGGAGAAGCGATGGGAAAGGAACAGAATCAATCAGTCACCCTACAGAGAGAGCCTGCTTGGCCCTGGGTACTTCCAGTTGCCTTTATGACTGCTTGGTTCATGTGTGTAACATCTGGTGAAGCCCACCTGGAGCCCAAAGGTCACTGTGCCACCTGCAGACCCCCGGCAGCACGCAGCCCTGCACAAACACACGTGGAAGCAATTAGGGAGGCAAGGGAGCTGGGATTTGGAGCAGAACCTTCTGTGCTGCAGGAATCCTCTCAGCTGAGCTGGAGAGGATGTGTGGTTTCTCAGGGGTCTGATTGCTGTGGCTTGTAGCTCAGGGTAGAAAAAATGGTGATTTACTGTTTCCTTGCCACTGACACAGCGTCATAGCTGTGGGGTTTGGGCTAAGAGGGGGAGCCTGAGGTTCTTCCATGTGTATTCAATTCAGAAATCACTTTTGGGCTGCTCTTAAGAATTTGAAGTTAGAGGTGATGAGGTCTTTGGGACCAATGTGGTAGATCCTAGTGCATGGATACAGAAATAGTGTGGCCAGCAGGAGCAGGGAAGTCATTGTGCCCTGTGCTCAGCACTGGTTAGGCTCAGGGAGACTTTCTTGCTCTCTACAACTCCCTGAAGGGAGGTTGTAGCCAGGTGGGGCTTGGTCTCTTCTCCCAGGCCACCAGCACCAGAACAAGAGGACACAGTCTCAAGCTGTGCCAGGGGAGGTTTAGGCTGGAGGTGAGGAAAGTTCTTCCCAGCAAGAGAGATTGGCCATTGGAATGTGCTGCCCAGGGAGGTGGTGGAGTCACCATCCCTGGAGGTGTTTAGGAAGAGCCTGGATGAGGCCCTTGGTGCCATGGTTTAGTTGATCAGGTGGTGTTGGGTGATAGGTTGGACTTGATGATCTGAAGGGTCTTTTCCAACCTGGTTTATTCTATTCTGTCCTGTCCTGTTTGTACTATTCTATTCAGGAGGTTTCACCTCAACATGAGGAGGAACTTCTTCCCTGTGAGGCTCACAGAGCACTGGAGCAGGCTGCCCAGAGAGACTGTGGAGTCTCCTTCTCTGGAGCCTTTCCAGCCCTGTCTGCATGCATTCCTGTGTGGCCTGTGCTGGATCCTCTGGTCCTGCTCTGGCAGGGGGCTTGGACTCGATGACATCCTGTGATCCTGGGAACTATGGGAGCTGCAAGGTGTCTCACGGAGAAAATCAAGTTAGGAAGGGACAAGAACATTCAAGAACATTCTCTCACTGGGTATGAGCTGAGAAGCTTCTTCCTGAGTTTTGATCTCGGACTACCACCTTCAGCTGGCTTTTGCTGCCTTTTCCTGCAGCTGACAAGAAAGAGTAAACCCCAAACCTGCTCTAGATCAGCTTTTGCTCTGCAATGGGTTGGCAGAGTCAGCGTGCAAAGCAAGAAAGTAATTGTGTGGGGACAATGGACCTAAACCTTTCTCTTGCTGATTCAAGCATCAGAGCACAGCCATGCTCAGCTCTAATACCCAGACTAAGCCTTTGGCTGAATGTCCCCAGACTGCCATTTCATGGAAGGCTTGCAGCAAGTTAATGCCCTGTCAGCATCCTGGGGCGAGGGAATGGCAGAGATTTAGGCACTGAAAATCTGTCTTAACACAAAGGGCTGAGATTTCAGGCTCCAGTTGTCCCCAGAAAGGGATTGTTCCATCCTACCTTCATTCTCCATCAGGAGCTCCTGGCACAGAGCTTGGCTGAGTACACTCTGCACTGGATAAAAAACTGGCTGATGGCTGGGACCAAGGAGTGGTGGTGAATGGAGCTGAATCTGTATGGTGCTCAGCCACCACTGGTGTCCCCCAGGGTTCAGTGCTGGGGCCTGTACTCGTTAGTATCTTCATCAGTGATCTGGATGAGGGGATTGAGTGCACCCTCAGTAAGGCTGCAGATATCACCAAGCTGGGTGGCTGTGTCAGTCTGCTAGAGGGCAGGGAGGCTTTACAGCAGGACCTGGGCAGTTTAGACTGATGGGCTAAGGATAATTGTGTGAAGTTCAACAAGACCAAGTGCCAGGTCCTGCACCCAGATCACAACCATCCCTGGGGATGTGTGGTTGGAAAGCTGCAGCTTGGAGAGGGTCCTGGGGGTACTGGGTGATAGGCAACTGAACAGGAGCCATCAGTGTGCCCAGGTGGCCAAGAAAGCCAATGGCATCCTGGCTTGGGTCAGGGACAGGGCAGTCAGCAGGGACAGGGAGGTGATCATCCCCCTGTGCTCAGCACTGGTGAGGCCACACATCGAGTACTGTGCTGAGTTCTGGGCCACTCACTCTAGGAAGGACATTGAGGTGCTGGGCCATGTCCAGAGAAGGGCAGTGAGGCTGGAAAGGGCCTGGAGAGCATGACCCTAAGCATCTAAGGGAGCTGGGGTTGTTCAGGCTGGAGAAGGGCCTGGAGAGCATGGCCCTAAGCATCTAAGGGAGCTGGGGTTGTTCAGGCTGGAGAAGAGGAGGCTGAGAGGAGACCTCATCACTCTTTACAACTACCTGAAGGAAGGTTGGAGCGAGGAGGGGGCAGCCCCTTCTCCTTGATGACAAGTGACAGGACTAGAGGGAATGGTTCCAAGCTGCACCAAGGAAGGTTCAGGCTGGTTATTAGGAAATATTTCTTCACAGAGAGGGTTGTTAAACATTGGAATGGTCTGCCCAGGGCAGAGCTGGAGCCACCACCCCTGGGGGTGTTCCAGCAGTGTGTGGAGCGGGCGCTCAGGGACATGGCGTAGCGGTGACCTTGCAGTGCTGTGTTGAAGGCTGGACTGGATGAGCTTGAAGGTCTCTTCCAATCAGATCTATTCTGTGATGCTGTTTGCTTGGTAAGAAGCAAAGCTCTCCAGCTAAGGGTCAAGGAGCCCATGCTCCCTGTGAGCAGAGTGTTCTTCTGCATTATCAGAGCAATACCACAGATATGAAATAATCACAGAATAGCAGCCCTCAAAGGAAGATTCTTCACATTTGAGTCTCTGGTTGCTGTGGGTAAGAGAAATGCAGCCAGCCATCTCACTTAGTGATTTAAAGCACATTCCCAGGGTGATTTAAAGCCAGATACTCTCTCACAGTATGGTAGGAGTTGGAAGGGACCCCTGGAGATCATCAAGTCCAATCCCCCTGCCAAGACAGTTTCACCTAGAAAAGGTCACAGAGGAACACACTCAGGCAGGCTTTGGAATGTCTCTGGATATGGACCCCACAGCCACTCTGAGCAGCCTATTCCAGTCGTCCATCACCCTTCAATTAAAGAAGTTCCTCCTCTTCCTGTTGAGATGGAACTTCCTCTGCTCAATTTGTCCCATTACCCCTTGTCCTGTCGCTGGGCACCACTGAAAAAAGACTGCTCTGATCCTCCTGATACCTTTTGAGAATGGAATGGAATGGAATGGAATGGAATGGAATGGAATGGAATGGAATGGAATGGAATGGAATGGAATGGAATGGAATGGAATGGAATGGAATGAACCAGGTTGGAAAAGACATTTGAGATCACCGAGTCCAACCTATCACCCAGCACCATCTGATCAACTAAACCATGGCACCAAGTGCCTCAGCCAGGCTCTTCCTAAACACCTCCAGGGATGGGGATTCCACCACCTCCCTGGGCAGCACATCCCAATGGCCAATCTCTCTTGCTGGGAAGAATTTCTTCCTATCATCCAGCCTGAATGTCCCCTGGCACAGCTTGAGACTGTGTCCTCTTGTTCTGGTGCTGGCTGCCTGGGTGTAGTGGGTTGAGGCAGCCCCCTCCCCACCACAGGCAAAATAATGACTCTGAGAAATGGACTGCAAAAGTGATGAAAAAGTTTAAATAGGAAAAAAAGTGAATGTGCACAAAAGAACCAGAAACAGTGAAAGAAAGGTGTGGTAGGAGACACACGGTTTTCTGGTGTCCACCCACTGGGCTGGACTTCTGGACACAGGAAGCACTCCATGTGGCAGGGGCACCCAGCCCAAACCACCACACTGGGAGAAGAGACCAACCCCCACCTGGCTACAACCTCCCTGCAGGGAGTTGGAGAGAGCAATGAGGTCTCCCCTGAGCCTCCTCTTCTGCAGGCTAAGCAACCCCAGCTCCCTCAGCCTCTCCTCACAGGGCTGTGCTCCAGACCCCTCCCCAGCTTTCTTGCCCTTCTCTGGACACCTTGCAGCAGCTCAACCTCTTTCCTGAACTGAGGAGCCCAGAAGTGGACACAGGACTCAAGGTGTGGCCTAACCAGTGCTGATTGAGCAACATTGATGAGATGCCCTGCCTCATTTTTCTCTTCTCCAGACTAAAAGGCCCCAGTTCTCTCAGTCTTCCCTCAGAAGAGAGGTGTTCCAGTCCTCTCAGCATCTTTGCAGTCTCATCCCTGGTAGAAGGTTTCCCACAGGGGGTTCAGTCTGTGTGCAGCCATTAGGAAACAAATCAAGGTGGTGCCTGTTTTCTCCACAGGCTTTCTCTGCTTTTGCTCAGGGGACAGCAACGCAGATTTGAATCACTTCCCATCAGAATCACAGAATTACTGAGGCTGGAAAAGACTTCTGAGATCATCAAGTCCTATCAGCATGAGGAAGGAGTTCGAAGTGGTTAATAACAGCCAGGCTGGTGCCTCAGTGACAGCAGAACAGCTGCACAGGGCACTGAATGAGCCACTCCATGTCCTCCTCAGCCACCTCTTAGTACTCTTATCTCACAAGTGTTATCAAAGTAGGTGGACTAATTACTATGGTGCTGATTTCTACTCCAGGCTCTGGACATAAGCCTGAGTCTTAGCCATCCTGGGGTGCTGTGAAGCAGACAAGCTGGCTGGGCTTTATCAGGATGCCTGGGCCCACTGCTTGGTAAATGCTGTGCAGACCTTTGATGGGATAAAGCTCATTATAACAACAGATTTCTTACAAGAAATATCATTTATGGTATGAGGAACAGCTTAGGGAACTGGGGGTGTTTAGTCTTCAGAAGAGGAGGCTCAGGGAGACCTCATTGCTCTCTACAGCTGCATCAAAGGAGGTCGGAGCCAGATGGGAATCTGTCTCTTTTCACCTGCAACAAGTGACAGGACAAGAGGAAAGAGACTCAAAGAGTACCAAGGGAGGTTTGGGTTGGATATTAGGAAAAATTTCTTCCCAGAAAGGGTTCTCAGGCATTAGAACAGGCTGCCCAGGGAGGTGGTGGAGTCACCATCCCTGGAGGTACTTAGAAGATGTCTGGATGTGGTGCTGAGGGATGTGGTTTAGTGGTGGCAGCTTAGCAGTAGTGGTGGGATTGTGAGCTCTAGGCGAGTGGTTGGACTTGATGACCTCAAAGGTCTCTTCCAACCTCAACACTTCTCTGATTCTATGCCTTCAGCACATCCAACTCCTTCTGGGAGCAGGAGAGATATGGGGACATGCCCAGTGATCCATCACCAAGGGCGTGATACAGCGAGAAACACGTGGGAGGTAAATTTTGACCCCACAATCAAAATTTCATCTGAACTCCATTGATGTTTGGGTTGAGATAAAGCTGAAATGCCCAGCTGGGATCTGAGGTGCACTTCTGAACTGCTCAGGTTTCAGCCAAGCTTCAATTTCCTGGTAAATCAGCATCCCGTGCCAGGGAAAGGGAGGCATGGCGTTAACACTGTCAGGAAGGCTCCGATTTAGGGCTTGGAGAAACAATGGCAAGCAAATGAGTTCCTACAGGGTGTATGAGCTGAAGTAGCTCTGCACACCTCCTGCTCACAGTGGGTGCCTTCTATTTGATAGCAGATATGACAGCCAGCCTGCTGAGTGCTTTCATCCTTGCCCTTGGAGATAGAACTAAAGACCTGCTTTTAAGCTCCTTTATCTGGTGGCCACAGTTGTCTGTGCCATGTTCTCCCTCTTCTGAATAAATCTCTTTCCAAGGTGGTTATTCACAAAGAGGGATTCAGCCAAGCAAAGCAGCCACCTGAGGCTCTGGAAGCGTCCAACCACGGAAGGCACCAAAAGCCACTGTTCCCATCTGCAGTACCAGGGCTGCATAGCTGTACCCTCTCCCAGGAAGAAAGCTTGTCCAAGTTTTGATCAGCATTTGGAAGGAAACATCTTCCAAAGGGTTATTAACCCTGAAAGTCTTGTCAAGCCCTAGAACAGGCTGGCCAAGGAGGTGGTTGAATCCTCATCCCTGGAGGTGTTTAAAAGATGTGATGCTGAGGGCCATGGTTTAGCACCAGACATGGTACAGTTAGGTAATGACTGGACTTGATCTGAAAGATCTCTTCCCCCACCAAAATGATTCTGTGATCTTCCAGATAGAATAAATGAGAAGATCTGCATTAGTCCACACAAGCAGGTGGCACTGGGCTGGCTTCCACATCTCCATGCAACTCCATCCCTTGCATCCCTGTGTGCATGATGGGACTGTCAGGCTCCCCAGAAGCACTGGATATTACAATACAATACAATACAATACAATACAATACAATACAATACAATACAATACAATACAATACACCAGGTTGGAAGAGACCTTCAAGATCATCGCATTCAACCTATCAACCAATCCAACCCACCCAAACAACTAGATCATGTCACCAAGCACCCCATCAAGTCTCCATATTGGTGCCATCTGCCACTGGTAGGGGACAAGGATGTCTGGTTTGATGGAGAAGAGATCTTGGCCCAGCTAGGCCAAACATCAGTTTAGGTTTTGTACCATCTGCAGTGTTCACCAAGCATGAGCCTGAAGCTCTCAGTGCTGCAAAGCAGCGATAAAAGGCAGAAGGTTTAGCAGACCACAGGGGCAGCAGGGGCCACACTGGATTCAGACTCAGCCCTCCTTCTCAGTTCTGCCTCACTTTACACCCTCAAGGAGCTGAAATCTTAAGTGGGACAGTTATTGGAAAGTATTAGAGCAAAAGATGAATCCCTCAACTATATTAAGCTTTAATGACTTCTCTGATTGCTCCAACCAAACCATGAGGGCTGCTGCCACTGTAGCTGCAAGACCACTTTAAAACAATATCAATAATTTCAGCATCAGACCTGATGATTTTCATCTCCTTCAACACTTGGCCAGAGATCCAGACTCTGTGTGTCTGCAGGCTGGCTTATGGAAAATGGGATGGCACAATGCCATTGCCCAGGGAAGCATCATAGGCTGCAGCAAAAGATTGAGAGAGCTGATTCTGCCACTTTGCCCTGGTGAGACCTCACCTGGTGTGCTATGTCCAGCTCTGGAGCCCTCAATACAGGAAGGACATGGAGCTGATGGAGAGGGTCCAGAGGAAGGACATGAAAATGATCAGGGGGTTGCAACACCTATGCTACAAAGCCAGGGTGGGGGAGCTGGGGGTGTTCAGGCTGGGGAAGGGAAGGCTCCAGGCAGACCTAAGAGCAGCCTGCCAGGACACGAAGGGGGCTACAGGAAGGCTGCAGAGGGCCTGTTTGCAAAGGCCTGCAGGGACAGGACCAGGGGCAATGGCTTCAAACTAGAGAAGTGTGGATTTAGATTGGATGTTAGGAACAAGTTCTGTACCATTAGGGTAGTGGAACACTGGAACAGGTTGCCCAGTGGGTGATGAGGGCCCCACCCCCAGAGATACTCAAGGTAAGGCTTGACAGGGTTCTGGGCAGCCTGATCCAGTGGAGGTTGTCCCTGCTGACTGCAGAGGGGATTGGACTAGATGACCTTTGGAGGTGCCTCTCAACCCAGACCATTCTAGGATTCTATGATCACCACCCACATGAGGGTGAGGGATTCAAGAAAGGAAAGTCAGCACTGCGGATTGCTTCAGCAGGAGCTGGAGGACAGACCTTTTCCAGGCCTCTCTCATGTGAAAGAGTTTAGAAACTGTGGAGTCTGTTGCATGGACCTTTCCTTTGCAAAAAGCAGCAAATCACACTGGGTTTGCTTTTGCCAGATGGCTTTAGATGTTCTGTCACTAACCCAGCAGTGGCAGGTTCCCCACACTGGAGGCATTTCCAGATGGGGTAAGAAGAGATGGAATCACAGAAACACTTCACTTGGAACAGACCTTTGAGATCATTGAGTCCAATCACTGTCTAACCCTACCAAGCCTGCGGCTGAACCATGTCTCTCAGCACCCCAGCTCAGCAGCTTTTAATCACCCCCAGAGATGGGAAGGGTCTCTCTCTGTGTTCTTGACCCAGTTCTCTGTTGTGTGGAACCGAGATGGCCCATGCTGCACATCCCACTCCTTCAGAATCATAGAATCAATAAGGTTGGAAAAGACCTCAAAGATCATCAAGTCTAACATATCACCCAACACCTCCTGACAACTAAACCATGGCTCCAAGTGCCACATCCAATCCCCTCTTGAACACCTCCAGGGATGGGGACTCCACCACCCCCTCGGCAGCACATCCCAAGGGCCAATCTCTCTTGCTGGGAAGAACTTTCTCCTCCCCTCCAGCCTAAACCTCCCCTGGCACAGCTTGAGACTGTGTCCTCTTGTTCTGATGCTGGGTGCCTGCCTGGGAGAAGAGACCAACCCCCACCTGGTGACAACCTCCCTTCAGGGGGTTGGAGAGAGCAAGAAGGTCTCCCCTGAGCCTCCTCTTCTGCAGGCTAAGCAACCCCAGCTCCCTCAGCCTCTCCTCACAGGGCTGTGCTCCAGACCCCTCCCCAGCTTTCTTGCCCTTCTCTGGACACCTTCAAGTCTCTCAACATCCTTCCTAAACTGAGGGGCCCAGAAGTGGACACAGGACTCAAGGTGTGGCCTAACCAGTGGTGAGCACAGGGCACAATGACTTCCCTGCTCCTGCTGGCCACACTCTTCCTGATGCAGGCCAGGATGCCATTGGCCTTCTTGGCCACCTGGGCACACTGCAGGCTCATGTTCAGCCTACCATCAACCAGCACCCCCAGGTCCCTTTCTACCTGGCTGCTCTCCAGCCACTCCAACCCCAGCCTGTAGCACTGCCTGGGGTTGCTGTGGCCAATGTGCAGCACCTGGCACTTGGATGTGTTCAACTTCATGCCCTTGGACTCTGCCCATCTGTCCAGCCTGGCAAGATCCCTCTGCAGAGCTCTCCTACCCTCTAACAGATCAACTCCTGCCCCCAGCTTGGTGTCATCTGTGGATTTACTGCTGATGGACTCAATCCCCTCCTCCAGATCATCAATAAAGATATTGAACAGGATGGGGCCCAGCACTGATCCCTGGAGGACTTCAGCTCTGGCAACAGTGGCAGCTCTTGTTGTGGAGTCATGGATTACACCAGATCAGACCTCATGGGCCACTTCTAGTAGTTACTGACCCTTTTTTGTTCTCTTTCAGACCCCTGAGCTTGTGAGGTCAAACACAGTGACCCTGACCTCCATTTGGCATCAAAGGCAGGGACACAGCCTTTATACACTGTGGGAACTGCGGCTTCAAAAGACATAGCATCAATGGAGACAGGAAAGTGCCTCCAGCACTGAGTCATTACTAGCTGGGCAGAGGCAGGAGCTTCCTATAGGTTCCCAGAACACACCAGCAGGAGAGTTGCTCTGGCTGAAAACAGCAGAGGCCACACAGAATGGGGACTGCTGAAAACTTTTTAGCCAGCCAGTTCCTTTAAGATGGAAGGAGAACTCCTAGAGGGTACCTAGGAGGACACACCTGAGACTTCTGATGTCCCAGATCTCTGGAGATGCAGCCTAAAATAATAACCTTAAAAAGAATCATGGAACCAATAAGGTTGGAAAAGACCTCAGAGATCATCAAGTCCAACCTGTCACCCAACACCTCCTGACAACTAAACCATGGCTCCAAGTGCCACATCCAATCCCCTCTTGAACACCTCCAGGGATGGGGACTACACCACCTCCCTGGGCAGCACATTTTTACAGCTAACAACTCTCTCTGTGAAGAACTTTTTCCTCACCTCCAGCCTAAACTTCCCCTGGTGCAGCTTGAGACTGTGTCCTCCAGCTCAGGATTTCCCCCACATTGCTATTTGGGGATTCTTGGCAGTGTTATGTTAATGGTGTGCAGTGATAGGACAAGAGGTATTGGGATGGAAGTTCCATCTGAACATGAGGAGGAACTTCTTTACATCAAGGGTGGTAGAGCATTAGAACAGGCTGTCCAGAGAGGTGGTGGGGTGGTGGTGTCTCCACCTCTGGAGTCATTCAGAACACCCCTGAAAGCTGCCAAGTGCAACCTGCTCTAGGTGAACCTGCTCTGGCAGTGGGGTTGGATTAGGTGACCTCCATACATCCCTTCCATGATGAGGAAAGGCTGTTTAGCCCAGAGAGTTGGGGAACAACTGAGGAGAGCCCAGCAGAGGATACAGAGAGGCTGAGGGGCCTGGAGAATCTCTGTAAGGAGGAAAGGCTGAGCCCTGGGGCTGTTGAGCCTGGAGAAGAGCAGCCCCAGAGGGGATCTGAGCAATGCTCAGCAAGATCTGAAGGCCCTGTGGGGGGCAAGAGGATAGGGCCAGACTCTTGTCAGTGGTGCCTAGAGACAGGAACTCAGGAGGTTCCATCTAAACATGAGGAGACAATTGTGTGAAGGTGCTGGAGCCCTGGAGGAGGCTACCCAGAGAGGTTGTGGAGTCTCCTTGTCTGGAGGGATTCCAAACCCACCTGGGCAAGCTGCTGTGGGTGACCCTCCTTGGGCAGGGGAGGTTGGACTGGCTCTTGATAGGTTCCTTTCCAGCCCCCACTGTTGTGTCCCTACCACCGAGAGTTCTTTTTTTAGCTCCCTGAGCCTTTGTCTGGGGCTGCCCCAAACAATGGCAGTGGACAAGGATGTGGAACAAACAAGCAGGATTCCTTTCTGAATGTTTGCTATGGTGGGAACAAATGGGGAGAGCAGAAAGGAAATGCTGGTGGAGAATAGCCCAGGTGAGAGGAGAGGAAAACTGGCAGGGAGAGGCTTTCGCAATTGCAAGCCAACAGTCTTTGCCCTGTGGCGGAAAGGAGGGAATCTTCTCCTCCACTGGGGCTGGCAAGGGAGGCTCTTTGAAGTCTGGCAAAGAGGCAAAGCGAGGGGTTTCCTGCCTCTTCACAGAGCACACCCAAACTTGGGGCAGAAAAGAGATCTAAAGGCAGACTCCGACTCCTCCTCCAAACCAACACCAACAGAGTGTTCTCTGGAAAAGAGTAAAACTCCAGAACTGAGGTGAGCAAAGAGCAAAGCCAGGCAAGAAGAGAAAAAGCTCACAGGCTGCAGAGTTGCCTCCAACAATGCCTTGGGATCACATAAACAAGGTTATTAATAGACGGCTGCCTCTCGAGCAGCCCTCAAAGGCCGCTTCCTCCCATTCTTCTCTCCGCACCGATTCACGGCAGAGAAGCCCTGTCTTGAGAACACCTCAAACCGCTGCCTTCTGGGTTTTATCTTTCCCTCCACTGCACTTCCTGGCAAGATTGCAGGCCAGAAAAGCCGGAAAGCGCTTTGTGCCTCTGCCACTGCCAAATTCTGGCCGAGAAACGTCCCTCGGACGGAGCCCAGCAGCCCCCCACGCTCCAGCTGCAGGCCCGCGGCGGGCAGAGATGTGCCCCAAGCGGGGCTGGCTGCTTGTCACCAGGCTGGAAGCTGGAGTTACAGGTTGCTTTTCCAATCCCCTCAAGCAAGCCAACGTTCCTGCTTCACAGCCACGGGACTCACAGAGGACTTGACCTCGCTTTTCCTGAGCCTTGCAGCCCATTTCCCAGCAGACAAACCCAAAACGTTGTGTTTTTCTCAGCTCTGCCTTCACAAATCCCAGGCCTCTCTTCAGGGATTTTGCTAGGAAGAGGCAGAATTTTATGTGCCCCTGGCTTTGGTTGGGTTCTGTTTTGGTTTGGGGTTGTTGGTTTTTTTTTGAGGAACCTCTGAGAAAGTGAAACCTGTCATAGTTTCCAGCCTGCCTTCCTCCCCCTGCCTTTGTTTCTCCCCTTTCTTTATCTCTGGTGTAATTGAGATTGCAGCCATACTTTCTCCCAAACTTAATTTGCTCAGCTTCTAGAGTTACAAGAGGGCTGGGGAATCAAGTGGGAGAACTCGCACAAGCTGCAGGATTATCACACAACAGCAGCACATGCACCTACCACACAGAACACAGAGGCAGCCAAACTCTTCTCTGCTGTGCAGGAAAATCTGAAGCCATCATTAACAGTGTGGGAGCCAAAAAAGAGCAGGACAGATTTCTCCACCTCTGTGACCAAATATCAGGGGAAGCTTTGCCCTTCCACTCAGGAGGTGTTAAGGAAAAAGAAACCAGACATAAGAAGTGGGCTCATGACCTGGTAGCTTCTCCACATTCAAATCTAAGAAGTGTTCAGAAGAGAAGTGTTGCCCCAAGGATGAGAGTAGAGTAGAGTAGAGTAGAGTAGAGTAGACCAGGCCAGACCAGGTTGGAAAAGACCTTTGAGATCATCAAGTCCAACCCATCACCCAGCACCATCTGATCAACTCAACCATGGCACCAAGGACCTCATCCAGGCTAAACACCTAAACACCTCCAGGGATGGTGACTCCACCACCTCCCTGGGCAGCACATCCCAAGGGTCAATCTCTCTTGCTGGGAAGAATTTCTTCCTCAGCTCCAGCCTAAACCTCCCCTGGCACAGCTTGAGACTGTGTCCTCTTGTTCTGGGGCTGGGTGCCTGCCTGGGAGAAGAGACCAACCCCCACCTGGCGACAACCTCCCTTCAGGGGGTTGGAGAGAGCAAGAAGGTCTCCCCTGAGCCTCCTCTTCTGCAGGCTAAGCAACCCCAGCTCCCTCAGCCTCTCCTCACATCCTCACAGGGCTGTGCTCCAGACCCCTCCCCAGCTTTCTTGCCCTTCTCTGGACATGTTCCAGCATCTCAACACCTTTCTTGAATTGAGGGGTCCAGAACTGGACACAGGACTCAAGGTGTGGCCTAACCAGTGCTGGAGACTTCAGAACCAAATGAGATACACTGAGAGAAGGAGGCAGGTGCTCTCCTCTTTCCAGGCATGATCTGGGCTTTCAAGCTCTGGTGTGACAGAGAAATTGTTTGAAACTGGCATGAATCCTAACTACTGAGCATTGAAAAAAGCCTCTTCCAGCACATATGGGGAAGTCCTTTTGGTGTCTTTACTAGAGGTACCAGAGCAGGATCCTGTGCTCCAGAATCCTCTTGGCTGTATCACTTTCACCCTGCCTTAAAGACTCAGCCTTCCTTTCTCCAATCTCAGGCCTTCTTAGCTGAAGGAGCCAGCCTGAGCCCTTGGCTTTCTTCTGGACACCCTGATGCATCCCCAGTGAAGGTAGAGACATATAGGAACCACAGAATCAGATTATTTTGCTTGGAAAAGAACTTCAAGATCCTCAAGTCCAGCCATTAAAGAGAAGTCCTTTCCCCACGTGAAGTCTTAGCTCCTCCTGAAAATCCATTTGCATTATTCAACATCAATGTAGTACAGAAGAAGATCTGCTGAGCAGGGTGCCTGCTCTGACTGCCTGTGGCATCATCTAGCTCTACTTCTGCTGCTAAAAAGTGGCCAGATAGAGGAGCTGGTGTTGTGTTTGGCCACCCACCATGGCCACCAGCCGGCTATAAATGCACCATGGGCACTGTGATCCCAAGCCAACACCTTGCATGATGTTCCTGGAGCTGGAGGTGCTAGAATGCATCATGCTGAGGCAAAGCTGTGAAGGAGTCTGGGTTCAGGAGGAGCACGGCCACATTACTCCATGCTATGGGTGAGTGAAGGGAAGGAAGCTGTGCTGCATGGCACAGGCTGGAAGGCTCAAAACTCAGGACTAGCTCTTCCCTCCCTTCCCCACAGATGTTGTAGACATGCTTCAGCAGCTCTGTGGAACACTCTAAGCACAGAAGCAGATTCTTCAAGTGCAGAAGAGGAAGCCAAAAGCTGCACATTTCTGATCAGAAGACCTTTTGACCATCATAGGATTAAATGTTTGGAGTCACTCCTGCAACAATCACAGAAATCAGCAGGTGCTCAACAGCTTACAGGATGCTTGCATGGCTAACAGGACCTGTAAGGTTACTGTGAACAGAGTAAAATGGATAAAGACTTTACATCCTGGCAAGGTTGGAGAGGACCTTAAAGCTCATCTAGTTCCAACCCCCTGATATGGGCAAGGACACCTCCTGCTAGACCAGGCTGCTCAAGGCCTCATCCAACCTGCCTTTGAACACTGCCAGGCTTGGAGCCTCCACAACTTCTCTGGGCAACCTGTTCCAGTGCCTCACCACCCTCATGGGAAAGAATTTCTTCCTAATGTCTGATCTAAACCCAGCTCCTTCCAGTCTGAAGCTATCACCTGCATGCTTTAGTCAAAGGTTGTCTCCTGTTGTGTGCTGCTTGCCAGTTTGCTGCTTAGCACTTTGCACTTATAAATAATTGGCGGCTTTCGACCTTCTGCTTTGCTTCTCCACATAATCTATCAACGCCAGCAGGCTGAGCAATCCAAAACTTCTAAAGGTCAATGTGGAGCCTCCACAGCTTCTCTGGGCAACCACCCTCATGGGGAAGGATTTCTTCCTAACACCTCCTCTAAATCCAGCTTCTTCCATCCTGAAGCCACCACCCCTCGTGCTGACACTCCCTGCCTTTGTAAAAAGTCCCTCTCCAGCTCTCCTGGAGGCACCTTCGAACACTGGAAGGCTGCTCTAGGGTGTCCCCAGAGCCTTCTCTTCTCCAAGCTGAAGAGCCTCAACTCTCCCAGGCAGGGTGGAGATCTTGCAAGGGACTGAGCTTAAGGAGGAATATCCCTGAATTCTTCTTTCTCCTCTGTCATGTTCTGTGCTGATGGCAGAGGCTGGGAGGAAACAGGACACAAGCACATCAGAGCGGGGAGCTGCCTGCACACCCAGCCACGACGTCAACCTGCAGTTGAGAAGACACACAGCTAAACAAGCAGGCCAGAACCTCTCCCTGTTGACATTCAAACCTCCAAGGGCTATGTTCCAACCCCAAAGGACTGCTCTCCAGGCACCACTGACGATAAAATCAAGGAAGAGCCGATGGTGTGGGGGAGCATCCCGCAGATTGGCAGCGACTCTTCTCTCTCCACAGGCAGCCTCGTGGCGAGCAAGAGCAGTCAACACTGATGGCACTCTGCCAGCACAACGTTATCACCACCCTGCTTCTGCACAACAGCTAATTACAGCCTGCCTGAGTGCCACAGAGAGATGGCTGCTCCATCAGGAAACATATGCTGCCATATGGAGGAGACATCCTTCACGGGGACCTCTTCTCTGCGTGTAGAAGGCCTCCCAGCCCCATCCTCTCGTTGTTTATAAAGCATGTTCCCCAGAAGGTAAAGCAGGAAAAGGGAAAAAGCAGGGGGTGGGGAGGGGAGGAAAACCATAATGGCAAAACACATGTCCAGCAAGGCCACCAGCAGCAAGTGGGAAGGAAGGTTGTTATCCCTGCTCTGTGGGTGGGATAACAAAGCTGCATGTTGCGGAGCTCCTCTTCCCTAAACAGGATCTCTGCTTTCCAGCTGAGAGACCCCGCTCAGAAAATCGGACCCTCGCTCAGGGCTTAGACGGCAATCAGAAATGCAACCAGGCTCAGTGCTCAAATGCAGTTGTGCCAAACAAAACATCTTGATTTCCAGCAAGCAGCTTGGGCACCAGCCAAGAAATCTTAATTGGAAATCATCAGCCTCGTGCTACCCAAAAGCCCATTCCCATTTTTACCCTCAAGCAGCGGTACCTGATCTACAAGTGGGCCTGGGTTTTTTTTTTGTGAGCTGAAGGGTCTCTTTCTTCTCCTCTCCTCCAGGTAGGGAGGAGTGAAGGGAAGCTATTGTTAGCTGGCTGCACACTCTTGGTAACCTCCCAGTCGGAGGGCTGGTGTAACTATCAGCCGCCAGCAGGGACTTCCGAGCAGTGGCAAACCAGTGTTAAGTGTGGAAGGACGCACCCTGAGGAGAAGGATACAACCAGTTTCATTACACACATGAAATGCAGTTTGAGAGCCTTTTCATAACACTCTTCTCTTGTGGTTTACATCTGCTTCAGCTCCATTAGTCAGGATGAAATGGGAATGTAAGCTTAGAACTCTCTCCAAGTTCATAGAATCACAGAATCAACAATGTTGGAAAAGACCTCAGAGATCATCAAGTCCAACCTGTCACCCAACACCTCCTGACTAACTAAACCGTGTCTCCAAGTGCCATGTCCAACCCTTTTTGAACACCTCCAGGGATGGTAACTCCACCACCTCCCTGGGCAGCACATTCTAATGCCCAATTGCTCTTGCTGGGAAGAACTTTCTCCTCACCTCCAGCCTAAACCTCCCCTGGCACAGCCTGAGACACGGAATCACAGAAGGGTCTGGGTTGGAAGGGACCTCCAAAGGTCATCTAATCCAACCCCTCTGCAGTAAGCAGGGGAATCCTCAATTAGATCAGGTTGCTCACCTGTCAAGCCTCACCTTGAATATCTCCAGGGATGGGACCTCAACTGCCTCCCTGGGCAACCTAACCTGGAAGTCAGTGGTTACCAGTAAGAAGCACTTACATTAGCCAGTGACAGAAGCTGTGCTGGTGGGATGTCAGCAGGGGCTACATGCTCAGTCCTTCAGAGCCTTCCTCATCTCCTAAGCCGTGCAGCAGGTTGCCCAGGGAGGCTGTGGATTCTTCATCCCTGGAGGTGTTCAAAGCCAGGTTGGATGGGGTCTTGATCAGCCTGGTCTAGAGAAAGCATCCCTGCTCATGGGAGGGGGTTGGAACAAGATGACCTTGAAGGTCCCTTCCAACCTCAGCCATTCTAGGATTCTATTCAAAGTCTTGCCCTGGACCCATCACAAAAGGGTGATCAAGTTCTGCTGGAGGTAGTGGGGAGAACTGGGCAGGAGATGGAAATGTGATATGGATGGAAAGTGTGACGAGCAACTTCAGACCTCAGCCAAGGGGATGAGGCAAGGCTGTTTCTGAATACCATTGTCAAGACCTCCCCAGGAGAAGTGTCCCTGGAGAGCCTTCAAAGAAAAGGGGCCCTTGCTCTAGAGATGCTTGTTATGGATAAAAGCTCCTGTGGTTGTCACAGGTTCATACCACCACTTCCCCCTGAAAGCTCCCTTACAGGCATCAGAAATGAAGCAGCTTAAGTACTTGTGGTGGCGTTGGATTGATTTGCTTTCCTGGGAGGTTTGTAAAGGGTCTAGAGCCCGAGGCTTCTGAGGACCAGCTGAAAGAACTGGGGTTGTTTCATCTGGAGAAAAGGAAGCTGAGGCAGAGACCTTCATCCTCTTTAGTACTACCTGAAAGGAGGTTGGAGCCACGTGGGGGTTGGTCTCTTCTCCCAAGGAACAAGTGACAGGATGAGAGGAAACAGCCTCAAGTAGCACCAGGGGAGGTTTAGGTTGGACATGAGGAACAATTTCTTCCCCAAAAGGGTTGTCAAGACCTGGAACAACTTGCCCAGGGCAGTGGTGGAGTCCTTATCCATGGAGGGATTGAAAAGCCATGTAGGTGTGGTGATGAACCACGGTTTAGTGGTGACCTGGCAGAGCTGGGCTAATGGTTGCACTTGATGATCTTCAAGGTCTTTTCCAAGCTAAACCATTCAAAGTACAGTCGAAGCTCGTCCCATGGCTAGAGTTTTAATCAAGGCTTTGGACTTCTCTGCCTCTCTCCCTGGTGTCAGAACAGTTCTCTAGGGCCATCTGCTTCCCTGTAGTCTTCTGATGCCATCATTTTGCGGTTAAAATTAAGCATGAACTGGTTCTAAAGGCGTTATAACTGAACCTGATGTGTGTCCTGTAACACAAACCCTGCACGGTTCTGATCCTTTTGGATCCTCTAAGCTGGCAGAGCTGATGAAGAAAGCTGGGTCAGGACGGGAAGGTCTTGCAGAGCTGCCACTTCCTCACTATAGGACTAAGTTATCTCCTGCCCTATCTCAGCCCTGTATCTCTGCTAGTGGGGACACTAATCCTCACCTAACAGGGGTCTTGTGAGACTTGATACCTGCAGAAACAATCGAAGTGCTGAAATGGAGGCAGACAGCAAAGCGCTGCTCTGCGCTGGGCTCTTGACGGAAGGGACTGAGGTGTTGCAGTCATTGGTCTCCAGCACAACCTACCTTTTGGTCATGGATGGATGCACTGCTGAAAGCAGAGCTGTCTGAGAGAGCAGGCTTCCAGGGGGAAAAGGCCACGTTAAGGGGATCAAACTATTTCATGGAAACATGGAATGGAATGGAATGGAATGGAATGGAATGGAATGGAATGGAATGGAATGGAATGGAATGGAATGGAATAGAATAGAATAGAATAGAATAGACCAGGTTGGAAAAGACCTCTGAGGTCACTGAGTCCTACTTGCTTAACTGCATTTTTCTGGCAGAACCCTACCCATTTCTTCACAGGTTCTCCTGTGTACCTGTTCAAGGAGCAGAGCCAAGAGCCTGGCAAACCTACCTCCAGCTGGGATACTAAAATTTTTCCTGGCAGGAAGCCTGGGAGCCCAGGAGCCCTGTTTGAGCCAGGGCAAGCAGGGCTGCTGGGATCCCAGCTGTGCGGCAGCAAGCCTGGAAGGAAAGTGACGGCAACATGGAGCCATGCGGACACGACTGCTGCAGCTACAAGCCTCAGAGAGCAGGATTTGGATGACATTTTCCAGACTGAACCACCAGAATTTACAGCTTTTGGTCTCGTGGAAGACAGTCTTGATGTCAGACTTCTGCCAGGGTGGGGTTCTGGGCTGCAGGCAGACCCGTAACCAAGCCTACTCCATCATTGCCCTCTTCATAGCTGGAGGTGAGGGAGAAAACCAGAACAGTGAAGCAGAGGATGGTGGTGGTAATAGCAGCCCATCTGGGCTTTGCTCAGGGACAGGTGGTGAGGAGGACCGTGTTGACCTTTGGAAGTTTTGGATTGCTCAGCCTGCTGGTGTTGATAGATTATGTGGAGAAGCAAAGCAGAAGGTCGAAAGCCACCAATTCTTTATAAGTGCAAAGTGCTAAGCAGCAAACTGGCAAGCAGCACACAACAGGAGACAACAAAGGCATGCAGTGACAGGATGAGGGGTGATGGCTTCAGGCTGGAAGGAGCTGGGTTTAAATCAGACATTAGGAAGAAATTCTTCCCCATGAGGGTGGTGAGGCACTAGAACAGGTTGCCCAGAGAAGCTGTGGAGGCTTCTGGCAGTGTTCAAAGCCAGGTTGGAGAGGGGCTTGAGCAGCCTGGTCTAGCAGGAGGGGTCCCTGCCTATGGCAGGAGGTCTGAACTAGATGATTTTTAAGGTTCTTTCCAACTCAAACCATTCTACAACTCTGTGAATAGAACAGAGCCACACTCCCTTCCGAGCTCCCTAGGGAGTCAGGAACAGGGTTTCTGCCGGTGCAATAGTATGTCCAGGTAGACCACTGCAGTTCCTATGTCTCTACATTGAGTCTTTCTTCCTTTCCATGGCTTTGGTAGAGCCTGTATCAGCTCCTCAGCTGCTAGACCCACCAAATGGACATGCCCCTTTCTCCCTGCAAGTTCCCCCAGCTGCTCCCACAAGTATTCAATCTGCATAAGGGATGGATGGAGAAAAGACAGCGGGACAACAGGGAGGAGCTCATCAAGAGCAACCACCAAGCTCTGCAGATAAAAAATGCAACCCAATAAATAACCAGAAAGGCCACACTTCCTGCTGTGTGTCTGATCCTGGTTCTCAAGCTCTGACCTTTGCAGCCTCCTGCTGTTTTTTAAAGAAAAAGGAATAAATAAACCCCCAAATGAACAAGCAATAAACCATCAAAAACCCACCCAACCAAAACAACCCCCAAAGCAACCCCAAATCCCAGCCTTTTTCTAGTTTTCTTCTTCCAGAGGGCAAACTTTCTACTGACAGTTTCATTGTGGGAGGTGGTTGAGGCCCTGTCCCTGGAGGTGTTTAAGCCCAGGCTGGATGAGGCTCTGGCCAGCCTGATCTAGTGCAGGGTGTCCCTGCCCATGGCAGGGGGTTTGGAACTAGATGATCCTTGTGGTCCCTTCCAACCCTGACTGATTCTATGATACTATGATTGTGTGACCCCTTAAAAATGCACCTCTCCTCCTGCCAAGAGCCCCAAAGCTCCTCCTGGGGTTGCTTAGCCTGGAGAGGAGGAGACTCAGGGGTGACCTTATTGCTCTCTACAACTACCCTAAGGGAAGTTGTAGACAGGCAGAGGTTGGTCTCTTCTCCCAGGCAACCAGCACCAGAACAAGAGGACACAGTCTCAAGCTGTGCCAGGGGAGGTTTAGGCTGGAGGTTAGGAGGAAGTTCTACACAGAGAGAGTGATTGCCCATTGGAATGTGCTGCCCAGGGAGGTGGTGGAGTTGCCATCACTGGAGGTGTTCAGGAGCAGACTTGATGGGGTGCTTGGTGCCATGGTTTAGTTGATTAGGTGGTGTTGGATGATAGGTTGGACATGATGATCTTGAAGGTCTCTTCCAACCTGGTTTATTCTATTCTCTTCTCTGCATAGAGTTGGAAGATGCAATGCCAAAAGAACCTTCCTGTTATTAGATGTTTTAATCACCCAGAGCAATGCTTCCAGGACAAGATGTAAGCACTCCCACACCTTCCTTCCCTGCTTTCCTCTCCAATGCACAGTTAGCACTCAAAATACAGGTGGTGACTTTGACTGCACATGTGGGGTGGAGGAGAAAAGGGAAGAGTAAGAAAGTGTCTCTCTTGAGTCCAGGTCTGGGGGCTAAGCTACAGCAGTTGCTCTGTCAAGCCCTTAACCCCTTGTCAGCAGAGCAGGGGCATCAGGAAAAGGAGAGGAGAAATCCTGGGTTGAAATGAAAGCAGGTGAAATGGAAACAGGTGTAATGAAACAGCAACATTAGGAAGAAATTCTTTCCAGGGAGGATGGGGAGACAGGGGAACAGGTGGCCAGGGAGGTTGTGGATTTCTCCTCCTTAGAGGTGTTCGAGGCCAGGTTGGATGAGGCCTTGAGCAACCCAGGCTAGTAGGAGGTGTCCTTGCCCATGGCAGGTGGGGTTGGAACTGGATGATCTTTAAGGTCATAGTATCATAGTATCAGTCAGGGTTGGAAGGGACCACAAGGATCAGCTAGTTCCAACCACCCTGCCATGGGCAGGGACACCCCACACTACATCAGGCTGCCCACAGCCTCATCCAGCCTGGGCTTAAACACCTCCAGGGACGGGGCCTCAACCACCTCCCTGGACAACCCACTCCAGGCCTTCACCACTCTCATGGGGAAGAACTTCTTCCTCACATCTGGCCTGAATCTCCCCACCTCCAGCTTCATTCCATTCCCCCTAGTCCTATCACTGCCTGAGAGCCTGAGAAGTCCCTCCCCAGCCTTCTTGTAGCCCCCTTCAGATCCTGGAAGGCCACAATGAGGTCACCTGGGAGCCTTCTCTTCTCAGACTGAACAGCCCCAACTCCTTCAGTCTGTCCTCACAGGAGAGGTGCTCCAGCTCTCTGCTCATCCTCTTGGCCTTTCTCTGGACACCTTCCAGCATGTCCACATCCCTCCTGATGTCCCTTCCAACCCAACCCATCCTATGATTCTCTGATCTTTCAAAGAGAGCTGAAAAGGTATCTCAGTGTTTGAGGCAGCAGATGAGGAACAGCTCAGTCTCAAAGCTCACCTTTGATGGAGCTTAGCTCATCCCGAGCCACACTTCTTGCTGAGCAAAAAGCAGAATGTCTTGTTAATAATGAATAGCCCAGTGTCTCCTGTACTTAACACTGGAGCTTTGAGCAGATCCACAGGACTTCATAAATTATCTATCACAGCTGATTCAGGGCCCACTGGGAGGGTTCTTGCAGCCAGCATCTCACTGGCCTGTAATGGAATCGTGCCATTAATGCAATTTCAATTAGCCATCCATTAGGTGCATGGCTGTCTAAGCAAGCAGCCTGCAGCAAGCCTCCTCTGGGGGCTCCTGCCCCTTGGCAAAAGGTAAGTGGGAGACATTCCACAGGGCCCACCACGGTGCCAAAAACGGTGCCCAACAGATAGCCAAAGCACCATGCTGGAGTGGGAGGGGGAATGTGTCTGCCAGGACAATGAAGTGATCTTCACCTGCGGGTCGCTTATCCCAGGCTCCCACCTTTACTGGTTATGAGGTGAAGAACTCTCCCATGCTTCATCCATCAGCCAAACCCAAATGAACCACCACCAACCCTATCAGCTTCTGAGGCTGCACTCCTGGCCTCTGAGAGGAAACCTCTTGGAAACTGCCATGAAACAAACAGTATCACACAGTATCACAGTATTACCAAGGTTGGAAGAGACCTCGAAGATCGAGTCCAACCTGGCACCACAAACCTCACGACTAGACCATGGCACCAAGTGCCACATCCAGTCCCCTCTTGAACACCTCCAGGGATGGCAACTCAACCACCTCCCTGGGCAGCCCATTCCAATGGCGAATCACTCTCTCGGTGAAGAACTTTCTCCTCACCTCCAGCCTAAACCTCCCCTGTTGCAGCTTGAGACTGTGTCCCCTTGTTCTGGTGCTGGTTGCTAGAGAGAAGAGGCCAACCCCTTCCTGGCTACAACCACCTTTCAGGCAGTTGTAGAGAGCAATGAGGTCACCCCTGAGCCTCCTCTTCTCCAGGCTAAACAACCCCAGCTCCCTCAGCCTCTCCTCACAGGGCTGTGCTCAAGGCCTCTCACCAGCCTTGTTGCCCTTCTCTGGACACCTTCAAGTGTCTCTATGTCCTTCTTAAACTGAGGGGCCCAGAACTGGACACAGGACTCAAGGTGTGGCCTAACCAAGGCAGAGTACAGGGGCACAATGACCTCCCTGCTCCTGCTGGCCACACTGCTCCTAATGCAGGCCAGGATGCGGTTGGCCTTCTTGGCCACCTGGGCACACTGCTGGCTCATGTTCAGGCGGCTGTCGATCAGCACCCCCAGGTCCCTCTCTGGTTGGCAGCTCTCAGCCACTCTGACCCCAGCCTGTAGCTCTGCATGGGGTTGCTGTGGCCAAAGTGCAGCCCCTGGCACTTGGACTTGTTGAATGCCATCCTGTTGGCCTCTGCCCATCTGTCCAGCCGGTCAAGTTCCCTCTGCAGAGCCCTTCCACCCTCTAACTGACCAACATCTGCTCCCAGCTTGGTGTCATCTGCAAATTTGCTGATGACTGTCTCAGTGCCCTCATCCAGATCGTCAATGAAGACATTGAAGAGGATGGGGCCCAGCACTGATCCCTGGGGGATGCCACTGGGGACTGGCCTCCAGCTGGATGTGGCACCATTCACCACCACTCTCTGGGCACGGCCCTCCAGCCAGTTCCCAACCCAGTGCAGAGTGTTGCTGTCCAAGCCACGAGCTGACAGCTTAGACAGCAGTTTGCTGTGGAGGACAGTGTCAAAGGCCTTGCTGAAGTCCATGTGGTCCCTCGCAAACATTCAGTGGTCCCTCAGAACCAGTTGAGCTCCTGGAAACAGCTGGTCACCATCTGCTTGGAATAAGAGTTGAGACTCACCAGGAGTAGGAGCCTGTGGTGGAGTATGATAATGGGATCAGAGAATCAGTAAGGTTGGAAAAGACCTCAGAGATCATCAAGTCCAACCTGTCACCCAACACCTCATGACTACTAAACCATGGCACCAAGTGCCACATCCAATCCCCTCTTGAACACCTCCAGGGATGGGGACTCCACCACCTCCCTGGGCAGCACATCCCAAGGGCCAATCTCTCTAGGAAGAACTTTCTCCTCACCCTTCTTGGCCACCTGGGCACACTGCTGGCTCATGTTCAGCTGCTGTCAACCAGTACCCCCACATCCCTTTCTGCCTGGCTGCTCTCAGCCACTCTGACCCCAGCCTGTAGCACTGCCTGGGGTTGTTGTGGCCAATGTGCAGAACCTGGCACTTGGATGTGTTCAATCTCATGACCTGGGACTCTACCCATCTGTCCAGCTCTGCAGAGCTCTCTAACCCTCTAGCAGATCAACTCCTGCCCCCAGCTTGGTGTCAGCTGCAAATTCACCGCTGATGGACTCCATCCCCTCCTCCAGATCATCAACAACGATATTGAACAGGATGGGGCCCAGCACTGATCCTTGGGGCACACCACTGGTGCCTGGCTGCCAGCTGGATGTGGCACCATTCACCATCACTCCCTGGGCTCAGCCTCCAGCCAGTTCCAAACCCAGCTCAGAGTTCTCCTGTCCAAGCCAAGGGCTGACAGCTTGGCCAGGAGTTTGCTGTGGGGACAGTGTCCAAGGCCTTGCTGAAGTCCAGGCAGACTCCATCCACAGCCTGCCCCACATCCCCCAGGCAGTCACCTGGGCATAGGAGAAGATCACGTTGGCTATGCAGGACCTGCCCAAATGTTGCCAGCTCTCCAGCCAAACCAAAGCTGTGGTGCATGACAAGCCACGTCCTTGCTTCCTGGAGCACAGGGGGATCAAGATCCCATTTAAATCTACATCAGGACAAGCTTTTCCAGTCTCCTGCTCTGCTCAGCGTTATACACCCAGCCTGACCTGCAAAGACCCTGTCTGTGAGCGTGCTGCTAGTGCAGGGGAAGGAGGAAAGCAGGACCCAGCAGCTCGAGCGCTCCCCGCACGCCTGCCGAGGAGACAGCTAATTAGCGTCAGTTACGGCTGATGCTTTTCTGAGGGGGCTCCGAGGGAAAGGTTTGCTCTTTTATTTCGTGCAGGGCCTATCACGAAATGTCAGACACTAATAACTACCAACCACTGCCAAGCTGAGCTGGGTGAGGGAGAGTGAGCTGCAGATCAGAACCTCCCCATCCCCTCTGCTGCCCTGCCTCCTGCTGACCGCCCTCCTCCGTGAGAAAATACCAATCAGGCTCAACTCAGGGAGTGATCAAACTCTTCTGAAAGCATCATCACCCTCCATCAGGGCAGGAGTTTTCCTCAATGATTCAATCAAAAGCCCCTCTGCTCTCTTCCTTGGTGGGCCTGGATCTGCCAGCCCAACTCTTCTATGATTCTTTCTCCTTCCATGGCTCTGGGCTGCATTCAGAGGAGTGTATCCAGCAGATCCACAGAGCTTCTCCTCCCCTCTACTCTGCCCTGCTGAGACCTCACCTGGAATATTGCATCCAGTTCTGGGCTCCCCAGTTCAGGAGGGACAGGGATCTGCTGAAGAGAGTCCAAGGGAGGCTACAAGGATGCTGAAGGGACTGCAGCACTGCCTGGGGAGGAGAGGCTGAGAGCCCTGGGGCTGTTCAGTCTGGAGACATTCCAGAAAGCCACAGAAAAGAGTACTTCAATCTGCAGGTGAGAGCAGAGGAGGGCAAGGAAGCTGGGAAGGGCCTGGAGAGCAAGTCTGACGCAGTGAGTCTGAAGGAGCTGGGGATGGTTAGTGTGAAACAGGGGAGGCTGAGGGGAGACCTCATGGCTGTCTACAACTACTTGGAAGGACATTGTGGAGAGGATGCTGCTGGTCTCTTCTCACAGGTAATTAGTGACAGAACAAGAGGGAACAGACTCAGGCTGCAACTGGGTAGCTTTAGACTGGACAGTAGGGAAAAAATTCAGGGAAAGAGTGGTCAGGGATTGGAAAGTGCCTCCCAGGGAGGTGGTGGAGTCCCCAACCTTGGCTGTGTTTCAAGGTGGTTTGGATGTGGTGCTTGGGGCTATGGTTCAGGAGTGACCCTTGTAGAGCAGGGTTCCAGGTTGGACTTGGTGATCCTGAGGCTCTTTTCCAACCTGAATGTTTCTATGAAGCTGTGATCTCATTTCTGCATGTAGCAAATGCAAGTCAGATGCTTGCTCTCGGTTCCATTTCACTGACCACTTAAAACCAGTGATGGACACATCACATTTGTTCACTGCCCTCAGGAAGGATACTTGATGTTGCTACCTCTTACACTTTTTTTTGGCAAGTCAGCAACCAGAGCAGACCTTCAGGGGAAGTTTAGGCTGGAGGTGAGGAGAAAGTTCTTCACAGAGAGTGTTGTTGGCCCTTGGGATGTGCTGCCCGGGGAGGTGGTGGAGTCACCGTCCCTAGAGGTGTTCAAGAGGGGATTAGATGTGGCACTTGGAGCCAGGGTTTAGAGGTGTTGGGTGATGATCTCTGAGGTCTTTTCCAACCTTATTGATTCTATGATTCCCCAAGCATCTCCTCAGTCACGGGGAAAAAAAGCAAGGCTCCTTCCAGCTTGGCTGAAGGTGCTCCAGGCAGAGTCTTGCCTCTGCTGATCATCTAGAGGCTGGCTCCCCAAAGCAGAACAGCCTGGACAGGTGGAGTGGCTACTGCTGAAGGCATCAAGACCAACATAATGCTACCACAGCAGCTGACCCCTGTAATGATCATGGCCTTCACAGGGGGCAGAGCATTAGTGAGGTCATAGAAAGCAACTTCCTGATTTCCCATGGCTCTAGGGATGGTGGTGTATGGTGCTGAGATGCAGGATGTCACCTGATGGATAATGCCATCCCTTCCTTACACCTCTACAAGGTGAAATACATTTGTGACGGTGGTCAGAAACTACAAAACACATGTGGTTTATCCCAGATAAATAGCTGGTGATGTCTTAGAGAAACAGATGTCTCCAAAAACTACTTATTTAATGCTTCTCATGGTTTTCTTTGAACCTTGCTAATTGCTGCTCCTTGACTGGCTTGGCAGTGCTGGGTTAATGGTTGGACTTGATCATCTGGAGCACCTTCACTATGGGGCCAGGCTGGGAGAGTTGGGGCTGTTCAGCCTGGAGAAGAGAGGGCTCCAGGGAGACCTTAGAACTGCATTTCAGTATCTGAAGGGGATCTGCAGGAAGGCTGTTTAGAAGGGTCTGTGGTGATAGGACAAGGCACAATGGTTAGAAAATGGATCAGGGGAGATTCAAGTGGGACATCAGGAGGAAGTTCGGCACAATAAGAATGATGACATACTGGAACAGGTTGCCCAGGGATGAGGTTGAGGCCCCATCTCTGGAGACAATATCACAGTATCACTAAGATTGGAAGAGACCTTGAAGATCATCAAGTCCAACCCGTCACCACAGACCCCATGACTAGACCACGGCACCAAGTGCCACGTCCAGTCCCCTCTTGAACACCTCCAGGGACGGCAACTCCACCACCTCCCTGGGCAGCACATTCCAATAGCCAATGGCTTTCTCGGTGAAGAACTTTCTCCTCACCTCCAGCCTAAACCTCCCCTGGCACAGCTTGAGACTGCGTCCCCTTGTTTTGGTGCTGGTTGCTAGAGAGAAGAGGCCAACCCCTTCCTGGCTACAACCACCCTTCAGGCAGTTGTAGAGAGCAATGAGGTCACCCCTGAGCCTCCTCTTCTCCAGGCTAAGCAACCCCAGCTCCCTCAGCCTCTCCTCACAGGGCTGTGCTCAAGGCCTCTCCCCAGCCTTGTTGCCCTTCTCTGGACACCTTCAAGTGTCTCAATGTCCTTCTTAAACTGAGGGGCCCAGAACTGGACACAGGACTCAAGGTGTGGCCTAACCAAGGCAGAGTACAGGGGCACAATGACCTCCCTGCTCCTGCTGGCCACACTCTTCCTGATGCAGGCCAGGATGCCGTTGGCCTTCTTGGCCACCTTGGGCACACTGCTGGCTCATGTTCAGGCGGCTGTTGATCAGCACCCCCAGGTCCCTCTCTGGTTGGCAGCTCTCAGCCACTCCAACCCCAGCCTGTAGCTCTGCATGGGGTTGCTGTGGCCAAAGTGCAGCACCTGGCACTTGGACTTGTTGAATGCCATCCTGTTGGCCTCTGCCCATCTGTCCAGCCGGTCGAGGTCCCTCTGCAGATCCCTTCCACCCTCTAACTGACCAACATCTGCTCCCAGCTTGGTGTCATCTGCAAATTTGCTGATGACTGTCTCAATCCCCTCCTCCAGATCGTCAATGAAGACATTGAAGAGGATGGGGCCCAGCACTGATCCCTGGGGGGACGCCATTCAAGATCAGACCTGATGTGGCCCTGGGCAGCCTGATCTAATGGGAGATCTCCGAGTGTCCCTTCCAACCCAATGCAATCTGTGAATCTTAAACGTCTTTTCCAACCAAAATGATTCTATGGTCCTCTTAGCATACAAAAGATGACTCAGAGCAGACAGCTCAGTGCTTTACTATAGAACCATAGGCTTGGAAAAGACCTCAAGGATCATCTAGCTCCAAACCCCCTGCCACAGGCAGGGACACCTCATACTGTGGGCTTTGTCTAACTGTAGATCAGATGCACATCGACCACCTCCAGGGCTGTGAATTTTCCTGCTTGGACACACAAAGGGATAGAAACCCCTTGAATGCTGCAACTCCTCCACTGCCAGCAGCCCTGAAACTCCTTTCCAGTGCTCTGAGAGGAATCTGGAGGGGTGGTTCTTGAATGCAATCATCTCTCAGTAACCCCTCCCTGCCCATGTGCTGCTCCTCTGGCAGTGCATCCTGCTGGCCCTTAAGGGCTAATTCGAGTGTGAGGCTCCAGATTTAATTAGCAGGCTCCTCGTTTTAGCACTACCAAAGGATTCCAATAATTGGGAAAAGGTAGGCAAGCTGTGCACCCTGGAGGCTTGACAAGCAGCTAGGGGGTGAGGGGGACACAGCCCAGGTGGGGTGGAAAATTCCACCAGTTCTCAACCTCCCTGCCCTTAAACCTCAGCGACTTTGCAGGCTGTTAATTTGATCTGCAGCCCTGCCCCCAGCTCACCACAAGGCTCCAGAAGGGCTGAGGTTATCACCTCATTTCCCAAACTGCTGGTGGAGGGAAACAGCTGGAACTGTCCAGCTGTTCCCCCCCCTCAAATAAAGGAAATGAGTGAAGAGGAAGTCCTGTGAGGAGGGGAGGTTCTGGCAGCGCTGCAGAGAAGGTTCCTCTGAAGGAAATGGTCACAACAATCCCCCCAGCAATGCTACAGGCTTAGGGTAGAACAGAACAGAACAGAATAAACCAGGTTGGAAAAGACCTTTGAGATCATCAAGTCCAACCTCAGGGCAATCAGGAGGACATAATCTCCTCAGGGCAATCAGGAGGACATATTCTAAGCTCACGACCCTAGACTTTAGGCGTGCAGACTTGGATCACTGCAGGGATCTGCTAGCCAAAGTGTCGTGGGACGAAGTCCTGGAGGAAGAGGGACCCAGGACAGCTGCTCAGTATTCAAGGACCACCTCCTCTGTGTCCAGGAGCTATGTATACCAACAAGGAGAAAAGCAGGAAAGAATGCTAGGAGGCCTGCCTGGATGAACAAGGAGCTACTGGACACACTATCACTTAAAAAGAAACTCTACAGGAAGTGGAGGGAAGGACAGATAGAACAGGGGGAGATAAGGAAGCTGCCCGAGCAGCAAGAGGCCTGGTTAGGAAAGCCAAAGCAGAGTTGGAATTGACTCTAGCCAGGGAGGTTAAAGGGAGCACTAAGAATTTCTACAGGTATGTTAATGGCAAGAAGAAGCCCAGGGAAGGTGTGGGCCCCCTCAGAAAGGAAAGTGGTGACATGGCCACAAGTGATGTGGAAAAGGCTGAGGTACTCAATAACTTCTTTACCTCAGTCTTCACTGCAAGGGCCTCCAGCCACACTCCTGGTGTCATGGCAGACGATGCCAGGGATGGGGAGGAAGAACTGCCCATCGTAAGTGAAGATCAGGTTGGTGATCACCTGAAGAGCCTGAAAGTGTTCAAGTCCATGGGACCCGACGGGATACACCCACGGGTGCTGAGAGAACTGGCAGATGAGGTTGCTAAACCCCTCTCTATTCTATTCCAAAAGTCATGGCAGACTGGGGCAGTCCCCACAGACTGGAAAAGGGGAAACATTACTCCCAGCTGCAAAAAGGGTAAGAAGGAGGAAGCAGGGAACTCCAGGCCAGTCAGTCTCACCTCTGTGCCCGGAAAGATCATGGAGCAGATCCTTCTGGAGGCACTAATAGCTCAGAAGAAGAGTGAAGAGGTGATCTGGAACAGTCAGCATGGCTGTGCCAAGGGCAAATCCTGCCTGACAAACCTGGTGGCCTTCTATGAGCAGGTGACAGCATTAATAGATGAGGGGCGAGCAACTGATGTCGTTTCCCTGGCCCTGAGCAAAGCCTTCGGCACTGTCCCGCACCACCTCCTGGTCTCCAAGCTGGTGACACATGGGTCAGATGGGTGACCACGAGATGGATACAGAACTGGCTTGATGGCTGCACCCAGAGAGTGGCTGTCAATGGGTCCATGTCCCAGTGGAGGCCAGGGACAAGCAGAGTCCCTCAGGGATCAGTCCTGGGACCTGTCTTGTTCAACATCTTTGTGGGTGCCATGGACAGTGGCAGTGAGTGCACCCTCAGCAAGTTTGCTGATGACACCAAGCTGTGTGGTGCAGCAGACAGGCTGGAGGGAAGGGATCCATCCAGAGGGACCTGGACAGGCTGCAGAGGTGGGCACAAGCCAACCTCATGAGCTTCAACAAGACCAAGGGCAGGGTCCTGCATCTGGGTGGAGGCAACCCCAGGCACAAATCCAGGCTGGGCAGGGACTGGCTGGAGAGCAGCCCTGAGGAGAGAGACTTGGGGGTGCTGGGGGAGGAGAAGCTCAACAGGAGCTCTCAGTGTGCACTTGCAGCCTGGAAAGCCAATCAGAGCCTGGGCTGCAGCAGGAGAAGTGTGGCCAGCAGGGCAAGGGAGGGGATTCTCCCCCTCTGCTCAGCCCTGATGAGACCCCACCTGGAGTACTGCCTCCAGTTCTGGAGCCCCTATTACAGGAGGGATGTGGACGTGCTGGAAGGTGTTCAGGGAAGGGCCACGAGGAGGAGCAGAGGGCTGGAGCACCTCTCCTATGAGGACAGACTGAAGGAGTTGGGGCTGTTCAGTCTGGAGAAGAGAAGGCTCCCAGGTGACCTCATTGTGGCCTTCCAGGATCTGAAGGGGGCTCCAAGAAGGCTGGGGAGGGACTTCTCAGGCTCTCAGGTAGTGATAGGACTAGGGGGAATGGAATGAAGCTGGAGGTGGGGAGATTCAGGCTGGAGGTGAGGAGGAAATTCTTCCCCATGAGAGTGGTGAAGGCCTGGGATGGGTTGTCCAGGGAGGTGGTTGAGGCCCCGCCCCTGGAGGTGTTTAAGCCCAGGCTGGCTGAGGCTGTGGGCAGGCTGATGTAGTGTGGGGTGTCCCTGCCCATGGCAGGGGGTTGGAACTAGCTGATCCTTGTGGTCCCTTCCAACCCTGACTGATACTATGATACTATCATCCAACACCATCTGGTCAACTAAACCATGGCACCAAGTGCCTCAGCCAGGCTCTTCCTAAACACCTCCAGGGATGGGGACTCCACCACCTCCCTGGGCAGCACATCCCAATGGCCAATCTCTCTTGCTGGGAAGAATTTCTTCCCAACATCCAGCCTGAACCTCCCCTGGCACAGCTTGAGACTGTGTCCTCTTGTTCTGGGGCTGGGTGCCTGCGTGGGAGAAGAGACCAACCCCCTCCTGGCTACAACCTGCCTTCAGGGAGTTGTAGAGAGCAAGAAGGTCTCCCCTGAGCCTCCTCTTCTCCAGGCTAAGCAACCCCAGCTCCCTCAGCCTCTCCTCACAGGGCTGTGCTCCAGACCCCTCCCCAGCTTTCTTGCCCTTCTCTGGACACCTTCCAGCAGCTTAACAACTTTCCTAAACTGAGTGGCTGGAAAGTGCCCTGTGAAAAAGGATTTGAGGGTGTTGGTCAAACGCTGGCTGAAGATGAGCCAGCAGTGTGCCCAGGTGGCCAAGGAGGACCCCACCGTCCTGGCCCAGATGAGCAGTGGTGTGGCCAGCAGGGTCAGGGAAGTGATTGTCCCTCTGTCCTCAGCACAGAGGAACCCACAGCTCTGTTTTGGGGCTCTCACTCTGAGAGGGACATTGAGGTGCTGGAGCAGGTCCAGAGAAGGGCAGGGAAGCTGGGGAAAGGTCTGGAGAACAGGGCTGGTGAGGAGCAGCTGAGGGATCCGGGGTTGTTTAGTCTGGAGAAGAGGAGGCTGAGGGGAGACCTCATTGCTCTCTACAGCTCCCTGCAAGGAGGCTGGAGCCAGGTGAGGGTTGGTCTCTTCCCCCAGGGAAGTAGTGACAGAACAAGAGGAAACAGTCTTAATACAATACAATACAATACACCAGGTTGGAAAGGACCTTCAAGATCATTGTGTCCAACCCATCAACCAATCCAACCCACCCAAACAACTAAACCATGGCACCAAGCACCCCATCAAGTCTCCTCCTGAACACCTCCAATGAAGGTGACTCCACCACCTCCCCAGGCAGCCCATTCCAATGGGCAATCACTCTCTCCGTGTAGAACTTCTTCCTAACATCCAGCCTAAACCTGCCCTGGCGCAGCCTGAGACTGTGTCCTCTTGTTCTGGGGCTGGCTTAAGTTTCACCATGGGAGGTTTAGGTTGGACCTTAGAAGAAACTTCTTCCCTGAAAGAGTTCTCAAACACTGGCACAGGCTGTGCAGGGAGGTGGCTGAGTCCCCCTCCCTGGAGGGGTTTACAGGAGGCAGAGATGTGATGCTGGGGGACAGGGTTTAGCCCTAGACCTGGTAGACTTAGAGAATGGTTGGACTTGATGACCTTAAAGGTCTTTTCCAGCTCAAACAGTTCTATGGTCTTTGTCAACAGGAGGCTTCAAACTTCTGTTTCAAATGACTGAGAACACAGAGGCTCTGCTTCAGCCCAGATGCAGCTGTAAGAAGAGGAGAGGGAGCCAACCCAAGTGTCTCTGAGGTCTCCATTGCTTTGAACAACACACAAGTCAGCTTCTTACACCAAGTGACTGCATGGCTCCAGGACTGACAGGCTCAAGTGGCATTTGAACAGCCTGGCACGCTTCCAGGGAAGCTGTTGGGGTTCACAGGAACATCAGCCCCATCCAAACTCTTTTCATTCTCCCTGGCTAGAGATGCTCAAGGAATTTTGGCTTTGACCCACAGTGCTTCCTTTTGAAGCAAACTTCTAACACAGGAACTTTGCACAGGAAACCCCCCAACCCCCAGATTCAGGGACACTGCCTATAGGCTGAGTGCCAGTGAAAGGGGTTGCTCCACAAGGAAGGGATAGAACAGCTAACCTCCCTGAAGACAGTATGAGTCTGAGTCCTACTGACTCAGTAGGGCTCAGCCCTCCAGCCAGTTCCTAACCCAATGCAGTATGCTCCTGTCCAAGCCATGGGCTCACAGCTTGGCCAGGATTTTGCTGTGGGGGACAGTGTCAAAGGCCTTGCTGAAGTCCAGGTAGACCACATCCACAGCCTCCCCACATCCCCCAGGCAGTCACCTGATCATAGAAGGAGATCAGGTTGGTCAGGCAGGACCTGCCCTTCCTGAATCCATGCTGGCTGGGGCTGATCCCTTGGCCATCCTGTAAGTGCTGTGTGATTGCACTCAGGATGACCTGGGAAACATCTGCTCCACAGAGTTAAAACCATAGAATCACAGAGCTGTCAGGGTTGGAAGGGACCTCAAGGCTCAGCCAGTTCCAACCCCCTGCCATGGCCAGGGGCACCTCACACCACAGCAGGCTGCTCACAGCCACATCCAGCCTGGCTGCAAACACCTCCAGGCAGGAGGCTTCCACCACCTCCCTGGGCAGCCTGTGCCAGGCTCTCACCACCCTCATGGGCAACAACTTCTTCCTGACATCCAATCTGAATCTCCCCACTCCCCATCCCCCCACTACTATACCTGACACCCTCAAAACTTCCTCCCCAGCTTTCCTGTAGGCCCCCTTCAGATACTGGAAGGCCATATTAAGGTGTGCTTGGAGCTTTCTCTTTTCCAGACTAGAGTAGCCCCAGCTCTTTCTTCTGGTGGTAAATCAGAATCATAGAGCTGTTGAGGTGTGAAGAAACCTTTGAGATCATCCATTCCAACCACTCACTTAGAGCTCACAATCCCACCACTACTGCTGAGCTCCTGCCACTAAACCACATCCCTCAGCACCACATCCATGCATGATTCATCAAAAGCTTCATCAGCCTTGAAGATTTCATCACCCTAAAAAGGCCAAAGATTGGGTGAGGAACCACTGGAGTGTTCCCTTCAGAAATCGAGGGTCTATCAGACAAAGCCCTCCCACCGAAGTAGAAAGCTTTGGTATTCTTCCTCAGTAGGAGGATGTTGCTTGCTGCAGAGGGATGGGACTAGATGGCCTTAAGAGGCTCCTTCCAACCCAAACCACTCTAGGATGCTCTCTCTTCAAGCATGCTTACCCTGTAGGAATGGTGGCTATCTTCACACCAGGCTGCTTTGCAGCAAGCCTTCCATCCTTGGGACAGAAGGCAGTCTGCCTGCCTGGTGCTACTGGAAAGGCCTGGGAAGAATCACAGAAACATTCAGGTTGGAAAAGCCCCTCAGGATCACCAAGTCCAACCCAGAACCCTGCTCTGCAAGGCTCACCCCTAAACCATAGCCCCAAGCACCACAGCCAAACCACCTTCAAACACAGCCAGGCTTGGGGACTCCACCACCTCCCTGGGCAGCACTTTCCAGTCCCTGACCACTCCTGCTAGGAAAACTTTTTTCCTACTCTCCAGTCTAAACCTTCCCAGTGGCAGCTTGAGGCCATTGCCTCTTGTTCTGTCACTAATTACCTGTGAGAAGAGACCAGCAGCAGCCTCTCCACAACCTCCTTTCAGGCAGCTGTAGACAGCCAGGAGGTCTCCCCTCAGCCTCCTCTGTTTCATACTAACCATCCCCAGCTCCTTCAGTCTCTCTCCATCAGATTTTGTCTCCAGGCCCTTCCCAGCTTCCTTGCCCTGCTCTGCCCTGGCTCCAGCACCTCCACATCTCTCTTGGATTGAGGTGCCCAAAGCTGGACACAATACTCCAGGTGTGGCTTCACCAGAGCTGAGAAGAAGCTGCCTCATGCTCCCTAGAACAGCCACCTCTGCACCAGCAGCTCTCCTGACACAGTCAGTAGTTAGTCATGGAGCCTGGCCTTGGGATGCTGCCAGACTGGCCCCTAGGACACGCTGAGCCTGCTTCCACTTGTCAGAAGGCAGCCTGAGAGGAGCTTTGGTGAAGGGCAAAATGACTCCATCTCTGTCAAGCGGTTGCTGGAAGAGGGCTGGGATACCACTGGGCTTAGCTCACTCAGCTTGCCACAGAATAATGATGTGCAGAGGCTTCCTTCCTCCCAGAGCTGGGACCTGCCAGTGAATGCCTCATTGCTGAGACTCTCCTTCCACCAAGGCAAAAGCCTTCCTCGGGAGCTGGGGGAGGGAACTGTGTCATGTGTGAGACAGATGCAAGGCTGCTGGAATCATGTCCTAGTGAAAAGCACAGACCATGACAAACCACCAGCCTCCCCACGAGCTGGGATTAGTCCTGGGATTCATTCCTAACCTTCCTGGGAGTGGCAGAGCTGCTAGTCCACCTAACCAGCTGCAGGTGGGTTTCTGTGTAGCCAGGAAGGCTCAAATCCATAAAATCACCTCCTTCACCCCCTCCCACCTCCCAGCAAAGAGCCTGAAGCATTCCCAGCAAATCCTAGTGCCAGCTAATGGCTTTTTTATCCCACTGCTGGTGACCCTGACAGACATATCTGAAGCAACACAACCTATATATGGTATAGAAGAGGCTGTTCTTTGAGTTCATGATGCCACGAAGCTCTGTTCCTCCACAGCTTCTGATGGCAAGCCAAGGAGTGACTGGAGCTGCTTGGAATTGTTCATTCAATGTTGTCTTCAGCTGGGTTTAGCAAGGAAACCAGGCATAAAGCCCCACCCAGTTCTCCTTTTGTCCCTTCACCATCCCAGCAGAACATTGATGCTTCTGGCCAAATGCAAAAGAGGCTTTTGAATCACAGAATTTCCTGGTTGGCAAAGACCTTAAGATGGTAAAGTCCAACCATAACCTAACATCTCACTGCACACAACTGTCAGACCATGTCCCTCAGCTGCTCACCCAAACACCCTCTAAACAACTCCAGAGGAGGAGACTCCACAGCCTCTCTGGGCAGCCTGCTCCAGGGCTCAGCACCCTCACACCAAAGAATTTTTACCCCATGTTGGAGAGGAAGCTCCTGGGTTGCAGTTTGTGCCCCTTGCCCCCTATCCTGTCTCTGGGCACCACTGAGCTGAGTCAGCTCTGGGTTCCTGATTCTGCAGCTTGCAGTCAGAAAAGGAGGTGCTCAAAGGTCTCATGGTGGGATGGGAGAGGAAGACTTCTGCCTTTCCATCAGTGCAGTTCCCACCATCTCTGTGCAGTGCTTGCAGCTCTCTGCACCACGGAGCACTCCAAGTGGGAATAAGCCCTTCAGCCACTCACATGCTTCCCTGCCCCCAGCCTGACCTTCTCGGAAGCCACGTGAGGAGCGCAGGACACAGGAGAAGATCGCTGGGAAAGGCAAAGTTATGCAAACACTGAGCTGGGGGCATGAGGTCCTGGCAGCTGCCTCACACCTCCCTCCTGCCAGGAAGCCACCCTGCTGCCAGCTCTTCTAAGAATGAGCTGCACCTCCTGTCACTGCTACGAGGTGGCCAGACAGTGAGGACACAGAGGAGCAAGGAGAGAGGCAGAAGGGGCAGCTTGCTCCCAGGCCTTCCCCTGCTCATTGCAGATCGCCACTGGGACACTTCTTATTGCTGTCATTAAGCTCTCAAGCTTTCATTTTCTCTTGATCCCACTCCCCCCCCCCCCCCAAAAAAAAAAAAAAGGAAAACACCCAAAACCCCCACCACAACACAACCAGCAGAAAAGAATTTCTTCAAGCTTTTCAAAACAATTACACTTCAAACAGAGAGCAAGCCTGGAGCACTTCAGGCAGCAAGCAGATGTTATCAAAGCTCTGAGCAGACATCAAAATGGGGTTCAGAAAGTCCTGGAGGAGGGATGTAACCACCTCTACAAAGCTGTTGTGCTCCAGAGGGAATTAGCATCCTTAAGAAGATCTCATCCACAGGGCAAAGCTGACCTAGAATGCTGGCTGGGAGTCTCTCAAAACTCTGCACCAAGTGACCCAGGCAGGGACTGACTCTTCCAGAATGAAGTAGGTTGGCAGAATGTGTTGAAGAAAGGCTGCCAAACACCACCTCACACAGACCCTCCCAGCCTGTCTGCTCATCTTAGGGGACTGAGTCAGTCATCAGTAAATTCACAGATGACACCAAGTTGGGAGCAGGAGTTGATCTGTTAGAAGGTTGGAGAGCTCTGCAGAGGGACCTTGCCAGGCTGGACAGATGGGCAGAGGCCAACAGGATGCCATTCAACAAGTCCAAGTGCCGGATGCTGCACTTTGGCCACAACAACCCCATGCAGAGCTACAGGCTGGGGTCAGAGTGGCTGAGAGCTGCCAAACAGAGAGGGACCTGGGGGGACTGGTTGACAGCAGCTGAACATGAGCCTGCAGTGTGCCCAGGGGGCCAAGAAGGCCAATGGCATCCTGGCCTGCATCAGGAAGAGTGTGGCCAGCAGGAGCAGGGAGGTCATTCTGCCCTGTGCTCAGCACTGGTTAGGCCACACCTTGTGTCCTGTGTCCAGTTCTGGGCTCCTCAGTTTAGGAAAGATGTTGAGCTGCTGGAAGATGTCCAGAGAAGGGCAAGAAAGCTGGGGAGAGGTCTGGAGCACAGCCCTGTGAGGAGAGGCTGAGGCAGCTGGGGTTGCTTAGCCTGCAGAAGAGGAGGCTCAGGGGAGACCTTCTTTCTCTCTCCAACTCCCTGAAGGGAGGTTGTAGCCAGCTGGGGGTTGGTCTCTTCTCCCAGGCAGGCACCCAGCCCCAGAACAAGAGGACACAGTCTCAAGCTGTGCCAGGGGAGGTTTAGGCTGGAGCTGAGGAAGACATTCTTTCCAGCAAGAGAGATTGGCCATTGGGATGTGCTGCCCAGGGAGGTGGTGGAGTCCCCATCCCTGGAGGTGTTTAGGAAGAGCCTGGCTGAGGCACTTGGTGCCATGGTTTAGTTGATCAGATGGTGCTGGGTGATAGGTTGGACTTGATGATCTCTGAGGTCTTTTCCAACCTGGTCAATTCTATTCTATTCTAATGCTCAGCAAGAGCTAAAGGGTTGGGGGAAAGAGGATGGAGCCAGGGTCTTCTGGGTCAATGGGCACAAATTGGCACCCAGGAGGTTCCACCTGACCATGAGAAGAAACTTTGTTGTGAGGGTGCTGGAGCCCTGAGGCAGGCTGCCAAGTGAGTTTGCTGAGTCTCCTTGTCCAGAGAGAGTCCAAACCCACCTGGACAATGTGCAAGCTGCTGGGGGTGACCCTGCTTTAGCAAGGAGCCTGACCTGGATGATCTCCAGAGGTCCCTTCCGAGCCCCACCATGCTGAGATTCTGTGATGCTCTGTGGCCTGGGAATGGAGAGCTCCATTCCCAGCTTCCCCACTGCCTTCCTGCGTGCCACAGGCTGTGAGGAACACCTGACCATCTTTGTCCTTAATTTCTTTAGTCTGTAGAGCAAACAATCCACTTGAAAAGAGCAGTGCCTGCAGCTCCTGGGAGCTTTCAGCTCCTCAGCATGAAGCAGGGATGAAGAGGGGGAATCTTGTAGGTTATTTCTGAAGGGCCAGTTGTGAGAGATTTTGCCACAAGAAAGTGAGAAGATTAAGAGCCAGCCTGGGGAAAAACAATAATAAAATGGTAGGGTGAAGGGAATGGGAATGTTATTAACTGCAGCTCAGCTCTTCAAGTAACCTTGGAGCTGAGGCCACCCTGGGAAGCAGGAAGCTGGTTCTGTATCGATCATGGGATTCGCTGCAATTTTTCAGTGCATGCTTTTGAAGGATGGGATGCCTCCAGAAGTGCTCCCTAATGTATAAAATCCACTAGCTGCCACTCTCAATTAAACCTAGTTAATGAGATCTCTGATCACCCCATGGAGAAGAAGGCTCTGGCTCCATAGTTCATTGCAAAGGGAGGTGAAACACGGTTGGGGTTTTTAATTGCTTCTCATGGAGATCACCAGGATGTGTCTGCTCTGCTCTGTCTGGTGGGTATATGAGGGTCACACAATCCAATAAAGCACTTAAACAAAAGCCAATAGATGCTGGAGGCTCTGGGCTTTCGTAGCAGCAGACACACATAGCAGTGACAGCTGACAGAGTGTCCCTTGCTGCTGGTGGGAAGGGACCTGGGGGCTCTAATGGACAAGCAGCTGAACCGGAGCCAGCAGTGTGCCCAAGTGGCCAAGAAAGCCAAAGGCATCCTGGCTGGGATCAGCAATGCTGTGTCCAGCAGCAGCAGGGAGGAGATTGTCCCCTGGGACACAGTTCTGGGGAGGCCACCCCTGGAGTGCTGTGTCCAGTTTTGGGCACCTCAATCCAAGAGAGATGTGGAGGTGCTGGAGCCAGGGCAGCGGAGGGCAAGGAAGCTGGGAAGGGCCTGGAGAAGAAATCTGTTGGAGAGTTACTGAAGGAGCTGGGGATGGTTAGTGTGAAACAGAGGAGGCTGAGGGGAGACCTCCTGGCTGTCTACAGTTGCCTGAAAGGAGGCTGTGGAGAGGCTGCTGCTGGTCTCTTCTCACAGGTAATTAGTGACAGAACAAGAGGAATGGCCTCAAGCTGCCACTGGGAAGGTTTAGACTGGAGAGTAGGAAAAGTGTTTTCATAGCAAGAGTGGTCAGGGACTGGAAAGTGCTGCCCAGGGAGGTGGTGGAGTCCCCAAACCTGGCTGTGTTTGGATGTGGTGCTTGGGGATATGGTTTGGGAGTGACCCTTGCAGAGCAGGGTTCTGGGTTGGACTTGGTGACCCTGAGGCTCTTTTCCAACCTGAATGTTTCTGTGGTTCTGTGATTCACATGACAGAGGAGAAGGAGCTTTCACAGTTCTAGATGGAGCAGAGCATGGTTAGACAGCCCCATGTTAGACAGCTGCAAGAGAAGCATCTTAGAGATGCTGTGCTCCACCATGGGCCAGAAGAAGCATAGAACTGGTTTGGTTGGACGAGACCTTGAAGACCATCGAGTCCAATCTTTATCCCACCCCTAAGCCACGTCCCTCAGCACCACACCTCTATGGCTTTGAAACCCCTCCAGGGATAGAGGTTCCACCACTCTCCTGGGCAGCCTCTTCCAGGCCTTGACAACCCCTTTTTGGGAAGAAATTGTTCTGGGAGCTGCCAAAGGGACTTTTGGCTCGGGATACTCGTGGAGGACAAGTGACCTGGAGGAAGGATGAGGCTCTTGAGGTGCTTCTAGCAACTGGAGGTTAGAAAGGATAAGAGCTCTGTTGTTTCCTCCTGGTTAGAGATTCTTCTAGTCTTGTTTTCAACTAGGAAGTGAAGTTCAGCCCTCAGCTCTCTGGGGGAGGTTTGTTCCATGAGAGGACAGAATGGAAGGCTGTCCTAGCTGGAAGACCTCTTTTATTTTACACCCGAGCTCCCAGTTCATCCCCAGAAACATCCTGACCCCTCTCAGCACCCTGCTGACAGTTCCCTTCTCTTCTGGAAAGGTTGCAGCAGGAGGAAAAGTGAGCTGGGGGTGGGGGCCGGATTCCTGCTTGACTTTGCTGGCAAATCTGTCACCAGGTAAGGGGAGAAAGAAAAACAAGCAACAAGCCAAACTCACTCCGAAGTCAGCACTTTTTCTACTTCAAGGGCTTCAAAACACTCTGGAACTCCTGAGCTGAAAAATCACAGTTATGATAGAGGGGAGATGGTGCCACCAGGTGAGACAGGCCAGCTGAACCATTGCTGTTGCTGGGTTGGATCCTCAGAGGCCATTCCGCCAGCAACTGAGCAATTAGAACAGGCTCTGGCTGCTCTCCCTGCAATAAATGTCCTTAAGCTGGCACTGGCCTGACAGAGTGGGAGGCAACCAGGCCAAGCGCGGCTGGGAAGGAGGGCAGGGGGAGCTCAGGCTCTTTGCAGCAATAACCTGAGGGCTACCCTACAAGGAGTTTCAGCAATGCTCACTCACCTCTTCCTTCTACTGCTTTCCCTTTGGGGTTCTCTTCCTTGTGCTTGAATCCCCAAGCTTCCTCTTTATGTGATTCTTCCAAACGTTTTGGCCTGGCTCCAGAGGCTGGAAGTTCCCTGAGGGCTCTGTTGACCCGGGACAAGGAATCTGCCACGTGAGTTGGTCTGGATAATCTCCAGGGATCCCTTCTGACCACCACCATGCTGTCATGCTATTTTTTTAGCCAGTAGCAGCTTATAGCTGGTTGGGCTGAGCAAGGACCACAAGTCATGGGGTGGAGGCAGCTGTAGCTGAATGGGAGTGTCCCTGTGATTAGCTCAGCTGGCTCACAGCAGGAGAGAGTTTGGCCCTTCCCCTCTTTCGTGGTTCCCTCTCCGTTTGCTCCCCTTTGCTGCTGGTACAAATCTTCGCAGCTCTCACGTCAGCTTCGTGTCTCAGCTGCAGGCTTCTCTTCCCTCTCTCTGCTCTATGGGCTGGTTCTGTCCTGCACCACGTCAGACTGCCCTTGCTGGGATGACTTTGTTTGCCTTGGCAGGGAGGGAGCTGCTGTGCAGCGAGGGGAGGGCAGGGGAAGAGCTGCTGATTCCCTGCAGCTGTTCAAACAACCCCAGCCCCTCACCAACCATCTCCTTCCAGAAGTCTCACTCAGCATCTTGAGCCCAGCCTGGGCTCCTGCTTGCTGTCATTTTTCTGCCTCTTAGGGCTGCGGCAGTAGCAGAAGCATATTCTTGGGGCCCTTTCTTTCTCCTCCAGGTCCTGCAGAATCCAAACCCACAGCTCAGCAGCACCCCAGCTCCCCTGAGCCAGGGCTTCATGAGCTGCTTTTATTGCCGTGTCCAAGGTGATTTTGCAGGGGAGATAGAAAGGTGCCTGGAAGACACACCTGAGCTCAAGTTCTTGGGATTGATCATAGGATTGTTAAAGTTGGAAAAGACCTCTGAAATCACTGAGTCCAACCACCAAGCAAAAGCCACCATGGCCATCAAACTGTGTCCCCAAGAGCCATGTTCACAGATTTCTTGAGCGCCCCCAGGGATGGTGACTCCATCACCTCCCTGGGCAGCCTGTTCCAGTGCCTGACCACTCCTGAAGGAAAGAAATTGTTCCTCAGGTCCAACCTAAACCTCTCCTGGTACAAACTGAGGCCATTTCCTCTCATCCTATCACCTGATACTAGGGAGAAGTCACCAAGACCAAGCCCCACCTGACTTGGTCCCACCTCCTAATCACAGAAGACAGAATGAACCAGGTTGGAAAAGACCTTTGGGATCATTGAGTCCAACCTCTCACCCAACACCATCTAATCAACTAAACCATGGCACCAAGTGCCTCAGCCAGTCTATTTTTAAACACTTCCAGCTTAAAAGAAACACAACTCTCACTTCAAGGAGGACACTGAGGTGCTGGAGTGTGTCCAGAGATGACCAAGGGTCTGGAGAACAGGGCTGGTGAGGAGCAGCTGAAGGATCTGGGGTTGTTTAGCCTGGAGAAAGGAAGCTGAGGGGAGGTCTGGTTGCTCTCTGCAGCTCCCTGAAAGGAGGCTGGAGGGAGCTGGGGCTTGGTCTCTTCTCCCAAGAAACAGGTGGGACAAGGGGAAATGGCCTCAAGTTGCCTCAGGGCAGGTTTGGGTTGCACATGAGGAACAATTTCTTCCCCCAAAGTGTTGTCCAGCCCTGAACCAGGCTGTCCAGGTGTCCTGGTTCCAGGCCAGGCAGATCCTCTCTTGCCCCTGAGAGGGGCAAAAGAATGACACTCATCACACCAATGGATTGCAGAAGTGAAGGAAAGTTCAACTGGAAAAGCAATTAGTGCTTTACAGAAGCTACAAAGCACAGTGACAAAGGTGCCCCAAAGTGTACAGAGCCCCTTCCAGCACACCCAAAGCTACAGGATAGGATAGGATAGGATAGGATAGGATAGGATAGGATAGGATAGGATAGGATAGGATAGGATAGGGTAGGGTAGGATAGGATAGGATAGGATAGGATAGAATAGAATAGAATAAAATAGAATAGAATAGAATAGAATAGAATAGAATAGAATAGAATAGAATAGAATAGAATAGAATAGAATAGAATAGACCAGACCAGGTTGGAAAAGACCTTTGAGATCATCAAGCCCAACCTATCACCCAACACCATCTGATCAACTAAACCATGGCACCAAGTGCCTCAGCCAGGCTCTTCCTAAACACCTCCAGGGACAGTGACTCCACCACCTCCCTGGGCAGCACATCCCAAGGGCCAATCTCTCTCCCTGGGAAGGATTTCTTCCTCACCTCCAGCCTAGACCTCCTGGCACGCTGGGCCAGGAATATTTACAGCTTTTCCTGAGGGAAATTTGGGCAGAATATAATCATCAACCTTTTGGAAAGGAAGAAAAATGTCCTTGCAGGACCCGGAAGAGAAGCCATTCTCCTGCAGGTAACGGAGGAAGATTTGGCCTGCCGCAGGTTGGAGCCTCCATGCAGCTTCAGCATCAGCTTCTCCTGAGACCAGGAGATAGTTATCATATGTAGAGCATGGAGGTGTCTCTGAATCCTCACCCAGAGGGAGGCAAACAAAAGGTCTCAAGCTGAAGCTTGGTATGCAGAAGCCCTGAGTTCCAGACCTGCCCACAAGAGCAGGGACTGAGGTTTATTTAGACCACTCCTGTGTTCCCATGGGCTGTGTGACCTCAGGTTTGGTAGCTGTTAGGAGGATATGGGTAACCCTGGGGCACTGACAGGGGATTACAGGTCTATAAAAGGCATCTGTAGGCTGGACTATGGCAAGGGAACACCTCTGCTGTGAGCTTGAGGGAGCTAGGGTTGTTCAGGCTGGAAAAGGGAAGTCTCTGGGGAGACCTAATAGCAGCCTGCCAGGACCTGAAGGAGGCCTCAAGAGGGATGGAGAGGGCCTGCTTGCAAAGGCCTGCAGGGACAGGACCAGGGGGAATGGCTTCAAACTAGAGAAGAGCAGATTTAGATTGGATGTTAGGAACAAGTTCTTCACCATGTGGGTAGTGGAACCCTGGAAGGGACTGTTCAGGGAGGTGGTTGAGGCTCTGTCTCTGGAGATATACTCAAGATGGACTAGCAACCTGGGCATGTGGACAACCACCACAGTGTACTGCAGAAAACATGGTCCAGCAGGTGATCAAGCAGGTTTTACACACTTGGATCCTGGTTCTGCTCCTGATTTGAACCACGTTGTGGAAGTTCCTTCTCTACTCTTCTGGTTTTGTTTTGCCTTTGCCTTATTTAGCTAAAAATGTCTGGGGGAAGTGTGTTTGGCTACCACCTGCTGCAGCAGCATTGTGACCATCACCAGCATCTCCAGACACCCTGGTAACAATGGTGATTGAGTGTGTTTGATAAAGGCCACACACATTAGGAACAAATGGGAGAGAGAAGAGGTAAGATGCAAGGAGGTGAATAGAGGATAAAGATCTCCTCAAACTGGAGCAGAGCAGATGCAGATTGGACGTTAGGAACAAGTTCTTTACCATGAGGGTAGTGGAACACTGGAATGAGGTTGCCCAGGGAGGTGGTTGAGGCCCCATCCCTGGAGATACTCAAGTTGAAGCTTGACAAGGCTCTGGGCAACCTGATCTAGTGGAGGATGTCCCTGCTGACTGCAGGGTTGGACTGGATGACCTTTAGAGGGCCCTTCCAGCCCAAACCATTCTGCAATTCTATGATCTCTACCAGTGTGTGCAAGGTACAGTGGGGGCTGACACAGATTTGAAGGGCATTATCATCTTCACATGATGTGAAGAGGCTGGATGGAAACACACTGCTACCAAGTGAGGCCAAAGGGAGGCTTGCTACGTGCAGCTGTGGTTTGGGACAGGCTTTCCCAGGCACTTGGCATCTTGCCTTTCTTATGAGGACAAGAAGGAAAGCACGTGGAAGCTGAGCTCTGCCTGGGAAACTGGAGTGTAGCTTTGGGGTCTAGAGGAATGGAGTTATGTGCTGGAACTGATCTCAGACATGGAAGACCTCTGGAGGGAAGACAGGGGCCAGGAAACTCTGAGAACAGGCTCAGCACTGCCCCTCCACGGGGATGGGTGCATGGCTTTCATCGTGAAGTGACCCTTTGCTAGCAAACTGTGTGCTCTGCTTTGTGGCAGAGGGTCATGGTGAGCATTGCTCTACCTTGAGTACAGAAATGCCTTGGCCACAATCTCCCATAGTGTCCTCATGGTCAAACTGGTGAGAGCTGACTTGAAGGGGTAGACTAGAAAGTAAAAGCACCTGCAGGCTCCAGGGGTTGTGCCTGGTGAGCACTGTTCTGTAGGGATCAGTACTGGGGACAGTACTTCTTGATAGAACCATAGAATCATAGAATCATAGAATCAGTCAGGGTTGGAAGGGACCACAAGGATCATCTAGTTCCAACCCCCTGCCATGGGCAGGGACACCCTACACTAGATCACGCTGGCCAGAGCCTCGTCCAGCCTGGGCTTAAACACCTCCAGGGACTGGGCCTCAACCACCTCCCTGGACAACCCATTCCAGGGCTTCACCACTCTCATGGGGAAGAACTTCTTCCTCACATCTAGCCTGAATCTCCCCACCTCCAGCTTCATTCCATTCCCCCTAGTCCTATCACTACCTGAGAGCCTGAGAAGTCCCTCCCCAGCCTTCCTGTAGGCCCCCTTCAGATCCTGGAAGGCCACAATGAGGTCACCTGGGAGCCTTCTCTTCTCCAGACTGAACAGCCCCAACTCCTTCAGTCTGTCCATAGAATTGTCTCCTTTGGAAAAGATCTCCAAGATCATCCAGTCCAACCCTCACCCCCCCCCCCACCATGGCCATTTCCCAGAGTGCCATAGCCAGAGGCTTCTTGAGCACCTCCAGGGATGGTGACTCCACCAGCTCCCTGGGCAGCCTGTTCCAATCCCTGACCACTCTTGCAGCAAAGGCATTTTTCCTCAAATTGAACCCAAACCTCTCCTGGCACAATTTCAGGCCATTGCCTCTCATTGTATCACCTGATGCTAGGGAGAAGAGACCAACCTCCACCTCCCTGCAACCTCCTTTCAGGGAGTTGTAGAGAGCAGTGAGGTCTCCCTTCACCCTCACTGCCCTTCTCTGGACATGTCCCAGCACCTCAATGCCCTTCCTGGAGTGAGGGCCCAGAACTCAACACAGTACTCGAGGTGTGGCCTCACCAGTGCTGAGCACAGGGGGATGATCACCTCCCTGTCCCTGCTGACCACCCATTGGCATTGGCTTTCTTGGCCACCTGGGCACACTGATGGCTCCTGTTCAGTTGCCTGTCACCCAATACCCCCAGGACCCTCTCCAAGCTGCAGCTTTCCAACCACACATCCCCAAGTCTGTAGCTCACCATGGGGTGGTTATTACCCAGGTGCAGGACCTGGCACTTGGCCTTGTTGAACTTCATGCAATTAGCCTTGGCCCATGGGTCTCACCTGCCCAGGTCCTGCTGTAAAGCCTCCCTGCCCTCTAGCAGATGGACACAGCCACCCAGCTCGGTGGCACCTGCAGCCTTACTGAGGGTGCCTCAACACCCTCATCAAGGTCATTGATAAACATATTAAAGAGGACACCTTCAACTAGATCAGGCTGCCCAGAGCCACATCAACTCTGAGACTGTTTCCTGGACAATTGCTACCACAGCAGTCATCAGGAAAAACATGTCTTGAGTGTGTTCAGCAGATCCAGAGAGGTTCTCTTCACCTTCTGTTCTTCCCTGATGAGGCCACACCTGGAATACTGCAGTTCTGGGCTCCCCAGTTCAAGAGGGATGGGGATCTGCTGGAGGGAGTCCAGGGGAATGTTAAGAGGATGAGGAAGGGACTGCAGCACTGCCTGGGAGAGTCTGAGAGTCAGTCTGGAGAGGAGAAGACTGAGAGGGATCTGATCAATGTCTATCAATATCTGAGGGCTGGAGGTCAGGAGGGAGGAGACAGGCTCTTCTCAGCTGCATCCTGGGATAGGACAAGGGGTACTGGATGGAAACTCACAGGAGGTTCCACCTCAAAATGAGGAGGAACTTTACTGTGAGGGTCACAGAGCCCTGGAGCAGGCTGCCCAGAGAGGTTGTGGAGTCTCCTTCCCTGGAGCCTTTCCAGCCCTGTCTGGATGTGTTCCTGTGTGACCTGTGCTGGATTCTCTGGTCCTGCTCTGGCAGGGGGGCTGGACTTAATGATCTCTGAAGGTCTCTTCTAACCTAACATCCTGTGATGCTATGATCCTGTGATGTGGTTTGGTATTTTTTCTATCAGTGCAAGCTTGGCTGAAGGAAAAAAAAAGAACAAAAAAGGGAAATTATTTGGGTTTGGGTCAGTAGGATGCTGGGAGTAACACACAATTTGGAATTGAATTTCACACTTGGTTCCATATGACTGACTTCCCTGGGATTGTGCTGACAGAGCTAAAACCAGTCCTGAACTTCTCAGGTTTCATTTAAGTAGATAAGGCATTGTCTGTGTGCCTCCCTGGTGGTTACTCTGGGAAAAGAAAATAAACAAACAGCTAAACCCCACCATTCACTAACCAGGTAGTCAAACTCACAACTCTACGCTTGTCAAGTCGTGTAAAACTGTGATGGGTTATGCCCATCCTGAAAAGCAGGAGGGGAGAGGGCTTGTGAGAGCCTTGCTCTCCCTGGAGGGGGTTTCCCCCTGAGGAGCTGAGTTACTCTGTTCCAGTCCCCCTCCCTGTCCAGCAAGCCTACAAAAAGGAAGCCACTGCAGCCATTTGCTCTCTTTTGCTTCTGTCTCATGGGGATGAAAGAGAGTTGCTGCTGGCTTCCTGCTTCTCTGCCACGTGGTCCTCCCTGCTCCATCCACACCCCTGCAAAGGACTGGGTTTGTATTCATACTCTCCCCATCCATCCTTGTTCCTTACCCTTGTGAACCCTTCCTGTTATTGTTTTATATATATATATATATTGTTTAAAGAAAACTTTTACCTCTCTACTTCCAGACCGACTCCAAATTATTTCTTGGTGGATTTGCCCCCTTCCTGGATTTTTCCCTCTCTACTGGGAAAGAGGAGGGGGGAACAGGGGAGGGATTTTCAGTCTTGCCCCCATCTGAGCTCTTAAATCCCAGTTAAGGCTCAAAACACCACAAAAACACAGCTAAAGACCGATGTCAAAGCTACAGTAAATGTGATGTGCATGAGAGGACTGAAGGAGCTCAGTGCAACACCCATGAGCCTCTTCACTTGCCTCATAGAATTGTTTTGGTTGGAAGAGACCTCTAAGGTCATCTGGTCCAACCATCCACCTAACACCACCATGGCCATTAAACCATGTCCCAAGGTGCCATGGCCACCTGTTTCTTGACCACCTCCAGGGATGGTGATGCCCTCCACCTCCCTGGGCAGCCCCCACCAAGGATCAACCACTCTTTCAGTGAAAAAAGACACAGCCTCCCACAGGGAATTGTTCAAGCCCCAGCTGTCTTTTGTCCCATCCAGTGCTGACTGCAGCAGTGTGCGAGGCAGGAAACTCACTCCCAGTAGCCACCACCCAGAGTCACGCAGGGAGACCCTGGAACAGGTTTCCCGGGGAGGCTGTGGGTGCCCCCTCCCTGGAGGTGTTCAAGGCCAGGTTGGATGAGGCCCTGAGCAACCTGGGCTGGTGGGAGGTGTCCCTGCCCATGGCAGGGGATTGGAACTGGCTGATCTTTAAGGTCCCCTCCAACGCAACCCATTCTATGAACCTACGAATCTGCAAGGGAATGTTGCTGTGAGCATCTCACCCCACATGGTACCAAGGCTGATTTCATCTCCTTAACTCCTGTTGCAGTACTGACTTTAAATTTAAATCACAGAACCCCAGGGTGGTGAAGGCTTGGGAGGGACCTCTGCAGATCAGCCACTCCAACCCCCTCCTAAAGCAGGGCACCCACAGCAGCTTGCCCAGGATCACAATAGCCAGGGGGGGTTGGAAGCTCTCCAGAGAAGGAGACTCTGCAACCTGTCTGGGCAGCCTGCTCCAGGCCTCCAGCACCCTCACAGCAATTAAGTTTATCCTCTTGTTCAGATGGAATCTTCTGGGTTCCAGTTTGTGCCCATTGCCCCTGCCCTGTCTCTGGCCACCACTGACAAGAGTCTGGCCCCATCCTCCTGCCCCCCACCCCTTAGCTCTTGCTGAGCATTGCTCAGCTCCCCTCTGAGGCTGCTATTCTCCAGGCTCAACAGTCCCAGGGCTTTCAGCCTTTGCTCCTCACAGAGCTGCTCCAGGGCCCTCAGCAGCTTTGTAATCTCCCCTGGAATCTCCCCAGCAGTTCCCTGTCGTTCCAGAGCCAGGGAGCCCAGGCTGGGAGATGTTGTTCTGAGCATGTTTTCACATGGATCTCAGGATCTGAGAGGAACAGCTGACATAAAGCTTAACAGAATAATGGGAATACTCAATGACATTTAATCACTCAGGGCACCTGCTCCTTACTGCTGATTGGAGCAACTTATCTTAATTCCTGGATCAAGTGTCTGCTGCTAGGGCCTTAACGAAGCAGTGCTTTGCTCATTGCCATTTACAATGATTCAGGGGGAAAACCCAACCCAAACAAACACTTGAACATCTTCCCTGTTTGGTAAGCAACTCATTTCCCATTACACACAAAAAAAAAAAGAACAAAAAACCCCAAACCTTCTACAATAAAAGTGTCTCTTGGGCAGCTTCACTCTAAACACAACACAAGCTCGCTCCTGAAACGTAAGTCGGAAGGGCACTGTGCATGACATCTTGGGAATGTCCTATTTCAACACTGTTCAAATCACCTCATGTTCTCTGTAGTAGAGCCTGAACATTCTCTGGAGACTTTCAAGACCCATCTGGATGTGTTCCTGTGTGACCTGTGCTAGATTCTATGGTCCTGCTCTGGCAGGGGGGTTGGACTCGATGACCTTCAGAGGTCTCCCCAACCCCTAACATCCTGTGAGCTGGTGATTCTCCATCCCATGCTGCATCAGGGTATAGATACCTGGTTTAGTTACACACAAACTACATATCGTTAAGCTATGAAACCCAAGGACCCAGCAGCTCAAAGGTAGGGCCATGTTAGTAAAGGCCCTGCTTGGAGTCTCCAGCTCTGGGGGCTTCACCAGAGGAAGAAGGTTAGCTCTCCACACTGCTCTGCAGCCCATGCTGCTTGCTGCCTCCTTCCCTTTCCATTCTCATCTCAGCTTCACAGCCCAGAAGCCAACCATCTCCTGGGATGCATCCCCAGCAGCCTGGGCAGCAGGTGGAGGATTCAGCAGGATTCTGACCCTCTGCTCCCCTCTGCTGAGACCCCACCTGCAGTGCTGGGGCCAGCTCTGGAGTCCTCAGCACAGCACAGACAGAGACCTGTTGGAGAACAGCCAGAGGAAGCCACAGCTATGATGGGAGAGCTGAAAGCCTTCTACTATGAGAGCAGGCTGGGAGAGTTGGGCTTGTTCAGCCTGGAGAAGAGAAGGCTTCAGGGAGACCTTCTGGTGATCATTCAGTGCTTCAAAAGGTTGGTCAGAAAGCTGGGAACAGACTTGTTATCAGGGCCTGTTGTGACAGGACAAGGGGTGATGGTTTGAAATAAAAGAGGGAGATTCAGACTGGAGAGAAGGAAAAATCATTAATGCTGTGGGTGGTGTGACCCTGGCCCGAGTTGCCAAGAGAGGTGGTAGAAGCCCCATGCCTAGAAACATTTCAGGCCAGGCTGTCTGGGACTGTGAGCAACCTCACTGGAATGAGCTGCCCAGGGAGGTGGTGGAGTCCCCATCCCTGGAGGTGTTTAGGAAGAGCCTGGCTGAGGCACTTGGTGCCATGGTTGAGTTGATCAGATGGTGTTGGGTGATAGGTTCGACTCGGTGATCTCAAATGTCTTTTCCAACCTGGCTAATTGTATTGTATTGCGTTCTATTCTATTCTATTCTATTCTATTCTGTTCTGTTCTGTTCTGTTCTGTTCTGTTCTGTTCTGTTCTGTTCTGTTCTGTTCTGTTCTATTCTCAGTGAAGTGACAGCAAACTCTCCCCACTCAGGGATGTGTGCTCCTGCTGCTGGCGCTTGCTCAGCCGCCCTGCCGCAGGGTTGCGTGCTCCCCAGTGTGATTTCTGGTCCTTTCCAGCTGTAGATGAGGCATGGGATGGTGGCCAGCACACAGGGCAGCAGCCTAATGGCTGAGAGCGGGAAATTGCCAATTAACAGATCAAAGCCAGGGAAATGAAGCCTTGAGAGGAAAGGGCGCAAGCAGGGTGGGGTTGGGAAGAGCCTGGTAACAGCATCCCTCAGGGGAGACACCCGGGGAGGGAGTGGGACTGGAATCAAAGCAGCAGAGGCCAGAATGCTTACAAATTATAGAATCACAGTGCTTGGGACGGGAAGGGACCTTTAAAGGTCATCTCATCCAAGCCCTGCAGTCAGCAGGGACATCTGCAGCTACAGAAGGTTGCTCAGAGCCCCAGCTTCACCTTGAATGTTTCTAGGCATGGGGCTTCTACCACCTCTCCGGGCAGCCTGGGCCAGGGTCTCACCACCCTCAGCATTTGCAATTCCTTCCCTCCCTCCAGTCTGAATCTCCCTCTTTTATTTCAAACCATCACCCCTTGTCCTGTCACAACAGGACCTGATAAAAACTCTCTCCCCAGCTTTCTGATCAGCCCCTTGAAGTGCTGCAAGGCCACCAGAAGGTCTCCCTGAAGCCTTCTCTTCTCCAGGCTGAACAAGCCCAATTCCCTCAAGCCTTACAGCAGAGGGCTTCCAGCTCTCCCTTCTCCAACAGGTCTCTGTCTGTGTTGTGCTGAGGACTCCAGAGCTGGCCCCAGCACTGCAGGTGGGGTCTCAGCAGAGGGGAGCAGAGGGTCAGAATCCCCTCCCTCCACCTGCTGCCCAGGCTGCTGGGGATGCATCCCAGGAGATGGTTGGCTTCTGGGCTGTGAAGCTAAGATGAGAATGGAAAGGGAAGGAGGCAGCAAGCAGCATGGGCTGCAGAGCAGTGTGGAGAGCTAACTCTTTTCCTAGGATGGGCCAACAGCCTGATTATTTTCTGAGAAGGATCAGCCCAGCTCACAGCTGTAGAGAACATGAGCAGGGGGAAGGGAAGGGAAGCAGGAAAATCAGCAGTGATCTGCCAAGCAGCAGTTGAGCTGGAAGGAGGCGCCTGGGAACATGCAAGATGGGGTCCACAGGCACAGCTCTGCAAGGTGAAGAAAGAAGCCATGTTCTGGGGTCAGCAAAGGCCACTGAAGAGATCCTAGGTGGCTGGTGTGATCTGCTGTGTTCAGAGCTAATTCCCACCATTTGGGGAAGAAAAGGGAAAATGGCAACAAATTTGTCTGTTATTTTCACAGCAGCTTGACTCTGCTGGTGTCCACCCTCCCTGAGCAGCAGCTGGTTCACTGCTCGTGGGTAGCGCCCCACGCCCAAACCTGCTGCCTGCTCGCTGCCAGAAAGCCCTTCCCCAGGGCTCTTTCTCCCTCTGCAGCAGGTCTTCAGGGCAGTAGGTTTCATGGGTCTGCTAACCACGTGGATTTCTAGTTGGGGCCCTGCATAAACACAGATCATTCATCATCCAGGGCTTGCTCACTGTCATGGTTTCACAGTCTGGGACTGGTATGAACGGAACCAGCCAGAAACAGCAGTAGCTTCGTTTTCCTCCTGTCCTGTCTGCAGAGGAAGAACTTAGCTGATAAACTCTGGTGGAAGTTCAAAGGGAGAGCTAGCCAGGTTATTTTAAGAGATATTTTAAAGTGAAAACACAGGCTCTCACAACTTGAATTTAAAGAAATGCTTGTAGGAAACAGAAGAATGACAAATATTTTCCAAAAGCAGGCAAAAATCACCAACTTCCTTTCCCTCCTTTTTATTGCAGTAAGAAAAGATGGAAGTGAGGATGAAAACAAAGAATAAAAAAAAATGTCCAAACAAGTTTTCAAAGGGGGAAAGAAAAAGAATGTTTAGCATCCAAACAATTCTGATTGGAAGCCAAAAGGAACAAAACACACAAAAAGTTAAGAACTCTGCAAGGAAAGGTATGGATTTTGCAGAGAGCAACACTAAGTCTTATGGAATGGAATGGAATGGAATGGAATGGAATGGAATGGAATGGAATAGAATAGAATAGAATAGAATAGAATAGAATAGAATAGAATAGAATAGAATAGAATTAACCAGGTTGGAAGAGACCTTCGAGATCATCGAGTCCAACCTATCACCCAGCACCATCTGATCAACTAAACCATGGCACCAAGTGCCTCAGCCAGGCTCTTCCTAAACACCTCCAGGGATGGTGACTCCACCACCTCCCTGGGCAGCACATCCCAATGGCCAATCTCTCTTTCTATGAAGAATTTCCTCCTAACATCCAGTCTAAACCTCCCCTGGCACAGCTTGAGACTGTGTCCTCTTGTTCTGGTCTTGGGTGCCTGGGAGAAGAGACCAACCCCCTCCTGGCTACAACCTCCCTTCAGGGAGTTGGAGAGAGCAAGAAGGTCTCCCCTGAGCCTCCTCTTCTCCAGGCTAAGCAACCCCAGCTCCCTCAGCCTCTCCTCACAGGGCTGTGCTCCAGACCCCTCCCCAGCTTTCTTGCCCTTCTCTGGACACCTTCCAGCAGCTCAACATCTTTCCTAAGCTGAGGAGCCCAGAACTGGACACAGGACTCAAAGTGTGGCCTAAGCAGTGCTGAGCACAGGGCACAATGACCTTCCTGCTCCTGCTGGCCACACTCTTCCTGATGCAGGCCAGGATGCCATTGGCCTTCTTGGCCACTTGGGCACACTGCAGGCTTGTGTTCAGCCTACCATCAACCAGTACCCCCAGGTCCCTCTGCCTGGCTGCTCTCAGCCACTCTGCCCCCAGCCTGTAGCACTGCCTGGGGTTGCTGTGGCCAATGCGCAGAACCCGGCACTTGGATGTGTTCAATCTCATGCCCCTGGACTCTGCCCATCTGTCCAGCCTTTATAGACTCATTTTAATTGGAAGAGCTTTGAGGTCATCCTCTAACACTGCTAGGTCTGGGGCTAAGCCATGGCCCTCAGCACCACATTTCTGTGGCTTCATTTGCAGTTTAAAAACAGAGATGAAAGAAGCAGTTGGCCCCAGAGAAACACACAATGCTGTGTCAAGAGTCAGGGCTGGGCTGGCCACCAGGTCAGTGCCAGAGGCTCTCTGTGAGCCCCAAAGGGAAGAGAAAGGGAAGAAGCAAGAGAGCCTGATGGGCTGGGAAAGAATCTGAACCACCTGGGATGGAAATGAGAATAATGCAATGAAATAGAGACACAAACCAATATGGAACCCAACCCCTGATGGCAGTGATGGCACCATTGGCACCACTGATGCTGGGGGCAATCCCAGACTGGAATTGACAGCAGAGGAGGATTTAGGAAGGTATGGATTGGGATTGAAAGCAGAAGGGACAGAGTCCTCCTGCAACTCCCCTGCCCATTGAAGAAGAGACCTGACCTTGGTGACCCCTCAGCTTTCTCCTGAAGATGCCATCCATGGATGCAATCCCTTGTTGGTCAGCTGAGGGTCACCTGTCCTGTCTGCTCCTCCCCACAGCTGCCACCTCTGCTTTCCTTCACCCCAAGGTGAGACACAAGCTCTGGCAGAGGAGCAAGTCTCAGGCAGCCCAACCCTTGGCAGGAGCTCTCCCCATCAACTTCTTCCTGCTAGAAGCAGCTCCTGGCTGTGCAAACCTGCCCTGAACTTCAAAAATTGCCCTCAGTGAGCAGAGCCTGGGCTGGGAAGTGGCAGCAGTGAGCAGGATTAGTTCTGGTCTAGCTCAAACCAGGACACACTGGAGTGCACAAGGTGGGAACTCTGTAAGTCACAGAGATGGGCACCAGAGCTGTGGCAGTGTTGGGAGGCAACTGTGGCCTTCTGTACCAAGGGGTTTAAGCTCTGTTTATCTGATCTGACAGCAGTCAGAAGCACATTTCATCCTTATCTAGCAGCTAGAAAGCTGATTGCAATGGTTAGGAGACCACTGCATGGAGCACTGCTGCCCACAGTTGTCCTTCCACAGGCTAATGGTCCTCCAGACATTACAGGCTGCACGTGCAGCATGGAATGCTTTTCCCTCCAGAATGGCAGCAGTTTACATTTCCATCTTCAGAAGAAGGGAGTCCACAAGGTCAGGACAACAAAGAATTAAACCCAGCATGTCTGAGGCAGGAAGAGTGCAATTATGATGAGTTACAACCTGGTCAGGATTAACATGTCTCCCAGAAAGTGCAAAGGAATCTCCAACCATTAAACTGTCTAGCTCCTGGCTGTTAGATCTGATCCATAAATGGTACCTTCAACAGTGCAGTGCCCTCTAGCACAGTAATAAAGGATTAACCACGAGTTAATACCTTCCAAATTACTACTTGGAAGCCTCTTTAAGTCCTCCCATCCAAACACTGCTGCAGAAAGAAAATTCAGTCTGAAAGGGCTGCAGCCCTGGTGAGAATCAAAATTAACTCTTCCTCATCCCCAGGGGAAGCAAAACCATCACTCACTTTTTACTGGTTGCTAAATGAAGGTTTTGATTAAGCTGCCCTTTGGTTGTTGGTTTAGGGGGTGGGCTTTTTTTCCCAGCTCCTTATGACAATGGAAGTTACTCCCTGAAACACAAATTGGGAAGTGGGATGAGAGTTAAGAAATCGTCTTTCTGAAAGGTGTCTAGGAACAGAGGAACTTGACAACAGAAGCAATTTATACCATATTACAGGACTGGCCATCAGTGAGAGCACTTCAGATGCATCTCATCCAAGTCAGGAGCTGCTCTGCTGTGTGCCATGTCCAAATGCACCTTGGCTGAATGAACTGATGTTGGTCAGTTAGAGGGCAGAAGGGCTCTGCAGAGGGACCTCGACCGACTGGACAGATGGGCAGAGTCCAACGGGATGGCATTCAACAAGTCCAAGTGCTGGGTGCTGCACTTTGGCCACAGCAACCCCATGCAGAGCTACAGGCTGGGGTTGGAGTGGCTGAGAGCTGCCAACCAGAGAGGGACCTGGGGGTGCTGATCGACAGCCGCCTGAACATGAGCCAGCAGTGTGCCCAAGGTGGCCAAGAAGGCCAATGGCATCCTGGCCTGTATCAGGAATGGTGTGGCCAGCAGGAGCAGGGAGGTCATTGTGCCCCTGTACTCTGCTTTGGTTAGGCCACACCTTGAGTCCTGTGTCCAGTTCTGGGCCCCTCAGTTTAAGAAGGACATCGAGACACTTGAAGGTGTCCAGAGAAGGGCAACAAGGCTGGGGAGAGGCCTTGAGCACAGCCCTGTGAGGAGAGGCTGAGGGAGCTGGGGTTGTTTAGCCTGGAGAAGAGGAGGCTCAGGGGTGACCTCATTGCTCTCTACAACTTCCTGAAGGGTGGTTGTAGCCAGGAAGGGGTTGGCCTCTTCTCTCTAGCACCCAGCCCCAGAACAAGAGGACACAGTCTCAAGCTGTGCCAGGGGAGGTTTAGGCTGGAGGTGAGGAGAAAGTTCTTCACCGAGAGAGTGATTTGCCATTGGGATGTGCTGCCCGGGGAGGTGGTGGAGTCACTGTCCCTGGAGGTGTTCAAGAGGGGACTGGATGTGGCACTTGGTGCCATGGTCTAGTCATGAAGTCTGTGGTGACAGGTTGGACTCAATGATCTTCGAGGTCTCTTCCAACCTTAGTGATACTGTGAGACTGTAACTAGAGGCTGCTGAGCAGGAGGAATCTGAGCTGCTTTGGTCCCACTAGACTTGAAGGTGAGGTAGCCTGGTGTGACTGGCTGGTCAATGGGGACCAGAAGGTGGCATGGTAAGATTATTTGAATGGTGCAGTTTCCCCCTGAAGACACCTGGAAGAGTGGCCCATGGGCCCTGGAAGAGAAGCCATGGGCTGATAGCTTGGCCAGAAGTTTGCTGTGGGGGATGGTGTCAAAAGCCTTTCTCATGGTCTGGAGAACAAGACCACTGCTTGCTGGCTCAGGTCACAGGCTGCGTGCTGAGGAGTATCTTCTGGGCTGCAGGAAGACAACACACCACAGCCCTTACAGAGTAAACACAACTAGCTACAAGCAAAACCATCTGCCTGAATCCTCACCATTGCTCAGCCAAAGCTTCAGGAGCACAGGTCAGGGCTGGCATCCAGACCCAGAATATTACACTATGGCACTCAGTTTGTGCAAGAGAGATGCACAGAAGATGATGAAGACAGCTGGAGACACCAACTAATGTTATGTTTTGTCACAGCCTCTTTAGAGACTCTGCTTCAGATACCCAATAAAGTCAGAGTCAGGTGAGCCTGGGAGATGAACATCTGCTTGTCTGTTACCTAGAACCTGTTGTTGATGTGTTCCACATTCATCGATTCATAGAGTGGTTTAGTTTGGAAGGGAGCTTCAAGATCATCCAGTTCCAACTCTCTTGCCATGGGCAGGGACATCTACCACCAGCCCAGATTGCTCAAGGCCTCATCCAACCTGGCCTGGAACACCTCCAGGGAGGGGACATCCACAGTCTCCTGGGCAACCTGTGCCAGTGTCTCCCCAGCCTCACTGGAAAGCGTTTCTTCCTCATCTCCAGTCTCAATCTGCTCTCCTCAAGCTTCAATCCCTTCCCTCTTGTCCTGTCACTATTAGCCCTTGTAAAACAGTCCCTCCTCAGCTTTCTTGTAGGCCCCCAACAAAACTCCAACCACTCCATCCAGACAGCAGATTTTTCACCCTAGCCTGAAAAAAACAAAACAAAACACCTAAAGGAGTCCCCAGAAGCACCCCTGGTCAGAAATGAAACACCCTTGGCAGCAATGTCAGTGGAAAAAAGCCCACCTAAGGCCTGTTCTGACTGCTTCTGCTTGAGATAATCCTGAAACTGTGCTAAAAATAAAAGAAAGAAAATAAAAGAAAATAAATAAAATAAACTAAACTAAAATAAATAAAATGAAAAATAAAGTAAAATAAAATAAAAAGCAAAATAAAATAAAATAATAAAAAGTGAACTAAACTAAATAAAATAAAAAGGAAAACAATTAAATTAAATTAAAAGTAAAATCAAATAAATAAAATGAAAAATAAAGTAAAATAAAATAAAAAATAAAATGAAATAAAATAATAAAAATTAAACTAAACTAAATAAAATAAAAAGTAAAACTCAATTAAATTAAATTAAAAGTAAAATCAAATAAATAAAATGAAAAATAAAGTAAAATAAAATAAAAAAAATAAAATGAAATAAAATAATAAAAAATTAAACTAAACTAAATAAAATAAAAAGTAAAACTCAATTAAATTAAATTAAAAGTAAAATCAAATAAATAAAATGAAAAATAAAGTAAAATAAAATAAAAAATAAAATGAAATAAAATAATAAAAATTAAACTAAACTAAATAAAATAAAAAGTAAAACTCAATTAAATTAAATTAAAAGTAAAATCAAATAAATAAAATGAAAAATAAAGTAAAATAAAATAAAAAATAAAATGAAATAAAATAATAAAAAAATATTAAACTAAACTAAATAAAATAAAAAGTAAAACTCAATTAAATTAAATTAAAAGTAAAATCAAATAAATAAAATGAAAAATAAAGTAAAATAAAATAAAAAGCAAAATAAAATAAAATAATAAAAAGTGAACTAAACTAAATAAAATAAAAAGGAAAACAATTAAATTAAATTAAAAGTAAAATCAAATAAATAAAATGAAAAATAAAGTAAAATAAAATAAAAAATAAAATGAAAAACTAAAATAATAAAAAATTGAACTAAACTAAATAAAATAAAAAGGAAAACAATTAAATTAAATTAAAAGTAAAATCAAATAAATAAAATGAAAAATAAAAAATAAAATAAAATAAAAAAAATAAAAAAAGTGAACTAAACTAAATAAAATAAAAAGGAAAACAATTAAATTAAATTAAAAGTAAAATCAAAATAAAATAAAATAATAAAAATTAAAAGTGAACTAAACTAAATAAAATAAAAAAAGGAAAACAATTAAATTAAATTAAAAGTAAAATCAAATAAATAAAATGAAAAATAAAGTAAAATAAAATAAAAAATAAAATGAAATAAAATAATAAAAAGTGAACTAAACTAAATAAAATAAAAAGGAAAACAATTAAATTAAATTAAAAGTAAAATCAAATAAATAAAATGAAAAATAAAGTAAAATAAAATAAAAAATAAAATGAAATAAAATAATAAAAATTAAACTAAACTAAATAAAATAAAAAGTAAAACTCAATTAAATTAAATTAAAAGTAAAATCAAATAAATAAAATGAAAAATAAAGTAAAATAAAATAAAAAGCAAAATAAAATAAAATAATAAAAATTAAACTAAACTAAACTAAATAAAATAAAAAGGAAAACAATTAAATTAAATTAAAAGTAAAATCAAATAAATAAAATGAAAAATAAAGTAAAATAAAATAAAAAATAAAATGAAATAAAATAATAAAAATTAAACTAAACTAAATAAAATAAAAAGTAAAACTCAATTAAATTAAATTAAAAATAAAATCAAATAAATAAAATGAAAAATAAAGTAAAATAAAATAAAAAATAAAATGAAATAAAATAATAAAAATTAAACTAAACTAAATAAAATAAAAAGTAAAACTCAATTAAATTAAATTAAAAATAAAATCAAATAAATAAAATGAAAAATAAAGTAAAATAAAATAAAAAGTAAAACTCAATTAAATTAAATTAAAAGTAAAATCAAATAAATAAAATGAAAAATAAAGTAAAATAAAATAAAAAATTAAAAAATAAAATAAAATAATAAAAATAAAGTAAAATAAAATAAAAAGCTAAATAAAATAAAAAAAGTAAAAAACTAAATTAAATTAAAAATTAAAAGTAAAATCAAATAAATAAAATGAAAAATAAAGTAAAATAAAATAAAAAGTAAAATAAAATAAAATAAAAAAAAATAAACTAAACTAAATAAAGTAAAATAAAATAAAAAGTAAACTAAAATAAAATAATAAAAATAAACTAAACTAAATAAAATAAAATAAAAAGTAAAACATAATTAAATTAAATTAAAAGTAAAATCAAATAAATAAAATGAAAAATAAAGTTTAAAAAATAAAAAGTAAAATAAAATAATAAAAAGTAAACTAAACTAAACTAAATAAAATAAAATAAAAAGTAAGACAGAATTAAATTAAATTAAAAGTAAAATCAAATAAATGAAATGAAAAATAAAGTAAAATGAAATGAAAAATAAAGTAAAATGAAATAAAAAGTAAAATAAAATAATAAAAAGTAAACTAAACTAAATAAAATAAAAAGTAAAACAAAATTAAATGAAATAAAAAGTAAAACAAAATTAGATGAAGTAAAAAGTAAAATAAGATAAATAAAGTAAAATGAAGTAAATAAAATAAAATTAAATGGCTAAAAGTAAAATAAAATGAAATGTAAAATAAAATAAATAAAATGAAAAATAGAATCAAAAATAAGATAAATAAAAAGTAAAAGAAAATAAAAACAAAATATATCCATCAAGAAAGAGAAGTGGGAAGCAGAGCAGGGCTAAGGATCTAACCTTCTGGTGGATAACAGCTCTCTCAGTCCATGGCTGGTGGTAACACGCCATGGCAAGAGGGAAAAAACAAGAGAAGGAAAACAATGAGTCCTATCTCACTCAACACCACCAAAGACCATAAAAGAAGGGCAGAGGGCTCTCCTGAGCTTGGTGCATCCCTCTGCAGGGAGGAGGTCACAGGACAGCTTTTGAAAGTCACTGACCTGGAGGCCTTCTGGCTCTGGAGGCCACTCCTGCCACGTGGTGTTATTGCAGCAAATAGAGACCACAGCTCCTGGCTGAGTTCAACCACCCAGCCAAGGTCAGGGCAGCAGGGCAGCAGGGCAGCAGGGCAGCAGGGCAGCAGGGCAGCAGGCAGCAGGGCAGCAGGGCAGCAGGCAGCAGGGCAGCAGGGCAGCAGGGCAGCAGGCAGCAGGGCAGCAGGGCAGCAGGGCAGCAGGGCAGCAGGGCAGCAGGGCAGCAGGGCAGCAGGGCAGCAGGCAGCAGGGCAGCAGGCAGCAGGGCAGCAGGGCAGCAGGGCAGCAGGCAGCAGGGCAGCAGGGCAGCAGGGCAGCAGGGCAGCAGGCAGCAGGGCAGCAGGGCAGCAGGGCAGCAGGGCAGCAGCCAGCAGTCACTAGAAACGAGGTGCTCAGAAGATTCCTTGGATTGGAAGGGGAGAGGTTAAATGAGGAGGTGCAGCGACAACGAAAAATTGCTGTCAAGCATGGCCTGAAGGATTCTTTTCCCATTAATGGGTGGATTTTCTTGTGATCTGAACTCCAAGCTCCCTGATGGATTTCAAAGCACACAGGATTTGTCACTGAGCTGGGGGGGCTGGCTGTGGCAGGGACCACAGGAACTGGGGAAGGCTTGGAGCCTAAGGTGTGGCTTGATCTGTTCCATTAATTCAGCTTAAGGAAGAGAAGTTCTTGAGGCGACCCCAGTGCTGAATATGGGGATTTATAGTCAGGGAAGCATTTGGGAAGAGGAGGCAGCAAGCAGGCAGGCGTGTCAGCCCTCCTGACAGAGACATAAAGTCAGCCAATAGCTGGAAGTTCAAGCAGACAAATTCCCTCTGACTGGAAGAGGATGCAGGTTCTGGGCGGCTGGAACTAAGCGGCGTGGCCGTGGAGGTCACCATCTTCTGGAGCCGTAGTGTCCAGGCCATGCAGCATTCACAGACACACTGTCCAGCTCTGGGAGGGTATGGAAGCTGGCTGCTTCCCTCCTGACAGAACCCTTCATTGTGCAGGAGCAAGAGTGGAGTTGGAAACCAGGATGATCCTGCAAGAACTGCTGTGACTGGACAGTGTGCTCCTGTGCATCCTGCTCTAGGTGAAAGGGTTGGACTAGATGATCTCATAGGTTGGTGTGGGTGGGAAGGGGGGGCTCACGTCAGACTGAAGTGTCCATGCTCCTTCTAGAGCCTCCTGCTCACAGGCTCCATCCCAAATGTTGAGGGCATGGGAGAGGTTCTCAGAGCTCCTCAAACTGGAGCTGTAAGCTCTTAGCATACACCATTAACTCCTGCCACAGCTACAAGGGGGAATGCTGGGTGCCTTAGGAAGAGACGACGAGAAGCTGGTTTAACTGGGACAGCCAAAGATGTGGACTTGAATTAGGCAGCTCTGGCTCACCCAAGTATGGCAAAAGTTGCTGTAAATGGCTGAACGAAAACGTTGAGACCAATCTGTTGCCACTTCTGGTGGGTTCCCATGCTGGTTGGAGCTCTTCATGGAACCATAGAATAGCCTGGGTTCTAAGGGACCTCCAAAGGTCATCTGGCCCAAACCTCTCTGCAGTCAGCAGGGACATCCTCCACTAGAGCAGCTTGCCCAGGGCCCTGAGAAGCTTTACCTTGAATATCTACAGGGATGGGGTCTCAGCCACCTCCCTGGGCAACCTCTTCCGGCATCCCAGCAGCCTCCTGGTGCAGAACTTGTTGCTCACATCCAATCTCCATCTGCTCTGCTCTCATTTCAAGCCATTGCCCCTGCTCCTGTCCCTGCAGGCCTTTGCAAACAGTCCCTCTGCAGCCTTCTTGCAGCCCCCTTCAGGTCCTGGCAGGCTGCTCTTAGATCTGCCTGGAGCCTTCTCTTCTCCAGGCTGAACACCCCCAGCTCCCTCAGCCTGGCCTCCTGGCAGAGTTGCTCCAACCCCCTGATCATCTTGGTGGCCTCCTCTCCATCAGGTCCATGTCCTTGCTGTGTGGAGGGCTCCAGAGCTGGACACAGCACTGCAGGTGAGGTCTCAGCAGAGCAGAGGAAAGTGGCAGAATATCCTCTCTCCATCTGCTGGCCACACTGCTTTGGTTGCAGCCCAGGATGCCAATAGCCTTCTGGGCCTTCAGGCTACATTCAGCTGACATTCCCAGGGAGGAGGTCCCAGGAAGGGACTTTGGAAACGTCATCAAGCCCTGTAGTGAGCAGGGACATCCTCCACTAGAGCAGGTTACTCAGAGCCCTGTTGAGCCTCACCTTGAATATCTCCAGGGATGGGGCCCTAACCACCTCCCTGGGCAACCTGCTCCACAGTTCCACCACCCTCGTGGTGCAGAGCTTGTTCCTAACATCCAACCTAAACCTCCTCTTCTCTAACATCAAACCACTGCCCCTTGTTCTGTCGCTCCAAGCCTTTGCAAACAGTCCCTCTGCAGCCTTGTAACCCCCTTCAGGTCCTGGCAGGCTGCTCTTAGGTCTGCTTGGAGCCTTCTCTTCTCCAGGCTGAACACCCCCAGCTCCCTCAGCCTGTCCTTGTAGGAGAGATGCTTCATCTTCTCAATCAATGTCCCTCCTCTGGACCCTCGGCAGAGGTCCCTTCCAACCCCTACCATTCTGTGAGGCTGTGAGTATCAGACTGGTGCAGGTAAGAAACTAAGATCTACCATCCCCCAAGCTCCCTTGCACAGCAGACAGCAGACCGACAGCTTCATGCCACAAAGGTTTAGAAGGATATTATGACCACTTCAGAATAACTTGCAGGGATCATGTATCTTCCACTGAAGCATTTGGCAGGGACTAGAGATAGCAGACTAAGAGGCAGCCCACCAAGCAGACATGGTCTGGCAGCAGCTGCAGCCTTGGCATGGCCTGATCAGCACGCAGGGTGGGGTGTCCTTGAAGGTCACACATCGACCAGAGCTGACCCTGCTTTATTTATGAGCCTTTCTGAGAGCACAGCCTCATGTACTGTGGCTCCAGGCTCTATGGAAATTAACTTCATTCAAATAAATTCCAGCTGCTTGGAAGGAGTTAGGGAAAGGACAAGAAGGAGAACTCCCCCATTCCCTAACTCATGGCAAGCAGGGAAAAAAGAAGTAGCTGCAGAAGACCAAGTGACTCAGAATCATAGAACTGCTTTGGTTGGAAAAGACCTCCAAGATCATGGAGTTCAACTCAACTATGGCCACTAAGCCGTGTCCCAAAGAGCCATGGCCACCCATTGCTTGAAGACCTGCAGGGCCGGTGACTCCACCACCTCCCCGGGCAGCCTGTGCCAGGGCCTGACCACTCTTGCAACAAAGCCATCTTTTCCTAATATCCAATGAAGTATCCAGTGAAGTCCAGCTGGCTCCATGGAAGGGGCAGGAGGGGAAGGCTTGCTCCAAGACCAACAGGTTTGGACCGAGGCCACAAACGCCACAGCAGCAAGGCACAGGGCAAAGGGCCTTAAAGCCCTTTGGAGGGAGGAAGGGTCAGGAGGACACCTGGTCAGGCTTCTGGCTGGAGGTGGGCTGCATTCTCCTAAATCAGATTCATTTGCAAGGGGTCTTGAGTGCTTGTCCCTTTCCTGTTTTGTCTGCTGCCTGGCCTTTGGTCTGCTCTGTTTCCTTCCCCAGGATGCTTGTGGGCTGCCAGTGGAGAACGTTAGGGAGCAGCACCAGGATGTACCTCACTTGGCATGTTTCAGGCAGCAGCTGATGATTGTCCCTGTTTGGTAGGTGCCCTTTTTATCTTTTCTTGGCTCCTGGGGAGTTCTGGAAGGGTGACAGCTCTAATGAAGTCTGCCAGTCTTGGCCAGCCACAGCTAACTGTGCTATGCCAAGGAACTACTTCATTCTTCAATGGGGAAGCCTCATGACATTCAACAAGGGCTACAGTAGGGTCCTGCACCTGGGGATGAATCACCTTCTGCACCAGCACAGGTGAGGGGTTGACCTACTGGGAAGCAGCTCTGTGGAGAAGGACCTGGGAATGCTGGTGGACAAGTTCACCATGAGCTACCAACATGCCCTTGTGGACAAGAAGGCCAATGGGATCCTGGGGTGCATCAAGGAGAGTGTGGCCAGCAGGTCGAGAGAAGTTTTCCTTCCCCTATACCCTACCCTAGTCAGGCCACATCTGGAGTCCTGGGTTCAGTTCTGGGCTCCCCAGTTCAAGAGACAGGGAACTACTGGAGAGAGTCCAGTAAAGGCTACAGAGATGCTGAGGGGCCTGGAGCATCTCTGTGAGGAGCAAAGGCTGAGAGCCCTGGGGCTGCTGAGCCTGGAGAAGAGCAGCCCAGAGGGGAGCTGAGCAATGCTCAGCAAGAGCTAAAGCGTGGGGGGCAAGAGGATGGGGCTGGGCTGTTGTCAGTGGTGCCCGGTGAGAGGACAAGTGCCAATGGGCACAAACTGGAACCCAGGAGGTTCCTTCTGAACATTAAAAATATTTATTTGGTGTGAGGGTGCTGGAGGCCTGGAGCAGGCTGCCAGAGAGGCTGTGGAGTCTCCTTCTCCAAATCTGCAAGGCCATTGTGATCCTGGGCGAGCTGCTGTGGCTGCCCCTGCTTTAGCAGGGAGGTTGGACTAGATCTCCAGAGATCCCTTCAAAGCCCAACCTGGCCAGCATTCTGTGATCTTAGAAGGAAAGTTTGGCAGGGGATGACTGGAAATACCATAGCTGACAGCCGTGAGACCTTTCACTCAAGCTTGCATCAACCACTTTTGGCAAGGCCTGTTAGATGGAATGACTCACAGGGTCAGCCAGAAATAGGGTCTGGGGAACAGCTCCTTCAGCTCACAAATATTAAACCATAGAGATAGACTGATGACAGAGGGTGGAGTGGAGAGAGAACGTTCCACAAACCATTTTTCCTCCCCAGTCACCACCACCACCACAGATGTGGTCTGCACCCCAATGTGTGTTTGCAAGGAGTGCAGCCCAAGAGAGCTTCCAGATCTGGCTCAAGAGGTGAAATTTGGCAGATTTGGCTAAGTCTGAGATTAATCAAAGGGCAGGGTGCTAATTGTGTGCTAAGTGTAACAGGGACCCCAGACATCACCAACATCAGATGGCAGCTACCATCACCACCATCAGATTCCAGCCATCACCACCACAACAGTCAGCCCCCACCCTGGAACAGGCTGCCCAGAGAGGTTGTGGAAGCTCCGGGGCTGGAGAGATTCCAAACTCCCCCTGGCTATTGTGATCCTGGGCAAGCTGCTGTGGGTGTCCCTGCTTTAGCAGAGGGTTGGACTGGGTGATCTCCAAGGGTGTCTTCCAACCCCCACCACGCTGGGATTCTATGAGATGTGTCCAGAAAAGCCTCAGGAATGGAAACCTGGAGTCAGCCACTGCCCTTCTTTGGTGTGAGGGTGCTGGAGGCCTGGAGCAGGCTGCCCAGACAGGTTGCAGAGTCTCCTTCTCTGGAGAGCTTCCAACCCCCCCCTGGCTATTGTGATCCTGGGCAAGCTGCTGTGGGTGCCCTGCTTTAGGAGGGGGGTTGGAGTGGCTGATCTGCAGAGGTCCCTCCCAAGCCTTCACCACCCTGGGGTTCTGTGATTTAAATTTAAAGTCAGTACTGCAACAGGAGTTAAGGAGATGAAATCAGCCTTGGTACCATGTGGGGTGAGATGCTCACAGCAACATTCCCTTGCAGATTCGTAGGTTCATAGAATGGGTTGCGTTGGAGGGGACCTTAAAGATCAGCCAGTTCCAATCCCCCTGCCATGGGCAGGGACACCTCCCACCAGCCCAGGTTGCTCAGGGCCTCATCCAACCTGGCCTTGAACACCTCCAGGGAGGGGGCACCCACAGCCTCCCCGGGAAACCTGTTCCAGGGTCTCCCTGCGTGACTCTGGGTGGTGGCTACTGGGAGTGAGTTTCCTGCCTCGCACACTGCTGCAGTCAGCACTGGATGGGACAAAAGACAGCTGGGGCTTGAACAATTCCCTGTGGGAGGCTGTGTCTTTTTTCACTGAAAGAGTGGTTGATCCTTGGTGGGGGCTGCCCAGGGAGGTGGAGGGCATCACCATCCCTGGAGGTGGTCAAGAAACAGGTGGCCATGGCACCTTGGGACATGGTTTAATGGCCATGGTGGTGTTAGGTGGATGGTTGGACCGGATGACCATGGGCAGGGACACCTCCCACCAGCCCAGGTTGCTCAGGGCCTCATCCAGCCTTGAACACCTCCAGGGAGGGGGCCAGGAGTCAGCCACTGCCCTTCTTTGCTGTGAGGGTGCTGGAGCCATGGAGCAGGCTGCCCAGAGAGGTTGTGGAGTTTCCCTCCCTGGAGAGGCTCAAGCTCTGCCTGGCTATGAAATGGACTCCGTTTTCCCAAGGGATTTGGTGTAGTAACTACACAACAATGTGTGGAACGGGCTGGCTGCTGCTGCTGCTCCACATCTTATCAGAGTTTTTGCCTGTGCCCAATGATGGATTGGTTCTGGCAACTTGAATTTAGGAATTTATAGCCTCAGAGCCACGAATCTATTTATTGCTGGATTTATTTTTCTTCAGTGGAGGAAAATCTGGCAGCCAGGGAGGAAGCCTATAAATCTTCACGTTAGAGAGGGAGAAGGGGAAGGTGTTTGACACACACAAGGCTTGGACAAGGAAGTGGGGGGGGTGGGGGGTGTTTAGTGTTGTGGGGTTTTTAAAGAGACAAAGGGACAACCTTTGAAGGCATTTTTTGGGGTTGCTGAAAAGCAGCCAAAATCTGCAGTGTGCATCCCTGCTGTTCTTTCAGTTCCAGAGAGTACTGAGTGCAACCAGAGAGCTGTCAGCATTTCAACAACCCCCCAAGAAAAATATAGAATAGGAGCATCATTGAGCTTGGGAAAGAACTCCAAGTTCATTGAGCCCAACAGTTTACCCAGCACTGCCAAGTCCACCACTAAACCACACCCCCATGGCTTTGAAGCCCCTCCACAGGGGGAGACTCCACCATTGCCCTGGTGTGGCAGTTCAGGCTGGGTGCCTCCTGTTGCTGCCACATCAGTTACACCTCCAGTGTCCTGAGGGTGCAGCCCAGGAGGTGGACACAAGAAGCTGTGTATTTCATACCCATAATGTCCAGCTGCACCATATAAATCCAGCTGCAAAGACTTTCTCTGCCTCTTTCTTCCCTCTCTGCTCCCATGGGAGATGCTCCCTATCAGGTAATGGTGGGGGAGTATCTCAAAGGCTCTTAGACCTGGCTAGGCCTAATGCCAGGAGGAGAAGGGGGAGTTCTGATAGAGACTGTGATTCTTCAGCAGTTCAAATGCCATAACTGTTTTAAGGGGCAGTCTCAGACCTGGCCAGCTGAGACTAGCCTAGCAGTGGGAGAGGAAGAAAGAGCCCTGGGGGTTTTGGGTGGGGAGATGGGAAGGGTTGGGGAGCTTTGGGTGTGCTGGAAGGGACTCTTGTCAGTGCCCCAGGGTTACCCATATCCTCCTAACAGCTACCAAACCTGAGGTCACACAGCCCATGGGAACACAGGAGTGGTCTAAATAAACCTCAGTCCCTGCTCTTGTGGGCAGGTCTGGAACTCAGGGCTTCTGCATACCAAGCTTCAGCTTGAGACCTTTTGTTTGCCTCCCTCTGGGTGAGGATTCAGAGACACCTCCATGCTCTACATATGATAACTATCTCCTGGTCTCAGGAGAAGCTGATGCTGAAGCTGCATGGAGGCTCCAACCTGCGGCAGGCCAAATCTTCCTCCGTTACCTGCAGGAGAATGGCTTCTCTTCCGGGTCCTGCAAGGACATTTTTCTTCCTTTCCAAAAGGTTGATGATTATATTCTGCCCAAATTTCCCTCAGGAAAAGCTGTAAATATTCCTGGCCCAGCGTGCCAGGAGGTCTAGGCTGGAGGTGAGGAAGAAATCCTTCCCAGGGAGAGAGATTGGCCCTTGGGATGTGCTGCCCAGGGAGGTGGTGGAGTCACCGTCCCTGGAGGTGTTTAGGAAGAGCCTGGCTGAGGCACTTGGTGCCATGGTTGAGTTGATCAGATGGTGTTGGGTGATAGGTTGGGCTTGATGATCTCAAAGGTCTTTTCCAACCTGGTCTGGTCTATTCTATTCTATTCTATTCTATTCTATTCTATTCTATTCTATTCTATTCTATTCTATTCTATTCTATTCTATTCCTATCCTATCCTATCCTACCCTATCCTACCCTATCCTGTAGCTTTGGGTGTGCTGGAAGGGGCTCTGTACACTTTGGGGCACCTTTGTCACTGTGCTTTGTAGCTTCTGTAAAGCACTAATTGCTTTTCCAGTTGAACTTTCCTTCACTTCTGCAATCCATTGGTGTGATGAGTGTCATTCTTTTGCCCCTCTCAGGGGCAAGAGAGGATCTGCCTGGCCTGGAACCAGGACACCTGGACAGCCTGGTTCAGGGCTGGACAACACTTTGGGGGAAGAAATTGTTCCTCATGTGCAACCCAAACCTGCCCTGAGGCAACTTGAGGCCATTTCCCCTTGTCCCACTTGTTTCTTGGGAGAAGAGACCAAGCCCCAGCTCCCTCCAGCCTCCTTTCAGGGAGCTGCAGAGAGCAACCAGACCTCCCCTCAGCTTCCTTTCTCCAGGCTAAACAAACCCAGATCCTTCAGCTGCTCCTCACCAGCCCTGTTCTCCAGACCCTTGGTCATCTCTGGACACACTCCAGCACCTCAGTGTCCTCCTTGAAGTGAGAGTTGTGTATCTTTTAAGCTAGAAGTGGTAACAGACTCTTACCAGAAAGGAGGTAAAAACAATAAGCTTTTTTTCTTGTTTTCTCTTTGAAGATGATGGCAGCTTTGGTTCTTGCTGGGCTGAGACCAGTTTGGCAATCTCCTCACCTTTAGATGAGGCATGTGATCAAAAAAATGTCTGTTTTCCACAATTTTCTATGTCTCACCTTTGAGAAAGGCATGGTCCCCATGGAGAAACATCTGAGAGGAAGCATGTGGCCCAGGGCTGGGGAGAGGGTGATGGGAATGTCAGCTGAATGTAGCCTGAAGGCCCAGAAGGCTATTGGCATCCTGGGCTGCAACCAAAGCAGTGTGGCCAGCAGATGGAGAGAGGATATTCTGCCACTTTCCTCTGCTCTGCTGAGACCTCACCTGCAGTGCTGTGTCCAGCTCTGGAGCCCTCCACACAGCAAGGACATGGACCTGATGGAGAGGAGGCCACCAAGATGATCAGGGGGTTGGAGCAGCTCTGCCAGGAGGCCAGGCTGAGGGAGCTGGGGGTGTTCAGCCTGGAGAAGAGAAGGCTCCAGGCAGATCTAAGAGCAGCCTGCCAGGACCTGAAGGGGGCTGCAAGAAGGCTGCAGAGGGACTGCTGGCAAAGGCCTGCAGGGACAGGAGCAGGGGCAATGGTTTGAAATGAGAGCAGAGCAGATTGAGATTGGATGTGAGCAACAAGTTCTGCACCAGGAGGCTGCTGGGATGCCGGAAGAGGTTGCCCAGGGAGGTGGCTGAGACCCCATCCCTGTAGATATTCAAGGTAAAGCTTCTCAGGGCCCTGGGCAAGCTGCTCTAGTGGAGGATGTCCCTGCTGACTGCAGAGAGGTTTGGGCCAGATGACCTTTGGAGGTCCCTTAGAACCCAGGCTATTCTATGGTTCCATGAAGAGCTCCAACCAGCATGGGAACCCACCAGAAGTGGCAACAGATTGGTCTCAACGTTTTCGTTCAGCCATTTACAGCAACTTTTGCCATACTTGGGTGAGCCAGAGCTGCCTAATTCAAGTCCACATCTTTGGCTGTCCCAGTTAAACCAGCTTCTCATCTTCTCTTCCTAAGGCACCCAGCATTCCCCCCTTGTAGCTGTGGCAGGAGTTAATGGTGTATCCTAAGAGCTTACAGCTCCAGTTTGAGGAGCTCTGAGAACCTCTCCCATGCCCTCAACATTTGGGATGGAGCCTGTGAGCAGGAGGCTCTAGAAGGAGCATGGACACTTCAGTCTGACGTGAGCCACTGGGGAAGTCCATAAACTCTCCGGTAATAGCAGGTGACGACAAGAAGCACTTGAGGGTAATAAGGCTTGGCAGTAGCTTCAGAAGAGTCTTGCCTCCTGCCTTGGCAAGCAGAAAGGAAACTCCTACCTCCTCCTCCTCCTCTTTTCCTTAAACCAAACCAACCCCCCTTGGAGCATCTTGGAAAGGAGTGTGAGTGCACTAAGATGACAGGGCTGTCTGCCACATGGGCCTGAGGAACCCGGTCCAAGAGAGGAATCCTTGTGCACACAGATCACAGGGACTCGAGCTCCTTTCATATCAAAGCAACTTCCCCAAAGGCCTTCAAAATTCATTCTCCTTTCCAAGGCCTGATGTAGTTGGAGAGCTTCAAGGGATGAGAGAGGAGAGCTTGCTGCCAAAGCGCCCCACGCTCTGGATTTTCAAGCGATCGGAACATCTCAAGCTGCTTCCTCTGCAACTCGATACGGGAGGAAATGGGATAGTTTATCCTAAATAACAACACTGCCTCCAAAATCCTCTGCCTTTCAGGCCCTAGTTTGAGAAGGGGGAGGTGAGGCAAGGAGAAAAACTTCTGAAAGGAAAAAAAGACATTCTGAAGAGAATGAAAGGACCTTTCGAACCTCAGAGCACCAATTTATCCCCAAATAGCATTGGAATGAGGGAGGATCAAAGGCATCTGTGAGCTATTACCTAGCACAGCTCTTGATTGGGGTTGAACTAGATGATAGATTCTATGGTCCTGCTCTGGCAGGGGGGTTGGACTTGATGATCTCTCGGAGTCCCTTCCAACCCCTAACATCCTGTGAGCCTTTGATCTCCCTCTCAGCTCTGGTGAGACCCCGCCTAGAGCACTGCATCCAGTTCTGGTGTCCCCAGCATAAGAGGGGCATGGTGCTACCGGAACAGGTTCAGAAGAGGCCACAAAGATGATCAGAGGGCTGGAGACCCTCCCCTACAGGGACAGGCTGAGGGAACTGGGGCTGTTCAGCCTGGAGAAGAGAAGGCTCTGGGAAGACCTTAGAGCAGCAGTACCTGAAAGGGGCCAGCTGGGAAGGGACTTGTAGTGATAAGACAAGGGGAAATGGATAGAAGCTAGAAGAGGGGAGATTTAGATGAGGAAGAAATTCTTTGCAGTGAGGGTGCTGAGACACTGGAACAGGATGCCCAGGGTGGCTGTGGGTGCTCCCTCTCTGGAGGAGTTCAAGGCCAGGTTGGATGAGGACCTGATCTAGTGGGAGATGTCCCTGCCCACCATGGAGGGGGTTGGAACGAGATGATCTTTAAGGTCCCTTCCAACCCAAACCATCATCTGAATCTATACTAAAGACCTCCATAGGTAAAGAACCATGTTCAGTAGGGTCCTATGGCTTGTCCACACAGTGACAAAGCCCAGGACTGGGAAGGAATGAGGCTGAGCATTCATCAGCCCTGAGCAAGTAGTGACCTACTGGTCAGCAAGCTGACCACGGCTGCTTATCCTGGGCGCCATGGGTGGTGAGATGCCAGCCAAAGGTTGTCCTACAGCCTGGGACCAGAATGGTTGATATTTACTCTCTGAACCTAAGCCAAGCAGCAGTCTGACATCTTTAACCCATTTCCCCCCCAAACTAGAGCACAGTCTTCTTTTCCCCTTATTAGCTGGGGGTGGGGGGCTGGCTTGGCTTTGCTGGGGCTTTTTTTTTTTGGGGGGGTGTGTGTGTGTTAAAATGTATCACTAAAAGATGTTCCTGAACCTCTCCCATCTCAAAGCTAACCCCACATTCAGGCATCTATTCATAAGAATTTCCTCCACTAGAAGCTCCTTGCACAGCCACTCATTCCTCATTTTCAACTCATGTTTCAATTCATTCCCATGAACAAGATGTTCCTGAAGCCAACCAACCTTATCAACACCTTCAGCCCTTCCTGGGGACCAGCAAAATTCCATCTTCAGCACTTCTTGCTCCAGCTCTCACTGTCTTTGTGACTTCAAAAACCCCAACACCCTGGCTGTTAGATTCTTTCCATCTTTACTTTCCATTCATTTACTGCAGGTTGTGCTCTTCAAACACTTCCTGAGGAGGTTCTGGGCAGCTCCAAACCTGACACAGCCAACCAGGCTGCTCCTCTCAGCACATCTCACAGTTAGCTGAGCAGCTGAGACTTGATGACACAAAATAAAAGGCCTAAAATGAGGATGGGGACAGAGTTTTGAGCAGGACCTGCTGTGACAGGACAAGGACTGAGGGTTTAAACTAAAAGAGGGGAGATTTAGATGGGAGAGAAGAACTTTTGTCAGATGAGGATGCCTGGAGAGGTGGTAGATGCCCCATCCCTGCAACCATCCCAGGGTAGGTTGTCTGGGGCTCTGAGCAACCTATTCTGGTTGAAGGTGTCCCTCTTCACTGAAGAGGTGGTGGAGCAGATGACCTTTCAAGGTCCCTTCCCACCCAAACCCTTCTATGACTACTTTACAAAACATGATGTCCTTCACCCCCTAGCTGGACTCTCAAGGCATTCTCTGCTTCTTTCACCACTGAGCCCATCATGAACAGGTGAGCTTCTCAGTTCTAGCAAGCTTTCCTTTGTCCTTGCATGTCCTTTGTTATATCCAAGTGATGCAGGCTTTGCCCTCCTGATGGCATCTGATGGCAGCAGCCAGAAGCACTGCCTGCCTTCCACGATCCCCAGCCCACAGCCAGGCTTTCAACCTTCACGTTCCTGGGCTCTTATCCTTGCGTGAAACCTCTCTGCATGCTATAAACCTCTTCAGCTGTAGCCCTCTCCATGCAAATTGTAGAAGCACAGAATGTTAGGGGTTGGAAGGGACCTCCAGTTATCGAGTCCAACCCCCTGGCAGAGCAGGAGCACCCAGGGCAGGTCACACAGCAACACATTCAGGTGGGTCTTCAAAGTCTCCAGAGGAGGAGACTCCACAGTCTCCCTGGGCAGCCTGCTCCAGGGCTCCAGCACCCTCACCATACAGAAGTGTCTCCTCATGTTGAGGTGGAACCTCCTGGGTTCCAGCTTGTACCCTGCTGTTCCTTGTCCTGGGCACCACCAAAACTAGCCTGGCCCCTTCATCCTGACCCCCAGCCCTCAGCTATTGATAGACATTGATCATATCTCCCTCTCAAGACTAAACAGCCTCAGCTCTCTCAGTTCTTCCTCATAGGAGAGATGTTCAAGTCCCTTAAGCATTCACACAGCTCTCCATTGGAGTTTGCTTCCTCTACTTTGCTTACTCCCCTGCTTCTGCTTTACACACACACACCCCCATGGCTATTGGAGCACAGGAGTCCTCAGCATGGCTTGCAAGGACTTGAAGAGCAAAGGAGAAGATCTCATTATCATCTTGTTGCCTATTAGAGAGTGAGACAATCTAGCTGTGGTGAAAATTCAATAGCTGTGTGCAATTAGGAGAACCACCAGACATCTCACTTCATGTCAGGATGACTACTGCTTCAGAGGAAGATGATGGAATCCTGCTGTTGCCTTGCTCAGGAGACAGGGCCTTGAGATAATTACCTTCCACTAGAGCCAGGCATGAAATTGCCAACCTTCTGACAGCCATCTGAGCAGCAGTGAGCTCTCTGCACCTTCTCACCGTGGCAAGCTGCTGTCACCAGCATCTCCACCACTCTACCGTGGTGCAAGCTCCTTGCTAAGGACCACTGGGCAACCTGAGGTGAGGATGCCCCTGCTTAGTGCAGGGAGGTTGGACTGGATGACCATTGGAGATCCCTTCCAACCCAGACCACTCTATGATTCTATGGTTCAGTGGGATAGTGGGGAAAATGCAAGAGGAGGCTCCCAAATCCCAGACACATCTCTGCTATCAGCCCTAGGTCCTTCTTAGGACATCTGCTGGCAGCTCACTGGTGTGAGGGGATGCTTTGCAACCAAGAGCCTGCAGCTCACACTATTCACAGAATCACAGAGCTGTCAGGGTTGCAAGGGGGCTCAAGGATCATCCAGTTCCAAACCCCCTGCCATGGCCAGGGACACCTCACACCACAGCAGGTTGCTCACAGCCACCTCCAGCCTGGCTGCAAACACCTCCAGGCAGGAGGCTTCCACCACCTCCCTGGGCAACCTGTGCCAGGCTCTCACCACCCTCATGGGGAACAACTTCTTCCTGATGTCTAATCTGAATCTGCCCTCTTCTAGCTTGGATCCATTCCCCCCAGTCCTATACCTGACACCCTAAGAAGTCCCTCCCCAGCTTTCCTGTAGCCCCCTGCAGATCCTGGAAGGCCACAAGAAGGTCTCCTGGGAGCTTTCTCTTCTCTTAACTGAACAACCCCAGCTCTCTCAGCTTATCCTTACAGGAAAGGAGCTCCTACCCTTTGATCATCTTCGTAGCCTTTCTCTGGACACATTCCATTCTGCAGCCAAATGCTCTCCTCAAGCTGTGGCACTTCACTAGCCAAAGCAGGAGGTGCTGGGGACTTCAGGAAGAGCCAGCAAGCATGAGAAAGAACATTGAACCAGGGCGTTGCAGGGGGCAGGAAGTTGTTCTCATAACATCTGTGGTGAGATTGTACAAAGCAATGGACAGATTGCCAGGGCTTGGAAGGACTCAAAAGGCAGCTCTGGCAACCCAGCAGATTGTTTTGTAAGCAAGTGGTTCCCAAGTGATCCTGGATCACTGGGAAAGGCAGCAGAGTCAGGATACAGGTGCTGCGGCTTCTGCCCTCCCTGCTGGTCACTGCATGGCTCAGGCACGGGTGTGGGGTCCACCCTTCCAACACTGCTGGTGACAACTGCTGTGACAAACCCTGAGAGTTGAAATACAGCCTGATGGCCATGCCTGTCCCAAGTCCCAGCTTCCTGAATGCAGCCCCTCCAGAGAATTCCACCTCCCATGCCCCCTTCAGGGCTGACCACAGCTTGTCCCACTGTCCTTCACAGCCAGACCCACAGCTTGGCATTTCCTCAGCACACCAACCTACCTGGGCAAGCTGGCTCCCCAGGGCAGTGGCTGACTCCAGGGGTTCATTCCTGAGGCTCCTCTGAGAACATCTCACAGAATCCCAGCTTGGTGGTGGTCAGAAGAGACCTCTGAAGATCATCCAGTCTGACCTCCTGCTGCAGGGGCACCCACAGCTGCTTGCCCAGGATCACAATATCCAGGTGGGTTTGGAATCTCTCCAGAGGAGACTGCACAACCTCTCTGGGCAGCCTGCTCCAGACCTCCAGCAGCCTCACACCAAAGTTTTTTCTCATGTTCAGAGAGAACCTTCTGGGTTCCAGTTTGTGCTAGTTGTCCCTCGCCCTTTCACTGGGCACCACTGCAAAGAGTCTGGTCCCATCCTCTTGCCCCCAAGAGCTCTTTAGCTCTTTCTGAGCATTAAGAAGATCTACTCTCAGGCTGCTCTCTTCCAGGCTAAACAGCCCCAGCTGTTCCATGGGTAGGTTTTTCTCTTTGGTCAGTTTGTGTCTCTCCCTCACTCCCTACTCCTTCTCCCCCTCCCCCCCCCCTTTGTTGTTTTGGGTTTTTTTCTCTCTCTTTTAACTCTCCAATCTCAAGCAATACAGATTTAAAAGCAAAAATATTACTTCTTTCTCTCAAACACAGCCAAAATCCTTCACCACTCACATGGGAATAAATAACATCATAGAATTGTCTTGTTTGGAAAAGACCTTTCCAAGACCATCCAGTCCAGCCATCAGCCCAACACCACCATGGCCATTAGAATAGAATCATAGAATAGAATAGAATCAACCAGGTTGGAAAAGACCTCAGAGATCATCTAGTCCAACCCATCACCTAATACCTAACACCTCATGACAACTAAACCACGGCTCCAAGCGCCACATCCAATCCTTCTTTGAACACCTCAAGGGATGGGGACTCCACCACCTCCCTGGGCAGCACACTCCATGACCCTAAGTTCCAGGTGCATCTGCCACTGAAACACCTCCAGGGAAGGTGACTTCACCACTGCCCTGGGCAGACCATTCCAATGTTTATAACCCCCCCCCCCCGTGAATAAATACTTTGCTAATATCCATCCTAAACCAAGGAGGAAAGCTGATGGGCTGCTCAGATGTGATATTCTAGGGAGCAGGTGATATGAACTTTAAAGTCAGGGAGTCGTGGAATCATGGAAATTTGGATTTGGAAGGGATTTACACAGGAAAAACATGGAGTTGTTATGTAGAAGGCTGGACTTGATGATCTTAGAGGTCTTTTCCAACCTCAATCATACCATGATTCCATGATTCTAAGTGTCCCAATGGTAATATAAAGCTAGCTAATGCTTCAACACGAGCTTGATACAACTTGTGTGGCACTCCTCAAACACAAGGCAGTTCCACCATGGACCAGCAACTCTCTCACACAGATGCTTCATACAACAGCAGCTGGCATAGCTTCATGTGCAGTTTGCCAACTGGTTCCTGAGTTGTTGTGTTCCTGCTTAAGCGCAGATTATCTCCATGAGTAGGATATGGAGCTGGGCACTTCGCTTTCATTCCAGTGTGTAACATCATATGCTGTTGGCACATGGATACTCACAGATTGCACTCAGTTGGAAGAGAACCATGTCCCAGGGTACCATGGCCACAGGTTTCTTGAACACCTCCAGGGGATGGTGGCTCCACCACCTCCCTGGGCAGCCTGTTCCAATGCCTGACCACTCTTGCAGGAAGGATATTTTTCCTAACATCTGACCTAACCCTCCCCTGGCACAATTCCAGGCCATTTCTTCTCGTTCTGTCACCTGATGCTAGGGAGAAGAGCCCAACCACACCTCACCCCAACCTCCTTTCAGGTAGATCTCTGGAATCTATCCCATGTCAGAAGATCAAAACACCCTGTTGTTAGGCCCCATGTTTAGAATATGATGTTATCATCCTGTTTTGTCCAACCCCAGGTCTTTTACATTATATTTCCCCTAAGGCAACCACTAAGAAAGCAGGAGGAACCCCTCCACGAGAAGCTTTGCGATTACTTTCAGGCAGATTTAAGCCAACTCCGCAAACAAGCCAGACTTGATTTTAGAGGGACCTTTCACCCTCTAGGGAGAAAAAGTGGTTTGCCATGAGAATTCCCAAACAGCTTTAACTGGAGTTAATTAAACAATGTGGCACTGAAAGGACAAATTCCTTCCAAGCACTTCAGAGTGTGGTGAACCAACCCTGTTGCCAAAATGAAAGGTCTGTTCTCTGCTGGGTTGTTATTCCGCGCTGGCTGCAGTCATGACTGTCTGAGTTACACCACCCCTCTGACATCACTTGGCACCTCCAGTGCCCAAAACACACGCCTGTACTCGAACATGGGCTTGACTGGACCCCACATTTCCAGCCTAGTAAATCCAAAATAGCTTCCAGAAGCTCCACAGCTGTGCTGGGTAAACAATTCACACCATGCCCTGCTCTGGGACTCTTGCTGTTTCTGAAGAACTTCCACATGCCCAGTTTCAAACTCCAAGCAGGGCACCTCCACCGTGGGGAGAGACTGCAAGAGCTGGGGCTGTTCAGTCTGGAGAAGAGAAGGCTCTGGGGAGACCTTCTTGTTACCTTTCAATGTATGAAGAGGCCTACAAGGAAGCTGGACAGGGACTTTTGACAGGGGCTTGTCGTGACAGGACAAGGGGCGATGGATTGGAGGTAGAAAAGAGGAGATTTAGACTGGAGACTAGCAAGAGATTCTTTACAGTGGGGAGACACTGGAACAGGTTGCTCAGGGAGGTCATGGATGCCAGCTCCCTGGAGGTGTTCCAGGCCAGGCTGGATGAGGCCTTGAGCAACCTGGGCCAGTGGGAGGTGTCACTGCCCATTGTGGAGAGGGTATAACTAGATGATCCCTTCCAACCCAAACCATTCTATGCATCTATCATCTGGGGTCATGGGGTATGTCTGCATCTGATACAGCAGCATGATGGCCTCACCTGGTAAGCCAGGTGAACTGAGCACTGACAGAGCAAAGAACACCATCAAGATAAGCCCTGAGCAAAGCAACAGGGAGAAGGAATGGGGGTTACTATCACCTGGAGCCGTCAGGAAGGGAGGGAAAGGATCTCTGCTTCCCTAGAAATGGGGCTTGCTGTGGTAGCAGAAGGCAGCTTCAGAATGTACTGCTTAACCCTGGGTTACTGTGGATGCACAAGTTGCTCATGAGTGAGAAAGGAATAGAAAAGGAGACACCAGAGAGCTGCTTAATTCAAGTGTATGCAGGTACCAGCCTGGGGCAGCAGAGTGGGGGGAGGGGCAAATAGGGATTTCCTCCTCAGATTCCACACCTCTGGGAGCATTCACAAGCTACTCTGAGCCTCATCCTTCTCTCAAACCTGTCTTCTAAATTGAGTGGTAACTTTTTTCTGGAGAATACCTCTCTTGCAGGCACAGAGCATCCAGCAGTCTCCTCCCATCCCCGCCCACAAAAGCCCAACAACTAACTGTGTGATGAGGAGCTCAGAAAGGAGGGACCAAAGAATTCATACACAGGAAAAGAGCATGCAGTGATGGTCACACAACCGACCTCAGAGATGGCAATTTCCCATCTCTGGCAGAAGGGATTCTTGCCACAAGGCAAGGAACTTCATGAGGGCTACCAGCAGGCACCTGCTAGAAGGTGTTTTCAGCAGTGCCTAAAGCACACTTTGCTACTGTTTTACTCATAGCTCAGGTTTACTAACAGCGTAGTTTTAGCTAAGGACCTCTTGCCAGCCTGTGAGGCTTTGAAGACCTCCATGTTAGCAGATATTAGACTGACAAGTTTGTGGTGTCAACCTGGCTTATCATGTAGTAAAAGGCCAAGGCTGAAGCCAAGAGTCTGTGGCTGATGAGTTAGAGCCAGAACATGAATAATTGAGGGCAAGTTCTCCACTTACGGCAGCAGCTGGCTGTGAAATGCCTTTGTGGGATCTCAGGGTCCTCAGATGTCTCAGACACAGAATGGCTTAGGTTGGAAGGGTCATTTAAAGCTCATCTAGTCCAACTCCCCTGCAGCAAGTAAGAATCTCTTCAACCAGGGCAGGCCACTCAGCCCCTGTGGCTGCTGTTGCTCACCTTCCCTAACTGAATCATGGAGTGTGCAGTCTGTCCTTCAGCAGCCAGAGATGAGACCTTCCCTGAAGGCTACCAAACTCAATTCCTGAGCAAAGCTGACAGGGACTAGCCACACCACCACACCTGGGAAAGTTACAGTGAAGGGAAGAAGTTCTGTTTGAGCATGTGCTATGGAGAAACCTCCACCTAGGAGGATACCCATACCTACTCAAACTGAAGCAAGCCCTTTCCAGAAGGAAGAAACACCTGATGGGAAGAATTCCTGCAGCTTCATGGTCACACAGAACAAGGAACATCACTAGTTCATTACTAGGGGCCTTGCTTGAGGTAACAACGTAACTCTGCTCATGCAGTGTCATCAGCCTGGGACAGGCAGATAGTAGCTTGTCCCTAGATACCTGCAGTGTTGACAAGTAACCACAGGGCGGCAGCACTGAGCAGTGAGGGGACGGCACACTTCTTTAGAGAATTGTAGTGCTGACAAGTAACCACAAGGTGGCAGCACTGAGCGGTGACGAGGAGGCCAACATCTCTAGAGAACTGCAGTGCCAACAAGTAACCACAGGGTGGCAGCACTAGGTAGTGAGAAGACAACATTCTTCTCTAGAGAATTGTAGTGCTGACACATAAGCACAAGGAGGCAGCACTGAGAAGTGAGGGGGCGACACATTTTTATAGAGAATGCGAGTGACGGACAAGTAACCACAGTGTGGCAGCACTGAGCAGTCAGGTGGCGACAGGCTGCTATAGAGACATGTAGTGCTGACAAGTAACCACAGGGTGGCAGCACAGAGCAGTGAGGGGGCGACACACTTCTCTAGAGAACTGCAGTGCTGACAAATAACCACACGGTGGCAGTACCGAGCAGTGATGAGGCAAACGTCTCTGGAGAATTGCAGTGCTAAGAAGTAACCACAGGGTGACAGCACTGAGCAGTGATAGAATAGAATAGAATAGAATAGAATAGAATAGAATAGAATAGAATAGAATAGAATAGAATAGAATAGAATAGAATAGAATAGAATCAACAAGGTTGGAAAAGACCTTTGAAATCATCGACCCAACCTATCACCCAGCACCATCTGATCAACTCAACCATGGCACCAAGTGCCTCATTCAGGCTCTTCCTAAACACCTCCAGGGATGGTGACTCCACCACCTCCCTGGGCAGCACATCCCAAGGGCCAATCTCTCTGGGAAGAATTTATTCCTAACATCCAGCCCAAGCCTCCCCTGGCACAGCTTGAGACTGTGTCCTCTTGTTCTGGTTCTGCTTGCCTGGGAGAAGAGACCAACCCCCACATGGCTACAACCTCCCTTCAGGGAGTTGTAGACAGCAATAGAGGCAACATAGGGCTCTATAGAGGCTCCATAGGGCTCTATAGAAGCTCCATAGGGATCTACAGAGGCTCTATAGAGGCTCTACTGGGCACTATAGAGGCTCCATAGGGGTCTATAGAGGCTCCATAGGGCTCTATAGGGGCTCCATAGGGGTCTATAGGATCTCCATAGGGGCTCTATAGGACTTTATAGAGGCTCTACAGAGGCTACATAGGGATTCCTTAGGGCTCTATAGGGGCTCCATAGGGCTCTATAGAGAATCCATAAGGCTCCACAGGGCTTTATAGAGGCTCTATAAATTCTCCATAGGGCTCCACAAAGGCTCCATAGGGCTCTACAGAGGATCTAGAGGGGCTACATAGGTCTCTATAGAGGCTATATAGTGCTCTATAGAGTCTCTATAGAGGCTCCATACAGCTCTATAGAGGCTCCTAAGGACTCTATCAAGGCTCCTTAGGGCTCTATAGAGGATTCTTGAGGCTCTAAAGTAGCTCCTTAGGGCTATATAGAGGCTCTATAGATTCTCTGTAGAGGGGCTCTGTAGAGGTGTGGTGGTTTGAGCCTTAACTGGGATTTAAGAGCTCAGATGGGGGGCAAGACTAAGAATCCCTCCCCCGCTCCTCCTTCCTCTTTCCCAGTTGAGAGAAAAAAGGGAAGGGGAAAGAACAGGGAGAGATAAGGGAAGGAAAAAAAAAGTAAGAAAGGCAGATAAGGAAGAAAAGGAGAAGGTAAAGCTACTGAGAAATAATTTGGAGTCATTTTGGAAGTAGAGAGGTAAAATGTTCTTTTATATAACAGTATATATATATATATATATGTATGTATATATATAACACAATCACAGGAAGGGTTCACAAGGGCAAGAAACAAGGATGGATAGGGAGAAGATACAAAACCAGCAGTCCTTTGGAGGTGCAGCAGGGAGAAAGACCAGGCCTGACCATGTGGCAGAGGAGCAGTAGCCAGCAGCGACTCTCTTAGTCCTTTCATCCCTGCGAGGCAGAAGCAAAAGAGAGCAAATGGCTGCAGTGGCTTCCTTTTTATAGGCTTGCTGGACAGGGAGGGGGAGTGGAACAGACTAACACAGTTTCCCAGGGGGAAAAGCCCCTCTGGGGTGAGCAAGGCTCTCACAAGCCCTTCCCACCCCTGCTTTCAGGATGGGTGTAACCCATCTCAGTCCACCACTCTGTTCCACTTCTACTCCTGTCAGTCCCTTCATCCAATCGTGACATGTGGCATTCGAAGCCTCAATGCAAGTCCCCTGTTATCCCAGCTCTCTCTTTCTCAGGGGAGTCTCTCCCTTTCTGGTGCTGGTCAGTGTAGGTGGTGCTTGAGCTGGGCAGGAATGTGGAGAAAAATCAGAACCCAGGAAACAGTCTGCCTTTGAAAGGGAAAGGAAAAAAACTGGGAACAGTCCATTGCTGTTAGGAAATCAGGAACAGGTTCAGGTGAGGTGACACAGGACCTCCCTGGATTAGTGTGTGGTGTGTTCATGCTGAGTGCTGGACACTAGGCTGTATTAAACTAGGAGAGAAAAATCTTAGAACAACTATTATACCGTCACAATGTTACACTGGCGTGCACTGCCCCCTCTCAGTTCATCCCCTCTCAGCCAGAGTCGCGTTCCGCTGTGGGATACACTGAATGTCCCCAGTTTCTAACATGACCCAGTAGGTGTGACCAGGCCCTCAGCAAAGACCACCCCTTGGGTTGCTTTGCCCCACCAGCAGCAGGAAAATACCCACACTCACTTCCCCAACAGGTTCTGCTCAGCAATCAAAGGAAGATGTGTGGCCAGCAGGTCAAGGGAGGTGCTTCTCCCCTCTACTCAGCTCTGGTGAGACCCCACCTGGAGTACTGCCTCCAGTTCTGGAGCCCCTATTACAGGAGGGATGTGGACATGCTGGAGCGTGTCCAGAGAAGGGCCACGAGGATGATCAGAGGGCTGGAGCACCTCTCCTATGAGGACAGACTGAAGGAGTTGGGGCTGTTCAGTCTGGAGAAGAGAAGGCTCCCAGGTGACCTCATTGTGGCCTTCCAGGATCTGAAGGGGGCTACAGGAAGGCTGGGGAGGGACTTCTCAGGATCTCAGGTAGTGATAGGACTAGGGGGAATGGAATGAAGCTGGAAATGGGGGGATTCAGGCTAGATGTGAGGAAGAAGTTCTTCACCATGAGAGTGGTGAAGGCCTGGAATGGGTTATCCAGGGAGGTGGTTGAGGCCCAGTTCCTGGAGGTGTTTAAGACCAGGCTGGACGAGGCTCTGGCCAGCGTGATCTAGTGTGGGGTGTCCCTGCCCATGGCAGGGGTTGGAACTAGATGATCCTTGTGGTCCCTTCCAACCCTGACTGATTCTATGATTCTATGATTCTATGATTCTATGATTCTATGATTCTATGATTCTATGATTCTATCTCCATCCCACTGTTTGCAGCAGGTCAGACTGGGCAGGACCAGCTTGGTTCACAGATACACAGGTGTCTTCAGCTAGGACTTTATAACAGTTACAAAGATTCCACCCCCCATGGCTTTTAGGAGATGGGAGGGACCTCCTGAGGTCATAGAGGGGACCTTCTGAGGTCATAGAATCATAGAATGGGAGGGGCTGGAAGAGACCTCCAAGGGTCATAGAATCATAGAATGGGAGGGGATGGAAGGGACCTCCAGGGGTCATAGAATCATAGAATGGGAGGGGATGGAAGGGACCTCCAGGGGTCATACAATCATAGAATGGGAGGGGCTAGAAGAGACCTCCAAGGGTCATAGAATCATAGAATGGGAGGGGATGGAAGGGACCTCCAGGGGTCATTGTGAGAGACTAAAGCTTGTCTCTCCTGCTGTGACTCAACAAAGATAAAATCACTTGCTGCTTGCCCAGACAATAGCTGATGTGCGTTGGGCAGAGCCACTGGAAGGACTCTTGGAAGGTGCAAAGATAACATTGCTCAGGGGACTGCAGCTGGCCTACAGCAATGGCCCAAGGGCCCAGCATTCACACCTTGAGGACAAGAGCATTTCCAGCCATCAGATACCCCAGGAAAGGACAATGGTTCCTGATATGTAAAGAGTGTGTGGGTAGGTAGATGGAGCAGGAGGAGGCGGAGGCCTTTCCCCCTCCATCCAGTGGCTGCCCAAACTCATCTGAGCACACAGAAAGATTTCCTGGGGAACAGCACCTGGACACTTGCCTAAGGGCTAAAAAACTGTATAAAAGACTGGAGCAGCTACTGGCTTTTAGGAGGAGAAAATCGGAGAAGCAAGATGCAGAAGAAAGCAGACGGCAGCAGATGCTACAAACACCACGGGGCCAACACAATGGATCTTGGACTCTCCGTGCCCTAAGTTCCACCTGCTGCAACTCATGGAGCTGAAGAAGCTGTTCAGAGGACCTCATCCCTTCTACAGCCAAAGCCTCAGCACCCTTCCTCTACAGACCCAACATCTCCTGCAGCACCGTTTCTCTACAGACACAACATCTCCTGCAGCACGGTTTCTCTACAGACCCAACATCTCCTGCAGCACCTTACCTCCACAGACTCAAACTGTCTTGGGGGTCAGGGGTGTGGTAATATAATTCTTTCCCTCTTCTCCCTTTCTTCTCTTCCTATTCTCTCTCTCTCCCCTTCTGATCCCTCCACTTTATTTATGTCCATCCACTGCAGTTATGTAATCAATAGTCTAGCTGTTGATATTTTGGCCTCGTTTGTGCCACTAATTTCACAACACAGGAATATTCATTAAAAACCTGAATATTCTGTCGATTTCCAGCAGAAATGCCTTGATTTTCATGAGAAAGCAGCAGAGCTTAACCTCAGACACGCATATCTCTTGCCTAAATCGTCACATTGGTTGATGGGTTGATGGGTTGGACGCAATGATCTTGAAGTTCTCTTTCAAGCTGATGTATTGTATTGTATTGTATTGTATTGTATTGTAACCAGCAGAAACCAACTTTTCCGCCAAAATCCAGCAGAGTGCAGAATCAAAGCAGCATATTTCTGTTTTCAGTGTGTGGATTTCCTGATGAAACTCCTTGATTTTCATGAGAAATCAGCAGAGTTTAACCTCAGAAAAACAGATTTCTTTCCTAAATACTCACACAACCAGTAGAAACCAACTTTTACTCCACAAAGCAGTAGAGATTAGAATCAAAGCAGGAAAATTCTATTCTCAGTCTGTGGATTTCCTGCTGAAATGCCTTGATTTTCCTGAAAAAACAGCAGAGTTTAACCTCAGACAAGCCGATTTCTTGCCTAAAGCATCACATAACATGCAGAAACCAAATTTTCCACCACAATCCAATAGAGTTCAGAATCAAAGCAGTAGATTTCCACACTCATTCTGTCGATTTCCATCTGAAATTTGTTGATTTTCTCTAGAAACCCTCAGAAAAGAGCCTGTGTGGTGGAGTAGGAAAGTTCCCCCCACACACAAAAGAATTCCACAGCTAACTCAGCCGGAGAAGCAGATGAAAGCTGTATTTTACAAGCAGATATGGAATGCAGTGAATATGTACAAAAATATACAATATTTACAATATATACAGAAATATACAGCAACAGGAAACCTTTCCCCAACCCACCCCTGCGGCCAGGGGGTTTGGCCTGCCGCTCCCTTCTCCCTCCCTACCTCCCCTTTTTCCCAAAAGGGTTAGAGAGAAAGAGAAAGGAAGGTAATTAAAAGGGGAAAACTTTGTTAAAGCTCCAAGCGAATGCAAAAAAGTTAGTTTTCTTATCTGGTTAGAAGGAATCGTAGAGAGAAACGAGCCAGCTCACAGCACAGGGGGAAGAAGAAGACGACTACAGACTGACTCCCCCGACTGAAAGACTAAACAAAAAAACTACAACCGGGTCCCACCAATGAAATTGAATTAGCATATCATTGTTTTCATTCTAATATCAAAACACTCGCCCAGAGTGTTCAGAAAGTGTCTCTTTCTTAAAGGCACAGCCTAAACCGGTCACAATCCACCCCTGCTAAACAATTTCATTGGCTGTTCATACTGTCCATCCAATCCAAAACATCATTCACAGTTTGTAAGTACAGTTCATAGTCCATTCTGGCTATCCTCAGGTGTAGATGATTCAGAAGTCCAAGAAAGAAGAAAAAAATGGAAAACAGTTTGTCTCTTCGCAGATGAAGCAAAGAAAAGGGAAACAGGGAAAAAGGGAAACAGGGATCCTCAGTTGACTCAGGGCTCTCAGGGTTCTCAGGGTTCGTGCACCGTGGATTCCTCAGGGATTCTTTCTTTGGGCGCGATGTAGCTGTACAACACTCTGAAATTAAACTCTTTCAGCTAAAGTCAAGTTTCTTTGTGGAATACACTGAATTTCACCATTTTCTTGCATTACCCAATAAGTGTGACCCGGACCTTCAGCTGAAACCACCCCTCGGACAGGTTTAGCCTCTCCTGAGGGAGAAAATACCCAAACAGTTTTACCTAACAGATTCTTTTCTCTAACAACAGGAACTCTATCACCTTCTACTTTCTGCAGCAGATCTGAGTGTGCAGGTCCAGCTCGGTTCACTGAACCTCTACTATTTACCAGCCAGGTTGCTTGTGCTAAATGTTTTTCCCAGTTTTTCAAAGATCCACCCCCATGGCTTTAAGAGTGGTCTTCAACAAACCGTTGTAGCGTTCAATCTTCCCTGCAGCTGGTGCATAGTAGGGGATGTGGAATATCCACTCGATGCCGTGCTCTTTGGCCCAACTCTTTACAAGGTTGTTTTTGAAATGAGTTCCGTTGTCTGACTCAATCCTCTCTGGAGTTCCGTGTCTCCACAGGATTTGTCTCTCCAGACCAAGAATGGTGTTGCGTGCAGTTGCATGCGGTACTGGATAAGTTTCCAACCATCCAGTGTTTGCCTCTACCATAGTAAGCACATACTGCTTACCAGAATGAGAACGTGGTAGAGTGATGTAGTCAACTTGCCAAGCTTCACCATACTTGTACTTGGACCATCTGTCACCATACCATAAGGGCTTAAGTCATTTTGCCTGCTTAATAGCAGCACAAATGTCACAGTCATGGATGACTCGTGTGATAGCATCCATGGAAATGTCTATGGATCTGTCACGTGCCCACTGGTATGTTGCATCTCTGCCTTGATGTCCTGACGAATCGTGAGCCCACCGAGCTAAGAATATCTCACCTCGGTGTTTCCAGTCGAGATCAAGATCAGAGTCCATGTCTACTGGAGAAACTCTTGCAGCTAGATCTGCTTGATGGTTGTGTTGCTGTTCCTCAGTAGCTTTGCTCTTAGGAATGTGAGCATCGATGTGTCTCACCTTCACTGGAATTCTCTCGATTCGATCAGCAATGTCCTGCCACAGGTCAGCCGCCCAAATGGCCTTTCCCTTCCTCTGCCAACCACTCTTTTTCCAGTTCTTTAGCCAACCCCACAGAGCGTTGGCTACCATCCATGAGTCGGTGTAGAGATAAAGCTTTGGCCATCTCTCACGTTCAGCTACGTCGAGAGCTAGCTGGACAGCTTTTACCTCTGCGAACTGACTGGATTCTCCTTCTCCATCCTTTGCCTCTGCAACTCGGCGTGTTGGACTCCACACTGCAGACTTCCACCTTCGCTTGTTCCCGACGAGACGACAGGAACCGTCTGTGAACAAAGCATATTTCTTTTCGTCATCAGATAGGTCATTGTAAGGAGGAGCTTCCTCAGCACGAGTTACTCTCTCCTCTGGAGGTTTAGTACAGTTGGTACCTTCAGGCCAACTTGAGATCACCTCCACCAGACCAGGTCTTTCAAGATTTCCCATTCGAGCTCTCTGTGTTATCAGAGCCATCCACTTAGACCAGGTGGAATCTGTTGCATGATGTGGTGTGGAACCTTTGCCTTTGAACATCCAATTCAAAACTGGTAATCTGGGAGCTAAGAGAAGTTGTGATTCAGTTCCAATTACTTCAGAAGCTTCTTTTACTCCTTCATAGGCAGCTAGAATCTCTTTCTCCATTGGAGTATAATTAGCCTCTGAACCTCTGTAACCTCGACTCCAGAAACCAAGAGGTCGTCCACGTGTCTCACCTGGAGCTCTCTGCCACAAGCACCAGGTTGGACCATTGTCACTTGCAGCCCTGTACAAAATGTTCTTAATGTCTGGACCCTCTCGGACAGGTCCCAGACCCATTGCTTGCACTACCTCTTGCTTTATCTGGTCAAAGGCTGCTTGTTGTTCAGGTCCCCAGTGGAAATGGTTTCTCTTTCGAGTCACATCATACAGAGGTTTCACAATCTGACTGTATCCAGGAATGTGCAGTCTCCAAAATCCCACTATCCCCAAGAAACGGAGAGTTTCTTGCTTGTTCATGGGATTTGCCATGGTAGAGACTCTGTTTACCACATCCACTGGAATGTGTCGGCGTCCATCCTGCCACCGCACTCCCAGAAACTGGATCTCTCTGGTAGGTCCTTTCACCTTGTCTCGCTTGATGGCAAAACCTGCATTCAGAAGAATGTCAATGATTTTGTTACCTTTCTCGAAGACTTCCTCAGCAGTTTTACCCCAGACGATGATGTCATCGATGAACTGGATGTGTTCTGGAGCACCACCTTCCTCCAGAGCATCGTGCCTGAAGGGAACCTGCTTCCGAGCTAAGCCCAGGTTCCAGCATTCCCTCTCCACTGCTGCGGAGAGAGGAGACAGTAACCCAACACCACCGTCCAACCCGACTAGGAACCGGTCCAGCGGCAGAAGTCTGCCGGACCTCTACCTTGCTACGAACAACAGCTACAGAGTATCTCCCACGTGCTTTCCACCCAGTAGCACTCAGTTCAAAGTCCCGCGTATAGCAGAGCAATCGCTGATGCACAGAGAGATTGCAGTGTTGCTGTATATAGCCAGAAGCCGCCCGCGTCCCGCCGAGTCGCCATCTAGTGGCCAAGTGGTGGAACTGCATCCTTCATTATATAAAACATAGAAATAGTCTGTAGATACTTTAATTGAGTTCTAATCATAATACTAATCCACTTATGGAATGTATTTCATGAACGTGCACTAGAACATGTATATAAGTTGTTGATTCATCGGTGATTAATAATTTTATAATTAATAAAAATTAATATTTTCGTAATTCATAATTCATATTAATAAGTTTAATAACCTCTTCACAACACACTATTAGAGCTGGAGCACCTATATCGAAACATCTACCAAGCCAAGCTAGAACTGGCTCATTCTCTGCTCTGATGTAATCCTTCCGCACGTCTCTAAGTTCTTCACGTGCTGCTGAACAGTGCTGAATAACATCTGCCTCCTCTTCCTGAACTTGTTGTCCCCATAATCCTGCTGACACTCTCCTAAGGATCTCTTTAAGCTCAGAAGCACCACCCCTAGCTGCTGTCCTACCAGGATCGGCAATTTGCCCTGCATCTCCATCTGATTCTATGACCTATGGAGGACATTTCCAGCCCCTCCCATTCTATGAGTCTATAACCTCAGGAGGTCCCTTCCAGCCCCTCCAATTCTTGGATTCTCTGACCCCTGGAGGTCCCTTCCAACCTCTCGCATTCCAAGATACTATGATCACTGGAGGTCCCCTCCAGCCCCTCCCATTCCTGGATTCTATGAACTCTGAAGGTCCCTTCCAGCCCCTCGTATTCTATGATTTTATGACCGCTGGAGAACACTTCCAGCCCCTTCCATTCCAGGATTCTCAGATCCCTGGAGGTCCCTTCCAGCCCCTCCTATTCTTGGATTCTATGACCCCTGGAGATCCCTTCCAGCCCCTCCCATTGTAGGATTCCTTGACCTCAGGAGGTCCCTTCCAGTCCCTCCCATTCTAACATTCCATGAACCCTGAAGATCCCTTCCAGCCCCTCCCATTCTAGGATTCCATGAACCCTGGAAGCCCATTCCAGCCCCTCTCATTCTAAGGTTCTATGACACCTTAAGGTACCTTCTGGCCCCTCCCATTACATGATTCTATGACCCCTGGAGCTCCCTTCCAGCCCCTCCCATTCTAAGATTCTATGACCTCAGGAGGTTCCTACCAGTTCCTCCCAGCTCAGGATTCTATGACCCCTGGAGGTCTCTTCCAGCCCTTCACAATTCAGGATTCTCTGACCACTGCAGTTCCCTTCCAGCCTCCCCCACTCCACGATTCTATGACCCCTGCAGGTGCCTTACAGCCCCTCCCAATTCAGGGTTCTATGACCTCAGGAGGTCTCTTCCAGCCCCTCCGATTCTATGATTCTATGACCTAAGGAAGTCCCGTTCAGCCCCTCCCATTGTATGATTCTATGACCGCTGGAGGTGCCTTCCAGCCCCTCCCAATCCTGGATTCTATGACCCCTGAAGGTCCCATCCAGCCCTTCCAATTCTTAGTTTCTATGACCTCTGGAGGACCCTTCCAGCCCCTCCCGATCCAGGATTCTATTACCCCCGGAGCTCCCTTCCAGCCCCTCCCATTCTAAGATTCTATGACCTCAGCAGGTTCCTACCAGCCCCTCCCAGTTCAGGATTCTATGACCCCTGGAGGTGCCTTGCAGCCCCTCCCAATTCAGGATTCTATGACCACAGGGGGTCCCTTCCAGCCCCTCCCATTCTTGAACCCTATTACCCCTGGAGGTCCCTTCCAGCCCCTCCCATTTTCAGCTTCTTGGACCCCTGGAATCCCCATCCATCCCCTCCCATTCTGAGATTCTATGACCCCTTGCGGTCCCTTCCAGCCCCTCCCAATTCTGGATTCCTTGACCCTTGGAGGTCCCTCCCAAGCCCTCCCATTCCTGGATTCTATGACCCCTGGAGGTCCCATCCAACCCCTCCCATTCTAAGGTTCTATGACCTCAGAAGCCCCTTCCAGCCCCTCCCATACTAAGATTCTATGACCTCAGGAGGACCCTTCCAGCCCCTCCCATTCTATACTTCTATGACCCCTGGAGGTCCCTTCCAGCCCCTCCCATTCTAAGGTTCTATGACCCCTGGAGGTCCCTTCTAGCCCCTCCCCTTCTATTTTTCTATGACCCCTGGAGGTCCCTTCCAGCCCCTCCCATTCTAGGATTCTATGACCCCTGGAGGTCTCTTCCAACCCCTCCCATTCCAGGACTCTGACCCCTGGAGGTCCCTTCCAGCCCCTCCCATTCTAGGATTCTATGACCCCTGGAGGTCCCTTCCAACCCCTCCTATTCCAGGACTCTCTGACCCCTGGAGGTCCCTTCCAGCCCCTCCCATTCTATGATTCTATGTGCTCAGGAGGTCCTTTTCATCCCCTCCCATTCTATGATTCTATGACCCCTCCTGTTTCTTTCCACCCTCTCCCATTCTATGATTCTGTGACCTCTGGAGATCCTTTCCAACCCCTCTTATTCTATGTTTCTGTCACCTCACGAGGTCCCTTCTATCCTGTCCCATTCTCTGATTCTGTGACCTCTGGAGGTCCTTTCCATGCCCTCCCCTTCCTGGGTTCTATGACCTCTGGAGTTCCCTTCCAACCCCTCCCATTCTGTGGGATCCCTATGGAGCCCTGTTTAGTGCTTTGAATCCTAAGCAGCCCTATAGAGCCCTATGTACCTTTATGCATCCGTACTGATGCTATAGAGCCCCTGCAGCCCTTCTGATGCCTATAGATCTTTATTGTGGCTTATGGAGCCCATATAGCTTGCTGGAGCCCTATGAAACCCAGAGCCCTTTGGAGTCCTCTGGAGCCCTCAAGTGTGTCTTATGCCCCATGGTACCCTATGAAGCCCTATGGAGCCCTATGGAGCCTTATGGAGCCAACAGAGCTCTAAGTAGGCCTATGGAGCCCTTTAGAGCCTTATGGTGCCCATAGAGCCCTATGATGCCCTACTGAGCCAATAGAGCCCTATGCCCCCTGTGCAGCCCTATTGATGCTATAGAGGCCTATGAAGCCCTACTGATACCTATAGAGGTTTGTTGAGGCCTATGGAGCTATAGAGCTTTCTGGAACCCTGTGGAACCTGTAGAGTCCTCTGGAGACCTAAGGAGATTATGAAGCCCTGTGGAACCCCATGGAGCCCTACGGAGCCTTATGGAGCCAATAGAGCTCTAAGGAGCCCTATGGAGCCCTTTAGAGCCCTATGGAGCCTGTAGAGCCCTATGGAACCTATAGTGCACTATGGAGCATATAGAGCCCTATGGAGCCCATAGAGCCCTATGACGCCCTACTGAGCCTATAGAGCTCTATGGAGCCAATATTGCACTATGGAGCCCTAGGGAGTCTATAGAGCCCTGTGGTGCCTAGAGCTCTCTATGGAGCCCTATGGAGCCTATAGAGCCCTATCAAGCCTATAGTGCCCTATGGAGTCCCATGGAGTATATAGAGCTCTCTGGAGCTCTGCTGAGGCTATCAAGCCCTATGGAGCCCTACAGAATACTATATAGAGCCCAACTGATCCACTGTGTGGTTCTGCCACCCAGAGAGGCTCCAAAGAGCCACTCGTGTGGCTCCGGCATGTCCCCTGTGGCGCGTGCGCCGGTAACCTGGGGAGGGGGCAGGCAGGGTGGACGTGAGGCAGTGATAGCGTGCAGGGCAGTGGCAGTGTGCAGGGCAGTGGCGGTGTGCAGGGCAGCGGGGGCGTGCAGGGCAGCAGCGGCGTGCTGGGCAGCGACGGCGTGCGGGGCAGCGACGGTGTGCGGGGCAGTGGCGGCGTGCGGGGTAGTGGCGGCGTGCAGGGCAGTGGCGGCGTGCAGGGCAGTGGCTGTGTGCAGGGTAGTGGCAGTGACGGTGTGCAGGGCTGTGGCGACGTGCAGGGCAGTGGCAGTGACAGTGTGCAGGGTAGTGGCGGCGTGCAGGGCAGTGACGGTGTGCAGGGCAGTGACGGTGTGCAGGGTAGTGGCGGCGTGCAGGGCAGTGGCAGTGACAGTGTGCAGGGTAGTGGCAGCGTGCAGGGCAGTGGCAGTGACGGTGTGCAGGGCAGTGACGGTGTGCAGGGTAGTGGCGGCGTGCAGGGCAGTGGCAGTGACGGTGTGCAGGGCAGTGACGGTGTGCAGGGCAGTGGCGGCGTGCAGGGCAGTGGCGGTGTGCAGGGTAGTGGCAGTGACGGTGTGCAGGGCAGTGGCGGTGTGCAGGGTAGTGGAAGTGATGGTGTGCAGGGCAGTGGTGGTGTGCAGGGTAGTGGCAGTGACGGTGTGCAGGGCAGTGACGGTGTGCAGGGTAGTGGCGGTGTGCAGGGCAGTGGCGGTGTGCAGGGCAGTGGCGGTGTGCAGGGTAGTGGCGGCGTGCAGGGCAGTGGCGGTGTGCAGGGCAGTGGCGGCGTGCAGGGCAGTGACGGTGTGCAGGGCAGTGGCGGTGTGCAGGGCAGTGACGGTGTGCAGGGCAGTGGCGGTGTGCAGGGTAGTGGCAGTGACGGTGTGCAGGGCAGTGACGGTGTGCAGGGTAGTGGCGGCGTGCAGGGCAGTGGCGGTGTGCAGGGTAGTGGCAGTGACGGTGTGCAGGGCAGTGGCGGTGTGCAGGGTAGTGGCGGCGTGCAGGGCAGTGACGGTGTGCAGGGTAGTGGCGGTGTGCAGGGCAGTGACGGTGTGCAGGGCAGTGGCGGAGTGCAGGGTAGTGGCAGTGACGGTGTGCAGGGTAGTGGCGGCGTGCAGGGCAGTGGCGGCGTGCAGGGCAGTGGCGGAGTGCAGGGTAGTGGCAGTGACGGTGTGCAGGGCAGTGGCGGCGTGCAGGGCAGTGGCGGTGTGCAGGGTAGTGGCGGCGTGCAGGGCAGTGACGGTGTGCAGGGTAGTGGCAGTGACGGTGTGCAGGGCAGTGGCAGTGACGGTGTGCAGGGCAGTGGCGGTGTGCAGGGTAGTGGCGGCGTGCAGGGCAGTGGCGGTGTGCAGGGTAGTGGCGGCGTGCAGGGCAGTGGCGGTGTGCAGGGCAGTGGCGGCGTGCAGGGCAGTGGCGGTGTGCAGGGTAGTGGCAGTGACGGAGTGCAGGGCAGTGGCGGTGTGCAGGGTAGTGGAAGTGACGGTGTGCAGGGCAGTGGTGGTGTGCAGGGTAGTGGCGGCGTGCAGGGCAGTGACGGTGTGCAGGGTAGTGGCGGTGTGCAGGGTAGTGGCAGTGGCGGCGTGCAGGGCAGTGGCGGAGTGCAGGGTAGTGGCAGTGTGCAGGGCAGTGGCAGTGGCGGCGTGCAGGGCAGTGGCGGTGTGCAGGGCAGTGGCGGCGTGCAGGGCAGTGGCAGTGGCGGCGTGCAGGGCAGTGGCGGCGTGCAGGGCAGTGACGGCGTGCAGGGCAGTGGCAGTGGCTGTGTGCAGGGCAGTGACGGCGTGCAGGGCAGTGGCGGCATGCAGGTCATTGACGGCGTGCAGGGCAGTGCCAGTGACGGCGTGCAGGGCAGTGGCGGCGTGCAGGGCAGTGACGGCGTGCAGGGCAGTGGCAGTGGCTGTGTGCAGGGCATTGACGGCGTGCAGGGCAGTGACGGTGTGCAGGGCAGTGGCAGTGGCGGCGTGCAGGGCAGTGGCGGCGTGCAGGGCAGTGACGGCATGCAGGGCAGTGGCAGTGGCGGCGTGCAGGGCAGTGGCGGCATGCAGGGCAGTGGCAGTGGCGGTGTGCAGGGCAGTGGCGGTGTGCAGGGCATTGACGGCGTGCAGGGCAGTGGCAGTGGCGGCGTGCAGGGCAGTGGCGGTGTGCAGGGCAGTGATGGTGTGCGGGGCAGTGGCGGTGTGCAGGGCAGTGATGGTGTGCAGGGCAATACAATACAATACAATACAATACACCAGGTTGGAAGAGACCTTCAAGATCATCGCGTCCAACCCATCAAACAATCCAACCCACCCAACAACTAGACCATACAGCCAAGCACCCCATCAAGTCTTCTCCTGAACACCTCCTGTGAAGGTGACTCCACCACCTCCACGGGTAGCCGATTCCAATGGGCAATCACTCTCTCCGTGTAGAACTTCTTCCTAACATCCAGCCTAAACCTGCCCTGGCGCAGCCTGAGACTGTGTCCTCTTGTTCTGGTGCTGGATGCCTGGGAGAAGAGGCCAACCTCTGCCTGGCTACAACCTCCCTTCAGGGAGTTGGAGAGATCAAGAAGGTCACCCCTCAGTCTCCTCTTCTCCAGGCTAAGCAACCCCAGCTCCCTCAGCCTTTCCTCATAGGGCTTGTGTTCCAAACCCCTCACCAGCTTTGTTGCCCTTCTCTGGACACGTTCCAGCAAGTCAACATCCTTCCTAAACTGAGGGGCCCAGAACTGGACACAGTACTCAAGGTGCGGCCTAACCAGTGCAGTGTACAGGGGCACAATGACCTCCCTGCTCCTGCTGGCCACACTGTTCCTGATGCAAGCCAGGATGCCATTGGCCTTCTTGGCTGCCTGGGCACACTGCAGGCTCATGTTCAGCCTACAATCAACCAGTACCCCCAGGTCCCTCTCTGCCTGGCCACTCTCCAGCCACTCTGACCCCAGCCTGTAGCACTGCCTGGGGTTGTTATGGCCAATGTGCAGAATCTGGCACTTGGATGTGTTAAATCTCATGCCATTGGACTCTGCCCATCTGTCCAGCCTGTCGAGGTCCCTTTGCAAAGCCTCTCTGCCCTCCAGCAAATCAACTGCTGCCCCCAGCTTGGTGTCATCTGCAAATTTACTGATGATGGACTCAATGCCCTCATCCAGATCATCAATAAAGATGTTGAAGAGCATGGGGCCCAGTACTGATCCCTGGGGCACACCACTAGTGACAGGCCGCCAGCTGGATGTGGTGCCATTCACCATTACTCTCTGGGCTCGGCCCTCCAGCCAGTTCCTAACCCAACGCAGTGTGCTCCTGTCCAAGCCACGGGCTGCCAGCTTGGCCAGGAGTTTGCTGTGGGGAACGGTGTCAAAGGCCTTGCTGAGGTCCAGGTAGACCACATCCACAGGCCTCCCCACATCCACCAGGCAGGTCACCTGATCATAGAAGGAGATCAGGTTGGTCAGGCAGGACCTGCCCCTCCTAAATCCATGCTGGCTAGGCCTGAGCCCCTGGTCATCCTGTAAGTGCTGTGTGATCGCACTCGAGATGACCCGTTCCATAATCTTGCCTGGCACTGAGGTCAGGCTGACAGGCCTATAATTCCCTGGCTCATCCAACCGGCCCTTCTTGTGGATGGGCACCACGTTAGCCAGCTTCCAGTCTTCTGGGACCTCTCCAGTGAGCCAGGACTGCTGAAAAATGATGGAAAGTGGCTTGGACAGCTCATCTGTCAGCAATCTCAGCACCCTAGGATGGATCCCATCCGGTCCCATGGCCTTGTGGGGGTCCAAGCGGCTCAGTAGATCTCTAACTTCCTCTTGGAGCAGTGGTAAACTATGCAGCTCTCTGGCTCCTTCTGCCAGCTCTGCAGGCCAGCTGTCTGGAAGACGTTCTGCCCTGCTAGTGAAGACTGAGGCAAAGAAGGTGTTAAGTACCTCTGCCTTTTCCTCATTCTTTGTTACAACGTTCCCCTCCGTGTCAACCAAGGGTGGAGGTTGTCCTTGCCCTTCTTCTTGCTATTGATGTATTTATAGAAGGACTTTTTGTTGTCCTTGTGGTGGTTTGAGCCTCAACTGGAAGTTAGGAGCTCAGATGGGGCAAGGCTGAGAATCTCCTCCCCCACTTCCCCTCCCCTCTCCTTCCTCCCAACAGAGAGGGGAGAAAAGGAAGGAGCAAATTTACCAAACAATAATTTGGACTCGGCTTGGAAGTAGAGAGGTAAAGAGTTGTCTTTAAGCAATATATATATATATAACAATAACAGAAGAAATGTTCACAAGGGGCAAGGAACAATAATGGATGGGAGGGGGACAAAAAAAAAAGAGAGTAATACAAAACCAGCCTTCCTGGAGAAGCGTGGAGGCAGCAGAGAGAGGAATCAGGGCTGACCACGTGGCAGAGGAGCAGGAGGGCAGCTGCAGTAGCTCTCATACAGCAGAGGCAGGAGCCAAGAAGCTGTCCCAACAGCTACAATGTCCTGCTTTTATACCCTAGCTAGGCAGGGAGGGGGAGTGGAACAGACTCAGCCTCCCAGGCGAGAAATGCTCTGCAGGGAGTGAAAAGTACCTGCAAGCCCTCCACCCTGCTTTGTTCTTTTGTTTTTCAAAAAGGGTGTTAACCCACCACAATCCACCCCTCTGTTCCACTTCCTCTCTCCTGCCATAGCCCCTTCATGCAATCTTGACACTTCTTGACACAATCCTGATGTTGAGATCCCTGAGGCAAGTCCCTTGTTTTCCCGGCTCGCTCTCTCCCAGGGCAAGTCTCTCTCTCTCTCTGGTGATGCTCAATGTAGGTGCTGCTTAAATCAGGAATCAGTTTGTCTTTGAAAGGGAAATGGAGAGATCAGGAACAGTCCGTTGCTGTAGGGACATCAGGCACAGTCCGTTGCTGTAGGGACATCGGGCACAGGTGCAGATGAGATGATGCAGCAGCTCTCTGGGTTGGTGAGCAGTGTGTACATTGTGTCCTGGATGCTAGGCTGGTATTAGGCTAGGAGGGAGAAACTTAGAACAACTTATAACTATTTACACAATGACTATAATACATTGATAATTGTTGCCCCCCCACCCCGAGTTCATCCCTTCTCAGCCAGAGTCATGTTCCGCTGTGGGATACACTGAATGTCCCCGGTTTCTAACATGACCCAGTAGGTGTGACCAGGCCCCTCAGCTGAGACCACCCCTCGGGTTGGTTTGCCCCCACCAGCAGCAGGAAAAACCCACACTGCCTTTCCCAGCAGGTTCTTCTCAGCAATCATAGGAACTCCATCTCCATCCACTGTTTGCAGCAGGTGGGACTGGGCAGGACCAGCTCGGTTCACAGATCCTCTGCTGTTCACTAACCAAGTGGCTTGAGCTAAGTGTCTTTCCCAGTTCCTGAAGGTTCCACCCCCAAGGCTTTTAGGGTGGTCTTTAGCAAGCCATTGTAGCGCTCGATCTTCCCGGCAGCTGGTGCATGGTATGGGATGTGGTAAATCCACTCAATCCCATGTTCCTTTGCCCAGTCTCTTATGAGGTGGTTCTTGAAATGGGTTCCATTGTCTGACTCAATTCTCCCAGGGGTGCCGTGTCTCCATAGGATCTGTCTCTCCAGGCCCAGGATGGTGTTGCGAGCAGTGGCATGAGGTACTGGGTAGGTCTCCAGCCACCCTGTACTTGCCTCCACCATGGTCAGTACGTACTGCTTGCCGCTGTGAGACCGAGGAAGGGTGATGTAGTCGATCTGCCAGGCCTCTCCGTACCTATATTTTGACCATCTCCCCCCATACCACAGAGGCTTCATGCGCTTGGCCTGCTTGATGGCAGCACAGATGTCACACTCATGGATGACCTGTGAGATGGCCTCCATAGAGATGTCCACGGATCTGTCCCGAGCCCACCGGTATGTGGCATCTCTCCCTTGGTGGCCAGAAGTGTCATGGGCCCAGCGAGCTAAGAACAGCTCACCCTTGTGTTCCCAATCCAAGTCTATTTGGGAGATTTTAGCAGCCAGGTCTGCTTGGTGGTTGTGCTGGTGTTCTTCATTGGCTCTGCTCTTGGGGACGTGTGCATCTATGTGCCGTACCTTTGTTGGCAGCTTGTCCAGGCGGGCAGCGATGTCTTGCCACAGCTCAGCGGCCCAAACAGGCTTCCCTTTTCTCTGCCACCCGTTCCTCCTCCATTCTTTCAACCACCCCCACAAGGCATTGGCTACCATCCAGGAGTCAGTGTAGAGGTACAGCACTGGCCAGTTCTCCCGTTCCGCTATATCCAAGGCCAGCTGGACAGCTTTTACCTCTGCGTACTGACTGGATTCGCCTTTTCCATCCCTTGCTTCTGCCACTTGCCTTGTTGGGCTCCAGACAGCTGCCTTCCATCTCCGCTTGCTTCCCACAAGCCGGCAGGACCCATCTGTAAATAGGGCATAGCCCTTCTCATGGTCAGGGAGATCGTTGTATGGGGGAGCCTCCTCAGCACGGGTCACTGTCTGCTCTGGTGGCATTCCCAAGTCAGCACCCTCTGGCCAGTTGGTGATCACTTCCACTATGCCAGGGCGTTCAAAGCTCCCCATTCGAGCTCGCTGAGTTATCAGGGCCATCCACTTACTCCAGGTGGCATCTGTGGCATGATGTGGGGTTGAGCCTCTTCCTTTGAACATCCAGGTCAGGACCGGAAGCCTTGGAGCCAGAAATAGAGGTGACTCAGTCCCAATTACCTCAGAGGCAGCCCGGACACCCTCATAGGCAGCTAGGATTTCCTTTTCTGTAGCGGTGTAGTTGGCCTCGGAGCCTTTGTACCCCTTACTCCAGAAACCTAGGGGCCTGCCCCTGGCTTCACCAGGAGCCTTCTGCCACAAGCTCCATGTAGGACCATTCTCACCGGCCGCAGTGTACAGCACATTCTTGATCTCTGGTCCAGTTCGAACAGGTCCCAGAGCCATAGCATGGACCACCTCTCGTTTGATCTGGTCGAATGCCACCTGCTGCTCAGGTCCCCACACAAAATCATTTTTCTTCCTTGTTACATGGAAGAGAGGCTTCACAATCTGACTGTACCCGGGAATGTGCATTTTCCAGAAGCCCACAAGCCCCAAAAAGGACTGTGTCTCCTTCTTGTTCGTGGGCTGCACCATAGTGGCTACCCTGTTCACCACCTCCTGAGGGATGTGGCGACGGCCATCCTGCCATTGAACGCCCAGGAACTGGATCTCCCTGGCAGGCCCTTTCACCTTACTTCTCTTGATGGCGAAGCCAGCCTCCAGCAGGATATCGATTATCTTCTCACCCTTCTGGTAGACTTCCTCTGCTGTCTCACCCCATACGATGATGTCATCGATGAACTGCAGGTGCTCAGGGGCTCCACCTTTCTCTAAGGCAGTCTGGATCACCTCATGGCAGATGGTTGAGCTATGGACCCAGCCCTGAGGCAACCGATTCCATTGATACTGTACTCCCCTCCAGGTGAAAGCAAACTGTGGCCTGCATTCTTCTGCAATGGGAATGGAGAAAAAGGCATTAGCAATGTCAATTGTGGCATACCACTTGGCCGCCTTCGATTCTAGCTCGTACTGGAGCTCCAGCATGTCTGGCACAGCAGCGCTGATCGGAGGAGTCACCTCATTCAGGCCACGGTAGTCCACGGTCAGTCTCCATTCCCCATTCGCCTTCCGCACTGGCCATATCGGGCTGTTGAAGGGGAGTGAGCCTTGCTGATCACCTTCTGGCTCTCCAGTCGTCGAATCAGTTGGTGTATGGGGTGCAGGGAGTCTCTGTTGGTCCTGTATTGCCTGCGATGTACTATGCGAGAGGCAATAGGTAACTTCAAATCCTGCACCTTATGGCTGCCCACTGCGGAGGGGTCATCTGACAGCTCAGGCTTGGTGGACAGCTGTTCTTTGCCTGCAGTCTCCACAGCTGCCACCCCAAACGCCCACTTGTGCCCCTTAGGGTCCTTGAAGCATCCCTCCCGCAGAAAGTCAATGCCAAGAATGCAAGGTGCATCTGGACCAGTCACTATGTCGTGCTTGCCCCATTCATTCCCGGTCAGGCTTATCTCAGCTTGCAGTACAGTCAGGTCTTGTGAGCCCCCTGTGACTCCCTGAATGCTTATGGGTTCAGCCCCTTTGTACCTCGATGGTATCAGGGTGCATTGGGCCCCTGTGTCCACCAGAGCTCGGTACTTCTGGGCTTCTGAAGTGCCAGGCCATTTTACATACACATCCCAGTATACTCTGTTGTCCCTGGCCTCCACCTGGCTGGAGGTAGGGCACCTCTAATGCTGGCGGCGATGTCCACACTTGTCACAGGGTCCTGTGTTACTAGGGGAAGGGTCTCTTGAGCGAGAGGGACCACTCTGGGAAACTGGGGCAGCCCTTCTTCTGGATGAGTTATCCCCGTGGTGCCCACCTTGCAGTTCCCGCACTCTGTTCCAGAGGGCAGAGGTGGGTTGGCGATGCCAGGTGTCCATGTCCTCTCCGTGGTCACAGAGGAACCTCCACAGAGACCCCCTTGACATCCCCTGATTGGCTTGGGGTGATCTCCCAGGGGAAAGTCGCTTGTTCCTGATCGCTGAAACCTGGATCCATTCTGACGGGGAAGGGGAAAAGGAGGCGTCGCTCCCCCTTTTCAGTTCAGACATGGAGGTCTTGATCTCTTTGACAATGTCTTTAGCCATAGTTTCTATGGCTGAGATCAGGGGTTTCTGATTTACGCTGTCCTCATATTCCCTTAAATCATTGGCAAACTCACAGACAGTTTTAGGACTTCCATCCTGTCCAGTCAGGAGTATACCTCCTAGTGTGTGAGCATATTTCTGAGGGGCACCCTGGGTGAGTTTCTTTACGAAGGGCCGTCTCATGGGCACCTCATCTGGGTCCGAGGGGAGCTGGCCATCCCCATAAATTATTTCCAGCACAGCCATCTGTCTCAGGTAGCGAATGCCCTGTTCCATTGTTGTCCATCTAACTGGGGCCCAGGGCAGGTCATCTCTTGAGTGGTACCGGCTCTTGATGGCATTGAGGATCCGGGCCCAGAGAGTGTGTGTTCCATCGAGTTTGGCTAACTCTTTGTCCAGACCAGCATCACGAGTCAGGGAGCCTAAGAGCTTCGCTTCCCTCTTATCCAGGTCCACTGTGTCCACCCCCTCGTCCCAGCATCTCAGGGCCCAGCTCAGTATTGGCTCACCCTCTTTCCTTGCATAATCCAGACGAGTTTGCCTTAGTTCCTTTCTGGGTAACGATGTAACAGTTATTTCCTGGTCTGACTCATCTTCATCCACCGATGGGTTCTGTGAAGTGCTGGGGTCTGCTGAGGTTCCTTCCTCACCATCTGTGCTTGGTGATGATTTTTGACTTCTTTTCCTGCGTGTGGTGACTGGTGCTAGAGAGACTGTGTTGGCAGGAGCATCAGGGGTTAACTGTGGAACTGCTGGTGGGGGGCAAACCCTTGTGCCTGGGGCTCAGGCTGAGATGTGGCACACTCATTACAACCCGACCCCTCCCTCTTTGTGTTTACCGAGTGCTTACAATGCCCACAGCAGACATGCCCCCAGTCGTTAAAGAGTGCAAAGGAGTATGTTATCACCCTCCAAACAGCTCTTAATGGGTTAGCTCGTCCCCCACCCAACACGGTCACAGCAAACGCCCCTATAAGGATTACATTCAAGCATATGGAGCATATTGCAATGTACAGCAATTTTCCATCACAGGCACTTTTATCTACACCATTGGTTTCATAGCCTGCTTCAGGAAACTTTCCTGTGTTAGCAAAGTTACCACTGACAGTGAAATTCAATGAATTCAGGAGATATATGCCCAGCTTCATTGGTAAAGTTTTCATCCATTTGATCAGCATCTCTATCATTAACCACACCACATGGTAAGTTATTAATTTGTAGATGTGGGTCCAAAAGATCCAGCCAAACACCCACGCAAAGGCTTGGACCATCAGGTTCTTCAAAATTGCCATCTCTACTTCCAGTCCCTTTTTCGGAAAAAGTATTGCTTTTCCAATGCAAGATTAATTCCCAAGCCCCACGTTGGAGGCGCCAAAAATTGTGGTGGTTTGAGCCTCAACTGGAAGTTAGGAGCTCAGATGGGGCAAGGCTGAGAATCTCCTCCCCCCACTTCCCCTCCCCCTCTCCTTCCTCCCAACAGAGAGGGGAGAAAAGGAAGGAGCAAATTTACCAAACAATAATTTGGACTCGGCTTGGAAGTAGAGAGGTAAAGAGTTGTCTTTAAGCAATATATATATATATATATATATATATATATAACAATAACAATAACAGAAGAAATGTTCACAAGGGGCAAGGAACAATAATGGATGGGAGGGGGACAAAAAAAAGAGAGTAATACAAAACCAGCCTTCCTGGAGAAGCATGGAGGCAGCAGAGAGAGGAATCAGGGCTGACCACGTGGCAGAGGAGCAGGAGGGCAGCTGCAGTAGCTCTCATACAGCAGAGGCAGGAGCCAAGAAGCTGTCCCAACAGCTACAGTGTCCTGCTTTTATACCCTAGCTAGGCAGGGAGGGGGAGTGGAACAGACTCAGCCTCCCAGGCGAGAAATGCTCTGCAGGGAGTGAAAAGTACCTGCAAGCCCTCCACCCTGCTTTGTTCTTTTGTTTATCAAAAAGGGTGTTAACCCACCACAGTCCTTCACAGCAGAGGCCAGTCTAAGTTCTAAATGGGCTTTTGCCTCCCTAATTTTCTTCCTGCACAACCTAGCAACATCCCTAAACATTCTGTAGGTTGCCTCCCCTTTCTTCCAAAGATGATACACCCTCTTTTTTTCCCTAAGTTCTATTAAAAGTTCATTGCCCATCCAGGCTGGCCGTCTGCCCCGGCGGCTCATCTTCCGGCACACCGGCACAGCCTGTTCTTGCACCTTCAATAGTTCTTCCTTGAAGTAGGTCCAGTTCTCCTGGACCCCTTTTAGTTCCTTGAGTATGAAGTCTGCCCTCCGGAAGTCCAGAGTGGAGGTCTTCTTGCTGCCCCTCTTGGCTTGGCTGCATACTGAAAACTCTATTATGTCGTGGTCACTGGTGCCTAAACACCCTCCGACCACCACATCACCCACCAGCCCTTCCCTGTTGGTGAAGAGGAGGTCAAGCATAGCCTTACCCCTGGTAGGCTCACGCAGCACCTGGGATAAGAAGCTGTCCTCCATTCACCCTAAGAACCTCCTAGACTGCCTCCTCTCTGCTGTGTTGAGATCCCAACAGATATCAGGCAGGTTGAAGTCACCCATGAGAACGAGGTCAGGTGATCTTGAGACAGCCTTAAGCTGCCTATAGAATGCCTCATCGACATCCTCCTCCTGGTTGGGTGGTCTATAACAGACGCCAACCAGGATGTCTGCCCTGTTGGTCTTCCCTCTAATTCTCACCCACAAGCACTCAACCCTATCATCCCTGATCTCCATCTCAACAGCATCCAGTGCCTCCCTGACGTACAGGGCCACCCCTCCACCCCTTCTTCCTTGCCTGTCTCTCCTGAAGAGCCTGTAGCCATCAATTGCAGCGCTCCAGTCATGCGAGTCGTCCCACCACGTCTCTGTGATGGCAACTACATCATAACTTTCTTGCTGCAACAAGGCTTCCAGCTCCTCTTGTTTGTTACCCATGCTTCGTGCATTAGTGTACATGCACTGCAGCTGGGCTGCTGGTTTCACCTCTAGCTCTAGCTTATCACCTCCAGACTCCTGCCTAAGGGCACTGGTTTCCGACCCTCCCCCCTTCGAAGCTAGTTTAAAGCCCTGTCAATGAGACTTGCTAATTCCCTTCCCAGAATCTTTTACCTTTGGGGGACAGGCCATTCTCATGTATTATGACCTTTCCCCTCCTCTGGGACAGATGTACTCCATCTGTTACCAGCTGACCTGGTGCAGTAGAAAGTTCCCCAAGATCGAAAAACCCAAAATTCATTCGTCTGCACCAGCCCCTAAGCCACTTGTTGACTACAGCGGCTGACCTGTTCCTTATTGTGTTCCCTCCTGCAACTAACGGTATCGATGTAAAAATTATTTGTGCACCTGACCCCTCAACCAGATCTCCCAGGGCCCTGGGGTCATTTTTGATAGCCCTGGGAGGCCTGGTACCAACATCATCATTCCCTAACTGCATGACCAATAAGGGATAATAATCTGAGGGCTGTACCAGACTGGGCAGCCTTCTGGTAACATCTCCAACTTGGACTCCTGCTAGGCTAATAACTTCCCTATGAGATGGGTCCGGCCTACATATGGGACCTTCTGTTCCCCTCAGGAGGGAATCACCAATTACAATTACCCTCCTTTTCTTTTTTAGGGAGCAAGTCCTGATGCCAGGGGAAGGCTGTTTAACCTTAGGCTGCGTTGCCTTAGGCTGCTTTACCTTAGGCTGTTTAACCTTAGGCTGTTTAGCCTCAGGGAAGACCCCAGATGGTGTGTCCTCCGGCATCAGTATCACCTCACCCTCGATCTCCAGCGCCCCATACCTGTTTTCCAAGGGCAGTGAGGGAGGTGGGGGGAGGCAAGGAGGTTTTAATTTGTGTCCTTTGAGAGGAACCTGTATCCATTCCCCTCTGCTTTTCGAACAACCAGTCTCTGCTGGGGGAGCCTTTGGAGCCTGCTTACTCGGGTTCATCTCTTTCCTCCTGTGGCTCATCACTTTTCTACAAGCCCATACATCTCTAAGACTAGCAACCTCATCCTTTAGTCTGGCCACAAGGTCGAGCAGATAGCCGATCTGCTCACACCTAATGCAAGAGTTGCCCCCACTACCCTGCATCTCAAGAGCCAGGCCCCAGCACTCACTACAGCCAGATACCTGGACAGCTACCTGCTTGTGTTCTACCTCAGTCTGGGTCGACACTGATTTTTTAAAGGAGATTTTGCTGCGCGTTATAACCATGCTGCCCCTGGCCACGGCCGTGGCTGCCCCTGGCCTCAGCCATGCTGCCCCTGGCCACAGCCCTGGCTGCCCCTGGCCACACCACCCACTGGACACAAATTTAGAAAAAGTGCGGCGGCGCACGAGAGCGCGAGAGAGTACCAGAGAAGGTGGGCTGCTGGTCCCGGCGCTGTTCCGAAGGGGCTGCTGCCGAGCGGAGCCGCGCGAACCGCTGTCCGCTGTTCAAATTCCGCCGCCGAAGGTGCTGGCCTCACGAGCCGTAAGCACGTGAAGACAGGGCCGCCCAAGTGCCGCTGTGCGTTCAGGAAGCAGTGGCGGTGTGCAGGGCAGTGATGGTGTGCAGGGCAGTGGCGGTGTGCAGGGCAGTGACGGTGTGCAGGGCAGTGGCGGCGTGCAGGGCAGTGACGGTGCGCAGGGCAGTGCCGGTGTGCAGGGCAGTGGCGGTGCGCAGGGCAGTGGTGGTGTGCAGGGCAGTGGCGGCGCGCAGGGCAGTGGTGGTGTGCAGGGCAGTGGCGGTGTGCAGGGCAGTGATGGTGTGCAGGGCAGTGGCGGTGTGCAGGGCAGTGATGGTGTGCAGGGCAGTGGCGGCGTGCAGGGCAGTGATGGCGTGCAGGGCAGTGGCAGTGGCAGCGTTCAGGGCAGTGACGGCGTGCAGGGCAGTGGCGGTGTGCAGGGCAGTGATGGCATGCAGGGCAGTGGCAGTGGCGGCGTTCAGGGCTGTGACGGCGTGCAGGGCAGTGGCGGCGTGCAGGGCAGTGGCAGTGTTCAGGGCAGTGACGGCGTTCAGGGCAGTGGCAGTGGCGGCATGCAGGGCAGTGGCTGTGTGTAGGGCAGTGACGGCGTGCAGGGCAGTGGCGGCATGCAGGGCATTGACGGCATGCAGGGCAGTGGCGGTGTGCAGGGCATTGACGGCATGCAGGGCAGTGGCTGTGTGTAGGGCAGTGACGGCGTGCAGGGCAGTGACGGCGTGCAGGGCAGTGGCGGTGTGCAGGGCATTGACGGCGTGCAGGGCAGTGGCTGTGTGCAGGGCAGTGACAGCGTGCAGGGCAGTGACGGCGTGCAGGGCAGTGGCAGTGTTCAGGGCAGTGACGGCGTTCAGGGCAGTGGCAGTGGCGGCATGCAGGGCAGTGGCTGTGTGTAGGGCAGTGACGGCGAGCAGGGCAGTGGCGGCATGCAGGGCATTGACGGCGTGCAGGGCAGTGGCGGTGTGCAGGGCATTGACGGCGTGCAGGGCAGTGGCTGTGTGTAGGGCAGTGACGGCGTGCAGGGCAGTGGCGGTGTGCAGGGCAGTGATGGTGTGCAGGGCAGTGGCGGTGTGCAGGGCAGTGATGGTGTGCAGGGCAGTGGCGGTGTGCAGGGCAGTGGCGGTGCGCCGGGCAGTGGTGGTGTGCAGGGCAGTGGCGGTGTGCAGGGCAGTGATGGTGTGCAGGGCAGTGGCGGTGTGCAGGGCAGTGGCGGCGCGCAGGGCAGTGGTGGTGTGCAGGGATGTGGCGGCGCGCAGGGCAGTGGTGGTGTGCAGGGCAGTGGCGGCGCGCAGGGCAGTGGTGGTGTGCAGGGCAGTGGCGGTGTGCAGGGCAGTGATGGTGTGCAGGGCAGTGGCGGTGTGCAGGGCAGTGATGGTGTGCAGGGCAGTGGCGGTGTGCAGGGCAGTGATGGTGTGCAGGGCAGTGGCGGTGTGCAGGGCAGTGATGGTGTGCAGGGCAGTGGCGGCGTGCAGGGCAGTGACGGTGCGCAGGGCAGTGGCGGTGTGCAGGGCAGTGGCGGTGTGCAGGGAAGTGGCGGTGTGCAGGGCAGTGATGGTGTGCAGGGCAGTGGCGGTGTGCAGGGCAGTGGCAGTGGCGGAGTGCAGGGCAGTGGCGGTGTGCAGGGTAGTGGCGGCGTGAGGGCAGCGGCGGCGTGCTGGGCAGTGACGGAGTGAAGGGCAGTGGCAGTGGCGGCGTGCAGGGCAGTGATGGCGTGCAGGGCAGTGGCAGTGGCGGCGTTCAGGGCAGTGACGGCGTGCAGGGCAGTGGCGGTGTGCAGGGCAGTGATGGCATGCAGGGCAGTGGCAGTGGCGGCGTTCAGGGCAGTGACGGCGTGCAGGGCAGTGGCGGTGTGCAGGGCAGTGACGGCGTGCAGGGCAGTGGCAGTGGCGGCGTTCAGGGCAGTGACGGCGTGCAGGGCAGTGGCAGCGTGCAGGGCAGTGACGGCGTGCAGGGCAGTGGCAGTGTTCAGGGCAGTGACGGCGTTCAGGGCAGTGGCAGTGGCGGCGTGCAGGGCAGTGGCTGTGTGTAGGGCAGTGACGGCGTGCAGGGCAGTGGCGGCATGCAGGGCATTGACGGCGTGCAGGGCAGTGGCGGTGTGCAGGGCATTGACGGCGTGCAGGGCAGTGGCTGTTTGTAGGGCAGTGACGGCGTGCAGGGCAGTGGCGGCATGCAGGTCATTGACGGCGTGCAGGGTAGTGCCAGTGACGGCGTGCAGGGCAGTGGTAGTGGCGGCGTGCAGGGCAGTGACGGCGTGCAGGGCAGCGGCGGCGTGCAGGGCAGTGGCGGTGTGCAGGGCAGTGGCGGTGTGCAGGGCATTGACGGTGTGCAGGGCTGTGACGGTGTGCAGGGCAGTGGCGGCGTGCAAGGCATTGACGGCGTGCAGGGCATTGACGGCGTGCAGGGCAGTGACGGTGTGCAGGGCAGTCGCGGCGTGCAGGGCAGTGGCGGCGTGCAGGGCAGTGACGGTGTGCAGGGCAGTGGCGGCGTGCAGGGCAGTGGCGGTGTGCAGGGCAGTGGCGGTGTGCAGGGCAGTCGCGGCGTGCAGGGCAGTGGCGGTGTGCAGGGCAGTGGCGGTGTGCAGGGCATTGACGGCGTGCAGGGCAGTGGCAGTGGCGGCGTGCAGGGCAGTGACGGTGTGCAGGGCAGTGGCGGTGTGCAGGGCAGTGGCGGCGTGCAGGGCAGTGGCGGTGTGCAGGGCAGTGGCGGTGTGCAGGGCATTGACGGCGTGCAGGGCAGTGGCAGTGGCGGCGTGCAGGGCAGTGGCGGTGTGCAGGGCAGTGATGGTGTGCGGGGCAGTGGCGGCGTGCAAGGCATTGACGGCGTGCAGGGCATTGACGGCGTGCAGGGCAGTGACGGTGTGCAGGGCAGTCGCGGCGTGCAGGGCACTGGCGGCGTGCAGGGCAGTGACGGTGTGCAGGGCAGTGGCGGCGTGCAGGGCAGTGGCGGCGTGCAGGGCAGTGACGGCGTGCAGGGCAGTGGCAGCGTGCAGGGCAGTGATGGTGTGCAGGGCAGTGGCGGTGTGCAGGGCAGTGGCGGTGTGCAGGGCAGTCGCGGCGTGCAGGGCAGTGGCGGCGTGCAGGGCAGTGACGGTGTGCAGGGCAGTGGCAGTGGCGGCGTGCAGGGCAGTGACGGTGTGCAGGGCAGTGGCTGTGTGCAGGGCAGTGGCGGTGTGCAGGGCAGTCGCGGTGTGCAGGGCAGTGGCGGCGTGCAGGGCAGTGGCAGTGGCGGCGTGCAGGGCAGTGGCGGTGTGCAGGGCAGTGGCTGTGTGCAGGGCAGTGGCGGTGTGCAGGGCAGTCGCGGTGTGCAGGGCATTGACGGCGTGCAGGGCAGTGGCAGTGGCGGCGTGCAGGGCAGTGGCGGTGTGCAGGGCAGTGGCGGCGTGCAGGGCAGTGATGGTGTGCGGGGCAGTGGCGGTGTGCGGGGCAGTGATGGTGTGCGGGGCAGTGGCGGTGTGCGGGGCAGTGACGGTGTGCAGGGCAGTGGCGGCGTGCAGGGCAGTGACGGTGCGCAGGGCAGTGGCGGTGTGCAGGGCAGTGACGGTGCGCAGGGCAGTGGCGGCGTGCAGGGCAGTGACGGTGCGCAGGGCAGTGGCGGCGTGCAGGGCAGTGACGGTGCGCAGGGCAGTGCCGGTGTGCAGGGCAGTGCCGGTGTGCAGGGCAGTGGTGGTGTGCAGGGCAGTGGCGGTGTGCAGGGCAGTGATGGTGTGCAGGGCAGTGGCGGTGTGCAGGGCAGTGGCGGTGTGCAGGGCAGTGATGGTGTGCAGGGCAGTGGCGGTGTGCAGGGTAGTGGCGGCGTGCAGGGCAGTAACGGTGTGCAGGGCAGTGGCGGCGTGCAGGGCAGTGGCGGTGTGCAGGGTAGTGGCAGTGATTGTGTGCAGGGCAGTGACGGTGTGCAGGGTAGTGGCGGCGTGCAGGGCAGTGGCGGTGTGCAGGGCAGTGACGGTGTGCAGGGCAGTGGCGGCGTGCAGGGCAGTGGCGGCGTGCAGGGCAGTGATGGTGTGCAGGGCAGTGGCGGTGTGCAGGGCAGTGGCAGTGGCGGCGTGCAGGGTAGTGGCGGTGTGCAGGGCAGTGACGGCGTGCAGGGCAGTGGCGGTGTGCAGGGCAGTGGCAGTGGCGGCGTGCAGGGCAGTGACGGTGTGCAGGGCAGTGGCGGTGTGCAGGGCATTGACGGCGTGCAGGGCAGTGGCAGTGGCGTGCGGTGCAGGGCAGTGGCGGTGTGCAGGGCAGTGGCGGTGTGCAGGGCAGTGGCGGTGTGCGGGGCAGTGATGGTGTGCGGGCAGTGGCAGTGCGGGGCAGTGGCGGTGTGCGGGGCAGTGATGGTGTGCGGGGCAGTGGCGGTGTGCAGGGCAGTGGCGGTGTGCAGGGCAGTGGCGGTGTGCAGGGCAGTGATGGTGTGCAGGGCAGTGGCGGTGTGCAGGGCAGTGATGGTGTGCGGGGCAGTGGCGGTGTGCAGGGCAGTGGCGGTGGCAGGGCGGCGTGCAGTGACGGTGCGCAGGGCAGTGGCGGTGTGCAGGGCAGTGAGTGGCGTGCAGTGCAGGGCAGTGGCGGCGTTCAGGGCTGTGACGGCGTGCAGGGCAGTGGCGGTGTGCAGGGCAGTGGCGGTGTTCAGGGCAGTGACGGCGTTCAGGGCAGTGGCAGTGTGCAGGGCAGTGATGGTGTGCAGGGCAGTGGCGGTGTGCAGGGTAGTGGCGGTGTGCAGGGCAGTGATGGTGTGCAGGGTAGTGGCGGCGTGCAGGGCAGTAACGGTGTGCAGGGCAGTGGCGGTGTGCAGGGCAGTAACGGTGTGCAGGGCAGTGGTGGTGTGCAGGGTAGTGGCGGCGTGCAGGGCAGTAACGGTGTGCAGGGCAGTGGCGGTGTGCAGGGTAGTGGCAGTGATTGTGTGCGGGGCAGTGACGGTGTGCAGGGTAGTGGCGGCGTGCAGGGCAGTGGCGGTGTGCAGGGTAGTGGCAGGGCAGTGGCGTGACGGTGTGCAGGACGGTGTGCAGGGCAGTGGCGGCGTGCAGGGCAGTGGCGGCGTGCAGGGCAGTGGCAGTGACGGTGTGCAGGGCAGTGACGGTGTGCAGGGCAGTGGCGGCGTGCAGGGCAGTGCAGGGTGGCAGTGATGCGGCGTGCAGGGCAGTGGCGGTGCGTGCAGGGCAGTGATGGGGCAGTGTGCAGGGGCAGTGATGGTGTGCAGGGCAGTGGCGGTGTGCAGGGCAGTGGCAGTGGCGGCGTGCAGGGTAGTGGCGGTGTGCAGGGCAGTGGCGGCGTGCAGGGCAGTGGCGGTGTGCAGGGCAGTGGCGGCGTGCAGGGCAGTGATGGTGTGCAGGGCAGTGGCGGTGTGCAGGGCAGTGGCAGTGGCGGCGTGCAGGGCAGTGGCGGTGTGCAGGGCAGTGACGGCGTGCAGGGCAGTGGCGATGTGCAGTACAGTGGCGGTGTGCAGGGCAGTGGCGATGTGCAGGGCAGTGATGGTGTGCAGGGCAGTGGCTGTGTGCAGAGCAGTGGCAGTGGCGGCGTGCAGGGCAGTGGCGGTGTGCAGGGCAGTGGCGGTGTGCAGGGCAGTGATGGTGTGCAGGGCAGTGGCTGTGTGCAGAGCAGTGGCAGTGGCGGCGTGCAGGGCAGTGGCGGTGTGCAGGGCAGTGGAGGCGTGCAGGGCAGTGGCGGCGTGCTGGGCAGTGACGGTGTGAATGGCAGTGGCAATGGCGGCGTGCAGGGCAGTGGTGGCGTGCAGGGCAGTGGCAGTGGCGGCGTTCAGGGCAGTGACGGCGTGCAGGGCAGTGGCAGTGGCGGCGTTCAGGGCAGTGACGGCGTGCAGGGCAGTGGCGGCGTGCAGGGCAGTGACGGCGTGCAGGGCAGTGGCAGTGTTCAGGGCAGTGACGGCGTTCAGGGCAGTGGCAGTGGCGGCATGCAGGGCATTGACGGCGTGCAGGGCAGTGGCAGTGGCGGCGTGCAGGGCAGTGGCGGTGTGCAGGGCAGTGATGGTGTGCGGGGCAGTGGCTGTGTGCAGGGCAGTGGCGGTGTGCAGGGCAGTGATTGTGTGCAGGGCAGTGGCGGCATGCAGGGCATTGACGGCGTGCAGGGCAGTGGCAGTGGGGGCGTGCAGGGCAGTGGCGGTGTGCAGGGCAGTGATGGTGTGCAGGGCATTGACGGCGTGCAGGGCAGTGGCAGTGGCGGCGTGCAGGGCAGTGGCGGTGTGCAGGGCAGTGACGGTGTGCAGGGCAGTGATGGTGTGCAGGGCAGTGGCGGTGTGCAGGGCAGTGATGGTGTGCAGGGCAGTGATGGTGTGCAGGGCAGTGGCGGTGTGCAGGGCAGTGATGGTGTGCAGGGCAGTGATGGTGTGCAGGGCAGTGGCGGTGTGCAGGGCAGTGACGGTGTGCAGGGCAGTGATGGTGTGCAGGGCAGTGGCGGTGTGCAGGGCAGTGATGGTGTGCAGGGCAGTGGCGGTGTGCAGGGCAGTGATGGTGTGCAGGGCAGTGGCGGTGTGCAGGGCAGTGATGGTGTGCAGGGCAGTGGCGGTGTGCAGGGCAGTGATGGTGTGCAGGGCAGTGGCGGTGTGCAGGGCAGTGATGGTGTGCAGGGCAGTGGCGGTGTGCAGGGCAGTGACGGTGTGCAGGGCAGTGATGGTGTGCAGGGCAGTGGCGGTGTGCAGGGCAGTGATGGTGTGCAGGGCAGTGGCGGTGTGCAGGGCAGTGATGGTGTGCAGGGCAGTGATGGTGTGCAGGGCAGTGGCGGTGTGCAGGGCAGTGATGGTGTGCAGGGCAGTGATGGTGTGCAGGGCAGTGGCGGTGTGCAGGGCAGTGATGGTGTGCAGGGCAGTGATGGTGTGCAGGGCAGTGGCGGTGTGTGATGGTGTGCAGGGCAGTGATGGTGTGCAGGGTAGTGGCGGTGTGCAGGGCAGTGATGGTGTGCAGGGCAGTGATGGTGTGCAGGGCAGTGGCGGTGTGCAGGGCAGTGGCGGTGTGCAGGGCAGTGATGGTGTGCAGGGCAGTGATGGTGTGCAGGGCAGTGGCGGTGTGCAGGGCAGTGATGGTGTGCAGGGCAGTGATGGTGTGCAGGGTAGTGGCGGTGTGCAGGGCAGTGGCGGTGTGCAGGGCAGTGGTGGCACGCAGGGCAGCGACATGTTTGTTTTGGATTGCCCTCAGCACACTGGGCACAGCGCTGGTCCGTGCAGTGCTGGTGACAGCTGCTGGGGCTCGGGACAGGCCTGCCTCTGGCCCTGATTCTACTCCAGGGACAGAGGATCATGGCAGGAGCGCCTGGGTCAGGATCACAGCTCACAGGATGTTAGGGGTTGGAAGGGACCTCTGGAGATCATTGAGTCCAACACCCTGCCAGATCAGGACCACAGAATCCAGCACAGGTCACACAGGAACACATCCAGATGGGGCTGGAAAGGCTCCAGAGAAGGAGACTCCACAACCTCTCTGGGCAGCCTGCTCCAGGCCTCTGGGACCCTCACAGGGAAAAAACTTTTTTCCTCCTGTTTCCATGGAACTTCTATGTCTCAACTTCATTGCCCCTCATTGGGCATCACCCAGCAGAGCCTGGCTCCAGCCTCTGGGCACTCACCCTGCACAGCTTTATCACCAGCAATGAGGTCACCCTCAGGCTCCTCCTCTCAAGCTACAGAGCCCTCTTCAGGCTCTCCTCCTAAGCAACATCTCCACTCCCTTCATCACTTTTGTGGCTCTGTGCTGGACTCTTTCAAGCAGTTCCCTGAGGTCCTTCCTGAACTGAGGGGCCCAGAACTGGACACAATACTCTGGATGTGGCCCCAGCAGGGCAGAGTAGAGAGGGAGGAGAACCTCTCTTGACCTATTAACCACAGCCCTTCTAATATAATCCAGGATGCCATTAGCCTTCTTGGCCACGTGAGCACATTGCTGGCTCACGGTCAACCTTCCATCCACTAGGACCCCCAGGTCCCTTTCCCCTTCACTGTTCTCCAGCAAGTCATCCATGGGGTTGCTCTTTCCCAGGTGGGAGACTCTACCCTTGCCCTTGTTGAACTTCATCTTTTCAGGTGGTGACAGCAGGGCAGAGCACCAGGTAGACAAAACGACCTGATGGGCAGCTGCAAGAGCCAACTTCTGCTGCAGCTAGAGGGCTGCGCTGGCTGCTGTGGCTCTGCTCCGAGAGCATTAGGGACACTTGTGATGAGCACAGGGTAAAAGGCAGGACAGCCTGGTGCCATTTCAAGCCAGGAGCTCTGTGCAGATCAGCATTGTCTGGGTGTGAGGCTGTGTGGCAGTTCTAGGCCGATGCCTAGGAAATTCATAGAATCATAGCATCATAGTATCAGTCAGGGTTGGAAGGGACCACAAGGATCATCTAGTTCCAACACCCTGCCATGGGCAGGGACACCCCACACTAGATCAGGCTGGCCAGAGCCTCATCCAGCCTGGGCTTAAACACCTCCAGGGACGGGGCCTCAACCACCTCCCTGCACAACCCATTCCAGGGCTTCACCACTCTCATGGGGAAGAACTTCCTCCTCACCTCCAGCCTGAATCTCCCCACCTCCAGCTTCAGTCCATTCCCCCTACTCCTATCGCTACCTGAGAGCCTGAGAAGCCCCTCCCCAGCCTTCCTGGAGGCCCCTTCAGATCCTGGAAGGCCACATTGAGGTCACCTGGGAGCCTTCTCTTCTCCAGACTGAACAGCCCCAACTCCTTCAGTCTGTCCTCACAGCAGAGGTGCTCCAGCCCTCTGCTCCTCCTCGTGGCCCTTCTCTGGACACCTTCCAGCACCTCCAGATCCCCCTTGTGATAGGGGCTCCAGATCTGGGAGCAGTACTCCACTCATCTTGAGTGGAAAATGGTAAAATGCAAATAAATTATCACTGGATGCAAAAGGGGAAAATCATGACAAGGTCTAACTGATCCCATTGCTCTGATCACTAACATAAAGTTAGTTGTACAAACTAACTCTTTCCTCTTGTCCCTTGTACAGGGGAGGGGGAAGGGAGGAAAGGAGAGGGAAGCTGTTGACAGCCCCCTGTTTTTTTCCAGGGGGGGTTCTCCTGTTGTCTATAAATTGTAAGTCCATGTAAACATTGTCTCTTTTGTACACATCCATTGCATTCCATTTGCTGCCAGCTCAGCTGGCTTGGCAATGTTATTTTGGGGGTAATTTTTGAGCCACCACAGGCCAACACTGCTGGAGATGCACCTGGAAGGAGCCCTCCCAGGAATCTCACCCCTTTGCCAAGGACCTGCTCAGCAAGGATCCCATCACCTTGGGTTGCTCTGGCCAGTGCCCTAGAGAAGGTCTGTCCAGTGTGGGTGGCACCTCTGTTAGCAAAGCTCCTTCTCTGCCTCAGCTGCAGAAAGCCGAAGCAGGGCAGCTTCTCCCTAAGCATCAGGTGACAGAACAAGAGGAGATGGCCTGAAATTGTCCTGGGGAGGGTTACGTTGGAGATGAGGAAAGATATCTCCACTGCAAGAGTGGTCAGGGCTGCCCAGGGAGGTGGTGGAGTCACCATCTCTGGAGGTGTTCAAGAAACCCTTGGCCACGGCACTGTGGGACATGGTTTAATGGCCATGGTGGTGCTGGGTGGATGGTTGCACTTGATGATATTGGAGGACTTTTCCAGCCAAAACTATTCCATGACTCCACAAAAATCCAAACGTGTCTCACACTGCAGCTCTGTCCTGGGGACAGAGGCTCTGCTCTTCCCTTCCAGGGGCCTAAGCCTCGGCAAGCTGAGAACAGCAGCAGCAGAGAGTGGCGCCCCAGGCCTATAGAAGTGGTGCTCATGAGCTTCAGTGTGTGGTTTACAGAAGAGGTTTTGTTTCCTTCAGTTAACAACAGTCAAATCAGCAGCTTTAATTCTCCTCCAAACCCAAACCATCTGGGGAAGTGCAGGGGTCAGGAGGGGCTCGGTGCAAAGTTTTGCAAAGGCACAGACACAAACCCCAAACCATTCCAACGATGCAGCCGTGGGAAACAACAGACATTCAAGTTGAAACCAGCACTGGATGCCTGACAGCCCTAGAGAAGATCCAAGAAGAGGTCAGGAAATAAAGAAATCATTCTGGTTTTCACCCTAAAATGAGGGCACTGCTCACTAAGCCAAATGTCTGAGTGCTTGCAGCAGGCAGATGGGTTACAGGAGAAAGAGGAAGAAGAAAAGCACTGGTGGGAGCAACTGAAATGCTGCAGGTTGACCACTTCCCCACAGGCCCCACTGTAAGGCCTCATTCTGCCCTGTGCACAGCACTGGTTAGGCCACATCTTGAGTCCTGTGTCCAGTTCTGGGCCCCTCAGTTTAAGAGAGACATTGAGAGACTTGAAGGCGTCCAGAGAAGGGCAACAAAGCTGGGGAGGGGTCTGGAGCACAGCCCTGTGAGGAGAGGCTGAGGGAGCTGGGGTTGTTCAGCCTGGAGAAGAGGAAGCTCAGGGGAGACCTTCTTGCTCTCTACAACTCCCTGAAGGGAGGTTGGAGCCAGGTGGGGGTTTGTCTCTACTCCCAGGCAAGCAGCACCAGAACAAGAGGACACAGTCTCAAGCTGTGCCAGGGGAGGTTTAGGCTGGAGGTGAGCAGAAAGCCCTTCCCAGCAAGAGAGATTGGCCCTTGGGATGTGCTGCCCAGGGAGGTGGTGGAGTCACCATCCCTGGAGGTGCTCAAAAAAAGGTTTGGATGTGGCACTTGGAGCCACGGTTTAATTGTCAAGAGGTGTTAGGTATTAGGTAATAGATTGGACTTGATGATCTCAAAGGTCTTTTCCAACCTGGTTGATTCTATGGTTCCATGATTCTGTGAGCAAGAGAAACCTTTGGGTCATCGCAAAGGGGCACTGAAAAGGGTTCTCAACCACTGGCACAGGCTGCCCAGGGAGTTGCTTGAATCCCCATCCCTGGAGGGGTTTCAAAGAGGCAGAGAGATGTTGCTGGTTTGGCACCAGCCTTGGCAGAGCTAGATAAAGATTGGACTCGGTGCTCTGGAAGGATTTTTCCAACCCAAACCATTCTGTGATTCTGTAAGAAATTCCTTTTGAGCAGGCTGCCATCATCTGCCCTGCACAGAGGGCCTGTGCCAAGGTGAGACCAGTGTGGGCTGCGAGCTTTGGCTGTCACCAGAGTGACTCTGAACCTCCACCAGAATCCATGGACCCCTGGGGCAGGGGACAATGAATGAGCTGCCCTGGCCAGTCCAGTTTATGAATAGGAGGGCAACTTGTCACACAGGCTCACAGGAGGTTAGGGGTTGAAAGAGACCTCTGGAGATCTTCCAGTCCAACCCCCCTGCCAGAGCAGGAGCACAGAATCCAGCACAGGTCACACAGGAACACATTCAGACAGGGCTGGAAAGGCTCCAGAGAAGGAGACTCCACAATCTCTCTGGGCAGCCTGCTCCAGGCCTCTGGGACCTTCACAGGGAAGAAGTTCCTCCTCATGGTGAGGTGGAACCTCCTGTGCTGGAGTTTATATCCATTGCCCCTTGTCCTGTCCCAGGGTGCAGCTGAGCAGAGCCTGTCCCCTCCCTTCTGACCCCCAGCCCTCAGATATTGATAGACACTGATTAGATCTTCTCTCAGTCTTCTCCTCTCCAGACTGAACATCCCCAGGGCTCTCAGCCTCTCCTCCTCAGGCAGTGCTGCAGTCCCTTCAGCATCCTTGTAGCCCTCCAGCAGATCCCTGTCCCTCTTGAACTGGGGAACCCTAAACTGGATGCAGTATTACAGGTGTGGCCTCCCCAGGGCAGAGTAGAGGGGAGGGAGAACCTCCCTCCTCGAGTCCATGTGAAGGGAAGACTGCTTGGAGCCTCTGCTGGACTCCAGGAGCAGGCAGCCAGCACAGCTCAATCTCTGCTTTCTAATGCTGAGCACAGCTGGGGAGCAGAGCCTGGCCTTGTAGTGGTTTGAGATGAGAGCTGAGCAGATTTAGGTTGGATGTGAGCAACAACTTCTGCACCAGGAGGGTGCTGAACACTGCAAGAGGTTGCCCAGGGAGGGAGTTGAGGCCACATGCCTGGAGCTGTTCAAGATGAGGCTGCAGAAGGCTGTGAGCAACCTGCTCTAGTGGAGGATGTCCCTGCTGAGTGCAGGGGGTTGGACTGGATGCCCTTTGGAGGTCCCTTCCAACCCAAACCATTCTATGGCTCTATGAAATGCACAAGTGCTAGAAGTACCAGGACAGCCCAAGAATGAAATCCTGCTTGGCACCTCCCATCTGCAATCCTGATGGCCCAGTGCTGAGAAGCCCCTTTATGTCTCCTGCACACCTACAGACTCTGCCTAGAGTCTCCTTCCCAAGGGAATCCACTGAGACTTCTCCTTTCACTGTAGCCCCACCAGCCTGAAAACCTGAAAGCAAACTGATGCCAAATGCCAGGATGCTCAGGACTATATTTGGCCCTCAATTGAAAGATCCACCCTTCCTTTTCATCCAACTTACATAACACCTCCCCACCAAAGATGTCACTGGAACCAAATGAAGCATATATGAACTCCTCAGCTGGGCCCCCTGCGTACTCAGTCCTCTTCAGGTCTGGGAAACAAAAACCAAGTCTGATTTCTTCAGATTTGCACTTTCCATCCATGTCCATGGGAGGACAAACCCAAGGATCTTCTCTCACAGGCCACCTGAGCAGACCTTTCTGCAGGATGCAAATGTTTTCCTCCCTGAGTTCAACTTCCAGAGAGAAAATGCAGCCTCCTCAGCCACGACCCCAGAAGCAAAGAGAACATTTAGCACACAGCTCTCTGTGGCAAGAACCAAGAGCAAACAAGCAGCACAAAGCTGGGAAAGGCAGAGGAAACCTGAAAGAGGCTAATTTGTCCAAGGGGACCTTCTTGTGGCCTTCCAGGATCTGAAGGGGGCTACATGAAAGCTGGGGAGGGACTTCTGAGGGTGTCAGGGAGTGATAGGACTGGGAGGAATGGAGCAAAACTAGAAGTGGGGAGATTGAGATTGGATGTCAGGAAGAAGTTGTTCCCCACGAGGGTGGTGAGAGACTGGCACAGGTTGCCCAGGGAGGTGGTGGAAGCCTCATGCCTGGAGGTGTTTAAGGCCAGGCTGGATGTGGCTGTGAGCTCTAGTGTGAGGTGTCCCTGGCCATGGCAGGGGGCTTGGAACTGTATGATCCTTGAGGTCCCCTCCAACCCTGACAATTCTATGATACCAAGGAAAGAGAAGAAAACCTGAGGCTGTGTTTGCACTAGTAGAGGAAGAAAGCTCAGAGAAGGCAGCATGGTGCTGCTCAACAGTAGAACCTTTGCAGCCCTCAGGTCTCCTTTGGGAGCAGCCTGGGTACCTCCATCCATGCTAAGCCCAAACAGGCAGGAAAAAAGAAATCTGGAGAGCATTGCCCAAAAGACAGGAGGCCCCCAGAGCCATTCCCAGGACAGGAGCCGAGCTCCCAGCTGTCTCCCTTTCCGTGACGCCGTCCAGTCCTTTCCCCACCGGCCTCCTCCTAGCTGACCGAGGTGCAGCCCAGCTCTGCAGGCTCCTGCCTGCCCGCTGCCACCGCTGCCTCTGGCCCATCGGCTATGCTGGGCTCGCTGGAGCACTGCCTGTGGCTGAGGCTGGGGGGCAGGAGCAGGCGCTTGTCGGGACCGTCTGCCTCCTCGGCCACCATCGCCGTGTGCATCATGGAGGCCACGGCCAGCAGCTGGATGTCCGAGTGCGCGTTGGCCACGGTGTGGCGCCGGACGCTGCCACACTTCTCCAGGTAGGCCTCCCCTCCTGCTCTGTCAGCGGGGTCAGGGGCATCTCGCTGGGCTGCCTGCTGGCCGCCGCCTGCGATGGGTAATTCAGCGCCCCGGGCTTCGGGCGGGACCTGGAGTGCCGGCGCTCTGCAAGAGACAAAGCAAGCAGCGCTGAGCAGGAGCGCACTCGCCGGCAGCGCCGCGGCTGGGCTGCTGGGCTGGCCTCGGGGAGCGCCGAGTCCCAGCAGGGAATGCTTGTGCATCCTGCCAGCCGGGTTTGGAAGGCAGTTCTGCCTCTGCCCCTGCCAGCAGGCACTTCGCATCCTGCTGGCCGCCTGCAAGAGAAGTGAGCCACAAAGTCATGAGCACAGCAGAGGGACCTGGAAGAGTCCAGCGCAGAGCCACAGACGTGATCAGGGGAGTGGAACATCTTCCTCACGAGGAGAGCCTGAGGGAGCTGAGGGCTCTGTAGCCTGGCCTCCTAACAGAGCTGCTCCAGCCCCCTGATCATCTTGGTGGCCTCCTCTGGAGCCTCTCCATCAGCTCCATGTCCTTGCTGTGCTGAGGGCTCCAGAGCTGGACACAACCCTGCAGGTGAGGTCTCACAGAGCAGAGCAGAGGGGCAGAATTCCCCCTTTCCATCCCTGGCCACACTGCTTTGGATGCAGCCCAGGCTGCCACTGGCCTTCTGGGCTGCAAGCTCACACTGCTGGCTGCTGTCCAGCTTCTCCCCACCAGGAAGTGCTAAAATGCAGGGAGAGGAGAGGCTTTGTTTGTGTATGTGCAGTGCTGGAGCAGCAACGGTTCTCTCAGTCCTGAGTCACTCCAGAAAAGGTTCTGTGCACTGTGTGTATCTTACCAAGCAAGCAGGTGCTACTAGAGAAGCTGTGATCCTCACACAAGCCCAGGTATGGGGAGACCACCTGCTTGACCAGCTCTTCCAGCTGCAGGTAGCCCTCAGTGGGGCCACTAGGTTCATGGACACTCTGAAATTCAAACAGAAAAAGCCAGCATTACCCTGAGGTAGTTCTGAGTAAGGGTTCTGAGTGAAGCCTGAGGTCTGGCAAATCTCTCAGCAATGGAATATCCCAACCATGTACAATACAATACAATACAATACAATACAATACAATACAATACAATACAATACACCAGGTTGGAAGAGACCTTCAAGATCATCACGTCCAACCCATCAACCAATCCAACCCACCTAAACAACTAACCCATGGCACCAAGCACCCCAGCAAGTCTCCTCCTGAACACCTCCAGGGATGGTGACTCCACCACCTCCCTGGGCAGCCCATTCCAATGGGCAATCACTCTCTCTGTGTAGAACTTCTTCCTGACATCCAGTCTAAACCTCCCCTGGCGCAGCTTGAGACTGTGTCCTCTTGTTCTGGGGCTGGCTGCCTGGGAGAAGAGACCAACCCCCACCTGACTACAGCCTCCCTTCAGGGAGTTGGAGAGAGCAAGAAGGTCTCCCTGAGCCTCCTCTTCTCCAGGCTAAGCAACCCCAGCTCCCTCAGCCTCTCCTCACAGGGCTGTGTTCCAAACCCCTCACCAGCTTCGTTGCCCTTCTCTGGACACCTTCCAGCAAGTCAACCTCCTTCCTGAACTGAGGGGCCCAGAACTGGACACAGGACTCAAGGTGTGGCCTAACCAGTGCAGTGTACAGGGGCAGAATGACCTCCCTGCTCCTGCTGGCCACACTCTTCCTGATGCAGGCCAGGATGCCCTTGGCCTTCTTGGCCCCCTGGGCACACTGCTGGCTCATGTTCAGCCTATCATCAACCAGCACCCCCAGGTCCCTCTCTGCCTGGCTGCTCTCAGCCACTCTGACCCCAGCCTGTAGCACTGCCTGGGGTTGTTGTGGCCAATGTGCAGCACCTGGCACTTGGATGTGTTCAATCCCCTGCCCTTGGACTCTGCCCATCTGTCCAACCTGGCAAGGTCCCTCTGCAGAGCTCTCCTACCCTCTAACAGATCAACTCCTGCCCCCAGCTTGGTGTCATCTGCACATTTACTGATGCTGGACTCCATGCCCTCATCCAGATCATCGATAAAGATGTTGAAGAGGATGGGGCCCAGCACTGATCCCTGGGGCACACCACTGGTGCCTGGCTGCCAGCTGGCTGTGGCACCATTCACCACCACTCTCTGGGCTCAGCCTCCAGCCTGTTCCTAACCCAGCTCAGAGTGTTGCTCTCCAAGCCAGGGGCTGACAGCTTGGCCAGGAGTTTGCTGTGGGGGATGGTGTCAAAGGCCTTGCTGAGGTCCAGGTAGAATACATCCACAGCCTGCCCCACACCCACCAGGCAGTCACCTGGGCATGGAAGGAGATCAGGTTGGTCAGGCAGGACCTGCCCTTCCTAAATCCCTGCTGGCTGGGCCTGAGCCCTTGGCCATCCTGTAAGTGCTGTGTGACTGCACTCAGGATGACTGTTCCATACCCTTGCCTGGCACTGAGGTCAGGCTGACAGGCCTATCATTCCCTGGCTCCTCCAACCGGCCCTGCTTGTGGATGGGCACCACGTTGGCAGCTTCCAGTCTTCTGGGACCTCTCCAGTGAGCCAGGACTGCTGAAAAATGATGGAGAGTGGCTTGGACAGCTCATCTGCCAGCTCCCTCAGCACCCTAGGATGGATCCCATCCGGTCCCATGGACTTGTGGGGGTCCAAGCGGCTCAGAAGATCTCTAACTGTCCCATCCTGGAGCAGCGGGAAACTATGCTGCTCCCTGGCTCCTTCTGCCAGCTCTGCAGCCAGCTGTCTGGAAGAAGTTCTGCCCTGCTAGTAACAATCGAGGCCAAGAAGGTGTTAAGTCCCTCTGCCTTTTCCTCATCCTTTGTTACAACGTTCCCCTCTGTGCCCACCAAGGAGTGGAGCTTGTCCTTGCCCTTCCTCTTGCTATTGATGTATTTATAGAAGGACTTTTTGTTGTCCTTCACAGCAGAGGCCAGTCTGAGCTCCAAATGTGCTTTTGCCTCCCTAATTTTCTTCCTACAAGACCTAGCAACATCCCTAAACACTCCATGGGTTGCCTCCCCTTCCTTCCAAAGATGATACACCCTCTTTTTTTCCCTTAGTTCCTTTAGAAGCTCATTGCCCATCCAGCCTGGCCGTCTGCCCCGGCGGCTCATCTTCCGGCACACCGGCACAGCCTGTTCCTGCGCCCTCAAGAGTTCTGCCTTGAAGCAGCTCCAGCTCTCCTGGACCCCTTTATTTCTAAGGGCTGTTTCCCAAGGAACCTTCTGAGTTAGTTCCTTGAGTCACACACTCAGTCACACAGTCATAGATTCAGTTTGCTTGTAGAAGATCTTTAAGGTCATTGAGTCCTACCATGCCTCTCTTTGTATCACACAGGGAGAAGGGCCCAACCCCCACCTGGCTCCAACCTCCTTTCAGGAGCTGTAGAGAGCAATGAGGTCTCCCCTTAACCTCCTTTCCTCCAGACTAAACAACCCCAGCTCCCTCAGCTGCTCCTCACCAAGCCCTGTTCTCCAGGCCCTTCACCAGCTTGGTTGCCCTTCTCTAGACACACTTCAGGACCAACATTTCTTTCCTGTTTCAGTAGAGCACTTGGATGAGCACAGGTGAGAAGCCTGAAGCAAGGCTCAGCTGCCATCCAAGTCCACCTCCTTGTCCAAGTCATAGCCAGAAGCCTGTGAACACTGAGCAGCTGAGCTGTCTTTTTTCTGATCAGGGGGCAGGAAGGTGGAAGGTAGGATCCCACTGAGGCTCTGCACTGAGGAGTTGTCATTATACTGTTGCTGTGCTGATGCCTACAGCCACGTCATGCCAGCAGGGCAGCTCTAGCAGGAACTGCCTCTGTGGTGGTCAGTGGTGCCAAGTCCAGCTGGAGAGCTGTAACTAGTGGACTCCCCAGGGATCAGTGCTGGGTCCTGTCCTGTTCAACATCTTCATCAATGACATTGATGAGGGGAGAGAGAGTCAGCTCAGCAGGTTTGCTGATGATACCAAATTTGGGAGGCTTGGCTGAGACACCTGAAGGCTGTGAGGCCATTCAGAGCCTTGGACAGGCTGAGAGCTGCGCAGAGAGGAACCTAATGAGGCTCAACAAGGATGAGTGCAGAGTCCTGCACCTGGGGAGGAAGAATAAACTGCAGCAGGACAGGCTGGGAGGGGATCTGCTGGAGAACAGCCCCCTGGAGAAGCACCTGGGAGTGCTGGGGGCAGCAAGGTCTGCATGGGACTGCAATGTGCCCTGGGGGCCAAGAAGGCCAAGGGGGTCCTGGGCTGCATTCAGAGGAGTGTGGCCAGCAGGGCCAGGGAGGTTCTCCTCCCCTTCTACTCTGCCCTGGGGAGACCTCACCTGGAATATTGCATCCAGTTCTGGGCTCCCCAGTTCAGGAGGGACAGGGATCTGCTGGAGAGAGTCCAGGGGAGGGCTACAAGGATGCTGAAGGGACTGCAGCACTGCCTGGGGAGGAGAGGCTGAGAGCCCTGGGGCTGTTCAGTGTGGAGAGAAGACTGAGAGGGATCTGATCAATGTCTATCAATATCTGAGGGCTGGGGGTCAGGAGGAAGGGGACAGGATCTGCTCAGCTGCACCCTGGGACAGGACAAGGGGCAATGGATATAAACTCCAGCACAGGAGGCTCCAGCTCACCATGAGGAGGAACTTCTTCCCTGTGAGGCTCCCAGAGCCCTGGAGCAGGCTGCCCAGAGAGGTTGTGGAGTCTCCTTCTCTGGAGCCTTCCCAGCCCTGTCTGAATGTGTTCCTGTGTGACCTGTGCTGGATTCTGTGCTCCTGCTCTGGCAGGGGGCTTGGACTCGATCTCTAGAGGTCCCTTTCACTTCTTCCCCTGTTCCCATAAAAGCTCAGCACACTCCAGTGCAGCTCTCAGGCCTGGACTTGCTGCTCAGCTGAGCACACACATCAGCACACACATGGCACACATCACTCCTCCTGGATGAAGGTGAGGTGGCTGGGATAGCCAGGTGGAGTCAGATGAAGGAAGGAAGAGGCTGCCCACCTGCAGAATCAACAGCATCTGGACAATGGAAGCTGGGAGCTTTGTCTGGACCAGGGGGAGAATTTCTTCCAACTTCACTTTTAGCAGGACCAAGTCTCTGAAGCCAAGAAGAGCAATCTGACGGATGGTCAGCTCCTGCCCCTGGAAACAGAAGGCAAAATCCAGGAGGTGCTAAATGGACATGTATGCATCACACAGACAGAAAAGGTCCTTCTTGCCCCTTGCTGCTGTGGTAAAGCACCCCTCTAACTGCTCAGGATGAGGATTCATGGCACTCTTGGCTTGTTGCCCTCAGTCTCACACAAACTCTGGAATGAGTAACAGGAGGCACTGCTAGGTTTGGGATGAAGCCACCTATGGGCCTGTATTTCACCAATGAGTGTGAAATCATCAAGCCCAGCTGCCATCCCATGCAGTCACAAGCCTATAAAGCCCAGGATAGATGCAGGTCATGGATTTTTGCCACACAGATCTGAGAAACCAGGGAGGGTTGGGTAGGGAAAGAGGCTGGGACAGAGTATTCCTAAGCCTGCCTCTGGTCTGTGCTGGATCCCTTGTTCATAGAATGGTTTGGGTTGGAAGGGACCTCCAAAAGCCATCCTGTCAAACCCCCTGCACTCAGCAGGGACATCCTCCACTACAGCAGGTTGCTCACAGCCTTCTCCAGCCTCACCTTGAATAGCTCCAGGCATGGGGCCTCAGTCACCTCCCTGGGCAACCTCTTGCAGCGTCCCAGCAGCCTCCTGGGGCAGAACTTGTTGCTCACATCCAAGCTCAATCTGCTCTGCTCTCATTTCAAACCATTGCCCCTGCTCCTGTCCCTGCAGGCCTTTGCAAACAGTCCCTCTGCAGCCTGCTTGCAGCCCCCTTCAGGTCCTGGCAGGCTGCTCTTAGCTCTGCCTGGAGCCTTCTCTTCTCCAGGCTGAACACCCCCAGCTCCCTCAGCCTGGGCTCCTGGCAGAGCTGCTCCAGCCCCCTGATCATCTTGGTGGCCTCCTCTGGAGCCTCTCCATCAGGTCCATGTCCTTGCTGTGCTGAGGGCTCCAGAGCTGGACACAGCCCTGCAGGTGAGGTCTCACAGAGCAGAGCAGAGGGGCAGGATCTTCTCTCTCCATCTCTGGCCACACTGCTTTGGATGCAGCCCAGGCTGCCATTGGCCTTCTGGGCTGCCAGCTCACACTGCTGGCTCCTGTCCAGTTTCTCACCCACCAGCACCCCAAGCCCTTCTCTGCAGAGCAGAGGGGCAGAATCCTCTCTCTCCATCTCTGGCCACGATTCTATTTAAACACTTTTAAACTTCTGTTTAAACACAGGATCTCTATGGTCCCTTCCAACCTAAGCCACTCTATGATTCTATGATTTAAAGACCTATTTTAAGCCATTTAAGCACAGTTGGACTCCAGTTGGCATTCAAGTGTTAGCACCTTTCCCTCTGCTCTGCTAAACGTTCCCATGGCTTTCCCATGTCCCAGTGCAGTTTAGTAGCAAAGCATTTCCTCCTCAGCCCTGCCCAGAGCTTCCCAGCCTCAAGAGTTACCCTTGTTCTTCCCAGCAAGTTAATCTCTGCCCCACAGCCTGCTCAGGAGCCATTTCATGGTCACCACAACACACCCAGTGTGGAAATACTCAGCTGGAAGGAACTGACTGCAGTTAATCATTAAATCCTAATGGGTTTAATGTCACAATTAGCAGCAGCATGTCAATACAAACTACAGGCAACGGTCTGGAGAGCAGCTTGGCCATAAGCAAAAGCACTTTGCTGTTTGTTTCAAGCCCTTGCTGCGTGGTTAGCAGGGTGGAGGTGCAGCAGAGCCCTGGTGCAGGTCCCTGCACTCCCTGGCAGCAGCTGCAGGCTTTCTGCTTCTGTCATGCAGCTTAGACCTGTTAAGTTCAGAGCCCCTTTTCCACATGCAGAGCTCTCCCTGTGCCAAACAAAACAAGACTTGCTGTTCTTCCTCCACAGTGAGCACTTGCATCCACAGCTGCAGCTATATAAAAGCCACTGACCTGTTTACAGTTTCCCTCTGTACAGCAATTTAACCAACTTGGCAGCTTAAAGGTCGCGTTTCTGCGGCGGCTCGGAGCCCGAGGTGTGTGCCCAGCTGAGCGAGGAGGCTGCTCCTAGCTGCCAGCTCTGGTGAGCTGCTCCCACCCCCTGCCTGCCCGCCTTGCATTCTGCATGGGCAGTTGGTGGGGGTCACAGAAGAGCACAGCTAAATCACCGTGGTGGCATCTGCAGCAGGGGATGAGCGACCAAAGTGCCGTTGCCATGCCGCACAGCAGTGCGTGAGGAACTGCAGCGGCCTCAGAGGGCTCTGCTGGGTGAGCTCTCTTCACATGTGGTGACACATGTGACACAGACACAGCACAGACAGCTGCCTGTCTGCAGCAAGAGTCCAGTCTTGCTATTAGGGGACTGGCCTGCAGTTAGAGCAACTCCTTATTTCTTCCTATTCTCTCTCCTAGCCCAGGCAAGTTCTTGGCAGCATCTAGAACCACAGAATGCTTTGGGCTGGAAGGGACCTCCAGAGGCCATCCAGTCCAACCCCCTGCACTCAGCAGGGACATCCTCCACTACAGCAGGCTGCTCACAGCCTTCTCCAGCCTCACCTTGAATAGCTCCAGGCATGGGGCCTCAACCACATCCCTGGACAGCTTATTGCAGTGTCCCAGCAGCCTCCTGGTGCAGAACTTGTTGCTCACATCCAATCTCCATCTGCTCTGCTCTCATTTCAAATCATTTGTCCTGGTCCTGTCCCTGCAGGCCTTTGCAAACAGTCCCTCTGCAGCCTTCTTGTAGCCCCCTTCAGGTCCTGGCAGGCTGCTCTCAGGTCTGCCTGGAGCCTCCTCTAGCCTCCTCTCCTCTGCTCCCGCCTCCTCTAGGCTGGTTTAAACCCATTTGTGTAGGACCTGGGTGCCTACAGAACATTAACCATGCCGCCTGTCACCTTTCAGTTCCTCACCTATAAAGTGTCAGTGCTTCCCTAGAACTCCCCAGCTTCTCTGGAATGATTTTGAGTGTCTGAGGCACCACAAGCAGACACCCACAGTAACGAAGCCAAGCTTTCAAAGGATCTCAGCATTCCACAGCCGTGCTTTCCCCACTGCCACCAAGTCACTGCCAAGAGCTGCCCCCCTGGGCAGTGATCTGTGTTCCTTTCCTCAGCAGGGGTACCTAAGAGCAGGGGAGGAGGGTTTTGGTTCTTTCTGCTGAGTGGCAGGATTATTAGCATCAGGGGGTGTGTGACACCCAGCTAGCTCAGCTCTTTCCCCAAAGCACAGAGAGCTGCTACACAGCAGTGCAGACAAACCCCTGCTGAAGTAGAGTAAGGTCACTCCCTGACTGGGAATTAACTGGTACAAAGGAGACAGAGACAGGATGTTACAGTTGGGCAGTTTTACCTGCCCAGCACCTACCTTGGAGCATCTGCAGCAAGGAAAGAATGAAAAACAAACACAACAGAAAGGTTAGTGTCTTGTCAGTGCAAGCAGCCCTTCCTCCAGCTTCAGCAGGAGCAGAAGGGAAAGGGCAACCACTGGGCTCTACCTGCAGCCTTTCAAATCACACAAGGGGAAAACAGCTCTAAAAGGCTGTGGGAAGTGTGTCTTGTGGGAGAGGCAAAAGTCAAGAGGAGCAGGGCAGCATGTCCAAGACTGTCAGTCTCCTCCTGAGGTGCATTTTTCTTTCCCTCTGATGGAAGAGAAGATCAGAATAGGCAAGGGAGGTAACGAGGGTGCTTGTAGGGAGACCCTGACTAAAGCTACATCTGTAAAAAGCTTCAGCTCAGCACTTCTGGTGCCATATGCAGCTTTCAAAGCACCCTGGCCAAACAGGGCTTCCACAGACCTCTGCATTCATCTACACAAACATTCACTGACTTGCCCCCTCCCTTATTAAAGCTTCAGAGAAAACCCAGCAGAGGATTTTCCAAAGGACAAGTGGGACACAAACCCTCCATAAGTAGGTTAGGGAGAGCTAAAACACATTTGCTTCTGATCTGGTCTTCAGAGTCATCCTTCTGAAGACAAGCTGTCAGCACTGCCATCTGCACCAGCAGCCCCAAGTGTTGAGGAATAGAATAGAATAGAATAGAATAGAATAGAATAGAATAGAATAGAATAGAATAGAATAGAATAGAATAGAATAGAATAAACCAGGTTGGAAAAGACCTTTGAGATCATCAAGTCCAAGCTATCACCCAGCACCATCTGATCAACTCAACCACAGCACCAAGTGCCTCATCCAGGCTCTTCCTAAACACCTCCAGGGATGGGGACTCCACCACCTCCCTGGGCAGCACATCCCAAGGGCCAATCTCTCTTGCTGGGAAGAGCTTTCTCCTCACCTCCAGCCTAAACCTCCCCTGGCACAGCTTGAGACTGTGTCCTCTTGTTCTGGGGCTGGGTGCCTGGGAGAAGAGACCAACCCCCACCTGGCTACAACCTCCCTTCAGGGAGTTGCAGAGAGCAATGAGGTCTCCCCTGAGCCTCCTCTTCTCCAGGCTAAGCAACCCCAGCTCCCTCAGCCTCTCCTCACAGGGCTGTGCTCCAGACCCCTCCCCAGCTTTCTTGCCCTTCTCTGGACACCTTCCAGCAACTCAACATCTTTCCTAACCTGAACTGAGGGGCCCAGAACTGGACACAGGACTCAAGGTGTGGCCTAACCAGTGCAGTGTACAGGGGCAGAATGACCTCCCTGCTCCTGCTGGCCACACTCTTCCTGATGCAGGCCAGGATGCCATTGGCCTTCTTGGCCACCTGGGCACACTGCTGGCTCATGTTCAGCCTACCATCAATCACTACCCCCAGGTCCCTCTCTGCCTGGCTGCTCTCAGCCACTCTGCCCCCAGCCTGTAGCACTGCCTGGGGTTGCTGTGGCCAATGTGCAGCACCTGGCACTTGGATGTGTTCAATCTCCTGCCCTTGGACTCTGCCCATCTGTCCAGCCTGTCGAGGTCCCTCTGCAAAGCCTCTCTGCCCTCCAGCAGATCAACTCCTGCCCCCAGCTTGGTGTCATCTGCAAATTTACTGATGCTGGACTCAATGCCCTCATCCTGATCATCAATCAAGATGTTGAACAGGATGGGGCCCAGCACTGATCCCTGGGGCACACTACTGGTGCCTGGCTGCCAGCTGGCTGTGGCACCATTCACCACCACTCTCTGGGCTCAGCCTCCAGCCTGCTCCTAACCCAGCTCAGAGTGCTGCTGTCTAAGCCAGGGGCTGCCAGCTTGGCCAGCAGTTTGCTGTGGGGGACACTGTCAAAGGCCTTGCTGAAGTCCAGGCAGATTCCATCCACAGCCTGCCCCACATCCCCCAGGCAGTCACCTGGGCATGGAAGGAGATCAGGTTGGAACTAGAAACACAAACAGCCCAGAGCTTCAGCCTGGGCAAGTCACAGTGTTTTAAACTTAGCAGTGACAGAGGGGTAGCCAAGTAGGAGTAAAGTCATCCCAAAGCAGTGTGCTTGTCCAGCTAGATCTTAGCAGCCCTTTACACACAGTTAATATTGACTTGGGCAAACTCTTTTTCCCCCCAGATTCATAGTATCAGTCAGGGTTGGAAGGGACCACAAGGATCATCCAGTTCCAACCCCCTGCCATGGGCAGGGACACCCCACACTACATCAGCCTGGCCACAGCCTCATCCAGCCTGGGCTTAAACACCTCCAGGGACGGGGCCTCAACCACCTCCCTGCACAACCCATTCCAGGGCTTCACCACTCTCATGGGGAAGAACTTCCTCCTCACCTCCAGCCTGAGTCTCCCCACCTCCAGCTTCATTCCATTCCCCCTACTCCTATCACTACCTGATGTCCTGAGCAGTCCCTCCCCAGCCTTCCTGGAGCCCTCTTTAGATCCTGGAAGGCCACAATGAGGTCACCTGGGAGCCTTCTCTTCTCCAGACTGAACAGCCCCAACTCCTTCAGTCTGTCCTCACAGCAGAGGTGCTCCAGCCCTCTGCTCCTCCTCGTGGCCCTTCTCTGGACACCTTCCAGCACCTCCAGATCCCTCTTGGAATAGGGGCTCCAGAACTGGAGGCAGTACTCCAGGTGGGGTCTCAGCAGGGCTGAGCAGAGGGGAGAATCCCCTCCCTTGTCCTGCTGGCCACACTTCTCCTGCTGCAGCCCAGGCTCTGATTGGCTTTCCGGGCTGCAAGTGCACACTGAGAGCTCCTGTTGAGCTTCTCCTCCCCCAACACCCCCAAGTCTCTCTCCTCAGGGCTGCTCTCCAGCCAGTCCCTGCCCAGCCTGCATTTGTGCCTGGGATTGCCTCAACCCAGCTGCAGGACCCTGCCCTTGGTCTTGTTGAAGCTTATGAGGTTGGCTTGTGCCCAGCTCTGCAGCCTGTCCAGCTCCCTCTGGATGGATCCCTTCCCTCCAGCTGTCTGCTGCACCACACAGTTTTGAGCCACTGGTGGAACAGCACTGCTGGAACAGAGGTTTCCACATGCCATTAGCAGACATTTGAGCTGTATTGCCTCAGCTGATTGAAGGCTGCATTGCAACACTGAGGTTACCTGGACTGGGTAGAATATTGCCTGGAGTGTAGGGAGAGTCTCTGTGAAATAGTGATCCCAGATTTCAGAGAGGACATCGATGCGATCCTCACCTGTGAAAACAGAGCAGGAGCAGCAGCATCAGTGACAGGCCCACTGCAAAGCCTCCTGCGTGTCCCCATTTCCCTCTAATCCCCTGCTAAGGGCCATAACCCCACTCTCCACAGCCACAACTCCACTGCAAACTGCACATCACTCAGCTTCAGTTTTGCCCTAGCTGGTGGGAGAGACAGGGTTGTGGTGATGAATTGCTCTGTACTGTGAAGGAGACAGGAGAGCAGTTCCAGCAGAGGAGTGAAGCCCCTCTGCCACTGGAGGCTCCAGCTCCACAGGAAAAGGATGTGTGAGCTCACAGCTCATAGGCATAGGGGCACAGCTGAATCTGAAGGCCAGCAGGTCACAGCCAGCATCAAAGGCTCTGCAGCAAAGGCATCAGGGAGACCACTTACAGGAGCTGAGCACACTCTGGCATCTCCCAAGCACAGACACAGCAGCAGCATCCTGGCAAGCATCAAAGCCTCTCTCCCACACCTAGGTCAGGGCAATCCTAGAGATCAATCCAGGCTGGGGGATGATGAGATTGAGAGCAGCCCTGCAGAGAAAGGCTTGGGGTGCTGGTGGCTGAGAAGCTGGACATGAGCCAGCAGTGTGAGCTTGCAGCCCAGAAGGCCAATGGCAGCCTGGGCTGCATCCAAAGCAGTGTGGCCAGAGATGGAGAGAGAAGATCCTGCCCCTCTGCTCTGCTGCTCTGCTCTGCTCTGCTCTGCTCTGTGAGACCTCACCTGCAGGGCTGTGTCCAGCTCTGGAGCCCTCAGCACAGCAAGGACATGGACCAGATGGAGAGGCTCCAGAGGAGGCCACAGAGATGATCAGGGGGCTGGAGCAGCTCTGCCAGGAGGCCAGGCTGAGGGAAAGGCCTGCAGGGACAGGAGCAGGGGCAGTGGTTTGAAATGAGAGCAGAGCAGATAGAGGTTGGATGTGAGCAACAAGTTCTGCACCAGGAGGCTGCTGGGACACTGCAACAGGTTGCCCAGGGAGGCAGTTGAGGCCCCATGCCTGGAGCTATTCAAGGTGAGGCTGGAGAAGGCTGTGAGCAACCTGCTGTAGTGGAGGATGTCCCTGCTGAGTGCAGGGGTTGACTTTTGGGTGTCCCTTCCAACCCAAACCCTTCTATGAGAAACTGGAACACACATGAAATAGCAACTCAAAGGAGCCTCAAAGGTACTGAAGTGCTTTCCCCATCTGAAGACTTCCCCATGGGCTTTCACTATCCTTACTCATGGAGTGTGCTGCTTTGGACACAGCCAGAGAGCAGAAAGCCAGCAAGATGAGATCAGATCCTGTGGAGGTTTCCTTTTAAGCAGAGAACCAATTGATGGCCTCAGGAGGGTTCAGAGGGAGGCTCCATGGTGTCAGGTGTGGTGCCAGCTTCCAAACTGGAACTGCAGGGGCAGATGAGCACCTACTCAACTCCTCCATAACAGCTACCCATTACCAGAAACTGCCAGTTGCAAGTGAAAAAGACAACAGGAAATGGCTTAATTGAATGCTTAAAGTTTTCCCTCCTCTGCCTCCTCCCCACAACTGCAAGGCTTGCTGTGTGGAGCCAGAATGAAATGTCACAGACCACTTCTCCTCCTGAAGAGAAAGGGGGAATGGTTTGTTTCTTCAAGTAAACATAAATCCCACAGGAGGCATTAAAGAGATTGTGACAGCCTGTGTGAAGAGAAGTCACGTTGCAGCAGGAGGCTGGGATGTGCAAAGCAGGCACAGGAAAGCAGTGCCAGGCCCTGCAGCAGGAGCTCTGCTCTCTCTCTCTCTCTCTCTCTCTCACTCACCACTGGGGCAGCAGGAATTTTCCAGGAAGACAGAACCAAGCAAGAAGCACGTACAAGGAGTTCTTGCTGGGACCACTGCTGGGCCAGCAATGTGCCCTGGGGGCCAAGAAGGCCAAGGGGGTCCTGGGCTGCATTCAGAGGAGTGTGGCCAGCAGAGCCAGGGAGGTTCTCCTCCCCCTCTACTCTGCCCTGCTGAGACCTCACCTGGAATACTGCATCCAGTTCTGGGCTCCCAGTTCAAGAGGGACAGGGATCTGCTGGAGAGAGTCCAGGGGAGGGCTACAAGGATGCTGAAGGGACTGCAGCACTGCCTGGGGAGGAGAGGCTGAGAGCCCTGGGGCTGTTCAGTCGGGAGAGGAGAAGACTGAGAGGGATCTGATCAATGTCTGTAAACATCTGAGGGCTGGGGGTCAGGAGGGAGGGGACAGGCTCTGCTCAGCTGCACCCTGGAATATGAACCTCTCCAGAGGTCCCTTCCAACCCCTGACATCCTGTGAGTCTGTGAAATGTGACTAACTTCCCCCACCCCATCCAAGGCTTGAGAGCTGCTGTGCCATGTACTGCCCTTTGTCACAGCCTCTCCAAACCAAGTGTCTGCTACCCAGAAGTTTAAAACACAGCTTCACATGTGCTCAGCTGCCTCCCTGAAGGATTTCCTTCCCACTCCAGTGCCTGGTTTTCCTTTAGGTTTACACACAGCTGTCAGTTCAGCTTCCAGAAGCACACCCTGGTAACCAGAACTGTGCTTACATGGAGCTGCAAATCACACTGAGGAGGCAGCCCTCAGCAGTTTTGCAACAGGATCCACCTCCAGCCCCCAGCTGCTGAGAGCCCAGGGTTCAGCTGCTGCCTAAGCCTCCCCTTCCCTTTCTCCCCACAGAGAGGTGACTGGTGGCAGTGGGGCAGCTGTGTGGCTACTCACACAGCCCACCAAGCCCTAAGGCTCCCAAGGGCTGCAGCACAAGCTGGTTCCCCAGAGGCTGTGTGGCACTCCAAGACAGTAGCACAGAGGGTTGTGTGCTTCCCAGGCACGCAAAGCCTCTGCTCTGGCCCAACACCAAAGCACAGCTCCCTTCCAAACTGGGATTCTTACTATACTTGCCTTCACACAGCTTAACCTTCTCCTCAATAAACAGCAAGCCTTTGGCAAGGAGCTGGTTCTGCCAAGAGAGAAGAGAGAGGTGAGTTGGCCTTTCAACAAAGCAGAGCAGTGTTTCTGTCAGACCTTAGCCACCCTGCATGCAGAGACCCGAAGATGAGTCAGGCCACAGCACTTTCTCCAGCACCACCTCAGACCTGGGCTCACCAGGGGTGCTCTCCGGCTGTCACCTTCCCCTCAGGCACAGCCAGACAGGAGCACACCACAGACAGGGCAGGGAGCTGAAACCCTTTTTCCAGAAGTGGGAAGAATGGAACTGTCCTGGGCCTCGGGGAGGGAGTCCAGAACATGAAATGGCTCTTCCCATGAGAGTGCAGCCCTGGAAGTTCTGCCTCAGCCCTAGGATGGAAGCGATCAAAGGCCAAACGCCACCACAACATCTCCACTCTCCTCTTCCTTTGCACTAGCTCAGCTCCCTGGTCCTTATTCCTCTTTTCTTATCTGTTCTCTTTGCACGAGGCATTATTTTGCTGCACTGAGCAGCTGGAACACCTCAGCATGCAGCCTCCACCTGCAGAAGAGACAGCAGGAGGCAGTCCTTCAAGAGAACTATCACAGACCAGACAAAGCAAAATAGAGACTCAGAGACTGGTTTAGGTTGCAAGGGATCTCAAAGATCACAGAATGGTTTGGGTTGGAAGGGAACCCCAAAGGGCATCCAGTCCAACCCCTTGCACTCAGCAGGGACATCCTCCACCAGAGCAGGCTGCTCACAGCCTCACCTTGAATAGCTCCAGGCATGGGGCCTCAGTCACCTCCCTGGGCAACCTGTTGCAGTGTCCCAGCAGCCTCCTGGTGCAGAACTTGCTGCTCACATCCAATCTCCATCTGCTCTGCTCTCATTCCAAACCATTGCCCCTGCTCCTGTCCCTGCAGGCCTTTGCAAACAGTCCCTCTGCAGCCTTCTTGTAGCCCCCTTCAGGTCCTGGCAGGCTGCTCTCAGGTCTGCCTGGAGCCTTCTCTTCTCCAGGCTGAACACCCCCAGCTCCCTCAGCCTGGCCTCCTGGCAGAGCTGCTCCAGCCCCTGATCATCTCTGTGGCCTCCTCTGGAGCCTCTCCATCAGGTCCATGTCCTTGCTGTGCTGAGGGCTCCAGAGCTGGACACAGCCCTGCAGGTGAGGTCTCACAGAGCAGAGCAGAGGGGCAGAATCCTCTCTCTCCATCTCTGGCCACTCTGCTTTGGATGCAGCCCAGGCTGCCATTGGCCTTCTGGGCTGCCAGCTCACACTGCTGGCTCCTGTCAGGTGTTTGTGTGCAACTGGCAATAACCTTGTAGAAAACATTTGCCAGCTAAGTTTCAGTGATGCTTTTCCAGTTGTTGTGACACAAGGGCATTGCCCAGCACTTGGCCTTGTTGAATTTCATGCCATTGACCTGAGCTCGTGGATGCAGCCTGACCGCATCCCCCTGCAGAGCCTTCCTGTGCTCAAGCAGGTCAACACTCCCTCCCAGCCTCAGGTCTTCTGCAAGCTTCCCCCTGGGGACCCAGGGAAACCTGCTGTGGGGGTAGGAGGGATTAGCAGCCTCCTCAGGCACCCAGTTCAGCTGCAACTGCAAAGAGGTGGCAGGTGGCAGCTAAACGCCTCTCAAGTGCCTGTGCCCCTCAGCCTCACTTGCTCTGCCTTTATCTGGGCTTACTTGCCAACAAAAGTTATTTCTCCTCTCCCCTCTGTGCTGCCTCTGGCAAGCAGGGAGAAAGCAGTAAAATGAGACTTGTAATCTAGATAAGATCTGATAGAGAGCTGCACCACAGGCTTAGCCTTTATTGGCTTGGACTGATTTGTCAGCAATCCCTGTGGGGCTTGGAAATGGAAATGGAGCTGCCTGGCTTCATCTAAGAGGGCAATGTTCAGGCTGAATCCACTTCTAAGCCTGTGACTTCAGCAGGAAAGACAAGGAGGTGACATTTCCAGATGTTTTGAAGCTGGGGGGCAGGGGAAATGAAGTGTGCTGGTTGGATTGTTTGGTGGCTTTTCTATTCTTTATGGAGTTTCTCTGTTCCATGGGAAAAGGGAAAAAAATGGAGAGGGAGATGAAAACATCTGCAGTAACTTTGTGGGATGAGGCTTGCACTCATTTATTCATAGAATCAATAAGGTTGGAAAAGACCTCAGAGATCATCAAGTCCAACCTGTCACCCAACACCTCCTGACAACTAAACCATGGCTCCAAGTACCACATCCAATCCCCTCTTCCTAAACACCTCCAGGGATGGGGACTCCACCACCTCCCTGGGCAGCACATCCCAAGGGACAATCTCTCTTGCTGGGAAGAATTTCCTCCTGACATCCAGCCTAAACCTCCCCTGGCACAGCTTGAGACTGTGTCCTCTTGTTCTGGGGCTGGGTGCCTGGGAGAAGAGACCAACTCCCACCTGGCTACAACCTCCCTTCAGGGAGTTGCAGACAGCAAGAAGGTCTCCCCTGAGCCTCCTCTTCTGCAGGCTAAGCAACCCCAGCTCCCTCAGCCTCTCCTCCCAGGGCTGTGCTCCAGACCCCTCCCCAGCTTTCTTGCCCTTCTCTGGACACCTTCCAGCAGCTCAACATCTTTCCTAACCTGAGGAGCCCAGAACTGGACACAGGACTCAAGGTGTGGCCTAAGCAGTGCTGAGCACAGGGCACAATGACTTCCCTGTTCCTGCTGGCCACACTCTTCCTGATGCAGGCCAGGATGCCCTTGGCCTTCTTGGCCACCTGGGCACACTGCTGGCTCATGTTCAGCCTACTATCAACCAGCACCCCCAGGTCCCTTTCTGCCTGGCTGCTCTCCAGCCACTCTGACCCCAGCCTGTAGCTCAAATCTTGAGGATGAGGTGATGCAATCTGTTTAGCAGAGCACAGTGCTGATAACACATTTGTGGGAGCATTGGGAACATCTTGACTGCAGGGTAATGATTAATATGTCACTTTTTAATAGGTAGAACTGTGCTGCCTGTGGAGTGCACAAAGGATTGTGCTGCCAGAGCTGTAAATCAGAATTCCCCCTCACCCTGTGACAGCAGCAGCCATCAATAGTAGTCATTGATAAGCAAAGTAGCTGGAAAATTGCAGTGCTCAGGAAGCTTCTGCAAATTCATTCAGTCATGGATTTGTTCAGAGAATGGGTTGGGTTGGAAGGGACCTTCAAGATCCTCCAGTTCCAACCCCACTGCGATGGGCAGGGACACCTCCCACCAGCCCAGGTTGCTCCAGCCTGGCCTTGAACACCTCCAGGGAGGAGGCAGCCACAGCCTCCCTGGGCAGCCTGTGCCAGTGTCTCCCCACCCTCACTGTCAAGAATTTCTTCCTCCTCTCCAGTCTCAATCTGCTCTTCTTGAGCTTAAAGCCATTCCCTCTCCTCCTTGGCTCCTGTCTGCACATGGTCACCTGTGTGCAGAGCAGTGACTTCAGCAAGTTCCTTCAGTGCACAGGACTGGTCAAATCAGCTCTGATTCCTACACTGAAGCTCCTAGGGTGGATTAATAGTGGAGTATTGATACTTGTTTGCAGCTTGATTGAACTGGAGAGGCACCAGAGGAGGCCACCAAGATGATCAGGGGGCTGGAGAACCTCTCCTACAAAGATATGCTGAGGGAGCTGGGGGTGTTCAGCCTGGAGAAGAGAAGGCTCCAGGCAGAGCTAAGAGCAGCCTGCCAGGACCTGAAGGGGGCTACAAGCAGGCTGCAGAGGGACAGTTTGCAAAGGCCTGCAGGAACAGGAGCAGGGGCAATGGTTTGAAATGAGAGCAGAGCAGATGGAGCTTGGATGTGAGCAACAAGTTCTGCACCAGGAGGCCACTGGGACACTGCAAGAGGCTGCCCAGGGAGGTGGTTGAGGCCCCATGCCTGGAGACATTCAAGGTCAGACTCAATTTGGCCCTGGACAGCCTGATCTAGTTGGAGGATGTCCCTGCTGACTGCAGGGGGTTGGACTGGATGACCTTTGGGGTTCCCTTCCAATCTGATGCAATCTGTGAGCCTCTGAACTGCATGGACAAGATGACTTCTGCTAGAGCTAGGAAAGGTCAAAGTCTTGTGCCTTGGATGGGTGGGTTAAGCAGAGCTGTTCTGTCCTGCCTGTTGACCTTAAAATACACTGCCCTTTACCATGTGCCTTGTTTAAAAGGAACCTAAGTGCTGTGTCATTTTGGGGCACAGACCCTGTATTTTTGGGGTTGGATTCTGGAAACAAACCCAGCAGGGCCAAATTACCTTCATTACAAGCCTGGCACTTAGTTCTTTCCACCTGGCAAGCACCACACAGGATTTAACTCTTACTAACAAGACTCGGCACTGGGGAGCTGGATGCTCACTCCTTACACGACGAAGCTCTGGGTGCAGATGAGTTTTGGCTGCAGACTGGGTTTTGTTTTAAAGCACCAGCTCCAACTTATTTACATCTGGGTCATGTAAGACAAGCAAGCCATTGGAGCAAGACATGCAGCAAGACAGTGTCTGGTGGCCAGGTAACCCTGACTGCCCTGACTTGGGCCTCAGACAACAGGACTGCAGCTCTGCTTCTCCTCTAATAGCAGAAGTCTCAGCAGAAGGGACCTTCAATGGTCTCCACTTCAGCCTCCAGCTCACAGAACAACTGTGATCAACAGGAGCAGCCTTGGTTGAAAACCCCCAAGATTAGGAGTCCTCCACCTCTCTAATGGCCTGTCTCAGGTTGTTGGTGTCAGGTTAGTTTGGTGGTGACACACAGCCTGCAAATTAACATGGAAAGAACCTCTCTACACCACCAGCATCTGTGTTTTAAGGTGAAATTGTGCATTAAGTACCCTGGGGAGCAGAGAGTTTGTACTCAGCACTGATGAGGTCACCTCATGTGAAGGGCACAGTCACTTGAGAGAGGTTTAGCTGCCACCTACAGATGCTGGAAGGTGTCCAGAGAAGGGCAAGAAAGCTGGGGAGGGGTCTGGAGCACAGCCCTGGGAGGAGAGGCTGAGGGAGCTGGGGTTGCTTAGCCTGCAGAAGAGGAGGCTCAGGGGAGACCTTCTTGCTCTCTGCAACTCCCTGAAGGGAGGTTGTAGCCAGGTGGGGGTTGGTCTCTTCTCCCAGGCACCCAGCCCCAGAACAAGAGGACACAGTCTCAAGCTGTGCCAGGGGAAGTTTAGGCTGGAGGTGAGGAAGAAGTTCTTCCTAGAAAGAGCGATTGTCCCTTGGGATGTGCTGCCTAGGGAGGTGGTGGACTCACCGTCTCTGGAGGTGTTTAGGAAGAGCCTGGATGAAGCACTTGGTGCCATTGATCAGATGGTGCTGGGTGATAGGCTGGACTCGATGATCTCCAAGCTCTTTTCCAACCTATTCTATTCTATTCTATTCTATTCTATTCTATTCTATTCTATTCTATTCTATTCTATTCTATTCTATTCTATTCTATTCACAGAATCAGAATCACCGAAACATTCAGGTGGGAAGAGACCCTCAGGATCACCAAGCCCAACCGACAACCCTACTCTACAAGGTTCACTCCTAAACCGTACACCCAAGCACTACATCCAAACAACCTTTGAACACATCCATTCCATTCCATTCCATTCCATTCCATTCCATTCCATTCCATTCCATTCCATTCCATTCCATTCCATTCCATTCCATTCCATTCCATTCCATTCCATTCCATTCCATTCCATTCCGGTCTATCTTGTTCCATTTCCATTCCATTCCATTCCATTCCATTCCATTCCATTCCATTCCATTCCATTCCATTCTGTTCTATCCTGTTCTATGCCATCCCATTCCATTCCATTCCATTCCATTCCATTCCATTCCGGTCTATCTTGTTCCATTCCATTCCATTCCATTCCATTCCATTCCATTCCATTCCATTCCATTCCATTCCGGTCTATCTTGTACCATTCCATTCCATTCCATTCTGTTCTATCCTGTTCTATGCCATCCCATTCCATTCCATTCCATTCCATTCCATTCCATTCCATTCCATTCCATTCCATTCCGTTCTATCCTGTTCCATTCCATTCCATTCCATTCCATTCCATTCCATTCCATTCCATTCCGTTCTATCCTGTTCCATTCCATTCCATTCCATTCCATTCCATTCCATTCCATTCCATTCCATTCCGGTCTATCTTGTACCATTCCATTCCATTCCATTCCGTTCTATCCTGTTCCATTCCATTCCATTCCATTCCATTCCATTCCATTCCATTCCGTTCTATCCTGTTCCATTCCATTCCATTCCATTCCATTCTGTTCTATTCCATTCCATTCCATTCCATTCCATTCCATTCCATTCCGTTCTATCCTGTTCCATTCCATTCCATTCCATTCCATTCCATTCCATTCCATTCCATTCCATTCCATTCCATTCCATTCCATTCCATTCTATCCTGTTCCATTCCATTCCATTCCATTCCATTCTATTCCATTCCATTCCATTCCATTCCATTCCATTCCATTCCATTCCATTCCATTCCATTCCATTCCGTTCTATCTTGTTCCATTCCATTCCATTCCATTCCATTCCATTCCATTCCATTCCATTCCATTCCATTCCATTCCATCTTGTTCCATTCCATTCCATTCCATTCCATTCCATTCCATTCCATTCCATTCCATTCCATTCCATTCCATTCTGTTCTATCCTGTTCTATGCCATTCCATTCCATTCCATTCTGTTCTATCCTGTTCTATGCCATTCCATTCCATTCCGTTCTATCCTGTTCCATTCCATTCCATTCCATTCCATTCCATTCCATTCCATTCCATTCCATTCCATTCCATTCTGTTCAATCCTGTTCTATTCCATTCCATTCCGTTCTGTTCTATCCTGTTCTGTTCCATTCCATTCCATTCCATTCCATCCTGTTCTATTCCATTCCATTCCATTCCATTCCATTCTGTTCTATCCTGTTCTATTCCATTCCATTCCATTCCATTCTATCCTGTTCCATTCCATTCCATTCCGTTCTGTTCTATCCTGTTCTGTTCTGTTCTATTCTATTCTATTCTATTCTATTCTATTCTATTCTATTCTATTCCATTCCATTCCATTCCATCCTGTTCTATTCTATCCTGTTCTGTTCTATTCCATTCCATTCCATTCCGTTCCGTTCCGTTCTATCCTGTTCCATTCCATTCCATTCCATTCCATTCCATTCCATTCCATTCCATTCTGTTCAATCCTGTTCTATTCCATTCCATTCCATTCCATTCTATCTTGTTCCATTCCATTCCATTCCATTCCATTCCATTCCATTCCATTCCATTCCATTCCATTCCATTCCATTCTGTTCAATCCTGTTCTATTCCATTCCATTCCATTCCATTCTGTTCTATCCTGTTCTATTCCATTCCACTCCGTTCTATCTTGTTCCATTCCATTCCATTCCATTCCATTCCATTCCATTCCATTCCATTCCATTCCATTCCATCTTGTTCCATTCCATTCCATTCCATTCCATTCCATTCCATTCTATTCTATTCTATTCTATTCTATTCTATTCTATTCTATTCTATTCTATTCTATTCTATTCTATTCTTTCTTCCACCTCTTTGTAGTTTATATTTAGATTGGATGTGAGCAACAAGTTCTGCACCAGGAGGGTGCTGGTTGGACTCAGTGATCTGAAATGTCTTCTCCAAACCAGTGCCCCTGTGAGTGTACCCAAGGAGCCAGCAGAGCAGCAGCTGTGGGAAACCCCCACAGCCTGAGCCCCTGGCTCTGCACTGCTGAGCCCACTGCTCCCTAGCCAGGGCCTGACACCTTACTCCAAGCTACGCCTTGAACCAGTAGCACCAGGACACCATTTCAGGTGAATCGTGCACCTCTGCAGAGCTGATGGGTGCAAGGCCTCAAAACAGGTGTCCCTGCTGCTGCTGCTGCTGCTGCCAGCCAGGGCTGGGTCCCTGCTGGGCTCACAGTAACAGGGCTGAGCTGACTGGTGATGTTTAGTGTGGGAATGAAGCTGGGCAGTTGCCATGGAGTCTCTGGAGCTGCTCCATGAATGCTCAGTCCTAGAAAGTGCCAGATGAAGCAGAAATCATTAGCAGACCTGCATGAACATGGCTTCCCAGCCAGTGAGGAGAGAAATCAACAATCAAGAGCAGCTTGGCCCAGAAGAGGAACTCAGCCAAGTTCTGCAAGTCACACAAGAGTGAATTCTGTCTCCTTGTGCCCCTGGCTGCAGGCATGAGACAGTGTCCAGAGAGCTGCTGCTGCCCTCAGCCAGCAACAACTATCACAGAATCACAGAACTGTCAGGCCTGGAAGGGACCTCAAGGCTCAGCCAGCTCCAAGCCCCCTGCCGTGGGCAGGGACACCTCACACCACAGCAGGTTGCTCACAGCCACCTCCAGCCTGGCTGCAAACACCTCCAGGCAGGAGGCTGCCACCACCTCCCTGGGCAGCCTGGGCCAGGCTCTCACCACCCTCATGGGCAACAACTTCTTCCTCACATCCAATCTCAATCTCCCCACTTCTAGCTTTGCTCCATCCCCCCCAGTCCTGTCCCTCCCTGACACCCTCAGAAGTCCCTCCCCAGCTTTCTTGGAGCCCCTTGCAGATACTGGAAGGCCACAAGAAAGTCGCCTGGGAGCCTTCTCCTCTCCAGCCTGCACAACCCCAGCTCCCTCAGTCTGCCTCCAGAGCAGCTCCAGCCCTCTGCTCCTCCTCATGGCCCTTCTCTGGACACCTTCCAGCACCTCCAGATCCTTCCTGGCACAGAGGCTCCAGAACTGGACCCAGAGCTCCAGCTGTGGTCTCAGCAGAGTGGAGCAGAGGGGCAGAATCCCCTCCCTGGCCCTGCTGGCCACACTTCTCTTGCTGCAGCCCAGGCTCTGCTTGGCTCTCTGGGCTGCAAGTGCTCCCTGCTGGCTCCTGTTGAGCTTCTCCTCCCCCAGCACCCCCAAGGCCTTTCCTTCAGGGCTGCTCTCAAGTCAGCCTCTGCTCAGCCTGTATCAGTGCTTGGGATTGCCCTGACCCAACTGCAGGACCTTGCCCTTGCTCTTGTTGAACCTCATGAGGTTGGCTTGGGCTCACCTCTGCAGCCTGTCAAGCTCCCTCTGGATAGGTCCCTTCCCTCCAGCAGTCAGCTGCACCACACAGCTTGGTGTCATCGTTGAACTTGCTTTAGGTGTACTCAGTGCCACTGTCCCTCACCCCAATAACCTTCACAACTAGAAGTAGAAACCTGGTGCCAAGGAAAGAAATGTCACACACAGCAGGTCTCTCTCTGAGAGCAGGCAGGAAAAGGGGTGGGCAGGTGGTCCTTTCAGCTGCTGGGACAGCTTCACAAAGCAGTGGGGCAATGGAGAGTGTCATGAGAGGTGCTGGCTAGGCTGGAGTCACAGAATCACAGGGTTGGAAGGGACCTCTGAGGATCATCTAAGTGCCAACCTCCCTGCTCCAGGACATTCAGCCAGAGTAAGCTGGACAGGAACACACCCAGGTGGGGTTGGAATCTCTCCAGAGAAGCAGACTCCACCACCCCTCTGGGCAGCCTGCTCCAGGCCTCCAGCACCCTCACACCAAAGAAGCTGCTTCTTTATGTTTAAGTGAAACCTCCTGGGTTCTGGTTTGTGCCCACTGCCCCTTGTCCTGTCACCCAGCAAAGCAGGTCCCAGAAGGACATGCAGCAGGGACTTAAACAAAAGGACACAGTCTCAAGCTGTGCCAGGGGAGGTTTAGGCTGGATATGAGGAAGAAGTTCTTCACAGGAAGAGAGATTGGCCCCTGGAATGTGCTGCCCAGGGAGGTGGTGGAGTCACCATCCCTGGAGGTGTTTAGGAAGAGCCTGGATGAAGCACTTGGTGCCATGGTTTAGTTGATTAGATGGTGCTGGGTGATAGGTTGGACTGGATGATCTCCAAGGTCTTTTCCAACCTGGTTAATTCTATTCTATTCTATTCTAGTCTATTCTAGTCTAGTCTATTCTTAGTCTAGTCTAGTCTAGTCTAGTCTATTCTTAGTCTAGTCTAGTCTAGTCTGTTCTGTTCTGTTTCATGGTGCCCCAGTGAAGGGAGGAGTGCACATTTTCCCCCACCACAGCAACAGGAACTCTGACCACAGCAGGTTTCACCAGTCCCACTCCTGACTGCTCTAAATAGAGAGGACAACAAGCAATCTTGGCAGGGCCTCAGGCTTGCCTCATTGCTGCTGCTGCTTCTTCCTTTTGTAGCTATCCAAATCCATGGAAGAATTCTCCCTAATGAGTTTACCACAACAGGCTGAATACCCAGGAGGACAAAGATGCTGCCTCCGCTGATGACCTCAGTCAGGTCCCAAAGTGCTGAAGGGCACCAACAAGGCTCCATGCAGAACTTTAAGAACTAATTAAGCTGCAATAAATGGTCCTTGGAGTGCCAGACTTCAGGAACTGGGTCTCTTCAGGCAGGGTGAGGAAGTGATTCAACAAGCTCATAAATTATCCATGGGACAGCAACGTGCCTCAGTCACCCAGAAGGCCAACAGCCCCCTGGGGTGCATTAAGCAGAGTGTGGGCAGCAGGTCAAGGAGGTTCTCCTCCCCCTCTGTTCTGCCCTGGTGAGAGCACATCTGGAGTACTGTGTCCAGTTCTGAGCTCCCCAGCTCAAGAGGGGCAGGGATCTACTGGAGAGAGTCCCACAAAGGCAACAAGGATGATGAAGGGCCTGGAGCATCTGTGTGAGGAGGAAAGGCTGAGAGCCCTGGGGGGAAGAGAAGGCTGAGAGGGGATCTAATCAATGTCTATCAATATCTGAGAGGAGGGGGATAAGAAGAAGGGGCCAGGCTCTTTTCAGTGGTGTGCTGTGATTGGACATGGGGCAATGGATACAAAGGGGAACCCTGGAAATTCCACCTCACCATGAGGAAAAGTTTTATTGGGAGGGTGCTGGAGCCCTGGAGCAGGCTGCCCAGAGAGGCTGTGGAGTCTCATTCTCTGGATGTGTTCCTGCCCGACCTGCCCTAGCTGATCCTGCTTCAGCAGGGAGATTGGAGCCCTAACATGCTGTGATTCTGTCACCTCACAAAGAGAGTTTAGAGTCAGTAAGCATAAAGCAGGCAGCTCTGACAAGGGCTGGGAGCAACAGGATGAGGGACTTTGAGCTGGAAGAGGGGAGCTGGAGACTGGAGATGAGGAAGAAATACTTGACAGTGAGAGTGGTGAGACAGGAACAGGTTGCCCAGGGAGGCTGTGGCTGCCTCCTCCCTGGAGGTGTCCAAGGCCAGGCTGGATGAGGCCTTGAGCAGCCTGGGCTGGTGGGAGGTGTCCCTGCCCATGGCAGGGGGTCAGAACTGGATGATCTTGAAGGTCCCTTCTAACCCAACCCATTCTATTCTAGGGTTCAGTGATTCTATGACCCATTTAGTAGCTCTAAATTGCTGTGAGGATATCTGGCACTGCCTGGTTCCACATGGGAGCAGATCCTTCAGGGTCCATTGCAACCTACCAGAACAGCAAACTCAGTTCTCGTGGTGGCTTCTCAATTGCCTTTAACAGATGGAGGAGGAAGCTGCTGCCAAAAGAAGACACTTCCACTCCACTTCCCACCTTGCTGCCTCTCTCCCATCACCTCCCCCACAGCAGAGGTGATGAGCACAAGTCAGTTGAAAACTTTGGGGTTTTCTGTCAAGGTTATTTCTGAGCCAAGTCAGCAGCCTGGTTCACCTCTGCTCCTTTTGCTGCTGGCAGGATTGCCATAAAGAGCATCCACAGCCACACTGCAGGCACAGGCAAATGAAATGATGCTGTCAGCCTTCCTTTGGCACATGGGATAGTCTTTCTCCAAGCCATGACCCAAGGAATTTTGAGTGAAGACCTTCATGAGGGAGAGGTACAGCAAGAAAAGTGTGGCCAGCAGGGCTGGGGAGGTTCTGCTTCCCTTCTGCTCTGCCCTACTGAGACCACAGCTGCAATCCTGTGTCCAGTTTTGGATTCCCCTGGTCAAGAGAGGCAGAGACCTGCTGGAGAGAGTCCAAGGGAGAGCCACAAGGATGTTGAGGGGACTTGAGCATCTCCCCTGTGAAGAGAGACTGAAAGCCCTGGGGCTGTTTCGTCTGGAGAAGAGAAGGCTGAGAGGGATCTGATCAATATCTATCAATAGCTGAGGGGCAAGGGGAGGGGGCCAAGACCTTTTTGTTGGTGCACAGCAATAAGCCAAGGAACAACAGGTTCAGGCTTGAACAGAGAAGGTTCCAGCTCAACATGAGGAGAAACTTCTTTGCAGTGAGGGTGCCAGAGCCCTGGAGCAGGCTGCCCAGAGAGGTTGTGGAGTCTCCTGCTCTGGAGCCTTTCCAACCCCACCTGGATGCATTCCCGTGTGGATTCCCTGGGTGCCCCTGCTTTGGCAGGGGGTTGGACTGGATGATCTCTTGAGGTCCCTTCCAGCCTCTAATGTTCTGTGGTACTGTGATAACTGCCATGTGCTCTCAGCCTAGAAGCTGCAATGAGTCTGTGCCTTAGCTCACAAGGGGAAAGCAGAGCCCATTTCCTCCAGCTGCTTTCATCTCCCACTCTGTCTCATGGCTTGCCAGCACCAGGAGTTTGACTTCAGGCTATGTCTGATGGATGCCAGCTTATTCCTTTCATCACAGAGCAAAGAAAATCCCAGGCATTAAATGTGAGCCCCAGGGGCTTGGGTGGGAGCAGAGCAGCTGGAGGTGAAGCAGCAGCCCTGCGCGGAGCAGGGTGAGGCAGCGCAGGCTCTGCTCCTGCTGCTGGTGAGCAGATTCTCCTCCCAGGATGAGGGCAGACCCCCTTGGCTTGCTCAGGATGCAACACAGATATCCAGCCTCCACCAGGCAGCAGGCTGCCACCTAAGCAGTGACAGATTCATAGAATCATTAAGGTCAGAAGAGCCCTCTGAGACCACTGAGTCCAGCCAGCAACCCACCACCACCATGGCCATTAAACCATGGCCCGAGTGCCATGGCCACAGGATTCCTGAATACTCCAGGGCTGGGGATTCCATCACCTCTCCAGGCAGCCTGTGCCAATCCCTCACCACCCCTGCAGTGAAGAAATTTTTCCCCAACATCCAACCTAAACCTCCCCTGGTGAAACTTGAGGCCATCTCCTCTCTTCCCATCACTTCCTGCTAGAGAGAAGAGACCAAGGCCCACTTCTCTCCAGCCTCCTTTCAGGGAGCTGTAGAGAGCAATGAGGTCTCCCCTCAGCCTCCTCTTCTCCAGACTGAACACCCCCGGCTCCCTCAGCTGCTCCTCCCCAGCCCTGCTCTCCAGACCCTTCCTCAGCTTTGTTGCCCTTCTCTGGACCTGCTCCAGCACCTCAATGTCCTTGGAGTGAGGGGCCCAAAATTGAACCCAGGACTCAAGGTGCTGCCTCACCACAGCTGGGGACAGTTCCTGCCCTGGTCCTGCTTGGGTACACCATTGCTGATCCAGGAAAGGCTGCTGGTGGCCTTCTTGGCCACCTGGGCACACCCTGGCTCACCTTCAGCTGCTGTCAACCAGCACCCTCAGATCCTTTTCTGATGAGTAGTTTCCAGCCACTCTGCCCCAAGCCTGGAGCATTCATGGGGTGTTGGGATCCAAGCACAGGACCTGGCACTTGGCCTTGGTGAACCTCATGCAGTTGTCCTCACCTCACTGATCCAGCCTTCTGCAGAGTGTTTCTGCCTCTGATCAACACTGCCACGATGGAGGGTTCCCTCAGTCCCCTTGTGCAGATCATTGGTACAGACATTAAACAAGCCTGGGCTCTGGAGGGAGCTTTGGGGAGCACCACTTGTGAGCAGCTGCTCTGCTACTAGATTCATCAGCTCTCCTACCAAGAGATGTAAGGAGCCTCAGCTAATGCCACTAGCTCCAGTGTGACTAGGACAGGCCTGAGGTTTCCACTCTGGGGGAGGAGAAGAGCACATCCAAATGGCAGTGCTCAGTGACACAATGCAGCTGTGTCACTTGGTTCTGGAGCCCACCCATGCCCCTTGCAGCCCAGGCTGCATTTTCACAGCCAGAGCACAGCCACACATCAGCACCTCACACCCCTCAAGATCCTGCTCGGGCCCACGCTTGATCAGGCTTGCAGGTGCAGGAAGCTGCCTCTGGACAGGGTTTAGTGGTGACCTGGCAGCATTGGGTCAATGATTGGACTTAAAGGTCCAGCCAAAAGGATTCTGTGATTCAATGAAGCTTCCTGCTCAGCCCAGCCCTGCCCACCATGCCCATCACTACAGCACCTGGGTACCTGACCAAGACCTTCCCAGTGCCCAGTCACCACATGCATTCAGCCCAAACTTTCACTGGCAGCTCTGAAGGCAGCAGGAGAGGCAGCAGGTTGCAGCTGCAGCCAAGCACTTTGTGCTGTGGGCTGACAGCCTTTCTGCTGGGCTGCCCCCAGACCCCACTCATCATTAGCAAACACCACAGCACTCAGCACCAGCAGCTGCCTCTGCCCAGGAAGTAGAGGGTCTCAAGAAGCAAACCAGAATGAGCCCTGGGGCCCCACTTTGCTCCTCCCTTGACAGCACAAGGGGGATTGTTTTTAAGCCGTGTCATGTAACACACACAGGAAAACAACAACACAACTCCTCTGTTTCCCCTTCCTGAGCACAGTGCACAGCAGCATCAGCTGCTTCAGAAAGCACTGAAATCCTCTCTCTCTGTTGCTCACAGGACAGCAAACCCTCTTGTTTCCAGCAGCCTCCTCCTTTTGTTTTCAATCAACACTACACTGGTGCTGGTGGGTGTTGAAGCTCAGCAGCAGTCACCAGTGTGCACTTGCAGCCCAGAGAGCCAGCCAGAGCCTGGGCTGCATTCTCAGCCTCTGCTCCACTCTGGTGAGACTCCACCTGGAGCACTGTGTCCAGTTCTGGAGTGGAGCCCCTATTATGAGAAGGATCTGGAGGTGCTGGAAGGTGTCCAGAGAAGGGCCATGAGGAGGAGCAGAGGGCTGGAGCTGCTCTGCTCTGGAGACAGAGAGTTGGGGTTGTGCAGGCTGGAGAGGAGAAGGTTCCAAGAGGACCTTCTTGTGGCCTTCCAGTATCTGAAGAGGGCTCCAAGAAAGCTGGGAAGGGACTTTTGAGGGTGTCAGGGAGGGATAGGACTGGGGGAGATGGAGCAAAACTAGAAGTGGGGAGATTGAGATTGGATGTGAGGAAGAAGTTGTTGCCCATGAGGGTGGTGAGAGCCTGGCACAGGCTGCCCAGGGAGGTGGTGGAAGCCTCCTGCCTGGAGGTGTTTGCAGCCAGGCTGGAGGTGGCTGTGAGCAACCTGCTGTGGTGTGAGGTGTCCCTGCCCATGGCAGGGGGGTTGGGACTGGCTGAGCCTTGAGGTCCCTTCCAACCCTGACAGTTCTGTGATTCTGTGACACACTGAGTGAGTTCCAACACCAAAAGCCATTGGTGCTCTCCAAACCATCCACCACACTTTGATGTGGTGACATCTGGGGCTTGGCCTAGCTGGGCAGTCTCAGCAGCAGGCAATGACAATTGATCCCATTTGGGATCAGTGAGGTCTTCCCTCACCCTGCAGCTTTCACTTTTTCACAGGTTGCATTTAAATCCATGGGGCTGAAAGGCTAACAGTAGCCAGGTCGATTTCCTGCTGATAAGGGAATTCCTTCTCTTCCCTCCCTCCCCAAGCTGAAGGCCATTTGTTATCTCTCCCCCTTTGCTGGGCCCTGTGACAGAAAACCTACTCCTGAATTCCCTGCACTAAAGAAACAGGGTGAAAGACAACTATCAAGAGGTGTCCCACTTTCTTTACAAATTTCAAGCAAATTCCTCCTTGACCTTGGGCAGCCTCCCAGCAGCCTTTCATCAGTGCTGAGGAAGAACACCCTTCATTTAGCACACAGCCCCAGGACTGTGATGGCTACTGAGACTACATGGCTCACACGAACAAAGCCCAGTGCCTCCAGCAGCTTCTGCAGAGAAACTAAACTCAATCACAGAGTCACAGAATGGTTTGGGTTGGAAGGGACCTCCAAAGGGCATCCAGTCCAACCCCCTGCACTCAGCAGGGACATCCTCCACTACAGCAGGTTGCTCACAGCCTTCTCCAGCCTCACCTTGAATAGCTCCAGGCACGGGACCTCAACCACCTCCCTGGGCAACCTCTTGCAGTGTCCCAGCAGCCTCCTGGTGCAGAACTTGTTGCTCACATCCAATCTCCATCTGCTCTGCTCTCATTTCAAACCATTGCCCCTGCTCCTGTCCCTGCAGGCCTTTGCAAACAGTCCCTCTGCAGCCTGCTTGCAGCCCCCTTCAGGTCCTGGCAGGCTGCTCTTAGCTCTGCCTGGAGCCTTCTCTTCTCCAGGCTGAACACCCCCAGCTCCCTCAGCCTGGCCTCCTGGCAGAGCTGCTCCATCTCCTGACCATCTTGGTGGCCTCCTCTGGAGCCTCTCCATCAGGTCCATGTCCTTGCTGTGCTGAGGGCTCCAGAGCTGGACACAGCCCTGCAGGTGAGGTCTCACAGAGCAGAGCAGAGGGGCAGAAGCCTCTCTCTCCATCTCTGGCCACACTGCTTTGGATGCAGCCCAGGCTGCCATTGGCCTTCTGGGCTGTAAGCTCACACTGCTGGCTCCTGTCCAGCTTCTTAGCCACCACCCCCCAACTTCTTCTCTGCAGGGCTGCTCTCAATCTCATCCTCCCCCAGCCTGGATTGATCTCCAGGACTGCCCTGACCCAGGTGCAGGACCTTGCACTTTGCCTTGTTGAACCTCCTGAGGTTCTCCTCAGCCACCTCTCCAGCCTGGCCAGGTGCCTCTAGACACCTCCATCCTGTCCTTCAGACTTGGCAAGCACAGCACTCAGCTTGGTGTCATCTGCAGACTTGCTGAGGGTGCCTCAGTCTCACTGTCTGTAGCACTGATGAAAATATTGAACAGCCCTGGTCCCAGTGCAGAGCCCTGAGGGGCACAAATGAAGCTGTTTGGCTATGTGCAGGTAGAAAGAGCTCCTCTGTTTTTTTAAAGTAGGTTAAGAAGCTGGAGAGAGTAACCCTGCAAAGGAAGTGAGCAAATCATGTAATACCTGAAAGTAATCTGTGATGAAGGCTCCCAGTTCACTCTTCAGCAGCCGTCTGTAGACAGAAGGAAGGCAGCCATGAAGTTACTGCTGGTGCAGGTCATTGCTTACAGCTACAGTCACACTGTGCTGCCCAGCACACCACACACTCTTGGTCACTTTGCCACCCTGACCACACCTACACTGCCTCTACCTTTAGGGAAGCACTTTAGAAGTGCCCACAGAGGCTGTTCTCAGCTGATGGATGGAGGGCAACAGTGCAAGGCTCACGAAGTTGCCACGAAACAGAAGTTCTCCAGTTAGAAAGCAGCCAGCCAGGACAAGCAGAAAGCAAAGCACAGCAAAGCCAAGCAAACAAGAAAACCTGCCTGGCACCTACCCCCCTGGAGGCACAGAAAGTTGGGGAGAGGACTTCAAGTTTTCAGCTGGCAATACATCAGGTTTTTTTCTTCTTGTTTAACCAAATCCCCACTCCTTTGCCTGGCAACAGTCTGTCTCCCTAAGGCTGTTACTTCCTTTGCTCCTGGAAGTAGAAGGTGAGAGGAGCAACAAATCACAATGGTTGGGGTTGGAAGGGATCTCCAAAGGGCATCCAGTCCAACCCCTGCACCCAGCAGGGACATCCTCCACTAGAGCAGGTAGCTCACAGCCTTCTGCAGCCTCACCTTGAACACCTCCAGCTATGGGTCTGGTAATGGGTAGCTGTTATGGAGGAGTTGAGTAGGTGCTCATCTGCCCCTGCAGTTCCAGTTTGGAAGCTGGCACCACACCTGACACCATGGAGCCTCCCTCTGAACCCTCCTGAGGCCATCAATTGGTTCTCTGCTTAAAAGGAAACCTCCACAGGATCTGATCTCATCTTGCTGGCTTTCTGCTCTCTGGCTGTGTCCAAAGCAGCACACTCCATGAGTAAGGATAGTGAAAGCCCGTGGGGAAGTCTTCAGATGGGGAAAGCACTTCAGTACCTTTGAGGCTCCTTTGAGTTGCTATTTCATGTGTGTTCCAGTTTCTCATAGAAGGGTTTGGGTTGGAAGGGACCCCAAAAAGTCATCCAGTCCAACCCCCTGCACCCAGCAGGAACATCCTCCACCACAGCAAGTTGCTCACAGCCCACCTTGAACACCTCCAGGCATGGGGTCTCAACCACCTCCCTGGGCAACCTGTTGCAGTGTCCCAGCAGCCTCCTGCTGCAGAACTTGTTGCTCACATCCAATCTCCATCTGCTCTGCTCTCATTTCAAACCATTGCCCCTGCTCCTGTCCCTGCAGGCCTCTGAAGTAAAGAAACAAGCAGAAGCTGTGCCTTCCCCAAGACTGCCACAGGCACCACAACAAAATTAAGAAGTAGCCACATTTTTCCAGGACAATGTACTAGAAATATCATCAGAGGACTTTTAAACCCATGCAGGCAGAAGCCACTCTAAGAAACACATTTCACCATCCCTAGAGGTGTTTGAAAGAAGCAGAGATGTGGTGCTGAGGGCCATGGGTTAGCACCAGCTTGGGTAGAGTTAGAGAGTGGCTGGACTGGAGGATTCCTTGATTCAGAGAATCATAGAATGGTTTGGGTTGGAAGGGACCTTAAACATCATCCAGTTCCAGGCCCCTGCCACGGGCAAGGACACCTCCCACTAGACCAGGTAGCTGAAGGTCTCATCCAGCCTGGCCTCTCCTCCAGGGAGGGGGCATGCACAACCACCCTGTGCAACCTGTGGAGCACTGCCATCCTCTCTCTGTCATCTCAAAGCACAGCCCTCTGGTCTTCAGCAGCTGATTGCATTTTGTCGTTAATCAACGTTATGCTGAACAAGTTCCAACACTGAAAGCCACCCTGGAGAGAACCCAAGGGAAGGGTCTCCTCCTAATCACAGCCACACCACCTCCTGCCTCCTGAGGTCACATGAACCAGCAGCATTCCTTACACTCCCCTGGCTGTGACAACTGCCTGTCAGAGCAGCCCCCAGCCAGGAGATATCCAAGTGCTGCAAGCCAGAACCTTGGTGGCAGCACAGAGTGTCACCCCTGCTCATCTCCTGCCCCTGTCACTGCCACCTCCTGCAAGCACTGCACTCCCCAGCTTCCACCAAGGAGGACAGAATTAACCAGGTTGGAAAAGACCTTGGAGATCATCAAGCCCAACCTATCACCCAGCACCATCTGATCAACTCAACCATGGCACCAAGGGCCTCATCCAGGCTCTTCCTAAACACCTCCAGGGATGGGGACTCCACCACCTCCCTGGGCAGCACATCCCATGGGCCAATCTCTCTTCCTGTGAAGAACTTCTTCCTCATATCCAGCCTAAACTTCCCCTGGCACAGCTGAGACTGTGTCCTCTTGTTCTGCTGCTGGGTGCCTGGGAGAGGAGACCAACCCCCACCTGGCTACAACCTCCCTTCAGGGAGTTGCAGACAGCAAGAAGGTCTCCCCTGAGCCTCCTCTTCTCCAGGCTAAGCAACCCCAGCTCCCTCAGCCTCTCCTCCCAGGGCTGTGCTCCAGACCCCTCCCCAGCTTTCTTGCCCTTCTCTGGACACCTTCCAGCAGCTCAACATCTTTCCTAACCTGAGGAGCCCAGAACTGGACACAGGACTCAAGGTGTGGCATAACCAGTGCTGAGCACAGGGCACAATGACTTCCCTGCTCCTGCTGGCCACACTCTTCCTGATACAGGCCAGGATGCCATTGGCCTTCTTGGCCACCTGGGCACACTGCTGGCTCATGTTCAGCCTACTATCAACCAGCACCCCCAGGTCCCTCTCTGCCTGGCTGCTCTCAGCCACTCTGCCCCCAGCCTGTAGCACTGCCTGGGGTTGCTGTGGCCAATGTGCAGCACCTGGCACTTGGATGTGTTCAATCTCCTGCCCTTGGCCTCTGCCCATCGGTCCAGCCTGGCAAGGTCCCTCTGCAGAGCTCTCCTACCCTCCAGCAGATCAACTCCTGCCCCCAGCTTGGTGTCAGCTGCAAATTTACTGATGATGGACTCAATGCCCTCCTCCAGACCATCAATCAAGATATTGAACAGGATGGGGCCCAGCACTGATCCCTGGGGCACACCACTGGTGCCTGGCTGCCAGCTGGCTGTGGCACCATTCACCACCACTCTCTGGGCTCAGCCTCCCGCCAGTTCCTAACCCAGCTCAGAGTGCTGCTGTCCCAGCCAGGGGCTGACAGCTTGGCCAGCAGTTTGCTGTGGGGGATGGTGTCAAAGGCCTTGCTGAAGCCCAGGTAGACTCCATCCACAGCCTGCCCCACATCCACCAGGCAGTCACCTGGACATGGAAGGAGATCAGGTTGGTCAGGCAGGACCTGCCCTTCCTAAATCCCTGCTGGCTGGGCCTGAGCCCTTGGCCATCCTGTAAGTGCTGTGTGATCGCACTCAGGATGACCTGTTCCATACCCTTGCCTGGCACTGAGGTCAGGCTGACAGGTCTGTAAAAGCTGAGTGGAGAGCTACAAACAAGGAAGATACACCAGAGCAGCTGGCTGGCTGCTGGCTCTGGCCTGCATCTAGGGGCAGGCTAGAGCTCCACCTCAGGCACACAGAGCCAGTGCTGTGTTGGGAGCTCCTGCAAGGGACAAGCGTGAGGCTGCAGGTGTGCACACACACACACACACGTGCAGATGCATGTGCCCTGATCCTTAGATGGACAGGAATGAGCTACTTGAATGTGAAAGTGGCCTATTTAGAGACTGACATTTGGAAATGAAACCAATGCCCAGGGCACCTGTGGCCACATAAATCATGCAGTTCAAGGTGAGTGGCTCCAAGTGCTGCCTGGGAGTGCCACTCTGAAGAAGATGGCATTTCCCCTCCCACCACCACCAGCACTGCTTACAAGCAGGGACACAGTTCACAAAGAATTCTCTGTTCCATCACCCAGCTCATCACAGGCTCACAGGATGCTTGGGGCTGGAAGGGACCTCTAGAGATCGAGTCCAAACCCCCTGCCAGAGCAGGGCCACAGAATCCAGCACAGGTCACACAGGAACACATCCAGACAGGGCTGGGAAGGCTCCAGAGAAGGAGACTCCACAACCTCTCTGGGCAGCCTGCTCCAGGGCTCTGGGACCCTCACAGGGAAGAAGTTCCTCCTCATGGTGAGCTGGAACCTCTTGTGCTGTACTGCACCTTATAATCCACTGCCCCTTGTCCTATCCCAGGGTGCAGATGAGCAGAGCCTGTCCCCTCCCTCCTGACCCCCAGCCCTCAGATATTTACAGACATTGATCAGATCCCTCTCAGTCTTCTCCTCTCCAGACTGAACAGCCCCAGGGCTCTCAGCCTCTCCTCCCCAGGCAGTGCTGCAGTCCCTTCAGCATCCTTGTAGCCTCCCTTGGACTCTCTCCAGCAGATCCCTGTCCCTCCTGAACCAGGGAGCCCAGAACTGGATGCAATATTCCAGGTGAGGTCTCAGCAGGGCAGAGTAGAGGGAGAGGAGAACCTCCCTGGCTCTGCTGGCCACACTCCTCTGAATGCAGCCCAGGACCCCCTTGGCCTTCTTGGCCCCCAGGGCACATTGCTGTCCCATGCAGACCTTGCTGCCCCCAGCACTCCCAGGTGCTTCTCCAGGGGGCTGCTCTCCAGCAGATCCCCTCCCAGCCTGTCCTGGTGCTGTCTATTCTTCCTCCCCAGATGAAGAACTCTGCTAGTCTAGATCCACCAACAGGAAGAGAGCATGGGCCAGCCCCTGGAGTCAAGCCCAGGCAACACAACTAATTCTGCCTGGCATGCTGGCAGTCCCTGTGGTGGGCTGGTCCCCAGGCCTGCAGCAGCTGGTGGGCAAGGGGACTTCCCAAGTCTCACAGCATTGGCTTTTCTTTTTGTGTACAGAAAACTCATCCCATGGAAAACTAACACTGTTCCAGCAGCATCAGAGAGTAGTTTTGATTGGAAGGAACCTTTAAAGGCCATCCAGGCCAATCCCCCTGCAGTGAACAGGGGCATGTGCAGCCAGAGCAGGTTATTCAGGGTCCCCTCCAACCCGATCTTGAGTGTTTCCAGAGATGGGGCTTCTGCCACCCTCACTGCAAAAAACATTCTCCCTTCTCTCCTGCCCCACTCTCCCTCTTTTAGTTTCAAACCACCAGCCCTTGTTCTGTCCAACAGGTCCTGCCCAAAACTCTGCTCCCATTTTTCTTATTGGCCCCCATTTAAGTACTGAAAATCCACAATAAGGTCCCTCCAGAGCCTTCTCCTGAGCACACTCAAATACCCTCACAGCACAGACACTGCCCTCAGCCTGCTCTCCAAAGGAATGCTGCTAAACTTTCACCTTTCAGAGCAGACCAAACAGGGCAGGCTGCAAGCTGCTTGGATTTGGAAAGTAGGGGAAGGGGTGGCTCTGCTTAGGACATGCTTAGCTCTGACTGCTATTGCAATCCTGGCACACCAGACAAATGCAGCAGGGCTGGGGGGAGTGTATGCAAGGAGAAGCAGAGACCCATGTGACTGTGTTCATGAGGAATGAGTATAGATGGGTTGTCCAGCAACAGGGCAAGGGACACACACTGGAACACAGAGGGGCCAGGAAAACATCAAGTTCTTCACTGTGAGTGCTGGAGCCCTGGAGGGGGCTGCCCAGAAAGGTTGTGGAGTCTCCTCCTCCAGAGACATTCAAACCCCACCTGGATGTGTTCCTGTATGACCTGCTCTGGCAGCAGGGGCTGGATTGGAGGGGTCCCTTCCAGCCCCCACCACTCTGTGATTCTGTGATATGCTGGGAAAGAAAGGAGGAGACCTACAACAGCCCTCTTAGCAGCACTTAGAAACCAGGTGAGAACAGATTGCTCTTTATCTACTCTGCAGCCCCATCTGCTGCTAACCAAACTTGCCACATAATCAGAAGGAATGGAATGGCATGGCATGGCATGGCATGGCATGGCATGGCATGGCATGGCATGGCATGGCATGGCATGGCATAGAATAGAATAGAATAGAATAGAATAGAATAGAATAGAATAGAATAGAATTAACCAGGTTGGAAAAGACCTCAAAGATCATCAAGTCCAATCTATAATACCCAGCACCATCTGATCAACTAAACCATGGTACCAGGTGCCTCATCCAGGCTCTTCCTAAACACCTCCAGGGATGGGGACTCCACCACCTCCCTGGGCAGCACATCCCAATGGCCAATCTCTCTTGCTGGGAAGAATTTCTTCCTCACATCCAGTGTGAACCTCCCCTGGCACAGCTTGAGACTGTGTCCTCTTGTTCTGGGGCTGGGTGCCTGCCTGGGAGAAGAGACCAACCCCCACCTGGCTACAACCTCCCTTCAGGGAGTTGGAGACAGCAAGAAGGTCTCCCCTGAGCCTCCTCTTCTCCAGGCTAAGCAACCCCAGCTCCCTCAGCCTCTCCTCCCAGGGCTGTGCTCCAGACCCCTCCCCAGCTTTCTTGCCCTTCTCTGGACACCTTCCAGCAGCTCAACATCTTTCCTAACCTGAGGAGCCCAGAACTGGACACAGGACTCAAGGTGTGGCCTAAGCAGTGCTGAGCACAGGGCACAATGACTTCCCTGTTCCTGCTGGCCACACTCTTCCTGATGCAGGCCAGGATGCCCTTGGCCTTCTTGGCCACCTGGGCACACTGCTGGCTCATGTTCAGCCTACTATCAACCAGTACCCCCAGGTCCCTTTCTGCCTGGCTGCTCTCCAGCCACTCTGACCCCAGCCTGAAACCACAGCTGAGCAACAACAAAAGCACTCCCAGTCACCACTAGCATTGGTGTTAGAAAATGTTTCTGAGGCTTTTTAGTGTGTTTTTGTCTTTGGGATTGGTATTTTCAGGCCTTGCTCTGCAATTGTCACATGAGGATGAAGCTTTTCAAGGCAGTGCTGCATTTTGCTTTCATTTTAAGCCCTCCAGAGTTCTGAGAAGCACAAATTTAGCCACCCTGAAACCTCAAAGCTCTGCTTAACACAACTTTGAGCCGTTGCTCCTCCCACCAATATCCCACCAGCACCTAACTGTGGTTCTGGGCAGGGGAAGAGGAACAGAGCCAAGCAAACCCCGAGTGAGCAGCAGCCGAACTCTGCTGCCTGCATTTCAGCAACCCACCTGATACTTTCGTTGAGGCTGTAAAGTTCGTTGCTCTGCAGGCCTCCCCCTTGAACACATTGATCACTGCTGTCTGAACACTGCCAAAACCAAAAACACACCCAGAAATCAGACACTGCAGCACCCATAAATAACAGCCACCAGTGTGATGCAACACAGAGCACAGCAACAACACAGAGCTGCCCTGAGTGGCTGCTATGGGGCGGAGAGGTTAATTGCACTTCAGTCCTTCACTCTTTAGTTTCTCCCCCTGGCAATCATCCCCTCCCCTTATTTACCTACATCTGCCATGGGAGGCAGAGCAGAACCAGCCTGAGGCTGTGCCCAGGGAGGGAAAGTTGTTGCAGGGGCACTGGTTGCACACAACACACCCACAGCAGGTGTTTAGGGGATCTCTGCTGCGGTGCTGGAGGCAGATTTTGGGCAGGATCTGCCACACACACCACACTGCATTATCTGGTGGTGCTGGCAGGAACCACCTAAGCTGCAGCCTTTGACAGGATGCTGGAAGATGTTCTGCAGCCAGCACTACCTCAGTCAGCCTCAACTTCAAGCCTTGCTGATGCTTGTAAGATGCTGTCAGAGGAGCTTGTAAATCATACCCTGCTCACCATCAGAGAGGAAGTCACAAAGTGGCAGCACACAATCTGCTTTAGCAGGTCTGAAGGCTTGCCTTGGTTAATAAGAGGAGGCATTCCCTTCTTTCCTATGAGGGTGCTGGAGTCCTGGAGCAGGTTGCCCAGAGAGGTTGTGGAGCCTCCTTCTCCGGAGGCATTCAAAACCCACCTGGACATTGTGATCCTGGGCAAGCTGCTGTGGGTGCCCCTGCTGGAGCAGGGACATCAGATCAGATGATGTCCAGAGGTCCCTTCCAAGCCTCACCATGCTGGGATTCTGTGACTCCCTTTTGTGAGCCAGTTATGGCACCTGCACACCTCATGGGCCTCAGCTCACTCACAGCCACAGAGCCCTGATGGTTTTGCAGAGCCACTTTTGCGTGTCATCGCTAAGCTGAGCTAGGTCAGCAAGGAAGAGGAGGCTGCAGAGCGCAGAGCTGGTGCAGGGCAGCAGAGAGGAGGTTGGAAACAGCCACCTTTTGGTAGCAGCAGGCCAGCAGATCAGATTAGGACACCTCACTGTCGGGGTTTCTCCAGCTGCCACTGCCGCATGCCATCACTGCAGGCAGAGTTTGCCTGTCAATAGGAAATGCTGGTAGAAGCCACAAGCTCAGCAGTCATCAGAGGAGCCTGCACGTGGTAAAAGCTTGGTGATGTGCAAGGAAATGCCAGCCAGGCAGTAAGCAGCTGGCCTTGGGTAGGGCATGAGGAATGTGTTTTCCTAAATCACAGAATCACAGAATGTTAGGGCCTGGAAGGGACCTCGAAAGCTCATCCAGTCCAACCCCCTTGCCAGAGCAGGAGCATCACCTAGAGCAGGTCACACAGGAACACATCCAGGTGGGTTTAGAATATCTCCAGAGAGGGAGACACCACAACCCCCTGGGCAGCCTGTTCCAGGCCTCTGTCACCCTGACAGGGAAAAACTTTTCCTCCTGTTTCCATGGCACTTCCTCTGCCTCAGCTTCCACCACTGCCCCTTGTACTGGCATTGGGCATCCCCCAGCAGAGCCTGGCTCCAGCCTCTGGGCACTCCCCCTTTACACCTTTCTAAACATGAATGAGGTCACCCTCAGGCTCCTCCTGTCCAAGCCACAGAGCCCCAGCTCCCTCAGGCTCTCCTCCTAAGGAAGATGTGGTGCTGCTCACCTGTTCCAGGCAGAGTTGGAGCTGAGCTGCAGAGCCTGCCGGGCCGCCTGGAAGCGTGGCAGGTCACTGAGCACCGGAGAGCTCATGAAACGAGGCCGGGGCCTTCGGAAGGAGCCCATCTTGTGGGACTGGAGAGCAAAGGATGGGGCTAAGGTGAACCCTCCAGTCATAGGGTCAGGTGGAGGGGCCCAGGGCCATCAGAAAACCTCTTCTCCTGAAGATCCAGGCGACGATCTCAGTGATGTCAACGAGTCTTCAAAGCCAAGGGCTCAGCCTGCTGCAGAAGCAGAGGCAGCCTTGGACCAGCGAGCTCCCAGCAGCACCGGACTGCGACAGGGACACCATGGCACGACAGTGATGGAATTGAAGCAGGCCTGCAAAGCACAGAGAAAGGAGAAGAGGAAGACTGAGAAGGGAAGGGTGAAAAATACCCTACCCCATAAAGAGCAAACTTGGCAAATCTTAGCATAGAATGCTTGGGGTTGGAAGGGATCCTGCAGTGAGCAAAGACATCCTCAACTAGATCGCATCACTCAGAGCACCAACCAACCTGAGCTGGCATACTGCCAGGGATGGGGCATCTCCCACACTCTCTGGGCAATCTTTCTTCCAGACTTCTTTGACAGCAGCCTCCTTTGACAGCAGCCTCCTTTCCATCATGCCCATTCAATAAATATTGAGCCAACACCGCCAGCAAGAATCACAGAATCATAGAATCAATAAGGTTGGAAAAGACCTCAAAGATCATCAAGTCCAATCTATAATACCCAACACCTCCTGATCAACTAAACCATGGCACCAAGTGCCACATCCAATCCCCCCTTGAACACCTCCAGGGATGGGGACTCCACCACCTCCCTGGGCAGCACATTCCAATGGGCAATCTCACTTGCTGGGAAGAACTTTCTCCTCACCTCCAGCCTAAACCTCCCCTGGCACAGCTTGAGAATGTGTCCTCTTGTTCTGGGGCTGCTTGCCTGGGAGAAAAGACCAACCCCCACCTGGCTACAACCTCCCTTCAGGGAGTTGCAGAGAGCAAGAAGGTCTCCTCTGAGCCTCCTCATCTCCAGGCTAAGCAACCCCAGCTCCCTCAGCCTCTCCTCACAGGGCTGTGCTCCAGACCCCTCCCCAGCTTTGTTGCCTTTCTCTGGACACCTTCCAGCAGCTCAACATCTTTCCTAACCTGAGGAGCCCAGAACTGGACACAGGACTCAAGGTGTGGCCTAACCAGTGCTGAGCACAGGGCACAATGACTTCCCTGCTCCTGCTGGCCACACTCTTCCTGATACAGGCCAGGATGCCATTGGCCTTCTTGGCCACCTGGGCACACTGCTGGCTCATGTTCAGCCTACCATCAACCAGTACCCCCAGGTCCCTCTCTGCCTGGCTGCTCTCAGCCACTCTGACCCCAGCCTGTAGCACTGCCTGGGGTTGCTGTGGCCAATGTGCAGCACCTGGCACTTGGATGTGTTCAATCTCCTGCCCTTGGACTCTGCCCATCTGTCCAGCCTGTCGAGGTCCCTCTGCAGAGCTCTCCTACCCTCTAACAGATCAACTCCTGCCCCCAGCTTGGTGTCATCTGCAAATTTACTGATGATGGACTCAATCCCCTCATCCTGATCATCAATGAAGATATTAAACAGGTTGGGGCCCAGCACTGATCCCTGGGGGAACCATTGGTGCCTGGCTGCCAGCTGGATGTACAAGCATGGTCTCTCTTTCCTTTGCCACAAGCAGAGATGCAAGAAAGGAGGTGCCTGAGCTTCTGGCAGAGGCACTTCACAACTACCTTTAAATCTGGCAAGCCACTCAGCCTGTATAAAAGAGTAGAAACTGGGGGGAAGAAAATGACTTCAGCAGAAAACAGCAAAGGCTGAACACTGGAAGAAAAGATGAACAAACACAACGTGGGGGGAGGGGGTGGGGGTTGTGTTGTGCAAGAGAATAAACCCCACTCTGTGCCAGTCCACAACAAAAAGGATATACCAGGGAGAGCTTCTGCAAATGAGCTCTGACAACCAGATATTTTGAGGGCAAACAGGACTTCTGCCTTGCTTTTGTTTTCTACAGAATGAGGAGCAACTGTGTGGCCAAAACCCAAATGCTTTTCTTTTCCACTCTGGCCATCATCTCTGTATGGACATGGAGTCTCAAGGAAACCACAGAAACAGAAGTTAACATGGACAGAAAAAAACACCAGAGAAAAAGAAAGAAACAACTTTGGCAAAGCCTCTGTGCTTCGAAATCTTCCCTCTAGAGACGACCGCAAGGAGCCGACGTCGCCGGCAGTCTGGAGAAGGGAGATGTAGGAGAAAGGAGAGAGGAGGGAAAATCCCAACCAGACAGAAAGAGGAACTGAACTGCACACAAAAGGTGTAGAGCAAAACCTTCTCTTTTCCACAATACAGAATCACAGAATGGTTTGGGTTGGAAGGGATCTCCAAAGGGCATCCAGTCCAACCCCCCTGCACTCAGCAGGGACATCCTCCACTACAGCAGGCTGCTCACAGCCTTCTCCAGCCTCACCTTGAATAGCTCCAGGCATGGGACCTCAACCACCTCCCTGGGCAACCTGTTGCAGTGTCCCAGCAGCCTCCTGCTGCAGAACTTGTTGCTCACATCCAATCTCCATCTGCTCTGCTCTCATTTCAAACCATTGCCCCTGCTCCTGTCCCTGCAGGCCTTTGCAAACAGTCCCTCTGCAGCCTTCTTGTAGCCCCCTTCAGGTCCTGGCAGGCTGCTCTTAGGTCTGCCTGGAGCCTTCTCTTCTCCAGCCTGAACACCCCCAGCTACCTCAGCCTGGCCTCCTGGCAGAGCTGCTCCAGCCCCTTGATCATCTTGGTGGCCTCCTCTGGAGCCTCTCCATCAGCTCCATGTCCTTGTCCACATCTCCTGAGCTTGGGCTATGGATTTACAAGACTAACTCCACAGCAGCAGAACCATGGCACTACCTAAGGCCCCAGGACAAAGTTCCTGAGCACATCTCACCAATGGAACGGGCTTGTTTCTGCTCATGAAACTCAGCTTTTCTCCTTAATCTCTGTTAAAGGCACCCAGACAGATAATCAACAGGCTCTTGTCTGCAAAGAGCAGATAAGACACCCCTTGCTGTCCTTCCTCCCCCTACCCCAGCCTGCAATCCTCTGTTACTGTCAAGTCAATCTCATCAGGAATTCAGGACAAGATCTTCAGCTTTAGGTTCAGAGTCTTATTTTCACCTCTTGGGGGTTCTGAGATAGAAATCTGTCTTATCTAAGCAGGTCACTGCTGAGTGGCAGTTTCAGCCAGCTGCTGCTCTGAAGGCAGGCTACCCACCAAATGGTGTCCAAACATAACAGACACTCATCTTATCAGACCTGGAAACCTTGCAATCACAGAATGGTTTGGATTGGAAGGGACCTCCAGAGGCCATCCAGTCCAACCCCCTGCACTCAGCAGGGACATCCTCCACTACAGCAGGTTGCTCACAGCCTTCTCCAGCCTCACCTTGAACACCTCCAGATGTGGGGCCTCAACTCCCTTCCTGGGCAACCTGTTCCAAACACCAAAGTCTGTAAGACTCTGCCCATGCCCACAGCCTATTTTCTGAGTTTCATAAAGCTCACAGGAACAGAGCAAGAGTAACACTAGAAACCTTTCTGGGCACAGTTAGTTTGCAGACCCTGCGCAAGGGGAAGGTACAAACAAAGCACCAAAACCCAACCCGAACGCTTCCATCAGACCACATTGGCCTTTCACAACTGCTTTGCACTCCAAGCTCTCTCCAAGGCAAGGCAGCCTTGCCAACAAGGCTCTGCTCTGGTAGGGAAGCTGCACTGGCAGTTGGCGGCAATGCCCCTGGCCTGCGTTCTGCGGAGCGCAAGGCTTGGGCTTTTATCAGAGAATCATAGAATGGTCTGGACTGGAAGGGCCCTCCAAAGGTCATCTAGTCCAACCTCCCTGCAGTCAGCAGCTCCTGAGGGTAAGAAAAGCATGGATGTGGTTACAGGTTGGGAAGGAGCCCTGATGGTCTTCAGGCTGTTGCAGCTATTTGGGAAGGAAGAGCGCTGAGGTGAGTTCCGAGTACAGCAAGGCACAGACCCCACTTGGCTGTGAACATTCAGACAGCATTACACAGAGAGGCTGGAAAACAGACACTGTCCACCCAAAGGCCTCCAGACCACACTCCATCACATTAAAAGTCTCCTCCTCCTAATATTAAGTCTCCATCAAAAGCAGCATGGCCAGCAGATGGAGAGAGGAGATTCTGCCTCTCTGCTCTGCTCTGTGAGACCTCACCTGTGTCCAGCTCTGGAGGCCTCAGCACAGCAAGGACATGGAGCTGATGGAGAGGCTCCAGAGGAGGCCACCAAGATGATCAGGGGGCTGGAGCAGCTCTGCCAGGAGGCCAGGCTGAGGTAGCTGGGGGTGTTCAGCCTGGAGAAGAGAAGGCTCCAGGCAGACCTAAGAGCAGCCTGCCAGGACCTGAAGGGGGCTACAAGTAGGCTGCAGAGGGACTGTTTGCAAAGGCCTGCAGGGACAGGAGCAGGGGCAATGGTTTAAAATGAGAGCAGAGCAGATGGAGACTGGATGTGAGCAACAAGTTCTGCAGCAGGAGGCTGCTGGGACACTGCAACAGGTTGCCCAGGGAGGTGGTTGACGTCCCATGCCTGGAGCTATTCAAGGTGAGGCTGGAGAAGGCTGTGAGCAGCCTGCTCTAGGGGAGGATGTCCCTGCTGAGTGCAGGGGGTTGGGCTGGATGCCCTTTGGAGATCCCTTCCAGCCCAAACTATTCTATGGTTCTATATATCCAAAAATTTTACTGCTGCTCTTGGACTTCCCAAAAGATGATGCCACCTTCCCTATCCTCCTAGTACACACCCATCTCCATTAAGGAGATGCTACCACCCCTGCCTTCCTCCTCCACCTGCAGCCTGCTCCCTCTTCACAGTGGCCCCACATCATGCCTTTATTCATAACACATCTCCAGCAAATTTACATGTAGCCTCTGAAAAGAAACTCAGTGGTTTCCCCTTAGTTATGCTTTGAGTTCCTGAGGTTAAAGCAAACCTGAAACTCATAGCAAAGTTCTGCTGAGAGAGAGAGAGAGAGAGAGAGAGAGAGAGAGAGAGAGAAAAATAAATGAAAAGGGGGGAAAAAACCTCTGTTTATTTACCATTATGGTCTGAGAAGCTTCTATGTAATTCAGAGACCACCTCAAGCCCTCTGCAGTTGATGGCCAGTTAGAAATGAGGCTGCTGCTGCACAACTGTAGAGTGAAGAGCACAGCTCCTCAGGAAAAGATGTAAGCAATCAGTGAAGGCCCAGAGCAAGGCCATTCAGTGTGACCCTAAATAAGAGTGTAGTAAAGAACATGCAGAAAAAGGAATACATTTTAATTGCATAGAATCATAGCATGGTTTGGGTTGGAAGGGACCTTCAAAGGGCATCCAGTCCAAACCCCTGCACTCAGCAGGGACATCCTCCACTAGGGCAGGCTGCTCACAGCCTTCTCCAGCCTGGCCTTGAATAGCTCCAGGCATGGGGCCTCAACTACCTCCCTGGGCAACTTGCTGCAGGTCCTGGCAGGCTGCTTTAGGTCTGCCTGGAGCCTTCTCTTCTCCAGGCTGAACAACCCCAGCTGCCTCAGCCTGTCACAGAACCACAGAATGGATGGGACCTTGAAAGCTCATCCAGTCCAACCCCCTGCCAGAGCAGGAGCACCTAGAGTAGGTCACACAGGAACACATCCAGCTGGGTCTTGAATATCTCCAGAGAGGGGACTCCACAACCCCCCTGGGCAGCCTGTTCCAAGGCTCCAGCACCCTCACAGTGACAAAATTTCTCCTTATGTTTACAGGGAACTTTCTGTGCCTCAGCTTCCACCCATTGCCCTTGCAGGAGATCATCTTTGTGCTTTCCTGCACTTCACACTTCTTCTTATTTACTTGCTTTCTGTTTTCACATCCCCCTTGTTGCTATTACAAACAAAAGCATAGCCCGGGTTTTTAACCCTGGGGCTACAAAGCAGGTCACTTAAGTGGTCTGCTTACACATCAGGAGCCAGCCTTAGCCAGCTCTAATACAACTGGTTTTTTGCTGAAGTCCTCAGCACAGTTTTCCACCCCCTGAGCTGCACTCAGCCCCATCTTGCATACCGAGAACAGGTTGTTGTGCCCTACTGCATCAGGCCTGGAACCCAGTCCGTGCTCTGTCAGGGTATACTTAGGCTTGAGTTCACATCAGCAGAAACAAGGAGTACAAAAGGCCAGACACTGTAAGTAAACACAGAATGGTTTGGGTTGGAAAGGACCTTCAGGATCACACTGTTCCCACTGCCCTGACATGGGCAGGGACACCTCCCAACAGGTCAGGTCACTCAGCCTAGACTTCAACACCTCCAAGGAGGGAGATTGACAGCCTGCCTGGGCAACCTGCTCCAGTGCCTCACCACCCTCACTGTCAAGAATTTCTTCCTCATCTCCAGTCTCCACCTCCCTCTTCCACCTTCAAGCCACTGCCCCTTGTCCTATCACTATAAGCCTTTGTAAAAAGTCCCTTCCCAGCTTTCTTGCAGCCTCCTTCAGGTACTTGTGCTAAACCCCCACGAATAGTACAGGTGCCTGCAAGAGTCACATATGGAAACAGAACTCAGTGAAAAGCAGTTGCAAAAAGGATAGCATTCCAGTGTTTCCTTCCTTGCTCCTTCTGTGCCACTGGGGATGCACAGAAGTCCCATTGCTCTGCTCTTCCCATAAGAATGGAAGCTACCTGGGGACTGATTTCTCAAAGCAAAGGTTCAATACTTCACCGACTCTGTGGCTTCAGTTGCTGGAAACCTGAGGAATTGAACTCTTCCAGAAGGGACTGAGGAGGCAGTAAACAGTTCCTGCGCTCCAGCTGGACTTTGAAAGTGCACAGAGGGAGTCTTATCAGCCTCAGGTGACATCAGACAGCCCAGGAGCACACCATGGAGAAACGGTGACAAGGAATTTTCTCTCGAAGGCCTCAGGCAAATGCCAAACTGCCACCTTAGCACTGCTGTCAGCTGTCACAAGGGAATATGGCCACGAACCTGAAATAGCAAGAAAGATTCCTCTGGGGCCTTCAGGTCACTTGGCCTTCCCTGCCCGCTCCTGGCACGGCCAACTGGAGGGACCATCCACACAGAACCCTGTGTGATACCCCCTGCCTGACCTGACAGTTCTTTCAGTCAGCTTCAGGACGACTCCATTAGAGAAACTACAGAATCATCTGTGGCAGGAAAAGTTTCTTCCTGAGTCAAGCAATAACCAGCTGCTTTTGCTTTTTAATCCAAGCCCAAGAGTTTTCCTCCCTCTGGTGGGTTACAGAAGTCCATGACACTCAAGTCTTAGCAAGGATGACATGTGTTGTCTGGACTCGATGATCTTTGAGATCTCTTCCAACCTTGGTGACTCTGTGAGCTGCGTACCGAGAGCTTGCATTGGCTTAAGATTGCTGTGAAGCCTTCACTGCCTGGGGATGTGCAGTCTGCTTTCTCTTGTGTTTTGCAACACAGGGGAATCCTCTTTTCTTTTGTTTGGTTGGGTTTTTTTCCATCCAGTACTCAGGTAGCACTTTTAAGTTCATTAACTATAAGAAGGACACATTGCTGCTGGAGAGGGTCCAGAGGCGGGCCACAAAGATGATCCAAGGGCTGGAGCACCTCTGCTGTGAGGACAGGCTGAGGGAGCTGCAGGTGTTCAGCCTGGAGAAAAAAGGAGGCTGAGGGGGAGACCTGGCTCCCTACAGCTCCCTGAAAGGAGGCTGCAGAGAGGTGGGGGTTGGTCTCTGCTCTCCATGAACAAGTGATAGGAAGAGAGGAAATGGCCTCAAGTTGCACCAAGGGAGGTTTAGGTTGGACATCAGAAGAAACTTCTTCACTGGAAGGATTCTCAGAGGCTGACGTAGGCTGCCCATGTAGGTGGCTGAATCCCCATCCCTCGAGGCGTTTCAAAGAGGCAGAGGTGAGGGACATGGCACTCTACCGGCCTTGGCAGAGTTAGGTACTGGTTGGGCTGGATGACCTGAAAGGTCTTTTCCAATTGAAATGATTCACTGCCACGGCTGTGAAACAGCTGGCATAACTTCCTGCATGTATTTTCAGCCACAGGTCACGGTTTTGCTGTTGCCAAAACACTTACACACTTCTTGGCAGGGGTCAGAGGGCAGGGTTTTACCCCTAGCTAGGCAGTTTCCTAAGGTGGGGAAAGCACAAAGTCACGTCCCACCGATCTACCTGTACCACAAGGGCCTACTGCACCCTTGGGCTGCGGGCGTAGGCAAAAACACTGGGTAGCAAACCCCTCACCCCCCATGAAGATCGATGGGTGCACACATCAAACAGACACACAGAGTGAGGGGGCTAAGCTGCAGGCAGCTCTTGCAGGCTGCTGCAGCTACGCAGGAGCCTGGCGCAACCGAAACCATCCCCACCGCAAACTGCTGCCTCTAAACACTTGCTGCTGACAAACAAAAATATCCCTCTCCTCGAGACAGCCAAACCATCATATGACTGGAAAAGGGCAGGGGGGCGGGGGGTGTAAAAAATAAATAAATAGCTGTGCTTTGAGCTATTCTTTTCGGCACTGCCAGCCAGCACCTGCCTTGGCTTGGGGGGTCACCGCCGGCATGGCACGTGGCTGCGGCTGTCTCGCAGAGAAGAAGGTGGCAAGGGGACGCTTTCGGTAGTCACGGGGCTCGAAAAGCAGACGATGGTCATGAAAATGCAAAGCAGTGTAAATATTGCCAGGGCTCTGAGCCTTGGTTGAGGGAACACCGGTGGCGTCTGCACGGGGAAAACACCTGAGGTTAAGAGGGAAAGGGATGGCATCGCAGGGAAGTGGCTGAATCCCCATGGCTAGAGGCGTTTCACAGAGGCAGAGATGTGGCGCTGAGGGACGTGGGTTAGCGCCAGCCTGGGTAGAGTTAGAGAACGGCTGGACTCGACGCTCGTAGAGGTCTTCTTCCATCCAAAACCATTCTGTGATGCCATGGTCCCTCTCACTTTTTAAAGCAGGGATCCTGCTCCTTGCAGCTTTTGTCTCCTGCTGCAGCAGCTCCGCGCTCATGCTATGTATTTCGAGAGCGTGGGGACAAAAACCCCCTTCCCCTTCACCTCCTCCTTCAGAACTACCGTGTCTCCTGAAAGGGGACGGAAGGCTTAGACCGAGCCATTTGCTTTAGAAATGACTCACTCGGCAGCGCCAGGGAGCCGGAGGCTCTATTTTTAATATTTTCAAGCGCAGAACTCGCCCGGGTTCGATGCCTGCGCTTGGCTCCGGAGGCACCGCCAGAGGAGCCGGCTCCCCCTTTCGCCAGCCCCCCACCCCACCCCGGGAACATCCCCTCGGGCACAGCCAAAACCACCCCTTTGCTGCCAGCATCGCCGCCGCAGCCCCGCAGCCTGCTCCCAGCGGAGCCAGCCCCCGCCAGAGCCTCCCCGCACTCACCCCTCCGGGCTGCCGCGGGCCGGCTGCTCCGCTCCGCTCTCCTCCGCGCTGCCGCTCCGTAGCCACCCGGCGAGCCCGTCAAGCGCCGGGCCCGGGTTTGGCGCCGCCGGGCCCCCGCCAGCCTCTCTCGTTTACAAACTGCCTCTCGCAGGCTCCTCCCAGCAGAGACAAAAGGCGGCCGGGCACAGCCCAGCCGAGCCGGGGGCTGCCCTCCCAAGGGCCTCCCGCCCCCGCAGTGAGGTGGGGGGAGCGTTCCCAGTCCCGCCGCGGAGAGTCAGGAAGTTCGAATTCTTCTGACCTTTAGCGCAAGAAAGGGAAGGGAAAGGATGGGGGAGCTCCGGAGGCCCTTCCCGGGACAGGGGGCCGGCCCGGGGTCTCGCCGGGGTCTCGCCGGCTCTGGCGGGAGATGCTGGGCCTGCCGCCGACTCCGCGCTTCCAGATACAGCAAGGGGAAGGGGACGGGACGGAGGCAGGGGATTGCCACTTAAATCCTTTTTAGGTTACCCGGGGAGGTGGTGGAGTCAGCGTTCCTGGAGGTGTGCGGGAAACGTAGGGAGGATGGCATTCAGGGACATGGTTTCACGGCCACGGTGTGTGTTGGTCGATGGTTGGACTCGGTGATCTTGCATCTTTCCACAACCCAAACAACTGCATGATTCTAAGACAGGGCTCGTTTGATTCTGATCTCATGGTTCAAGGTTCCCCGGCAGCTCCAGCTCCGTGAGGTTCACTCTCTGAGCTGTCACAGCCTGCAGGAGCTAGCAGGAAACTGCTGCGGGGAATCAAAACAACCGAACAAATAACCCAACATCCCCAAATCATCAGGAACTCGGGGTGCTGAAAGAGGTCTAAAGGCTGCAATGAGTTGCAATCAGCAAGCAATGGCATGGAACACATAACCTAGCCAGTGATGCCGACCTGGGGAGAGACATTAGCTAAAGGATCACAGGCTCACAGGATGTCAGGGCCTGGAAGGGACCTCTGGAGATCTTTGAATCCAACCCCCTGCCAAAGCAGAACCATAGAATCTGGTGCAAGTCGCATAGGAACACATCCAGACAGGCCTTGAAGGTTCCCAGAGAAGGAGACTCCACAACCTCCCTGGGCAACCTGCTCCAGCACTCTGTGACCCTCACAGTGAAAAAGTTCCTCATGTTGAGGTGGAACCTCCTGTGCTGTTTACATCCATTGTCCCTTGTCCTATCCCAGGGTGCAACCAGGAAGAGTCTGTCCCTTCCTCTTGACACCCAGCCCTCAGATATTTCTAAACATTGATCAGATCCCTCTCAGTCTTCTCCAGACTAAACAGCCCCAGGGCTCTCAGTCTCTCTCCATAGGGGAGATCCTCAGGTCCCCTAAGCATCCTCCTGGCTCTCCCTTGGCCTCTCTCCAGCAGGTCTCTGTCTCTCTGGAACTGGGGAGCCCAGCACTGGACACAGGATTGCAGCTGTGGTCTCAGCAGGGCAGAGCAGAGGGGGAGCAGAACCTCCCCAGCCCTGCTGGGCACACTTGTCTTGCTGCCCCCCAGGCTCCCCTTGGCTCTCTTGGCCCCCAGGACACATTGCTGTCCCATGCAGAGCTTGCTGCCCACCAGCACTCCAAGGTCTTTCTCCATGGAGCTGCTCTCCAGCAGGGCAGTCCCCAGCCTGCCCTGGTGCCTGCTGTTATTCCTCCCCAGGTGCAGGACCCTGCACTTGGCCTTATGGAACTCCATGAGGTTTGCCTGCAGCCTGCTCTCAGCCTGTCCAGCTCTGGTTGGATGGCAGCACAGCCTGACAGGTGTCAGCCACCCCCCAGTTTTGTATCATCAGGAACTTGCTGAGGGTACTCTCAATCCCCTCAGCCAGGTCATTGATAAAGATATTGAATACAGCTGGACACAGGGCTCACAGATAGGTCAGTAACCACAGAAGTGACTGGGAATGGACAGATAGCAAGAGTGAAAACTAATGGCTCACCTCCCTCTCTGAAATGCTTATAGAGCAATGCACTGAGTGTGGGGAGTGAGCAGGAGGAGCTGGAGGTCTGCATTAGGCTGCATGACTATGACATAACTGGAATCACTGGACCAAGGTGGGACAGCTCCCATGGCTGGAATGTTGTTGCGGATGGCTGTGTACTGTTTAGGAAAGACAAAGCCACAAGGCGAGGCGGAGGTGCTGCTCTCTATGTGTGAGAGCAACTGGCAGGCATGGAGTTCAGTCTGGGGGGAGGTAGAACAGGCTGAAAGCTTGTGGCTAAGGATTAGGAGACATGAAAAGGGGGATATAACTGTTGTGGGAGTCTACTATAGACCACCAAACCAAGAAGAAGATGTTGATGAGGCCTTCTACAGTCAACTGGAGATGGCCTTTAGGACACACTCCTTGGTGCTCAAGGATGACTTCAGTCACCCTGCTACTTGTTGCTAGGCCTGTGCTTCAATACTTTTATCACTGCTATAGACAGTGAGATTGAGGACACCATCAGCAAGTGTGCAGATGACACCAAGCTGAGTGGTGCTGTTGATACATCAGAGGGACAGGATGGCATCCAGAGGGACCTGGACCAGCTGGGGAGGTGACCCAGGTGAACCTCATGAGGTTCAGCAAGAGCAAGTGTAGGGTTCTGCCCCTGGGCTGGAGCAATCCTCACTATCAATACAGGCTGGGGGAGGAGGGGATAGAAAACAGCCCTGAGGGAAAGGCCTTGGGGGTGCTGATGGATGAGATGGACAGGAGCAGGCAGTGTGAGCTTGCAGCTCAGAAGGCCAAAGGCAGCCTGGGCTGCATCCAAAGCAGCATTGCCAGAGAGGGGATTCTGCCACTTTGCTCTGCTCTGGTGAGACCTCACCTGGAGTACTGTGTACAGGTCTGGAGCCTTCAATATAGGAAGGACATGGACCTGATGGAGCAGGTCCAGAGGAGGGCCACAAAAATGCTCAGGGGCTGGAGCAGCTTGCTACAAGGATAGGCTGGAGTAGCTGGGGGTGCTCAGCCTGGAGAAGAGGAGGCTCCGGGGAGACCTAATATCAGTCTTCCAGTACCTGAAGGGGCTACAGGAAGGATGGAAAGAGACTGTTTGCAAAGGCCTGCAGGGACAGGATGAGGGTCAATGGCTTCAAACTAGAGCAGAGCAGATTTAGTTTGGATGTTAGGAACAAGTTCTTCACTATGAGGGTGGTGGAATACTGGAACAGGTTGCCCAGGGAGGTGGTTGAGACCCCTGCCCTGGAGATATTCAAGGTGAGGCTCAACGAGGCCCTGGGCAGCCTGATCTGGTTGGGAATGTCCCTGCTGACTGTGGGGAGGTTGAACTGGATAAGCTTTGGAGGTCCCTTCCAGCCCAGACTATTGTGTGATTCTATGATTCTATGGTCAGTGTATCAATGCAGTGTATCAATGATAACTTCTTGACACAGGTAGTGGAGGAGCCAACAAGGAGAGGTGCCCTGCTGGACCTTGTATTAACTGATAGAGAAGGACTGGTTGGGGACATGAAGGTTGGGATCAGCGACAGTGACCATGACATGGTGGAGTTTAGTGTTACACAAGGTAGAAGCAGGGCAGTGAGTAGAATTACAAGCCTAGACTTCCACAGGCCTAACTTTGTGCTCTTCAAAGATCTGCTTGCAGGAATCCTATGGGCTAAGACTCTGGAGAGTAAAGGAGCTCAAGAAAGTTGGTCAGTTTTTAAACTCCACATCCTCCAAGTCCAAGATAGGTGTGTGCCCTTGAGTAAAACATGGAGACTTCCAGGGATGAGCTAGGAGCTTCTGAAGGAAAGCTGATGGAAGAAAGACACAGTTCATGGAAGAAGGGACTTGTCACTTGGGAGAACTACAGAGTAGTTGCCAGGGTATGTAGGAAGGCAACAAGGAAGGCCAAAGCCCTCGTGGAACAAAAAACTGGCAAAGGATGTAAAAAGGAACAAGAAATATATCAAATCTATCAGTAGGAAAAGGAAGACCAGGAAAAGTGTGGGCCCACTGCTGGAGGAGGTGGCAGCCCTGAGAACTGAGGATGCAGAGAAGGCAGAGCTGCTGAGTGTCTGCTCAGCAAGTTTGCTGAGGATACCAAACTGGGAGACTTGGCTGAGACACCTGGAGGCTGTGAGGCCATTCAGAGACCTGGAGAGCTGGGCAGAGAGGAACCTAATGAGGTTCAGCAAGGATGACTGAAGAGTCCTGCACCTGGGGAGGAGAATAAACAGCAGCAGGACAAGCTGGGAGGAGATCTGCTGGAGAGCAGCCTCCTGGAGAAGGACCTGGGAGGGCTGGTGGACAACAAGTTCTGCATGGGCCAGCAATGTGCCCTGGGGGCCAAGAAGGCCAAGGGGATCCTGGGCTGCATTCAGAGGAGTGTGGCCAGCAGGGCCAGGGAGGTTCTCCTCTCCCTCTACTCTGCCCTGGGGGGACCTCGCCTGGAATACTGCGTCCAGCTCTGGGCTCCCAGTTCAGGAGGGACAGGGATCTGCTGGAGAGAGTCCAAGGGAGGCTACAAGGATGCTGAAGGGACTGCAGCACTGCCTGGGGAGGAGAGGCTGAGAGTTCAGTCTGGAGAGGAGAATCTGAGAGGGGATTTAATCAATGTTTATCAATATCTGAGGGCTGGGGGTCAGGAGGGAGGGGACAGGCTCTGCTCAGCTGCACCCTGGGATAGGACAAGGGGCAATGGATAGAAACTCCAGCACAGGAGGTTCCAGCTCAACATGAGGAGAAACTTCTTCACTGTGAGGGTCCCAGAGCATTGGAACAGGCTGCCCAGAGTGGTTGTGGAGTCTCCTTCTCTGGAGCCTTTCCCGCCCTGTCTGGATGTGTTCCTGTGTGACCTGCCCTGGGTGCTGTGCTCTGGCAGGAGGGTTTGGACTCAAAGAACTCTAGAGGTCCCTTCAACCCCTAATATCCTGTGATTCTTCTTGACACCCACCCCTCAAGTATTTATAAACCCTGATAAGGTTCCACTCTCAGCCTTCTCTTCTCCAGACTGAACAGCCCCAAGGCTCTTTAGCCTTTCTTCATAGCAGAGATGTTCCAGTCCCCCAGTCATAGCCTCCCTTGGACTCTCTCCAGCAGGTCTCTGTCTCTCTGGAACTGGGGAGCCCAGAACTGGACACAGGATTGCAGCTGTGGTCTCAGCAGGGTGCTGGGAGTGAGGGCCTCATTATGCAGCTGCATGGGTGCTGGGAGGACTTTAACACACAGCAGGGGCAGAGAAGACAGACAATTCAAAGCACTGGCCCAGGAGAAAGAGATAAAGGATTCAGTTGGGATTCATTTTTTCTTGGCTGTAGCTACCTGAGATTATGCAAAGCATGCCTGCCTTCAAAGCCAGGTGAGGCAAATCCTACCCTAAAGCTACACTGGGTGGAACAGGATTGCAGCTAAAGGCATCTGAAGAGGAAAGAGTTTTGTTTAGGTGGACAGATGAGAAAAGCAAACTTTGACAGCTTTTTTTCTCCTTTCTCCTCTCCCCTTTTAGCTGTGGTTAGAGCAAAAAGAGAAGCCTGTGGTTTCCAAAGAAAGCTCTTTGCCTTGCACAGACAAGTGATAATTTACAGACATCTGCTTTCAGCACCAAAGCCAAAGCCTGGTGCAAATGGACTGCTGTGAGCTTTGCACGAGAGGAATCCACTCTTCCATGTCCATGTCCAAGCCTACAGCACGGTCTCAGAGAAGTGGAAAGCAGGCAGACTGACCCCCCCAAGGATGTTGCTACAGATATCTGTGCAATGAATGCTGTGTCAAACACAGCTAGGGCCTTAACTTGGCTTCTGCCACTGCCTCAGCCCCACACATCCTCTCTGCAGCCCACTTGGTAGCAGGGCAGCCCCGAGCACACGCAGGTCCTGCTCTCACACAGCCTGCTGTTCAATAAGAGCCAAACCACAAGAGCTGTGACTAACAGATGTGACCTTTTCTTGGTCTGCTTCATAGTGCACTCCATGAGGGGCTGAACCCACAACACAGCACCTCTGCTTTGGCTGTGTGAGCCAAGAGGTCCTCAGCATCAGCTGCTTCCCAGAAATGAGTGGTGGGAGAAGCCCCCAGAGTGGTCTGTGAAGAGGACAATGAGGAGAGTTGTTATCATTTCTGAAGAGCTTTCCTCACTCTGGCACTAATTTTCCAAGAGCTGAGGGCTGCAGCTGAAAAAGGTGAAGAGGTCATTGTCATTTCATAGAATCATACAATCACAGAATGGTTTGGGTTGGAAGACCTCCAGAGGGCATCCTGTCCAACCCCTGCACTCAGCAGGGACATCCTCTACTACAGCAGGTTGCTCACAGCCTTCTCCAGCCTCACCTTCAACAGCTCCAGGCACAGGGCCTCAACCACCTCCCTGGGCAATCTGTTGCAGTGTTCCAGCAGCCTCCTGCTGCAGAACTTGTTGCTCACATCCAATCTCCATCTGCTCTGCTCTCATTTTAAACCATTGCCCCTGCTCCTGTCCCTGCAGGCCTTTGCAAGCAGTCCCTCTGCAGCCTTCTTGTAGCCCCCTTCAGGTCCTGGCAGGCTGCTCTCAGGTCTGCCTGGAGCCTTCTCTTCTCCTGTCCTTGTAGCTGCTGCCAGATATGTAGCCACAGCTTGAGCTGCAGAGATGATGAAGTCAGTCTTAACTAGCCATAATCTGATTCCATGTTCTCTACACACAGTGGTCATCAAATCAACCAAAGAAAAAGCCTTGCTCTGTTACAAATATGTGAGTGTGAACAACAAAACACTCTGTCACTTCCACCACCCTTGACAAAGACATTTTGCTGAGATCAAGGTATTTTTGTTGTGGGCATGCAGCACTGCTCAGGGGAATGCCAGCTGTGTGCAGAGGATACAGGCTGCCCACAGCTACCTTCTTGTGTGAGCCTGGCAGCAGGGAAAAGAGGGCAGAAAGAAGCCAGCTGAGCAGCTGCCCCAGGAAGATGTGGGTTCCTGTAGCTGCACGGAGTTCTTGCCACTGCAGCACGCTGCCAGTGCCTACTGTACACCTCCAGCCTGGTGTGCAAGGAGATGGGCTGGCTGAATAAAGAACCAGAAAGGGCCAGGGTCCAGGTCTTGCTGAACAATAGAGTGGGGAGAATATGAGCCTCCTCTTCTGCTGGACTTCCCTCCAGGAAACCCAGCTTGCAATAAAATCCTCCTGTATCCTGTGCCCTGGGCTGGGGGTGCTGACTCGCTTCCAGCTAATCACATTTGGAGGAGGAGGCTGCTGGGTGCAACCAAGAAAGTCTGCTGGAATAACACACACACCCCCCACTCTAGGTGAAAGGTGGTCTCAGCATTTTGAGGCAGGTTCATCTGCCTGTGGTCAGCTGTGTTCCCCAGGGATCAGAACCGGGTCCAATTTTCCTTAAGGTCTCCATCAAGGCCCTGGCTGAAGGGATTGAGAGGGCCCTCAGCAAATTCACTGATGATACAAAACTGTTGGGGGTGGCTGGCACCCCTTCAGGCTGTGCTGACATCCAGGGTGACCTGGACAGGCTGGAGAGCTGGACAAAGGGGAACCTCGTGAAGTTCAGTAATGACAAGTACAGAGTCCTGCTCCTGGACAGGAACAAGAGCAGGCACTGGTACAGACCAGGGGTCGTCCTGCTGGAAAGCAGCTCCGTGGAGCTTGGAGCCCTGCTGGACAGCAAGATCTGCATGGGACAGCAATGTGCCCTTGTGGGCAAGAGAGCCAAGGGGAGCCTGGGGGCAGCAAGAAAAGTGTGGCCAGCAGGGCTGGGGAGGTTCTGCTCCCCCTCTGCTCTGCCCTGCTGAGACCACAGCTGCAATCCTGTGTCCAGTTTGGGGCTCCTGCAGCAAGCTGTCCAGGGAGGTTGTAGAGTCTCCTTCTCTGGAGACTTTCCAAACCTGCCTGGATGCCTTCCTGTGTGCCCTGTCCCAGGTGCTCCTGCTCTGGCAGGAGAGTTGGACTGGATGATCTCTGAGAGACCCTCCCAATCCCTAAGAGTCTGTGTTCCTGTTCCAGTCTGCCTGAACTTGACTCCCATGACAGACCTAAACAATTCAAAGCTCTTCTCTAGCCTCCTTCTCCTGGAGAATGGGCATCACTGTCCCAGCACAGCAGTTCTCATGGCTCCAGCAGAAGGAGACTTTTAGACTCTGAAGTCCTCACTTTGAGATGCCTGAGGTTTGAGCTGCTTCATTTCTGAGGTTTTCCCTGTTTGGATCAGTGAGCCTTCTGAAGGAAGTTTTGAACTGAGAATTAATACCCAAGGCCAGACCTGGGCTGTTAGAAAAGGGGTTCCCAGCCTTTTGTAATTAACAGAGCAACTAGTTTTCTGGGTGGGGGTGAAACCCTGACAGTGGTTTGGAGCCTGTGCAAGAAGTGGTGAAAATCCAGGTGGTTAGCATCTCATGTGCTTTAGTGTTCCTAATGTCACTTCAGAAAGTGACATATTCATACCTGAAATAAAGAAACAACCAGCTGGGGGTTGGAGGGAGCAAACTGACATCAGAAAGATGTGGTTTGGAACAGCCAGACAGAGCAAACCACCCAGGGGACTGGGGAAAAGAGAGCCATGGAAGACTGAGACTGCAGCTGACACCAAGCTGGGGGCAGGAGTTGATCTGTTAGAGGGTTGGAGAGCTCTGCAGAGGGACCTTGCCAGGCTGGACAGATGGGCAGAGGCCAAGGGCAGGAGATTGAACACATCCAAGTGCCAGGTGCTGCACATTGGCCACAGCAACCCCAGGCAGTGCTACAGGCTGGGGGCAGAGTGGCTGAGAGCAGCCAGGCAGAGAGGGACCTGGGGGTAGTGATTGATGGTAGGCTGAATATGAGCCTGCAGTGTGCCCAGGTGGCCAAGAAGGCCAATGGCATCCTGGTCTGCATCAGGAACAGTGTGGCCAGCAGGAGCAGGGAGGTCATTGTGCCCTGTGCTCAGCACTGCTTAGGCCACACCTTGAGTCCTGTGTCCAGTTCTGGGCCCCTCAGGTTAGGAAAGTTGTTGAGCTGCTGGAAGGTGTCCAGAGAAGGGCAAGAAAGCTGGGGAGGGGTCTGGAGCACAGCCCTGGGAGGAGAGGCTGAGGGAGCTGGGGTTGCTTAGCCTGGAGAAGAGGAGGCTCAGGGGAGACCTTCTTGCTGTCTGCAACTCCCTGAAGGGAGGTTGTAGCCAGGTGGGAGTTGGTCTCTTCTCCCAGGCACCCAGCACCAGCAGGACACAGTCTCAAGCTGTGCCAGGGGAGGTTCAGACTGGATGTTAGGAAGAAATTCTACACAGAGAGAGTGATTGGCCATTGGGATGTGCTGCCCAGGGAGGTGGTGGAGTCACCATCCCTGGAGGTGTTTAGGAAGAGCCTGGATGAGGCACTTGGTGCCATGGTTGAGTTGATCAGATGGTGTTGGGTGAGAGGTTGGGCTTGATGATCTCTGAGGTCTTTTCCAACCTGGTTAATTCTATTCTATTCTATTCTATTCTATTCTATTCTATTCTATTCTATTCTATTCTATTCTATTCTATTCTATTCTATTCTATTAAACCAGCACAGGAGTCCTGGTGTGCACCACCTGGTGCAGCATCTGAGGGGAAAGGTGCTTGATTGTCTTCCCCAAAAGATGACACCAAAATGAGTGGGCAGGCTGACACTCCAGGAGGGAGAGCCTCCCTGCAGGAAGACCTGGACAGGCTGCAGGAGTGGGCTAGCAAGAACTTTATGAAGTTCAGTGGGGACAAGTGCAGGGTCTTGCACCTGGGACTACATAACCCAGGACTGTAGCTCAGACTGGGATCCTCCTGGCTGGAGAGCAGTTCTGTGGAAAGGGACCTGGGGGTCTTAGTGGACAAGCTCAACATGAGTGAACAGCGAGCTGCAGGGGCAGAGAAAGCCACCAGGATGCTGGGTTGCATCAACAAGGGCATCACCAGCAGAGATAAAGAAGTCATTGTCCCACTCTGCTCAGCGCTGGTCAGACCACACCTGGAGCACTGAGTGCAGGTTTGGTCCCTGCTGTGCAGCAAAACCCAAAGATGTAGACAGGCTGGAAAGTGTCCAGAAAAAGGCCAACTTGAGTGATCATAGAATTGTAAGTCCAGGCTGGAAGGGACCTCTAAAGGTCATGCAGTCCAACCTCCCTGCAGTCAGCAGGGACATCCCAACTAGATCAGGCTGCCCAGGGCCTTGTTGAGCCTCACCTTGAATACCTCCAGGGAAGGAGCCTCAACCACCTCCCTGGGCAGCCTGTTCCAGGGTTCCACCACCCTCATGGTAAAGAGCTTGCTCCTAACATCCAATCTAAATCTACTCTGCTCTAGTTTGAAGCCATTGCCCCTGGTCCTGTCACGGGGCTGGCGGCCCTGCCATGTGAGGAGAGGCTGAGAGAGCTGGGCTTGTTCAGCCTGGAGAAGAGAAGGCTTAGGGCAGACCTTATTGCCATGGACCAGGACATAAAGGGCGGCTACGAGGAGGATGGAGACTCCCTTTGTACAAGGAGTCCCATGGAGAAGACAAGGGGTGACGGGGACAAGGTACTGCTGAGGGGATTCCCATGGGACTCCAGCAGAAAAGGCTTCCCCATGAGAACAGCTGGACATTGGAATCATCTCCCAAGGGAAGCAGTGGGGTCCTCTACCCTGGGCAGTTTGGAGACTCAGCCTGACAGGGCACTGGGTCAGCTCATTTCAGCTGCACTGCCCCCAGAAAGCTTGGAGCAGATGACCCTTGGGGTCCCTTCCAAGCTGGCACTCTGTGATTCTGTGACTCTCTGATACCTGCCTTTCCAAAACAAAGGTAGAGCTCTTTTCTGGGCAAAGAAAGGAGACATTTTCACCTCTTTCAGCAGGATTTGGAAGCAGACTATTCCTATTTTTACATTTCCTGTTCCAGGAAGGAAAGAGGGGTTTTTAAATTCTTTTTTCTTACTACAGCCTTCTCTTTCCTAGCCCAACCAGATCTGAATCAGAGGTGAGACTGGAAGAGTTATGCTTCCTGTTTGCCTCTCCTCCAGAGGTAAAACACAAAAAGCTTTAGCATGAGTTGTTGAAAATGCAGCATCACTCCTTTTTTGGTAGCTAATTCACACTCCACTTGCTCCCAAGGCTGTGTAATATCTACTGATCAGTGCAAGCCATGACAGTACCAAACATCTCAAATGCCTTTCTATTTAGAGATGCAGACAGGAAAAATATAGCTGCAGACACCATTGTGCTCTTAGACTTCTGCCCCTGCCTCAGTTCACTGAGTTAGAGCATACAAGAGAGGTTCTCCTCCCCTCTACTCTGCCCTGGTCAGGCCACATCTGGAATATTGTGTCCAGTTCTGGGCCCCTCAGGTCAAGCAGGACCTCAGGGAACTGCTTGAGAGAGCCCAGCCCAGAGGCACAAAGCTGCTGCAGGCACTGGAACATCTCCCTGTGAGCACAGGCTGAGGGAGCTGGGGCTTGGAGCTTGGAGCAGAGGAGCCTGAGGGCTGCACTCAGTGCTGGGGAGAAAGATGTGCAGGGCAGTGCTGGAGGACAGAGCCAGGCTCTGCTCAGGGATGGCCAAGGACAGCACAAGGGGCACTGGGGACAGGCTGGAGCAGAGGAGGTGCCATGGGAACAGAAGGGAAACCTTTGTGCCCGTGAGGCTGCTGGAGCCTGGAGCAGGCTGCCCAGAGAGGTTGTGGAGTCTCCTGCTCTGGAGCCTTTCCAAGCCCACCTGGATGTGCTCCTGTGTGAGCTGCCCTGGGTGCTCTGCTCTGGCAGGGGGCTTGGACTGGATGATCTCTGGAGGTGCCTCCCAACCTCTAACATTCTGTGATTTTTGTACTCTATTGCCCACTAAAATGTAGCTGAAAGATGAGAACTTAAAAATCACATTATGTCTTATCATAAAAGCAGAGGCAAATGCTAGTCCAAGTCCAATGGAAACTGCAATGAGCTGATCTTTACCTAGGAAATGGGATTCTTTACACAGTTCCCCTTTCCTGACCCTCTTCCTATAGCTGCATTGTCATCTTGTGTGCTGACTCAGCTGACATGTTTCACTCTGGAAGTGGCTGCATTTTCAGCAACAATTGAAGTGTTTACTGGTTGTACCCTGAAAATGATCAGGGGTCTGGAGCAGCTCTGCTAGGAGGCCAGGCTGAGGGAGCTGGGGGTGCTCAGCCTGGAGAAGAGAAGGCTCCAGGCAGTCCTGAGAGCAGCCTGCCAGGACCTGAAGGGGGCTACAGGAAGGCTGCAGAGGGACTGTTTGCAAAGGCCTGCAGGGACAGGAGCAGGGGCAATGGTTTGAAATGAGAGCAGAGCAGATTGAGATTGGATGTGAGCAACAAGTTCTGCACCAGGAGGCTGCTGGGACACTGCAAGGGGTTGCCCAGGGAGGTGGCTGAGGCCTCATGCCTGGAGCTGTTGAAGGTGAGGCTGGAGAAGGCTGTGAGCAACCTGCTGTAGTGAAGGATGTCCCTGCTGAGTGCAGGGAGTTGGACTGGATGCCCTTTGGAGATCCCTTCTAACCAAACCATTCTGTGATCTTCGAGGTCCCTTGCAACCTAAACCAATCTATGAGTCTCTGAGTCTGTATTTTGCTTCGTTTGGTCTGTGATAGTTCTCTCAAAGGACTTCCTCCTGCTGCCTCTTCTGCAGGTGGAGACTACATCCTGTGATGCTCCAGCTGCTCAATGCAGCAAAAAATAGCCTCATGCAAAGAGCAACCTGGGCTGGTAGGAGGTGTCCCTGCCCATGGCAGGTGAGTTGGAACTAGATGGTCTTTAAGGCCTCTTCCAACCCAGCCCATTCTGTGAATCTCTGAATCTCAGTTCAGGCTCTGGTACCATGAGGCACCAGCTGACACTGCTCCGTGGCACTGCACAGTGCTGCCATTGTGGGGACAGGGCACGAGGTCACAGCGTGCTGGCTGTGCTGCTCAGTAGGAAGCAACACAACAAGGATGCCAGGGCTTAGGTGCTCTTCTCCGCCTGCTGACAGAGTCAGGTCACACATCAAGCTCCTGTGTCTTGGGTGCCAGCCTCAACTACAGCGTGCCCTAAGGGTCTGAGGCTTCATTGCCAGCTCCATTCTGCAGCTGATTGCTCAGCAACGACCACAAATCACCAGAGCTATAACGTCAATTACATTAAGTTAAGCTGAACAACGGAGTTCCTAGCACGGAAAGCCAAGCTCTCTGTGCTTCCAGAGGTAGCAGCCAACGCAGAGGGCGGTTCAGCTGCTAGCTGCCTCTGCCCCCTTGCCCAGGGGGTGGCTTCTCACCCCTTGCCCACAGCACCTGTCATCATCCTGCCCTTCTGCAAACCAGAGCTGTCACACCTCACGTGCTGGGGCATGAGAGTCGCAGCAGTGACAGCTCCTTGCTGCCACACCACGGCTGGGTTCACACCTCGTGTGCTCAGCATCCCTGCCACAACTCTGCATCCAGACAATCACAGAATCAGTAAGGTCGGAAAAGACCTCATCAAGTCCAACCTCTCCAAGGAAACAGAATCACAGACTTAACCAGGTTGGAAAAGACCTCAGAGATCATCAAGTCCAACCTGTCACCCAACACCTCCTGACAACTAAACCATGGCTCCAAGTGCCACATCCAATCCCCTCTTGAACACCTCCAGGGATGGGGACTCCACCACCTCCCTGGGCAGTACATCCCAATGGCAAATCTCTCTTGCTGGGAAGAACTTTCTCCTCTCCTCCAGCCCAAACCTCCCCTGGCACACAGTATACTGTATCACAGTATCACCAAGGTTGGAAGAGACCTCGAAGATCATCCAGTCCAACCTGTCCCCACAGACCCCATGACTAGACCATGGCACCAAGTCCAATCCCCTCTTGAGGAGGGAGGACATTGCTGCCCAGAGAGAACTCTCCTGCCCACTGCGGGCTTGAACTCACGACCTTCCCAGTACAGCTTAAGACTGTGTCCTCTTGTTGTGGTGCTGGTTGCCTGGGAGAAGAGACCAACCCCCACCTGGCTACAACCTCCTTTCAGGCAGTTGTAGAGAGCAAGAAGGTCTCCCCTGAGCCTCCTCTTCTCCAGGCTAAACAATCCCTGCGCAGGAGCAGAGCTGCTGGACAGCCCACAGCACCACCACAGGATAGCTGGAAAACACTTCTGCTTGTTTCCAGTCTCACACAGCACCTCTCTCATTCTTACCACTCCATGCCTGTTGCCCTTGCAGAGTTAGGGTCCTGGCAGCTCTGAGGCTATGTTGAGGCTTTGATCTTGCTGTTTCCAGGCTGTTCTGTTTCTCAGGCAAGAGGGAACTTGTGCTGGCTCCTGTAGGAGAAGAGCAACATGGACAAGCTGTAGCAGGGGGTGTGGGTTGGCTATTAATCATAATCATAGAATCCTAGAAGGGCTCAGGTTGGAAGGGACCTCAGAGATCATCTGCTCCAACCTCCTTGCCAGAGGCAGGGATGCCTCTCAGTTGGACTTGGCTGCTCAAGGCCTCATCCAGCCTGGCCTTGAACACCCCTAGGGAGGAGGCAGCCACAGCCTCCCTGGGCAGCCTGTGCCAGAGTCTCACCACCCTGGTGCTGAAGAACTTCTTCCTCAGCTCCAGTCTAACCCTGCTCTGCCTCAGCTTCAAACCATTCCCCCTTGTCCTCTCTCCAGACACCGTCACAGAAAGTCCCTCTGCAGCCTTCCTGTGGGATCCCTTCAGGTACTGGAAGGTAGCTCTGAGGTCCCCCCAGAGTCTTCTCCAGGGTGAACACCCCCAGCTCCCTCAGCCTGTCCTCACAGCAGAGCTGCTCCAGCCCTTGGAACATCTTTGTGGCCTCCTCTGGACTCTCTCCAGCAGCTCTGTGTCCTTCTTATGCTGGGGACACCAGAACTGGAAACAGTACCCTGGAAACTTCTTCACTGGAAGGGTTCTCAACGACTGGCACAGGCTGCCTGGAGAGGAGGTTGAATCCCCATCCCTGGAGGTGCTTCAAAGAGGCAGAGCTGTGGTGCTGAGGGTCAGGGGTAAGCACCAGCCTTGGCAGAGCTGGAGAATGGTTGAACTTTATGATCTTAAAGGTCTTTTCCAACTGAAAGGATCCCATGGTTCTGTGATTCTATAAGGCAGTGAAGAGCAGGCTGCAAAGAGGAAGCTTCTCTGAGAGCCTGGCTCATGTCCTGAGATCACAGATGCACAAACACAGCTGCAGTGGTGCTGCTCTAAGAGGCCAGAGGCAAAGCATCTCAGCTACATTTAATGGGGCCATGAAACTCCTCACTGGGGATTTACTATTTACACCCCAGGAAGCCACCAAGGCAACAGCAGATAAACAGTGGGAAATCAATTCTGTTTTAAAGAGCCCTTCCATTTTACCAGGCCCTGGTACCATGGAGGGGAGGATGTTTCAACAGCATCGCTCTTGGTGTTTGCTCCTACAGTGCCTTGGTCACTCAAGCCCAAGGGGCACTGAGGTAAAGCTTCAGCAGGAGAAAGAGGGAGAGAATTCCTGTTCTCTCCAACTGGAGAGAGGGGGATTGGATGGGTGAGCTATCCAGTGCTGGAATGCTGCAACAGGTTGCCCAGGGAGGGAGTTGAGGCCCCAGGCCTAGAGCTATTCAAGGTGAGGCTGGAGAAGGCTGTGAGCAACCTGCTCTAGTGGAGGATGTCCCTGCTGAGTGCAGGGGTTGGACTGGATGCCCTTTGGAGATCCCTCCCAACCAAACCATTCAATGGTTCTATGCACACTGCTTGTTGGGCTGTCTTCCTAGTGCAGATTCCTGATCCATACCCTGGAGCTGCTTGGCAGAGTGACAGGCAGGACGAGTGGAAACTGTGCCAAGAACAGCACTGGCAGTTTAGCAGAACAGGCCTCAGGAGCCTTCCCTAAGCAACCTGCTCCGGTGGAGGATATCCCTGCTGACTGCAGGGGGGTTGGAATGGATGAGCTCTAGAGGTCCCTTCCAACCCAAAGCATTCTAGGATCCCATGCCAGACCCACAGCTTCACCTAGTGTGTGCCAGTGGTGGGTTAGGTTTGCTGGGGACATGGTGTTGGCAGCACACACACGTGGCAGCTCTCCAAGCTGATCAGTTGTGCTCCTTAACTTAGAGAGGCCACAGATGGTAAACTCATACCTCCAAGGAGCTCCCCCAGAGCCTCCTTTCCTGTTGCTCATCAAAAAATTATGGAAAATAAAATCCTCTCTCTTTTGATTCTTTTGCCCTTTAGGATTTCCCAGCATGAGAGAGGGAAATGAGTCCCTCTGCAAGAGGAAGCCCTCTTCCTGGCCAAGCTTGTAAAACCCAAGGCAAACAGCAATTACATATTGGCACACCTAGTGGTGTCTTATTCTACTAGGATAACACACAAATGAGGATGAGGATGAGGCTGCCAGGACAGGTGATGAGCAAAGACCACACACTGCCGATTTCCTGGGAGCAGATGTGCTGAGAGCTACACAAGACAAGGAGAAAACTATCAGAAACAGGGTCCAGAGAGGTGGGGAAAGCCCAAACACAGGAGCCACTGCAGGTCAGCCCGTGTGGGGCTCTGAGCACCAGGGAGCCCCTGCAGGTCAGCCGTGTGGGGCTCTGAGCACCAGGGAGCCCCTGCAGGTCAGCCCGTGTGGGGCTCTCAGCACCAGGGAGCCCCTGCAGGTCAGCCGTGTGGGGCTCTGAGCTGCACGGAGCCCCTGCAGGTCAGCCCGTGTGGGGCTCTGAGCACCAGGGAGCCCCTGCAGGTCAGCCGTGTGGGGCTCTGAGCTGCACCAGGGAGCCCCTGCAGGTCAGCCGTGTGGGGCTCTGAGCACCAGGGAGCCCCTGAAGGTCAGCCGTGTGGGGCTCTGAGCACCAGGGAGCCCCTGCAGGTCAGCCGTGTGGGGCTCTGAGCACCAGGGAGCCCCTGCAGGTCAGCCCGTGTGGGGCTCTGAGCACCAGGGAGCCCCTGCAGGTCAGCCGTGTGGGGCTCTGAGCACCAGGGAGCCCCTGCAGGTCAGCCGTGTGGGGCTCTGAGCACCAGGGAGCCCCTGCAGGTCAGCCGTGTGGGGCTCTGAGCACCAGGGAGCCCCTGCAGGTCAGCCCGTGTGGGGCTCTCAGCACCAGGGAGCCCCTGCAGGTCAGCCGTGTGGGGCTCTGAGCTGCACGGAGCCCCTGCAGGTCAGCCGTGTGGGGCTCTGAGCACCAGGGAGCCCCTGCAGGTCAGCCCGTGTGGGGCTCTGAGCACCAGGGAGCCCCTGCAGGTCAGCCCGTGTGGGGCTCTGAGCACCAGGGAGCCCCTGCAGGTCAGCCCGTGTGGGGCTCTGAGCACCAGGGAGCCCCTGCAGGTCAGCCGTGTGGGGCTCTGAGCACCAGGGAGCCCCTGCAGGTCAGGCCGTGTGGGGCTCTGAGCTGCACCAGGGAGCCCCTGCAGGTCAGCCGTGTGGGGCTCTGAGCTGCACCAGGGAGCCCCTGCAGGTCAGCCGTGTGGGGCTCTGAGCACCAGGGAGCCCCTGCAGGTCAGCCGTGTGGGGCTCTGAGCACCAGGGAGCCCCTGCAGGTCAGCCCGTGTGGGGCTCTGAGCACCAGGGAGCCCCTGCAGGTCAGGCCGTGTGGGGCTCTGAGCTGCACCAGGGAGCCCCTGCAGGTCAGCCGTGTGGGGCTCTGAGCACCAGGGAGCCCCTGCAGGTCAGCCCGTGTGGGGCTCTGAGCACCAGGGAGCCCCTGCAGGTCAGCCCGTGTGGGGCTCTGAGCTGCACGGAGCCCCTGCAGGTCAGGCCGTGTGGGGCTCTGAGCACCAGGGAGCCCCTGCAGGTCAGCCGTGTGGGGCTCTGAGCACCAGGGAGCCCCTGCAGGTCAGCCGTGTGGGGCTCTGAGCACCAGGGAGCCCCTGCAGGTCAGCCGTGTGGGGCTCTGAGCTGCACGGAGCCCCTGCAGGTCAGCCGTGTGGGGCTCTGAGCACCAGGGAGCCCCTGCAGGTCAGCCCGTGTGGGGCTCTGAGCACCAGGGAGCCCCTGCAGGTCAGCCGTGTGGGGCTCTGAGCTGCACGGAGCCCCTGCAGGTCAGCCGTGTGGGGCTCTGAGCTGCACCAGGGAGCCCCTGCAGGTCAGCCGTGTGGGGCTCTGAGCACCAGGGAGCCCCTGCAGGTCAGCCCGTGTGGGGCTCTGAGCACCAGGGAGCCCCTGCAGGTCAGCCCGTGTGGGGCTCTGAGCTGCACGGAGCCCCTGCAGGTCAGGCCGTGTGGGGCTCTGAGCACCAGGGAGCCCCTGCAGGTCAGCCCGTGTGGGGCTCTGAGCACCAGGGAGCCCCTGCAGGTCAGCCCGTGTGGGGCTCTGAGCTGCACCAGGGAGCCCCTGCAGGTCAGCCCGTGTGGGGCTCTGAGCACCAGGGAGCCCCTGCAGGTCAGCCGTGTGGGGCTCTGAGCTGCACCAGGGAGCCCCTGCAGGTCAGCCGTGTGGGGCTCTGAGCACCAGGGAGCCCCTGCAGGTCAGCCGTGTGGGGCTCTGAGCACCAGGGAGCCCCTGCAGGTCAGCCCGTGTGGGGCTCTGAGCTGCACGGAGCCCCTGCAGGTCAGCCGTGTGGGGCTCTGAGCACCAGGGAGCCCCTGCAGGTCAGCCGTGTGGGGCTCTGAGCACCAGGGAGCCCCTGCAGGTCAGCCGTGTGGGGCTCTGAGCACCAGGGAGCCCCTGCAGGTCAGGCCGTGTGGGGCTCTGAGCACCAGGGAGCCCCTGCAGGTCAGCCCGTGTGGGGCTCTGAGCACCAGGGAGCCCCTGCAGGTCAGCCGTGTGGGGCTCTGAGCACCAGGGAGCCCCTGCAGGTCAGCCTGTGTGGGGCTCTGAGCACCAGGGAGCCCCTGCAGGTCAGCCGTGTGGGGCTCTGAGCTGCACGGAGCCCCTGCAGGTCAGCCGTGTGGGGCTCTGAGCACCAGGGAGCCCCTGCAGGTCAGCCGTGTGGGGCTCTGAGCACCAGGGAGCCCCTGCAGGTCAGGCCGTGTGGGGCTCTGAGCACCAGGGAGCCCCTGCAGGTCAGCCGTGTGGGGCTCTGAGCACCACGGAGCCCCTGCAGGTCAGCCGTGTGGGGCTCTGAGCACCAGGGAGCCCCTGCAGGTCAGCCGTGTGGGGCTCTGAGCACCAGGGAGCCCCTGCAGGTCAGCCCGTGTGGGGCTCTCAGCACCAGGGAGCCCCTGCAGGTCAGCCGTGTGGGGCTCTGAGCACCAGGGAGCCCCTGCAGGTCAGCCGTGTGGGGCTCTGAGCACCAGGGAGCCCCTGCAGGTCAGCCCGTGTGGGGCTCTCAGCACCAGGGAGCCCCTGCAGGTCAGCCGTGTGGGGCTCTGAGCACCAGGGAGCCCCTGCAGGTCAGCCCGTGTGGGGCTCTGAGCACCAGGGAGCCCCTGCAGGTCAGCCCGTGTGGGGCTCTGAGCACCAGGGAGCCCCTGCAGGTCAGCCGTGTGGGGCTCTGAGCACCAGGGAGCCCCTGCAGGTCAGCCGTGTGGGGCTCTGAGCACCAGGGAGCCCCTGCAGGTCAGCCGTGTGGGGCTCTGAGCACCAGGGAGCCCCTGCAGGTCAGCCGTGTGGGGCTCTGAGCACCAGGGAGCCCCTGCAGGTCAGCCCGTGTGGGGCTCTGAGCACCAGGGAGCCCCTGCAGGTCAGCCGTGTGGGGCTCTGAGCACCAGGGAGCCCCTGCAGGTCAGCCCGTGTGGGGCTCTGAGCACCAGGGAGCCCCTGCAGGTCAGCCCGTGTGGGGCTCTGAGCACCAGGGAGCCCCTGCAGGTCAGCCCGTGTGGGGCTCTGAGCACCAGGGAGCCCCTGCAGGTCAGCCGTGTGGGGCTCTGAGCACCAGGGAGCCCCTGCAGGTCAGCCCGTGTGGGGCTCTGAGCTGCACCAGGCAGCCCCTGCAGGTCAGCCCGTGTGGGGCTCTGAGCACCAGGGAGCCCCTGCAGGTCAGCCCGTGTGGGGCTCTGAGCACCAGGGAGCCCCTGCAGGTCAGCCGTGTGGGGCTCTGAGCACCAGGGAGCCCCTGCAGGTCAGGCCGTGTGGGGCTCTGAGCACCAGGGAGCCCCTGCAGGTCAGCCCGTGTGGGGCTCTGAGCACCAGGGAGCCCCTGCAGGTCAGCCGTGTGGGGCTCTGAGCACCAGGGAGCCCCTGCAGGTCAGCCCGTGTGGGGCTCTGAGCACCAGGGAGCCATTACAGGTCAGGCTTGTGTGGGGCTCTCAGCACCAGGGAGCCCCTGCAGGTCAGCCCGTGTGGGGCTCTGAGCACCAGGGAGCCCCTTCAGGTCAGCCCGTGTGGGGCTCTGAGCACCAGGGAGCCATTACAGGTCAGCCGTGTGGGGCTCTGAGCACCAGGGAGCCCCTGCAGGTCAGCCCGTGTGGGGCTCTGAGCACCAGGGAGCCCCTGCAGGTCAGCCCGTGTGGGGCTCTGAGCACCAGGGAGCCCCTGCAGGTCAGCCGTGTGGGGCTCTGAGCACCAGGGAGCCCCTGCAGGTCAGCCCGTGTGGGGCTCTGAGCACCAGGGAGCCCCTGCAGGTCAGCCCGTGTGGGGCTCTGAGCACCAGGGAGCCCCTGCAGGTCAGCCCGTGTGGGGCTCTGAGCACCAGGGAGCCCCTGCAGGTCAGCCCGTGTGGGGCTCTGAGCACCAGGGAGCCCCTGCAGGTCAGCCCGTGTGGGGCTCTGAGCACCAGGGAGCCCCTGCAGGTCAGCCGTGTGGGGCTCTGAGCACCAGGGAGCCCCTGCAGGTCAGCCCGTGTGGGGCTCTGAGCACCAGGGAGCCCCTGCAGGTCAGCCGTGTGGGGCTCTGAGCTGCACGGAGCCCCTGCAGGTCAGCCGTGTGGGGCTCTGAGCACCAGGGAGCCCCTGCAGGTCAGCCCGTGTGGGGCTCTGAGCACCAGGGAGCCCCTGCAGGTCAGCCGTGTGGGGCTCTGAGCTGCACGGAGCCCCTGCAGGTCAGCCGTGTGGGGCTCTGAGCTGCACCAGGGAGCCCCTGCAGGTCAGCCGTGTGGGGCTCTGAGCACCAGGGAGCCATTACAGGTCAGGCTTGTGTGGGGCTCTGAGCTGATTGCTGTCGTTCAGATGTCTCTGATCCAGAGTGCTGGAGGGTTGGACTGGATGAGCTTGAAAGGTCTCTTCCCACCCAACACATTCTCTGATTCTTTTGCCCGCAGTTCCCGCTGGCTGGGAATAATGCACTGACTGTTGGCAATGTGCTGCATCCAACAGCGGAAGACTCAAGTGGATGGGAGAGGTGAGGGGAGAGGCTCAGGGCTCCCTCAGCACAGAATTAACCAGGTTGGAAGAGACCTCCAAGATCACTAAGTCCAACTGATCACCAACCCTAACTAACCAACCACAGCACAGTACTGAGTGCCCGATTCAGTCTTGTCCTAAAGCACTTCCAGGGACTCTGACCCCACCGCCTCCCTGAGCAGCCCATTCCAATCTCTCTGCCTGGAAGGAACTGCTTTGTAAGATCCGGCACGGATACGGTGTTAGTGCCAGACTACCTGGCTCCGCCCCGCTCGCAGGGCAGCTGCGATGGCGACTGCTGACCCCAAAAGCTGGGGCCCGGTTCTGAGGCTGGCATAAGACCGCGCGATTCCGTTAATTCCTTTCCTTCCAGCGGTGGAGGGACTACAGCTCTCGGCCTGCCCGGCCGCTCCCGCCTCAGCTGGCGGCGCCAAGATGGCGGCGAATGGACTACAGCTCCCGGCCTGCCCGGCGCTCCCGCCTCAGCTGGCGGCGCCAAGATGGCGGCGGAGGGACTACAGCTCCCGGCCTGCCCGGCGCTCCCGCCTCAGCTGGCGGCGCCAAGATGGCGGCGGAGGGACTACAGCTCCCGGCCTGCCCGGCGCTCCCGCCTCAGCTGGCGGCGCCAAGATGGCGGCGGCGGTGCCAGGGGACGGGGACTTCGCCGCCCTGCAGAGCCTGCTGAAGGTGAGCGGGCCGCACGGCTATCTGGGGACGGGGCGCCCGGCCCGGAGGCGGGGGTGCCGCTCTCCCCGGGCCGCGGCTGAGCGCGTTCTTCCTCATTCCCCCCTCCCTCCGCTTTGCTCCCCGCCAGGCGCCTTCGAAGGATGCCGTGCGGCAGCTGTGCCAGGAGTGCTTCTCCAGTCCGGCCGCCGGCCTCGGCCCGCTGGCGCTGCGAGCCTGCCCCGGCCTCGCCCTCAGCCCCGAGGAAGCACAGCAGGTAGGGACGGGCGGCAGCAGTGGGGTGCGCCGCAGCCCTGGCGCGGAAACGGCACTGGGAAGCGGGGGAAGGAGCGGCGGGGCGGGACCGGCCGGGAGGCCGGGGGGAAGGGGAAGGTAGAGGGGAAGGGGAAGGAGTGGGGACGGGGAAGGGAAGAAGGGGAGCAAGCAGGAGCGGTCTGCGGTGGTGCGGCCCCTCGGGCAGCTGCCTGGAGCCGTGGGACTCTGCGGGCCCGCAGGCGGCGCTGCTGCAAGTGTGTTACTCTACTCGGTAAAAGCGATCGTTCCCCCGGGGGGCACAGCCCGGAGGGACCGCGCGGGGAGGCAGAAGTTAAGCTCATGGGCCGTGCTTGCTAGAGGAGAGCGAGGACCTCAGCTTCTTGCCTCTTAAGGCAGTCACGCAGCGTTTGGATGTGCGGCTCTGGTGACGCTGGTCTCGCCGTAGGAGCTGCCCCTGGAAGCCCGCTCAGGGTGATGCTCTGTGCGATGCTTTTAGCCCGGTGCAGCTCTTGCTCTTCCTCCTCCTGCAGCTGGTGTCTGCTTTGCACAGCCTCACCAGGCACGTGGTGTACCGCGGCTTGACGAGGGCAGAAGATATCCTCGCTCTCTTCCCAGAAAACTTCCACCAAAACCTGAAAAACCTCCTGACCAAGATAATCTTGGAGAATGTGTGAGTGCTTTCAGCTGGAAAGTTTAAAGCCTGGCTGTCTGGTTTGATAGGTGGATGGTTGGCAGCAAAGACTTGTAGTCACACAGGTGAGGACAAGCAGAGCTGAATGCACTGTGTCCTCTGAGTGGAGCATCACAGGATAGGCTCACAGGATGTCAGGGGTTGGAAGGGACCTCTGGAGATCTTCAAGTGCCACCCCCTGCCAGAGCAGGACCACAGAATCCAGCACAGGTCACACAGGAACACATCCAGTGTCAGTGGTGCCCAGGGACAGGACAAGGGGCAATGGGCACAAACCAAGACACAACACAGGTGGTTTCACTTAAACATAAAGAAAAACTTAGGTGTGAGGGTGCTGGAGCCCTGGATCAGGCTGCCCAGAGGAGTTGTGCAATCTCCTTCTGTGGAGGGATGCTAAAGCTGCCTGGACATTGTGGTCCTGGCCAAGCTGCTGTGGATGACTCTGCATTAACAGGGAAGGTGAATTAGATCTCTGGGGGTCCCTTCCATCCCCCACCATGCTGTGGTTCTGTGTGGACCACTGTATGCAGTAGAGGAGAGCAGTTCTGCATGCTTGTACATCTCACTGCTCGGTAGATCATTGCTTTGATGGAACTGGGGAGAAAGGTGGAGGCAGCAAGTGAGCCACACTTAGAGGAGTATCAAGATTGCTTCACCAGTGAGCCTGGCAGTGCCCACCAGTGACAGCCTTTCCTCAGCACTCACTAGCACAGGCAGTCTCTCTCCTGTGCTTAACGCTGCAGCCTGCTGCCCTTCTGTCAGGGACAGGCTACCCTGAAGCACTGCTAATACTGCTTTTCTCTTCTTTTCTTCACAGCTCTGCTTGGAGGAATGAAGCACAAGAAAGTCAGAGTAAGTAGCAGTTGGTATCGTGGTGCAGTTGGTGTTTTCTGAACACTGCAGCTCCTTATCCTAATGTAGCACAGGGGCACAGCCATTTACCTTGGATGAAGCTGTATGGTTGTGGCAGCACAGAGCCTGGCCCAGTCCAGCAAGCTTGTGTCCAGGTCATGCTCCATGTATTGAAGCCCTAGTTAGTGCAACTATTTGTACAGCTTTTGAGAGTGGAGTGCTCTGACCTCCTAATGCAGGTCATGAAGTTCATCTCAGTAAGTGTGCACCATAAAGGATATGTTTGTGTGGGGGAAAAGCTCTTTGCACATGGAATCACAGAATGGTTTGGGTTGGAAAGGACCTTCAGAGGCCATCCAGTCCAACCCCCTTGGAGTCAGCAGGGACATCCTCCACTAGAGCAGGTTGCTCACAGCCTTATTGAGCAAGGCCTCATTTGGAGGACTGCATCCAGCTCTGGAGCCTTCAACACAGCAAGGACATGGACCTGATGGAGAGGCTCCAGAGGAGGCCACCAAGATGATCAGGGGGCTGGAGCAGCTCTGCTAGGAGGAGAGGCTGAGGGAGCTGGAGGTGTTCAGCCTGGAGAAGAGAGCTCCAGGCAGACCTAAGAGCAGCCTGCCAGGACCTGAAGGGGGCTACAGGACAGCTGAATAGAATAGAATAGAATAGAATAGAATAGAATAGAATAGAATAGAATAGAATAGAATAGACCTTCAAGATCATTGTGTCCAACATATCATCCAACACCACCTAATCAACTAAACCAAGCAACCAAGCACCCTATCAAGTCTGCTCCTAAACACCTCCATTGATGGTGATTCCACCACCTCCCTGGGCAGCACATTCCAATGGCCAATAACTCTTGCTGGGAAGAACTTTCTCCTCACCTCCAGCCTAAAACTCCCCTGGCACAGCTTGAGACTGTGTCCTCTTGTTCTGGTGCTGGCTGCCTGGGAGAAGAGACCAACCCCCACCTGGCTACAACTTCCCTTCAGGGAGTTGGAGAGAGCAAGAAGGTCTCCTTGAGCCTCCTCTTCTGCAGGCTAAGCAACCCCAGCTCCCTCAGCCTCTCCTCACAGGGCTGTGCTCCAGACCCCTCCCCAGCTTTCTTGCCCTTCTCTGGACACCTTCCAGCAGCTCAACAACTTTCCTAAGCTGAGGAGCCCAGAACTGGACACAGGACTCGAGGTGTGGCCTAACCAGTGCAGTGTACAGGGGCAGAATGACCTCCCTGCTCCTGCTGGCCACACTCTTCCTGATGCAGGCCAGGATGCCATTGGCCTTCTTGGCCACCTGGGCACACTGCAGGCTCATGTTCAGCCTATCATTAACCAGTACCCCCAGGTCCCTCTCTGCCTGGCTGCTCTCAGCCACTCTGACTCCAGCCTGTAGCACTGCCTTGGGTTGCTGTGGCCAAAGTGCAGCACCTGGCACTTGGATGTGTTCAATCTCCTGCCCTTGGACTCTGCCCATCTGTCCAGCCTGGCAAGGTCCCTCTGCAAAGCCTCTCTGCCCTCCAGCAGATCAACTCCTGCCCCCAGCTTGGTGTCAGCTGCAAATTTACTGATGCTGGACTCAATGCCCTCCTCCAGATCATCAATCAAGATGTTGAAGAGCATGGGGCCCAGCACTGATCCCTGGGGCACAGCACTGCTGCCTGGCTGCCAGCTGGCTGTGGCACCATTCACCACCACTCTCTGGGCTCAGCCTCCAGCCAGTGCCTAACCCAGCTCAGAGTGCTGCTGTCCAAGCCAGGGGCTGACAGCTTGGCCAGGAGTTTGCTGTGGGGGATGGTGTCAAAGGCCTTGCTGAGGTCCAGGTGGACTCCATCCACAGCCTGCCCCACATCCACCAGGCAGTCACCTGGGCATAGAAGGAGATCAGGTTGGTCAGGCAGGACCTGCCCTTCCTAAATCCCTGCTGGCTGGGCCTGAGCCCTTGGCCATCCTGTAAGTGCTGTGTGACTGCACTCAGGATGACTGTTCCATACCCTTGCCTGGCACTGAGGTCAGGCTGATCATTCCCTGGCTCCTCCAACCGGCCCTGCTTGTGGATGGGCACCACGTTGGCAGCTTCCAGTCTTCTGGGACCTCTCCAGTGAGCCAGGACTGCTGAAAAATGATGGAGAGTGGCTTGGACAGCTCATCTGCCAGCTCCCTCAGCACCCTAGGATGGATCCCATCCGGTCCCATGGACTTGTGGGGGTCCAGGCGGCTCAGTAGATCTCTAATTACCTCCTCCTGGAACAGAGGAGAACTATGCCTCTCCCTGGCTCCTTCTGCCAGCTCTGCAGCCAGCTGTCTGGAAGACATTCTGTCCTGCTAGTAAAAATTGAGGCCAAGAAGGTGTTAAGTCCCTCTGCCTTTTCCTCATCTTTGGTTATTGTGGGGAGGGACTTTTTAGGATGTCAGGGAGTGATAGGACTGAGGGGAATGGATCCAAGCTAGAGGAGGGTAGAGTTAGATTAGATGTTAGGAAGAAGTTGTTGCCCATGAGGGTGGTGAGAGCCTGGCACAGGTTGCCCTGGGAGGTGGTGGAAGCCTCCTGCGTGGAGGTATTTGCAGCCAGGCTGGAGGTGGCTGTGAGCAGCCTGCTGTGGTGTGAGGTGTCCCTGCCCATGGCTGGGGGTTGGAACTGGATGATCCTTGAGGTCCCTTCCAACCCTAACGATTGTGATTCTGTGGGTGAATCCTGTTTGTCCTCTTGGTGCCCTGTGGGGGCCTCCAGAGACTGGCTTATTGCAGAGAAAAGTGATAAGAGCCCACACAGCAGCACTGAAGTTGTGTGCTTGCCAGGGCCAGAGCTGGAGCAGCAGGTCCATGGTGGTAGGGGCAGGTGCTGGAGCCTGGTGCCACCATGCCCTGCTGGGCCTAGCAGTCCCTCTCCTTTTCAATGTCTCAGTCTCCCTGCCTCGCCTGGTTGACATGGACTGGAGGGTGGACATCAAGACATCTTCAGACAGCATCAGCAGAATGGCAGTCCCCACCTGCTTGCTTCAGCTGAAGGTAATGTCAGGGAGCCTGGAGGGAGGGTGCAGGGCCCAAATGCCCAAGGCCAACCCCTGCCACAGTGGCACTGTGAAATGCTTCAGACAGGCATCTGCTGCTGCTGGGCAGTTAGCAGCCTTTCTGGGATGATCTTTGACATACCACGGAGCCTGCAGGCCATGTGTGAGGGAAGCCCTTGCAAGGGGGTTTCCTGCCTGTGAGGATGCAAGAAGGCAGCATGTTTGCTCCTGGTCCCTGCACAAAGAGAGAGGATAAATTACTGAAGTTGTTGCCCTTCAATTTGAAGCCACTTGAGGGAAGTGAATCTCCCCCTCTGCTCTCCTGAGACCCCACCAGCTCTCCTGTGTCCAGCTCTGGTCCTCCCAGCACAAGAAGGACATGGAACCTGCTGGAGTAGGTCCAGAAGAGGACACAGAGATGATCAGAGGGGTGGAGAACCTCCCCTGCAGGGACAGGCTGAGAGAGTTTGGGCTGTTCAGCCTGGAGAAAAGAAGGCTCCTGGGAGACCTCAGAGCAGCCTTCCAGTGCCTGAGGGGGGCTGCAAGGGAGCTGGGGAGGGACTGGATGGAGCTGGGTGCCAAACTGAAAGCATTGCTCTGTTAAACACTGCCTGTGACAGTGACACTGGGAAAAACCACAGCAGTTCATTTTTCGGACAGCTAAGCTCTGCATTCCTGTTTGCAGGTCCAGGAGGATGTTGCCTTATGTGGGAGCAGGCCTGTGGTCTCTGCAGTGACTGTGGAGCTGAGCAAGGAGACCCTGGACACTATGCTAGAGGGCCTGGGAAGGATCCGGGACCAGCTCTCTGCCGTTGCAAACAAATGAATGCGGGGGGAGGCGGGGGAGGAGGAGGGGAAGCATTCTCCACCTGCAGCTCTCAGCAGTCCCAGCCTAGTGTGCTTCCTGGGCTGGTTTGGTGTTAACCATCAGACACAATAGATTTCTTCATTAATTGGATAGCTTTGGGAAAGCTAACAGCTAGAGAGTCCCTTGGCCTGGTGCCAGAGTGTGCTGTTGAGCTGAAGCTGGCCTCTTTTATTTCAGAGGAGGATTTGAGGCTCAGAGCTTGGCTTAATCACAAGGGTCATAACTGGCAACAGCAAATAGCTGCAGCCAGTGAAGGAAGTGCTATCTCTCTGCCCCTAAATGAGGTGCTGAAAGGCTGGAGCTGGCTAATGGGCAGCTGAGGGGGTGCTCCGCTGGGGAACGTGGCTGCTCTGAAGCGCAGGCTGCAGGGAGCACTGTGCCTGCCAGTGGAGCACAGACTGATTGCAGGATAATGCTTTGAAAGAGAGCAATGATGCTACACCACACTCCCTTCTCATCAGCTTCACAGCACCATTTGCACTCTCACCAGGGCTGGATGTCTGGAGCAGCAAATAATTTCCTCCTTCTGCTGGAAAAGAAAATGAGCTCAGGCAGTCCTTGGTTGGGCTTGTTTGGGCTTTGGGCTGTGCCTTCCCTGCACAAACCCAGGCTGGGACAGTAAACAACTGGTGGCTGTTCCCTGTACTGTGGGGAACTCTTCAGGGGCAGCCTGTGCCTGCACTCTCCAAAGTGTGCTGCTGGGGGATTTTGTGTGACTCTTCCTTGAATTAAAAAGTGAGCTCACTGATTTGGTGAATCCTCTCCAGTGCACAGCACAGGGTTGTCCTGGGTTGCCTCAGCCTCCTTGTGATGGTGCCCACTGCCTAGGCTGCTGCACCCTCAGCAAGTCTGCAGATGACACCAAGCTGAGTGCTGTGCTTGCCAAGTCTGAAGGACAGGATGGAGGCGTCCAGAGGCACCTGGCCAGGCTGGAGAGGTGGCTGAGGAGAGCCTCAGGAGGTTCAACAAGGCAAAGTGCAAGGTCCTGCACCTGGGTCAGGGCAGTCCTGGAGATCAGTCCAGGCTGGGGGAGGATGAGAGTGAGAGCAGCCCTGCAGAGAAGGACTTGGGGTGCTGGTGGGGGAGAAGCTGGACAGGAGCCAGCAATGGGCACTTGCAGCCCAGAAGGCCAATGGCAGCCTGGGCTGCATCCAAAGCAGTGTGGCCAGAGATGGAGAGAGAGGCTTCTGCCCCTCTGCTCTGCTCTGTGAGACCTCACCTGCAGGGCTGTGTCCAGCTCTGGAGCCTTCCACAGAGCAAGGACATGGACCTGATGGAGAGGCTCCAGAGGAGGCCACAGAGATGATCAGGGGCTGGAGCAGCTCTGCCAGGAGGCCAGGCTGAGGGAGCTGGGGGTGTTCAGCCTGGAGAAGAGAAGGCTCCAGGCAGACCTGAGAGCAGCCTGCCAGGACCTGAAGGGGCTGCAAGCAGGCTGCAGAGGGACTGTTTGCAAAGGCCTGCAGGGACAGGAGCAGGGGCAATGGTTTGAAATGAGAGCAGAGCAGATTGAGATTGGATGTGAGCAACAAGTTCTGCAGCAGGAGGCTGCTGGGACACTGCAACAGGTTGCCCAGGGAGGTGGGTGAGGCTCCATGCCTGGAGCTGTTGAAGGTGAGGCTGCAGAAGGCTGTGAGCAGCCTGCTGTAGTGGAGGATGTCCCTGCTGAGTGCAGGGGGCTGGGCTGGATGCCCTTTGGAGGTCCCTTCCAACCCAACCCATTCCATGATTTTTTGGGCTCATATCAGCGGTGCCAGAAGAGCTGAGCCTGCTCAGCCAGGGCTGTATAGAACAGGAGAGGCTCAGTAGGGCTCTCATTATTTGACCAGCAAGAGTGCTTCATATTCAGGTCCTGCTTTCAGAGCCTGCTCCACAGAGAGGCAGTAGTGCAGCTGCTCTTGCAGACACTCAGATGGGATCTATTTCATCAAATGATTACTCTCTTAAAGGCAGTTGGGTTTTTATCCTCCTCCACATAACTGCCTGCCACGTGCTTGGCCTAAATGTATTCCACAGGCTTTGTCTTCAGCTTGTTCCTGTGCCAGCACTCCCCTCTTTAGCTTACTGCTCTCACAGAGTGTTAGAGGTTGGGAGGCATCTCCAGAGATCATCCAGTCCAAGCCCCCTGCCAGAGCAGAGCACCCAGGGCAGCTCACACAGGAGCACATCCAGGTGGGGCTGGAAAGGCTCCAGAGCAGGAGACTCCACAACCTCTCTGGGCAGCCTGCTCCAGGCTCCAGCAGCCTCACGGGCACAAAGGTTTCCCTTCTGTTCCCATGGCACCTCCTCTGCTCCAGCCTGTCCCCAGTGCCCCTTGTGCTGTCCTTGGCCATCCCTGAGCAGAGCCTGGCTCTGTCCTCCAGCACTGCCCTGCACATCTTTCTCCCCAGCACTGAGGGCAGCCCTCAGGCTCCTCTGCTCCAAGCTCCAAGCCCCAGCTCCCTCAGCCTGTGCTCACAGGGAGATGTTCCAGTGCCTGCAGCAGCTTTGTGCCTCTGGGCTGGGCTCTCTCAAGCAGTTCCCTGAGGTCCTGCTTGACCTGAGGGGCCCAGAACTGGACACAATATTCCAGATGTGGCCTGACCAGGGCAGTGTAGAGGGGCAGGAGAACCTCTCTGGAACGACTCACCATGGCCCTTCTAATGCAGCCCAGGATGCCCTTGGCCTTCTTGGCCACGAGTGCCCGTGGCTGGCTCGTGGGCATCCTGCTGTCCAGCAGGACCCCCATGTTCCCTTTTCCCAGAGCTGCTCTCCAGCCTGTACAGGTCCTGTCCTACCCTTTCATTATGCCCTTGTGAAGCATGAAATTCCTCTGCCCTTCTGAAGGCTAAGCCTGCCAAGCTCTGTATTCTGCTCCTTTCAGCATGGTTGTGGCCATTCAGCACTTCCACTTTGGATTTCCCCTAAATGGGGGCCACCAGAACTGTGGGTGTCTGGAGGAGACCAGTCCAAGGGCATCAATAAAAAATAGAGCTGTCATAGTCTGGGACTCACCTGCATGAACATCTCCTCCCTGGAAACCAGAAGCCTTCATTGTCAAGTGGAGCTGGGAAACTCCAAGTTTATGGAATCACAGAACTGTCAGGGCTGGAAGGGACCTCAAGGATCCTCCAGTGCCAACCCCCTGCCACGGGCAGGGACACCTCACACCACAGCAGGTTGCTCAGCCACATCCAGCCTGGCTGCAAACACCTCCAGGCAGGAGGCTTCCACCACCGCCCTGGGCAGCCTGTGCCAGGCTCTCACCACCCTCCTGGGGAACAACTTCGTCCTCACATCCAGTCTGAATCTCCCCACTTCTAGCTGTGCTGGTATTTGAGGAACAGCCCCCCCACACACACCCCCCACCCCCAGCTACACTGATTACCAAGTGGTGCAGCATGTTCTGCACCAAGAGGGTGGTGGAAGCACCACCCCAGCCACCAGCAGTGATTCTCCAGGTATGATTCTTGGTGCCTTCACACGCACCTCACAGCCCCAGTGCCAGGACTATGTGCCCATGAATGACCCCAGAGGGGTATCAAGTGGTGAGGGGATGCAGGACCAGCTCCTCTGTGCTGACTGGTAAGGACTGGTCAGTGACTGCCTCACCTGCCTGTGCCTCAGTGCTGGGACAGAGAATCACAGAACGGTTTGGGCTGGCATGGACCTCCAAAGCTCATCCAATCCAACCCCCTGCACTCAGCAGGGACATCCTCCACTACAGCAGGCTGCTCACAGCCTTCTCCAGCCTCACCTTGGAAGATCTCCAGGCATGAGGCCTCAACCACCTCCCTGGGCAACCTGTTGCAGTGTCCCAGCAGCCTCCTGCTGCAGAACTTGCTGCTCACATCCAATCTCCATCTGCTCTGCTCTCATTTCAAACCATTGCCCCTGCTCCTGTCCCTGCAGGCCTTTGCAAACAGTCCCTCTGCAGCCTTCTTGTAGAAAGGATAAAATAGGATAGGATAGGATAGGATAGGATAGGATAGGATAGGATAGGATAGGATAGGATAGGATAGGATAGGATAGGATAGGATAGGATAGGATAGGATAGGATAGGGTAGGATAGAATTAAGCAGGTTGGAAAAGACCTTTGAGATCACCAAGCCCAACCTATCACCCAGCACCATCTGATCAACTAAACCATGGCACCAAGTGCCTCATCCAGGCTCTTCCTAAACACCTCCAGGGATGGGGACTCCACCACCTCCCCGGGCAGCACATCCCAGTGGCCAATCTCTCTGTCTGGGAATAATTTCTTCCTAACATCCAGCCTAGACCTCCCCTGGCACAGCTTGAGACTGTGTCCTCTTGTTCTGGTGCTGGCTGCCTGGGAGAAGAGACCAACCCCCACCTGGCTACAACCTCCCTTCAGGGAGTTGGAGAGAGCAAGAAGGTCTCCCCTGAGCCTCCTCTTCTCCAGGCTAAGCAACCCCAGCTCCCTCACTCTCCTGGTGCAGAACTTGCTGCTCACATCCAATCTCAATCTGCTGTACTTTCAGATCATTGCCCATTGCCCTGCTGCTGCACACCCTTGTAAACATTCCCTCCCCAGCTCTCCTGCAGCCCCCATTCCAAGCGGTCCGTTCTGTGATCCCACGAAGGAACAAGAGTGGGAATGAAGGGAAGGAATGCAGGAGCTCAGTGCCTCTGTGCCCAGGAGGTGGCGAGCTTGGCCTCCCGTTCCTATTCCCTCTCCAGTCCGCCGGCAGAAAGCGACAGCCTGGGCTCTCCCCTCCAGCACGGGGAGCTCTCTGGTGCTGCTCTCCCGGTTCGGGGGCCGTTGGGTGACCAATGAAGGCACCAGCCCTGCTGCTGTACAGCAAAGAGAGTCCAGAATGCAGAGAGCAGACAACCCCAGAGTCCTCCAGGACTCCTCCACTGCAGCGCTGTGGAATCCCTAGGATTACAGAGTGTCCTTAACAGCAGCAGGAGTCTGGAAGCCCTTAACAGAGGAAGCAGCTAACTGAAGTCCTGAGCAGATCCCTAGCAGCATCCCTGCACCGAAGCCCTGACCAGAAGTAGCTAACTAACAGAAGCAAAATCCCTAGGAGCCCTAAACTCCCCAGTCTGCTCCTGACCTAAATCCCTAATCCCAGTAACTCTTGCTCAGCCTGGCTGGGGTTTATCAACTCTTTGTTATCAATCCCTTACCCAGTAAACCCCAACCACAAACTGTGCCAGGGGAGGGTTAGACTGGATGTTAGGAAGAAGTTCTACATAGAAAGAGTTATTGGCCTTTGGACTGTGCTGCCCAGGGAGGTGGTGGAGTCACCATCACTGGAGGTCTTTAACAGAAGAGTGGATGAGGCACTTGGTGCCATGGGTTAGTTGATCAGATACAGATCCTCTCCTCTCCTCTCCTCTCCTCTCCTCTCCTCTCCTCTCCCTCTCCTCTCCCTCTCCTCTCCCCTCCCCTCCCCTCCCCTCCCCTCCTCTCCTCTCCTCTCCTCTCCTCTCCTCTCCTCTCCTCTCCTCTCCTCTCCTCTCCTCTCCTCTCCTCTCCTCTCCCTCTCCCTCCTCTCCTCTCCTCTCCTCCTCTCCTCTCCTCTCCCTCCCTCCCTCTCCTCTCCTCTCCTCTCCTCTCCTCTCCCTCCTCTCCTCTCCTCTCCTCTCCTCTCCTCTCCCTCTCCTCTCCTCTCCCTCTCCTCTCCTCTCCTCTCCTCTCCTCTCCCTCTCCTCTCCTCTCCTCTCCTCTCCTCCCTCTCCTCTCCTCTCCTCTCCTCTCCTCTCCTCTCCTCTCCTCTCCTCTCCTCTCCTCTCCTCTCTCTCTCCTCTCCTCTCCTCTCCTCTCCTCTCCTCTCCCTCCCTCTCCTCTCCTCTCCTCTCCTCTCCTCTCCTCTCCTCTCCTCTCCTCTCCTCTCCTCTCCTCTCCTCTCCTCTCCTCTCCTCTCCTCTCCTCTCCTCTCCTCTCCTCTCCTCTCCTCTCCTCCTTTCCCCAGCAAGAGGTGCCACCGTGTCCAGGAGGTGGCTTCTGCAGCAGGTCCCAACCCGAGGCTCCAGCAATAGGATGTCGTTCCTGGCACCCGTAGAATGTGATTATTCTCTTTGTTGCAGTGTGCAATTGGTCAGCTAAGGAATCCTGCACCCTGCATGCATCCAGCAGCTGCCCTCAGGCCCGTGGCTGCAACACTCCAGTGCCTGCAAAGACGAAGAGCCTTTCACCTGAGCAGCAAACAGAGAGGGGGAGCTGCTCAGCAAAAGGGCTCTCATCTGCTACCAGCTCCATGGGTTGGAACAGCTGAGCACAATGCAGGGAAGCTGGCAGAGCTGCTAGGAGCAGAGGGGTCTCTGCTGCCTGCCAGTCATTTTAAGAACAGAGCAGTAGGAACCTTTCCCTTTCTTTGCCAGCTTAGGTGAGAATTACTCCAGGGAGAGCTCTGGCATCTGGGAGGGCAACAACAGCCCTGGTGTGGAAAGGGATGGAGAAAGCTTGGAATGGTTCCAAACTGGCCCATCTTAGTATCATAGTATCATAGTATCAGTCCAGGCTGGAAGGGACCACAAGGATCATCCAGTTCCAACCCCCTGCCATGGGCAGGGACACCCCACACTACATCAGGCTGCCCACAGCCTCATCCAGCCTGGGCTTAAACACCTCCAGGGACGGGGCCTCAACCACCTCCCTGGACAACCCATCCCAGGGCTTCACCACTCTCATGGGGAAGAACTTCCTCCTCCCCTCCAGCCTGAATCTCCCCACCTCCAGCTTCATTCCATTCCCCTAGTCCTATCACTCCCTGAGATCCTGAGAAGTCCCTCCCCAGCCTTCCTGTAACCCCCTTCAGATCCTGGAAGGCCACAATGAGGTCACCTGGGAGTCTTCTCTTCTCCAGACTGAACAGCCCCAACTCCTTCAGTCTGTCCTCATAGGAGAGGAGATCTTAGCAGATCCAAGCTTGGTACAGCTTTGTCTGTAAGGGTGAGCAGGGCACTGTAAAAATCATCCCTGGAGATAGAAGGGCTCATGTCAGAGAAGCACAGAGCCAGAGAGTCATCTCTGCTAGAAAAGCCCTTCCAGGTCACCCACTCCAACCATTCCCTAGGTCTGCCCAGGCTGGGGCTACACCATGTTCCTCAGCACCCCTCTCTGAAACACCTCCAGGGATGGGGATTTAGCCATCCCTGGGCAGACTGTAGCAGTCTCTGTGAACCTTTTCAGTGAAGAAGTTTCTTCTAATGTCCAACCTGAACCTCCCTTGGGGCAGCTTGAAGCCATTTCCTCCCATCCTATCAGTCTTAACTCAGGAGAAGAGACCAACCCCCACCTGGCTCCAGTCTCCTCTCAGGGAGCTGTAGAGAACAAGAAGGTCTTCCCTCAGCCTCCTCTTCTCCAGGCTAAACACCCTCAGGTCCCTCAGCTGCTCCTCCCCATCCCTGTTCTCCAGCCCCTTCCTCAGCTTTGTTGCCCTGCTTTGGAGCTGCTCCAGCCCCTCAATGTCCTTCTTGGAGTGAGGAGCCCCAAACTGAATCCAGGACTCAAGATGTGTCCTCACTGGTGCCCAGTATAGGCACTGCCCTGGTCCTGCTTGGCCACACCATTGCTGATCCAGGCCAGGCTGCTGGTGGCCTTCTTGGCCACCTGGGCACCCCCTGGCTCATCTCCAGCCAGCTGCCAACCAACAACCCACACCTGGGCCATGTCCAGCCCTGGGCAGCGATACTGATTTCACAGAATCACAGAACTGTCAGGGCTGGAAGGGACCTCAAGGCTCAGCCAGTCCCAACCCCCTGCCATGGGCAGGGACACCTCACACCACAGCAGGTTGCTCACAGCCACATCCAGCCTGGCTGCAAACACCTCCAGGGATGGCCTTTATAGAAGACCTGCAGGTCTTGGTGCCACCTCTGAGACCCCAGGAAGCCTGAAGCAGGTAGCCTGGGTGGGAGTGCAAGCAGGGCCTGGCAATGCAAACGTCAGGGCTGGTGCTGCTCTCTGCTGTGAATTGTGAGCATCCTGCTTCGTCCTTGTCTGGCAGGTAGAAAGCTGGGTTCCAGCTCTGTGGGGGGAAGAGAGGCTCATCGACTGATCTGCTTGCTATGAGGCTTCTTCAAGCGAAGGAACTTGTGAGTGTGCCGAGCACAGAGCCAAGAGGAGGATGTCAGTGCCGGAGCGCCGTGCTCCCTGGGACAGGGCCCGGGCTGGGGCGGTCTGCTGCTGCCCCCAAAGAAAACACTGCTGTGCAGAGCTCATCTCCCTCTGGTGCCACAGCCTGGGGGGAACAAACCCAACAGGCTTCATCTGCTGACCTTAAACCCGAGTGGCTGTGCCAGTGTTCCTCAAAGGAGCCTGCTGGGGTTTACAGCTGAGAGCGAGTCTTCATCTCTCCCTGCCCCGCTTGAGAAGCCTCTCCTGCCTCACTCACCTGCAGAAGGAAGCTGTGGGTGGAGGCCACCCTGAGAGAGCAACTTCTCTGCCCGCTGTGGAGGACCCCCCTTTGCTTTGCCTCACTTTCAGACCTTCCATGCAAACCAGCAACGACCAGGACGCCCCCTCCCCCCTTCCCCTCTCCAGCAGCAGCTTGGCCCTCAGCCCTGCCTCTCCCTTCACAGAGCTGTGTCTGTGGGCAGGACCTCACTGGGCACAGGGAAAGATACTTCAGAAACTTTAGGAATACTTCTTTGGGGTGAGGGTGCCACTGGAGCCCTGCTGTGAAGTATCCTTCTCTGGAGAGACTCCAAACCCGCCTGGATGTGTTCCTGGGTGATTTACTCTGGGTGCCACTGCTTTAGCCAGGCAGGTTGGATTGGATGATGTCCAGAGGAGTCTTCCACCCCGCAGCAGGCTGGGATTCTCCAGGCCTTGCAGCAGCCTGATGTCTGTGGGATGCAGGTGCCCGTGCAGAGCTGAGGGAGCTGGGGTGGTTAGCCCAGAGAAGAGGAGGCTTGGGGAGACCTTTTGCTGCCTACAACTCCCTGAAGGGAGGTTGTAGCCAGGTGGAGGTGGGTCTCTTTTCCCAGGCAACCAGAACAAGAGGACACAGTCTCAAGCTGTGCCAGGGGGAAGTTTAGGCTGGATCTTAGACAGAAGTTCTTCCCAGCAAGAGAGATTGGCCATCAGCATGTGCTGCCCAGGGAGGTGGTGGGGTCGATGTCCCTGTTGGTGGTTAAGAATCATAGAATCATAGAATCAGTCAGGGTTGGAAGGGACCACAAGGATCATCTAGTTCCAACCCCCTGCCATGGGCAGGGACACCCCATACTAGATCACGCTGGCCAGAGCCTCGTCCAGCCTGGGCTTAAACACCTCCAGGGACGGGGCCTCAACCACCTCCCTGGATAACCCATTCCAGGGCTTCACCACTCTCATGGTGAAGAACTTCTTCCTCACATCTAGCCTGAATCTCCCCATTTCCAGCTTCATTCTGTTCCCCTAATCCTATCACTCCCTGAGATGTGAACAGTCCCTCCCCAGCCTTCCTGTAGCCCCCTTCAGATCCTGGAAGGCCACAATGAGGTCACCTGGGAGCCTTCTCTTCTCCAGCCTGAACAGCCCCAACTCCTTCAGTCTGTCCTCACAGCAGAGGTGCTCCAGCCCTCTGCTCCTCCTCGTGGCCCTGTTCTGGACACGCTCCAGCACGTCCACATCCCTCCTGTAATAGGGGCTCCAGAACTGGAGGCAGTACTGCAGGTGGGGTCTCACCAGAGCTGAGTAGAGGGGGAGAATCCCCTCCCTTGCCCTGCTGGCCACACTTCTCCTGCTGCAGCCCAGGCTCTGATTGGCTTTCCGGGCTGCAAGTGCACACTGAGAGCTCCTGTTGAGCTTCTCCTCCCCCAGCACCCCCAAGTCTCTCTCCTCAGGGCTGCTCTCCAGCCAGTCCCTGCCCAGCCTGCATTTGTGCCTGGGATTGCCTCAACCCAGATGCAGGACCCTGCACTTGGTCTTGTTGAAGCTCCTGAGGTTGGCTTGTGCCCACCTCTCCAGCCTGTCCAGGTCCCTCTGGATGGATCCCTTCCCTCCAGCTGTCTGCTGCACCACACAGCTTGGTGTCATCAGCAACCTTGCTGAGGCTGCACTTGATGCCACTGTCCATGGCACCCACAGAGATGTTGAACAAGCCTGGTCCCAGGACTGATCCCTGAGGGACTCTGCTTGTCCCTGGCCTCCACTGGGACATGGACCCATGGACAGCCACTCTTTGGGTGCAGCCATCAAGCCAGTTCTGTATCCATCTAGTGGTCCATCCATCAAACCCATGTGTCACCAGCTTGGAGACCAGGAGGTGGTGTGGGACAGTGTCGAAGGCTTTGCTCAAGTCCAGGTAAACGACATCAGTTGCTCGCCCCTCATCTATTAATGCTGTCACCTGCTCATAGAAGGCCACCAGGTTTGTCAGGCAGGATTTGCCCTTGGCACAGCCATACTGACTATTCCCAATCACCTCTTCACTATTCTTCTGAGTCATTAGTGCCTCCAGGAGGATCTGCTCCATGATCTTTCCGGGCACAGAGGTGAGACTGACTGGCCTGTAGTTCCCCGGTTCCTCCTTCTTGCCCTTTTTGAAAATGGGAGCAATGTTTCCCCTTTTCCAGCCTGTGGGGACTGCCCCAGGCTGCCAGGACTTGTGGAATAGAATAGAGAGGGCGTGGCAACAGAAGAAGACCCTGGATGAGGCACTCAGTGCCATGGTCTGGTTGATTAGTTAGGGTTGGGCGATCAGCTGGACTTGATGATCTTGGAGGTCTCTTCCAGCCTGACTGATCCCGCGCCTCCAAAGGAGCCCAGCCTGGGCGATTCTCACCCACCCACTGACACGGCTTCCATTCCCACCGCCAGCTCCCCGCTGCCCAGGCCGCTCTGTTTCTGTCGGAGCTGCCTGCTCTCCAGCACTGGCTGCAGGATTTGCTACCCAATAAAGCTGTCCTGGAGGGCAGGACGGCCTCGCCAGGCCCTCAGGAGGATCTGCAGAGCTTGCACTGATGGATCACCCAAATAACCCTGAAATCGAGCAGATGCAGGGCCCGAGGTCAGGGCCTAATCAGGCTTCAGCCAGCCTCAGTGCTATAGAGATTCAAATGTATCTTTTGTTGGAATCAACCAGGGACTTCATCGTCACCATTTATTGACTTTTACACCCCACTTCCTTTACAGCATGTGTGCTGCCTTGACATCCCACAGCTGGCAGAGAAATGCCTGCCAGGATCTAGTTCTGTTTAGGTGCTGTCCTTTTTATCAGGGCTGGCACTCAAGGAGCTTTAGGGGTCCATTACTGCCCCCTTGGGAACTACTGCCCTTGGACTTGGCACAGGAAACATCACAAGCTCTGTTGTAACCACGAACCAGCCCCTTGGGCAGTGTCCCTGCCTCTTCTCCTCCTCTCACATCCCTCAGGACCTCTCTGCAAAGCCCCTTGGCTCCAGAGTCCCTGTCAGGAGGAGCAGCTGGAGCAGTACCACAGTGCTGCTGTGCTTCTGGAAAGAGAAGCACTGCAGCCAGTGCCGAGGCCCCCAACATAGCAGGGACATGGAGCTGATGGAGAGGCTCCAGAGGAGGCCACCGAGATGATCAGAGGCCTGGAGAACCTCCCCTGTGGGGACAGGCTGAGAGAGTTGGGGCTGTTCAGCCTGGAGAAGAGAAGGCTCCAGGGAGACCTCAGAGCAGCCTGCCAGTACCTGAAGGGGCTCCAGGATTGCTGGGGATGGACTTTGGACAAGGGCTGGGAGTGCCAGGCTGAGGAACAATGGCTTTGAGCTGGGAGAGGGGAGACTGAGACTGGAGAGGAGGAAGAAATTGTTGAGTGAGGCTGGGGAGACACTGGCACAGGCTGCCCAGGGAGGCTGTGGCTGCCTCCTCCCTGGAGGTGTCCAAGGCCAGGCTGGATGAGGCCTTGAGCAGCCTGGGCTGGTGGGAGGTGTCCCTGCCCATGGCAGGGGTTGGAGCTGGATGATCTTGAAGGTCCCTTCCAGCCCAACCCATTCCATGATTCTGTGATCTTAAAGGTCTTCTCCAACCAAACCAGTTCTGTGATCCTGTGCCACTGGCACTCTGGACTTCCAGGTTGCAGCACTCTGCTAGGTATGTCCTTGCACACTCACTGTCTCCTTAGTTGTCAACACTTCACTTGGAAGCATAAGCCTGCATATCACCTTAACCAGTGGCCACAGCATCCCTCACCCACTCCAGGACCCCTTCCTGATGCCTACCTACCTTATCACAATCCTCAGAGGTGCCGTGAAGAGACCCAGCACAACGGGAAGCTGAAGTCTGGTGATGGATCACCCTCAGACTACATCTCCTGATGTTCACAGGGACAACCCAAGAAGAAATAGCTCAGTGGAGAGCAGGGCAAGGAAGCTGGGAAGGGCCTGGAGAAGAAATCTGCTGGAGAGAGACTGAAGGAGCTGGGGATGGTTAGTGTGAAAGAGAGGAGCCTGAGGGGAGACCTCCTGGCTGTCCACAGCTACCTGAAAGGAGGCTGTGGAGAGGCTGCTGCTGGTCTCTTCTCACAGGTAATTAGTGACAGAACAAGAGGAATGGCCTCAAGCTGCCCCTGGGGAGGTTCAGACTGGACATTAGGGATTTTTTTCCCCAGCAAGAGTGGTCAGGGATTGGAAAGTGCTGCCCAGGGAGGGGGTGGAGTCCCCAGCCCTGGCTGTGTTTGAAGGTGGTTTGGCTGTGGTGCTTGGGGCTATGGTTTAGGGGTGAGCCTTGCAGAGCAGGGTTCTGGGTTGGCCTCGGTGATCCTGAGGCTCTTTGCCAACGTGAATGAGTCTGTGATTCTGTGGTAATCTTCCAGAGGGGTAGAACGATGGGCAGGGCACGGTGGAGACTTTGCCACGCAGCTTTCTTGGCTCACCAGCAGGCTGGTGGTGAATGAATCCCTGGAGTGGTTTCATCTGATGGTTCCAGCTGGTGAGGATCGCGGGGCCCAGCCACACAAGAGGCCCTCCACTGCTTAACAAGCTGCTGCATGCTGGCTGAGCCATGCCAGCTCACCAGTGCCTTCTGCTTCCAGCTCCTGAGGGCACACAGGAGTGTGCCAAGCTCAGCTGCTGCAAGAGGCAGGTTAACACCTCCCAGCCTGGGCCTGCCTCCTTCAGACAGGACTTGGCGTGGCTGGAAGTGCCAAGTGAAGGCCACCCCTTCAGCAGGGCTGGGCCCCACCCATCTCCTTGTGCACCAGGTTTGAACATGTTTGCCTAGAGAGGCTTCACAGGAGGTGTGAAACTCCTCAAGGATCCTTTCAAATGCTCCACAACCTTTCTGAGCCCAGTCCCTGAGCTAACCTTTGTGACTGGGGTCTGCTGCAGCAGCCAGCTTAGAATCACAGCATCACAGAACTGCCAGGGCTGGAAGGGACCCCAAGGCTCAGCCAGTCCCAACCCCCTGCCATGGGCAGGGACACCTCACACCACAGCAGGTTGCTCACAGCCACCTCCAGCCTGGCTGCAAACACCTCCAGGCAGGAGGCTTCCACCACCTCCCTGGGCAGCCTGGGCCAGGCTCTCACCACCCTCATGGGCAACAACTTCTTCCTCACAGCCAATCTCAATCTCCCCACTTCTAGTTTTGCTCCACCCCCCACTCCTACCACTCCCTGGCACCCTCAGAAGTCCCTCCCCAGCGCTCCTGTGGCTTTCTCTGGCAGCTCTGCAGTGCTCAGGGCAAGAGGTGCAGTGCGATGTGCAGCGGAGCGCCTCAGCCCCTCCTGCAGCACAGGTCCTTTGCTTTCACAGACGAGCTGCTCAACAATGAGCCAGGCATGGCTCTCGTGCCAGTATTTCCCTCTTGCACTCTGTCCCCCTCTGAAGATCTGCAGCTCTGCAAGTCTCAGCTACAGCTCTCATCTTGTGGACAAGCAGCAGCCTGGAATGATAGTCAGGGAACACAACATCAGCAAGCAGATCTCCCTGTGGCTTTCAGCCCTGGCTGTTGCACCTTCAGCGTTACCAGGAGGAGTCAGAGCAAAACCAAACCAGCAGTTAGGACACTGGGAAGGAAAGGGCAAGGAACACAGAGAGGCTTTAGGGACTCTGGGATGGGGAGCTCAGTGTTTGGAATTTAAACAGTGAGGCTACAGCTTTCAAGGGAGGTTCTCCTCCCCTCTGCTCTGCCCTGCTGAGACCTCACCTGGAATATTGCATCCAGCCCTGGGCTCCCCAGGTCAGGAGGGACAGGGATCTGCTGGAGAGAGTCCAAGGGAAGGCTGCAAGGATGCTGAAGGGACTGCAGCACTGCCTGGGGAGGAGAGGCTGAGAGCCCTGGGGCTGTTCAGTCTGGAGAGGAGAAGACTGAGAGGGGATCTGATCAATGTCTATCAATAGCTGAGGGCTGGGGGTCAGGAGGGAGGGGACAGGCTCTGCTCAGCTGCACCCTGGGATAGGACAAGGGGCAATGGATAGAAACTCCAGCACAGGAGGTTCCACCTCACCTGTGTCACAGAGCCCTGGAGCAGGCTGCCCAGAGAGGTTGTGGAGTCTCCTTCTCTGGAGCCTTCCCAGCCCTGTCTGGATGTGTTCCTGTGTGACCTGTGCTGGATTCTCTGCTCCTGCTCTGGCAGGGGCTTGGACTGGAAGATCTCCAGAGGTCCCTCGCAACCCCTAACCTCCTGTGATTGCACGAGTCCACTCATCAGGACAAGAGGTGGGACCATTAGCTACAGCTGAGTGCAGCAGCTCAGATCAGACTCTGCCTCCACCTAAACAATTCCCTGCTTCTTCAAAAGCAGGTGGAGCCCCCAGGCCTGCCCCTGCAGGCACCTCGTGTATCCCTGAGCAATCACACTGGTTCTCCTCCCCCTCCACACTGCCCTGCTGGGGCTGCATCTGGAGCATTGTGCCCAGTTCTGGGCCCCTCAGTTCGGGAAGGACCTCAGGAAACTGCTTGAGAGAGTCCAGCACAGAGCCACAAAAATTATTAGGGGATTGGAAGATCTTCCTCAGGAGGAGAGCCTGAGGGAGCTGAGGGCTCTGGAGCTTGCAGAGGAGGAGCCTGAGGGTGACCTCATTGCTGTTGCTAAAGCTGTGCAGGGTGAGTGCCCAGAGGCTGGAGCCAGGCTCTGCTGGGGGATGCCCAAGGCCAGCACAAGGGGCACTGGGTGGAAGCTGAGGCAGAGGAAGTGCCATGGAAACAGGAGGAAGAATTATTTCCCTGTGAGGGTGACAGAGGCCTGGAGCAGGCTGCCCAGGGGGGTTGTGGAGTCTCCCTCTCTGGAGATATTCCAGCCCCATCTGGATGTGTTGCTGTGTGAGCTGCTCTGGGTGCTCCTGCTCTGGCAGGGGGTTGGGCTGAGCTTTTGAGGTCCCTTCCAGCCCCTGGCATGCTGTGATCCTGTGCTACCCAGCAGCACTGCCTCCTGCCCAGGGCTGCAGGCCTCACTGCCCAGCACTTGGTGGAGTCCTACCCCAACACAGGCATCAGCACAGGGCTCGATGCCAATCAGCAGCCTGGACTCAGGCCTGGGCAAGGAAGGGAAGGGTCAAACTCAGTGCCTGCCAGCAAGCCTGCCTTAGGGGAAGCACCCATCACAGCCCCAGGCTCTCCCTGCTTCCACTTCCCTGCAAAGAGAATCTCTCTGGGACACCATTACAGGAATTGGGCTCATTAATTCTCGAGGGTTTCGTTTGCCTTTTGCAGATCACAGCTTTCTCTTTGTTTCCTTTCCTCCAGACATCATCACCATGGGCAATTCCCCCCTGCAGCCCCTCCTGCTCTTTGCAGGCCTGGGATCTCAGAAGGCAGTCAGCAGGCCGAGGGAGGCAGCACCAGGGTGCTGCCTCCCTTGTACCCCTCTCCTCAAGGCAGAGACAAGAGCACAGCTCCTTAAAAAGCAGGAGGGGAGATGAAAGCAGCTGCTTCAGAGCAGAGGCTGCTGCCTCTCCATAATTAACCTCCCCTGCATTTTCAAAGGAAGAATAACAACCACCCCAGCCTCTCCAAGAGCCACTGCAAAGCCCTCCCCCCCCCCCCCACCTTACAACCTCATCCTTGAATCCAGAAAAGAAAGTGGGAATATTAATGATTCATTTCTTCCCCAAACAGGATCACCAAGCCAACCTTCAAAGCACCTCCTTCAGCTCCTTCTCCAGCACAGAAGGCAGCCAGGCTGCTCTCCTCTCTCTGCAGTTTGCTGTGCCGCTTTGGGCTGCCTAAAGGGCTTTGGATTGACAGCTGGCAGAGGATGAGCCAGGGGGTGCCCAGGTGGCCAGCAGCAGCCTGGCCTGGATCAGCAATGGTGTAGCCAGCAGGACCAGGGCAGGGATTGTCCCCCTGTGCTCAGCCCTGGTGAGGTAGCACCTTGAGGCCTGGGTTCAGTTTTGGGCTCCTCACCCCAAGAAGGACATGGAGGTGCTGGAGCAGGGGCAGAGAAGGGCAACCAAGCTGGGGAAGGGTTTGGAGAACAGGGCTGGGGAGGAGCAGCTGAGGGAGCTGGGGGTGTTGTCTGGAGGAGAGGAGGCCGAGGAGAGACCTCATTGGTCTCTACAGCTCCCTGAAAGGAAGCTGGGGGGGGGTTTGGGGGGGTTGGTCTTCTATTAACAAGCAATCAGAAGAGAGGAAATGGCCTCAGGTTGCCACAGGCGAGGATCAGGTTGGACATCAGAAGAAACTTCTTTGCTGTAAGGGTTCTCAAGCACTGGCACAGGCTGCCCAGGGAGGTGGCTGAATCCCCATCCCTGGAGGTGTTTCCAAGAGGCAGAGCTGTGGTGCTGAGGGCCATGGCTTTGCACCAGCCTGGGTAGAGCTAGAGAACGGTTGGAGGGGGTGAGCTGAAAGGGCTTGTCCAACCGAAACCTTTCCCTGGGGCTCTGGAGAAGGCTGAGAGGGGGATCTGATCAATGTCTGTCAATAGCTGAGGGCTGGGGGGCAGGATGAAGGGGCCAGGCCCTGTTTGGTGGTGCCCAGTGACAGGACAAGGAACAGGTCCAAGCTGGAACCCAGGAGGTTCCACCTCAACACGAGGAGACACTTCTGTACGGTGAGGGTGCTAGAGCCTGGAGCAGGCTGCCCAGACAGGTTGTGGAGTCTCCCGCTCTGGAGCCTTTCCAGCCCCACCTGGATGTGTTCCTGTGTGAGCTGCCCTGGGGGCTCTGCTCTGGCAGGGGTGGTTGGACTGGATGATCTCTGGAGGTGCCTCCCAACCTCTAACACTCTGTGAGAGCAGTAAGCTAAAGAGGGGAGTGCTGGCACAGGAACAAGCTGAAGACAAAGCCTGTGGAATGCATTTAGGCCAAGCACGTGATAGGCAGTATGTGGAGGGAGGATAAAAACCCAACTTTCCAGCCCCACCTGGATGTGCTCCTGTGTGAGCTGCCCTGGGTGCTCTGCTCTGGCAGGGGGGTTGGACTGGATGATCTCTGGAGGTGCCTTCCAAGTCTTGCCGCTGTGAAGACAGAGCTGTGTCTCAGGCAGCATGAGGCGAGGAGCAAAGGGAGAGCTCAGGAGAGGAAGCAATTTTTATTTGTACAAACAGAGAGAGGAAAGCATCAGGAAATCCTTGCACACAGAGGGACATCTGGCTTCCCAGGGACGGCTGCCTCTGAAAACAAGGTTCAAAGGCCACAAAATGTAAAACTGAATGCAAGAGAAGGTGGAAGAAGCCTCAGGAGGCTGTGGAAGAAGGGGAGGAAGCCTCACGTAGGAGGCTGTGACCCAGCTGAGCCTTCGTGAGGCAGAGGACATCTTCCCTCCCCTGCCAGAAGCATTACACCACCAACCTCATTCAGCCACACACAGCTCCAGCTTCCAAGTTTCAGGCAGGGCTGGGTTCAGCACCAAACCTCCCTTCAGGCTCTTCTGCACTTCAAGCTGCCACCCCCAGCCCGATAAAAACCCGGGACGGGGACGGCCGCAGCCCTGCCGCGGGACTCGGGCAGATCGCAGCAGGGCAGGGACACCCTTCCTGCAGTCCCTGCGCGCAGCGCAGCTCGGTGCTCATGAAACAGCCCCGAGGATTCCAGCCCCGGGCCGAAGCGGCAGAGCCCTTCAATCACCGCGGCAGCTCCAGGCAGCCTCTGCACGGCGGCTGCCGGTGGGACCGCCGGAGCTTGCCATCGGCCTCGATGCGACTGCATTCCCCTCCTCATCCAGACAACCTTAGACACTCACTGCGAATGAAACCCAGGGCTGGCAGCCCTCTATCCTTTTCATCATTAGTACTTCCTCTTATCTACTAAAACCATTTGTCTCTCCTAAGATGTCTGAGGAGCAAAGCGCCAGAGGCTCACCAAGCAGCGGCGTAATTAGAACGAGAGGCTCCGGCGCCCCCCGGCCCCTCCCCTCTCACCAGCAGCTGTCTCAGGGTGAAGTGCTGCTGGTGGGCAGCAAGTTCTGCACGGCTCAGCACTGTGCCCTGGGGGCCAAGAAGGCCAAGGGGTCCTGGGCTGCATTCAGAGGAGTGTGGTCAGCAGGGCCAGGGAGGTTCTCCTCCCCTCTACTCTGCCCTGGGGAGACCTCCCTGGAATATTGCATCCAGCTCTGGGCTCCCCAGTTCAGGAGGGACAGGGATCTGCTGGGGAGAGTCCAAGGGAGGCTACAAGGATGCTGAAGGGACTGCAGCACTGCCTGGGGAGGAGAGGCTGAGAGCCCTGGGGCTGTTCAGTCTGCAGAGGAAAAGACTGAGAGGGATCTGATCAATGTCTATCAATATCTGAGGGTGGGGGTCAGGAGGGAGGGGACAGGCTCTGCTCAGCTGCACCCTGGGATAGGACAAGGGGCAATGGATAGAAACTCCAGCACAGGAGGTTCCAGCTCAACATGAGGAGGAACTTCTTCCCTGTGAGGGTGCCAGAGCCCTGGAGCAGGCTGCCCAGAGAGGTTGTGGAGTCTCCTTCTCTGGAGCCTTCCCAGCCCTGTCTGGATGTGTTCCTGTGTGACCTGTGCTGGATTCTGTGCTCCTGCTCTGGCAAGGGGCTTGGACTGGAAGATCTCCAGAGGTCCCTTCCAACCCCTCACATCCTGTGGTGATCCTGTGGTGTAAATAACCACTGAGCTGAGCTGGAAGGAGGGGAGGTGGGAGGGCAGAGGCACTGAGGAGCAGCAGTGCAGTTGGGGTTGCTGTGCCTGCCACCACAGCCTCCAGCGCAGGCACTCCCCTCTGAAAGCCCTGCAGCCAATTCCTCCATCAGGACAGCCCCAGAGAGCTGAACTGCAACCTGCTGCCAAGGGCCTGCAGGTGAGGAGCAGCTGGGCTCACCAGGGGCCTCACCACAAGCACACAGCACTTGGGCTTCAGCAGAAGCTGCAGACACTTAACCCCCTGAAACACAACCACTTGCTTTGGAAGAACCCAAGCTGCACCTCCAAGAGGCTCAAACCGCTCCACAGACTGCTTTGGCTTAGAAGGCACTTCCAAAGGGCATCCAGTCCAACCCCTGCACTCAGCAGGGACATCCTCCACTACAGCAGGTTGCTCACAGCCTTCTCCAGCCTCACCTTGAATACTTCCAGGCATGGAGCCTCAACCACCTCCCTGGGCAACCTGCTGCAGTGTTCCCAGCAGCCTCCTGGTGCAGAACTTGTTGCTCACCTCCAATCTCCATCTGCTCTGCTCTCATTTCAAACCATTGCCCCTGCTCCTGTCCCTGCAGGCCTTTGCAAACAGTCCCTCTGCAGCCTGCTTGGAGCCCCCTTCAGGTCCTGGCAGGCTGCAGGTAAATGTGTATGACTCCAACAAAGCAACTGAAGGAATGGCTACAGGAGGTAAACAGAGGAGCCTGGGTGAGCCTCTTGGGAACCCAGCTTGGATTACTGCTTGCCCTACAAGGCCAGGCTGAGGGAGCTGGGGGTGCTCAGCCTGGAGAAGAGAAGGCTGCAGGCAGACCTAAGAGCAGCCTGCCAGGACCCGAAGGGGCTACAAGAAAGCCAGGAAGGGACAAGGGCCTGCAGTGCTGGGGTGTGGGAGCCCAGGGTTGGTAGGGAGGGAGCTGCTCTGCCGCCCTTTGGCTGCGTGTGGGAGGTGAGGATGGCGAGACCGGACTGCCACGGCGCAGGCAGGGGCAGAGCCAGCTGCTAGTGTGTGAGCAGTGGCTCTGCAGGCTGTGGGAAGGGCAGCAAAGCAGCCAAGCACCTCCCAGCAAAAGGCACTCACCCCATGGGGCAGGGCCACCACTCCACAATGTTCCCTCAGGGTCTGCACTGCAGCTCACTGCCCTGCCAGCGGCAGCCCAGCACAGGACACCCACGACAGGTGGGAACAGAACCCACAGCCAGGCAAGGGGCAACGGCTTGGAGCTTGAGGAGGGCAGATTGAGGCTGGACATGAGGAAGAAATTCTTGACAGTGAGGCTGGGGAGACACTGGCACAGGCTGCCCAGGGAGGCTGTGGATGTCCCCTGCCTGGGGGTTTCAAGGCCAGGCTGGGTGAGGCCTTGAGCAACCTGGGCTGGTGGGAGGTGTCCCTGCCCATGGCAGGGGGCTGGAACTGGATGATCTTCAAGGTGCCTTCCAACCTAAACCATTCCATGAACTCATGAAGCCATGCAACCCCCCAGGCACAGCCATGCACACAGGGATGGACACATGTGGCAGGCAGGGCTGACAGGACCCACAGCCTGCCTTCAGGGATCTGAGAAACACTCCCACCCCCAGTCATTCACACTAGAGCCTCCCAGCATGGGTGTTGGCAGGACAAGGGGCAATGGATGTAAAGTCCAGCACAGGAGGTTCCAGCTCAACATGAGGAGGAACTTCTTCCCTGTGAGGGTCAGAGCCCTGGAGCAGGCTGCCCAGAGAGGTTGTGGAGTCTCCTTCTCTGGAGCCTTCCCAGTCCTGTCTGGATGTGTTCCTGTGTGCCCTGTGCTGGATTCTGTGCTCCTGCTCTGGCAGGGGGCTTGGACTAGATGATCTTCAAAGGTCTTTTCCAACCCCTAACATCCTGTGAGCTGTGGTTCTCAGGCTGGCTTTGGTGTTCAAGACTGAGCTGAGACAGTCTGGGGGTTGTTGTTTGGGGCTTTTGTTTGGTTGAGGGTGGGGCTTTTGTTGGTTTGTTGTCTGGTTGTGTTTGCCTTTAGGAAGAAGAGACACACGGAGTAATGTTTCACCACACTTCAAAAGGAAGCATTGCACTGGCTTGTGAGAGGCTTCAGAGCCTCTGTGCTCAGCCTTGAAGTCTGACAGATAAGACAACCTTGGTGGTGTTCCTGAGAAAACCCAGGCAGATTTGGCCTAGATATCAGCATCTGGGACAGAGCCTTGGTTTGCTCAGCTGCTGCATCCTCACAAGCTTCAACTTGGACAGCTGCACTCTGAGTGAGGATGTTCCAGGCCATGAAGAGAAGGGTCAAGAAGGATGCTTTCTGCAGTTTGAGCACTGGCAGTGGGCTAGCATTGGGCACCAGAGCTCCCAGCAGGATTGCCTCTCCTGCTTCAGCTACCACCAGCTGGCAGCAGGCAGTGAGAAGAGCGAGCTGAGCTGTGGAGAGGCCAGGAGGCAGTCTGAGAACGAGAGCCCCTCTGGCGCAGCTCTGCGTGCAGGCTGTACAGCGAAGAGGCCCCTGGCACCAGTTCTCTGAGGACACACTGATGCTCCTCCTGCTGGTCTGAGCTGCAGCTTGGTCTCAGAAAGGTGGTGGAAAGTTGCTGTGACTCCAGGTTTAGCTCTCACAGCTGTGTCTCTGCTGAGCCCCAAAGGCTGAATTCAAAGATGAGCCGAGCGCGGCTTCGCAGCAAGTCGTCCCTGAGGCACAGCTGCCCCTGAGCCCGCTGGCCACAGCAGATCAACCCATGCAGGCCTGACAGAGCAAAGGCCTTCTGTCCATCCCAGACACTGCAGCACTTACACTTCTCTTTCAGCGGTGTGGCTGACCAGAGAGTCACTTTGATCTGCTGTCCTCTCCAGAAGCGTTCTGTGGCCATCCACGCTGGCATGGATGTCTCTTGTCCAAGTGCCGCCTGTGCCCACAGGGCTGTCCGCCCTGGGGGTGTCTGTGCTCCCCAGGAGGCTGCCTGCCCTGGGGGTGTCTGTGCTCCCCAGGAGGCTGCCTGCCCTGGGGGTGTCTGTGCTCCCCAGGAGGCTGCCTGCCCTGGGGGTGCCTGTGCTCCCCAGGAGGCTGCCTGCCCTGGGGGTGCCTGTGCTCCCCAGGAGGCTGCCTGCCCTGGGGGTGCCTGTGCTCCCCAGGCTGCCCGTCCGAGAGCGGTAGGGAGGAAGGTCTGGCTGGCGAGAGGAGTCGGGCTCGGAGCAGTAGGGGGCGGAGGAAGGTCGAACCACGGTGGTCGGCTGCAAGATACACAACAGAGCAAGAGGTTACTGAGAACAGAAAGCATCAGCCATGAAAAATCCCAACTATTCCTTGGCTCTGCCACCAAGACACCCATCAGCTCCCTGGCAGACCTGCCTACGCTACCCAAGCCACTCCAAAGCACCCATGCCAGCGCTGGCACCGAGGTGTCTGGGCAGGAAGCGACACTCCTGTGGGGGCCTCACCTTGCTGCGTCCAGCTCTGGGACCCCCAGAGTAAGACAGACATGGACCTGCTTGAGTGAGGCCAGAGAAGGCCATGAAGGTGATCAAGGGGCTGGAGAACCTTCCCTGTGAAGACAGGCTGAGGAAACTGAGTGTGTTCAGCCTGCAGAAGAGAAGGCTCCAGGCAGATCTCAAAGCAACCTTCCAGCCCCTGAGGGCAAGATGGGGAGGGACTCTACCAGGGAGTGCAGTGACAGGGTGAGGGTAATGGAGTTAAAATGGAAGAGGATGGGTTTAGATCAGTTAGGGGGGAAGCTTAGATCATTAGGAGGAAAGTCTTTTCTCTGAGGGTGGATGACGGTGTGGATGCTCCCTCCCTGGCACTGCTGAGGGCCAGGTCGGGTGGGGCTCTCAGCAGTCTGAGAAGTTCTTTCCAGTGAGGGGGGTGAGACACTGACACAGGCTGCCCAGGGAGGCTGTGGATGCCCCCTCCCTGGAACAGTTCAAGACTGTTGTGTGACATGACATGAGTGACCTGGTCTAGTGGGAGGTGGATGATCGTTAAGGTCCCCTCCAAACGAAATCATTCCATGATTCTATAGCTATATTACATCCTGCTTAACACCCTACACTCTGATTTTAAGGGACATGCACTTCCAGGAAGGCCTCAATTTACCCTTAAGGAGAGCTGCAAGAGGCCAGACACTTCCCTGTACAACATCTACACAGCTTGAAAAAGGATACAAGGGAAGCAGTGGACTTACCCCTGTAGATAATGATGTGAACACAAGCAAGCTCTGAGGAAACCTCCATCAAGAGAGGAAACCTCCACCAAGAGGCAGAGATGAATGGCTTGTGGCCCAGCACTGAACAACCACCTGAATTCCTCACAGGACAGGGCAGGACTGCTGCCATGCTACCACATGCAGAACAACTGCTCAGGGGGCACAGGCAAGGTGAGTTCAGGGTTCAGGAAGAGTGGGGTTTGGTTCTGACAGTAAAGAAGTAAAGGATTTAGCAGACTGAAAGCAGGTCCTGGCAGCAATCAGCTCTGCAGCTGCTAATGGTTTGTGTTAGCCCAGGCAAGACTCACAGACTCACAGAAGGGTTTGGGTTGGAAGGGATCTCCAAAGGGCATCCAGTCCAACCCCCTGCACTCAGCAGGGACATCCTCCACTACAGCAGGTTGCTCACAGCCTTCTCCAGCCTCACCTTGGAAGATCTCCAGGCATGAGGCCTCAACCACCTCCCTGGGCAACCTCTTGCAGTGTCCCAGCAGCCTCCTGCTGCAGAACTTGTTGCTCACATCCAAGCTCAATCTGCTCTGCTCTCATTTCAAACCATTGCCCCTGCTCCTGTCCCTGCAGGCCTTTGCAAACAGTCCCTCTGCAGCCTGCTTGGAGCCCCCTTCAGGTCCTGGCAGGCTGCTCTTAGCTCTGCCTGGAGCCTTCTCTTCTCCAGCCTGAACACCCCCAGCTCCCTCAGCCTGGCCTCCTGGCAGAGCTGCTCCAGCCCCCTGATCATCTTGGTGGCCTCCTCTGGACCCGCTCCATCAGGTCCATGTCCTTGCTCTGTGGAAGGCTCCAGAGCTGGATGCAGATGACCACCTGGAGAGCTGCCCCTTTAGCTGTCCTACCCAATAAAAAGATGAAAGCCACAGCAGCACAGCCAAGCAGTGTAAAGGATCGGGCTCCCATGCTCTGATCCTTCCTACTGAACAATCCCAGCTGGGAACGATCTGGATCCTCACAGGTCCCAGCGTCCCCTTTCCACCTTCGGAGGTTTCAGCCTGGCAGCTTTGCTTGGACAGAGTTACAGAGGTTAAATGAAGGTTAGGGAGCTACAAGCAACAGCAGTGCTACAAACATGCCAAGCAGGGTCACCCACAGGGCTTCAAGCACTCCCTGCTAGTCAACGAGCCCGAGAGCCTCCCGGTCCAGAGCTCTGGCGCCTGGCGAAGGGCAGGCAGGGCAGAGCCGAGGCACCACACCAGCCCTGTATGCAAGAGTGAAGGCCTCGCCTCACCTCGATGCACTTAGCACAGAATCACAGAAGGGAAGGGTTTGGAAGGCACCTCTGGAGATCATCCAGTCCAACCCCCCTGCTAGAGCAGGGGCACCCTGAGGAAATCACACAGGCACACATCCAGGTGGGCTGTGACTGCCTCCAGAGGCAGACACTCCACAGCCTCTCTGGGCAGCCTGCTCTGGGCTCTGCCACCCTCACAGTGAAGAATGTTTTCCTCATGTTTACAGGGAGCTTCCTGGGTTCCAGTTTGTGTCACTGCCCTTTGCCCTGTCACCGGGCACCACTGAGAGGAGCCCAGCCCCACCCACCTGACGCTCATGCTTTAGCTACTGATCAGCATGAACAAGATCCCCTCTGGGACTGCTCTTTTCCAGGCTCAACAGCCCCAGGGCTCCTCACAGAGGTGCTCCAGTCCCTTCAGCAACATTGCAGCCTCCACTGGACTCTCCCCAGTAGCTCCCTCTCTCTTGACCTGGGGGGACCAGAGCTGGGCCCAGTACTCAAGACGTGGCTGCATCAGGGCCGAGTGGAGGGGCAGGAGAGCCTCCCTCCACCTGCTGGCCACCCTTTTCTTAACGCCCCCAGCACACCACTGGCCTTCTTGGCCACAAGGGCACATTGCTGGCTCATGGGGAACTTGTCCCCCAGCACTCCCAGGCCCATCTCCACAGAGCAGCAGGTCACCCCTCACCTGTACTGGTGCAGGGATTGTTCCTCCCAGGACTCTACTCTCGCCCTCGTTGAACTGAATGAAGCTTCTTCTGCCCCAGCTCTTCAGCCTGAGCAGGTCTGGCTGAGCAGCATGGCCTGAGGGGATGGCAGCTACTGCTCCCAGTTCCTATCCCTGGGGAAAACCACCAGCCATGGGCCTCCACATTTGCCCAGGGGTTTTATGATGGGTTCTTTAATAGTATGACCTACAGCCTCGGTGTTTTTCAGACAAAACCCCAGCCTTGAGGGTTGGGTTGCAGACTGGCAGGGAACAGCGCTGCTGGGCAAGCGACACGTTTCTCTGCCGGCCTCAAAATCCCCCTGCTAAGGGCACATGCTGAGACAGCAGGACTCAAGTTTGTCTTAAATGCCTTTAAGGCCAGTAACAGCAAGGAGACCTGAGGACCACAGACTCAGAGAGGACCACAGACTCAGAGCCTGCCAGAGGACCTCAAGGATCATCTGGTCCAAGCATGGAGTTTTCAGTGTTCCAGTTTGAAGGGGGAGCTGTAGCCTAGTCCCTGACTGCAGACTGAAGGTAGAATCAATGACTATCGGATGCAAAAGGAGAATAATGATAAGGCCTACAGAATTCACTGGAGTGCTGATGGGGATACAGAGCAGAGGCAGAAACAGTTCTTGCTCTCTCTTCTCCTTCTGCTGCTTCTGCTTGCAACCTCTTTCCCTCTCTCTCTCTCCTGTGGCCTTGATAGGGATCTCTGCTTTGACTACTGTGTGAAAGGAGGGAGGAGGTGAACAGGTCCCCTGGACCCATCCAGGGGGGTCTGAGGCGTTTCTGTGCTGCTTTTAAATTGTACATATATGGTACAGTTTGTACACATTCATTGCATTTCGTATCTCCAGAGTTTAGTTTGTGTGCAAGCAGAGCTTCACTTGCTTCCATCCCAACCTGAGCTGCTCTGGCAACTTGCTTTGGGGGTCATTTTCTCCAAATTAGTGTTGCAGGGGGAATTTCCTCAACCCACCACACACAGGCAGGAGCAGCTCAGGCGTGGGAGTGCTGGGGGGCAGCAAGCTCTGCACGGGACAGCAATGTGCCCTGGGGGCCAAGGGGGTCCTGGGCTGCATTCAGAGGAGTGTGGTCAGCAGTGCCAGGGAGGTTCTCCTCCCCCTCTACTCTGCCCTGCTGAGACCTCACCTGGAATATTGCATCCAGTTCTGGGCTCCCCAGGTCAAGAGGGACAGGGATCTGCTGGAGAGAGTCCAGGGGAGGGCTACAAGGATGCTGAAGGGACTGCAGCACTGCCTGGGGAGGAGAGGCTGAGAGCCCTGGGGCTGTTCAGTGTGGAGAAGACTGAGAGGGAATATTGATGTCTATTAATATCTGAGGGTGGGGATCAGGAGGGAGGGGACAGGCTCTGCTCATCTGCACCCTGGGATAGGACAAGGGGCAGTGGATAGAAACTCCAGCACAGGAGGTTCCAGCTCACCAAGAGGAGGAACTCCTTCCCTGTGGGGGTCCCAGAGCCCTGGAGCAGGCTGCCCAGAGAGGTTGTGGAGTCTCCTTCTCTGGAGCCTTCCCAGCCCTGTCTGGATGTGTTCCTGTGTGACCTGTGCTGGATTCTCTGCTCCTGCCCTGGCAGGGGGCTTGGACTGGAAGATCTCCAGAGCTCCCTTCCAACCCCTGACATCCTGTGGTGTGATGCTGTGGCCCCCGGCAGAGGAGGGAGCCGCCCCAGCAGGGGCTGGGAGCCCAGCCGCAGAGCGCGCTGAGCAGCAGTGTGCCCCGGGGCGGGCAGGGCCCCCGGCTGCTCACCCATCCCTACCTTTGGTCGAGCACGGCCTCGGAGTAGGAGGGTGGGGAGTCGAGGTCGGTGGGTCGGGGGTAGGGCTGGCCGGGCACGTACTGGACGCCGCCGCTGCCGACGTTGTAGGTGACGCTGCAGCGGTGGGGGTGGTCGAGGACCACCAGGCGGGAGAGCAGCACGGGGTGCTGCAGGCGGTGCACCGGCAGCGCCACCAGGTTGTTGCGCTTCCGCTGGTGGTGCAGCACCAGCGCCAGGAAGGCCACCACCAGCACGAAGATGACGGAGCTGCCGACGATGGCGTAGGTGATGCTGGGGTAGTAGAGCAGCTGCGTGTCCGAGCTGACGTAGTCCTGGCCGCTGCCCGCCTCTGCAAGAGAAGGGGAAGCCGGGCTGAGGCTGCGCCGCGCCGCGCCGCGGGCGGCCGCCCCAGCCCCGCAGAGCTCTCCCCGGGGCGGGGCGCGGCTGGCGGGAGGCACAGCCCCGCCCCGCACGGACCGCCTGGCCGCCACCCTCCGCAGCACAGCGGCGCGCCGTGCAGGGCTCAGCCAGGCCAGCCGCCACGGCACCGCCACCTGGGCAGGTTCTCCTCCCCCTCTGCTCTGCCCTGCTGAGACCACACCTTCACCATTGCATCCAGCTCTGGGCTCCCCAGTCCCAAAGAGACAGAGACCTGCTGGAGAGAGGCTAAGGGAGGCTATCAGGATGATGAAGGGACTTGAGGATCTCTGCTGTGAAGAGAGACTGAGAGCCCTGGGGCTGTTTAGTCTGGAGAAGGGAAGGCTGAGAGGGGATCTGATCGAGGTCTATCAGTAGCTGAGGGCTGGGGCTCAGGGTGAAGGGGCCAGGCCCTGTTTGGTGGTGCCCAGCGACAGGACAAGGAACAGCAGGGTACAAGCTGGAACCCAGGAGGTTCTACCAACCACACACAGAGACACTTCTGTATGGGGAGGGTGCTGGAGCAGGCTGCACAGAGAGGTTGTAGAGTCTCCTTCTCTGAAGCCTTTCCAAACCCACCTTGGATGTGTTCTTGTGACCCTGCTCTGGCAGGGGGTTGGCCTGGATGATCTTCGGAGGTCCCTTCCAACCCCTCTGTGATCATTTTCCCTTAGCTCTGGTACCACCTTACTTACCCATCTCATCCCATCTCACTGAAATGTCTACATTTGAAATGGAGATGTTAAAAGGATCAGCCAGCTCAGGTTGTACTGAAGAAGATGAGGAAGAGAAAACATGAGCTGGGCTGAGGTCATGAAAGATCACCCAAGCTGAGCTTCAGTTTGAGGTGGAAATGGGGGAGGGAATGGTTGAAAACAACCACTGAGTGGCAAGGAGCAGGAATGGAATAGGATAGGATAGGATAGGATAGGATAGGATAGGATAGGATAGGATAGAATAGAATAGAATAGAATAGAATAGAATAGAATAGAATAGAATAGAATAGAATAGAATAGAATAGAACAGAACAGAACAGAACAGGTTGCAAGAGACCTTTGAGATCAACCTATCACCCAACACCATCTGGTCAACTAAACCATGGCACCAAGTGCCTCATCCAGGCTCTTCCCCTGGTCCTGTCCCTGCAGGCCTTTGCAAGCAGTCCCTCTGCAGCCTTCTTGTAGAAAGGATAGGATAGGATAGGATAGGATAGGATAGGATAGGATAGGATAGGATAGGATAGGATAGGATAGGATAGGATAGGATAGGATAGGATAGGATAGGATAGGGTTGGATTAACCAGGTTGGAAAAGACCTTTGAGATCACCAAGTCCAACCTCTCACCCAACACCATCTGATCAACTAAACTATGGCACCAAGTGCCTCATCCAGGCTCTTCCTAAACACCTCCAGGGATGGTGACTCCACCACCTCCCTGGGAAGCACATCCCAAGGGCCAATCTCTCTTGCTGGGAAGAACTTTCTCCTCACCTCCAGCCTAAACCTCCCCTGGCACAGCTTGAGACTGTGTCCTCTTGTTCTGGTGCTGGGTGCCTGGGAGAAGAGACCACCCCCCAGCTGGCTATTTGTTCAGCCATAATACAGAAGAAAAAGGAAGCAAAAAGGGAACAGATGAATGACTTTGGAAAGCATCTGAACAGATCTTGAACTGCATGCAGATCTTAGGAGAAAAGACAACACCAGGCAGCAACAGGAAAGGAGGAAAGAGACTTGGAGAAGCAAACCAGCTTCAAACACGCTGGTGAGGCTCAGGGCTGGTGTCAGCATCACAGGGCCACCTGCCCCCAGCTCCACTCCAGCTCCCTGCTCAGAGGGCCATGCAGCCCTTGAGGGCTGTGTTCTGTCTCTCTGCAGGCTGTAACTCCTCAAAGCCTCAACATGAACAAGGCTCTTCTGATACAAGACATTCATCCACCTCAAGAAAAAGGAGAGGATGAGGGAAAAAGCCCAAACAGAACAAACTCCTGACCTCCAAAATCCACACAATTACAAACCCTTCATCTCCTGCTGCAAGACACTGGGACAGTAGATCTTGGATACAACTTTCCTTTTTCTCACCTATGAACAAAAACTGCTTTCTAGTCACTGAGAACTGGAACTGAGCCACTGACAAATGCTTCTAGCAGCAGAATAACCAAACCTGTATCACCTGCTCAGAACCGCAGAGGGGATTTCCAGCAGCCCTTGTTTGGCATCAAGGTGGTTCTCTCAAGATTTGATTTTGGTAGTTCACTTCCATGAAGAATTTCTTCCTCACATCCAGCCCAAACCTCCCCTGGCACAGCTTGAGACTGTGTCCTCTTGTTCTGGGGCTGGGTGCCTGGGAGAAGAGACCAACCCCCACCTGGCTACAGCCTCCCTTCAGGGAGTTGGAGAGAGCCAAGAAGGTCTCCCCTGAGTCCCCTCTTCTCCAGGCTAAGCAACCCCAGCTCCCTCAGCCTCTCCTCACAGGGCTGTGCTCCAGACCCCTCCCCAGCTTTCATGCCCTTCTCTGGACACCTTCCAGCATCTCAGCATCTTTTCTAACCTGGGGGACCCAGAACTGGACACCAGTGATCTTTGCCCATTCCATGCCACTTCTGCTCTAGTCACTCTCCTCACAGCAGTCCCTGGGCTGGATCTCTTGGTAGCTCACTCCCAGAAGCAGCTGGTCCTCATCCCAGCAGCTTAAAAAACTTCTCTCTGCTCTGCTGCTGAATGCAAATTCACAAAGCAGGTGGGAGGGCAAACTAACTGAGCCTAAATTCCTGGGGTGCTGCTCCTGCCCTGCCTTCCCCAGCGCCCCGAGGACGCGCTGTGCTGTCGGAGGGCGCCCCGCAGGCACAGCGCCGCTTGCAGCTATTGAACTGATTGTGTGGGAATCGCTGAGCTGGCAGATCCGAGGCTTGGCGGCTGTAAAAGCCTCCCTGAATAATTTAGGGAAAGCCTGACAATGGGGCTGTGCTCAGAGGGCTCTCCCGGTCGCTGTGAGGGAATGTGCTGCCCCCAGCTTTCAAGGGGCCGGGGCCAGGCGCTGCTATTGTTTCGCCTCTGCCAAGCCTCTGCTCCAGCCTGGCTTTTCACAGCTCATCAGCGAAAAAGCTTTTGAAAGCCCTAATCCGATCTGGCAGCTGGAGCCGTAACGAGCAGGAGGCAGGGTCCACCTCCAGCCAAGGCTCCCCTGCAGCCACACATTTACATCCCCGCTGGTAAAGAGCAGAGCTGCAGCCATGGAAGGTTAGGGACGGCAAAAATCAAGCGCGGGCGAGCAGAGCCTCAGCACATCACAGAACTGCCAGGGCTGGAAGGGACCCCAAGGCTCAGCCAGTTCCAACCCCCCTGCCATGGGCAGGGACACCTCACACCACAGCAGGTTGCTCACAGCCACCTCCAGCCTGGCTGCAAACACCTCCAGGCAGGAGGCTGCCACCACCTCCCTGGGCAGCCTGTGCCAGGCTCTCACCACCCTCATGGGCAACAACTTCTTCCTAACATCCAATCTCAATCTCCCCACTTCTAGTTTTGCTCCATTCCCCCCCCCCCCCAGTCCTGGGTTCGGTTTTGGGGCCCTCACTCCTAGAAGGACACTGAGGGGCTGGAGACCAGAGAAGGGCAGTGAAGCTGGGGAAGAGCCTGGGGAACAGGGCTGGGGAGGAGCAGCTGAGGGAGCTGGGGGTGTTCAGCCTGGAGGAGGCTGAGGGGAGACCTCATTGCTCTCTGCAGCTCCCTGACAGCAGGTTGAGGCCAGGTGAGTCTCTGCTCCCTAGGAACAAGTGTCCCCTGTCCTCAGCACTGGTGAGGCCAGAGCTTGAGCCCTGGGTTGAGTTTTGAGGCCCTCACTCCAGGAAGGACAGTGAGGCAACTGAGACCAGAGAAGGGGAGAAGAGGCCTGAGGGAACTGGGGTTGTTCAGGCTGGAGTAAAGAAGGCTGAGAGGAGCCCTCTGGCTCTCTCCAACTCCCTGAAAGCAGGCTGGAGCCAGGTGGGGGCTGGGCTCTTCTGCCTAGTGAGAAGTCACAGGGCAAGGGGAAGTGGCCTCAAGTTGCACCAAGGGAGGTTCAGGTTGGACATCAGGAGAAACTTCTTCACTGGAAGGGTTCTCAAAGCCTGGAACAGCCTCCCAGGGAGGTGGCTGAATCCCCATCCCTGGGAGCGTTTCAGGGAGCTGTGGTGCTGAGGGCCATTGCTTAGCACCAGCTGCCAATGTCTTTTCCAACCACACTGACCCCATGACTCTGACTCACCCCTGTGGGCAGTTACAAGTCAGTCTGCCTGGCCAGCATGGCACAGAGAGACCTCCAGACACTCTGGGTCAGCAGCAGTCTCAGCACATCTCCCTCAGTGCCTCACCTGTGCTTTCCTCCCCTTGTCCTGAGCACAAGGCACCGGAATGGAATGGAGTGGAATGGAATGGAATAGAATAGAATAGAATAGAATAATAGAATAGAATAGAATAGAATAGAATAGAATAGAATAGAATAGAATAGAATTAACTAGGTTGGAAAAGACCTTCCAGATCATCCAGTCCAACCTATCACCCAGCACCATCTGATCAACTAAACCATGGCACCAAGGGCCTCATCCAGGCTCTTCCTAAGCACCAGATCTCCATCAGGCTGCAGATCAAGAGGCTCCCCCTCACATGGCCTCCTTTTGATCTTCTGCAGGGCAGGGCAGTTGCTGCATGCACTTCACACATCCTGGGTGAAAACACTTGGAAAAAACCACCCCAACAAAGCCCCAAAGGCACCGAGGAAAGCAGCAAACTGAGCAAATTAGTAGAGAACTAAGAAAGAGTTGGCAGGAGCCTTGGCAACTGAACTTCTAAAATTAACTTGGCAGCAGCCTGACAACCTGCAGAGCACAGATCTGCCACCAAGGATGGAAACAAAAGGCCCAGGCTTGGCAGCTGGGGGTGGCCAAGGAGGAAACTAAAGTGTTAGTCAGCTGCAAGCCAGCACCACTCCACCCTGGATCTCAGCACGTGAGAGCTGGCGCTGCGACCCCAGCAGCTCCCCAGCAGAACCAGACCATGCCCAACAGCAGAGGCAGGACACCAAAAGGATTAACTCCAGAGAATCACAGAATCAGTATGGTTGGGAAAGACCTCTCAGACCATCAGGTCCAACCTACCACCCAGCACCATCCAATCAACTAAGCCATGGCACCAAGTGCCTCAGCCAGGCTGTTTTTAAACTCTTCCAGGGATGGGGACTCCACCACCTCCCTGGGCAGCACATCCCAAGAGCCAATCTCTCTGTCTGGGAAGAATTTCTTCCTCACCTCCAGCCTAAACCTCCCCTGGCACAGCTTGAGACTGTGTCCTCTTGTTCTGGGGCTGGGTGCCTGGGAGAAGAGACCAACCCCTTCCTGGCTACAACCTCCCTTCAGGGAGTTGTAGAGAGCAAGAAGGTCTCCCCTGAGCCTCCTCTTCTCCAGGCTAAGCAACCCCAGCTCCCTCAGCCTCTCCTCACAGGGCTGTGCTCCAGACCCCTCCCCAGCTTTCTTGCCCTTCTCTGGACACCTTCCAGCAGCTCAACATCTTTCCTAAGCTGAGGAGCCCAGAACAAGTCTGCTTCTCTACAGAGAGAGAGGAGCTGTTCCTACTGCTTCTCTCCTCTTTTTCCCCTTTGAAGGTGGAAGGGAGTTGCTGCATGTTGCTCACAACATCTCATGACCACTCAGCAAGAGTTTGAGGCACCGCAAGCTCCAGGTGTGAAAATCTCACACAGCAGCACCACTGAAAGGCTCTTTGGTGGACCAAGCTTGGAAAATAAAGCAAGAGAAGCATGGTGTTGTCTTCCTCCTGCCTCTGGTGCTCCTGCCAAGACCAATGAGAACTAGCAGCATCCTAGACCAGCCTAGCAGCATGGGATCATGGGGTCTGAGTTGGAAGGGACCTCCAAAGGGCACCCAGTCCAAACCCCTGCACTCAGCAGGGACATCCTCCACTAGAGCGAGTTGCTCACAGCCTTCTCCAGCCTCACCTTGAATAGCTCCAGGCACAGGGCCTCAACCACCTCCATGGGCAACCTGTTACAGTGTCCCAGCAGCCTCCTGGTGCAGAACTTGTTGCTCACATCCAATCTCAATCTGCTCTGCTCTCATTTCAAACCATTGCCCCTGCTCCTGTCCCTGCAGGCCTTTGCAAACAGCTCTCCAGCTCTCCTGGAGCCCCTTCAGGTACTGCAGCCTGCAGTCCCTCTGCAGCCTGCTTGTAGCCCCCTTCAGGTCCTGCCAGGCACTAGAATAGATGGCCTCAAGCTAACCATGGTCTGGACACCTCTTTGGACATACCCAGAGACCTCAGAGGGTTCTGAATGTCTGTGTTGGGCTATAGTCCAAAAACAACAACAAAGAAACAAACAAGACAAACAAAACCAACAACCCCCCCATCCAAAGCAACCAAACAACCTCCACCCCTCCAAGCAACCCCCCTAAACCACCCCCAGGAATCCCAAACTGGGGTTATTGCCCCAAGTCAGCTGACAGATCTGCAGTAGTTTCACCAAGCCACTCTTCAGGCAGACAGAAACCAGACTGCAAACAGCTCCTAACCACAAGGAGGGATCCTCTCTGCTCAAGAGTTTTCTCTCACTTGTTGCATGACCCCAACCCCCTGCCAAGTGCAGCAGAATTTCATACTCCAGTGAGAAATCTATTGATGGGCAGAGGCCAACAGCAGGAGATTTAACAAGTCTAAGTGCTGGGTTCTACACTTTGGCTACACCATCCCCAGGCAGTGCTACAGGCTGGGGGCAGAGTGGCTGAGAGCAGCCAGGCAGAGAGGGACCTGGGGGTACTGGTTGATTGTAGGCTGAACATGAGCCAGCAGTGTGCCCAGGTGGCCAAGAAGGCCAATGGCATCCTGGCCTGCATCAGGAAGAGTGTGGCCAGCAGGAGCAGGGAGGTCATTGTGCCCTGTGCTCAGCACTGGTTTGGCCACACCTTGAGTCCTGTATCCAGTTCTGGGCTCCTCAGGTTAGGAAAGATGTTGAGCTGCTGGAAGGTGTCCAGAGAAGGGCAAGAAAGCTGGGGAGGGGTCTGGAGCACAGCCCTGTGAGGAGAGGCTGAGGGAGCTGGGGTTGCTTAGCCTGGAGAAGAGGAGGCTCAGGGGAGACCTTCTTGCTGTCTGCAACTCCCTGAAGGGAGGTTGTAGCCAGGTGGGAGTTGGTCTCTTCTCCCAGGCAGGCACCCAGCACCAGAACAAGAGGACACAGTCTCAAGCTGTGCCAGGGGAGGTTTAGGATGGAGGTGAGGAAGAAGTTCTTCCCAGCCAAAGAGAATGGCCCTTGGGATGTGCTGCCCAGGGAGGTGGTGGAGTCCCCATCCCTGGAGGTGTTTAGGAAGAGCCTGGCTGAGGCACTTGGTGCCATGGTTGAGTTGATTGGATGGTGTTGGGTGGTAGGTTTGATGGTCTCTGAGGTCTTTTCCAACCTGGTTAATTCTGTATTCTGTCTAACTCTGCAAGCCTCAGAAGCCAGGCAGGCATTCCTGAAGGAAGGAGCTCATCCCCTCCTGGAATGTGCAGAGGAGACTTGGCGAGCCTCCCAGTATGGATGGCCTCAGCACAGCATCGCAGGCAGTCAGCCAAGGTGCTGCAGGACTGGGCCTCTGTCCAGCACCATCATTCCTCCTTTTGCAACATGCATTAGACAAATTTTGGTCCTGCTTCAGCAAGTTTCTATACAAATAAATGAAGCCAAAAAAATCTTTCCTTAGAGAAGGCAGAACCTTGCAGCACTTGGTGAAAGGCTGTTTGTGAGCAGTGCCGAAGAGCCCGATGAACGGGAGAGAGCCAGGCTGGGCTCTCACTGAGCACAGAGTGCACACAATGGCTTGGGCTGGAAGGGACCTTCTAGATCATCCAGCTCCAACTCCACCTCCCACCAGCCCAGGCTGCTCAAGGCCTCATCCAGCCTGGCCTTGAACACCTCCAGGGAGGTGGCCATCCACAGCCTCCTGGGCAGCCTGTGCCAGTGTCTCCCCAGCCTCACTCTAAAGAATTTCTTCCTCATCTCCAGTCTCAGTCTCCCCTCTCCCAGCTCAAAGCCATTGTTCCTCATCCTGGCACTCCCAGCCCTTGTCCAAAGTCCCTCTCCAGCCCTCCTGAAGCCCCTTCAGGTACTGGCAGGCTGCTCTGAGGTCTGCCTGGAGCCTTCTCTTCTGCAGGCTGAACAGCCCCAACTCTCCCAGCTTGTCTCCAAGGTCATCTTGGTGGCCTCCTCTCAACCCTCTCCATCAGTTCCATGTCCCTCTTGTCCTGGGGCCCCCAGAACTGGCTGCAGTGCTGCAGGTGGGGTCTGAGCAGAGCAGAGGGGCAGAATCCCCTCCCTGTGCTGCTGCTCTCCCTGCTCTGGCTGCAGCTCAGCACACAGCTGGCTCTGGGCTGCCAGGGACCACTGCTGGCTCCTGGGGAGTTTGTCACCACCTGACACCCCCAAGGCCTTCTCCTGCAGGCTGCTCTCAGCCTCTCCTCACCCAGCCTGGATTTGTGCTCGGGATTGCCCCGACCCAGCTGCAGGACCTTGCCCTTGGCCTTGTTGAACTTCATGAAGTTGGCTTGGGCTCACCTCTGCAGCCTGTCCAGGTCCCTCTGGATGGATCCTTCTCTCCAGCATCAACCACACCACACAGCTTGGTGCCATCCCCAGACTTGCTGAGGGTGCCTCAGTCCCACTGTCCCTGTCACTGACAGAGACGTTAAACAGCACTGGTCCCAGTACAGACCCCTGAGGGACACCACTGCTTGCTGGCCTCTGAAGATGCAGCCTTGCTCTTTGTTTCCACAGAGACTGAGAGGTTCTCCTCCCCCTCTGCTCTGCCCTGCTGAGGCAGCATCTGGAGTATTGTGTCCAGTTCTGGGCCCCTCAGCCCAGGAAGGACCTCAGGGAACAACTTGAGAGAGTCCAGCACAGAACTACAAAGATGCTGAAGGGAGTGGAAGATCTTCCTCGGGAGGAGAGCCTGAGGGAGCTGAGGGCTCTGGAGCTTGGAGAGGAGGAGCCTGAGGGTGACCTCAGTGCTGGTGCTAAAGCTGTGCAGGGTGATGCCCAGAGGCTGGAGCCAGGCTCTGCTGGGGGATGCCCAAGGCCAGCACAAGGGGCACTGGGTGGAAGCTGAGGCAGAGGAAGTGCCATGGAAACAGGAGGAAGAATTTTCCCCTGTGAGGGTGACAGAGGCCTGGAGCAGGCTGCCCAGGGGGGTTGTGGAGTCTCCCTCTCTGGAGATATTCCAGCCCCATCTGGATGTGTTGCTGTGTGAGCTGCTCTGGGTGCTCCTGCTCTGGCAGGGGGGTTGGGCTGAGCTTTTGAGGTCCCTTCCAGCCCCGGGCATGCTGTGACTGTGATTTCCTCTGCCTTTGACCCTGGCTGCAGGAGCCTCGCTGGAAGCTGCAGTTGTGGAGAGGAAGCGCAGGGGGTGTAAGGCAGGGAAGGGAAATGCACTTCTGCAGGGGGCATTTCCGAGGCAAGAAGCAGCAGTGTGCATCACCGTGTCAGGCCCAGCGCTGCAGGCCGGGCCCAGGGGAGAGAGCTGCGCAGGCAGCCGCCCAGGGCCCGTCCTGCCTGGGAAGACGGGAGGCAAATAACGATTAGCACAGCTAAGCACAGTTTAAAAGGCTCTGAATTAGCTCCAGTGTCACATGAAAAGGAGCCTTTATTGGCAGAACCTTGGCCTAATGCTTGGCAGTGGGGGAGGAGGTTAATAGGAAGCTGGCTTATCACAAGCCAAGGGTAGTAAGCACATTGTTGCGTGGCCCTCCAAAGCCCTGAGGAAGGCAGGTTTGAAGGCTGGCATCGCGTTTTGGCCAGCTTCTTGGCAGAGAGACAGAATGAGGCTGCTGAGAGCACAGCAGGAAGAAAGGGGGAGGAAAAAAAGGAGGATGAATGGGGAAAGAGGGTTTAACTACGCAGAGAGGGGGAGAAAAAAGCAGGATGCATTTAGTCCTCAGTAAAGGTAATGAAGAGGAGACAGGAGGGAAGAGTTTATGATAGCCATGGGCTACACAAATGAAGCTCAGGGAGTTGCTTTTAGATTGCTGGGCAAACCAGAACTACAGGAGACAAGGGCACAAGGGATGCAGGACAAATTCAGTGACACACTTCACAGACAGCAAGGAAAAGAGGTGGAATCAGGTCTCGTGATTATACCCAAAGCAGTGTGGCCAGAGATGGAGAGAGAGGCTTCTGCCCCTCTGCTCTGCTCTGTGAGACCTCACCTGCAGGGCTGTGTCCAGCTCTGGAGCCCTCAGCACAGCAAGGACATGGACCTGATGGAGAGGCTGCAGAGGAGGCCACCAAGATGATCAGGGGGCTGGAGCAGCTCTGATAGGAGGCCAGGCTGAGGGAGCTGGGGGTGTTCAGCCTGGAGAAGAGAAGGCTCCAGGCAGACCTGAGAGCAGCCTGCCAGGACCTGAAGGGGGCTGCAAGAAGGCTGCAGAGGGACTGATTGCAAAGGCCTGCAGGGACAGGAGCAGGGGCAATGGTTTGGAATGAGAGCAGAGCAGATGGAGATTGGATGTGAGCAACAAGTTCTGCACCAGGAGGCTGCTGGGACACTGCAACAGGTTGCCCAGGGAGGTGGTTGAGGTCCCATGCCTGGAGCTGTTGAAGGTGAGGCTGGAGAAGGCTGTGAGCAGCCTGCTGTAGTGGAGGATGTCCCTGCTGAGTGCAGGGCGTTGGGCTGGATGCCCTTTGGAGGCCCCTTCCAACCCAACCCATTCCATAAATCCATGACTGTATTTAAACAAAAGCTGGGTGACCATACAGAGTCTGTTCCGGGAGCACCCACAGCATGTGGGAAAAGCTGCTAGGCAGAAGCACCTTTTGTGAGAGCTGAGCCCTGGTTCCCTGCACAGAAAGGAGAACAGCTGCAGCAGTGTTTAAAACCATTTTTAACAGAACAAAGACTCAGGCTTTAGCTCCCTGCAGAGAGGAAGCCGCACAGCTGGGGAGGGGTCTGGGGCACAGCCCTGGGAGGAGAGGCTGAGGGAGCTGGGGTTGCTTAGCCTGGAGAAGAGGAGGCTCAGGGGAGACCTTCTTGCTCTCTCCAACTCCCTGAAGGGAGGTTGTAGCCAGGTGGGGGTTGGTCTCTTCTCCCAGGCACCCAGCCCCAGAACAAGAGGACACAGTCTCAAGCTGTGCCAGGAGAGTTTTAGGCTGGAGGGGAGGAGGAAGTTCTTCCCAGCAAGAGAGATTGGCCCTTGGGATGTGCTGCCCAGGGAGGTGGTGGAGTCCCCATCCCTGGAAGAGTTTAAAAACAGCCTGGCTGAGGCCCTTGGTGCCATGGCTTAGTTATCACATGGTGTTGGGTGAGAGGTTGGACTGGATGACCTCGAAGGTCTTCTCCAACCTGGTTAATCCTGTTCTATTCCATTCTGTTCTAAAACCCCCATTTACTCCTCTTCCTTTGCTGCATGGATGCACACAGCTAACTGTGCAATGTCTCTCACAGTACTCTTCCTTCAAGCAGTAACAACCACATCACAGGAACACTGCAGCAGCTCAATCAGCTCTTAACCTGAAGAAAAGGCTTCAGTTAACACAGTGAGCCACTTCCAGCTGCAGGGCTAAACCCAACCAGCCAGGATCATAGAACCACAGCATGGTTTGGCTTGGAAGAGACCTCCAAAGGGCATCCAGCCCAGCCCCCTGCACTCAGCAGGGACATCCTCCACCAGAGCAGGCTGCTCACAGCCTTCTCCAGCCTCACCTTCAACAGCTCCAGGCATGAGGCCTCAACCACCTCCCTGGGCAACCTGCTGCAGTGTCCCAGCAGCCTCCTGGTGCAGAACTTGTTGCTCACATCCAAGCTCCATCTGCTCTGCTCTCATTTCAAACCATTGCCCCTGCTCCTGTCCCTGCAGGCCTTTGCAAACAGTCCCTCTGCAGCCTGCTTGGAGCCCCCTTCAGGTCCTGGCAGGCTGCTCTTAGGTCTGAACAATCCCAGGCTAACCATCAAGTCCAAATGTCATCCCAACACCATCATGGCCACTAAACCATGTCCTCAAGTGCCATGTCTACATCCCCTCCAGGGATCACTGAATTAACCAGGCTGGAAAAGACCTCCTAGAGATCATTTTGTCCAACCTCTCACCCAGCACCATCTGATCAACTCAACCATGGCACCAAGTGCCTCATCCAGGCTCTTCCTAAACACCTCCAGGGATGGGGACTCCACCACCTCCCTGGGCAGCACATCCCAAGGGCCAATCTCTCTTGCTGGGAGGTACTTTCTCCTCCCCTCCAGCCTAAACCTCCCCTGGCACAGCTTCAGGCTGTGTCCTCTTGTTGTGGTGCTGGCTGCCTGGGAGAAGAGACCAACCCCCAGCTGGCTCCAACCTCCCTTCAGGCAGTTGCAGATGGTGACTCTGCCACTTCTCTGGGCAGCCTGTTGCCGTGCCTGGTCAGGTGGGGCTGACAGACAAGGAGCTGGCTGATCTCTGCGTACAGCAGACACTCTTGCTTCAGGGCTGCTGAAGATCAGGATGGTTCCTCCACCTCCTGCCCCCCTGCCTGGCCCTCATCTTTCTCTCACTTTCAATACCAACCCAATAATCGCTGCCATGGGCTGTCATTGGGCTGTAGGCAGCACCCTGAAGAGGTGGCAAGCTGAAACACAATGGTGCTTCCCTAAGACTCATGAAGGGACAAATGACCCGAGAGACCTCGCCATAAGAAACACAGACCTAAACTGTCCTCCTCAGCCCCCGGGGTGTCCCTAGCCTGCAGGAGCTCCACAGCAGTTCTGAAGGGACTTAACAAGGCAGGAGAGCCTCCACAAGCACTCCAGCTCGAAGTTTAATTAGGCACAATTGTTTGCCGTGCTTCCCCCTTCCCCAGGCGGCCTCATGCATATTCATCACCGTAATTACAGCAGGGAAAAACCCCTCCACAACTGATTATGCCACACTGCTCATCCTCCAGAAGCCTGGATTCTGCCCTTTTTTCTCTGCCTTTTTTTCCCTAGCACAATTAGTAGTGAAATTAATTGCCAGTTAGTTAATTTGGCACTTTCTCCTTTCAAGACTTAATTGAAAATTGGCATTTTTCAACCCTAGTCACAGAACCAGAGAGTGGGTTGGCTTGGAAGGGACCTCCAAATCTCACCCAGTCCAACCCCCTGCACTCAGCAGGGACATCCTCCCCTAGAGCAGGCTGCTCACAGCCTTCTCCAGCCTCACCTTGAATACCCCCAGGGGTGGAGACTCAACCACCCCCTGGGCAACCCCTTGCAGTGTCCCAGCAGCCTCCTGGTGCAGAACTTGTTGCTCACATCCAATCTCAATCTGCTCTGCTCTCATTTCAAATCATTGCCCCTGCTCCTGTCCCTGCAGGCCTTTGCAAACAGTCCCTCTGCAGCCTGCCTGTAGAAAGGACAGGATAGGGTAGGATAGGATAGGATAGGATAGGATAGGATAGGATAGGATAGGATAGGATAGGATAGGATAGGGTAGGATAGGATAGGATAGGATAGGATAGGATAGGATAGGATAGGATAGGATAGGATAGGATAGGATAGGATAGGATAGGATAGGATAGGATAGGATAGGATAGGATAGGATAGGATAGGATAGGATAGGATAGGATAGGATAGGATAGGATAGGATAGGATTAACCAGGTTGGAAAACAGCTCAGAGATCACTAAGTCCAACCTATCCCCCAGCACCATCCAATCAACTCAACCATGGCACCAAGTGCCTCATCCAGGCTCTTCCTAAACACCTCCAGGGATGGTGACTCCACCACCTCCCCGGGCAGCACATCCCAAGGGCCAATCTCTCTTGCTGGGAAGAACTTCTTCCTAACATCCAGCGTAAACCTCCCCTGGCACAGCTTGAGACTGTGTCCTCTTGTTCTGGGGCTGGGTGCCTGGGAGAAGAGACCAACCCCCAGCTGGCTCCAACCTCCCTTCAGGGAGTTGCAGAGAGCAAGAAGGTCTCCCCTGAGCCTCCTCTTCTCTAGGCTGAACAACCCCAGCTCCCTCAGCCTCTCCTCACAGGGCTGTGCTCCAGACCCCTCCCCAGCTTTCTTGCCCTTCCCTTCTCTGGACACCTTCCAGCAGCTCAGCATCTTTCCTGACCTGAGGAACTCAGAACTGGACACAGTAGCCCCTTCAGGTCCTGGCAGGCTGCTCTGAGGTCTGCCTGGATCCTTCTCTGAAGGCTTGAGCAATGCAAAGCTGTAGGACATGGTACAAGGTTAAAGCTGCCTTGCAGCACCTCTGCAGTGAGAGACAGAAAGGGACTTCCAGCAGGTGAAGAGGGGATGCACACCATGACCATCAGAGCTGCTACTGCAAGGAGGATGGAAAGTTCAGAGCCAAGAGGAATTCTTCACTTCAGAACTCCTGAGTGAAGAGCCAACAGTCAGCTCCCAGGGTGGATGTGAAGTAATTAAAAAGGCAATTAAGAAGAAGAAGTGTTGGAAGCCAAGAGCCTGGGAATGCCAAAGCAGCACTGAGTGCTGTGGTGAGAGCTGCCTCCCCCAGCCCAGCAAGCCAGCCCAGCAGGCTGGCAGCTGCTGAACCTGGCAGCCAGCTGGGTGCTGCTGGCCAGGGGGTCCTGAGCAGGCCCCACTGGGGCAGGCAGGGAGCAGGGGCTGCTGATGTACCCAGCCAGGGGGAAGGGAATCCCTGCTCTTCAGCATGTGCAGCTGAGCAGGGAGGCAGACCACGAGTTCAGCTGCCTGCTTCCCCAGGCTGCCTGAGGTGAACACTGCTGAGCACACAGGGCTGCAGAGCTCTTTGTCCTTCTCCTCTTCACTTTGCTCCTGGCTGGGCACAGCACTGCAGAGGTACAGGAGCAGAATCACAGAGTGCTCCCTGAGGAATCCTCCACCTTCTGCTGGACCCTGCACCCCTCCTCTGCTGGAAGTCCAGGCTTTTGTTCCACACTTGGGAAATACCTGCAAGGGAGACTCAGGTGCCTATTTCATAGACTCAGAGGATGTGTTGGGTTGGAAGGGACCTCCAAAGGCCACCCAGTCCAACCCCCTGCACTCAGCAGGGACATCCTCCACTACAGCAGGCTGCTCACAGCCTTCTCCAGCCTCACCTTGAATAGCTCCAGGGATGGGACCTCATCCAGCTGCCTGGGCAACCTCACCTGCAGGGCTGTGTCCAGCTCTGCTGAGCCCTCAGCACAGCAAGGACATGGACCTGATGGAGAGGCTGCAGAGGAGGCCACCAAGGTGATCAGGGGGCTGGAGCAGCTCTGCCAGGAGGCCAGGCTGAGGGAGCTGGGGGTGTTCAGCCTGGAGAAGAGAAGGCTCCAGGCAGAGCTAAGAGCAGCCTGCCAGGACCTGAAGGGGGCTACAGGAAGGCTGCAGAGGGACTGTTTGCAAAGGCCTGCAGGGACAGGAGCAGGGGCAATGGTTTGAAATGAGAGCAGAGCAGATGGAGATTGGATGTGAGCAACAAGTTCTGCACCAGGAGGCTGCTGGAACACTGCAAGAGGTTGCCCAGGGAGGTGGTTGAGGCCCCATGCCTGGAGCTATTCAAGGTGAGGCTGGAGAAGGCTGTGAGCAGCCTGCTGTAGTGGAGGATGTCCCTGTGAGTGCAGGGGGTGGGCTGGATGCCCTTTGGAGGTCCCTTCCAAGCCAAACCCTTCTACAATTCCATCTTCATTCTCTCCTGCACTGATTCTGCACCAGGAACCTCCAAAGCCTGTGTGTCAGGGGCAGACACTGGTTCTGGGCAGCACCCAGGCAGTGACACTGTTTGCTTACTGACACCTGAGCGGCTGAGCAGAGGCCAAAGCTGCTCAGCAAGAAGCAAGTGCAGCCACTGGGATGTACTCAAAAGCCATCAGTATTCAGTCTGAGACAACTGGCAGCTGAGCAGAGGCTGTGTCATGGAGTCCTCTTGCTGCAGGACCTGCAGGTGTTCCTCAGCATCTTCATCACCCTGCCCTGAGGCTCTGTCCGGACACAGAACTCACAGAACTCATCACACGTGACACTCCCTGTGTCCTCCCTGGAGAGCAACCAAGAAAGCAGGCTTGCAGACTCAGAAGAGCTGCATCCTTTGGGAAGTGACTTGCCCAGCTGCAGAGGAGGAAAGGTGTTCTGTCCCTGAGAGCTAAAGCCACGATGCCGTGGTCCCAGCCAACCCCAAGCTTGCTGTGAGTCTGTGATCCTGGGCTACTGACATCTCACAGCAGAGCAGGCACCTCAGAAGCCTTCCAGCCCTCCCCTCACCACAGAGAAATCAGTTTGGGTTTCCCTATGGTGTCTCCTGCTCCAAGTGTCCCTCCTCAGCATCACAACGGCCTGAGAGGATGCAAAGGCTTTCACCTGTCCAGGAGATGATTCTGGCCTAGGCTAAAAGGCAGGAAACAAGACACAGAACTACACCCTTCAGGCCACAACTTGTCCATGGATGAAGGCTGCAGTGCACTACTGAAAGCATTCTGGCAGGAAGAAAGCCTGCAGGAAGAAATCCTGCTCTTGAGTAGAATCACAGAGCTGGTTTAGTTGGACAAGCCCTGTAAGAGCAGCCAGCCCAACCATTCTCTGCTCTGCCCAGGCTAGGGGTAACCCCTGGCCCTCAGCACCACAGCTCTGCCTCTCTGAAACACCTCCAGGGATGGGGATTCAGCCACCTCCCTGGGAGGCTGTTCCAGGCTTTGAGAACCCTTCCAGTGAGGAAGTTTCTCCTGATGTCCAACCTGAACCTCCCTTGGTGCAACTTGAGGCCACTTCCCCTTGCCCTGTGACTTCTCACTAGGCAGAAGAGCCCAGCCCCCACCTGGCTCCAGCCTGCTTTCAGGGAGTTGGAGAGAGCCAGAGGGCTCCTCTCAGCCTTCTTTACTCCAGCCTGAACAACCCCAGTTCCCTCAGGCCTCTTCTCCCCTTCTCTGGTCTCAGTTGCCTCACTGTCCTTCCTGGAGTGAGGGCCTCAAAACTCAACCCAGGGCTCAAGCTCTGGCCTCACCAGTGCTGAGGACAGGGGACACTTGTTCCCAGAATCACAGAATCAATACGGTTGGAAAAGACTTCTCAGATCATCAAGCCCAACCTCTCACCCAGCACCACCCAATCAACTCAACCATGGCACCAAGGGCCTCAGCCAGGATGTTTTTAAACACCTCCAGGGATGGGGACTCCACCACCTCCCTGGGCAGCACATCCCAGTGGCCAATCTCTCTTGCTGGGAGGAACTTTCTCCTCACCTCCAGCCCAAACCTCCCCTGGCACAGCTTGACACTGTGTCCTCTTGTTCTGGTGCTGGCTGCCTGCCTGGGAGAAGAGACCAACTCCCACCTGGCTACAACCTCCCTTCAGGGAGTTGAAGAGAGCAAGAAGGTCTCCCCTGAGCCTCCTCTTCTCCAGGCTAAGCAACCCCAGCTCCCTCAGCCTCTCCTCCCAGGGCTGTGCTCCAGACCCCTCCCCAGCCTCGTTGCCCTTCTCTGGACACCTTCCAGCAGCTCAACATCTTTCCTAACCTGAGGAGCCCAGAACTGGACACAGGACTCAAGGTGTGGCCTAACCAGTGCTGAGCACAGGGCACAATGACTTCCCTGCTCCTGCTGGCCACACTGTTCCTGAGGCAGGCCAGGATGCCATTGGCCTTCTTGGCCGCCTGGGCACACTGCTGGCTCATGTTCAGCCTACCATCAACCAGTACCCCCAGGTCCCTCTCTGTCTGGCTGCTCTCAGCCACTCTGCCCCCAGCCTGTAGCACTGCCTGGGGTTGCTGTGGCCAATGTGCAGCACCTGGCACTTGGATGTGTTCAATCTCCTGCCCCTGGCCTCTGCCCATCTGTCCAGCCTGGCAAGGTCCCTCTGCAGAGCTCTCCTGCCCTCTAACAGATCAACTCCTGCCCCCAGCTTGGTGTCATATGCACATTTACTGATGATGGATTCCATCCCCTCCTCCAGATCATCAATCAAGATACTGAACAGGCTGGGGCCCAGCACTGATCCCTGGGGCACACCACTGGTGCCTGGCTGCCAGCTGGCTGTGGCACCATTCACCACCACTCCCTGGGCTCAGCCTCCAGCCAGTTCCTAACCCAGTGCAGTTACTGGGGAGCAGAGACTCACCTGGCTCCAACCTGCTGTCAGGGAGCTGCAGAGAGCAATGAGGTCTCCCCTCAGCCTCCTCCAGGCTGAACACCCCCAGCTGCCTCAGCTGCTCCTCCCCAGCCCTGTTCCCCAGCCCCTTCCCCAGCTTGGCTGCCCTTCCCTGGACCTGCTCCAGCCCCTCCATGTCTGCCATGCACAGGCAGATGAAAAGAGCCCATCTGAGAGGCCTCTATGAAGTGTTCCTGTCAGATTGCTCTGCTTAAACCATTAACCTGCTTTGCCCATTAAAAAATTGAGAAAAATTACCTTTCTCCCCCTTCTTTTCCACCCAGAGAAGGCCACACCCTGCTGTGGGCCACCCAGCTTGGGCTGTCCCGGCTTAGCTGCTGTGCCCCGGGGCTACCCCTGTGCATCCTCACTCATGCAGCAGTTAAGCTGAAATTAAATGTGATATTAAGCTGAAGGAGGCTGTTGGTTTTTTGAAAGCTAATGAGATGTGCTTGCTTACAGCCAACCCCAAGCCCGGTGGGAGGCATTTTAATTACCACGGTTTGTTCAAAGGACAGCAAATGCAATTCCCCCTCCCCTGCCAGCCAGCTGCACGGCAGCCCCCCGTGCAGGCAGCACACAACGAGAGCAAGCCCGGGAGGAGCCCAAGGCAGAACGGGGACTGCACAAAGAGCAGGGAGAAGACAGCTCGGCTGAACTCACACGAGGCAGGCACAGCTGAGTTCTGCAGCGTGAAGGAATATGCATCCTGCAGCCAGAGCAGGGAGAGCAGCACCACAAGGGAGGGGGTTCTGCCTCTCTGCTCTGCTGAGACCCCACCTGCAGCACTGCCTCCAGTTCCAGGACCCCCTCCTCAGCATAAGAGGGACATGGAACTGCTGAAGAGGGTCGAGAGGAGGCCGCCAAGACGATCAGAAGGCTGGAGAACCTCCCTTGTGGGGACAGGATGAGAGAGTTGGGGCTGTTCAGCCTGGAGAAGGCTCCAGGGAGACCTCAGAGCAGCCTCCCAGTACCTGAAGGGACCCCAGGAGAGCTGGGGAGGGACTTTTGACAAGGGTGGGAGTGACAGGACGAGGGACAATGGCTTTGAGCTGGGAGAGGGAGATTCTTTGCATTGAGGCTGGGGAGACACTGGCACAGGCTGCCCAGGGAGGCTGTGGCTGCCTCCTCCCTGGAGGTGTCCAAGGCCAGGCTGGATGAGGCCTTGAGCAGCCTGGGCTGGTGGGAGGTGTCCCTGCCCATGGCAGGGGGTTGGAACTGGCTGATCTTGAAGGTCCCATCCGACATAAAACCATTCTCTAAGAATCTGTATCTCAACTCTACCAACGTTAGGCAGGAAACTCCGAGTTCTGCCCCCCTCCATAAAAACAGAGATTTCCACACCCCCTGGCCCAGGTTTATCTGTTCCTTGCAGAGATCAGCAGACAATGGTGACGCTCTCTCCCCCCGGGGAGAGCTCTCCAGCAGGAGAGCTTGCACAGCAGGAAACACGGGAGAGAACAAAGGGAAGCATTTGCACAGCAGAATTGGCCGTGGGAATTTCTCCCCAGCCCCCGAAGCCATCCCCCCGCCAATCAGACGCCTCCAATTAGCCACTAATCTGATGTTGATTTTAATCTCATTCACACCATCTTAATTGCTCCAGCAGCAGATGACTTACTCTCCACTGGAAACGGAATATGTTGTGTACTGAGATCAAGTCCTTCGCGTTCTGACAGCCCCGACAGCGATCCCCCCAGGGCAGCCAGGCTGGGAGAAGGCATCTCAGCAACCTTTACAAAGCAATCCCAGCTGCTCAGGCTTCCCTTTCTGCTGCTCCTCGGGGCTTTGGGCTTGTTTTCTTTATCTTTCCGCGAGCAACAAAGCGATCTCAGGCCTGCTGACAAGTTCTGACAACGAATCCTCTCACACCCAGCAGTACTTGGTGGCAGCCTGGTGCTCCAGTGTGACACAATGGTAAGGGTTGGAAAAGACCTCCAGAGATCAGCCAGTCCAAGCTCCCTGCCAGAGCAGAGCACCCAGGGCAGGTCACATAGGAACACATCCAGGTGGAGTTGGAAAGGCTCCAGAGAAGGAGACTCCACAACCTCTCTGAGCTTCAACAAGACCAAGGGCAGGGTCCTGCAGCTGGGTGGAGGCAACCCCAGGCACAAATGCAGGCTGGGCAGGGACTGGCTGGAGAGCAGCCCTGAGGAGAGAGACTTGGGGGTGCTGGGGGAGGAGAAGCTCAACAGGAGCTCTCAGTGTGCACTTGCAGCCCGGAAAGCCAATCAGAGCCTGGGCTGCAGCAGGAGAAGTGTGGCCAGCAGGACAAGGGAGGGGATTCTCCCCCTCTGCTCAGCCCTGCTGAGACCCCACCTGCAGTACTGCCTCCAGTTCTGGAGCCCCTATTCCAAGAGGGATCTGGAGGTGCTGGAAGGTGTCCAGAGAAGGGCCAGGAGGAGGAGCAGAGGGCTGGAGCACCTCTGCTGTGAGGACAGACTGAAGGAGTTGGGGCTGTTCAGGCTGCAGAAGAGAAGGCTCCCAGGTGACCTCATTGTGGCCTTCAGGATCTGAAGGGGGCTCCAGGAAGGCTGGGGAGGGACTGCTCAGGATCTCAGGGAGTGATAGGACTAGGGGGAATGGAATGAAGCTGGAGGTGGGGAGATTCAGGCTGGAGGGGAGGAGGAAGTTCTTCCCCATGAGAATGGTGAAGCCCTGGAATGGGTTGTGCAGGGAGGTGGCTGAGGCCCCGTCCCTGGAGGTGTTTAAGCCCAGGCTGGATGAGGCTGTGGCCAGCCTGATGTAGTGTGGGGTGTCCCTGCCCATGGCAGGGGGGTTGGAACTGGATGATCCTTGTGGTCCCTTCCAACCCTGACTGATACTATGATACTATACTCTCTGTGCAGCCTGCTCCAGCACCCTCCCCATACAGAAGTGTCTCTGTGTGTGGTTGGTAGAACCTCCTGGGCTCCAGCTTGTACCCTGCTGTTCCTTGTCCTGTCACTTAGCATCACCAAACAGGGCCTGGCCCCTTCATGCTGACCCCCAGCCCTCAGCTATTGATAGCCATTGATCAGATCCCCTCTCAGCCTTCTCTTCTCCAGACTAAACAGCCCCAGGGCTCTCAGTCTGTCTTCACAGCAGAGATGTTCTGGTCCCTTCATCATAGAATCAGAGAATCAATAAGGTTGGAGGAGACCTCAGAGATCATCAAGTCCAACCTGTCACCCAACACCATCCAACCAACTAACCCATGGCTCCCAGTGCCACATCCAGGCCCCTCTTGAACACCTCCAGGGATGGGGACTCCACCACCTCCCTGGGCAGCACATCCCAAGGGCCAACCTCTCTTGCTGGGAAGAACTTTCTCCTCCCCCAAAGCCGAAACCTCCCCTGGCACAGCTTGAGACTGTGTCCTCTTGTTGTGGTGCTGGGTGGCTGGGAGAAGAGCCCAACCCCCAGCTGGCTGCATCCTCCCTTCAGGCAGCTGCAGAGAGCAATGAGGTCTCCCCTGAGCCTCCTCCTCTCCAGGCTAAAAGCAGGGCTCGTCCGGGAGTTGAACCCGGGACCTCTCGCACCCTAAGCGAGAATCATACCCCCTAGACCAACGAGCCACGCTGCACAGCTCTGCGGGCACCTCCCCTCTGGAGTGTGCCTCTGGGGCACTCTCTTAGCACCTCTCTGGCTCTCTTCAACTGGGGAGCCCACAACTGCACTCAGCAGTCCAGCTCTATCCTCACCACTGCTGAGCACAGGGGAGAATCCTTGCCCAGCTCCTACTGGCCACACCGGTGCTCAGCCAGGCCAGGATGCTGCTGGCCTTGGCCAGCTGCCCACACTGGGGACCACAGTAAGCCAGCTGCTGATGGCCATCCCCAGTGCTGGGCACTTTAGAGCCCTTCTGCCCCAAGCCTGCAGCCTCCATGGGGTTCTGGTGAGCCAAGCACACAAACGAGAGCTCATCTGTGTCAAGCTGAAGGGGGACAGGAGCACCTCCAGCACTGTACAGATCACCACCAAGCAAGGAGTCCCTTATCCCTACACCCTGCACAGCATCTGGGGCTCCCCCAGACTCTGAGGGCCTTGCCTGTAGTCTCTGGAGGGGCTGTGAGGCTGCTGTGCACAGCCCGTGTGAACAGCACTGTTAGGAGGACACCAACAAAGAAACTGCTGCCCAGGGCCAAGCCCTCTGGACAACACCAGCTGCTTCTCCCTGAATCTTAACTAATCACAGAGAACATTTTCTCCTGCCCCTGTAATAAACCCAAGTGAGAGAACCTCAGTGCTGCCTCTGAGCCTTGCTTCCTGCTCTGGCTCTTGCCAGTGAGTTATAGCCTAAAAGTCCTCTTTCTGTAGCCAGAGAACCATAGAATGGGTTGGGTTGGAAGGGAGCTCCAAAGGCCATCCAATCCAACCCCTGCACTCAGCAGAGACATCCTCCACTACAGCAGGCTGCTCACAGCCTTCTCCTTGAATGTCTCCAGGCATGGGGCCTCAATTCCCTCCTTGGGCAACCTGTTGCAGCATCCCAGCACCCTCCTGGTGCAGAACTTGTTGCTCACATCCAATCTCCATCTGCTCTGCTCTCACTTCAAACCATTGCCCCTGCTCCTGTCCCTGCAGGCCTTTGCAAACAGTCCCTCTGCAGCCTTCCTGTAGCCCCCTTCAGGTCCTGGCAGGCTGCTCTTAGCTCTGCCTGGAGCCTCCTCTTCTCCAGGCTGAACACCCCCAGCTCCTCAGCCTGGCCTCCTAGCAGAGCCTGGAGTGCTCTAGAGCCCTCCACACAGGAAGGAGGAGGCCACAAAGATGATCAGGGGGCTGGAGCAGCTCTGCTAGGAGGACACCTCCAGGGATGGGGACTCCACCACCTCCCTGGGCAGCCTGTTCCAATCCCTCACCACTCTTGCAGGAAAGAAACTTTTCCTAATCTCCAACCTAAACCTACAATGAAGCAACTTCAGGTCGTGTCCTATCACTTGTTACTAGGGACAAGAGGCCAACCCCAACTAGTTCTCCAGACCCTTCACCAGCTTTGCTGCCCCTCAGTGTCCTTCTTGGAGTGAGGAGCCCAAAACTGAACCCAGGACTCAAGGTGCTGCCTCAGCAGTGCTGAGCACAGGGGGACAATCCCAGGTGCTGCTTAGCCACACTACTGCTGATGCAGGCCAGGCTGCTGGTGGCCTTCGTGGCCACCTGGGCAAATGGTACTGAAATTGAAGCCTATTCAGCACCAAGTCCTCAGACACAGTCAGTTGCTTATCTTCAATCCATTTCTTATCCCAGCTAGGACTCTGCATAACATGGTGCAGGGGCTTTTGATTCGAGATTTCAGCCTCTTTGGGGCTCAAAAACAGAGAGTTTGTTTTTTTTTCCTGAGTGTTTTAAGGCTGGGATTTTGTTCTGGGATTGTTTTTTGTTTTGCTTTATAAAGCTTCTGGGTACTTGTGGAGCCTCTCCTCCAGTTCAGAGGCAGGATTATCCCTTTCCATCAGAGAACAAAAGAAAAAGGGAGCACAGAAATAATCAGAGCCACCACAGGGTTTGTACAGGCAGTCATCCCCAGGCATGCAAAGCAATCCCTAGAGCCAAGGGCTGCAGACACAACACGCTGGGTGTTAACCTGATGTGGTGCCAACAAAAAGAGAGAAAAAGGGGCTAAAAAGCCAAAAAAAAAAAAAAAAAGGCTGAAAAGAAAAATATTTGACAGGATATTCACTGCACCATTAACAATGCCTGAAAATACCCTGGGTCAGCAGCTCTCCTTGACACAAGTGATCAGCTCAGGAAGGCAAGTCAGCCTCCCACTACATCCTGAGCAGGAGAAGGAATCCAAGTGACACAGACCCAGCTCCTCTGGGCAAGCTAAAGAGCTTTGAACTAGGCCCCCGTGGCTCAGCCCTGCCTCCAGACCAGCACCTGAGTTTTGGGGACATGTTCTTAAGAGCAGACAGACTCATCCCCTCCAGCACACAGCCACAAAAGTGATTAGGGGAGTGGAAGATCTTCCTCAGGAGGAGAGCCTGAGGGAGCTGAGGGCTCTGGAGCTTGGAGAGGAGGAGCCTGAGGGTGACCTCACTGCTGGTGCTAAAGCTGTGCAGGGTGAGTGCCCAGAGGCTGGAGCCAGGCTCTGCTGGGGGCTGCCCAATGCCAGCACAAGGGGCAGTGGTGGAAGCTGAGGCAGAGGAAGTGCCATGGGGACAGGAGGATTTTCTTTTCCCTGTGAGGGTGACAGAGGCCTGGAGCAGGCTGCCCAGGGGGTTGTGGAGTTCCCTCTCTGGAGATATTCCAGCCCCACCTGGATGTGTTGCTGTGTGAGCTGCTCTGGGTGCTCCTGCTCTGGCAGGGGGGTGGGCTGGATGAGCTTTTGAGGTCCCTTCCAGCTCCTAACATTCTGTGACTCTGTGAATATGGCAACTACAGGCCAGTGCTCACTCAGACTGTAATTACAAGCAGCTAAAATCATGGAATCTGAGGATGGCTCAGGTTGGAAGGGACCTCAGAGATCATCTCCTCCAGCCTCTGGAACAGGCTGCCCATGGAGGCTGTGGATGCCTCTTCCCTGGGGGTGTTCCGAGGCCAGGCTGGATGAGGCCTTGACTATCATAGTATCAGTCAGGGTTGGAAGGGACCACAAGGATCATCTAGTTCCAACCCCCCTGCCATGGGCAGGGACACCCCACACTACATCAGGCTGGCCACAGCCTCATCCAGCCTGGGCTTAAACACCTCCAGGGACGGGGCCTCAACCACCTCCCTGGACAACCCATCCCAGGGCTTCACCACTCTCATGGGGAAGAACTTCCTCCTCCCTCCAGCCTGAATCTCCCCACCTCCAGCTTCAGTCCATTCCCCCTAGTCCTATCATTCCCTGAGAGCCTGAGAAGTCCCTCCCCAGCCTTCCTGTAGCCCCCTTCAGATCCTGGAAGGCCACAATGAGGTCACCTGGGAGCCTTCTCTTCTCCAGACTGAACAGCCCCAACTCCTTCAGTCTGTCCTCACAGGAGAGGTGCTCCAGCCCTCTGCTCCTCCTCCTGGCCCTTCTCTGGACACCTTCCAGCACCTCCAGATCCCTCTTGTGATAGGGGCTCCAGACCTGGAGGCAGTACTGCAGGTGGGGTCTCAGCAGGGCTGAGCAGAGGGGGAGAATCCCCTCCCTTGCCCTGCTGGCCACACTTCTCCTGCTGCAGCCCAGGCTCTGATTGGCTTTCCGGGCTGCAAGTGCACACTGAGAGCTCCTGTTGAGCTTCTCCTCCCCCAGCACCCCCAAGTCTCTCTCCTCAGGGCTGCTCTCCAGCCAGTCCCTGCCCAGCCTGCATTTGTGCCTGGGGTTGCCTCCACCCAGCTGCAGGACCCTGCCCTTGGTCTTGTTGAAGCTCCTGAGGTTGGCTTGTGCCCACCTCTCCAGCCTGTCCAGGTCCCTCTGGATGGATCCCTTCCCTCCAGCTGTCTGCTGCACCACACAGCTTGGTGTCATCAGCAACCTTGCTGAGGCTGCACTCGGTGCCACTGTCCATGGCACCCACAGAGATGTTGAACAAGCCTGGTCCCAGGACTGATCCCTGCGGGCCTCTGCTTGTCCCTGGCCTCCACTGGGACATGGACCCATGGACAGCCACTCTTTGGGTGCAGCCATCAAGCCAGTTCTGTATCCATCTCGTGGTCACCCATCAAACCCATGTGTCACCAGCCTGGGGACCAGGATGTGGGCGGGACAGTGTCGAAGGCTTTGGCGAGTTGAAGGCAAAGCTGAATCTAGCTGAGAGGTGCCCCTGCCCATGGCAGGAGGCTGAGTGGGTGAGCTCTGAGGCTCCTTCAGCTTGAGCCATTCTAGGACTCCAGGATTTTATGACCCATGCAGCACAGCCAGGTGTTCCACACCAGGGAAGCAGACACCTGTGGCTCCCCTCTTCCCACACAGTGCTTGGTGATGTGGCACCCACTCTTTTCAACACTTTCAAACCTGGCTGATGGACCTTCAAACCCCAACTTTATCTCATCAGCTGAGATATCCTGAAAGCATAATAATAAAACATACCAGCAGGCAGCTTACACAGCTCTGGAGAAGGTGACAGCCCAGCTGCACAGCCAGAGCAGTGGCAGAAATGCCACTCTGAAATCTCACCACAGAAAATCTCTCTGAAATGTGTTAAAGTACACAAAGAAAAAAGTCCAGAAGGTTTCCCAAGCTAATTAGGATCCTGAACTTTGGTTCTTAAGCAGGGTGACTGCTCTGAGGCTGCACATAATCTGCTCAGCAGAGGGACCTGCCACAGAAAGCAGCACCCAGAACAGTTTGAAGTGCAGAGGGACCTTGCCAGGCTGGACAGATGGGCAGAGGCCAAGGGCAGGAGATTGAACACATCCAAGTGCCAGGTGCTGCACATTGGCCACAGCAACCCCAGGCAGTGCTACAGGCTGGGGGCAGAGTGGCTGAGAGCAGCCAGGCAGAGAGGGACCTGGGGGTGCTGGTTGATGGTAGGCTGAACATGAGCCAGCAGTTTGCCCAGGTGGCCAAGAAGGCCAATGGCATCCTGGCCTGCAGCAGGAAGAGTGTGGCCAGCAGGAGCAGCGAAGTCATTGTGCCCTGTGCTCAGCACTGGTTAGGCCACACCTTGAGTCCTGTGTCCAGTTCTGGGCTCTGAGCTCCCCTGGCACAGCTTGAGACTGTGTCCTCTTGTTCTGGTGCTGCTTGCCTGGGAGAAGAGACCAACCCCCACCTGGCTACAACCTCCTTTCAGGGAGTTGCAGACAGCAAGAAGGTCTCCCTTGAGCCTCCTCCTCTCCAGGCTAAGCAACCCCAGCTCCCTCAGCCTCTCCTCCCAGGGCTGTGCTCCAGACCCCTCCCCAGCTTTGTTGCCCAAGGTACACTTGAGCCTGGAACATCAAAGCAAATGATGCAGGGCAGAAGAAAAGCTTAGAAACTGAGGCCCAGCAAAACCAGGAATGGGAGATGAATTCAGCTGCACTGAGGATGGATTCATGAGGCCTACTGAGACCCAACCTTGGTCATTTCCCTCCACGGAGAGAGGCACTAGTGCCAAGAGCAATGAAAGAGAATCCTTATTTGATCATTGTTTTGAGTTCCAGAGATCAAGACCAGCCCAAACATGATCATAAATAATGAACACAAATGAAGTCAGAGCAGCTGCAGCCCTCCTGTGCCCCTCTGCAGTGCTGCACCTATGCAAACACATCAGGCTTTAGGGGAGTTAAAAAGCCTGCAGCAGCTTCAGCAGAGGGGAAAGGGATCAGGGCAGGCTGAACTACCACACAGTGCCACAGCAAGGTCAGGGTTCCAAGAGGAAACCACAGAGCAGTTAGTGTCACAAGGTCCTAATGACAGAACCGGCCTCAAGTCAGCACAGTCCAACCACTGGGAAAGTAACAAGCTAGAAGATGAGCTCGGGATCCTGCTTCAGAGCAAGGAGGAGCTTCTTGCATGGGAGCTCCTTAGCGAGATTCAGCAACAACTGGGCCAGGAGAGCTCCATGGAAAAGCAGAAGGGGTGGAGTGGTCAGGGAGCACAGGCACACCACAGGCAGAAGCAGCCCAGTGCAAGGCAGAGCTCTCTCACCCAGCAGCTGAGATGGAATCACAGAATGGTCCAGGCCAGAAGGGAGCTTCAAAGCTCATCCAGCCCAAACTCCCTGCAGTCAGCAGGGACATCCCCAACTACATCAGGCTGCCCAGGGCCTTGTTGAGCCTCACCTTGAAGGATGCTCCAGGGACACCTAATAGCAGCCTGCCAGTACCAGCAGGGGGCTACAGGAAGGATGGAAAGAGACTGTTCGCAAAGGGACAGGATGAGGGTCAATGGCTTCAAACTAGAGCAGAGCAGATTTAGATTGGATGCTAGGAACAAGTTCTTCACTATGAGGGAGGTGGAACACTGGAACAGGTTGCCCAGGGAGGTGGTTGAGGCTCCTTCCCTGGAGATATTCAAGGTGAGGCTCAACGAGGCCCTGGGCAGCCTGACCTAGCTGGGCCTGTCCCTGCTGGCTGCAGGGAGGTCGACCTTTGGAGGTCCCTTCCAGCCTGGACCATTCTGTGATTCTGTGACTCAGTCCCCTGTGGGAGAAGGGCAGAGGTGTGCAGCAGCCTCCTCCTTGCCCTGGCACTCTCACCGCCTTGTGGAAGCGGAAGGGCAGAGGGTATGGAAAAGAGGAGAGAAAACACAGCAACAGCTGAAGGAGGCCCTTCTAGCTAGCAGGAGGAGAGAGAGGCAGGATATGCTGTGATTGGAGTCGCAAGTGGGTGCTGTGAGGGTAAGACAATCCTGCTGGAGAGGCAGCTCTGCAGCCCCTGCAAAAGCAGCAGCTGAAGACGTCCCATCGTGCTTTTAATCCCTCCCCTCCCTCCTCACTCAGCTCCCACAGCTGCAAAGCTTGGGGAGAGCACTGCACAGCACTCCACCCTGCTGCAAATGGAAACGACTCGTGGTTGAAAAGCATTCCAAAGCCCAGGGGAGGCTTTTCTTCGAGGCACTGCTGGGGGCTCAGCAGGAAGGCTTACAGCCGGCTGCTGGCGGCCGCCGGCGCTCCGCCCGGCTCAGCGCCTCCCGCCCCGCCGGACCCAGCGGCCGGCTCCAGCCAGGGAACTCACCCTCCAGCGGCTGGATGGATGCAACCAGAGGGTGGTGCTCAATGGCTTGAAGCTCAGCTGGAGAGCAGCGACAGTGGTGTCCCTCAGGGGTCCAGAGTGGGACCTGTGCTGCTCAGTACTTTTATCAGTGATACAGACTGGATGAGCTATGGAGGTCCCTTCCAGCCTGGACCATTCTGTGATTCTGTGACTCAGTGAGGCTGAGGACACCGTCAGCAAGTGTGCAGATGACACCAAGCTGAGTGGTGCTGTTGATACACCAGAGGGACAGGATGGCATCCAGAGGGTCCTGGACCAGCTGGGGAGGTGACCCAGGTGAACCTCATGAGGTTCAACAAGAGCAAGTGCAGGGTTCTGCCCCTGGGCTGGAGCAATCCTCACTATCAATACAGGCTGGGGGAGGAGGGGATAGAAAACAGCCCTGAGGGAAAGGCCTTGGGGGTGCTGATGGATGAGAAGCTGGACAGGAGCAGGCAGTGGGAGCTTGCAGCACAGAAGGCCAAGGGCAGCCTGGGCTGCATCCAAAGCAGCATTGCCAGAGAGGGGACTCTGCCACTTTGCCCTGCTCTGGGGAGACCTCACCTGGAGTGCTGTGTGCAGGTCTGGAGTCCTTAGCACAGGAAGAACCTGGAGCTGATGGAGAGGGTGCAGAGGAGGCCACAAAAATGATCAGGGGGTTGGAGCAGCTCTGCTGTGAAGAGAGGCTGAGGGAGCTGGGGGTGTTCAGCCTGGAGAAGAGCAGGCTCCAAAGGGGACCATGGAGCTGCCCTTCCAATACCCAAAGGGATCCTACAGGAAGGCTGCAGAGGGACTTTCCATGAGGGTGTCTGGAGACAGGCCAAGGGGGAATGGTTTGAAGCTGAGGCAGAGCAGGGTTAGACTGGAGCTGAGGAAGAAGTTCTTCAGGATGGGGCTGGTGAGACTGGCACAGGCTGCCCAGGGAGGCTGTGGCTGCCTCCTCCCTGGGGGTGTCCAAGGCCAGGCTGAATGAGGCCTTGAACAGCTGAGTCCAGTTGAGAGGTGTCCCTGCCCATGGCTGGAAGGTTGGAGTGGATGATCTCTGAGCTCCCTTCCACCCTGAACCATTCTGTGCTAAGCACAAATCTGACATAATTGCTTTGCAAACAGAAACTTAATAAAAGTGCTTGAGAGAAAGAGGAGAGGAGGTGGAGAGGGCAAAATGCTGAATGGCAGAGCAGAGGAACAGGCTCAGTGCTCTCCCTGCTGCACACAAAGCTGCCAGGGTTACTGATGAGCAGGCAAGCAAGGCACAGACCAAAAGCATTCCTGGGCCTCCCTGGGAAATTCATTACTTCAGTGGTAACTCATTTCACAGTGGTTTTCCATATGGCTTGGTTTCCACCCCAGACAGGCTGCATGGCTTGCAGAGGTGTCAGGCTGTGACCCCTGCTCGTGGTACCACCTCTGGAAGCACCTATCCTGTCCTCCAGACCTCCCAGCCACACCACTCAGCTCGGGGGCATCTGCACACCTGCTGAGGGGGCACTCAGTCATCTTATAGGAGAAAGAAGAGTGTGGAGAGATGAATTTTGGAGGGGACACTTGCCAGCTGAGGTGATACTATAACAACCTGGTGTGTCTGCCAGACCTCATGTCGTCACAGAGTGTGAGGGGCTGGAAGGGACCTCAAAAGCTCAGCCAGCCCAACCCCCCTGCCAGAGCAGGAGCACCCAGAGCAGGTCACACAGGAACAGATCCAGATGGGTCTTGAATATCTCCAGAGAGGGAGACTCCACAACCCCCCTGGGCAGCCTGCTCCAAGGCTCCAGCACCCTCACAGGGGGGAAAAAAAGTCCTCCTGTTCCCATGGCACTTCCTCTGCCTCAGCTTCCACCACTGCCCCTTGTGATGGCATTGGGCATCCCCCAGCAGAGCCTGGCTCCAGCCTCTGGGCATCACCCTGCACAGCTTTAGCACCAGCACTGAGGTCACCCTCAGGCTCCTCCTCTCCAAGCTCCAGAGCCCTCAGCTCCCTCAGGCTCTCCTCCTGAGGAAGATCTTCCACTCCCTTCAGCATCTTTGTAGTTCTGTGCTGGACTCTCTCAAGCAGTTCCCTGAGGTCCTTCCTGATCTGAGGAGCCCAGAACTGGATGTGTTCCTGTGTGACCTGTGCTGGATTCTCTGCTCCTGCTCTGGCAGGGGGGTTGGACCTGATGATCTCCTGAGGTCCCTTCCAACCCCTAACCTCCTGTGAGCCTGCCAAGGAACTGTGGTAAGCAACTGGATTACCACAAACAAGAGTTTCTTGCCAGGCTTTAGATGAAGCTGAGCTTCATCCTCAGCAGAGCGTTCTGCCCCCTGTAAGCCTGGGAAGGACAAAGCTGCTGACCTCCAGCATTCTCCTCTCTGCTGCTCTTGCCTTGCAGCTCGTGTGCCAGGGTGGGAGCAGGCTGCCTGGGGAAGCTGAGCACCACAAGGGATGCTGAAAACTGGGGAGTGGTGAGAGCCATCAGGCCGGCCTGCAGCCCCTGTGCTGCTCCTCCTCAGGCCCCCTCCCACAGCAGCAGGCATCCTCTGCTCATCTGCTGCACAGCCCTGTGGCACACACCCCGTACTGAGGAGGGATGTGGAAGGCAAAGCCATTATGGAGTTTGCACTCCCTTAAACACCAAAAGCACAGGGAAGGAGAAGCTCAGTAATTAGTTTTCTGTTTGTGGCACAGTCTGTGCAAACCACAAAACCTGCAGAGAAAGTGTGTGGGGAGTGCAGATGGTACAGGGCCATAAAGGGGCTTCAATGCTTCCCAGTGTCAGAGTAGGCACAGGGAGGTAAGGGAGGCAGCAAGCTGAAGAGCAGGAGAGGTTGGGTGTAGTTGTGTGCCCTATTCCAGTTCTGTGTTAAGTACTCACTGACATGTCAAAAATGATCAGGGGTCTGGAGCAGCTCTGCCAGGAGGCCAGGCTGAGGGAGCTGGGGGTGTTCAGCCTGGAGAAGAGAAGGCTCCAGGCAGTCCTGAGAGCAGCCTGCCAGGACCTGAAGGGGCTACAGGAAGGCTGCAGAGGGACTGTTTGCAAAGGCCTGCAGGGACAGGAGCAGGGGCAATGGTTTGAAATGAGAGCAGAGCAGATTGAGATTGGATGTGAGCAACAAGTTCTGCAGCAGGAGGCTGCTGGGACACTGCAAGGGGTTGCCCAGGGAGGTGGCTGAGGCTCATGCCTGGAAGTATTCAAGGTGAGGCTGGAGAAGGCTGTGAGCAACCTGCTCTGGTGGAGGATGTCCCTGCTGAGTGCAGGGGGTTGGACTGGATGCCCTTTGGAAGTGCCTTCCAAGCCAAAGCAGTCTGGGACTGTTGGGACACTGCAACAGGTTGCCCAGGGAGGGAGTTGAGGCCCCAACCCTGAAGATCTTCAAGGGGAGTCTGGAGAAGAGACCTCAATTTAGGAAAGATGTTGAGTTGCTGGAAGGTGTCCAGAGAAGGGCAAGAAAGCTGGGGAGGGGTCTGGAGCACAGCCCTGGGAGGAGAGGCTGAGGGAGCTGGGGTTGCTTAGCCTGGAGAAGAGGAGGCTCAGGGGAGACCTCTTTGCTCTCTCCAACTCCCTGCAGGGAGGTTGTAGCCAGGTGGGGGTTGGGCTCTTCTCCCAGGCACCCAGCACCAGAACAAGAGGACACAGTCTCAAGCTGTGCCAGGGGAGGTTTATGCTGGAGGTGAGGAGAAAGCTTTTCCCAGCAAGAGAGATTGGCCCTTGGAATGTGCTGCCCAGGGGGGTGGTGGAGTCCCCATCCCTGGAGGTGTTTAGGAAGAGCCTGGCTGAGGCACTTGCTGCCATGGTTTAGTTGATCAGATGGTGCTGGGTGATAGGTTGGGCTTGATGATCTCAAAGGTCTTTTCCAACCTGGTTAATTCTGTCCTATCCTATCCTATCCTATCCTATCCTATCCTATCCTATCCTATCCTATCCTATCCTATCCTATCCTATCCTACCCTACCCTATCCTACCCTATCCTACCAACCCCGCCCTGGCTACAGCCATTGCTGAGGGCAGTTCTGCATTCCTGGCTGCTGCCCTTCCTGGAGTCAAGTGCACTGCACCAGCACAGCCTCCAGCCACAGACATCTGGCTGACCTGGAGCCACTGCAGTGAGTCCTGCTGAGCAGATGTCAGTCAAACATTTCCACAGGCCTTGGTAACCCTGCTCCAGGGGAATGTCTGCCCTGAATGCATGCAGCTTCAGGTCAATTACATAATTGAACCTGCATTACACTGCTACAACATCTGAGCAGAGACACTTAGCCACCTGGTCACGTTGCGTTTGCTTGGGGCTCTGTGTCTGAATGAGAACACAGACACAAGCTCTGGCAGAGCTCAGGCCACAGATTATTCCCAGATACAGCTGAAGTTGTGAAAAGATGCAGATTGCCAACATCTGCTGAATTGCTTCAGCTGGGGATGGAGCTGCAGCCTGACATCTCCCAACCTGGCAGCTGCAGGGGGAAAGACCAAAATGAGGTTAAAAATGTCTACCAACCCGCAGGCAGATGAGATCAGGGGATCTTGTTCTCCCACCCTGAGCAGCTCAACTGCTCTTCAGTACCACTGCTGCACAAAAAGAACAGCCCAGCTGCTAAACAGCAAGAAAGGAAAGACCTGGTGCTCACTGTGCAAGCAGCTGAATCACAGAATGGTTTGGGTTGGAAGGGAGCTCCAAAGGGCATCCAGCCCACCCCCTGCACTCAGCAGGGACATCCTCCACTACAGCAGGTTGCTCACAGCCTTCTCCAGCCTCACCTTGAATAGCTCCAGGCATGGTGCCTCAATTCCTTCCTTGGGCAACCTTTTGCAGGGTTCCAGCAGCCTCCTGGTGCAGAATTTGTTGCTCACATCCAAGCTCAATCTGCTCTGCTCTCATTTCAAACCATTGCCCCTGCTCCTGTCCCTGCAGGCCTTTGCAAACTGTCCCTCTGCAGCCTGCTTGCAGCCCCTTCAGGTCCTGGCAGGCTGCTCTTAGCTCTGCCTGGAGCCTTCTCTTCTCCAGGCTGAACACCCCCAGCTCCCTCAGCCTGGCCTCCTGGCAGAGCTGCTCCAGACCCCCTGATCATCTCGGTGGCCTCCTCTGGAGCCTCTCCATCAGGTCCATGTCCTTGCTGTGCTGAGGCCTCCAGAGCCAGATACAGTACACCAGATGAAGCTTCACCTGAGGTTGCCCATGGAAGGAGTTGAGGCCCCAGTCACTGAAGAAATTCAAGCTGAGGCTGCAGAAGGCTGTGAGCAGCCTCCACTAGTGGAGGATGTCCCTGCTGAGTGCAGGGGGTTGGACTGGATGGCCTTTGGAGGTCCTTTCCAACCCAAACCATTCTAGGACTGTATGATTTTCTAGCACAAGTGTAGAAAAAGGCACTTGCTCACCTTCCCTGGAACTCATTTTGGCTTACATCAAGCTAAAGATTAACACCAGTACAGGACTCTCAGTTGGATTCCCTCCACTGACAGCAAAAACCCTGGGGCCTGGCACCCATGGCCCAACAGCAGGAGCCTTCTGCAGGAGTGAATGGCACTGAGAGCCATGAGAAGGTAATGCAGGTCAGCAGTCAGCACTTGTGGTGTGCTGCAACCACCTAAACCTTGGTAAAAACCTGAGCAAGAAGCACTTGAAAGGACCTGCTTTCTACTCAGGAGAATTTAATCAGTGTTAGAAGAATGGGGACAAGAAATGTCCTTCATTTCAGGCTTTTCTTCCTCCAGCATGACACACTAACTCTTGCTGCTGAAGCAGAGGCAGTGGGTAGTCACATCACCACCATTTCTGGAACAGTTAATTAGGCACAAGTGCCACACAGTGAAGGTTAAAATGTCTGCACAGAACTGCTAGGAGCTGGGATTGTACTTCTGCACAGGTGAGAAAAAAAACCCAAACATGCCACTTAGACTCACAGAACTGTCAGGGCTGGAAGGGACCTCAAGGCTCAGCCAGCTCCAACCCCCTGCCATGGGCAGGGACACCTCACACCACAGCAGGTTGCTCACAGCCACCTCCAGCCTGGCTGCAAACACCTCCAGGCAGGAGGCTGCCACCACCTCCCTGGGCAGCCTGTGCCAGGCTCTCACCACCCTCAGGGGGAACAACTTCTTCCTCACATCCAATCTCAATCTCCCCACTTCTAGTTTTGCTCCATCCCCCCAGTCCTATCCCTCCCTGACACCCTCAAAAGTCCCTCCCCAGCTTTCTTGGAGCCCCCTTCAGATCCTGGAAGGCCACAATGATGTCTCCTGGGAGCCTTCTCCTCTCCAGCCTGCACAACCCCAACTCTCTCAGGCTGTCCTCACAGCAGAGCAGCTCCAGCCCTCTGCTCCTCCTCGTGGCCCTTCTCTGGACACCTTCCAGCACTTGCAGTGTCAGTTCCCAGTTGCCCTCATCAACACCTGGCTGGAAAGGGAGTAGCTGAGGCTTGGGTGCTACCTGCACACACTGGTTTTGTGACTCATTTGAGGACCCCAGCAAACAAAAACCACATGAAACTGTGAGCTTACAGCAGGAATCCAAGGAGGTACTTTTATCACAGGAGCAAGCTGTGCCTTGAGAGAAGGCTCCCACCAGCCTCCTGAAGCACCTCTGTCTACAGAACAGGCACCTAATCATAGAATCAATAAGGCTGGAAAAGACCTCAGAGATCATCAAGTCCAACCTGTCACCCAACACCTCCTGACAACTAAACCATGGCTCCAAGTGCCACATCCAATCCCCTCTTGAACACCTCCAGGAAAAGAAAGAAAGAAATGGTCTGGAATTGATTTGGAAGTAAAAGAGAATAGGATAGGGTAAGATAGGATAGGATAGGAGGATAGGAGGATAGGATAGGATAGGATAGGGGATAGGATAGGATAGGATAGGATAGGATAGGATAGGATAGGATAGGATAGGATAGGATAGGATAGGATAGGATAGGATAGGATAGGGGATAGGATAGGATAGGATAGAGAATTAACCAGGTTGGAAAAGACCTTTGAGATCATCAAGTCCAACCTATCACCCAACACCATCTGATCAACTAAACCATGGCACCAAGTGCCTCATCCAGGCTCTTCCTAAACACCTCCAGGGATGGGGACTCCACCACCTCCCTGGGCAGCACATCCCAATGGCTAATGGAGAGAGCAATGAGGTCTCCCCTGAGCCTCCTCTTCTCCAGGCTAAGCAAGCCCAGCTCCCTCGGCCTCTCCTCACAGGGCTGTGCTCCAGACCTTCATCATGTGCTGGAGACACAGAGTCAGTTCCCCAGCCCTGGTTTCCTCCACTGGCTGCTCTCAGGACAAGGTGATTGCTGCCACAGCTTCGTTTTCTGGTTGTTTTGTTTCCCCTGCTAGAGCTGCTGACAAACAGAGTGAAGCCCCCAGTGATCCAGCACCTTGCCTAAGGTTTGACCTAGATCACAAAACTCATTTTCACACCAGCCAACTCATCATCTGCTGGTGACTGCTCCCAGCTCCAAGCCCATCCAAGGTGGGTTGAACAGGAGATCAGGTGAGGAGGTTGGACATCTCCTATGTCTACAAAGAGCCTCTGAAGTCAGTTTGCTGCCCATTTGAAGACCTGAAGCCACTGCTTGTCATTTGTGTGGCTCTTAACAGCAGAGCTGCCCTCCAAACAGTGCTGGCCTGCCACTTTGGCAGCAGGGCTGTCCCTGCTCTGCCAAAAGGCTAGCCTGGCAGTGGGCTAGCCCAAGAGATTTTTCCTCAGGTACATAAACCTGCATCTCCACTCTGTGCCAGTTGGGTTTTGCAGGGTGGCTAAAGAATCCAGGCTTGAGAGAACAGTTCTGCAACAAAACCCCATCACCTTCACAAGCTGGGAGATGTAGGGACCCAAATCCACTTGTGCTACATCCCCAGACCTCTCCCTAATTTCCCCAGCACACCTCTCCTGTGACCAGCGGGACCCAGGGCGGGCAGCGGGACCCAAGGGTGGGACAGCGGGACCCGGAGCGGGCAGCGGGACCCAGAGCGGGGCAGCGGGAGCCGGGGGCGGCAGCGGGAGCCGGGGGCGGGCAGCGGGACCCGAGGGTGGGCAGCGGGACCCAGAGCGGGCAGCGGGAGCCGGGGGCGGCCGGGGGCGGGAGCCGGAGCCCAGAGGCGGGCAGCGGGACCCGAGTGCGGGCAGCGGGACCCGGAGGCGGGCAGCGGGAGCCGGGGGCGGCAGCGGGAGCCGGGGCGGCAGCGGGAGCCAGAGCGGGCAGCGGGAGCCGGGGGCGGGCAGCGGGAGCCGGGGGCGGGCAGCGGGACCCGAGGGTGGGCAGCGGGACCCAGAGCGGGCAGCGGGAGCCGGGGCAGCGGCAGCGGGAGCCGGAGGCGGGCAGCGGGAGCCGGGGGCGGCAGCGGGAGCCGGAGGCGGGCAGCGGGAGCCGGGGGGGCAGGCAGCGGGAGCCGGGGGCGGGCAGCGGGACCCAGAGCGGGCAGCGGGAGCCGGGGGCGGCAGCGGGAGCCGGGGGCGGGCAGCGGGACCCAGAGCGGGCAGCGGGAGCCGGGGGCGGGCAGCGGGAGCCGGGGGCGGCAGCGGGAGCCGGGGGCGGCAGCGGGAGCCAGAGCGGGCAGCGGGAGCCGGGGGCGGCAGCGGGAGCCAGAGCGGGCAGCGGGACCCGGGGGCGGGCAGCGGGACCCAGAGCGGGCAGCGGGAGCCGAGCGGGCGGCAGCGGGACCCAGAGCGGGCAGCGGGACCCGGGGGCGGGCAGCGGGACCCGGGGGCGGCAGCGGGACCCGGGGGCGGGCAGCGGGACCCGGGGGCGGGCAGCGGGAGCCGGGGGCGGCAGCGGGGCAGCGGGAGCCAGAGCGGGACCCGGGGGCGGGCAGCAGCGGGAGCCAGAGCGGGCAGCGGGAGCCAGAGCGGGCAGCGGGAGCCAGAGCGGGCAGCGGGAGCCGGGGGCGGGCAGAGGGACCCGGGGGCGGGCAGAGGGACCCGGGGGCGGCAGCGGGAGCCAGAGCGGGGACCCGGCAGCGGGAGCCAGAGCGGGGGCAGCGGGAGCCGGGGGCGGGCAGAGGGAGCCGGGGGCGGGCAGCGGGAGCCGGGGGCGGGCAGAGGGAGCCGGGGGCGGGCAGAGGGAGCCGGGGGCGGGCAGCGGCAGCAGGGTGGTGACTCTGCCCCTCCACCCTGCTCTGCTGAGACCCCACCTGCAGTACCATGTTCTGGGGCCTCCAGCATAACAGGGACAGGGACCTGATGGAGAGGCTCCAGAGAGAGCATGAAGCATGATTAGAGGGCTGGAGAACCTTCCCTATGGGGACAGGCTGGGGGAGCTGGGGGTGTTCAGCCTGGAGAAGAGAAGGCTCCAGGCAGACCTAAGAGCAGCCTGTCAGGACCTGAAGGGGGCTCCAAGTAGGCTGCAGAGGGACTGTTTGCAAAGGCCTGCAGGGACAGGAGCAGGGGCAATGGTTTGAAATGAGAGCAGAGCAGATTGAGCTTGGATGTGAGCAACAAGTTCTGCACCAGGAGGCTGCTGGGACACTGCAACAGGTTGCCCAGGGAGGGAGCTGAGGCCTCATGCCTGGAGCTGTTGAAGGTGAGGCTGGAGAAGGCTGTGAGCAACCTGCTGTAGTGAAGGATGTCCCTGCTGAGTGCAGGGGGTTGGACTGCATGACCTCTGGAGGTCTCTTCCAACCCAAACCCCTCTGTGATGATCACACAGACAGCAGAAACATAAAGCAGGAATCAAGTTCAGGACCTGTGCAGATCACCTGGTGCAGAAATGAGCTCAGTTGTGCTGTTTACTAACAAGCGCAGAGCTGGAGCTGTAGGAGCATGAGTGAGGCCAAGAGCCAGCCTCTCAGCAGCTGAGTGAGTACAGGCTCACAGCAACAAACTCCCTTTCCTAGGCAACGGAGCTAAAGCTAATGAAGGTATTTAGCAAACTTGGAAGGAAAGAAGAAAGGGCCAGGAAAGGCAAATGAGTTTGGCTTAAACCATCCAGCATGCTTGTGTTGGTGTCCAAGCTTGCCAAAGCAAAAATGCAGGAGAGACTAAAGGAAGAGGCACTGGGAAGGCACATTAAGAGAATAAATTAAATCCAGGCCTAGAGCTGAACAAATTTCCATGGCTGCTGAGAAACATGAAGCAGCAGGAACTCCTTTCCATTGGAGTGGAGGCCTGTCTAGAGCAGGAAATCCTCCCAGGCACAGGCAGGCCCCAGCAGCAGCTGTTGTGAATGATCAGTACAGGGAGAGCTAGTTAAGACTGACTTCATCATCTCTGCAGCTCAAGCTGTGGCTACATATCTGGCAGCTGCTACAAGGACAGGAGAAGAGAAGGCTCCAGGCAGAGCTAAGAGCAGCCTGCCAGGACCTGAAGGGGGCTCCAAGCAGGCTGCAGAGGGACTGTTTGCAAAGGCCTGCAGGGACAGGAGCAGGGGCAATGGTTTGAAATGAGTGCAGAGTGGATTGAGCTTGGATGTGAGCAACAAGTTCTGCAGCAGGAGGCTGCTGGGACACTGCAACAGGTTGCCCAGGGAGGGAGCTGAGGCCCTATGCCTGGAGCTGTTGAAGGTGAGGCTGGAGAAGGCTGTGAGCAGCCTGCTCCAGTGGAGGATGTCCCTGCTGAGTGCAGGGGGGTTGGACTGGATGCCCTTTGGAGGTCCCTTCCAACCCAAACCATTCTGTGACTCTGAGATTCTCTTCCTAGGCTGCAGAGTGACTCTTCTGGATGGGAAGGATCTTCATGCATGGAGGAGTGCCTGACACAAACCAAACTGAAATGCTAGTGGAGCTTTCCAGCAAGGACAAGCAGAACACAGGGGGCCCTGTGAAGTTCAGGGAGGAGCAGAAAGCAGTGTTAATTTAAAAAGCTTGTCAGTATACTCCAGAGCAGGAGGAGAGCAAAGCACCAATCAATAATTAACACTTCTAATCCACATCTTATCAGAGCAGCTCAAAACAGTCTGCCAGCAATAACTCACAGGACATCCCCCTGCAGCAGACAAGCACAGATGAATAGAATAGAATAGAATAGAATAGAATAGAATAGAATAGAATAGAATAGAATAGAATAGAATAGAATAGAATAGAATAGAATGGAATAGAGACCTCAGAAAAGATCATCAAGTCCAACCTATCACCCAGCACCATCTAATCAACTAACCCATGCACCAAGTGCCTCATCCAGGCTCTTCCTAAACACCTCCAGGGATGGGGACTCCACCACCTCCCTGGGCAGCACATCCCAAGGGCCAATCTCTCTTGCTGGGAAGAACTTTCTCCTCACCTCCAGCCTAAACCTGCCCTGGCACAGCTTGAGACTGTGTCCTCTTGTTCTGGGGCTGGGTGCCTGGGAGAAAAGACCAACCCCCACCTGGCTACAACCTCCCTTCAGGGAGTTGCAGAGAACAAGAAGGTCTCCCCTGAGCCTCCTCTTCTCCAGGCTCAGCAACCCCAGCTCCCTCAGCCTCTCCTCACAGGGCTGTGCTCCAGACCCCTCCCCAGCCTCATTGCCCTTCTCTGGACACCTTCCAGCAGCTCAACATCTTTCCTAACCTGAGGAGCCCAGAACTGGACACAGGACTCAAGGTGTGGCCTAAGCAGTGCTGAGCACAGGGCACAATGACTTCCCTGCTCCTGCTGGCCACATTCCTCCTGATGCAGACCAGGATGCCATTGGCCTTCTTGGCCACCTGGGCACACTGCTGGTTCATGTTCTGCTGCTCTCAACCAGCACCCCCAGGTCCCTCTCTGCCTGGCTGCTCTCAGCCACTCTGCCCCCAGCCTGTAGCACTGCCTGGGGTTGCTGTGGCCAATGTGTAGAACCTGGCACTTAGCCTTATTAAATCTCATCCCATTGGCCTCCTTCCCACCCATCCAGCCTGGCAAGGTCCCTCTGCAGAGCTCTCCTGCCCTCTAACAGATCAACTCCTGCCCCCAGCTTGGTGTCATCTGCACATTTACTGATGATGGACTCCATCCCCTCCTCCAGATCATCAATCAAGATACTGAACAGGCTGGGGCCCAGCACTGATCCCTGGGGCACACCACTGGTGCCTGGCTGCCAGCTGGCTGTGGCACCATTCACCACCACTCCCTGGGCTCAGCCTCCAGCCAGTTCCTAACCCAGCTCAGAGTGCTGCTGTCCAAGCCATGAGATGAAGTCCTGCTCCTGCTAGCCAGGATGTCTCCATTCTGGGAGCACCTCATTTAGCCAATCCAATGCCCCTTATTCCCCTTCTGTTAAATGGAGATAATGACACTACCATAGAGTGGTTCAGAAGCTGAGTGATTGATAAACCAACACAGGTTTAGACAGGAAAATAGCAGACAAGGGCAATCAGACTGCACTGAATACACTGAACTAGAGCTACCACTCTGGGTGGGAACACAGCCTGGGGGGAGAAAACCTCTATCTTGATTTGAGAGTACCCTGCAGAGGTGCTCAGCTCTGTCCCTAACTAGACACAGTTCTAATTAATCACAGACTCACAGAATGTTAGGGGTTGGGAGGCACCTCCAGAGATCATCCAGTCCAAGCCCCCTGCCAGAGCAGAGCACCCAGGGCAGCTCACACAGGAGCACATCCAGGTGGGCTTGGAAAGGCTCCAGAGCAGGAGACTCCACAACCTCTCTGGGCAGCCTGCTCCAGGCTCCAGCACCCTCACGGGCACAAAGGTTTCCCTTCTGTTCCCATGGCACCTCCTCTGCTCCAGCCTGTCCCCAGTGCCCCTTGTGCTGTCCTTGGCCATCCCTGAGCAGAGCCTGGCTCTGTCCTCCAGCACTGCCCTGCACATCTTTCTCCCCAGCACTGAGGGCAGCCCTCAGGCTCCTCTGCTCCAGGCTCCAAGCCCCAGCTCCCTCAGCCTGTGCTCACAGGGAGATGTTCCACTGCCTGCAGCAGCTTTGTGCCTCTGGGCTGGGCTCTCTCAAGCAGTTCCCTGAGGTCCTTCTTGACCTGAGGGGCCCAGAACTGGACACAATATTCCAGATGTGGCCTGACCAGAGCAGGGGGGCAGGAGAACCTCTCTGGACCTGCTCACCACAGCCCTTTTAATTCACCCTGGGATGGTATTGGCCTTCATGGCCACAAGTGCCCATGGCTGCCTCGTGGGCATCCTTCTGTCCACCAGGACCCCTAGGTCCTTTTCCCAGAGCTGCTCTCCAACAGGTCAGTCCCCAGCCTCTCCTGGTCCACCACCAGCATTCTTGGGTACTGCCTTAACACAAAGCTCATTTTCATTACAGTAATTAGATCTGCTCCAGGAAGGAATGTGAAGAATGAAAGGCTGTCCAGGGGAGCCTCTACTTCTCCATGAACACAAAGGAGCTGGTGTGTTTGGAAGGCAGGACAGAGATCCCCAGCTCTGCAAACTCCAGAGGGAATGGTCATTCCCATGGGAAGCTGAGCACATGAGGCTGTTTAATCCTCTCTCTGAGCAGTGTCCACTTACAGGCAGCAGAAAGGCTCTGAGCTGCCAGAGGGCAAAGCAGTCTTGCTGCCCACAGCTGTGCTTCCCCTTGGGGCCCTCCAATGCCCAACCCTCTCCTTGCACTCTTGGTTTGGGTTTTTTTTGATACAAAAGCCCACAAACCAATCCTGATTAGAGAGAGTTCCTTTGTCCTTGTCTGGGGCTCGCAGAGCATTAGCCAGAATTCCTTTGCTTAACCCTCTTCCTAATCTGACTTTTCCAGAAGGACCCAAGACAAAGGCAGAAGTGACAGCTCCCCCCCGACGCAGCCCTCCCCCCCGGAGCCTGACAGTCCCTTCCAGAAGCAGATTGTCATGACAACAACCAACCTGGAGGCCATCCAGCCAATGAGTCTGGGGAGGAAGCAGCCAGCACAGCTTTGCAAGAGAACACTGCTGCTTTAAGCTTCAGGAGCCCAGCCCCTGAAAAGCAAGGCACCGCCAACCACCCCGCCCCAAACCCCATGCCCGTGAAGGCACCGGCCCCGGGGGGACCACAGGATAGCCCAGGGGCTACCCAGGGGTAGGGGCAGGCAGACCTCCCTCTCCAAGGCTCCGAGAGGAGTAGATCTTTGTTCCTAGACAATTCAGCAGGGTGACCCTTTCAGCCCTTCCCTGTGGAGCCCAAGCTTGTGAGCTTGGCAGCAGAACGGCACAGAAGAGAGTGAGAGATCACAGTGCGAACAGCTCTGCTCTGGTGGCATTGCTGTGCTTTCCCTCTCCCCCCTCAGAGCTGTCAAGAACCTTTCTCGTCCTGTTAAGCTCAGAATCATTTTCTCTTCCAAAAAGGACCAAATCATCACTGCAGCTATATACTAAAATAGTTCTCCTTCAGCTTCCCCCATTTCTTCTTCCTTCATACCCTGCTTTCTCTCTCGTCACAGAATGGGTCGGGTTGGAAGAGACCTCAAAGCTCATCTAGTTCCACCCCCTGCCCTGGGCAGGGACACCTCCCACCAGCCCAGGTTGCTCAAGGCCTCATCCAACCTGGCCCTGAACACCTCCAGGCAGGGGGCATCCACAAGCCCTCCCTGGGCAACCTGTTCCAGTGTCTCCCCGGCCTCACCGGCTTCCTCGTCTCCAGCCTCACCCTCCCCTCATCCAGCTCAAAGCCCTTTGCAGCAATGTTCAGCCATAAATGAAGTGCTATGAGCTCTTTGTTCACCTCTGAAACACTACTTAGATATGCTAAATACTTCAGAGAAACGTTGGAAGGATTAAGCAGGCCATGTCTGAACAGCATTTCGAACAAGTCAGGTCTGGAAAGCTATTAAGGCTCCTGGAGACATGGAAGCCTCAGCCAGCTTGCACTGAACTGACAAGAAACTCTGTGTGAGTCATGTGAGATCTCAAAGATAGGGAAGCAGAGCTGCTGATAGACAAATGGACCTCCCACCAGTCCAGGTTGCTCAAGGCCTCATCCTGCCTGGTCTTGAACACCTCCAGGGAGGGGCCATCCCTGACCTCCCTGGGCAGCCTGTTCCAGTGTCTCCCCACTGGCTGTGTCAAGAATTTCCTCCTCATGTCTTGTCTGTTCTTCTCCAGCAGGTAGAATATTCTGTTGTTCTTCCCCAGCAGCCTCCTTTCCTAGGCCCAAGCACATGGCATCTCCCCTGCAAACAGCCCCCACCTCCACTTTTTACAATCACAGAATCAGAGAATCAATAAGGTTGGAAAAGACCTCAAAGATCATCAGGTCCAACCTGTCACCCCAGACCTCATGACTACTAAACCAGAAGAAATGCAAGTCCTTGACACAGCTGCCACAAGCAGACTCCCTGCCTCTCCCTCCAGCAGCACTTTTTGACCTACCTGAGACATGAGGACCTCAAGGTTGCCTTGGCTTTGTCAGTTCTCAGCCACACAGGCTGGACAGCCTCCATCAGCTTGGAGAAATCAGGCCCAGCACACATGGCAAGTGGTCTGCAGGTTGTTTCCCAGCCCTCCCAAGCCCTGAGTCACCAACCAGCCTGATCCTGTCTGTTCATGCCACCAGCATCCTGGTGTGCCTTTGCCTACTCAGACCTCTCAGTACTCTCTCAGGCAGGTTTAGCAGGTGATGCCCACCACACAGACCTGGCTAAGCTCAGGTGGCTCAGGCTTTTTAAAGCACCATGGCACTGAGAACAGAAAAGCAAGCTGAGGAGCACTGCATGTAGACTTCCAGCAGAAGTCAACAAGAAAAAACAAGTCAGGGATTTTGTTTTGAGACCTTTCACAGGACTCAATGAAGAGCAACTGTCAAACAAAACATGTTGTTCTTCTCCTCATCCTTGGCTCCACATGGATTTACTTGACTGGAAGACAAACAGGCTGCTGAAGCAGGTTTACTATTGACCCTCCAGGTCCAATCTCTCTCCTGGGGAAGGCATTCAGTCAGTGAGGCAAGTTCCCTGCCCCGCACAGCACACCTGTCTGCTGAGCACAGTGGGCAATGCACTCGTGCTCCCCACGCTTCACCCTCCTTGCGTGCAGACTGAGGGAGGCACAGCTTGTGCTGGGTTACACCCATCCTCCATGGGGGCTCGAAGAACCCAGCCCCCAGGTGCACAAAACAAACCATCCTCCAGGTGGGCAGAGAGAGAGAGCCTCCTACCAGGAGAAGGGGTCCCCTGGGTCAAAGGTGGTCTATTCCACTCCCCCATCCTATCCAGCAAGCCTATCCAAAGGGCAGACACAGACTCAAGAGCATCAATAAGGTTGGAGGAGACCTCAGAGATCATCAAGTCCAACCTGTCACCCAACACCATCCAACCAACTAACCCATGGCTCCCAGTGCCACATCCAGGCCCCTCTTGAACACCTCCAGGGATGGGGACTCCACCACCTCCCTGGGAAGCACATCCCAAGGGCCAACCTCTCTTGCTGGGAACAACTTTCTCCTCCCCCCAAAGCCGAAACCTCCCCTGGCACAGCTTGAGACTGTGTCCTCTTGTTGTGGTGCTGGGTGGCTGGGAGAAGAGCCCAACCCCCAGCTGGCTGCATCCTCCCTTCAGGCAGCTGCAGAGAGCAATGAGGTCTCCCTGAGCCTCCTCCTCTCCAGGCTAAAAGCAGGGCTCGTCCGGGAGTTGAACCCGGGACCTCTCGCACCCTAAGCGAGAATCATACCCCTAGACCAACGAGCCACACTGCACAGCTCTGCGGGCACCTCCCCTCTGGAGTGTGCCTCTGGGGCACTCTCTCAGCACCTCTCTGGCTCTCTTCAACTGGGGAGCCCACAACTGCACTCAGCAGTCCAGCTCTATCCTCACCACTGCTGAGCACAGGGGAGAATCCTTGCCCAGCTCCTACTGGCCACACCGGTGCTCAGCCAGGCCAGGATGCTGCTGGCCTTGGCCAGCTGCCCACACTGGGGACCACAGTAAGCCAGCTGCTGATGGCCATCCCCAGTGCTGGGCACTTTAGAGCCCTTCTGCCCCAAGCCTGCAGCCTCCATGGGGTTCTGGTGAGCCAAGCACACAAACGAGAGCTCATCTGTGTCAAGCTGAAGGGGGACAGGAGCACCTCCAGCACTGTACAGATCATCACCAAGCAAGGAGTCCTTTATCCCACAAGAAGGTCTCAGGGGAGACCTCATTGCTCTCTCCAACTCCCTGAAGGGAGGTTGGAGCCAGCTGGGGTTGGTCTCTTCTCCCAGGCAGCCAGCACCAGAACAAGAGGACACAGTCTCAAGCTGTGCCAGGGGGTTTAGAGCCCAGAACTGGACACAGGACTCAAGGTGTGGCCTAACCAGTGCTGAGCACAGGGCACAATGACTTCCCTGCTCCTGCTGGCCACACTCTTCCTGATGCAGGCCAGGATGCCCTTGGCCTTCTTGGCCACCTGGACACACTGCAGGCTCATGTTCAGCCTCCCATCAACCAGCACCCCCAGGTCCCTTTCTGCCTGGCTGCTCTCCAGCCACTCTGACCCCAGCCTGTAGCACTGCCTGGGGTTGTTATGACCAAAGTCCAGCACCTGGCCCTTGGTCTTTTACTGCTCTCTCTTTTCCCTGCATCACCTGCTCAAGAGAGAGATGACCTGCTGCTGCCTCCTGCATTTGGCTACATGGTGGTGGCCTACCATCCAAGCTGCATCCAGGCTTTTCTAAGGCACTGAATCCACTGGCATCCAGGGAATTCAAGGCCATCTGGGCTTGGTTTTGTATGTTTTCCTACTTATCCTTATCCTTTGCCTTTGCAAACCCAACCTGTTACTGCTGGGGAGGGGGTTGTTAAAAAATTACCTTTCTTTTTTAAAAAAAAAACTACTAGGTTAAAAAATTACAGCAGGCTGAACATGAGCCAGCAGTGTGCCTAGGGGGACAAGAAGGCCAAGGGCATCCTGGCCTGCAGCAGGAACAGTGTGGCCAGCAGGAGCAGGGAAGTCATTGTGCCCTGTGCTCAGCACTGCTTAGGCCACACCTTGAGTCCTGTGTCCAGTTCTGGGCTCCTCAGTTCAGGAAAGATGTTGAGCTGCTGGAAGGTGTCCAGAGAAAGGCAAGAAAGCTGGGGAGGGGTCTGGAGCACAGCCCTGTGAGGAGAGGCTGAGGGAGCTGGGGTTGCTTAGCCTGGAGAAGAGGAGGCTCAGGGGAGACCTTCTTGCTCTCTTCAACTCCCTGAAGGGAGGTTGTAGCCAGGTGGGGGTTGGGCTCTTCTCCCAGGCACCCAGCACCAGAACAAGAGGACACAGTCTCAAGCTGTGCCAGGGGAGGTTTTGGCTGGAGGTGAGGAGAAAGTTCTTCCCAGCAAGAGAGATTGGCCCTTGGGATGTGCTGCCCAGGGAGGTGGTGGAGTCCCCATCCCTGGAGGTGTTTAGGAAGAGCCTGGCTGAGGCACTTGCTGCCATGGGTTAGTTGATCAGATGGTGTTGGGTGAGAGGTTGGACTTGATGATCTCTGAGGTCTTTTCCAACCTGGTTAATCCTGTTCTATTCTATTCTCTTGTACTTCCACATTGATTCCAGGCCATTTCTTTTGTTAATTTACCTCTCCTTTTCCCTACCTGAGCTTTGGTTTACTTTACCAGGAAAGGGAAGGGGAAGAAACTCAATCTGTTGCCACTGGGGCTTTTAGACTCCAGTTAAAGCTCAAACCATCACCCAGCTCCAGCCAGCACCCAGCAAGCCAACAGAAGCAGTCACACTTCCTCCTGAGCCTGCTGGGTGGCTCAGGAGGGCCGAGGGCCCTGTGCCTACCTTGGGGGCTGTCGCAGCTCTCCTCGTCGCTGTTGTCCTGGCAGTTGTTCTGGCTGTCGCAGACGAAGCTCTTGTCAATGCAGAGACCATTCCTGCAGTGGAACCGGGCAGTGGAGCACAGCAAGGGGTTTGCTGCTGCAGAGAGAAAGGCAGAGGGAGCTGTCAGAGAATCACAGGCTGTCAGGGGTTGGAAGGGACCTTTGAAAATCAAGTTCAACCCCCTTGCCAGAGCAGGACCATGGAATCCAGCACAGGTCACACAGGAACACATCCAGACAGGGCTGGGAAGGCTCCAGAGAAGGAGACTCCACAACCTCTCTGGGCAGCCTGCTCCAGGGCTCTGGGACCCTCACAGGGAAGAAGTTCCTTCTCATGGTGAGCTGGAACCTCCTGTGCTGGAGTTTCTATCCATTGCCCCTTGTCCTGTCCCAGGGTGCAGCTGAGCAGAGCCTGTCCCCTCCCTCCTGACCCCCAGCCCTCAGCTATTTGTAAACATTGATCAGATCCCTCTCAGTCTCCTCTCCAGACTGAACAGCCCCAGGGCTCTCAGCCTCTCCTCCCCAGGCAGTGCTGCAGTCCCTTCAGCATCCTTGTAGCCCTCCCCTGGACTCTCTCCAGCAGATCCCTGTCCCTCCTGAACTGGGGAGCCCAGAACTGGATGCAATATTCCAGGTGAGATCTCCCCAGGGCAGAGTAGAGGGGAGGAGAACCTCCCTGGCCCTGCTGGCCACACTCCTCTGAATGCAGCCCAGGACCCCCTTGGCCTTCTTGGCCCCCAGGGCACATTGCAGTCCCATGCAGACCTTGCTGCCCCCCAGCACTCCCAGGTGCTTCTCCAGGGGGCTGCTCTCCAGCAGATCACCTCCCAGCTTGTCCTGCTGCAGTTTATTCTTCCTCCCCAGGTGCAGGACTCTGCACTCATCCTTGTTGAGCCTCATTAGGTTCCTCTCTGCCCAGCTCTCAGCCTGTCCAAGTCTCTCTGAATGGCCTCACAGCCTTCAGGTGTCTCAGCCAAGCCTCCCAAGTTTGGTATCAACAGAAAACTTGCTGAGCAGACTCTCTGTCCCCTCATCAATGTCACTGATGAAGATGTTGAACAGCACTTCTCTTACCCAGGCAGGGAAACAGCCCTTAGGCAATGAACAGCAGGTCACAGCTCAGCAGCTGGTCAGCTGCCTGAGTCTGCTTGGCAACCAAACCGACCCTGTCTCTCTGAACAGGGAGAGATGAAACTCCTAATGCCTGCAAGATCCATCACCATCAGCAGGGACTCAGTCCACCCACAGCTGTGAAAGCCTTCTGCTCACTTTCATGAGTCCCTGCCAGGATGAATGCTGGGTGCTGAGCATTTGCTGATGCTGGAGGCATATGGAGGGGAGCACTGCCTACCACCAATGCTGCCTGTTGCTCCCCACTTACAGGAAACTCAGCTGAGTTGAAATTTCCCATTCTAAGCCAGCAACCTCAGCTGAGAACTGCCAGGCAGTGATTTATTTTACCTCCTCTTCTCTCTTTCCCCTTCCCCCACCTTCCCCACCCCACTCACTATTCTGAACTGACCCCATGGCTGTGCTGGCATTTCTCAGCTTCTTAGTGTTTGAGCTTAACTCCTTTTTAAGGGTGAAATGCACACACAGGGGCACTGCATGCACCCAGACAATCCTTCCACAGAAGGCACAGTGCACACAGAGCAAAAGCAGCACAGGTCTCCAGCAGACTCACTGAGCTGCAGAAGTCTTCTCACCCTGAACCCAGCAGTAAATATGCTGAAAGATCATAGAACCCTAGAGGGGTTTGGGTTGGAAGTGACCTCCAAAGGGCATCCAGTCCAAACCCCTGCACTCAGCAGGGACATCCTCCACTGGAGCAGCTTGCTCGCAGCCTTCTCCAGCCCCACCTTGAGTCTCTCTAGGGATGGGGTCTCAACCACCTCCCTGGGCAACCTGCTGCAGGGTTCCAGCAGCCTCCTGGTGCAGAACTTGTTGCTCACATCCAATCTCCATCTGCTCTGCTCTTATTCCAAACCACTGCCGCTGCTCCTGTCCCTGCAGGCCTTTGCAAACAGTCCCTCTGCAGCCTTTCTGTAGCCCCCTTCAGGTCCTGGCAGGCTGCTCTTAGCTCTGCCTGGAGCCTTCTCTTCTCCAGGCTGAACACCCCCAGCTCCCTCAGCCTGGCCTCCTGGCAGAGCTGCTCCAGGCCCCTGATCATCTTGGTGGCCTCCTCTGGACCCTCTCCATCAGGCTCAAGACCCTCCTGTCCAGAGCTGGACACAGCAGTGCAGGTGAGGTCTCTCAGAGCAGAGGGCCAGGATCCCCTTCTCTCCATCTGCTGGCCATGCTGCTTTGGATAATCCTTCCCTGAGCAGTGTTTGCACCCTCCACGTACTGCACACCTTCCAGGAGAGTCCTTGTTCAGCTGAGAGATGCATAATGCAGCAGTTTCTAGTATCTCCTCACCAATCAGTCTCTTTGTCCCTTCATCACTTCTGGCACTCTGCTGTGAACTCCTGCCAGGTTTGCTAATGAGGAGACTGAACCAGAACCCAGCTTTCCAATCGGGGACCTTCAAAAGAAGCTGCTGAGATGCCTTGGCTGCTTCAAAGAGCTCCTCTGCCACACTAACAAAGGGGATTACAGCTCCCAAACACTAACTGCCTTCCTATTTTTCACTCTTTAAAGGAAGGTCTGCCTTTAGAGAGTCTTTAAAACACACCATCAACCTTTAAAGCACACAACCTGCAGTATATGTGACAAACAGATTCAGTTCCTCCAGCTCCACAGAGCTGTGTTTATCATGACCCTGATGAACCTCCTTTGGGCTCACACTGCTGCCCAGGAGCACTGCACATTGATTTCCCAGGTCCCTCCAGGGACCTGGAGTTCCTCTGCCTAAGCACAACAGTTGGATATGCCAGGAAACGCCGAGAGGAATGGGGAGCACAGCAGCAGCAGCTGTAAGGTCCTCTTGGAGCTCCACACTTACAAGCTGGTGGGAAGTGATGCCATTTATAACCAGCTTCATGAGCACTGCCACCTGAGCCCTGTCACTTCTCAGGCCACCACCTCAAGGAGGCTTAGAGCTCTTCTGTCAGAAGTTCCTTCCACTCCTCTTGCTGAAGCATAGCCCAAAGTCATTCCCTTAACCTTCAATCATCTCTCTCTAGCTCCACTTGCTCCACAGAGAGGTTCTCTCCTTGCCATGGTCCCCCCAGGGGCCAAACCAGACTCCTTAGGCCAACAACTGATGGTGCCTTCAAAAAACATTCATAGAGTCACAGAATGGTTTTGGTTGGAAAAAGCCTTTCACATCATTGAGCCCAACTCTTCCCTAGCTGTACCCAGCTTGGTGCTAACCCCTGGCCCTCAGCACCACACCTCTGCCTCTCTGAAATACCTCCAGGGATGGGGATTCAGCCACCTCCACAGGCAGCCTGTGAGAACCCTTTCAGTGAAGTTACTTCTAATGTCCAAGCCCAAGCTCCCTGGGGCAACTTGAGGCCATTTCCTCTCTTCCTATCACTTGTTCCTAGGGACAAGAGACCAACCCCCACCTGGCTGCCTCCTCCTTTCAGGGTGTTGTAGAGAGTGAGAAGGTCTCCCCTCAGCCTCCTTTTCTCTCAGGCTAACCAACCCCAGCTCCCTCAGCTGCTCCTCATCAGTCCTGCTCTCCAGACCCTTCACCAGCCTCACTGTCCATCTCTGGAAGTGTTCCAGCACCTCAATGTGCTTCTTGAGGACCTGTGAGGGCCCCACAACTGACCTCAGGACTCAAGGTGTGGCTTCAGCCACAGGGGGACAATCACTGTCCTGCTCCTGCTGGTCACACCATTGCTGATCCAGGTCAGGATGCTGCAGGCAAAAGCACACCAACAACAAAACAAGTCCTCCCAGAAGCAGCTGTGACAGATCACTGTAAAGATCACCCCTCTTGTTATGTCTGAAAGCTGGTGTCTGTTGTCCTCCTCTTGACCTTTAAAATGTCATTAAGAGGAAAAAATTCAGGTTGCTCCAACAAGAGGATGAGCAAGTATTTGCTGCCAGCTTCTGCCTCCAGCCCCATGCTCTGCCGAGCTGCTGCTAAGGGCAGCAGTGCCCCTGGATGGAAGATGACCTTTGCCTGCTGTGGGAGACATCCCGGGGCCTTCTCATCTCCAGGCTGGACACTCCCAGCTCCCTCAGCCTGTCCTCCTGGCAGAGCTGCTCCAGTCCTCTGATCATTTTTGTGGCCCTTCTCTGGAGCCTGTCCATCAGGTCCATGTCCTTGCTGTGTGGAGGGCTCTAGTCATATTCTTCAGTGACAGGGAACAGCTAAAGAAAACCTAAACCATTTAAAGTCATATTTAATATTTGCCCAAGTTGAGCTACATTTCATAGAATCATTAAAGGTTGGAAGAGACCCCAAAGATAAGCCCAACCACTGACCCAGCACCATCCTGCCTACTAAACCACGGCTCAAAGTGTCACATTTCCATGTTTTTTGAACACCTCCAGGGATATAGGCTCCACCAGACCCCCTGGGCAGCCTGTTCCAGGGCCTCACAACTCTTTCTTCCAATAGCCAACCTAAACCCTCCCTATCACTTGTTACTGGTTAGGTTGCCCAGGGAGGTGGTGGAAGCCTCCTGCCTGGAGGTGTTTGCAGCCAGGCTGGATGTGGCTGTGAGCAGCCTGCTGTGGTGTGAGGTGTCCCTGCCCATGGCAGGGGGTTGGGACTGGCTGAGCCTTGAGGTCCCTTCCAGCCCTGACAGTTGTATGATTCAGCTTGGGAGAAGAGACCATCACCCCCTTCAGTACAATCTCCTTTCAGGGAGCTGTAGATTGGAGTACAGAGAAGCTATGCAAAGCATCCAAGCAGCCTAAATCTCATTTCAGAGTTACAAAGGGGCTTGAAGAAGTATCCCATGGCTGTTACATACAAAACGAGGCTGAGCTGCACCTCACAGCAAACCCCAGCACGGTCACAGAATCAGGCAGGTTGGAAGAGACCTCCAGGATCATCAAGTCCAACCAATCACCCAACCCTATCTAATCAGCTAGACCATGGCCCTAAGTGCCTCATCCAGTCTCTTCTTAAACACCTCCAGGCTGGTGCAAAGCCATGGCCCTCAGCACCACAGCTCTGCCTCTCTGAAGCACCTCCAGGGATGGGGATTCAGCCACCTCCCTGGGCAGCCTGTGCCAGGGCTTGAGAACGCTTCCAGGGAAAAAGTTTCTATTAATGGCCAACCTGAACCTCCCCTGGTGCAACCTGAGGCCATTTCCTCTCTTCCCTATTGCTTGTTACTAAAGCGAAGAGACCCACCCCCACCTCTCTTCAGCCTCCCTCACAAGGTGAGAAGCACAGGGGAAGATGTGACTGGCAGACTAAAGGCTGAGGAGGGCTTCCTTTCCAAGGGGGATTATATGGGATCACAGAATTAACCAGGTTGGAAAAAACCTCAGAGATCATCAAGTCCAACCTGTCACCCAACACCATCTGATCAACTCAACCACGGCAGCACCGAGTGCCTCAGTCTCTGTTTAAACACCTCCAGGGATGGTGACTCCACCACCTCCCTGAGCAGCACATCCCAATGGCCAATCTCTCTTGCTGGGAAGAATTTCTTCCTCCCCTCCAGCCTAAACCTCCCCTGGCACAGCTTGAGGCTGTGTCCTCATGTTCTGGTGCTGGGTGCCTAGGAAAAGAGACCAACTCTGTCCTGGCTACAACCTCCCTTTAGGTAGTTTGTAGATGGTGACTCTACTACTTCTGTGGGCAGCCTGTTGCAGTGCTCGATCAGGTAAGATTGACAGACAAGGAGCTAATTGATCTCTGTGTACATAGGACACTCTTGCTTCAGGGAAAAGAGACCAACCCCCAACTGGCTACAACCTCCCTTCAGGGAGTTGGAGAGAGCAATGAGGTCTCCCCTGAGCCTCCTCTTCTCCAGGCTAAGCAACCCCAGCTCCCTCAGCCTCTCCTCACAGGGCTGTGCTCCAGACCCCTCCCCAGCTTTCTTGCCCTTCTCTGGACACGTCTGAGCAACTCAACATCTTTCTTACACAGAGAGGCCCAGAAGTGGACAGAGCAGGGAGCTGCAAAGCAAGCAGCTGGCACTCACTGCAGTTCTCCTCGTCGCTGCCGTCGGGACAGTCCTCGAAGCCGTTGCAGCGGAAGCGGCCGATGATGCAGTGGATCCCGCTGGCGCAGGGGAAGAACGTGGCTCCACACCTGGACTTGGCCTTTGCTGGGGGAAGAGGAAGACAGGAGAAGGCAGAGATGAGGGAAACCATTTACAGGTATCAGACTGTGGCAGTTTCACAGTATCACCAAGACTGGAAGAGACCTCAAAGATCAAGTCCAGCCTGGCACCACAGAGCCCAGGACTAGACCATGGCACCAAGGGCCACATCCAGTCCCCTCTTGAACACCTCCAGGGACAGTGACTCCACCACCTCCCTGGGCAGCACATCCCAATGACAAATGACTCTCTCAGTGAAGAACTTCCTCCTCACCTCCAGCCTAAACTTCCCCTGGTGCAGCTTGAGACTGTGTCCTCTTGTTCTGGTGCTGGCTGCCTGGGAGAAGAGACCAACCCCCACCTGGCTACAACCTCCCCTCAGGGAGTTGGAGAGAGCAATGAGGTCTCCCCTGAGCCTCCTCTTCTCCAGGCTAAGCAACCCCAGCTCCCTCAGCCTCTCCTCCCAGGGCTGTGCTCCAGACCCCTCCCCAGCCTCATTGCCCTTCTCTGGACACCTTCAAGTCTCTCAATGTCCTTCTTAAACTGAGGGGCCCAGAACTGGACACAGGACTCAAGGTGTGGCCTAAGCAGTATGGTATACAGGGGCACAATGACCTCCCTGCTCCTGTTGGCCACACTATTCTTGATACAGGCCAGGATGCGGTTGGCCTTCTTGGCCACCTGGGCACACTGCTGGCTCATGTTTAGGCAGCTGTCAATCAGCACCGCCAGGTCCCTCTCTGGTTGGCAGCTCTCAGCCACTCTGACCCCAGCCTGTAGCACTGCCTGGGGCTGCTGTGGCCAACAAGCTGTGCCTTGAAAATTTTACACAGATCTTGAAGGGAAAGTAGTAGAAGGTAAATAAATCCCCCCTGGGTGTCAAAGGGGAAAGGATGATGAGTTCTAAACAGCCCCATTGGAGAGATAACAAACACAAGCTGGTGAACTAACTCTCCCTCTTTCGGCCTTCCTCGCCCTGGCTGGTGCTTCTGCTGGCTCTTTGCTGACCTTGGCTGCACTGCTTTGGTTTGGCTAAGTACCAACAAACAACTCTCCGCTCTATCGTGCCCAGGAGGGCAGGGAGCAGGGAGGGGGAAGCTGTTGCTGGCACCCCTGGTTTGTCCAGGGGGTTCCAGGGCTGCTTATAAACTGTAAATAGCGGTAAGCATGTGCAGAGATTGTGTATTATGCACACACTCCTTGCATGCCATCGTAGACTTTGCTTGTCAACACAGCTTCACTTGCTTCCAGCTCAGCTGCTCTGCAAGTTCATGTTGGGGGAACTTCCACCCCACCAGGGAGACGCTCCGGGAGCGGGGCAGCAGCAGTGGGAGCCTTGCAAGCTCTGCTTTCAACCGCTGGCGGGTTTCTGCGAGCTTTCGCCTTGCCTAGGCTGATCTCCTCCCCAGGCTGGTAGGGCTGCCACAGTGACTGAAACCCTCCGCCTCCCGACCCCGGAACCCTCCGCCTCCTAAACCTCCCGACCCCGGAACCCTCCACCTCCTAAACCTCCCGACCCCGGAACCCTCCACCTCCTAAACCTCCCGACCCCGGAACCCTCCACCTCCTGACCCTGGAACCCTCCGCCTCCCGACCCCGGAACCCTCCACCTCCTAAACCCCCGAAACCTCCCTCCTAAACCTCCCGGAACCCTCAGCCTCCTAAACCTCCCGACCCCGGAACCCTCAGCCTCCTAAACCTCCCGACCCCGGAACCCTCAGCCTCCTAAACCTCCCGACCCCGGAACCCTCAGCCTCCTAAACCTCCCGACCCCGGAACCCTCAGCCTCCTAAACCTCCCGACCCCGGAACCCTCAGCCTCCTAAACCTCCCGACCCCGGAACCCTCAGCCTCCTAAACCTCCCGACCCCGGAACCCTCCACCTCCTAAACCTCCCGACCCCGGAACCCTCCACCTCCCGACCCCAGAACCCTCAGCCTCCTAAACCTCCCGACCCCGGAACCCTCTCACCTCCTAAACCTCCCGACCCCAGAACCCTCCACCTCCTAAACCTCCCGACCCCTGGAACCCTCCAAATCCCGACCCCCAGAAACCTTCAACCTCCCAAACCGAAAACCTTCAACCTCCTGACCCCTGAACCCTCAAACTCCTGACTCTGAAAGCCTCAACCTCCCAAACCTCCCAACCCCGGAACCCTCCACCTCCTAAACCTCCCGACCCCGGAGCCCGTCAACCTCGCGACCCCGAACCTTTCAAACTTCAAACCAGTCAAACGTCCTCTCCAAACAGAACTGAACTGCTCAGTGCTCTGGAGTACAAGTTTGTGCTTTTGGCAAGCAATTACTCTGATCTCTCCCTTACAGGTCCACCTGAATTTGGCTAACTTGGAAGTGGTGGAGGAAAAATACTAAAGCAGAGGGTCATAGGACACGAAACCCACAAGTGTCTGTCTCCCCTGGGCACAGAAGGCTTTCCAAACATCATTGCCCCAGGCACAAGTCCAGGAGGCAGTCACCTAAGCGAGTCCTGAGGCAGCAGACAACTCTCAGAGGCAAAGGTCTAGCTGGACAAGTCACAGCCCACCCTCAACCTGCAGCTCTGTGTCATGCTGAGGCCACAAACACTAAACACCAGCAAAGGTTGAGACTTTGCAAACAGTCCCTCTGCAGCCTTCTTGTAGCCCCCTTCAGGTCCTGGCAGGCTGCTCTTAGGTCTGCCTGGAGCCTTCTCTTCTCCAGGCTGAACACCCCCAGCTCCCTCAGCCTGTCCAGGAGAAAACCAAAGAAAAGCCAGCTGCAGCTCTCCCTGTTTGGGACAGCCATGACTCATGCACAACCCAATCCCAGTTCAAACTCCCAGTGACACCCAGAAAGACAAAAGTGCATTTCCAAGCCGCGGTGATTCGCTGGTCGCACCCCTGGCCGCTCTCCAGAGCCAAGTCTGACTCCCAAGCAGGACTCTCTTTTCCAAGCTCCAATTCCAGACAAATGCATTTCTCACATGGTGAGCATGAATGCAGGGAGAACGAGAAACCAGGCATGGCTGAGGCCAAGGCACGTCCCCTCCACCCTGCAGAACTCCACTGGGGCACTTCTGCTTTATTTTCCACTTGACATCATCCTCCCCGTCCTCTGGCACAGCCTTCCCCAGCCCTTCAAGCGAGTCTTGTTTAGTCATCACTCCTGAAGTTCCTATGGAAAGCACAGGCATTTACTTCTTCCTGAGCAAAAAGGCACCTTCCCCTTCTGCAGGGATCTCAGCTGACAGTCTCTATGCATCAAGGGGCTACCCATTATCTGCAGGTCTTCAGCACCTTCACAGGTAACACATCTGTACACCAGGATCATAGACAGGTTTGGGTTGGAAGGGACCTCCAAAGGGCATCCAGTCCAACCCTCTGCACTTAACAGGGACATCCTCCACTACAGCAGGTTGCTCACAGCCTTCTGCAGCCTCACCTTGAATAGCTCCAGGCATGGGGCTTCAATTCCCTCCCTGGGCAACCTGTTGCAGTGTCCCAGCACCCCCTGGAGCAGAACTGATTGCTCACATTGTAGCACTATGGAATACAAGCAGGATGACTGCAAGATATTATCCTGTCCAGGCCAAGAGCTGAACTAAATCCTAACCCAGTTAATACTAACAGTTACTTGGGGTTAGTTAGAATACAGAATTAACCAGGTTGGAAAAGACCTTTCAGATCATCAAGCCCAACCTGTCACCCAGCACCATCTAATCAACCAGACCATGGCACCAAGTGCCTCAGCCAGGCTCTTCCTAAACACCTCCAGGGATGGGGACTCCACCACCTCCCTGGGCAGCACATCCCAATGGCCAATCTCTCTTTCTATGAAGAATTTCTTCCTCACCTCCAGCCTAAACCTCCCCTGGCACAGCTTGAGACTGTGTCCTCTTGTTCTGGTGCTGGCTGCCTGGGAGAAGAGACCAAACCCCACCTGGCTGCAACCTCCCTTCAGAGAGTTGGAGAGAGCAAGAAGGTCTCCCTGAGCCTCCTCTTCTCCAGACTAAGCAGCCCCAGCTGCCTCAGCCTCTCCTCATAGGACTTGTGCTCCAAACTTGTGCTGTTAATTGCTCTTTGGGCCCCACAGTACTTTCAGTTCAGTTCCCATAGGGACATGCAGCACCAACTGCAGTCATTCAGTTGGCTGAGTAGGGAAGGCAAATGATCTCTTGCTGGCTCAGGGAGCTGGCTCCACAGGCCTATCTCACAGGGTGTGATGGGTAACTCCACTTCCTCTGCCTGCCTTTTCCTATCTAGAAAAAAAGTGACACTTCAGTTCTATTCCCAGTATAACATTCACCCAACAGGCTACTATGACAGAAGTTCTTCAGTTCAGGAGAGAATCACAGCATGGAGGGGGCTGGAAGGGACCTCTGGAGATCACCCAGTCCAAGCCCCCTGCTAAAGCAGGGCCATAATGCCCAGAGTGGTTTGGAATCTCTCCAGAGAAGGAGACTCCACAACCTCTCTGGGCAGCCTGCTCCAGGGGCTCCGGCACCCTCACACCGAAGAAGTTTCTCCCACTGTTCAGATGAAACACCCTGGGATCCAGGTTATGCCCTCTGCCCCTTGTCCTGTCACTGGGCACCACTGAAAAAGCCCAGCCCCAAGATCTCCACCCTTCAGCTCTTGCTGAGCATTGCTCAGATCCCCTCTCGGGCTGCTCTTCTTCAGGCTTAACAGCCCCAGGGCTCTCAGCCTCTCCTCATCAAGGGATGCTTTGCTCTCTGCATTTTTGTAGGCCTACAAACCAACTACTCAATGCAGTAAATTTTGATCCAAAAGGGGCAGCTGCAGAGCACTCAGGGCACCTACAACTCCTCCTTGGAACACTCTTTGCTCTCTGTTTAACGCCTTAGGTGCAAGAGCTGCTTACCATAAGCTGTTTGTGTAAACTCTGAGCCAGTGAGCCTAAGAAGAGCTGCATTTGCAAGGCAGCAAGTTGCAGCTGGTTTGTTGAAAGCAGTAAAAGCATCCCCCACTGGAAACATCCAAAGCAACAAACCATCAGCCATCCCTGGGCAGGGTTTACACTACAGGTTACAGCAAGAGAGAGAGGACAAAGCTGAAAGGAAAGAGCCAATGCAGTCTGATGCCATGAAGAGGAAACTGCATCCCCTGAAAGGGACAAAGAGAAAGCACTTCAGAGTTACACTGCTGTGCATCAGTGGCCAGACAGAGAGGCAGGAAAGGAATCTTCCCCAGCCTAGAAAGCTTCATTTCAGTCCTTCAGCATAGTATCATAATATCATAGTAACATAGTATCAGTCAGGGTTGGAAGGGACCACAAGGATCATCTAGTTCCAACCCCTGCCATGGGCAGGGACACCCCACACTACATCAGGCTGCCCACAGCCTCATCCAGCCTGGGCTTAAACACCTCCAGGGACGGGGCCTCAACCACCTCCCTGCACAACCCATTCCAGGCCTTCACCACTCTCATGGGGAAGAACTTCCTCCTCCCCTCCAGCCTGAATCTCCCCACCTCCAGCTTCAGTCCATTCCCCCTACTCCTATCACTCCCTGAGAGCCTGAGAAGTCCCTCCCCAGCCTTCCTGTAGCTCCCTTCAGATCCTGGAAGGCCACAATGAGGTCACCTGGGAGCCTTCTCTTCTGCAGCCTGAACAGCCCCAACTCCTTCAGTCTGTCCTCACAGCAGAGGTGCTCCAGCCCTCTGCTCATCCTCGTGGCCCTTCTCTGGACACCTTCCAGCACCTCCACATCCCTCTTGGAATAGGGGCTCCAGAACTGGAGGCAGTACTGCAGGTGGGGTCTCAGCAGGGCTGAGCAGAGGGGGAGAATCCCCTCCCTTGCCCTGCTGGCCACACTTCTCCTGCTGCAGCCCAGGCTCTGATTGGCTTTCCGGGCTGCAAGTGCACACTGAGAGCTCCTGTTGAGCTTCTCCTCCCCCAGCACCCCCAAGTCTCTCTCCTCAGGGCTGCTCTCCAGCCAGTCCCTGCCCAGCCTGCATTTGTGCCTGGGAGTGCCTCCACCCAGCTGCAGGACCCTGCATCATCAGAAAGCAGATCAGACAGACATCAGAAGTGAGCACAGGAAAAAACATTCATCCTCAGACAGCCAGTGAAGTGATTTCGCAAGGGAAGTATTGGTTTAGAAGTTACTACTCCTTAAACAACCTGGAGAATAATAATAGCTTCCAAAAGACAAACTCCACATCAGCAGCTACACCACACCAGTGAAGCACAGCTTCAGGAGCTCTTCATTTCCTCAGGCTGCACAGAGGCAGGACAGCCCTGCTGCAGAGGGACAGGACCAGGGCCAAGGGTTTGAAACGAGAGCAGAGCAGGTTGAGGTTGGATGTGAGCAACAAGTTCTGCACCAGGAGGCTGCTGGGACACTGCAACAGGTTGCCCAGGGAGGGAGTTGAGGCCCCATGCCTGGTGATATTTAAGATGAGGCTCCACAGGGCTCTGGGCAACCTGCTCTAATGTCCCTGCTGCCTGCAGGGGTTGGACTGGATATCCTGTGGAGGTCCCTTCCAACCCAAACCATCCCAGGATTCTGTGGCTTGGACAGGAGCACACTGCGTTGGGTTAGGAACTGGCTGGAGGGCCGAGCCCAGAGAGTAATGGTGAATGGTGCCACATCCAGCTGGCGGCCTGTCACTAGTGGTGTGCCCCAGGGATCAGTACTGGGCCCCATGCTCTTCAACATCTTTATTGATGATCTGGATGAGGGCATTGAGTCCATCATCAGTAAATTTGCAGATGACACCAAGCTGGGGGCAGCAGTTGATTTGCTGGAGGGCAGAGAGGCTTTGCAGAGGGACCTCGACAGGCTGGACAGATGGGCAGAGGCCAAGGGCATGAGATTGAACACATCCAAGTGCCGGATTCTGCACACTGGCCACAACAACCCCAGGCAGTGCTACAGGCTGGGGGCAGAATGGCTGAGAGCAGCCAGGCAGAGAGGGACCTGGGGGTACTGGTTGATTGTAGGCTGAACATGAGCCTGCAGTGTGCCCAGGCAGCCAAGAAGGCCAATGGCATCCTGGCTTGCATCAGGAAGAGTGTGGCCAGCAGGAGCAGGGAGGTCATTGTGCCCCTGTACACTGCACTGGTTAGGCCACACCTTGAGTACTGTGTCCAGCTCTGGGCCCCTCAGTTCAGGAAGGATGTTGACTTGCTGGAAGGTGTCCAGAGAAGGGCAACAAAGCTGGTGAGGGGTTTGGAACACAAGCCCTATGAGGAAAGGCTGAGGGAGCTGGGGTTGCTTAGCCTGGAGAAGAGGAGACTGAGGGGTGACCTTATTGCTCTCTACAACTCCCTGAAGGGAGGTTGTAGCCAGGCAGAGGTTGGCCTCTTCTCCCAGGCATCCAGCACCAGAACAAGAGGACACAGTCTCAGGCTGCGCCAGGGCAGGTTTAGGCTGGATGTTAGGAAGAAGTTCTACACGGAGAGAGTGATTGCCCATTGGAATGGGCTGCCCGTGGAGGTGGTGGAGTCACCTTCACTGGAGGTGTTCAGGAGAAGACTTGATGGGGTGCTTGGCTGTATGGTCTAGTTGTTGGGTGGGTTGGATTGTTTGATGGGTTGGACGCGATGATCTTGGAGGTCTCTTCCAACCTGGTGTATTGTATTGTATTGTATTGTATTGTATTGTATTGTATTGTATTGTATTGACATCAGTGCACCTGATGGGCTCGGAGCTCTCACCCCAGCCTGGCCTACCAGCCACCTGATCTTTCGATTCCATCTCCCCACTAGCTGATTCCGTGCAGCTCTTCAACCTGTCTGATTCCAGGCTCTTCAACCCAGCTATTTACTGACCCCCATCTCGAGAAGCCCATCAAGAGGAGTAACTAATTAGCACCACAAAGGCTCTTGATCCTCCTGTCTCAAAAGCTATCAGCTGTAAGTGGCTCCTGCACTGCCACTGCTCCGGTGTAAACCTCTGCAATTGAGCTGCAAACAAAGGGGCACAGGTCACTTCATTAGGAATCTCATTAGAACCGCGAAGTATTTGGGTGCTTAATCAGCAGTGAAAACAAGAGGTAATTCTGGTGTGCCATGCCGCCTTTGAGAGCCAGCTGAGGAAGTGACAAAGAGAGCAGCAGCTGCCTGCCAGTGCCTCTGCCATTGATGCAGAGGCTCCTTTCATGCACTGTTTAGTAGTCAGCTTTGCTTAAGAACTCTGATCACAGCTCACAGGAGGTATGGGGTTGGAAGGGACCTGCGAAGATCATCCAGTCCAACCCCCTGCCAGAGCAGGAGCACAGAATCCAGCACAGGTCACACAGGAACACATCCGGACAGGGTTGGGAAGGCTCCAGAGAAGGAGACTCCACAACCTCTCTGGGCAGCCTGCTCCAGGGCTCTGGGACCCTCACAGGGAAGAAGTTCCTCCTCATGGTGAGCTGGAACCTCCTGTGCTGGAGTTTCTATCCATTGCCCCTTGTCCTGTCCCAGGGTGCAGCTGAGCAGAGCCTGTCCCCTCCCTCCTGACCCCCAGCCCTCAGATGTTTACAGACATTGATTAATTCCCCTCTCAGTCTCCTACCCACAGCAAAATGTCCTGGTCTGCAAGGAGATAAGAGGAACAAAAAGACTTAAAAGCACTCATTCAAGATAAGTTGTGAGCAGAAGTCTGCCCAGAGCTCTTCCACTGGTTTATGTACAACACCACACATATCTTAACTGATGACCTGGGTGAAGGGACGGAGTCCAGCATCAGTAAATGTGCAGATGACACCAAGCTGGGGGCAGGAGTTGATCTGTTAGAGGGTTGGAGAGCCCTGGAGAGGGACCTCGCCAGGCTGGACAGATGGGCAGAGGCCAAGGGCAGGAGATTGAACACATCCAAGTGCCAGGTGCTGCACATTGGCCACAGCAACCCCAGGCAGTGCTACAGGCTGGGGGCAGAGTGGCTGAGAGCAGCCAGGCAGAGAGGGACCTGGGGGTGCTGGTTGACAGCAGCTGAACATGAGCCAGCAGTGTGCCCAGGTGGCCAAGAAGGCCAATGGCATCCTGGCCTGCATCAGGAACAGTGTGGCCAGCAGGAGCAGGGAGGTCATTGTGCCCTGTGCTCAGCACTGCTTAGGCCACACCTTGAGTCCTGTGTCCAGTTCTGGGCTCCGCAGATCAGGAAGGACCTCAGGGAACTGCTTGAGAGAGTCCACCACAGAACTGCAAAAAGGGTTAGGGGAGTGGAAGATCTTCCTCAGGAGGAGAGCCTGAGGGAGCTGAGGGCTCTGGAGCTTGGAGAGGAGGAGCCTGAGGGTGACCTCATTGCTGGTGCTAAAGCTGTGCAGGGTGAGTGCCCAGAGGCTGGAGCCAGGCTCTGCTGGGGGATGCCCAAGGCCAGCACAAGGGGCAGTGGTGGAAGCTGAGGCAGAGGAAGTGCCATGGGGACAGGAGGATTTTCTTTTCCCTGTGAGGGTTACAGAGGCCTGGAGCAGGCTGCCCAGGGGGCTTGTGGAGTCTCCCTCCCTGGAGGTACTCAAATCCCACCTGGATGTGTTGCTGTGTGACTTGCTCTAGGAGCTCCTGCTCTGGCAGGGGGTTGGGCTGGATGAGCTTTCCAGGTCCCTTCCAGGCCCAAACATTCTGTGAAACACCCAACAGCTGCTTTGACTGCAGCTTTTCCTTGCCATGGTCCTTGCAGGGTGCAAGCTCTGGTAGAATAGCTCCAAAGCTCATCCTGTCCAACCCCCTGCACTCAGCAGGGACATCCTCCACCAGAGCAGGTTGCTCACAGCCTTCTCCAGCCTCACCTCGAACACCTCCAGGCATGAGGCCTCAACCACCTCCCTGGGCAACCTGCTGCAGTGTCCCAGCAGCCTCCTGGTGCAGAACTTGTTGCTCATCTCCAATCTCAACCTGCTCTGCTCTCATTTCAAACCACTGGAATTAGTCCTACTGTGGGTCCTGGCCCACTTCTGTCTTCCTAGGGGATCTGAACTGGTCAAGACAACCCCTTGTGAACTGGGCAGCCACACTGCATGAGGAATGCCTCAGGGCATGAAGCTCTGCTTCTGGAGTCTGGAACTCCCATGGTAAAAGGGCAGCAGCCAGAGCCACTGTGTGCCCTTTGCTCCTGGCCATGAAAGCTGCTCATCAGACCGACTCTGCCCAGGCAGGACACCTTCAGCTCAGCAGCTGTGCAGTCATTACACAGCTAGGAGAGGCTGTGCAGCCCATTGTCTCTGCAAGACCTTTCCTCTGTCTCTCTAAGTGGCTACCAGAGCTGGTTGCTTGTTCTTAGGAGTGTGGGAGGCACAAACTGGGCTGCACTACAGCAGAGCCGAAGGACAGGTGGGGGCAAGCACCTCCCTTCAGACTGCCACCAGAATGAGTTGGGCTCATAGCAGGGAACAGTGCTGGAGAGCAGCTCTGGGGAGAAGGACCTGAGAGTGCTGGTGGACAGCAAGGTCCCCAGGAGCCAGCAGTGTGCCCTCATGGACAGCAAGGTCAGTGGTTTCTGTGGTGCTTTAAGAAGAGTGTGGGCAGCAGGTCAGTGGAGGGTCTCCTCCCGCTCTGCACTCCCCAGCTCAAGAGGGACAGGGAACTACTGGACCAGTCCAGTGGAGGGCCACAAAGATGCTGAGAGGTCTGGAGGACGCTTTAGGGAAGAAGGGCTGAGAGCCCTGGGGCTGTGGAGCCTGGAGAAGAGCAGCCTGAGAGGGAAACTGATCAATGCTCAGCGAGGGCAAGTGTCAAGAGGGTGGGGGCAGACTCCTCTCAGTGCTGTCCAGTGGCAGGACAAAGGGCAGAGGACACAAACTGGAACCCAGGAGGTTTCCCTTAAACATAAGGAAAACCTTGGAGGGTGCTGGAGGCCTGGAGCAGGCTGCCCAGAGAGGTTTGGAGTCTCCTGCTCTGCAGAGATTGCAAAGCCCCCTGGACATGCTCCTCTGCCACCTGCTCTGGGTGACCTTTCTTCAGCAGGGGGGTGCCCTCCAACCCCTACCATTTGTGACTTGTTAGCAAACCCTGTCCATTTCACTTGAGGGACTTCCTAAGGGGTTCCTAAGCATGGTTCCAGAATGTGCCTTACTGTAAGTGCAGCTCAGGATCTTGCAGGGGAGCAGCCCCTGAGCACGGGCAAACACCAGGGAACTTTCCTTGTCTTCAAAGCAGTGAACAGCAGCAAATCCAAAGGCTGCCTTCTGAAACCTACCCCACATCAAAGAGGGCAGGACAAGGTAGTCTGCAAGTCCTCATCAGAGGGTTCCAGGCACATGACATGAGTTTGAAGGCTGTGCAGGCCTCACTGGAATCCTCCTTCCTGCAGGCTGCAGGGCACTGCAGAGCTCTTGCTCTCAAGAGCTTCTCCCGTGACAGAGCGACTGCCATGACTTCACTTTCAGGGGGCTGTTAACAGACAGGGAGCTTTTAACAGACACAGTTGCTTCCAAACCACCTCTTTTGAGGAAACTGGATGTAATCAAATCAGCCCAAATGCACCTGAAGCACCAGGATGAAGATGAAAACCAACCCAACCTGCCTTTGTTCTGCAAGAGTTTCAGTTTCTCGGCTGAAAGGTTTTAGAGCACAGGAAAAGACTCCTGGAGGAAGCTCAGGCTGCTAATTGCAGAGTGTGGGTTTCATTTGGCATGCTTCTGAGCAGCCCCTTTGTGTCTCACCCACCACTGCACCTAAGTGCTTGCTACAAACACCCTCCCACAGGCTCTCCCACCGATCCTCCAACCCCGAGAGCCTCCAGGAACACCCGCGGCAAGCGAACGCCAGAGGGAGCAGCAAACATTTCTCTGGTGAGGAGTTCTCAAACGGGGAGAGGGAACAACGTCATGAGGAGATTGAGAGCAGCCCTGCAGAGAAGGGCTTGGGGGCTGGTGGGGGAGAAGCTGGACAGCAGCCAGCAGTGTGAGCTTGCAGCCCAGAAGGCCAATGGCAGCCTGGGCTGCATCCAAAGCAGTGTGGCCAGAGATGGAGAGAGAGGCTTCTGCCCCTCTGCTCTGCTCTGTGAGACCTCACCTGCAGGGCTGTGTCCAGCTCTGGAGCCCTCAGCACAGCAAGGACATGGACCTGATGGAGAGGCTCCAGAGGAGGCCACCAAGATGATCAGGAGATGGAGCAGCTCTGCCAGGAGGCCAGGCTGAGGGAGCTGGGGGTGTTCAGCCTGGAGAAGAGAAGGCTCCAGGCAGAGCTAAGAGCAGCCTGCCAGGACCTGAAGGGGGCTACAGGAAGGCTGCAGAGGGACTGTTTGCAAAGGCCTGCAGGGACAGGAGCAGGGGCAATGGTTTGAAATGAGAGCAGAGCAGATGGAGATTGGATGTGAGCAACAAGTTCTGCAGCAGGAGGCTGCTGGGACACTGCAACAGGTTGCCCAGGGAGGTGGTTGAGGCACCATGCCTGGAGCTATTTAAGGTGAGGCTGCAGAAGGCTGTGAGCAACCTGCTCCAGTGGAGGATGTCCCTGCTGAGTGCAGGGGTTGGACTGGATGCCCTTTGGAGATCCCTTCCAGCCCAAACTGTTCTGTGATTGTAGGATTCTATGCTCAACCAGCAGAGGGTTTCTCTTGGGCTTGTTGGCTGTTTTCTTTCTCTTAAGCCCAGTGATACCAGGGAGAAGCAGCTGACAAAATGAACTTCTTGCTACCTGAGCTCCAGCTGCTCCTGCAGGGGCCAGCTGCTGCTAGCCAGTGCAGCAGGCTGCTGGCAGCATGCTCCTGCAGGCCAGGCTGATGCCCTGCTGCTCAGCCCTCTACACTCTGCCTTTAGCTCTGCCTCAAATCCCAGCTTTACATTCTGGTTTGTGTTGAATGAGCAACAGCAGCAACCAGGAACAGAAACCTGTGAAAGGCAGAAGTTGCTGACAGGAGAACACAGCAGCCCAAGGCCATCCTTGCCCAGGAGTTTTCCTAGCCTTCAGCTCTTACCTAATCCATCCAAAGCCAATGGCATCCTGGCCTGCATCAGGAACAGTGTGGCCAGCAGGAGCAGGGAGGTCATTCTGCCTTGTACTCAGCACTGGTTAGGCCACACCTTGAGTCCTATGTCCAGTTCTGGGCTCCTCAGGTTAGGAAAGATGTTCAGTTGCTGGAAGGTGTCCAGAGAAGGGCAATGAAGCTGGGGAGGGGTCTGGAGCACAGCCCTGGGAGGAGAGGCTGAGGGAGCTGGGGTTGCTTAGCCTGGAGAAGAGGAGGCTCAGGGGAGACCTTCTTGCTCTCTCCAACTCCCTGAAGGGAGGCTGTAGCAGGGTGGGGGTTGGTCTCTTCTCCCAGGCACCCAGCACCAGAACAAGAAGACACAGTCTCAAGCTGTGCCAGGGGAGATTTAGGCTGGAGGTGAGGATGAAATTCTTCCCAGTAAGAGAGATTGGCCACTGGGATGTGCTGCCCGGGGGTGGTGGAGTCCCCTCCCTGGAGGTGTTTAGGAAGAGACTGGATGGGGTGCTTGGTGCCATGGTTTAGCTGGTTAGATGGTGTTGGGTGATAGGTTGGACTGGATGATCTCCAAGGTCTTTTCCAACCTGGTCTATTCTACTCCATTCTTGGCTGGGCACAGCTCCTTTGCTGGGTGCCACCAGAGGCTCACAGCTGGACACACAAACGTGGTGTGGAAGAAATGGCTCTCAGAAGAGCCAGGAAGGGAAATGCAGAGCTCTGGGTATTTGGTGTGCCTGTGATTCTGGCTGCTGTCATGCCAGGCACTTAGCAGGGATGATGTGCCATGCTCTGAATCTGCTCCATCTGCTGCTCATTAGCTGACAAAGGCAGCAACATGCCATCTCCCCACTAGCTGCTGCTCATTAGCTGACAAAAGCCATCTTCAGCCTTCACATTGTTCTTTCTGGAGTGATCTAATAGAAAGATGTAGAAAGAACAACGCAAACAGAGATGCCAGAGTGACTGATGAGCTTCACCAAGAACACTGCCAGCCTACCCTTGAAGCTCAAGGAGAGAGCCCTGCCAGAAGTGGTCTGCAGCTCTTGGCCCCAGAGGAACACAGCAGCAGGTAGGAAGCAGAGGTCAGCAGCCAAGGCAAGCCACTGCCTCAGTGTTTCCAATCATGCAAGCACACATTTCCAAGCTCTTTCTATTCAGGTTCCTGGGACCAGGCTTCTATAACATCTTTGTTGGCAACAAAGACCCTGGCATTGAGGCAGCCTCAGCAAGTCCAGCAACCACACCAAGCTGTGTGGTGCAGCTGACAGGCTGGAGGGAAAGGAACCATCCAGAGGCACCAGGCTGCAGAGGTGAGCCCCAACCTCATGAGGTTCAACAAGACCAAGAGCCTGGGCTGCAGCCAGGGACTGAAGCAGCCCTGAAGGAAAGGCCTTGGGGGTGCTGGGGAGGAGAAGCAGGAGCCAGGGCCAGGCCCAGAGAGCCAAGCAGATGGGCTGCAGCCAGAGAAGTGCCCAGGGCCAGGGAGGGGGATTCTGCTCTGCTCCACTCTGCTGAGACCACAGCTGGAGCTCTGGGTCCAGTTCTGGAGCCTCTGTGCCAGGAAGGCTCTGGAGGTGCTGGAAGGTGTCCAGAGAAGGGCCATGAGGAGGAGCAGAGGGCTGGAGCTGCTCTGCTCTGGAGGCAGACTGAGAGAGTTGGGGCTGTGCAGGCTGGAGAGGAGAAGGCTCCCAGGAGACACCATTGTGGCCTTCCAGGATCCGAAGAGGGCTCCAAGAAAGCTGGGGAGGGACTTTTGAGGGTGTCAGGGAGGGATAGGACTGGGGGGATGGAGCAAAACTAGAAGTGGGGAGATTGAGATTGGATGTGAGGAAGAAGCTGTTCCCCTGAGGGTGGTGAGAGCCTGGCACAGGCTGCCCAGGGAGGTGGTGGCAGCCTCCTGCCTGGAGGTGTTTGCAGCCAGGCTGGAGGTGGCTGTGAGGTGTCCCTGGCCATGGCCATGGGGGGGGTGGCACTGGCTGATCCCTGAGGTCCCTTCCAGCCCTGCCAGTTCTGCGATGCTATGATTTTGTGCCATTTTGGCTCTTCCCCATGTGATAACAGAGAGGAGAGTGGCTGACAGCACACAGCTTCTGCCTTGATCAGCTCAAGCAGTAACCTCAGGTGTGCCTGGTATACCACCAGAGCTGGATTTAGGAGGCCTTAGAAAGTCCTACTGTTAGAGATTCTCCCAACTGCCCAGAGGAGCCTCAGCTGCCATCAGGAACACGGAATCCACTGGCATCACAACTCGTTTGGGTGGGACAAGACCTTTTAGGTCACATCCACCCATCACTGAACTCTCCCAAGCCTGATGCTCAATCATGTCCCCCAGCAGCATAGCATCACCAATCCTCTGCCCAGCTAAACAACAGCACTAGGAGTTAAAAGGCCACCTGCATTTAGAAGCAGCCTGCTTGACAGACACTGGGCTCCACGGGCTGCTGAGCAATCCAGCAGAGCCAGCAGGACTGAACTACAAAAGGCTTCTCCATGTTGGGAGAGTCAATGATGACAGCAGATCACCCAAACTAGAGAGAGCTGCAAACACAAGCCAGGAACTCTGCTATGGGCAATTTCATTCCTTTTCTGTTTTTCCAGCTCACTTCACTGGCTTGGGAGAAAAGCCCAAGGGATGCTCTGAGAGGAAACAGCTCTTGCTGCAGCAAGGAGAAGGCACTGGGTCAGCCTCTTCCCTCCCTCAGCCTCCCTCTTCAGATAAAATTGGATAAAGCTCCTCTGTCATCACATTGCCACACCAGAAGGCAGGAGTAGGAGAGATGTGCTGTGCACTGAGCAGCACCCAGACAGCTGGCAGGAGGAGTGCTGAAGCCGTGGGGGTCGGGGCGCCGAGGGCGCAGGGACGGGGACAGATGGCAGGGATGCAGGCAAGCGTGGGAGAGCAAGGGAAAGCCCACAGGCAAAGGGAGATGGCTGACAGGGATGGGCTTGCAAAGAGGAGACAGGAAAGGGACAAAAGGAAGAGGGGAAGAGGGAAGACATGAATGGACAAGGGGCAAGTAATCTGCTTGGCAGAAAATCATAAAATGGTCCAGGCTGAAGGGGCCTCCAAAGCTCATCCAGTCTGAGCTCCTTGCAGTCAGCAGGGACAGCCCCAACCAGATCAGGCTGCCCAGGGCCTCGTCCAGCCTCACCTGGAGTACCCAATTCTGGGCCACTCAGTTTAAGAAGGACATTGAGACTCTTGAAGGTGTCCAGAGAAGGGCAACAGAGCTGAGGAGGGGTCTGGAGCACAGCCCTGGGAGGAGAGGCTGAGGGAGCTGGGGCTGCTTAGCCTGGAGAACAGGAGGCTCAGGGGAGACCTTCTTGCTCTCTCCAACTCCCTGAAGAGAGGTTGGAGCCAGGTGGGGGTTGGTCTCTTCTCCAAGGCACCCAGCACCAGAACAAGAGGACACAGTCTCAAGCTGTGCCAGGGGAGGTTTAGGCTGGAGGGGAGGAGAAAGTTCTTCCCAGCAAGAGAGATTAGCCACTGGAATGTGCTGCCCAGGGAGGTGGTGGAGTCACCATCCCTGGAGGTGTTCAAGAGGGGATTGGACGTGGCACTTGGAGCCATGGTTTAGTTGACAGGATGTGTTGGGTGACAGGTTGGACTTGATGATCTCTGAGATCTTTTCCAACCTTATTGATTCTATGACCTTCAGGGAAAGAGCCTTGACCACTTCCCTGGGCAGCCTGTTCCAGTGTTCCACCAAGCACAATCCACTTCAGACTACTGCTCAGCTCACCAGAGTGGTCATGCTGGGGAGGGACTTCTGAGGGTGTCAGGGAGGGATAGGACTGGGGGGATGGAGCAAAACTAGAAGTGGGGAGATTGAGATTGGATGTGAGGAAGAAGTTGTTGCCCATGAGGGTGGTGAGAGCCTGGCACAGGTTGCCCGGGGAGGTAGTGGAAGCCTCCTGCCTGGAGGTGTTTGCAGCCAGGCTGGATGTGGCTGTGAGCAGCCTGCTGTGGTGTGAGGTGTCCCTGCCCCTGGCAGGGGTTGGAACTGGCTGAGCCTTGGGGTCCCTTCCAGCCCTGCTGGCTCCACGACTTACGGCACTCCCGCTCGTCGCTGTCGTCGAAGCAGTCGGGCAGCCCGTCGCACTGCCAGGCCCCCGGGATGCAGCGCCCGTTGCTGCACATGAAGTTCCCAGGAATGTTGCATTCGTTTGTGAAGTTGTTCCCAGGCAGCAGCTGGCTCTCTGTGACAAAGAGAGAAAGAGAGGGAAGTTGACAGGGCACTGTAGCAAAAGGCAGCAAGGGCAGTCGCCGAGCGAGCCGGTGAGCAGCGGCAGGAGGAGATGAGACCGAGCGGTGCTGGCCCAGGCTGCTTTGTCCTCCGGCTGTCAGGGTGCTGAGCAGGCTGCCTGGCACCACTTCTTGTTTCCTGAGTTAGTGCTTTACTTCTTTTCCACACAGGAGAAAGGGGAAGCTGCCCCTCTGCTCTGCTAAGACCTCACCTGCAGGGCTGTGTGCAGCTCTGGAGCCCTCAGCACAGCAAGGACATGGACCTGATGGAGAGGCTGCAGAGGAGGCCACAGAGATGGTCAGGGGGCTGGAGCAGCTCTGCCTGGAGGCCAGGCTGAGGGAGCTGGGGGTGTTCAGCCTGGGCAACCTGTTGTAGCGTTCCACCACCCTCACAGTGCACAACTTGTTGCTCACATCCAATCTCCATCTGCTCTGCTCTCATTCCAAACCACTGCCCCTGCTCCTGTCCCTGCAGGCCTTTGCAAACAGTCCCTCTGCAGCCTTCTTGGAGCCCCCTTCAGGTCCTGGCAGGCTGCTCTTAGCTCTGCCTGGAGCCTTCTCTTCTGTAGAGAATCTGTGGGATCTGCAGAGTGCAATGAGGTCTCCCCTCAGCCTCCTTTTCTCCACACTAAACAACCCCAGGTCCTTCAGCTGCTCCTCCCCAGCCCTGTTCCCCCAACCCTTCACCAGCTTGGTTGCCCTTCTCTGTTCATGCTCTAGCCCCTCAAAGTCCCTGGAGTGAGAGCCCCAAAACTGACCCCAGTTCTCATGGTGTGGCTTCAGCAGCACCCAGTACAGGGGCCAATCCCTGCCCTGGTCCAGCCACACCATTGCTGGTCTGGGGCAGGGTGCTGGTGGCCTTCTTAGCTACCTGTGCACACTGCTGCCTCATCTCTACCCAGCTGTCAACCTGTACCCCCTCTCTCCCTGCTGGGCAGCCACTCTGCCCCAAGCCTCAAGCCTTCATGGGGTTGTTGTGAAGCTGCCAGCACTCAGGAATGAGATGTTCCTGCCCCTTGGCACCCAGCTTGCTGCACGACTAAGTGTGTGCCCTGTGCACACACCCGAGGGGGAGCAGCATTATGGACATGCACAAGACAGATAAGGAAAGCACCAATCTAGCTCAACCCTGCCTGCTTCTCTAGCAAGGTTCAGACAGCTGTCAGGCTTTGTGCAGCCAGCCTGCAATGCTGCCTGTTGGCAGGGCCAGAATTCCCTTCACTCCAGCAGAGCTGGCTTCCCAGGAGCTGACACATGTCCCCTGCAGGCTCTTTGACCCGTGCTGCGTTCAGCCACAGGGCTGTGCTCACTTAAACAGGGAGGGGAGGAAGTGGTCCATGCTCACTGCCACACTTTGCTCACTTGAAGCAGCAGGCCATCTGGGCTGAATAAAGAACAGGGGCTCGTGTTTCACTTTGATGGGGACTGAGCAAGGGAAATCAATCTGCTGGAGCAGCCACTTCCAGACAACGTCAGCTCCTGAATATTTTATACTGAAACAGGATCAGGGGAAAATACAGCAAAGGAGAAGTCATCCTGAGCACTTCACACTGCATTCAGCAAAGCTACTCAAGGGTCTGTGTTTTGGGCCCCTCAGCTCAGGAAAGATGTTGAGATGCTGGAAGGTGTCCAGAGAAGGACAACAAAGCTGGGGAGGGGTCTGGAGCACAGCCCTGGGAGGAGAGGCTGAGGGAGCTGGGGTTGCTTAGCCTGGAGAAGAGGAGGCTCAGGGGAGACCTTCTTGCTCTCTCCAACTCCCTGAAGGGAGGTTGGGGCCAGCTGGGGTTGGTCTCTTCTCCCAGGCAGCCAGCACCAGAACAAGAGGACACAGTCTCAAGCTGTGCCAGGGGAGGTTTGGGCTGGATGTGAGGAGAAAGTTCTTCCCAGCAAGAGAGATTGACCATTGGGATGTGCTGCCCAGGGAGGTGGTGGAGTCCCCATCCCTGGAGGTGTTTAGGAAGAGCCTGGCTGAGGCACTTGGTGCCATGGTCTGGTTGATCAAATGGCGTTGGGTGACTGGATGACCTCAGAGGTCTTTTCCAACCTGGCTAATTCTATTCTATCGGCCCTGCAAGACCAGCAGAGAACTGCACATCATGAAGCAGATCCCCCCTGGGAACACTGCTGCCTCCTCACCAGAATGGGAAAGCACTGAGAGCAGGCAGTGCCCCTGCCCGAGGAGCTCTGGAGCAAGAAGGACGAGACCCTTCCGTGCTCTTCGCCCTCACGAGTACCTTCAGTCTGCCTGCAAGGAGGATCCACTGCCAAGGAGGAAGTGTGAACTCTCCACTGCCAAACCTTTGGCATCCTTCCTGGGGGAATCCTGGCATCTCCCACTGGATACTTGCAATGGATTGTGGCTTAAGGTTTTCCAAATGTGAAGAGAACGATTTTGATGCAGGCTGGTAAGCAGCTGGGAGGCCAGAGGGGCACTCCGTTAGCCCCGTCACAGGAGGCACGCAGTGCGCTCCTCACTGGCATGAAGGAATTCCTTCTTCCTCCTGATCCCTTCAGCACATGCAAGCCCATGCCAGGTTTGCTTCCAGCACATCAGGAGTGTGTTCTCACTCTACTCAAATCTGCAATGTGTTGTGGAAATAAAAGGAGAGGGAGCAGGAACAGCCAGGAGCTGGATTCTGCATCACAAAGGCGAAACTTCAGGACCTGCCAGGGTTTGCCCAGCAGCTGAAGGAAGGCAGAGTGGTGACAGCAGAGCAAACACTTCTGCCCCTCCTCTGCCACCCCAGCAGCCAGCAGTGAGCCCTGCTGAGTGACTGGGAGGATGTGACAAGGCTGTGTTCCTCAGAGCCTGCACAGCTCTTTACCTCTGCTCACACTCGGGGCCTGCAGCTCCTGCAAGTTCAGCCACTGAGGGCAATTATCTTATCATGCTCCATCCTGTTGACATGCAACATCTGACTCATTCCACATCTACCTTACAGACAGCTACCAATGCAGATCATGCACCCAGAAGAGCAATTCAAAAGCTGAGCCTGAAAAAACTCCAAACCACAGAATGGTTTGGGCTGGAAAGGCCCTCCAGAGGGCATCCAGTCCAACCCCCTGCAGGGACATCCTCCACTGGAGCAGGCTGCTCACAGCCTTCTCCAGCCTCACCTTGAATAGCTCCAGGCGTGAGGCCTCAACCACCTCCCTGGGCAACCTCTTGCAGGGTTCCAGCAGCCTCCTGGTGCAGAACTTGTTGCTCACAACCAAGCTCAATCTGCTCTGCTCTCATTTCAAACCATTGCCCCTGCTCCTGTCCCTGCAGGCCTTTGCAAACAGTCCCTCTGCAGCCTGCTTGGAGCCCCCTTCAGGTCCTGGCAGGCTGCTCTTAGCTCTGCCTGGAGCCTTCTCTTCTCCAGGCTGAACACCCCCAGCTCCCCCAGCCTGGCCTCCTGGCAGAGCTGCTCCAGCCCCTGATCACCTTGGTGGCCTCCTCTGGAGCCTCTCCAGCAGGTCCATGTCCTTGCTGTGCTGAGGGCTCAGCAGAGCTGGAGGCAGGCTGTTGGTCTTTTCTTCCCTCCCTATCAATGAGCCACTGAAGAGCAGTGCTCAGACTTCTTCCTGTTGAAGAAAGCAGGTAAGATTCCACTTGGAAACCTTATCACTGGGTGGATGTTGGCCAAGTCCTTTCTATATTGAGGGCTTCAGAGCTGGACACAGCACTGCAGGTGAGGTCTCACAGAGCAGAGGGACAGGATCCTCTCTCTCCATCTCTGGCCACACTGCTTTGGATGCAGCCCAGGCTGCCGTTGGCCTTCTGGGCTGTAAGTGCCCTTTACCTGCTCATGGCCAGGTTCTGCCCCTCCAGCACCCCAAGTCCTTTTCTGCAGGGCTGCTCTCAATCTCATCGCCCCCCAGCCTGGACTGTGATCTAGGACTGTCCCAACCCAGTTGCAGGACCTTGCACTCTGCCTCACTGAACCTCACTGTTCTTTACTTATGAACTGCAGTTTATGGTGTGCATGCAGCAGAAGGCCAACAGAAGGATGCTGTCAGCAAGGTCACAGCAGACTTCAGCACACTTGGCTTAGAAGCCACAGCACTGAAATGCAAGGCACAGCCCATTCATGGTTATGAGAGGAGTTCAACCTCCTGCAGCTACCCAGAGTCATAATTTCATATAGAAAGAATAGAATTAAACCAGGTTGGAAACGACTTTTGAGATCATCAAGTTCAACCTATCACCCAACACCATCTGATCAACTCAACCATGGCACCAAGTGCCTCAGCCAGGCTCTTCCTAAACACCTCCAGGGATGGGGACTCTGCCACTTCCCTGGGCAGTACATCCCAATGGCTAACAACTCTCTCTGTGAAGAACTTTCTCCTCACCTCCAGCCTAGCAACCCCAGCTCCTTCAGCCTCTCCTCACAGGGCTGTGCTCCAGACCCCTCCCCAGCCTTGCTGCCCTTCTCTGGACACCTTCCAGCATCTCAACATCTAAACTGAGGAGCCCAGAACTGGACACAGGACTCAAGGTGTGGCCTAACCAATGCTGAGCACTGGGCAGAACGACCTCCCTGCTCCTGCTGGCCACACTGTTCCTGATGCAGGCCAGGATGCCCTTGGCCTTCTTGGCCACCTGGGCACACTGCTGGCTCAACAGTCTGTGCCAACAAACTCCCTCCAGCTCTTCACAACACCTTCTCATCTGTAAAGCAGGAGGAGGTCACCAATTTTCAAGATGGAGGTCCCACACTGAAGGATTGCACATTAACAGCACCCAACAGGCAAGCACACCAGGCCCCTGGGGCCAAAGCTCACTTCCCATCCCTTAAAGAGCTCTGGCATCACCCCATAGCTTGTTTGCAGCTGCATGTTCAGCAGGGATCCCAAACCTCCCTAAATGCTGCTCTCCAGCTCCTTTGCTTCCCTGTGCAACACTGGGATCAGCAGCAGCACCAGGGCAGGGACTGTCCCCCTGGACTCAGCATCTTAAGGCCACACCTTGAATCCTGGGTTCAGTTCTGGGCCACTCACTCCAAGAAGGTCATTGAGGGGCTGGAGAAGGTCTAGACAAGGGTGACCAAGCTGGTGAAGGGTCTGGAGAGCGGGGCTGGGGAGGAGCAGCTGAGGGAAGTGGGGTTATTCAGCCTGGAGAAGAGGAGGCTGAGGAGACACCTCCTTGTTCTCTACAGCTTCTGGAAAGGAGGCTGGGGCCAGGCAGGGCTTGGGCTCTTCATGTTAGTATCAGGTGACAGAATGAGAGGAAACAGCCTAAGGCTGCACCAGGGGGGTCAGGCCAGAGATTAGGAAAAACTTCTCCACTGCAGCAGTGGTCAGGGAGTGGCAAAGGCTGCCCAGGCAGGTGGGGGAGCCCCCGTGCCCCGTGACACGTATGGCCATGGCCCCGGGACGTGGTGTAACGGCCTCGGTGGGGTGGGCTCGAGGGCTGGGCTGCATGGTCTTGGAGGCCTCTTCCAACCCAAACAATCCTGTCATTCTGTGGACAGTGCAAGAGAGGAGAAGCATCCCCCAGGACACGCTCAGGATGGCTTTGGGTAGCAGAGGACAACACAGAGCTGTCTCCGACAACAGTCAGTTAGAGGGCAGAAGGGCTCTGCACAGGGACCTCGATCGGCTCGACAGATGGGCAGAGTCCAACAGGATGGCATTCAACAAGTCCAAGTGCCAGGGGCTGCACTTTGGCCACAGCAACCCCAGGCAGAGCTACAGGCTGGGGTCAGAGTGGCTGGAGAGCGGCCGGACAGAGAGGGACCTGGGAGTGCTGATTGACAGCTGCCTGAACATGAGCCAGCAGTGTACCCAGGCGGCCAAGAAGGCCAGTGGCATCCTGGCCTGCAGCAGGAAGAGTGTGGCCAGCAGGAGCAGGGAGGTCATTGTGCCCCTGCACTCTGCTTTGGTTAGGCCACACCTTGAGTCCTGTGTCCAGTTCTTGAGCACAGGCCTTGAGCACAGCCCTGTGAGGAGAGGCTGAGGGAGCTGGGGTTGCTTAGCCTGGAGAAGAGGAGGCTCAGGGGAGACCTCATTGCTCTCTACAACTACCTGAAGGGTGGTTGTAGCCTGGAAGGGGTTGGCCTCTTCTCCCAAGCAGCCAGGACCAGAACAAGAGGACACAGTCTCAAGCTGCACCAGGGGAAGTTTAGACTGGAGGTGAGGAGAAAGTTCTTCACCGAGAGAGTGATTCGCCATTGGGATGTGCTGCCCGGGGAGGTGGTGGAGTCACCATCCCTGGAGGGGTTCAAGAGGGGACTGGATGTGGCACTTGGTGCCATGGTCTAGTCGTGAGGTTTGTGGTTACAGGTGGGACTCAATGATCTTTGAGGTCGCTTCCAACCTTGGTGATACTGTGATACCTAAGCCATCTGTCCCAAGCAAAGGACACCTGCCAGCGATTATCTGACAACTGAAATCTCCTGGAACAGTTTTCAGCCCCACCATGCCCTGCCCTCACTCAGGCTGCCTGAGGAGTGCACTGCTTATGCAACATGAGAAGCTCTGAGGGTTAGTGGCACGGGTGGACTGACAGCCCCACTGCAGTGCAAGCGCTCCAAGAGCTTCTCCACCGACAGGGCAGGCAAATCAGCCCTCAGCCGAGGAGCTGCTCACCCTCCAGCCTCCACTCTGCAGTCAGTACCCATCTTACAGAGGCCTGCAGGGACAGGACAAGGGGCAGTGACACCAAGTGAGGTGGGAGTGTCACAGTGGCACTTGGAGCCATGGTTTAGTTGTCAGGAGGTGTTGGGTGACAGGTCGGACTTGATGATCTTTGAGGTCTCTTCCAACCTTATTGATTCTATGATTCTATTCTGTGATTCTAGGTTGGAAGAGACCTGGCTGTCTACAGCTGCCTGAAAGGAGGCTGTGGAGAGGCTGCTGCTGGTCTCTTCTCACAGGTAATTAGTGACAGAACAAGAGGGAATGGCCTCAAGCTGCCCCTGGGTAGCTTTAGACTGGACACGAGGAAACATTTTGCCATGGCAAGAGTGGTCAGGGATTGGAAAGTGCTGCCCAGGGAGGTGGTGGAGTCCCCAGCCCTGGCTGTGTTTGAAGGTGGTTTGGCTGTGGTGCTTGGGGCTATGGTTTAGGGGTGAGCCTTGCAGAGCAGGGTTCTGGGTTGGACTTGGTGATCCTGAGGGTCTTCTCCAACCTGTCTGCTTCTGTGACTCTACAAATAGCACCACAGGGAAAGGATCTCTTCTCCCAGATCCCCTGCCCTGCTCTCCAGCTCCTGCTGGCCTCCCTCTTCTCTAAATCCCCCAACCATGCATTTCTGCACCTAGCCATGCAAGAGCCTGAACTGAAGCTAATCCCCTCAATCACCCCAAGCACCACTTGCTCGTTCCTTGCGGCACCAGGGGCAGCAGGCCAGCGAGGCACAGGCTCCCTGTAATCCCCCAGCCCTCCTGGCTGCAGTCTATATTTGGGGGCCTGGGCATCTCACTAAAGCCCCCACATCTGCTTGTCTCCAAGTGCAGCTGCTTGAGCACACACCAAAAATACACCTCCTAGGTCTGCAGGCTCTCAGCACAGCCAGCAGGAGGGGAGAGAAACTGTAGAGAGCGAAGAGGGCTCCAAGATAGCACAAATGTAAACAGTAATAGTAGAGGGGGAAGAAATCACAGAACTGTCAGGGCTGGAAGGGACCTCAGGGATCAGCCAGTCCCAACCCCCTGCCATGGCCAGGGACACCTCACACCACAGCAGGTTGCTCACAGCCACATGCAGCCTGGCTGCAAACACCTCCAGGCAGGAGGCTTCCACCCTGGGCAGCCTGTGCCAGGCTCTCACCACCCTCAGGGGGAACAACTTCTTCCTCACATCCAATCTGAATCTCCCCACTTCTAGCTTTGCTCCATCCCCCCAGTCCTATCCCTCCCTGACACCCTCAAAAGTCCCTCCCCAGCTTTCCTGTAGCCCCCTTCAGATACTGCAAGGCCACAATGAGGTCTCCTGGGAGCCTTCTCCTCTCCAGCCTGCACAACCCCAACTCTCTCAGGCTGTCTCCAGAGCAGAGCAGCTCCAGCCCTCTGATCCTCCTCATGGCCCTTCTCTGGACACCTTCCAGCACCTCCAGATCCTTCCTGGCACAGAGGCTCCAGAGCTGGACCCAGAGCTCCAGCTGTGGTCTCAGCAGAGTGGAGCAGAGGGGCAGAATCCCCTCCCTGGCCCTGCTGGCCACACTTCTCTTGCTGCAGCCCAGGCTCTGCTTGGCTCTCTGGGTTGCAAGTGCTGACTGCTGGCTCCTAAAAGTCCCTCCCCAGCTTTCTTGTAGCCTCCTTCAGATGCTGGAAGGCCACAAGAAAGTCTCCTCTGAGCCTTCTAGTTATGTAGATTACTGAGTTGAGCACAGCTTGGAAGGGAAGCCCTCCCCAGCAAGGTCAAGTGGAGATGACACACTGCTCTCCTCCAAACTCGAGCCACCCAAGCAGAGCCCTTCCTCACAGAAGCAGCAGAGATAAATACATCTTATCCTTCCTAACTGAGGATTGCATTGCTGCAACAACACCCTGAGGGCAACTTTATTTTTGGCTTCACAAAAATATATCACTGAAGGAATTATGCTCAGTGGCACAGAAGATAGAATAGAGTTAACCAGGCTGGGAAAGACCTTTCAGATCACCAAGTCCAACCTCTCACCCAACACCATCTGATCAACTAAACCATGGCACCAAGTGCCTCAGCCAGGCTCTCCCTAAACACCTCCAGGGATGGTGACTCCGCCACCTCCCTGGGTAGCACATCCCAAGGGCCAATCTCTCTTGCTGGGAAGAACTTCTTCCTCACCTCCAGCCAAAACCTAACCTGGCACAGCTTGAGACTGTGTCTTCTTGTTCTGGGGCTGGGTGCCTGGGAGAAGAGACCAAGCCCCACCTGGCTACAGCCTCCCTTCAGGGAGTTGCAGACAGCAAGAAGGCCTCCCCTGAGCCTCCTCTTCTCCAGGCTAAGCAACCCCAGCTGCCTCAGCCTCTCCTCCCAGGGCTGTGCTCCAGACCCCTCCCCAGCTTTCTTGCCCTTCTCTGGACACCTTCCAGCAGCTCAACATCTTTCCTGAGCTGAGGAGCCCAGAACTGGACACAGGACTCAAGGTGTAGCCTAAGCAGTGCTGAGCACAGGGCACAATGACTTCCCTGCTCCTGCTGGCCACACTCTTCCTGATGCAGGCCAGGATGCCATTGGCCTTCTTGGCCACCTGGGCACACTGCAGGCTCATGTTCATCAACCAGTACCCCCAGGTCCCTCTCTGCCTGGCTGCTCTCAGCCACTCTGACCCCAGCCTATAGCACTGCCTGGGGTTGCTGTGGGCAAAGTGCAGCACCTGGCACTTGGATGTGTTCAGTCTCCTGCCCCTGGCCTCTGCCCATCTGTCCAGCCTGGCAAGGTCCCTCTGCAGAGCTCTCCTACCCTCTAACAGATCAACTCCTGCCCCCAGCTTGGTGTCACCTGCAAATTTACTGCTGATGGGGACTCAATGCCCTCATCCAGATCATCAATAAAGATGTTAAAGAGCATGGGGCTCAGCACTGATCCCTGGGGCACACCACTGGTGCCTGGCTGTCAGCTGGCTGTGGCACCATTCACCACCACTCTCTGGGCTCAGCCCTCCGTCCCACAGCTGTGGCTGAAAGGTTATTGAGCAGTGACTCTGCCCTGATAATTTCCTCTGACCTGCTGCCTGCCTCTGTCCTTCTGATCTCCCAAAGAGCAGAAGAAGCCAACACATACACACAAGGCCCCATCACCCACAGGACTGCAGCTGAACAACAGCAGGCAGCCTGCTCACCACCACCACAGTGAGCCCCTGGAGGGGAAAGCTGACCAGTTACTATCTCCACATCAGCTCCACGGTCAGATTCTTCATCCCCTTAGCTGCTGTGCAGCTGCAAGCCAGGGATGTGTTTGATAGCAGGATGAGGAGAGAAACAGAATGGGCTGCTTAGACAAGCCATAGAACCACAGAATGGTTTGGGTTGGAAGAGATCTCCAGAGGGCATCCAGTCCAACCCCCTGCACTCAGCAGGGACATCCTCCACTAGAGCAGGTTGCTCACAGCCTTGCCCAGCTTCACTTTGAGGCATGGAGCCTCAACCACCTCCCTGGGCAACCTGTTGCAGTGTCCCAGCAGCCTCCTGGTGCAGAACTTGTTGCTCACATCCAGTCTCAACCTGCTCTGCTCTCATGCCAAGCCATTGCCCATGCATAGCTAGCAGAGCAGGCTGCAGGGCATTCCTTCAGCTTGGGGTGCACCAGGGACAGGACGAGGGGCAAAGACTTGGAAGGAGCAGATGCAGATTTGTGTTGAGGCCCCATGCCTGGAGCTGTTCAAGGTGAGGCTGCAGAAGGCTGTGAGCAGCCTGTTCTAGGGGAGGATGTCCCTGCTGAGTGCAGGGGGTTGGACTGGATGACTTTTGGAGGTCCCTTCCAACCCAGACCATTCTGTGGTTCTTCATGAGACAAGGATGTGAGACATCCCCACAGCCCAGCTACCCACAGCAAAGCACACCAGGAAGTCACCTCAGAGGGCACCTCACAAACTACAGACCCCTAGAGAGGGCAGAACAGGGAACTGGTTTTAGCATCTCAGAACAGAGGTTTTGCTGCCTCAGAGGATGGATTTCTCTGCAGCACCCTTGTGATACAGTTAGGTAATTATCCTCCTCTTGGACAGATTCAGAGCATGCTTTGAAGAGACAGCAAACCAAGTAACACCATAACTAGTGTCAGAAGAGCAAAAGCACAAGCCCCTGCCACCAGGAAGAGCCTCAGATCAGTCTGACAGCTATGCCTCCAAAGCCTCATTTTAAGGAGGCCTAACTTGGCTTTGCTGAAATTCATGATCCAGAGCATCAGCTGTCCTCCCCCAGACAACACTGCTGCATCTCTCTAGCCTCTCACAGCCTGAATTGGTGTCCAGAGAAGGGCAAGAAAGCTGGGGAGGGGTCTGGAGCACAGCCCTGTGAGGAGAGGCTGAAGGAGCTGGGGTTGCTGAGCCTGGAGAAGAGGAGGCTCAGGGGAGACCTTCTTGCTCTCTCCAACTCCCTGAAGGGAGGCTGTAGCCAGGTGGGGGTTGGTCTCTTCTCCCAGGCACCCAGCACCAGAACAAGAGGATGTAGCCTCAAGCTGTGCCAGGAGAGGTTTAGGCTGTATGTGAGGAGAAAGTTCTTCCCAGCAAGAGAGAGTGGCCCTTGGGATGTGCTGCCCAGGGAGGTGGTGGAGTCCCCATCCCTAGTTAAGGAAGAGACTTGATGGGGTGCTAGGTGCCATGGTTGAGTTGATCAGATGGTGTTGGGTGATAGGTTGGACTTGAAGGTCTCTTCCAACGTGGTTAATCCTGTTCTATTCACTGTTGGGTCTCTTGGTACCAGTCACCTGGAAACTCAGCTGGAATTAACTCTCCACAAGGCACAAAGAGAATAACTAGAAAGGACACAGTCTCAGGTTTGTGCCTCACCTCCCAGGCTACCACCAGCTTTAACTCCTTCCATCAAACTCTCCTCCAGGGGTGACTGCAGAAGATCCTGGATTTGTAGAGCCCATGCTCAGATTGCTACCTGCCACCCTTCTGGCAGGGGAGCAGCACTCAGTTCTCACAGCTGCTCCAGGCCAGCTTACTGGCCACAAAGACACCTGGAATGCTCTCCAACAAACAGGACTGCTGAGGGCTGCCACAGCAGCTCTGGCTGCTGGGCTTGAGCCACTGCAGGAACCAAATCATTTTTCATCTGGGAGCTGGCTGAAAACTTAAAAGGACACCAATGACAGCCAGGGAGATGTTTACAGGCCTCTGGCTACAACAGCTCCTGGTGCTGAAACCCTTCCTCCACCAGCCTCATCTCACTGCTTACTCTGCTGATAAGAGAGGGGAAGAGAAATGTACTCATGGCCAACATCCACCCAGTGATAAGATTTCCAAGGGGAATCTTATCTGCTTTCTTCAACAGGAAGAAGTCTGAGCACTACTCTTGAATGGCTCATTGACAGGGAGGGAAGAAAAGGACTTGGGGTGCTGGAGGGGCAGAACCTGGCCATGAGCAGGTAAAGGGCACTTACAGCCCAGAAGGCCAACGGCAGCCTGGGCTGCATCCAAAGCAGTGTGGCCAGAGATGGAGAGAGAGGATCCTGTCCCTCTGCTCTGTGAGACCTCACCTGCAGTGCTGTGTCCAGCTCTGAAGCCCTCAATATAGAAAGGACTTGGCCAACATCCACCCAGTGATAAGGTTTCCAAGTGGAATCTTATCTGCTTTCTTCAACAGGAAGAAGTCTGAGCACTGCTCTTCAGTGGCTCATTGATAGGGAGGAAGAAAAGACCAACAGCCTGCCTCCAGCTCTGCTGAGCCCTCAGCACAGCAAGGACATGGACCTGCTGGAGAGGCTCCAGAGGAGGCCACCAAGGTGATCAGGGGGCTGGAGCAGCTCTGCCAGGAGGCCAGGCTGGGGGAGCTGGGGGTGTTCAGCCTGGAGAAGAGAAGGCTCCAGGCAGAGCTAAGAGCAGCCTGCCAGGACCTGAAGGGGGCTCCAAGCAGGCTGCAGAGGGACTGTTTGCAAAGGCCTGCAGGGACAGGAGCAGGGGCAATGGTTTGAAATGAGAGCAGAGCAGATTGAGCTTGGTTGTGAGCAACAAGTTCTGCACCAGGAGGCTGCTGGAACCCTGCAAGAGGTTGCCCAGGGAGGTGGTTGAGGCCTCACGCCTGGAGCTATTCAAGGTGAGGCTGGAGAAGGCTGTGAGCAGCCTGCTCCAGTGGAGGATGTCCCTGCAGAGTGCAGGGGATTGGACTGGATGCCCTTTGGAGATCCCTTTCAACCCAACCCACTCTATGATTCATCCAGATAACCTAAACCTCCAACACTCCTGCCATCTTCACCTCCAGCAGACATCACTCAAACACAGCTGCTTAAGAGCTGTGCCACCATTCCTTCTTCAAGCAGCACAGGGAAGCTTTCAAGAGTAATAATTGTCTTGGTAGCTGCATATCAAAGTCCTCCCCAGCAAGGGAAGCTGCTTGTCAGAGCCAGCTGTGAGGCCCAGCAAGTGTGTAGGTGGTGAAGGCTGGTGCCCCACACTGCTGTCTTACAGTACAATAATACAATGCAATACAACACACCAGGTTGGAAGAGACCTCCAAGACCATCGCGTCCAACCCATCAACCAATCCAACCCACCTAAACAACTAACCCATGGCACCAAGCACCCCAGCAAGTCTCCTCCTGAACACCTCCAGTGGTGGGGACTCCACCACCTCCCCGGGCAGCCCATTCCAATGGGCAATCTCTCTTGCTGGGAAGGACTTCTTCCTCACCTCCAGCCTAAACCTCCCCTGGCACAGCTTGAGACTGTGTCCTCTTGTTCTGGTGCTGGGTGCCTGGGAGAAGAGACCAACCTCTGCCTGCCTACAACCTCCGTTCAGGGAGTTGCAGACAGCAAGAAGGTCACCCCTGAGTCTCCTCTTCTCCAGGCTAAGCAGCCCCAGCTCCCTCAGCCTCTCCTCACAGGGCTGTGCTCCAGACCCCTCACCAACTTCGTTGCCCTTCTCTGGACACCTTCCAGCAAGTCAACCTCCTTCCTAAACTGAGGGCCCCAGAACTGGACACAGGACTCAAGGTGTGGCCTAACCAGTGCAGTGTACAGGGGCAGAATGACCTCCCTGCTCCTGCTGGCCACACTCTTCCTGATGCAGGCCAGGATGCCATTGGCCTTCTTGGCCCCCTGGGCAAACTGCTGGCTCATGTTCAGCCTCCCATCAACCAGTACCCCCAGGTCCCTCTCTGCCTGGCTGCTCTCAGCCACTCTGCCCCCAGCCTGTAGCACTGCCTGGGGTTGCTGTGGCCAATGTGCAGCACCTGGCACTTGGATGTGTTCAATCTCCTGCCCTTGGCCTCTGCCCATCTGTCCAGCCTGTCGAGGTCTCTCTGCAAAGCCTCTCTGCCCTCCAGCAGATCAACTCCTGCCCCCAGCTTGGTGTCATCTGCAAATTTACTGATGATGGACTGTTTGCCCACTGGAAAGGTTTGCTGAAGACAGAAGGTGCAGAGCTCTGGAAACACACATCAGCACAGCAGAGACAGCACAACAAGGGGAGCTACCAAAACCCTCCTGAGGAGTTCAGGAGAGTAAGCTCTGCACCAGGGGCTGACTGCATGTGGGCAGAGCACATCAGGAGGGGGATGCAAGCTGTGGAGCTGGCACCAAGGGGGCAGCTTGGGCTCTGTGCCTACATGGAAAGGCCACACCTCGGAAGGAGCCAGCAAAACACAGCTGGGATGTGAGGCTCTGCGAAGGGGCCAAGGCCAAGAAAGGCCAGGATGCAGGCCAGGGGAACAAACCCAACATCAACAATGTTCTGAACAATAAAGAACACCACCCCTCACCTCTCACTCAGCAGCACTAAGCTGATTTCCAAGTGAGAGGAGACTGCTGACAGAGAGCCACGATTTTGATCTGGACAGAGCCAGGCAGACCTGCAGGCTTCCCTACCCGGGGAAGGCAGCTCAGCTCCTGCTTTGAAGTCTTGCCCTAGGAACAGAAAACAAGACCTCAAACCTCTCTCCTGAGGCTCCTGAAAAAGCCAAAACATTTGGAAGAGGAACAAGAATGTTTCCCCAAACAACACACTGAAGCAACAGTTAAAATTAGGGGAAGAATTAGAAGACGACAAATGGGAGCCAAGGCCGAGCGGAGAGCGACTGCGCCGCGGCACCGACGGCACGCAGGCAGCGAAGGAGGGGTCCTGCTGCCCGGCAGAAACACTGCCTGGAAGCAGCTGACAGCCTCCTCACACGGGAAGGCACACCCACAGAAGAGGTGAGAGCGGGGCTGGAAAGCAGACACACACATCGAGCCCCTGAGCTGGGAGAAAGAGCGATGAAGTGGAGCCCAGAGGCGAGCACGGGAGCAAAGCTCGGGACGGAGAGAAGTAACCCACTGGAATTCCACCCAGCTGCCCACACTTACAGCTGTGCCAAGCATCAGCCCCTGGCAGGCTGAGGGAGCTGGGGGTGCTTAGCCTGGAGAAGAGGAGGCTCAGGGGAGACCTTCTTGCTCTCTCCAACTCCCTGAAGGGAGGTTGCAGCCAGCTGGGGGTTGGTCTCTTCTCCCAGGCAGCCAGCACCAGAACAAGAGGACACAGTCTCAAGCTGTGCCAGGGGAGGTTTAAACTGGACGTTAGGAAGAAATTCTTCCCAGCAAGAGAGATTGTCCATTGGAATGTGCTGCCCAGGGAGGTGGTGGAGTCCCCATCCCTGGAGGTGTTTAGGAAGAGCCTGGCTGAGGCACTTGGTGCCATGGTCTGGTTGATCAGATGGTGTTGGGTGAGAGGTTGGACTGGATGACCTCAGAGGTCTTTTCCAACCTGGCTAATTCTATTCTATCGGCCCTGCAAGACCAGCAGAGAACTGCACATCATGAAGCAGATCCCCCTGGGAACACTGCTGCCTCCTCACCAGAATGGGAAAGCACTGAGAGCAGGCAGTGCCCCTGCCCGAGGAGCTCTGGAGCAAGAAGGACGAGACCCTTTCGTGCTCTTCGCCCTCACGAGTACCTTCAGTCTGCCTGCAAGGAGGAGTCCCCATCCCTGGAGGCGTTCAAGAGGGGACTGGATGTGGCACTTGGAGCCATGGTTTAGTTGTCAGGAGGTGTTGGGTGACAGGTTGGACTTGAGGATCTCTGAGGTCATTTCCAACCTTGTTGATTCTCTGATTCTGTGATAAAACACAGTGCAGAGCAAACTCTGAGCACCTCTGAGCTTTCCAGTGGAAAGGGAGCCAGTTCTGCTCCAGCTGCAGGAAGAGAGACATGGACATAGCAGAGCTGCAGAAGAACACATTTCACAGTCTCACAGTATCCCTAAGGTTGGAAGAGACCTTGAAGACCGAGTCCAACCTGTCACCACAGACCCCACGATTACACCATGGCACCAAGTGTCATGTTTCAACAAGCTTTGACCAGGTTGGGTTAAAATCAGCCAGTTTTCATCCACCCAGTACTGAAAACACAAGCAGCCACAGTGCAGCCTTTAGATCTCAACTCTGTGTTGGAGATCACTGCTGATTATGGAATGGTTTGGGTTGGAAGGGACCTCCAAAGGGCATCCAGTCCAACCCCCTGCACTCAGCAGGGACATCCTCCACTACAGCAGGTTGCTCACAGCCTTCTGCAGCCTCACCTTGAATAGCTCCAGGCATAAGGCCTCAAGCACCTAACCCTTTCCCCACCCCACTCACTATTCTGAACTGACCCCATGGCTGTGCTGGCATTTCTCAGCTTCTTAGTGTTTGAGCTTAACTCCTTTTTAAGGGTGAAATGCACACACAGGGGCACTGCATGCACCCAGACAATCCTTCCACAGAAGGCACAGTGCACACAGAGCAAAAGCAGCACAGGTCTCCAGCAGACTCACTGAGCTGCAGAAGTCTTCTCACCCTGAACCCAGCAGTAAATATGCTGAAAGATCATAGAACCCTAGAGGGGTTTGGGTTGGAAGTGACCTCCAAAGGGCATCCAGTCCAAACCCCTGCACTCAGCAGGGACATCCTCCACTAGAGCAGGTTGCTCACAGCCTTCTCCAGCCTCATCTTGAATACCTCCTGCTCTGCTCTCATTTCAAACCATTGCCCCTGCTCCTGTCCCTGCAGGCCTTTGCAAACAGTCCCTCTGCAGCCTGCTTGGAGCCCCCTTCAGGTCCTGGCAGGCTGCTCTTAGCTCTGCCTGGAGCCTTCTCTTCTCCAGGCTGAACACCCCCAGCTCCCTCAGCCTGGCCTCCTGGCAGAGCTGCTCCAGCCCCCTGATCATCTTGGTGGCCTCCTCTGGAGCCTCTCCATCAGGTCCATGTCCTTGCTGTGCTGAGGGCTCCAGAGCTGGACACAGCCCTGCAGGTGAGGTCTCACAGAGCAGAGGGGCACAATCCCCTCTCTCCATCTCTGGCCACACTGCTTTTGAATGCAGCCCAGGATGAGATACAGAAAGGTACAACTCCATAGTGAGACATCACAGGACTCAAACCTCTTGAAATGTCATGCCCTAGGTGTGCTTGAGGAGATTTTGCCATCACTTGGGATCCGAGAGGCTTCTCTTCTACCAGCTGCTGTGAATTGCCCTTCTCCTGGAGCTCTGCTCACACCTCCACGACGAGCGAAGTCGCAGAGACAGTGAAGTGAGGTCAGAGGCTGGGGTTCAAGAGTGACAGATGCACACAGCTGGTTGTTTATTTGAAGTCAGGAATTGCCCATAATCACCACCAGAACCCTAGGAAATAATCACCTCAAGTGAAAAAATAACAGCTTTTATACCCACCTACCTACCCACAGCCTGCTTTCCCCCTCCCATTCAGCCCCAGCCCTCTGATGTGCTTTTACACAACAATAATAAACCTGTGCACAGAGGATGAAGCGACCCTGGGTGTGCTGCATGCCTGCCACTGCTGCTGCTTGCTGCAAGCAAATCAAGAGCACAAAAGCCTTTTGTCAAGGGGAAGCATGCTGCTGGGGAGGAGCAGGGCAGGGCTGCTGCTGCAGCCAGAGCCCGGCTCTTGCACCAGGTTAGGGTCGCCAAATCTGCTTCCCTTCTCCACTGTGCCAGAGGCTCCAGCCCAGAGCACTGCTGCCTGTGCACAGAGAGGGCCCCCAGGCAGGTGGGACCTTGACTCAGGGTGCATGACCCAGTGAAGAACATGAGGAAAAAAGAGGGAAGAGCTAGCAAAAATCAGAAACAACTTGGGCTGCCTGAGGAGACTGAGAGCAGCCCTGCAGGGAAGGATCTGGGGAGGCTTGGGGGAGAAGCTGGACATGAGCCTGCATCTCACACTGCTTCACATGCAAGGAGAATCACAGACTCACAGAATGTTAGGGGTTGGGAGGCACCTCCAGAGATCATCCAGTCCAAGCCCCCTGCCAGAGCAGAGCACCCAGGGCAGCTCACACAGGAGCACATCCAGGTGGGGCTGGAAAGGCTCCAGAGCAGGAGACTCCACAACCTCTCTGGGCAGCCTGCTCCAGGCTCCAGCAGCCTCACGGGCACAAAGGTTTCCCTTCTGTTCCCCTGGCACCTCCTCTGCTCCAGCTTGCCCCCAGTGTCCCTTGTGCTGTCCTTGGCCATCCCTGAGCAGAGCCTGGCTCTGTCCTCCAGCACTGCCCTGCACATCTTTCTCCCCAGCACTGAGTGCAGCCCTCAGGCTCCTCTGCTCCAGGCTCCAAGCCCCAGCTCCCTCAGCCTGTGCTCACAGGGAGATGTTCCAGTGCCTGCAGCAGCTTTGTGCCTCTGGGCTGGGCTCTCTCAAGCAGTTCCTTGAGGTCCTGCTTGACTTGAGGGGCCCAGAACTGGACACAATATTCCAGATGTGGCCTGACCAGGGCAGAGCACAGGGGCAGGAGAACCTCTCTGGAGCTGTGCACCAAAGCCCTTCTAACACAACCCAGGATGCCCTTGGCCTTCTAGGCCACAAGGGCACATTGCTGGCTCATGGGCATCCTGCTGTCCACCAGGACCCCCTGGTCCCTTTCCCCAGAGCTGCTCCCCACAGCTCAGCCCCCAGCCTACACTGGTCCATGGGGCTGTTCCTTCCCAGATGCCAGACTCTACTCTTGTCCTTGCTGGATTTCATTCACCTTCTCCCCTCCTCCTGTGACCATGGCGACCAGCAGAGAGGAAAGAGGATAGCCAGTGGTCAGGAGCTGCTTCCTTCAGCAATACTTCATCAATAATTTAACTGCTGTTGGCCATGCAACTGGAGTGCTTGCAAGAGAAACCATCTGTCCAGTTCTGCCTCAGATGGAAAGGACTTCAGCTGCCTTTGCTTTCTGCTTAGGCAGCAGTACTGCTCTTTTGTTTGAAGGAATAGTCTTTGTGAAGGCAGGAGTGGGAAGCTCCATGAATAAACACAACTCACTTCACTGACATTGCCAATCCCTCTAGAAGGGATGAATGTGGCAGCAGCAGGACCCCTCCCATTCCCCCAACTTCCTAAGCAATTCCTTTGCACACATTCAAACACCACACAGTCTGTAACCTGGAAAGGCAAGATTTGAAGCACTCAGGGTCTGGGCAGTTGCTAAGTCTGAAGGGCAGGATGGAGGCATCCAGAGGGGCCTGGCCAGGCTGGAGAGGTGGCTGAGGAGAACCTCAGGAGGTTCAACAAGGCAAAGTGCAAGGTCCTGCACTTCTTGGGCAATCTGAGGGATCAGTCCAGGCTGGGGGAGGATGAGATTGAGAGCAGCCCTGCAGAGAAGAAGTTGGGGTGCTGGTGGGGGAGAAGCTGGACAGCAGCCAGCAGTGTGAGCTGGCAGCCCAGAAGGCCAATGGCAGCCTGGGCTGCATCCAAAGCAGTGTGGCCAGAGATGGAGAGAGAGGATTCTGCCCCTCTGCTCTGCTCTGTGAGACCTCACCTGCAGGGCTGTGTCCAGCTCTGGAGCCCTCAGCACAGCAAGGGCATGGACCTGATGGAGAGGCTCCAGAGGAGGCCACCAAGATGATCAGGGGCTGGAGCAGCTCTGCCAGGAGGCCAGGCTGAGGGAGCTGGGGGTGTTCAGCCTGGAGAAGAGAAGGCTCCAGGCAGAGCTAAGAGCAGCCTGCCAGGACCTGAAGGGGACTACAAGAAGGCTTAATGATCCTCAGAGGTCCCTTCCAACCCCTAACCCCATCCTGTGAACCCCATCCTACTGCCTTCCCAAGGGGGCGGCAGTGGGGGATGAGAAACAAAAAGGTTGGGTTCAAAGCAAGAGCTAGCAAAGTAGGAGTCAGCAAAAGAAAAACCAAAGCAAACCAAAACACACTTCCAAACACAACCTACAACATCTGTTCAGTGCCAGAATTTGCCCCTGAGAAAGCAAAGGAGGTCTTGGAGCCCTGCTATTTCAAGACACTTGAAAACGTGCACAGCGTGTCTTTGAGGCTCTCAGCTTCCCTGCCAGTGCAAACAACAGGCAGCAGCCCAGCAGAAAGCCAAGGAACTCGGGTTTAGAAGGCTCTTGCTAGCCACTCAGGGCTGGCAGTAACACCACACAGGCACAGTTCCCATGCCTACTGCAGCAAAGTCACCATAGGGGAAAGAACTCGTCCTTCACACCTGAAATTTCCCCCTCTGCCATCAGCTCTTCACAGGGAGAGAAGTGGCCAGGGAGGCCAGGACCGCTCCACTCTGTGTCAGCTGTCCTGTCCCTTCCACACCCTTCAGCAAGCTTACCAAGTGCACAGCCCTGCAGACTGCCGACAGGCACAGAAACCTTGACTGGTTGGGCAGCAAGTTCTGCATGGGACAGCAACGTGCCCTGGGCCCAAGAAGGCCAAGGGGATCCTGGGCTGCATTCAGAGCAGTGTGGCCAGCAGGGCCAGGGAGGTTCTCCTCTCCTCTCCTCTGCTCTGCCCTGGGGAGACCTCACCTGGAATATTGCATCCAGCTCTGGGCTCCCCAGTTCAAGAAGGACAGGGATCTGCTGGAGAGAGTCCAAGGGACGGCTGCAAGGATGCTGAAGGGACTGCAGCACTGAGAGGGATCTGATCAATACCTATCAATAGCTGAGGGCTGGGGGTCAGGAGGGAGGGGACAGGCTCTGCTCAGTTGCACCCTGAGAGAGGACAAGGGGTAGTGGATAGAAACTCCAGCACAGGAGGTTCCAGCTCACCATGAGGAGGAACTTCTTCCCTGTGAGGGTCCCAGAGCCCTGGAGCAGGCTGCCCAGAGAGGTTGTGGAGTCTCCTGCTCTGGAGCCTTCCCAGCCCTGTCTGGATGTGTTCCTGTGTGACCTGTGCTGGATTCTGTGCTCCTGCTCTGGCAGGGGGTTGGACTGGATGATCTCCAGAGGTCCCTTCCAATGCCTAACATCCTGTGAGCCTGTGATCTGGCAAGCAACTCTGTTCTGTCTGCAGCTATAAGCATCACCTGACTCCTTAACAACTGGAGGGCTACATTTGTGCCAAACACACAAAGCAAGGGAAAGGACTCCACGGACTGCAGGAGTCTCAGCACAAAGCCATTCCCAGCAGCCTGACTTCACATCTTTACATTTAACAGCACCACGACCTCCTTGCCACAGCAGCCTCACTGCATTTGAGCAAAACCAGAGAGAAAGCCTCACAGCAAAGCTGAACTTTTCATCCACCAAAGACAGCAGCTTCCAAAGCAGGGCCCCAGGTCAGAGAGCAGCCTGCTTCAGCGCTGGCAGCCTGGGCACCGGGAGCGGCAAGAGGAATGTCAGCGCTTGTGCCACAGCCCAGCCTGCAGGCAGCATCCCTGGGGAAAGGGCAGCGTTATGGAGCAGGGGGTGGGGGGAACCAGAGCAGAGCAGAGAGCCTTCAGGCCTGCCACAGATGTCTCACAGGATCACATTACACTGCTGCCCTGGGCTTCGGTTCCCCTTATCTGCTAATGAGCGCTAATGCTCCCCTACCCCGCGGGGCCGCCCCAGCCATCCATCACTGATGTCCCTGTGCAGCTCAGATGCTGAGGGGATGGCTACCTGAAGACCTACAACTGATCAGGAGCCTTCCTAAATATATCAGCTGCTTTTCAAGAAGCAGCATAACAAATGCCAAGTGTGAATCTGAAAGCCCACAAGGGGATCTGGAAGCATTTATTCCTCAGCAGTAAACAGGCAAAGCCATTACCAAAACCGTTTCTGAGCAGGTGTGCAGCTCAGAACCAAAAGCCAGGGATTTCGACTCAAATACAGGCAGGGCTGCCCTGGAACAGACAAACTCCCATCTCCCCAGCTGCTACCTGTTCAGATCACATAGAGACTCTGTAGAGACAAGGGATTCCCTGGACGCACAAGGCAGCTGAGATACAGAAGGATCTGGAGGTGCTGGAAGGTGTCCAGAGAAGGGCCACGAGGAGGAGCAGAGGGCTGGAGCTGCTCTGCTCTGGAGACAGACTGAGGGAGTTGGGGTTGTGCAGGCTGGAGAGGAGAAGGCTCCCAGGAGACCTTCTTGTGGCCTTCCAGGATCTGCAGGGGGCTCCAAGAAAGCTGGGGAGGGACTTTTGAGGGTGTCAGGGAGGGATAGGACTGGGGGGATGGAGCAAAACTAGAAGCGGGAGATTCAGACTGGATGTTTAGAGGAAACTCTTCCCCCTGAGGGTGGTGAGAACCTGGCACAGGTTGCCCAGGGAGGTGGTGGAAGCCTCCTGCCTGGAGGTGTTTGCAGCCAGGCTGGAGGTGGCTGTGAGCAACCTGCTGTGGTGTGAGGTGTCCCTGCCCATGGCAGGGGGGTTGGGACTGGCTGAGCCTTGAGGTCCCTTCCAGCCCTGACAGTTCTGTGATTCTGTGAAATGAACTGTCCTCTTAGTTCCCAGAATGACTCAGGTTGGGAGGGACCTCAAAAAACCTCTCCCCCAACCTCCTGCCATAAGCAGGGAGGCCTCTCAGCTGCACTCAGCTGCTGAAGGCCTTACCCAGCCTGGCCTTGAACACCCCCAGGGAGGAGGCAGGGACAGCCTCCCTGGGCAGCCTGCTCCAGAGTCTCACCAGCCTCAAGCCGAACAACGTAGGAAGGTTCTTTAAAACCAGATGGTGAATGTGTCTTTCAAGGCATCCAAAGTGACCCTGCCCTGGAAACATGCAGTGACTACCTCTTGGTACAGCTGCTGAAGCTGGGACTTACTTCTGACAGTTGAGCTCAAGCTGTTCTCTAATCAAAACATTTGTTCCAGCATTTCAATAGCACATTTCCTCTAGGACAATGGCCCAGAGTCCTTCCAAACTGAAGTAAACAGCACTGCAATATTTACTAAATCTATGCCAAGTTTATTTTTTCAGAATGTTTTGGGCTGGAAGTGACCTCCAAAGGGCATCCAGCCCAGCCCCCTGCACTCAGCAGGAACATCCTCCACTAGGGCAGGTTTCTCACAGCCTTCTCCAGCCTCACCTTCAACATCCCCAGGCATGAGGCCTCAACCACCCCCTGGGCAACCTGCTGCAGTGTCCCAGCAGCCTCCTGGTGCAGAACTTGTTGCTCACATCCAATCTCCATCTGCTCTGCTCTCATTTCAAACCACTGCCCCTGCTCCTGTCCCTGCAGGCCTTTGCAAACAGTCCCTCTGCAGCCTGCTTGGAGTCCCCTTCAGGTCCTGGCAGGCTGCTCCTAGCTCTGCCTGGAGCCTTCTCTTCTTCAGGCTGAACACCCCCAGCTCCCTCAGCCTGGCCTCCTGGCAGAGCTGCTCCAGCCCCCTGATCATCTTGGTGGCCTCCTCTGGAGCCTCTCCATCAGGTCCATGTCCTTGCTGTGCTGAGGGCTCCAGAGCTGGACACAGCCCTGCAGGTGAGGTCTCACAGAGCAGAGCAGCACAATCCCCTCTCTCCATCTCAGGCCACACTGCTTTGGATGCAGCCCAAGATTTCCTCACAGGATGTGGACAGCAGCTCATGAAGGGCCACGCTTGCAAACACCCAGCTCATGCCACCAGCAAGGGCCAGGCTGGGCAGGGTGCCAGGAGTGGCTTCCCAGAGGTGGCTGTCCTTGTGAGGTCCCCCATGTCAGACATGCTTCTGGCCAGAGAGAAGCATCAGGTGATGGAGAAATCCAAGTCAGATGGCCTGCATCTGAGCAGGACCTGCCACAGCTCACAGGGCTCTCTTTGATACAGCCCCAAAGGAAGTTACACTGAAGGCTTCTTGAATGGGGAAGCGTTTCCAGAAGTGGGTTGCATCATTTTGCCCCTTCCGTTGAGCAGAGAAAGGAAGCAGCAGCAGTGCAGGGAGGATCTGGCTCAGCTGTGCCTTAGGGGCCGAGGAAGGGAGCAGGGGCAGCCAGCAGCTCTGTGCTCAGCCTCCCCTAGGCCAAGCATAGCCTGCCAGTGATCAGAGCTGCTTGTTGTGTTTTCAGATTGCATTTGACTCAGCTAATTGGCCATTAGGCTCCAATAAGGCGGACATTTATCTACAGATAACACGGGGAGATCGGAAAGCAAGCAGCCCGAGGCTGCCCTGAGGACCCTTAACCAAATAGCAAGGCAGAGCTCCATTAAAACAATTCATCAGAAAACCTCCGTAGTCCATTGGCAGATGTTCAAGGATCCCATTAGAAGTTTTAAGGGTACCCAATCTCATTAGACACTGAACTCTAACTCATGGTGAAGTCATTAATAAGTGGAGAGCCTTTCACTTTGAAAGCTTGAAAGTTATCAGCACTGCTGCAGGAGGAGAGGCCGGGCAGCTCTGCTGTCACTCACGGGCAGCTTTGCATAAGAAGAGCAAAAGCTTCCCGGCCTGCATCTGAGAAGGGAGAGTGATGAGAAGGTGCAAACCAATGTCATCCAGGACTCGCTGGGTTTGGGTGGGCTCTCAATGGAACTAGGAGACAAACACCTCAAAAGAGCCTACATTCGAGACCTCTGAATCAGATGCCCTCCAGGAAATGCCTACCAGTATCTCAGCTGCTCCAAAGCACAGAGATGTCAAAATCCCCCCAGCTGCAGTGCAAAGCATTGCTTCCACACTTCACAGAAACCAGGAGGAGGCAGGAAAACGGCTCTTGTGCTCTGAGCCGTAATGGACACAACACTGAATCAGAGAGTCTTTAACTGAAGCATGAAATAAGGTCACTGAAGCTGTACGGAGACACACAGAATGGGCTGGGTTGGAAGGGACCTTAAAGAACAGCCAGTTCCAACCCCCTGCCATGGGCAGGGACACCTCCCACCAGCCCAGGCTGCTCAGGGCCTCATCCAGCCTGGCCTTGAACACCTCCAGGGAGGAGGCAGCCACAGCCTCCTGGGCAGCCTGTGCCAGTGTCTCCCCAGCCTCACTGTCAAGAATTTCTTCCTCATCTCCAGTCCCAATCTCTCCTCTCCCAGCTCAAAGCCATTGTCCCTCAGCCTGGCACTCCCAGCCCTTGTCCAAAGTCCCTCCCCAGCTCTCCTGGAGCCCCTTCAGGTACTGGCAGGCTGCTCTGAGGTCTCCTGGAGCCTTCTCTTCTCCAGGCTGAATAGCCCCAACTCCCTCAGCCTGTCCCCACAGGGGAGATTCTGCAGCCCTCTGATCACCTTCCTGGCCTCCCCCAGACCCTCTCCAGCAGCTCCACGTTCCTCTTACGCTGGGGGCAGCAGAACAGGCCACGGTGCAGCAGCAGGGGGCTCAGCAGAACAGAGCAGAAGTTCTTTTGAAAGAGAAAGGTGGAAATAAAAAACCAAAAAGTCTCCAAACAAAACGTGTGAAGCCATCACCAATCCTTCCAGGGGAAAACCAAAGGCAGCTGACACCACAGGCCCTCAAGCTTGCAACTCAGTAGCTTAACACTTCCCACAGCAGAGTTTTAGGGTACAACTGGCACTGCTGGTTTGTATTGGTTATGAATACTCTAAGGACCTCCTCTCTTCACATCCTTTTCGTTTTGCAAGGACTCTGTTACACTCCAGTCAGATCACTTTGGCCAGAAGTAGACTCCTGGCATGCTCATTGCACACCGGGACATGGTTTAATGGCCACGGTGCTCTTAGTTTGAAGGTTGGACTCAATGACCTTAAAGGCCTCTTCCAGCCAAACAATTGTGTGACCTATAATCACAGAGGCACAGAATGGTCTGCGGGGGTTGGAAGTGACCTCTGAAGATCCTCCAGTCCAACCCCCTGCCAGCAAGGGGTCACCCGGAGTACCTCCCACCTGGTGGCTTCTGTTTCAGGGCAGCAAAAACTAATTGGTTGCTGAAGCTCTCGCACTGCCTGCAGACCTAGGGGGAAGCCCTCCACCCGCCTGTGAAAGCACAAGTGCTGGGGGGTTTCAGAGCTCAGAGGTAGAAATATTCCACAGCTTCCCTTCTCTCTTATCTTTACTCTTGCTGATGTTCAAAGCCAGGACATCCACAAGACTGCAAAGGCTTCACCAGCAGAGGCAGATCTCAGCTTTCAAGGCAGGGCCAGCAAGCAAACATTTCTTAGAAGGCATTCCAAAGGGATGTGGTTTCATAAAGAGCAAGTTTAGCACTCAGCACCTTGGGCTGATGGCAATGGGAGTGACATGTTTGTAAGTTCACAGCATCTGGGGCTTGTACAATTCTACCTGTAACTCCATCCAGGCTTCCACTGCCCTCACAACCAGACAGCACTTCACTAAGGGATGTGACTAACATCAGCACCCCGGTAGCCAGTGGCACCCTGGCTTCTGTTCTGTGAGGACAGGGTTGGCTCTGGGCTGCAAGAGCACACTGATAACCCAACCCTATCCAAGCAGACCCAAAGCAAGGTCAGCTCTTCAGGAGCAAAGCCAAGTACAGCCTAGATTGACAAAGATTCCAAGCAAGGATGCATTTACCAACCTTTGACTCCTCTAAGTACTTCAGAGGAACATGCTAGTAAACAAACAGAGCTACTAGCAAGAATTCAGAACACCCAAGGAGCTGTCTCGCTCTTCCTGTCATGTTCTGTCCCCGCTGACTGCAGGCATGTTGGACTTGTTGACCCGGAAAGGTTCCTTCCAACCCCAACGACCCAGGAACTCTGTGCTTAAGGACTCCACGTCTCCTCTTAGCACTCTGCTTTCCACACCTCTGGGTAACAATAGACCACATGAGGTTCCTCCAGCCTGCCAAAGGAGCTGTTGAGATGCCTGCAGCCCGCCAGCTCCAAGCACCAGTTACAAACCACGAGATACAAAGGAGCACTTGGATGGAGCACCAAGACCATGAAGAGATGGGCATCGAAGTTGGTGAGGGGTTTGGAACACAGCCCTGTGAGGAGAGGCTGAGGGAGCTGGGGTTGCTTAGCCTGCAGAAGAGGAGGCTCAGGGGTGACCTTATGGCTCTCTACAACTACCTGAAGGGAGGCTGTAGCCAGGCAGAGGTTGGTCTCTTCTCCCAGGCACCCAGCACCAGAACAAGAGGACACAGTCTCAGGCTGTGCCAGGGCAGGTTTAGGCTGGATGTCAGGAAGAAGTTCTACACAGAGAGAGTGATTGCCCATTGGAATGGGCTGCCCAGGGAGGTGGTGGAGTCACCATCCCTGGAGGTGTTCAGGAGGAGACTTGCTGGGGTGCTTGGTGCCATGGGTTAGTTGTTTGGGTGGGTTGGATTGGTTGATGGGTTGGACATGATGATCTTGAAGGTCTCTTCCAACCTGGTGTATTGTATTTTGTTTCTTTGCCCATCGCAGTGCAAGTCTTCAGCTGACATGGAGCACTGTGCCCTGGGGGCCAAGAAGGCCAAGGGGATCCTGGGCTGCATTCAGAGCAGTGTGGCCAGCAGGGCCAGGGAGGTTCTCCTCTCCTCTGCTCTGCCCTGGGGAGACCTCACCTGGAATATTGCATCCAGCTCTGGGCTCCCCAGTTCAAGAGGGACAGGGATCTGCTGGGGAGAGTCCAAGGGAGGCTACCAGGATGCTGAAGGGACTGCAGCACTGCCTGGGGAGGAGAGGCTGAGAGCCCTGGGGCTGTTCAGTCTGCAGAGGAGAAGACTGAAAGGGATCTGATCAATGTCTATTAATATCTGAGGGCTGGGGGTCAGGAGGGAAGGGACAGGCTCTGCTCAGCTGCACCCTGGGATAGGACAAGGGGCAGTGGATAGAAACTCCAGCACAGGAGGTTCCAGCTCAACATGAGGAGGAACTTCTTCCCTGTGAGGGTCCCAGAGCCCTGGAGCAGGCTGCCCAGAGAGGTTGTGGAGTCTCCTGCTCTGGAGCCTTCCCAGCCCTGTCTGGATGTGTTCCTGTGTGACCTGTGCTGGATTCTGTGCTCCTGCTCTGGCAGGGGGCTTGGACTGGATGATCTCCAGAGGTCCCTTCCAATGCCTAACATCCTGTGAGCCTGTGATCTGGCAAGCAACTCTGTTCTGTCTGCAGCTATAAGCATCACCTGACTCCTTAACAACTGGAGGGCTACATTTGTGCCAAACACACAAAGCAAGGGAAAGGACTCCACGGACTGCAGGAGTCTCAGCACAAAGCCATTCCCAGCAGCCTGACTTCACATCTTTACATTTAACAGCACCACGACCTCCTTGCCACAGCAGCCTCACTGCATTTGAGCAAAACCAGAGAGAAAGCCTCACAGCAAAGCTGAACTTTTCATCCACCAAAGACAGCAGCTTCCAAAGCCACTGTCTGACACAGGCTACCTCACCTGATGTGATTGGTTGCCATCTAAAAGCCTCCCATGAAAGAACCCTGAACCAGGAATCTCCCCCAGCACGTTCCCCAGGAGCTGTCTGGCATAATCAAGTAAGCAGATGAATGGCTATATCCAACAGCAGGGATTCACAGCCAGGTAAGGCACTCAGGGAAGTTCCTTTCATTGAGGGGGGAGAGAAAAAAATAAATCAGGATCTCTACTAAAGGAAAAAAACCAATCCACCCAACCAACCAAAAGATCAATCCACATGACAGGACTAAGAACTATCATTTTGGCCATGCTGAAACCCTAGGGTTCACATCACAGAATCATAAACCACAGAACTGCCTTGGTTGGACAAGCCCTCTGAGATCATACAATCATAGAATGGTTTGGCTTGGAAGGGACCTCCAGAAATCACCCAGTCGAAATCCCCCCTCTGCACTCAGCAGGGACATCCTCCACTACAGCAGGTTGCTCACAGCCTTCTCCAGCCTCACCTTCAACAGCTCCAGGCATGAGGCCTCAACCACCTCCCTGGGCAACCCCTTGCAGGGCTCCAGCAGCCTCCTGGTGCAGAACTTGTTGCTCACATCCAATCTCAATCTGCTCTGCTTTCACTTCAAACCGTTGCCCCTCGTCCTATCACTGACTTTTGGGGCCTTCACAGGTCTTCAAGAAGGACACCAAGCTCCTGGAGCAGGTCCAGAGAAGGGCAACAAAGCTGATGAAGGGTCTGGAGAACAGGGCTGATGAGGAGCAGCTGAGGGAACTGGGGTTGTTTAGTGTGGAGAAAAAGAGGTTGAAGGGAGACCTTCTCACTCTCTACAGATCCCTGAATGGAGGCTGGAGCCAGGTAAGGGTTGATCTAAGTTGTCAGCTCGTGGTTTGGACAGCAGCACTCTGAGCTGGGTTAGGAACTGGCTGGAGGGCCGAGCCCAGAGAGTGGTGGTGAATGGTGCCACAGCCAGCTGGCAGCCAGGCACCAGTGGCGTCCCCCAGGGATCAGTGCTGGGCCCCATCCTCTTTAACATCTTCATTGATGATATGGATGAGGGGGTTGAGTCAGTCATCAGCAAGTTTGCAGATGACACCAAGTTGGGAACAGATGTTAGTCAGTTAGAGGGCAGAAGGGCTCTGCAGAGGGACCTCGACCCACTGGACAGATGGGCAGAGTCCAACAGGATGGCATTTAACAAGTCCAAGTGCCAGGGGCTGCACTTTGGCCACAGCAACCCCAGGCAGAGCTACAGGCTGGGGTTAGAGTGGCTGAGAGCTGCCAAACAGAGTGGAACCTGGGGGTGCTGATTGACACCTGCCTAAACATGAGCCAGCAGTGTGCCTAGGGGGACAAGAAGGCCAGTGGCATCCTGGCCTGTATTAGGAATAGTGTGGCCAGCAGGAGCAGGGAGGTCATTGTGCCCCTGTACTCTGCAGTGGTTAGGCCACACCTTGAGTCCTGTGTCCAGTTCTGGGCCCCTCAGTTTAGGAAGGACATTGAGACACTTGAAGGTGTCCAGAGAAGGGCAACAAGGCTGGGGAGAGGCCTTGAGCACAGCCCTGTGAGGAGAGGCTGAGGGAGCTGGGGTTGCTTAGCCTGGAGAAGAGGAGGCTCAGGGGAGACCTCATTGCTCTCTGCAACTACCTGAAAGGTGGTTGTAGACAGGAAGGGGTTGGTCTCTTCTCCCAGGCAACCAGCACCAGAACAAGGGGACACATTCTCAAGCTGTGCCAGGGGAGGTTTAGACTCGAGGTGAGGAAAAAGTTCTTCACTGAGAGAGTCATTTGTCATTGGGATGTGCTGCCCAGGGAGGTGGTGGAGTCCCCATCCCTGGAGGTGTTCAAGGGGAGATTGGACATGGCACTTGGTGCCATGGTCTAGTTGTGAGGTCTGTTGGGACAGGTTGGACTTGATGATCCTTGGGGTCTCTTCCAACCTTGGTTATACTGTGATACTGTGATCTCTTCTCCCTAGTAACCAATTACAGGAGGAGAGCAAATGGCCTCAGAATGCCCCAGGGGAGGTTTAAGTTGGACATCAGAAGAAACTTCCTCACTGAACGGGTTCTCAAAGACTGGCACAGGCTGCCCAGTGAGGTGGCTGATTCCCCATCCTTGGAGGTGTTTCAAAGAGGCAGAGTTGTGGTGCTGAGGGTTAGCCCTAGACTTGATAAAGTCAGATGACAGCTGGTCTTGGTGATCTTACAGGTCTTTCCCAACTGCAACAATTCAGTGCCTCTCTGCACAGTTTAAGAGGTCTATCACCTACATGCAGTATTTTGCTTACACATCTGAAAGGTCTTTACAGTGAACTGTGGCACCACAGGGGCCAGGCTCGGGAATCCCAGCTGTGTACTGCATTTCAACTCTCCAGACAGCTGAGGACTGACCATTTGAAGACCTATTTCACAGCTGAAACAGGAAGGTTTCCTTGCTCTCAGGGAAAAACAAACCAACCCAAAGCAATGCTCCCTTCCCTGCTCTCTCTGCAATCATGCCTTTTACAAGCAGCTCATTTAGCTAAGTATTTGTGAGTCCTGCCATCATTTCAGCATTTTATGACCTGATTCATGTTTATAGTGACCTCATGCATGTTGATAAAGCTGTGCAGGGTGAGTGCCCAGAGGCTGGAGCCAAGCTCTGCTGGGGGATGCCCAATGCCAGCACAAGGGGCAGAGGAAGTGCCATGGAAACAGGAGAAAGAATGTTTTCCCTGTGAGGGTGACAGAGGCCTGGAGCAGGCTGCCCAGGGGGGTTGTGGCATCTCCCTCTCTGGAGATATTCCAACCCCACCTGGATGTGTTGCTGTGTGACCTGCTCTAGGGGATCCTGCTTTGGCAGGGGGTTGGACTGGACAGAATAGAATAGAATAAACCAGGTTGGAAGAGACCTTCAAGACCATCGCGTCCAACCCATCAACCAATCCAACACCTCCTAACCAACTAACCCATGGCACCAAGCACCCCAGCAAGTCTCCTCCTGAACACCTCCAACGAAGGTGACTCCACCACCTCCCTGGGCAGCACATCCCAAGGGCCAATCACTCTCTCTGTGTAGAACTTCTTCCTAACATCCAGCCTGAACCTCCCCTGGCGCAGCCTGAGATTGTGTCCTCTTGTTCTGGTGCTGGGTGCCTGGGAGAAGAGACCAACCTCTGCCCGGCTACAGCCTCCCTTCAGGGAATTGGAGAGAGCAAGGTGGTCTCCCCTGAGTCTCCTCTTCTCCAGGCTAAGCAACCCCAGCTCCCTCAGCCTCTCCTCACAGGGCTGTCCTCCAGACCCCTCCCCAGCTTTCTTGCCCTTCTCTGGACACCTTCCAGCAAGTCAACCTCCTTCCTGAACTGAGGGGCCCAGAACTGGACACAGGACTCGAGGTGAGGCCTAACCAGTGCAGCATACAGGGGGAGAATGACCTCCCTGCTCCTGCTGGCCACACTCTTCCTGATGCAGGCCAGGATGCCATTGGCCTTCTTGGCTGCCTGGGCACACTGCAGGCTCATATTCAGCCTACCATCAACCATCACCCCCAGGTCCCTCTCTGCCTTGCCGCTCTCCAGCCACTCTGCCCCCAGCCTGGACCACTGCCTGGGGTTGCTGTGGCCAATGATGATCTCTGATGGAGCCTTCCAGCCCCTCACGTTCTGTGACGTGTGATTTCTCTCCTGCTCTCTAACCTGTTCGAAACCTATTCATTAGATTTAGGTTTCTTTGAATACAGATAAGAATGAAGAATAAAGGCAAACAGTTTGTCTCAAAGTGACAGCACCGTGGCTGTCAGGATCCTGACAGGGAGTACCTTTTCCTTTGAGGTCCTGTTCACATGTCAGTGCTGCACCCAGCTCCGACGTGCCCGCAGCGCTCCGGCGCGATCCTTCCCGCAGCCGCGCGCGGCTCGTCTTGTGTCGCTCAGGTACAACACGCCGTGCAGGCAGGCAAACATCCAGCTCGTGTTTCCTGACTGACAAACCTTCTCCCACATCACCTGAGCCCCAGAGCAACGTTACAGCCTGAGCTGCCAACTGGAACCCTTGCAGGACCCAACCCACATCCAGGAACTCCTGGATGGGCTGACACTGAGCCAGAGTAAAGTGCTGGGAACTGGGTCAGAGCACGGCACGAGCAGGGCAGCAGGAGGGGATCAGAGCTGAGCGCGACCTGCTTACACTGGCAAGAGCACTGAGAGATGAAAGAGACTGGGTGTGCATGTGTGTGCATGCACCCCAGAGCCTGATGAGACTTGAAATGAGGTGGGGACTGGAAGAGGGAAGCAGGGAGCTCCTGTGGAGCAGAGGTTAACACTTCAGAGCCACAGTCTCCAACTGATCCATTATCGGTTTCAATGGTAGAGTGAAATTAAAGCAGGCTGGTGTAAGTTCACACTGTCAGCAGAAGGGCTCAGGTTGGAAGGGACCTCAGAGATATCTCCTCCAACCTCCTGTCATGGGCAGGGACACCTCTCAAATAGACTCAGCTGCTCAAGGCCTCATCCAACCTGGCCTTCAACACCCCCAGGCAGGAGGCAGCCACAGCCTCCCTGGGCAGCCTGTGCCAGAGTCTCACACTGAAGAACTTCTTCCTCAGCTCCAGTCTAATCCCGCTCCCCCTCAGCTTCAAACCATTCCCCCTTGTCCTGTCTCCTGACACCCTCATGGAAAATCCTTCTGCAGCCTTCCTAGAGGATCCCTTCAGGTATTGGAAGGCAGCTCTAAGTCCCCCTTGGAGCCATCTCTTCTCCATGATGAACACCCCCAGCTCCCTCAGCCTCTCACAGCAGAGATGCTCCAGTCCTTGGATCATCTTTGTGGCCTCCTCTGGACTCTCTCCAGCAGCTCAGTGTCCTTCTCACACTGGGGGCACCAGAACTGGAGGCAGGATTGGAGGTGGGGTCTCAGCAGAGCAGAGCCCAGGGGCAGAATCCCCTCTCTTGCCCTGCTGCCCACACTCCCCTGGCTGCAGCCCAGCACACAGCTGCCTGCTGGGCTGCCTGAGGGCACTGCTGGCTCCTGGGGAGCTGCTCAGCAACCAACAGCCCCAAGCCTCTTTCTTCAGGGCTGCTCTCAACCCACTCTGCACCCAGCCTGGACCTGTGCAACTCAGATGCAGATAAAACCTTTCCCATGCACTTAAGGCACTATTTGATCCAACTCTAAATACTAGGAATAAAGATGCAAATAAACCACGGAACTTTGCCTTGCAAATCTTCAGGCACAATCCCAGGCAAGAGTTACTTCTGTGGGGCAAACAGAGCAACTGTTTCGACAGAGACACTACGCAGTGTTCATCTTCTGTTCGCTGAAACTGATCCCCAGGGCTTCAAGGTTTCCCATCTGTACCCAAAAAAAGACTCAAGAGGAAAAGAAGTGTTTGCAGGAGTTAGCAGAACCAGAATGCAAAACAGAGCGAAGGCCAGGCAGAAACACACCGACTCTCCCTGCGGGGGAAGTGTGCAGGGGTGCCAAAACAGACAAGAGGAAACAGCCTTTAAAAACCAAATCCCTGGAGACCCCATTCTTCATGAGAAGAGCAGCACACATCTGAAAATAACAATTGAAGTGGCAGAGAACTCTTTGAATCTGCCCCAAAGGCAGAGCCTCTGTCTTAAATAATAATAATACAATACACCAGGTTGAAAGAGACCTTCAAGATCATCGGGTCCAACCCATCAACCAATCCAACCCACCCAACAACTAACCCATGGCACCAAGCACCCCAGCAAGTCTCCTCCTGAACACCTCCAACGAAGGTGACTCCACCACCTCCCTGGGCAGCCCATTCCAATGGGCAATCACTCTCTCTGTGTAGACCTTCCTCCTAACATCCAGCCTAAACCTCCCCTGGCGCAGCCTGAGACTGTGTCCTCTTGTTCTGGTGCTGGGTGCCTGGGAGAAGAGACCAACCTCTGCCTGGCTACAACCTCCTTCAGGTAGTTGTAGAGAGCCATAAGGTCACCCCTGAGCCTCCTCTTCTGCAGGCTAAGCAACCCCAGCTCCCTCAGCCTTTCCTTGTAGGGCTTCGGGCAGCCCCTGGGCAGGAGAAGCAAGGGCTTCTTGGCCCAGGTGGAGCAGGAGCACGGGGAGTGGGTGGTGGGGAAACCTTCCTGTGTCAAGATCAGAGTCTTGTAGCACACAACCCTCCGTGTTCCATGTGAGGGTGACACTACAAACAGACACACTCAGCACATGGGGACGTGCGCTTTGCTCGGAGTAAGGAGGTGGAATTTCAGCAGTGAAATGCAAATGAACAAGGAAGAAGGCAACACAATCCTTAACCTGAGCTTGGCTTGAAGCTTCCAAAAAAAAAAAAAGACAAGACAAAAAAAGAGAGCTGTTAAAAAAGGTACCCAAAAGGTTTACAGGTACCCAAAGCCACACAAAGCTCATGGCCGTGGCAGCTGAAGATCGCAGTTAGGCAATTTCATAGAATCAATAAGGTTGGAAAAGACCTCAGAGATCATCAAGTCCAACCTGTCACCCAACACCATCTGATCAACTAAACCATGGCTCCAAGTGCCACATCCAATCCCCTCTTGAACACCTCCAGGGATGGGGACTCCACCACCTCCCTGGGCAGCACATCCCAAGGGCCAATCTCTCTTGCTGGGAAGAACTTTCTCCTCCCCTCCAGCCTAAACCTCCCCTGGCACAGCTTGAGACTGTGTCCTCTTGTTCTGGTGCTGGCTGCCTGGGAGAAGAGACCAACCCCCACCTGGCTACAGCCTCCCTTTCAGGGAGATGGAGTGAGCAAGGAGGTCTCCCCTGAGCCTCCTCTTCTCCAGGCTAAGCAACCCCAGCTCAGTATCACAGTATCACCAAGGTCGGAAGAGACCTCAAAGATCATCAAGTCCAACCTGTCACCACAGACCTCATGACTAGACCATGGCACCAAGTGCCACGTCCAGTCACCTCCAGGGATGGTGACTCCACCACCTCCCTGGGAAGCACATTCCAATGGCTAACAACTCTCTCTGGGAAGAACTTTCTCCCCACATCCAGCCCAAACCTCCCCTGGCACAGCTTGAGACTGTGTCCTCTTGTTCTAGTGCTGGGTGCCTGGGAGAAGAGACCATCCCCCACCTGGCTACAACCTCCCTTCAGGGAGTTGGAGAGAGCAAGAAGGTCTCCCCTGAGCCTCCTCTTCTCCAGGCTAAGCAACCCCAGCTCCCTCAGCCTCTCCTCACAGGGCTGTACTCCAGACCCCTCCCCAGCTTTCTTGCCCTTCTCTGGACACCTTCCAGCATCTCAACATCTTTCCTAACCTGAGGAGCCCAGAACTGGACACAGGACTCGAGGTGTGGCCTAAGCAGTGCTGAGCACTGGGGCAGAATTTCAAAGCAGTTCAGATCCTATCACTCTTCACCTTCCTACCCACCCACACAAACTTTTATCGTGGAAGCTGTGAAACTCAGCAGTTCCTCCCGACAAGAAATACTCTAGGGGGTGGGGGAGGTGTGGGGGGTGGCGAAATAAGAAAGAAAAGCGCCTGCCCGGGACAATCGGCGCCGTACCCACCGGGTGTCATCACCTCGGCGGCTGGGGCGGCACCGCAGCGGGCTCCGCACGCTGCCTGGAGCAGCGCCCGGCGGCGTTGCCTTGCAGGAGCAATTCACACCTGCAGCAGAGCCGCACGAACGGCAGCGGCTCCCCGGCTCTGCCTGCCGTGCGCCGACGGCGGGGAAGGCTCTGCACGACAAGGAGTGCGAATCGAGAACGGGAGGTGCCCCTGCAGCACCTCAGGTCAAGCCGTGCAAGAACCTGCCCCCAGCCTGCTCCGCCCCGGAGAGGCCTCGGCAAGGGAGAAGGGGGCGCGGGTGGGTCCGGCCCGGGCTGCACCGGCGGCGCCATGGTGCCTTCGGACCGGCCGCGATTTCGACGCCCGAGCCGGCCCAGGGACGACCGACCCCAACTGCCACTCTGGCGCCTCCCCGCACCTCCGGCCCCGCTGAGCCCTCCGAGCCGCTCGCCTGGCGCCGAGCCCACCCTGAAGGGAGGGAGAGAGGAGAACGGAGAGCCGAGTACGCCTTCGCCGCGGGCATTCCCACCCGGCACGGCTCGGCACGGCACGGCTCGGCACGGCCCACCCAGCACGCGGCGGGGCAGGCGGTGCCCCGAGCAGGGCCCACCAGGGGGAGGGGAGAGAAGGCGAGGCTGGCGACGGCCCCCGGCCCAGCCCGCACCGAGCTGCCGAGGGGAGGCGGGGGGAAGCAGGAGGCCCCGGCGCCCTCCCCCGCCCAGCGGAGCACGCCCCCTCGCTGCCGGGCAGCGCCCCGCGCCGCCGCCGCCGCCCGCACTCACCCGCAGAGCCCAGCAGCAGCCACAGCAGCCACATGGCCCCGGCGCCGGCCGCTCCGCAAACTTTCCGAGCCGCTCCGCCACTCCGGCCCCGACGGAGCCTGCGGCCGGGAGCGGAGGGCGGGTGGCAGGGCGGAGCGCAGGGCCCGGGGGCGGTGCCCGCCGCCGCCCCGCCCCGCCGCCGTGCACGCTTGCTGGCCGCCGCCCAGGCCCTCCCGCGCCGCCGCCGGCTGCGCCGCGCCTCCAGCCACGCCGGGGCCCGGGCCTGCCGGGCGGTCCCGCCGCGATCTCCGGTGAACGAGGCGTTGCCAGCAGCCCGAGCTGCGTGGTTCGGCCCTAGCCCTTGCCGGGCAGCGCCGCTCGGGCTGCGGCTGAGCACGGCCGCCCGCAGGCCCTGTGTGCCCCGGGGCTCTCGACGCACGGCTCTCGCCCGTCCTGCGGGCGGCTCTGTGCCGGCCTGGCTGGTGGCACCGGCAGGGCGATGCTGGCGAACCCCGGGCGGGCTGCCCGCAGCTCTTCGCGGCCGTTGCCTGTCAGATACCCACAGGCGGTTGTGCGGGGCATGGAGGGTCGTGGTGTCATCAGCATGTCGTGTAAAGAATCCTCCACTTGCCCTGCAGCAGCAGGCGTGAGCCCTTTAGTGACGCCTGGAAGAGTCTGAGTCAGAGCTGTGCTGCCCAGAATGTGCTGCCCGGGGAGGTGGTGGAGTCCCTGTCCCTGGAGGTGTTCGACAATGGATTGGATGTGGCACTTGAAGCCGTAGTTTAGTTGTCAGGAGGTGTTAGGTAGTAGGTTGGACTTGATGATCTCTGAGGTCTTTTCCAACCTTATTGATTCTGTGATTCGTGAGGCACACAGATGCTACCTCTGCCCCTTCTAAAGCAGGGCATGTTTGGGCTGGATGTTAGAAGAGACTTCTTCACTGAAAGGGTTCTCAGACGCTGGTACCAGCTGCCCAGTGAAGTGGTTCAATCCCCATCGTGGGAGGTGTTTCAAAGAGGCAGACGTGGTGCTGAGGGCCATGGGTCAGCCCTACACTCGGCAGAGTTAGAGAATGGTTGGACTGGATGATTTTCGAGGTCTCTCCCCACTAAACCAATTCTGCAATAAGGAAGGGGGATTCAGCTCTCTGAAAGCCTCCCTTTCCTTTTGATGCATCTTCTTTCTCCAACTGGAAGCCTTGTGATGTTTTCATTGCAGCCAGTCGATCAGAGCCAGCCTGTGGGTTTTCACATCCATGCAAAGCTCTGAGAGCATTTTCAGTCTAGGAGCTCCCACTTGGCTTTGACGGGAAGAGAAGCAGCCCTTGTTTTAAGGAACGTTGTTAGGCAGTGTCTAATGACCCCAAGTGTGAAAACCCACACAAGCTGCACTGCTCTGGGGGGAAATCGCTGCCTGTTCCTCCTGTGGTACCTTGTGGCTGCAAATTACTACCCTGTGTACGTGTGTCCAGTAGATCTGCATGGCTACAGGGTAAAGGTTTAACTCCCTAAAAAGCTTGCAGCATGTATTTAACAGCTGAAGAGGAAGGCTTAGGGCAGGAGGTATTTCAGCCAGGAACCAAAGCCGGTTTGTAAGAGTCAAGAAAGCTGCCGAATGGCTTTCTAAAAGCGTGCTCAGCTAATCTACACAAAACCACCATTCCCAGCAGAATCCTTGCCAGACACATTTCATGCAGCCACGGGAGCTCGAGAGGATTTCTCTGTGAGGATTTCACATCATTTGCAAGGATGGAATTGAATTTTTTTTCATTTGAAGTAAGACTTCTCTTTGAATATCTGGAGTGAGCTCCTCTTAAGTCCCTGATAGCTAATTCCCACGTGGAAGTCAGCCTGGGAACCAGTTTCCAGCAGTGGGGCTGAGGAATGGTTTCTGACCCCCGAGGGATGTAGCTGTGTGAATTTCCTCTGCCTGCCAGGACTCGGATCCCCACAGAATCATAGAAAATTCAGGTTGGAAAAGAGCCTCAGGATCACCAAGTTCAACCCAGAACCCTGCTCTGCAAGGCTCACCCCTAAACCATAGCCCCAAGCACCACAGCCAAACCACCTTCAAGCACAGCCAGGCTTGGGGACTCCACCACCTCCCTGGGCAGCACTTTCCAATCCCTGACCACTTGTGCTGGGGAAAAAAAAAATCCCTAATGTCCAGTCTGAACCTACCCGGTGGCAGCTTGAGGCCATTCCTCTTGTTCTGTAACTAATTACCTGTGAGAAGAGACCAGCAGCAGCCTCTCCACAACCTCCTTTCAGCTAGCTGTGGACAGCCAGGAGGTCTCCCCTCAGGCTCCTCTCTTTCTTTTACTAACCATCCCCAGCTCCTTCAGTCTCTCTCCATCAGATTTGTTCTCCAGGCCCTTCCCAGCTTCCTTGCCCTGCTCTGCCCTGGCTCCAGCACCCCCACATCTCTCTTGTGTTGAGGTGCCCAAAGCTGGACACAATATGCAAGGTGTGGCCTCGCCAGAGCTGCCCTTCCTGCCCCAGCCGCTGCCCTCCCTGCCTGGGCTCGCAGTGTGCCAGCCCAGCCTGACACATCTCACCGGCTGTCGCAGGCTGCCTGCAGGCTGAGCGGCAAAGCAAGGCAGGTTACTGCCTTTCTGGCAGCTACCAGAAGGCAAGAGCTTCTAGTTCACCAACGGGCTGAGAAGCTCATGGGCTGCAAAAGCGTTTTCCTCACCTCAGTTTCCCAGGCAGCACAGGATAAAGGGTGCAGGGTGACTCCTGGTTACCCTGTGAGTGCTGGGTTAGGGGGATTGAAAGCTCAACCCCTGTAAGCACAGAGATACAGGGAGAACAAAGGCAGGCAGAGAAACCTCAGTAACCTCACCAAGGAAAACAGAGCATGCCACATTCGTAGAATCATACACTTGTTTTAGGCAGGGAAAGACCTTCCACACCACTGGGTCCAACCACTGGCTGCTTCTAAACACATCAGAGAACACTGATTAACCCTTTTCACCTGGTATGAACCCTGTCAAGATAAGCCAAGCAACAAAGAGCCTCCCAGCTGCCTTGCTGGCTATTGCCTATGGTGTAGGACACATGAAGGGATGCAGCAGACTTAATACCATAGAATCACAGAACTGTCAGGGTTGGAAGGGACCTCAAGGCTCAGCCAGTCCCAACTCCCCTGCCATGAGGCAGGGACACCTCACACTACAGCAAGTTGCCCACAGCCACATCCAGCTTGGCTGCAGAAACCTCCAGGGATGAGGCTTCCACCACCTCCCTGGGCAACCTGTGCCAGTCTCTCACCACCCTCAAGGGGAACAACTTCTTCCTCACATCCAATCTGAATCTCCCCACTTCTAGTTTTGCTCCATCCCCCCCCCCCCCCCCCCCCAAGTCCTCTCACTACCTGACACCCTCAAGAGTCTCTCCCCAGCTTTCCTGTAGCCCCTTTCAGATACTGAAAGGCCAGGGTTTAGGGCCAGAGGAGGGGAGGAGGAAAAGTTGAGGTGAATCAAAGAGAGAAAAGCATGGCAAAAAAAAGGGGAAAGGGGATTCATAGAACGGTTTAGGTTGGAGAGGACCCTAAAGATCACCGAGTTCCAACACCCCTGCCATGGGCAGGGTCACCTCCTGCTAGCCCAGGTTGCTCAAGGCCTCATCCAGCCTGGCTTTGAACACCTCCAGGGAGGGAACATCCACGACCTCCCTGGGCAACCTGTGCCAGTGTCTCCCCAGCCTCACTCTAAAGAATTTCTTCCTGCTCTCCAGTCTCAAGCTCCCCTCCTCAAGCTCCAACCCATTCCCCCTTCTGTCACTACAAGCCGCTGTCAACAGTGCCTTTCCTGTTAGGCCCCCTTCGTGTCCTGGATGAAAGGAGCTGGCCAAGCATGGCTGAGCTCTGGGCTTGGTCAGCACAGCCCTGTGATATGCTGTGATGAAGTCAGTTCCCAGCTGCCTTCCTGAGTGTGCCTGTGCGAGCGCTCCCACCCTGCAGCCGGGATCTGGCAGCAGCGGCAGCAGCAGCAGCCAGCTGACCTGGCGGCAGCCACGCACGCTCCGATTCACCTCACCCCCTGGGACCTCTCTGTCCCTGGGGCGGACTTCTGCTTCTGGCCTTGCAAGCAAGATGTGATCCCAGCTCTGCCACTGTCTTTGTGTGGCCTTGAGCAAGTGGCTCCTGTGGCTCCTGTGGCTCCTGTCAACCTGTGCTTTGTCGCCTGGGGAGACCACAGGCCAACGCTGCAAGCAGCAATCTGTCGTTTCAGGTTGCTAAACCCCGAGTGGCTCCCAGTGACGGCAGGCTACCAGCTGATGAGCAGAACAAACAAGGAGTATGCTCTTCAAGAAAAAGAGATGATTTCCTTGCTTCTTTTTGCTTCAGAGTAAATTGGGCTGGAGCAACGAAGAGCTGTGCTTAGCCTGTGGTCTTGGCAGGGCCCCTTGGGAGCAAGCCACTTATTGTAGCTTTGTGCACTGTGGCTGAGGGCTAGAAAGCAAAACTTCCTTCAGAGCCAAGCTGGTCAGAGAGGGCTCATTTGTACCAGCACAGCTAGCTGCTAGGCAAAGCTGCTGGGCAAAGCTGCTGGCATTGCCTTCACTGCTCTAAAAGTCGTGGGATTTTGCTGCTGGATTTCAATATCCAAATGCAGCTTCACCTTCTGCCCTATCCTCTGCTTCATGAACATCTCCATCTCCTGATGTCAGACGGCATTTAACACAGCTGCACGTGACAGCAGCGCTCACACGGCTCACCTAGCTGCCCTCTTCCACAGGCAGGCTGCAGGTGGCTTCATAGAATGGGCCAGGCTGGAAAGGACCTCCAAAGGTCATCCAGTCCTGCCCCCCTGCAGTCAGCAGGGACATCCCCAACCAAATCAGGCTGCCCAGGGCCTTGTTGAGCCTCACTTTGAATATCTCCAGGGTAGGGGTCTCAACCACCTCCCTGGGCAGCCTGTTCCAGGGTTCCACCACCCTCATAGTAAAGAGCTTGTTCCTAACATCCAATCTAGCCCTCCTCCTGGACAATTAGCATAGTATCATAGAATCATAGTATCAGTCAGGGTTGGAAGGGACCACAAGGATCATCCAGTTCCAACCCCCTGCCACGGGCAGGGACACCCCACACTACATCAGCCTGGCCACAGCCTCATCCAGCCTGGGCTTAAACACCTCCAGGGACGGGGCCTCAACCACCTCCCTGGACAACCCATCCCAGGCCTTCACCACTCTCATGGGGAAGAACTTCCTCCTCACCTCCAGCCTGAATCTCCCCACCTCCAGCTTCAGTCCATTCCCCCTAGTCCTATCACTACCTGATAGCCTGAGAAGTCCCTCCCCAGCCTTCCTGTAGCCCTCTTCAGATCCTGGAAGGCCACAATGAGGTCACCTGGGAGCCTTCTCTTCTCCAGACTGAACATTAGCATATCAATGATTTCCATCAAGGAAATGGGCAGTGTGTGAAATTTCCATGCTTCTCCCAGACTCTAAAGTAGATGAGAACAAGCAAAAGAGGGGATTATGTGGCAGTAAAGTAGGGAATCAATAAATGGATGCCCAGATCAATCCATATTCCTTAGCTGGACAACAGCAGTTTAGCTCCAGCTGTCCCTTAAAGAGCTTGTAACAAATAAATGAAAACCAAGTAAAATTGAGATGTCTTGATCTGTCCTGATTTTTTAGTGTGTCAGGGCAGTGATAGGACTGGGGGGGATGGAGCAAAGCTACAAATGGGTAGATTCAGATTGGATGTGAGGAAGAAATTGTTGCCCATGAGGGTGGTGAGAGCCTGGCACAGGTTGCCCAGGGAGGTGGTGGAAGCCTCATGCCTGGAAGTTTTTGCAGCCAGGCTGGATGTGGCTGTGAGCAACCTGCTGTGGTGTGAGGTGTCCCTGCCCATGGCAGGGGGTTGGAACTGGCTGAGCCTTGAGGTCCTTCCCAACCCTGACAGTTCTATGATGGTGTAGATTTGCTATACTTTGCAGGGAACGGCCATGAACCTGCACTGTGTGTGTACATCCCAGCTAAAAGAAAGGGTCACACTACCTGTGCTGTCTATGCCACCTGAAAGGGTTTCCTTCAGAGATTCATAGAATGGTTTTGGGTTGGAAGAGACCTTCAAGATCATCCAGTTCTAACCGCCTGCCATGGGCAGGGACACCTCCCACCAGCCCAGGTTGCTCAAGGCCTCATCCAGCCTGGCCTTGAACACCTCCAGGGAGGGGGCATCCACAGCCTCCCTGGGCAACCTGTGCCAGTGTGCCTGTCCCCAGCCTCACTGTCAAGAATTTCTTCCTCATCTCCAGTCTCAATCACCCCTCTCAATGGCTCAAAGCCATGGTCCCTCATCCTGTAACTCCCACCCTTTGTCAAAAGTCCCTCCCCATATTTCTTGTAGTCCCCTTCAGAAGGCTTCTCTAAGTTCTGCCTGGAGCCTTCTCATCTCCAGGCTGAAGAGCCAGCCCCAGCTCTCCCAGCCTGTCCCCACAGGGGAGCTGAACCCAGAGCTCTGGTGTAACACCGACTGTAAAATGCTCCGAGTAGAGGCTGTGTTCTCACACACAGCCTGGAACTCTCCTTTCAGGTGCATGCATGGGAATGGAGGGTTTTGGGCAATACTTTCACAAAAGCCTGGGTGCTGCCTCACAGGAATGCCTTGGTGTAGAGGGCAGAGGAAATGGAGCCAGAAGCAGGCAAGTGGTTTAAAAATGCAGGGTGTGAGGGAACAGAGCAGCCGGGATCCTTCAACCTTTCCTAGGGAGGGAAGAGAAGAGCTAAGCTAAACTCATTCATGTTGCTAAAGCTGTGCAGGGTGAGTGCCCAGAGGCTGGAGCCAGGCTCTGCTGGGGAATGCCCAAGGCCAGCACAAGGGGCAGTGGTGGAAGCTGAGGCAGAGGAAGTGCCATGGAAACAGGAGGAAGAATTTTCCCCTGTGAGGGTGACAGAGGCCTGGAGCAGGCTGCCCAGGAGGGGTGTGGAGTCTCCCTCTCTGGAGATATTCCAACCCCACCTGGATGTGCTCCAGGGGATCCTGCTCTGGCAGGGGGGTTGGACTGGATGAGCTCTGGAGGTCCCTTCCAGCCCCTCACATTCTATAACTGTGTAAACCTGAATTTTCTAAGGGCTAGATCTTCAGTTAGTTCTTTTGGCATTAAGTTGTCCTGAATCTGACACCTTTAAAACAGTCTTGCCTACACAGTGACTTTGTGACTAGGTAAGAGGTGAAGAGTGGATCCCAGCTTATCTCATCTAAGCTCTCTGGAGGTACAAGGCAGTAAGATGTCAGAAGACTATCTAGATGGTGTTGGCAGCTCCTCGCTGGGAACCTGGCTGATACCAGAAAAGCTGTGAATGAAGTCATGTTGTGTTTGCTAACAAGGGCAAATGCTGCCACTGAAATGTTTGTTTCAACTGGTGTGCTTTGAAATGCTAATCTGCAAGTTGGAGTGTGTCCAAAATTCACTCTTTTCAATGGCTAATGTTCCTCAAGCTGTCTGGGGGTAAAGTTCTCTTAGAAAGCACTTCCAGAGTTCATCTGACACCACCATGCCCCACTTTTAACCATGTCCCCAAAGGCCATGTCCATGTATTGTTTGAATGCCTCCAGGGATGGGGACTCCACCTCCTCCCTGGGCAGCCCATTCCAATCCCTGACCATTCTTGCAGCAAAGAGATTTTTTCTGATCTCCAACCTGAACCTCCCTTGGTGCAACTTAAGGCCATTCCTCTCCTCCTGTCCTTTGTTATCTGTGAGGAGAGCCAAACCCCACCTCCTCTCAGGGAGCTGTAGAGTCAGAAGGTCTCCCCTCAGCCTCCTCTTCTCCAGACTGAACACCCCCAGCTCCCTCAGCTGCTCCTCCCCAGCCCTGCTCTCCAGACCCTTCCCCAGCTTCGTTGCCCTTCTCTGGACCTGCTCCAGCTCCTCAATGTCCTTGGAGTGAGCGGCCCAAAACTGAACCCAGGACTCAAGGTGCTGCCTCACCAGAGCTGAGGGCAGGGGGACAATCCCTGCCCTGGTCCTGCTTGGCCACACCATTGCTGATCCAGGCCAGGCTGCTGGTGGCCTTCTGGGCCACCTGAGCACTCACTGGCTGATCTTCAACCAGCTCTTCATAAACACTCCCAGATCTTTCTCTGCTGGCCAGTTTCCAGCCACTCTGCCCCGAGCCTGGAGCATTCATGGGGTTGTTGTGACTCAAGTGCAGGACCTGGTACTTGGACTTGTTGAACCTCGTCCCATTGGCCTCAGCCCCTTGATCCAGCCTGTCCAGGTCCCTCTGTAGAGCCTTCCTACCCTCCAGCAGATCAACTCCCCTGCAGAATTCTGTGTCAGGTGTAACCACAGCTGAACTCTTTGAAGCTTCCACCTGGGGAGTGTGGTGGCTAAGCCATGTTTAGTGCCTGAGATCAGAGGTGTGGTGCAGGGCCCAGCAGCAGCGCAGCTCTATTGCCGGTGCCTGACGGAGGAAGAGAAGCAACAGCTGAATGAATGTGGCCATCAGCTCGACTGCACACGGTGTGGCCATGGTTAGAGCGTGGATTTAAACAAGGGAGATGTTTCACAGAGCTGTGGAGTGTTTGCTGTTTGTTTGTGGTGGCTGCAGGGGGCTGGGAGGCGGCAGGACCCCGGGCTGTAGCATGGAGCTGCTGCTACTGCACACAAGAGGCAGGGGCGTGTTGGAGCACTCACTCTGATGGCTTCCCTGGTCTGCAGGGAGTGCTCAGCAAAAGCTTTCTGCTACATCTGGATCGACATAACCAGGGATTGTTGGTCCCACAGGAACTGAGCCAGGAAGTACTGCAGCAGAGAGATGGTCCAGACAGGAAAGCAAATGTCACTGACAGGCAAGATCTAATTTCAAGGTCAGGCTAACGATGTGACTGATGCTGAGCCAGGAGGAAATTATTCTGGCCTAGATTAGATTACACATACAATGTCAGAGGAGCCCTTCTCCACCCCTGTGTGCATCCTTGCCCTTCCCTACCATGCTCCAGAGAGCAGCTGGCCCCTTACCTCTCTGCCATCACACCTTTGCCAGCACAGGTGGGGCAGAAAGCTGTCAGAGCAATTTCACACTCCGCAGTGATCTTCTGTCAGCCTCCCTCCCTCTCTCCTGAAACCTCATTAAAAACAGAACAAAAGAAAACACAACACAACCCCCCTGTCAGTATGGACATGCAAAGTGAGCTCTCTTGCCTGCACTGGCCTCTGTTTCACCTGCCAGGAACATGAAGGGCTTGGCCAACAGCAAAATGAATGACTGTGCCACACAGCAGGGTGGGAATTTGAACCCCAGCAGCTCCAATCCTACCTGAAACTCTCAAGCTGGTCACAGAACGGTTTGGGTTAGAAGGGACCTTAAAGACTGCAATGAGCAGGGAAACCTTCCTGTAGACCAGCTTGCTCAAGCCCCCATCCAGCCTGGCTTGGAACACTTCCAGGCTGAAAGCCTCCGGCAGCTTCTCTGAGCAAGCTGTTCCAGTGCCTCACCACCCTCATCACAGGCAAGAATATCTTCTTAATGGCTAATCTAAATCCAGCCATTCCCCTTCCTCCTGTCACTCCATGCCCATGTCCAAATTCCCTCTCCAGCTCTCCTGTAGCCCCCTTCAAATACTGGAAGGCCATGAGAAGTTCTCTGTGGAACCAGCTCTTCTCCAGGCTGAACACCCCCAGCTCCCTCAGCCTGTCCTCACGGCAGAGCTGCTCCAGTCCTTGGGTCATCTTTGTGGCCTCCTCGGGACTCTGTCCAGCAGCTCAGTGTCCTTCTCACACCGGGGACAGCAGAGCTGGAAGCAGGATTGGAGGTGAGGTCTCAGCAGAGCAGAGCCCAGGGGCAGAATCCCCTCTCTTGCCCTGCTGCCCACACTCCCCTGGCTGCAGCCCAGCACACAGCTGCCTGCTGGGCTGCCTGAGGGCACTGCTGGCTCCTGGGGAGCTGCTCAGCAACCAACAGCCCCAAGCCTCTTTCTTCAGGGCTGCTCTCAACCCACTCTGCACCCAGCCTGGATTTGTGCCTCACTGAACCTCACTGAATCAGACTCATGGAATCTTGCGCCCCTTCCTTGCTGCCCCAAGTGTCAGCAAGCTGGGCACAGCAAGGGCAATGGGCACAGCAGGTCCAGGCCAGTGAGCAGGTGAAGGGGGCAGTTGCCCAGTTACAGGCCTTGGCTGTGTTCACCCTGGGACAATACTTTTAACTGTCTGAGATTGGGCTGCCCACCAGGGGTGAGAGGCAGGAAGGACAAAGCTGAGAACCAGGAGGAAATTAGCTGTTGCTGGAGGTGAACTGGGGGATCCCACATGGTGCAGAGTGAAAAGTGGACAGGAAAGTGGAGAGGGCTTTGAGCTGTGACATGCTGTGCTCCCTGCTGTTCTGAGGGGCCCTCAGCACGGACACAGCCCTTTGTAAGCTCTCCTTGCACACACAGCAATTCACCTCAGCAGCAATCTACTAGAAACAGAATCACAGAACTGTCAGGGTGGAAGGGACCTCAAGGATCAGCCAGTTCCAACCCCTCACACTCACACCTCACACCACAGCATCTTGCTCACAGCCACATCCAGCCTGGCCTCCAACACCTCCAGGCATGAGGCTTCCACCACCTCCCTGGGCAACCTGTGCCAGGCTCTCACCAATACAATAATACAATACAATACAATACACCAGGTTGAAAGAGACCTTCAAGATCATCACGTCCAACCCACCAACCAATCCAACCCACCTAAACAACTAACCCATGGCACCAAGCACCCCAGCAAGTCTCCTCCTGAACACCTCCAATGATGGTGACTCCACCACCTCCCTGGGCAGCCCATTCCAATGGGCAATCACTCTCTCTGTGTAGAACTTCTTCCTAACATCCAGTCCAAACCTCCCCTGGCACAGCTTGAGACTGTGTCCTCTTGTTCTGGTACTGGCTGCCTGGGAGAAGAGACCAACCCCCACCTGACTACAGCCTCCCTTCAGGGAGTTGCAGAGAACAAGAAGGTCTCCCCTGAGTCTCCTCTTCTCCAGGCTAAGCAACCCCAGCTCCCTCAGCCTCTCCTCACAGGGCTGTGCTCCAAACCCCTCCCCAGCTTCGTTGCCCTTCTCTGGACACCTTCCAGCAAGTCAACCTCCTTCCTGACCTGAGAGTCCCAGAACTGGACACAGGACTCAAGGTGTGGCCTAACCAGTGCAGTGTCCAGGGGCAGAATGACTTCCCTGCTCCTGCTGGCCACACTCTTCCTGATGCAGGCCAGGATGCCATTGGCCCTCTTGGCTGCCTGGGCACAGTGCTGGCTCATGTTCAGCCTCCCATCGACCAGCACCCCCAGGTCCCTCTCTGCCTGGCTGCTCTCAGCCCCTCTGCCCCCAGCCTGTAGCACTGCCTGGGGTTGCTGTGGCCAATGTGCAGCACCTGGCACTTGGATGTGTTCAATCTCCTGCCCTTGGCCTCTGCCCATCTGTCCAGCCTGTCGAGGTCCCTCTGCAAAGCCTCTCTGCCCTCCAGCAGATCAACTCCTGCCCCCAGCTTGGTGTCGTCTGCATGGGCAACAACTTCTTCCTGATATCTAATCTCAGTCTACCCATTTCTAGTTTTGTTCCATCCCCTCCAGTCCTATCACTCCCTGACACCCAAAAAGTCCCTCCCCAGCTTTCTTGGAGCCTCCTTCAGATACTGCAAGGCCACAAGAATATCTCCTGGGAGCCTTCTCCTCTCCAGCCTGCACAGCCCCAACTCCAGCCCTCTGCTCCTCCTCGTGGCCCTTCTCTGGACACCTTCCAGCACCTCCAGAGCCTTCCTGGCACAGAGGCTCCAGAACTGGACCCAGAGCTCCATCTGTGGTCTCAGCAGAGTGGAGCAGAGGGGCAGAATCCCCTCCCTGGCCCTGCTGGCCACACTTCTCCTGCTGCAGCCCAGGCTCTGCTTGGCTCTCTGGGCTGCAAGGTCTCACTGCTGGCTCCTGTTGAGCTTCTCCTCCCCTAGCACCCCCATGCTGGTGGAAACTGAATGATGCCTTTCCCCAGAACTTTATGGGTCCATAATAAACCAGAACATTTCCTCATTCACTTTCTTCATCATTCAACTTGAAGAGTGTTTTCAACAGCTCTCGGATTTCATTTCTTCATCATCAGCTCAGTGGGGACAGGGCATAAACGGTAGGGTCTCCAGGTCAGGCTACACAGCCATGAGGTCCTGCAGACCAAGAAAGCCAACAGAGTGATATCATCTGAGAAGAGACAGAGGTGTAGCATGCACTGGTGTCCCTGGCTGCAGGTCCCTAGCTGCTGGGGTGTCCTGTGGAGGTGCCATGGGAAATTGTGATGTCAGAAACACAAAGATTATAAAACCCAGCTGCTCAAGGCTTCATCCAGCCTGGCCTTCAACTCTGCCAGGGAGGAGGCATCCACAACCTCCCTGGGCAGCCTGTGCCAGAGTCTCACCACCCTGGTACTGAAGAACTTCTTCCTAAGATCCAGTCTGACCCTGCTCTGCCTCAGTTTCAAACCACTAATTCTCCTCCACACCTTCCCTCATGGCCACAGCCTGTTGAGGATCTGCAGGAGTTTGCTGCAGACAATGGGGAGAGTGTGGCAGGAGGAACCTAGTGTGGTAGTGCCTCTCTCACCACCTGCCTCCTGGCAGAGGTTGGAGCAGCCCCTTCTGCTGCTCCCTTGCTGTTTCAGATGAAACAGAGAGAAGCAAGCACAGAATCACAGAATCAACCAGGTTGGAAGTGACCTCCAAGATGACCAAGTCCAGCTGATCACCCAACCCTAACTAATCAACCAGACCATGGCACCAAGTGCCTCAGCCAGGCTCTTCCTAAACACCTCCAGGGATGGGGACTCCACCACCTCCCTGGGCAGCACATCCCAAGGGCCAATCTCTCTTGCTGGGAAGAATTTCTTCCTCACCTCCAGCCTAAACCTCCCCTGGCACAGCTTGAGACTGTGTCCTCTTGTTCTGGGGCTGGGTGCCTGGGAGAAGAGACCAACCCCCATGTGCCTACAACCTCCCTTCAGGGAGTTGGAGAGAGCAATGAGGTCTCCCCTGAGCCTCCTCTTCTCCAGGCTAAGCAACCCCAGCTCCCTCAGCCTCTCCTCCCAGGGCTGTGCTCCAGACCCCTCCCCAGCTTTCTTGCCCTTCTCTGGACACCTTCCAGCAGCTCAACATCTTTCCTGACCTGAGGGGCCCAGAACTGGACACAGTAATATTTGCCTCAGCAAGTGCCTCATCCAGTCTCTTCCTAAACACCTCCAGGGATGGGGACTCCACCACCTCCCTGGGCAGCACATCCCAAGGGCCAATCTCTCTTGCTGGGAAGAATTTCTTCCTAACATCCAGCCTACCCCCACGAAGTCCTTCCTCCCTGCTGCCAAAGCATTCATTTAAAGGAGAATAAAAGCTTGCAGGGGGAGGTGGAGCTAAGAGAAAGGTGTCAGGCCATGAAATCTTTCAGTTATTTTGGGAGCCTGACCTTTCTTGCCCTGAGCTTCCTCTGTCAAGTCAGACATCTGCTTCTCCTCTGCCACTCAGTGTGCGTGTCTGCAGCCTGTGTGTGATCCCCTGGCCGGGTGAAGCCTCGCTGGGCAAAGAGCCAGAGCGGCTCAGAGCCACCTGAGCAAAGCTCTGCTTTAGCTGCGCCAGCAGGCAGAGCTCCTCCAGCTCGGGCTCTCTCCTGAGGGCATGAAGGTGTTGAGTGTAAGAATGTATTATTATTATTATTATTATTATTATTATTATTATTATTATTATTATTATTATCATTATTATTATTATTATTATCATCATCATCATCATGGTGGTGAAGCCCTGGAATGGGTTGTCCAGGGAGGTGGTTGAGGCCCCTATCCCTGGAGGTGTTTAAGCCCAGGCTGGATGAGGCTGTGGCCAGGCTGATGTAGTGTGGGGTGTCCTTGCCCATGGCAGGGGGGTTGGAACTAGATGATCCTTATGGTCCCTTCCAACCCTGATTGATACTATCATCATCATCATCATCATCATCATCATCATCATCATCATCATAGAATCACAGAATCATAGTATCAGTCAGGGTTGGAAGGGACCACAAGGATCATCCAGTTCCAACCCCCTTGCCAGGGGCAGGGACACCCCACACTACATCAGCCTGGCCACAGCCTCATCCAGCCTGGGCTTAAACACCTCCAGGGACGGGGCCTCAACCACCTCCCTGGACAACCCATTCCAGGCCTTCACCACTCTCATGGGGAAGAACTTCCTCCTCCCCTCCAGCCTGAATCTCCCCACCTCCAGCTTCATTCCATTCCCCCTAGTCCTATCACTCCTGAGATCCTGAGAAGTCCCTCCCCAGCCTTCCTGTAGCCCCCTTCAGATCCTGGAAGGCCACAATGAGGTCACCTGGGAGCCTTCTCTTCTCCAGCCTGAACAGCCCCAACTCCTTCAGTCTGTCCTCACAGGAGAGGTGCTCCAGCCCTCTGCTCATCCTAGTGGCCCTTCTCTATATCATCATCATCATTATTATCATCATCATTATTATTATATTTATATTTGTTATATTTATTATTATTGTTTTACTAAATATTATTGTAGTAACCTCAGCAATAAATTCTATATTATTATGTAATACTGTAATAATAATATTATACTATATATTAGTATATTATTTAAGAGTAATGGAATGATGATGGTGATGATTGGTGATGGTGATGATGAGATGGTGATGGCCTTCCAGTGGCCACAAGAATGATCAGAGGGCTGGAGCTCTCTTTCCAGCCAGGTGTTGATGAGGGCAACTGGGAACTGACACTGCAAGTGCTGGAAGGTGTCCAGAGAAGGGCCACGAGGAGGAGCAGAGGGCTGGAGCTGCTCTGCTCTGGGGACAGCCTGAGAGAGTTGGGGTTGTGCAGGCTGGAGAGGAGAAGGCTCCCAGGAGACCTTCTTGTGGCCTTCCAGGATCTGCAGGGGGCTCCAAGAAAGCTGGGGAGGGACTTCGAGGGCATCAGGGAGGGATAGGACTGGGGGAGATGGAGCAAAACTAGAAATGGTTAGACTGAGATTGGATATCAGGAAGAAGTTGTTGCCCATGAGGGTGGTGAGAGCCTGGCACAGGTTGCCCAGGGAGGTGGTGGAAGCCTCCTGGCTGGAGGTGTTTGCAGCCAGGCTGGAGGTGGCTGTGAGCAACTTGCTGTGGTGTGAGGTGTTTCAGGGGGTTGGAGCTGGCTGAGCCTTGAGGTCCCTTCCAACCCTGACAGTTCTGTGATTCTATTATTCTATTTGATGGAAACAGGAAGAAGTCTTCCTCTGAGCACTTAGCTGTGGTGCTGGAACACAGCCCCACGAGAGAGGGCAGGGCCAGGCTGAGCACACCGCCAACACGTGTGGGGACACCTGCCAGTGTGGACTCAGCACCCTGCGCCCTGCTGGCCAGCAGCAGCTGGGCTCGCAGCTTGCCCAGGGGGCTGAGGCAAGAAACACCACCAGAAATGATCTTCAGAGAAGAAGTGCTGAGGAGCCTCCTGAAGTGCAGCTGACTGCAGAGGGGCAGCTGACTGCAGAGAGGGGCAGCTGACTGCAGAGGGGCAGCTGACTGCAGAGGTGCAGCTGACTGCAGAGGGGCAGCTGACTGCAGAGGGGGAGGGCAGCTGCAGCTGACTGCAGAGGGGACAGCTGACTGCAGAGGGGCAGCTGACTGCAGCAGACTGCAGGGCAGCTGACTGCAGAGGTGCAGCTGACTGCAGAGGGGCAGCTGACTGCAGAGAGGGGCAGCTGACTGCAGAGGGAGCAGCTGACTGCAGAGGGGCAGCTGACTGCAGAGAGGGGCAGCTGACTGCAGAGGGGCAGCTGACTGCAGAGAGGTGCAGCTGACTGCAGAGGGGCAGCTGACTGCAGAGGTGCAGCTGACTGCAGAGAGGGGCAGCTGACTGCAGAGGGGCAGCTGACTGCAGAGGGGCAGCTGACTGCAGAGAGGTGCAGCTGACTGCAGAGGTGCAGCTGACTGCAGAGGGCTGACTGCAGCTGACTGCAGGGGCAGCTGACTGCAGAGGGGGCAGCTGACTGCAGAGAGAGGGGCAGCTGACTGCAGAGGGGCAGCTGACTGCAGAGAGGTGCAGCTGACTGCAGAGGTGCAGCTGAACTGCAGAGGGGCAGCTGACTGCAGAGGGGCAGCTGACTGCAGAGAGGTGCAGCTGACTGCAGAGGGGCAGCTGACTGCAGAGAGGGCAGCTGACTGCAGAGGGGCAGCTGACTGCAGAGAGGGGCAGCTGACTGCAGAGAGGGGCAGCTGACTGCAGAGGGGCAGCTGACTGCAGAGAGGTGCAGCTGACTGCAGAGGGGCAGCTGACTGCAGAGAGGGGCAGCTGACTGCAGAGAGGGGCAGCTGACTGCAGAGAGGGGCAGCTGACTGCAGAGGGCAGCTGACTGCTGACTGCAGAGAGGGCAGCAGCTGACTGCAGAGGGGCAGCTGACTGCAGAGAGGGGCAGCTGACTGCAGAGGGGCAGCTGACTGCAGAGAGGGGCAGCTGACTGCAGAGGGGCTGACTGCAGAGGGGCTGCAGAGGTGCAGCTGACTGCAGAGGGGCAGCTGACAGCTGACTGCAGAGGGGCAGCTGACTGCAGAGGGGCAGCTGACTGCAGAGAGGGGCAGCTGACTGCAGAGGGTGCAGCTGACTGCAGAGGGGCAGCTGACTGCAGAGAGGGGCAGCTGCTGGAGCAGCCTGCTCCTGGGTGACTGGAGGGGCAGAGGGCAGAGATGCTGTGTGTTTGGAGGCTGTCAGCACATCCTTGGCTGTCACATCCCCTCAGCTCTCCCATCTGGCCCACACCTGTGCCTTGCTTCTGGCTCTTGGCAGCACAGATGCCTGAGTGCAGGAGCAGCTTTCCCTTCAGTGGGTTCACAGGGGATGACAAATTGGTTTCTCTGCCGAGTTGCCAGCCGCAGCAGCCAGGGCAGGCAGAACGACCCGGCTGAGTTCAAACAATGGCAGTAGACACTGTCAGCTGGTTTGTTTGGGTTTGTCTGGAGTAGGAGTGAACCTGTTTGCCAGGAGAGCTGCTGAATGGTGGTTAACTATGGCTGCAGGAGGATCACCTCCAGCTGGATAGCTGAGCTGGTTATAGGACTGGTGGCCATGGTGCTGTGGCTGGCAGGAGGACATTTGCTTCTTTTCCCTTTCCAAGACAGGAGGTGGATCGTATCCCTGCAGGGGGACATTGCTGGAGCCTCTTTTGAGGAGAGCAACAAAGCGGTGAGCAGTTCTGGTGAGGAGCAGCTGAGGGACCTGGGGTTGTTCAGCCTGGAGAAAAAGAGGCAGAGGGGACACCTTCTGGTTCTCTACAGCTCCCTGAAAGGATTCACACAGACTCACAGGATGTGAGGGGTTGAAAGGGACCTCTGGAGATCATCCAGTCCAACCCCCCTGCCAGAGCAGGAGCACAGAATCCAGCACAGGTCACACAGGAACACATCCAGACAGGGCTGGGAAGGCTCCAGAGCAGGAGACTCCACAACCTCTCTGGGCAGCCTGCTCCAGGGCTCTGGGACCCTCACAGGGAAGAAGTTCCTCCTCATGGTGAGCTGGAACCTCCTGTGCTGGAGTTTCTATCCATTGCCCCTTGTCCTATCCCAGGGTGCAGCTGAGCAGAGCCTGTCCCCTCCCTCCTGACCCCCAGCCCTCAGATGTTGATAAACATTGATTAAATCCCCTCTCAGTCATCTCCTCTGCAGACTGAACAGCCCCAGGGCTCTCAGCCTCTCCTCCCCAGGCAGTGCTGCAGTCCCTTCAGCATCCTTGTAGCCCTCCCTTGCACTCTCTCGGTGGGAGCCAAGCGAGCACTGGTTTCTTTTCCCAGGTAACAATGGATAGGACAAGAGGAAATATCCTCAGGTTGCACCAGGGAGGTTTAGGTTGGACATTAGGAGAAGTTCCTTTATTGATGAGTGTCCAAGTGCTGAAACAGGCTGTGCAGGGAGGTGGTGGAGTCACCATCCCTGCAAGCATTCCAAAACAGGTGCAGACATGGCCCTCGTGGGCATGGTTTAGTGGGGTATGGTGGTCTGGGGTTGATGGTTGGACTTGAAGATCTCAGAGGTCTTTTCCAATCTTAGTGATTCAGTTCTGTGATGCCAAGTGGGGAGAAGAGGCCCAGCACATCTGCACAGCAAAGCCCAGAGCCAGGGATGCTCTAACACACAGGTGGTGCAGAAGGGAACACAGCTGAATGGGAGATACAATACAATGCAATACAGTGCAATACAATGCAATACAATGCAATACAACACACCAGGTTGGAAGAGACTTTCAAGATCATCATGTCCAACCCATCAACCAATCCAACCCACCCAAACAACTAACCCATGGCACCAAGCACCCCAGCAAGTCTCCTCCTGAACACCTCCAATGATGGTGACTCCACCACCTCCCTGGGCAGCCCATTCCAATGGGCAATCACTCTCTCTGTATAGAACTTCCTCCTAACATCCAGCCTAAACCTCCCCTGGGACAGCCTGAGACTGTGTCCTCTTGTTCTGGTACTGGCTGCCTGGGAGAAGAGACCAACCCCCAGCTGGCTACAACCTCCCTTCAGGGAGTTGGAGAGAGCAAGAAGGTCACCCCTGAGTCTCCTCCTCTCCAGGCTAAGCAACCCCAGCTCCCTCAGCCTCTCCTCACAGGGCTGTGCTCCAGACCCTCACCGACTTCGTTGCCCTTCTCTGGACACCTTCCAGCATCTCAACCTCCTTCCTGAACTGAGGGGCCCAGAACTGGACACAGGACTCAAGGTGTGGCCTAACCAGTGCAGTGTCCAGGGGCAGAATGACCTCCCTGCTCCTGCTGGCCACACTCTTCCTGATGCAGGCCAGGATGCCATTGGCCTTCTTGGCTGCCTGGGCACACTGCAGGCTCATGTTCAGCCTCCCATCGACCAGCACCCCCAGGTCCCTCTCTGCCTGGCTGCTCTCAGCCACTCTGCCCCCAGCCTGTAGCACTGCCTGGGGTTGCTGTGGCCAATGTGCAGCACCTGGCACTTGGATGTGTTCAATCTCCTGCCCTTGGCCTCTGCCCATCTGTCCAGCCTGTCGAGGTCCCTCTGCAAAGCCTCTCTGCCCTCCAGCAGATCAACTCCTGCCCCCAGCTTGGTGTCATCTGCAAATTTACTGATGATGGACTCAATGCCCTCCTCCAGATCATCAATAAAGATGTTGAAGAGCATGGGGCCCAGCACTGATCCCTGGGGCACACCACTGGTGCCTGGCTGCCAGCTGGCTGTGGCACCATTCACCACCACTCTCTGGGCTCAGCCTCCAGCCAGTTCCTGGCCCAGCTCAGAGTGCTGCTGCCCAAGCCAGGGGCTGACAGCTTGGCCAAGAGTTTGATGTGGGGGATGGTGTCAAAGGACCTTGCTGAGGTCCAGGTAGACTCCATCCACAGCCTGCCCCACATCCTGATGCTGCCTGAGATCTAGTGTTGCCCAGGGATCATGGCACAGGCCTGTGGGAATCGCCTGGGGAGAGAAGAAAAAACACCAAGCTGATAATGGGGAAGCTTGGAAAATCCACAGGTAATCTGTGGCGCTGCAGAGCGCTAATCCGATGCCTGACACTAATCTGCTGAGCGGAGATGTAATGCCCTTATCTGCCAGGCTGCTCCTTCAGCCAGGAGGGAGGGCCCACGGTCTTCACAGGCTCCAGAAAGCCTGACATTGTCTTTTGCTGGCTGCTCTGGAGGTTTCAGAGGCTCACAGGATGTTAGGGGTTGGAAGGGACCTCTGGAGATCATCGAGTCCAAGCCCCCTGCCAGAGGAGCATAGAGTCCAGCACAGGTCACACAGGAACACATCCAGACAGGGCTGGGAAGGCTCCAGAGAAGGAGGCTCCACAACCTTTCTGGGCAGCCTGCTCCAGGGCTCTGTGACCCCCACAGTGAAGAAGTTCCTCCTCGTATTGAGCTGGAACCTCCTGTGCTGGAGTTTCTATCCATTGCCCCTTGCACCCAAGGTGCAGCTGAGCAGAGCCTGTCCCCTCCCTCCTGACCACCAGCCCTCAGATATTTATAGCCTGGGCTGCAGCAAGAGAAGTGTGGCCAGCAGGGCCAGGGAGGGGAATCTGCCCCTCTGCTCCACTCTGCTCAGACCACAGCTGGAGCTCTGGGTCCAGTTCTGGAGCCTCTGTGCCAGGAAGGATCTGGAGGTGCTGGAAGGTGTCCAGAGAAGAGCCACGAGGCGGAGCAGAGGGCTGGAGCTGCTCTGCTGTGAGGACAAACTGAGGGAGTTGGGGTTGTGCAGTCTGGAGAGGAGAAGGCTCCCAGGAGACCTTCTTGTGGCCTTGAAGCATCTGAAGGAGGCTCCAAGAAAGCTGGGGAGGGACTTCTGAGGGTGCCAGGGAGGGATAGGAATGGGGGAGGTGGAACAAAACTAGAAGTGGGGAGATTGAGATTGGATGTGAGGAAGAAGTTGTTGCCCATGAGGGTGGTGAGAGCCTGGCACAGGCTGCCCAGGGAGGTGGTGGAAGCCTCCTGCCTGGAGGTGTTTGCAGCCAGGCTGGAGGTGGCTGTGAGCAACCTGCTGTGGTGTGAGGTGTCCCTGCCCATGGCAGGGAGTTGGAACTGGCTGAGCCTTGAGGTCCCTTCCAACCCTAACAGTTCTAGGATTCTGTGACTGCTGCACTTCCCTGAGGTAAAGCTCCCAGAGGCTGATTCTTCATTCCGCAGCAGCCGTGCTGTGGCAGAGCAGCTCAGCCCGGCCATGCTGTGAAAGCTAGCTACTGATCAAATCACAGTGTATGAGTCTTGATCCACTGCAAGTACAGCCAGACCTCCTTGGACTGCCACAGCTGGACAACCATACAGTCATTGAGGCTGGAAAAGCCCTCTGAGATCACTGAGTCCAACCATCAACCCAACACCACTGTGGCCATTAAACCACGTCCCCGAGCGCCATGGCCACACATTTCTTTAACTCCTCCCGGGATGGGGATTCCACCACCTCCCAGGGCAGCCTGTCTGTGGTGAAGGCACAATATGCCCAGAATTATGCCCCAAATACTGAAAACTTGTCCCAGCATGTGTGGACACATCCCCTTCCTTTTCTGAGGGGGAACAAAGGCCAAGGCGTCAGCCAGGCGGCACAAACAGCCTCCTCTGCCTTCCAAGGGGTAAACAACTCCATGCGCCCATGGCACCGGATGCTCCTGCTCCTGCCAAGTATGGCCATAATGCCAGCTTCACACTTTCTATGGGCTACAGCTGGGTGTTTAGGAGAGTGCCCCTGGCCAAATCCAGCCTTGAGAACCTCCTAAGTATTACCCCAGCTTGTAAACAAGTTGCCCTCGCTCTTTGCTTGAGCTCTTTGCCTGAGCTACCAAGCCCGTTGCTCTTTGCCTGAGCTACCAAGCCCGTTGCTCTTTGCCTGAGCTACCCCGTTGCTCTTTGCCTGAGCTACCCCGTTGCTCTTTGCCTGAGCTACCAAGCCCGTTGCTCTTTGCCTGAGCTACCAAGCCCGTTGCTCTTTGCCTGAGCTACCAAGCCCGTTGCTCTTTGCCTGAGCTACCAAGCTCGTTGCTCTTTGCCTGAGCTACCAAGCTCGTTGCTCTTTGAAGCCTTTGATGCTAAGCTCCAGAGCCATGGCTGTGCAGTCTCCTCACTCCCACAGGCAAGCAAACTAGCAGCCTCTGGAGAGGAGGAGGCCCTGCTTAGCACAAGGGCTCATGCAACGTGTGGTGTTCCCTCAGACCCTCTCTCCTTGCAGAAACAATGGGGATAGCAACCAAGCCAGAACTCAGAAGGGAAAAAGGGAAACAAAAAACCCCCAGAGAGGTCTGTTGGTAAGAAAGAGATGGAGGCAGCTTCTCCTCCCCCTCTACTCTGCCGTGGGGAGACCTCACCTGGAATATTGCATCCAGCTCTGGGCTCCCCAGTTCAAGAGGGACAGGGATCTGCTGGAGAGAGTCCAAGGGAGGCTACAAGGATGCTGAAGGGAGTGGAGCACTGCCTGGGGAGGGAGAAGCTGAGAGCCCTGGGGCTGTTCAGCCTGGAGAGGAGAATCTGAGAGGGGATCTGATCAATGTCTGTAAATAGCTGAGGGCTGGGGGTCAAGAGGGAGGGGACAGGCTCTGCTCAGCTGCACCCTGGGATAGGACAAGGGGCAATGGATATAAACTACAGCACAGGAGATGAGGAGAACTTCCTCACTGTGAGAGTCACAGAGCACTGGAGCAGGCTGCCCAGAGAGGTTGTGGAGCCTTCTTCTCTGGATATGAAGTACAGCAGAGGAGAAGCCAGCATCTGGGCAGGCTCATCGTGCCCCAGCCCTGAGAGTCTCCAGAGGAGGGACCCTCGCTGATAGCCTGAGGAGCCCCAGCGGTGCATGGCCAGCCCCAGCGGCTGGAAGAGCCCACCATGCCTTCGAGAGGACTGCAGCCCTGAGGGTAAGACTGCCCAGCTGCCGGGGAAGGGACTAGCCGAGTCCTGCAGCCCAAACAGCTGCCTCAGCCTTGTGAGGAGACAATTCTCTCCATGTAGAAGCTCCTGTTCACAACGGAGGCAGAGGAGTTTAGTACCACTTTATTCCAATGAAGGGAGAGTCCACAGGGCAGTTCCTGATGGGGTCTCTCAAACTGCTGGGGGACACAGCTCCCCTTTTAGTCTAAATTCCCAGATGCAAATTTCCCTCTCCCTTTCCCCCTGCCTCAGGTACTCAGGATTTAGTCTTTCCCAAAATGCCTACTACACATCCCCCTTCCCGTGCAACCCCCCCACTACATACATCCTATGTTCATTTAAATTGGGTTCTTCATGTCTCTGGGTGGAGAAGTTAGTATTTAGTGGTCTATTAAGCCTGAGCTCTGGCCTGAAAGTTCAAGAGTTGAGGCTGTGTTCAGTGTCTTGTCAGCCTCAGGCAGACTCCCACTGATTTACCTTAAATTTAAGATAAAGGTACTTTGCAGCTGCTGTGTCACTGTATATGCAGATAGAGAAGGGGGAAGGGTCTGGTTCCCCTCCCTTCTTCTCTCCCCCCCCCCCCCCCCCGACAATTCTTCCTTTGTAAAGATTCTGGGTGCTTTTAATCCCATCAGCCTTGAGCAGCAGGCTGATGAGCCGCAGCCGTGCGCCGAGGTTCGCATCGAGCAGGAGCAGCGCCTAGCCGCATGCCTGCGGGACCCCGCCGTTCCGCGGAGACGAGGAGCCGCCACTGCCAACGCTCCGTGCCCTGAGAACCCCAGGGAAACCCAGAGCACCGTCCGTGCCGGTGCTCCAAAGCCAGGACCGCTCCGAGAGGGTCCTGCCCGCTCCTTCGAGCCACGCAAAGGGCAAGCCGCCACACCACGCAACCGCGCCTCTTCCCCGGGGCTGTCCACACCGGCAATGAAGCCTCCCGGGACCAGCCTTACCGGCCGACCCCGCAGGACCACTCCCTGCCGTCCGGAGGGAGCCGCCTGAGTCCTGCTAAGGGGGCCGCCAGAGTCCTGCCAAGAGCCTGCTTACTGGCTAGCCTACGTTCCATCCCCTCTTCACTGCTGCGGGAGGGACAAGGTTGCCTGCCAGCCGCTCTGCCGCAGCCTAGGATAGGATAGGATAGGATAGGATAGGATAGGATAGGATAGGATAGGATAGGATAGGATAGGATAGGATAGGATAGGATAGGATAGGATAGGATAGGATAGGATAGGGTAGGATAGGATAGGGTATAGATAGGATAGGATAGGATAGGGTAGGGTGGGATAGGATAGGGTAGGATAGGATTAACCAGATTGGAAAAGATCTTTGAGATCGAGTCCAACCTATCAGCCAACACCATCCAACCAACTAAATGTGGCACCAAGTGCCTCAGCCAGGCTCTTCCTAAACACCTCCAGGGATGGGGACTCCACCACCTCCCTGGGCAGCACATCCCAAGGGCCAATCTCTCTTGCTGAGAAGAATTTCTTCTTAACATCCAGTCTGAACCTCCCCTGGCAAAGCTTGAGACTGTGTCCTCTTGTTCTGGTGCTGGCTGCCTGGGAGAAGAGACCAACCCCCACCTGGCTACAACCTCCCTTCAGGGAGTTGCAGAGAGCAATGAGGTCTCCCCTGAGCCTCCTCTTCTCCAGGCTAAGCATCCCCAGCTCCCTCAGCCTCTCCTCACAGGGCTGTGCTCCAGACCCCTCCCCAGCTTTCTTGCCCTTCTCTGGACACCTTCCAGCAGCTCAACATCTTTCCTAACCCGAGGAGCCCAGAACTGGACACAGTAACCTCGCTGCAAGCAAAGGACACGGTGTACCTTCCACCTGCTTTCCACTCGCTAACACTCAGTTCAAAGCCCCCGCGCCTGGCTGCCTAACATTTCCAGCCCCAGCCTCTGACGCAGTGTCATACTCTCTGTGCAGAGTTAAGCAGCCGCCAACGTCCTGTCGAGTCGCCGCCTGGTGGCCAAGCGGCAGAACTGCACCCTCTGTTCCACGAAGAGCAATTACTTCTGTAAATAGTATCATAGAATCAGTCAGGGTTGGAAGGGACCACAAGGATCATCTAGTTCCAACCCCTGCCATGGGCAGGGACACCCCACACTACATCAGCCTGGCCACAGCCTCATCCAGCCTGGGCTTAAACACCTCCAGGGACGGGGCCTCAACCACCTCCCTGGACAACCCATCCCAGGCCTTCACCACTCTCATGGGGAAGAACTTCCTCCTCCCCTCCAGCCTGAATCTCCCCACCTCCAGCTTCAGTCCATTCCCCCTAGTCCTATCACTCCCTGAGATACTGAGAAGTCCCTCCCCAGCCTTCTTGTATACTCTAACTGGGTCCAGATTGTAAATGCTAAACCACTTATGGGATGTATTTCACCATTGTGCACTAGAATCTGTACATACAACAGTGATTCGTTGGTTGTTGATAATTCTAATAATGAAATGAATGTTTATATAATTCATCTTTCACATTCATAAATCAATGGCCTCTTCATCAGACTGTTTCAATTTCTGAGTACTCTTGCAGCGAAGAAATTTCTCTCATAGCCAACCTAAACCTCCCTGGCACAATTTCAGATCATCTCCTCTTGTTCTGTCACTCGTTCCTTGGGCGAAGAGCCCAACCCCACCTGGCTTCAGCCTCCTTTCAGGGAGCTGCAAAGAGCAGTGAGGTCTCCCCTCAGCCTCCTTTTCCCCAGGCTAAAGACCCCCAGTTCCCTCAGCTGCTCCCCACCAGCCCTGTTCTCCAGACCCCCTGCTTCATTGCCTTTCTCTGGACACGCTCCAGCACTTCGATCTATAAACACAGTCATGATCCTCAGGGTTTCCAGATTCCTCTGGGATTTGTGAATAACAGCAGAACAGGCAGCAGCCAGGGAAGCAATTGAAGCTGCTGCTTATCATATTGATTAAAACACAGGGGCTGCCCTTCCAGGAGGAACTTTGCATCAGGATGAAGATATATTAGCTGCTCTCAGAAGCTGCTTCCAGGCTGCCAGTGGCAGCTCGAGACATACAACTATGCTGGCACGGATAAAAACAAAGCTGTGCTTCCAGCCCTGCTACAGCAAAGAAATAGCCCAGGAAGGACACATGTCTTAATGAACCCCTCGGGAACAGAGGGCCAAAGCCCTGCTGAGGCTGCATCTGGAGCATTGTGCCCAGTTCTGGGCCCCTCAGTTCAGGAAGGACCTCAGGGAGCTGCTTGAGAGAGTCCAGTACAGAGCCACAAAAATTATTAGGGGAGTGGAAGATCTTCCTCAGGAGGAGAGCCTGAGGGAGCTGAGGGCTCTGGAGCTCAAAGAGGAGGAGCCTGAGAGTGACCTCATTGCTGGTGATAAAACTGTGCAGGGTGAGTGGCCAGAGGCTGGAGCCAGGCTCTGCTGGGGGATGCCCAAGGCCAGCACAAGGGGCAGTGGTGGAAGCTGAGGCAGAGGAAGTGCCATGGGAACAGGAGGAAACATTTTTCCCAGTGAGAGCAACAGAACACTGGAACAGGCTGCCCAGGGGGCAACAGTGCCCAGGAAGATGACAGGGTTACCCTCCTGATGCCAGCCAGGCCTGTCAGCCTGAGGACCTTCCTTTCTCCCCTCTTCTCTTGGTACCTGCCCCTGCAGGTGGCCAGAGCCTGGCTGAGCTCTGACCCCACATGCAGTGTGCACACTGCTGGAAAGAGCTGGCTGCCCTCTGGCAGCAGAGGCAATGCCCTGTGCCCTCCTCAGGGGGCAGGCAGCCTGGGCTGGCCAATGGCTCCAGCAGTTGCTTACAGCTGATGGCTAGAGAAGGACCTTGCCACAGCCCCAGAACTGATCAGGAGCAGCAGCGCTCACCCATGCCTCCTGCTACCTTCTTACTCCCTCCCTGATCTACAGAGGGGCCTGGCCAGCCTGGATCCATGGCTTGAGACCGATTCTATGAGATTCAACACGGCCAAGTACTGGGTCCTGCACTTGGATCTCAACAGTCCCGTGTAGGCTGCAGCCTTGGGGCAGAGTGGCTGGAAACTGCCCAGCAGAGAAAGATCTGGGGGTGCTTATGAAAAGCTGGTTGAAGATCAGCCAGTGAGTGCTCAAACCCCTCAAGAAAAGGAGACAGAGGGTTCCCCTTGACTTCCTCTCCTGCTTCTCCAGGCAGCTCTGACCCTCTGCTCACCTACTCCAGCAGCCATGCTGTGTGCAATAGCAGGAGTGAATGCAGCTACTCTGACTTGGCAAGCTCTCAGTATTTCCTCAGCTGGGCTCACCCTCAGCAGGCGACCTTCCCTGCATCAGGCTCACCAAAGTTACCTTTGCTTCTCCAAGTTCTTTCCCAGGGGAAAAGGCAGTGATGTGAAGGAAGGTGAAGAGAAAGCAAGAGTGTGTGGGGAGTGACACGTGTGGCTGGCGTGAAGAGGAGCAGCGCTCACTGTCTCCGCGAGCTCACCATCCGTGCGTGGCTCCGAGCTTGCCTGCACGCCTCTGAGGGTGTGATCAGCTGCTGACTCCAGTTCCGGCTCCTGCCAGCTCAGGACGTGGCTGTGCAATCCCAGGGGTATCCCTAAAGAAAGGGATACAATCCTGCTCATTTGCAGGCATTTTAGAGGGGAGGGAAGGGAAGGTTTGGGAAGGGAAGGAAGGTTTGGGAAGGGAAGGTTTGGGAAGGGAAGGTTTGGGAAGGGGAAAGGTTTGGGAAGGTTTGGGAAGGAAGGAAGGTTTGGGAAGGGAAGGTTTGGGAAGGGAAGGGAAGGAAGGGAAGGGAAGGGAAGGAAGGGAAGGAAGGGGAAGGAAGGGAAGGGAAGGGAAGGGAAGGGAAGGGAAGGGAAGGGAAGGGAAGGGAAGGAAGGAAGGGAAGGAAGAAGGGAAGGGAAGGGAAGGGAAGGAAGGGAAGGGAAGGGAAGGGAAGGGAAGGGAAGGAAGGTTTGGGAAGGGAAGGGAAGGTTTGGGGAAGGGAAGGTTTGGGAAGGGGGAAGGGAAGGGAAGGTTTGGGAAGGTTTGGGAAGGTTTGGGAAGGTTTGGGAAGGTTTGGGAAGGAAGGGAAGGTTTGGGAAGGTTTGGGAAGGTTTGGGAAGGTTTGGGAAGGTTTGGGAAGGGGGAAGGGAAGGGAAGGGAAGGGGAAGGGAAGGGAAGGGAAGGGAAGGGAAGGGAAGGGAAGGGAAGGGAAGGGAAGGGAAGGGAAGGGAAGGGAAGGAAGGGAAGGAAGGGAAGGAAGGGAAGGGAAGGGAAGGGAAGGGAAGGGGGAAGGGAAGGGAAGGGAAGGGAAGGAAGGGAAGGGAAGGGAAGGGACAACCACAATGTTCTGCTCCTTAATCTTTCACAAGCTTCTGGGACAGCTGCTGGCTGTGAGAGCTGCAGAGCCCCCTGATCATCTTGGTGGCCTCCTCTGGCACCTCTCCATCAGGTCCATGTCCTTGCTGTGTGGAGGGCTCCAGAGCTGGACACAGCACTGCAGGTGAGGTCTCTGCAGAGCAGAGCAGAGGGCAGAATCCCCCTCTCCATCTGCTGGACTTGCTCAAATCTAGGCAGTTGTCATCAGCAGCCTCAACTGCCAGGGCTGTGTAGCTTCAATCCCACTTTTGCCCTTGCTACCCCTGATGGAAATGTTGGTGGCCTGAGCAATGCTCTCCAGGTGAGTGTGGGCAAGGGCTGGCAGAGGGGCTGGAGGAAGGGTGTGAGTGTGCACATCAGACTGCAGTGCAGGAGTCCATGTGGCTCAGTGTGACCTATGGACTTGGTGCTGGGAAGCTCCTGGCAGCTGACACATCCCCTGTGAGTGTGAGCCATCCAACACTTGTGTGCTTCAGGCCTCGACTCCACAGACGCCTTTCCTGCTCTCTGCTGTTTCCCAGGCAGTGAAGAAGGCCACAAAGGTTGTGGGAAAAGTCAGTTTTCCCCCTCGGCACGCTGAAGCTTGGTGTCACTTCCCCCTCCACGCTGCCGATGTTACCCACGTCAAAGCAGCTTAGATGCTAATGCAGAGCGGCAGCAGCTCCCTCCCTCCCGCCGTGCCCCTGTGCAAGGAAGGGCAGGGAGCAGCACAGCAGTGGTGTGAGGGCTGAAATCACCCTCCCCCAACATAAAACTGCCAGGCCAGCTCAGTTACAAAGCAAATGAAGCTCTGTTTACAAGCACAGCTACAACCCAGAGCACAAGGAATATGTACAAAACAGACCACCTACATGTACTCACAATTTATAAACAACACCAGGACCCTCCCCTCAAACCAGGGGGCTACAAATAGCTTCCCCCTCCCTGGCCCCACAGTTTAGGAAAGATTTGAATTGCTCAGACATGTCCAGAGAAGGGCAAGAAAGCTGGGGAGAGGTCTGGAGCACAGCCCTGGGAGGAGAGGCTGAGGGAGCTGGGGTTGCTTAGCCTGGAGAAGAGGAGGCTCAGGGAAGACCTTCTTGCTGTCTGCAACTCCCTGAAGGGAGGTTGTAGCCAGGTGGGGGTTGGTCTCCTCTCCCAGGCACCCAGCAGCAGAACAAGAGGACACAGTCTCAAGCTGTGCCAGGGGAGGTTTAGGCTGGATGTGGGGAGAAAGTTCTTCCCAGAGAGAGTTGTTAGCCATTGGAATGTGCTTCCCAGGGAGGTGGTGGAGTCACCATCCCTGGAGGTGACTGGACGTGGCACTTGGTACCATGGTCTAGTCATGAGGTCTGTGGTGACAGGTTGGACTTGATGATCATTGAGGTCTCTTCCAACCTTGGTGATACTGTGATACTGAGCTGGGGTTGCTTAGCCTGGAGAAGAGGAGGCTCAGGGGAGACCTTCTTGCTCTCTACAACTCCCTGAAGGGAGGTTGTAGCTGGGTGGGGGTTGGTCTCTTCTCCCAGGCACCCAGCACCAGAACAAGAGGACACAGTCTCAAGCTGTGCCAGGGGAGGTTCGGGCTGGAGGTGAGGAGAAAGTTCTTCCCAGCAAGAGAGGTTGGCCCTTGGGATGTGCTGCCCAGGGAGGTGGTGGAGTCCCCATCCCTGGAGGTGTTTAGGAAGAGCCTGGCTGAGGCACTTGGTGCCATGGTTTAGTTGATCAGATGGTGCTGGGTGATAGGTTGGACTTGATGATCTCTCAGGTCTCTTCCAACCTGGTTAATTCTGTATTCTATTCTGCTCCCTAAGCTACCCTCCTGTGCACGGACCAGAGAAAGAGCAGAGAGTTGCTGGCTGTTACTTAACCACAACAGGAACCCATTCAAGGTCAGCAAAGCCAGCAGAAGCCAGGAGTTAGTACCTGCCGGAGCGAGGAAGCCAAAAAGAGAGCAAGTCAGTGTGCAGGCCTAACTTCTGTGTCTGTTATCTGTCCCAGGGCATTATCCAGGCCTTACCATTATTTTCCTTTTTATACCCAACAGTAATTTATTGACATTCCCCTACTTTCTGTTCAAGACCTGGGGGAAAGATTCTAGGCACAGCCTAAAACTCCCACAAGTGGGATAAGAAGGCAGCACAAAGCAAGAGGCAAAACTTGCTGTAGGAATGCTGTGTCTGGAGGAGAAACACCGAGGAGACACTTGCTTTTGAGGTGGTTTTGGGGGTTTCTTCTGCTGGATTTCAGATGAAGATGCAGGAAATGCAGTAAACAGAAGGCTCTCTCACCTGGCCGTGTGTCCTACTTGCACAGGCTGCAGGCAGGCATCCTGCAAATCAGAAGTCCTCCTGTGACTCTGTGAGAGGAGCTGAGATGCAGCCAGTGCATGCTGTGGAGCTCGTTGCTCAGCAGCTGCTCTGGAGCAAAGGCAGGAGGCTGGAAGGGCCACATCCCACAGGGACCACACACAGCTGGGGCAGCATCGTGCCAGGCCATGGCTACACAGAGGTTACTAGAGAAGTGGCAGCCCCTGGCTTGGACAGCAGCACTCTGAGCTGGGTTAGGAACTGGCTGGAGGGCTGAGCCCAGGGCGTGGTGGTGAATGGTGCCACAGCCAGCTGGCAGCCAGGCACCAGTGGTGTGCCCCAGGGATCAGTGCTGGGCCCCATGCTCTTCAACATCTTGATTGATGATCTGGATGAGGGGATTGAGTCCAGCATCAGTAAATTTGCAGATGACACCAAGCTGGGGGCAGGAGTTGATCTGTTAGAGGGCAGGAGAGCTCTGCAGAGGGACCTTGCCAGGCTGGACAGATGGGCAGAGGCCAAGGTCAGGAGATTGAACACATCCAAGTGCCAGGTGCTGCACATTGGCCACAGCAACCCCAGGCAGTGCTACAGGCTGGGGGCAGAGTGGCTGAGAGCAGCCAGGCAGAGAGGGACCTGGGGGTGCTGGTTGATAGTAGGCTGAACATGAGCCAGCAGTTTGCCCAGGGGGCCAAGAAGGCCAATGGCATCCTGGCCTGCATCAGGAAGAGTGTGGCCAGCAGGAGCAGGGAATTCATTGTGCCCTGTGCTCAGCATTGGTTAGGCCACACCTTGAGTCCTGTGTCCAGTTCTGGGCTCCTCAGGTTAGGAAAGATGTTGAGCTGCTGGAAGGTGTCCAGAGAAGGGCAAGAAAGCTGGGGAGGGGTCTGGAGCACAGCCCTGGGAGGAGAGGCTGAGGGAGCTGGGGTTGCTTAGCCTGGAGAAGAGGAGGCTCAGGGGAGACCTCATTGCTCTCTGCAACTCCCTGAAGGGAGGCTGTAGCCAGGTGGGGGTTGGTCTCTTCTCCCAGGCAGCCAGCACCAGAACAAGAGGACACAGTCTCAAGCTGTGCCAGGGGAGGTTTAGGATGGAGGTGAGGAGAAAGGTTTCCCAGCAAGAGAGATTGGCCCTTGGGATGTGCTGCCCTGGGAGGTGGTGGAGTCACCATCCCTGGAGGTGTTTAGGAAGAGCCTGGATGAGACACTTGGTGCCATGGTTGAGTTGGTTGGATGGTGTTGGGTGATAGGTTGGACTTGATGATCTCAAAGGTCTCTTCCAACCTGGTTAATTCTATTCTATTCTATTCTATTCTATGCTATGCTATGCTATGCTATGCTATGCTATGCTGTGCTGTGCTATGCTATGCTATGCTATGCTATGCTATGCTATGCTGTGCTATGCTATGCTATGCTATGCTATGCTATGCTATGCTATGCTATGCTGTGCTGTGCTATGCTGTGCTGTGCTATGCTGTGCTATGCTATGCTGTTATATGCTATTCAGTGCTGGGGTAAAGAAGTCAGAGGGAGTCCTCTGCCTGGGAGCTGTTGACAAGCAAAGGCAGAGAGGAAGGAGCCAAGCAACAAAAAAAGAGCTGTTGAGTGCCTGCATGTGTGTGTGGAAAGAACAAGAAAGAGAGAGAAAAAGAGAGAGAGGGATATGGATAGGAAATGCTCAGCAAGGTGCCTGCACTGCAATCTCCTTTCCTTTGCCTTCTCCCCACTCACCCACAGGGCTGTGCTTTAGCAGCAGCAGTGGGGTAGGGCTCACTCAACACCCCCCCACCCCCCCAGAGACCCAGACACCAAAGGGGAGCTGCTGCAGCAGCATTGAGCTTACACCAGGCTCCCAAGCCTCGCAAAGGGAGCTCCCAGCCTGGAGGGTTTATTCTCCCCTCAAGGCAGCAGGGGTTCGGTGTGCTCCAGGTTTCTGATCACAGCACACACCTGAAGGACACAAGGATCCGAGCCACAGAGCCTTCAGCTTCATTAAGGACTAAGAATTTCCAGGCCTCAGCAGGAGGACAAGGCAGAGTTTTAATTAACAAGTTTGCAGATGCTGCAGGTAGAAGGAGAGGGAATCATAGTATCATAGTATCAGTCAGGGTTGGAAGGGACCACAAGGATCATCTAGTTCCAACCCCCTGCCATGGGCAGGGACACCCCACACTACATCAGCCTGGCCACAGCCTCATCCAGCCTGGGCTTAAACACCTCCAGGGACGGGGCCTCAACCACCTCCTTGGATAACCCATTCCAGGGCTTCACCACTCTCATGGGGAAGAACTTCCTCTTCACCTCCAGCCTGAATCTCCCCACCTCCAGCTTCAGTCCACTCCCCCTAGTCCTATCACTCCCTGAGATCCTGAGAAGTCCCTCCCCAGCCTTCCTGTAGCCCCCTTCAGATCCTGGAAGGCCACAATGAGGTCACCTGGGAGCCTTCTCTTCTCCAGCCTGAACAGCCCCAACTCCTTCAGTCTGTCCTCACAGGAGAGGTGCTCCAGCCCTCTGCTCCTCCTCCTGGCCCTTCTCTGGACACACTCCAGCACATCCACATCCCTCCTGTAATAGTGGCTCCAGAACTGGAGGCAGTACTGCAGGTGGGGTCTCAGCAGGGCTGAGCAGAGGGGGAGAATCCCCTCCCTGGCCCTGCTGGCCACACTTCTCCTGCTGCAGCCCAGGAGCTGATTGGCTTTCCGGGCTGCAAGTGCACACTGAGAGCTCCTGTTGAGCTTCTCCTCCCCCAGCACCCCCAAGTCTCTCTCCTCAGGGCTGCTCTCCAGCCAGTCCCTGCCCAGCCTGCATTTGTGCCTGGGGTTGCCTCCACCCAGCTGCAGGACCCTGCCCTTGGTCTTGTTGAAGCTCCTGAGGTTGGCTTGTGCCCACCTCTCCAGCCTGTCCAGGTCCCTCTGGATGGATCCCTTCCCTCCAGCTGTCTGCTGCACCACACAGCTTGGTGTCATCAGCAACCTTGCTGAGGCTGCACTCGGTGCCACTGCCCATGGCACCCACAGAGATGTTGAACAAGCCTGGTCCCAGGACTGATCCCTGAGGGACTCTGCTTGTCACTGGCCTCCCCTGGGACATGGACCCATGGACAGCCACTCTTTGGGTGCAGCCATCAAGCCAGTTCTGTATCCATCTCGTGGTCACCCCTCAGACCCATGTGTGACCAGCCTGGGGACCAGGATGTGGGGCGGGACAGTGCCGAAGGCTTTGCTCAGGGCCAGGGAAACGACATCAGCTGCTCTCCCCTCAGCTGTTAATGCTGTTACCTGTTCAGAGGAGGCCACCAGGTTTGTCAGGCAGGATTTGCCCTTGGCAAAGCCATGCTGACTGTTCCAAATCACCTCCTCACTATTCTTCTGAGTCAGTCAGAATGATGAGCTGCTGCCTGCTGTCTGGAGGAAGCCAGCATGCACAGCACCTGCTGAGGCTGGGGGCGTTCATGGGTGCCCAGCACCTGTGGAAAACAGGCCATATTTGTCTTGTCTGCTCTGCAGACGGGGGGTGAAGCCATGGAAACACACCCTGTCTTGGCAGTTTATTTTTTGGCTCTATCTGGGGGAGCTGTCAGCTGCATTACTTCTCTCTCTGCTGATATTCCCACGAGATCCAGAGCTGAGAGGCACGGGAAGGGTTCGCTCTGTGTCCTTTAGGGTTGCCACTGCCTTTTCCTGCCCTAGTGTAGGCTGAAAGCCGCCTCTGTGCCCAGTTGTGCCCCATGGCCCAGCTGCCTGCTGGGGGCAGAGTGTAGCTGGGCAGGACCTTCCTTTCACAGGCTCACAGGATGCTAGGGGTTGGAAGGGAGATCATCGAGTTCAACCCCCTGCCAGAACAGAGAATCCAGCACAGGTCACACAGGAACACATCCAGATGGGTCTTCAGAGAAGGAGGCTCCACAGCCCCTCTGGGCAGCCTGCTCCAGGGCTCTGGGACCCTCACAGCGAAGATATTCCTCCTCATGTTGAGCTGGAACCTCCTGTGCTGGAGTTTATATCCACTGCCCCTTGTCCTACTCCAGGGTGCAGCTGAGCAGAGCCTGTCCCCTCCCTCCTGACCCCCAGCCCTCAGATATTGATAGACATTGATTAAATCCTCTCTTGGTCTTCTCCTCTGCAGACTGACAGCCCCAGGGCTCTCAGCCTCTCCTCCCCAGGCAGTGCTGCAGTCCCTTCAGCATCCTTGTAGCCTCCCTTGGACTCTCTCCAGCAGATCCCTGTCCCTCTTGACCTGGGGAGCCCAGAGCTGGATGCAATATTCCAGGTGAGGTCTCCCAGGGCAGAGTAGAGGAGAACCTCCCTGGCTCTGCTGACCACACTCCTCTGAATGCAGCCCAGGATCCCATTGGTATCACCCCTGCTTCGCTGCCAGCCAGCAGGGAAGTGGTGTTTGCTGGGAGCACACCCTGGGATGTCCTTGGTATCTCCCCACTGCTTGCCATGGTCTTGCAGAACCACTTATTCCCCATAAGCTGTGAGCAGCACCACGGCTGTGTCCGCCCTGGTTGTGGCAGGAGTCCTCAGGCAGCACTGTCCCATGACACCCCAAACCCCACTGCCCCAGGCCTGCCCCAGGCAAGCTTGGGAAGCCACCAGAGCACCATAAAGGCTCAATGGGAGGTGAGGCCAGGCTGGTGGGTTAAATATCTTAGTGGGGAAGTCCAAATGCCAGCGTGGGTCTGACCCAAGGTGGCACTTGTGTCCATGGCAAACTCATCACCCAAGTCCTCTCTGGAGATTCAGATTCTTTCTCACCAAATCACAGGAGCAGCCAGGCTGGAAGGGACCTCCAAGATCAGCAAGTCCAACCAATCCCCAACCCTATCTAATCAACCAGACCACGGCACTGAGTGCCTCATGCGGTCTCTTCTTAAACACCTCTGGGGACATCGACCCCTCCACCTCCCTGAGCAGCCCATTCCATTCTCAGGAGCCAGCAAAAGGCCACTGCCAGGTGTGGGTCCCACAGCCACCGGGAGCTGAGCCACATTAAGGAGCACAGCCTGAGGAAGCAGCTCTGAGCCCTTGTGAGAGACTAAAGCTTGTCTCTCCTGGTGTGACTCAACAAAGATAAAATCACTTGCTGCTTGCCCAGACAATAGCTGATGTACGTTGGGCAGAGCCACTGGAAGGACTCTTGGAAGGTGCAAAGATAACATTGCTCAGGGGACTGCAGCTGGCCTACAGCAATGGCCCAAGGGCCCAGCATTCACACCTTGAGGACAAGAGCATTTCCAGCCATCAGATACCCCAGGAAAGGACAATGGTTCCTGATGTGTTAAGGGTGTGTGGGTAGCTAGATGGAGCAGGAGGAGGCGGAGGCCTTCCCCCTCCATCCAGTGGCTGCCCAAACTCACCTGAGCACACAGAAAGATTTCCTGGGGAACAACACCTGGACACTTGCCTAAGGGCTAAAAAGCTGTATAAAAGACTGGAGCAGCTACTGGCTTGAGAGAGAAAGTTGGAGAAGCAAGATGCAGAAGAAAGCAGACGGCAGCAGATGCTGCAAACACCACGGGGCCAACACAACGGATCTTGGACTCTCCGTGCCCTAAGTTCCACCTGCTGCAACTCATGGAGCTGAAGAAGCTGCCCAGAGGACCTCATCCCTTCAACAGCCAAAGCCTCAGCACCCTTCCTCTACAGACCCAACATCTCCTGCAGCACCATTTCTCTACAGACCCAACATCTCCTGCAGCACCTTTCCTCCACAGACTCAAACTGTCTCGGGGGTGAGGGGTGTGGTAATATAATTCTTTCCCTCTTCTCCCTCTCTTCTCTCCCTCCCTATTCTCTCTCTCTCTCCCCTTCTGATCCCTCCACTTTATTTATGTAATCAATAGTCTAGCTGTTGATATTTTGACCTCGTTTGTGCCTCTCATTTCACAACACGGGAATAGTCATAAAAACCTGAATCTCTTTCCCTCTCCAGATCGAGACAGCCCTCTCCTCAGGCTTGTCCATGGGCATCTGCATGCACTCCCCCTTGAAGTCCCACCCAGGCCCTTGCTGTGCTCCAGAGCTCTGCCACAGCTCATTGCCTTTTGGAGGAGCTTTGTGTTTCAGTGTTTGGAGCATCCTGGCCTGCATTAAGAACAGTGTGGCCAGCAGGAGCAGGGAGGTCATTGTGCCCCTGTACTCTGCAGTGGTTAGGCCACACCTTGAGTCCTGTGTCCAGTTCTGGGCCCCTCAGTTTAGGAAGGACATTGAGACACTTGAAGGTGTCCAGAGAAGGGCAACAAGGCTGGGGAGAGGCCTTGAGCACAGCCCTGTGAGGAGAGGCTGAGGGAGCTGGGGTTGCTTAGCCTGGAGAATAGGAGGCTCAGGGGAGACCTCATTGCTCTCTGCAACTACCTGAAGGGAGGTTGTAGCCAGGAAGGGGTTGGCCTCTTCTCTCTAGCAGCCAGCGCCAGAACAAGAGGACACAATCTCAAGTTGTGCCAGGGGAGGTTTAGGCTGGAGGTGAGGAGAAAGCTCTTCACCGAGAGAGTCATTCACCATTGGGATGTGCTGCCCAGGGAGGTGGTGGAGTCACCGTCCCTGGAGGTGTTCAAGAGGGGATTGGATGTGGCACTTGGAGCCATGGTCTAGTCATGGGGTCTGTGGTGCCAGGTTGGACTCGATGATCTTCGAGGTCTCTTCCAACCTTGGTGATACTGTGAGACTGTGGTACTGTGAGCTCGACGGCAGAGAGCTCCCAGAGCGGCCGCGCATGCCCCGCTGCCCAGACGCTGCCAGCCCCGGGCTGCTCCCTCCGGAGCCACAGTGCTGGTGGAGGACACCTCACACCAACAGGTGCAAGCCCGTGTCTGGGCACCTCAGGGGCAGCAGGTTAGCTCTGGGGAGCCCTGGCCTGCACAGGAGCTTGGAGCAGGAAGTCCTGGGTTGCACGAGGCGCTCTGCGGCTGCTCCAGCGGTGCCCCTGGCTGCCAGCATCCTCCAGGTTTCAGAGAGGATGGTGAGCTCCTGCTGACTTCAGTTGCCTGAAAATGCTGTTTGGTTAGGAGAGCGAGCTTCTCTGTGGGGCTCAAGCGATCTGCCAGTGGCTGTGACCCGTCTCCGTGCCCGCGGCTGTGACCCGTCTCCGTGCCGGCGGCTGTGACCCCTCACCGTGCCGGCGGCTGTGACCCCTCACCGTGCCGGCGGCTGTGACCCGTCTCCGTGCCGGCGGCTGTGACCCTCACCGTGCCGGCGGCTGTGACCCCTCACTGTGCAGGTGGCTGTTACCCGTCTCCGTGCCTGCGGCTGTGACCCGTCTCCGTGCCGGGGCTGTGACCCGTCTCCGTGCCTGCGGCTGTGACCCGTCTCCGTGCCGGCGGCTGTGACCCGTCTCCGTGCCGGCGGCTGTGACCCGTCTCCGTGCCTGCGGCTGTGACCCGTCTCCGTGCCGGGGGCTGTGACCCATCTCCGTGCCTGCGGCTGTGACCCGTCTCCGTGCCTGCGCAGAGCGAGCCAGCAGGAACTGCAGATGTCGAAAGCCTGCCTGCACGAAGCACTTCCCCACACGAATGTCTTTTCCTGGCTAGCACGAGGACTTCTGCTCACAGGGTGTTTAATGGACTTCAGTGCTGACAAGGGTATCCAAAGGGAACGGGGAATTCATCTGGCGATTGGCACTGCCTCTGGCAGGCTCAGGGACTGGCTGCTGCTGCGCTCCCCGGTAGGACAGAGGACTCGGAGCGCAGTGCCGACCGACAGGCTGCTCCTCAGCACCAACCCGGGGGCTCAGTTTTCCTTCTGGGCCCGGGCACGTGATGGATGTGGCTGTCAGAGCCCCGGGGAGCAGCCGCGAAAGGCAGCCCCGGGCCGGCAGGCAGTGGCTGGGAGCCGCCTGCCAGCTCCCTTCTTTCCCAGGCGCTCGGCTGCCTGCCAGCGCAATCTCTAGTTTGGGATTTCGTGCCCCTGCCCCTGTGACAAACGGGAGCAGCACTGCCATTCTCACTGGGAGAAAGCTTCAGTCCCATCTTTCCTCCTCCCTCACCTCCTCCTGAAGCGGGGAGCATGGGGAATGGGCCCTGTGCCCCTGGCACCTGGGGCTGGCCCCTCGGCCCCGGGTCACCGCTGGCAGCGAGGACGCTGTGCCCCTCGTTAGCTTTCACAGCACTCCGAAGTTTAATGAATGCCAGTTGCCTGCTTGCTGGCCCTCATCCCCTCCCTGCCATTTGGGCTCACACTTCATTAAGTGAGAAGTGCTTTTTCCTTGGGGGATCATACTTCTTCCTCGTTTCAGCCCAGCTCTCAACTCATTTCCAGTCTGTATCTTGCCTGGCCCTGGGAAAAAAACAGAGAGGTTCACAGAGTCACAGAATGCTAGGAGCTGGGAGGGACCTCAAAAGCTCATCCAGCCCTACCCCCTGCCAGAGCAGGATCCCCTAGAGCAAGTCACACAGGAACACATCCAGGTGGGATTGGAATATCTCCAGAGAGGGAGACTCCACAACCCCCCCGGGGCAGCCTGCTCCAGGCCTCTGTCATCCTCACAGGGAAATAATTCCTCCTCCTTCTGGCCTGGATCAGTGGCCATGGCAGGAAATCAGTATTGGGGATGAGAAGCACTCAGGTTTGGTGACTAATGGATGCAACTTTAGAAGTGAAAGGAGTCCTGGCCTTGAAGAGGAAAACGGCATCTGCCAGGGCAGCACCTCTCAAGTGGCTGGAGAGCAGCCAGGCAGAAAGGGACCTGGGGGTACAGGTTGACAGCAGCTGAACATGAGCCTACAGTGTGCCCAGGTGGCCAAGAAGGCCAATGGCATCCTGGCCTGCAGCAGGAAGAGTGTGGCCAGCAGGAGCAGGGAAGTCATTGTGCCCTGTGCTCAGCACTGGTTAGGCCACACCTTGAGTCCTGTGTCCAGTTCTGGGCTCCTCAGTTTAAGAAGGACATTGAGACACTTGAAGGTGTCCAGAGAAGGGCAACAAGGCTGGGGAGGGGTCTGGAGCACAGCCCTGTGAGGAGAGGCTGAGGGAGCTGGGGTTGCTTAGCCTGGAGATGAGGAGGCTCAGGGGAGACCTCATTGCTCTCTCCAACTCCCTGAAGGGAGGTTGTAGCCAGGTGGGGGTTGGTCTCTTCTCCCAGGCACCCAGCACCAGAACAAGAGGACACAGTCTGAAGCTGTGCCAGGGGAGGTTTAGGCTGGAGGTGAGGGAAAAGTTCTTCCCAGCAAGAGAGATTGGCCCTTGGGATGTGCTGCCCAGGGAGGTGGTGGAGTCCCCATCCCTGGAGGTGTTTAGGAAGAGCCTGGCTGAGGCCCTTGGTGCCATGGGTTAGTTGTCAGGAGGTGATGGGTGACAGGTTGGACTCTCAGTTCTCTTCCAACCTTGTTGATTCTATGATTCTGTGATTCTACGTGCCAGCACAGCTCCCCTTGCCTGACCCTGCCAGCCCCACCTCCCTGCCCTCCCAGTGCTTCTGGCATACTGTGGTGGGTTGAAACAACCCACCCCCCAACATAAAATTGCCAGAGCAGCTCAGTGAGAAAGCAGCTGGGCTGTATTTACAAGCACCACTACCATCTAGAGTTAGAAATGCCCTGAATATGTACAAAACAGGCAATAGTGTCAGTCTATAAACAGCACCTGCACAAAACCAGGGGGTAGCAACAGCTTCCCCTCCCTGCTGGCTCCCTTCCCTCCTGTGTGCAGGACATATTGCCACTCTGGAAGCCTTCAAGGGAGCTTTAGGGAGCTGCTTGCAGGTACAAATCCAGCAGGGTTGTTCTTCTGTCAAGAGTTTGCAACAGAGAACCATCTCCTTTCTTGTGCTGTGTGGAACTGACTCACTGGAAACATCAACAGAGATTTGGTACCTCACCAAACCCTGGAGAAAGGTTGCATTTGGTTCCAATGGACAAGCAGCTGAATAGGAGCCAGCAGTTTGCCCAAGTGGCCAAGAAAGCCAAAGGCCTCCTGGCTGGGATCAGCAATGCTGTGTCCAGCAGCAGCAGGGAGGGGATTGTCCCCTGGCACTCAGCTCTGGGGAGGCCACACCTCGAGGGCTGTGTCCAGCTTTGGGCACCTCAACCCAAGAGAGATGTGGAGGTGCTGGAGCCAGGGCAGAGGAGGGCAAGGAAGCTGGGAAGGGCCTGGAGAAGAAATCTGATGAAGAATGACTGAAGGAGCTGGGGATGGTTAGTGTGAAACAGAGGAGCCTGAGGGGAGACCTCATGGCTACAGCTACTTGAAAGGAGGCTGTGGAGAGGCTGCTGCTGGTCTCTTCTCACAGGTAATTAGTGACAGAACAAGAGGGAATGGCCTCAAGCTGCCCCTGGGGAGGTTTAGACTGGACATTAGGAAGCATTTTTTTCATGGCAGGAGTGGTCAGGGACTGGAAAGTGCTGCCCAGGGAGGTGGTGGAGTCCCCAGCCCTGGCTGTGTTTGAAGGTGGTTTGGCTGTGGTGCTTGGGGCTATGGTTTAGGGGTGAGCCTTGCAGAGCAGGGTTCTGGGTTGGACTTGGTGATCCTGAGGCTCTTTTCCAACCTGAATGGTTCTGTTGTGTGATTCTGTGACAAGAGACAAGCAGAGAGAGCTGTTTGGTAATACTCAGCCACAACAAAGCAATGCAGCCAAGGTCAGCAAAGCCAGCAGGAGCCAGTGCTGGTATCCACCAGAGTGAAGGAGTTGGAAAGAGAGAAATCAGTGTACAAAGCTAACTGTTATGGTAGATATCTGCCCCATGGGGATGTAGAACTCATCATCATGTTCCTTTTTACACCCAATGGGGATTTCTTTACATTCTCCCTCAGAGCAGCATCAGCAGCCAGCAGCTCTCCCCCTGCCTCAGCCAGGCAGGCAGACACTCCCCCAGCTGGGAAGGTCCTCGCTGCTTTTCCTGCCTCCCAGGAAGGATCCATGGGGATGCATTAGCACAGCTCATGCAGCATCTGCTCCTTCAGCCCTGCAGGGGGACAAATGGCTGTTTCACTCCTGGCTGGAGAGGGCAAGTGCTGAGCTATACTTCCTGCCTTGCCAGAAAGAATCACACAGTCATAGAATCATCAGGGCTGGAAGGGACCTCAAGGCTCAGCCAGCTCCAACCCCCTGCCATGGGCAGGGACACCTCACACCACAGCAGGTTGCTCACAGCCACCTCCAGCCTGGCTGCAAACACCTCCAGGCAGGAGGCTTCCACCACCTCCCTGGGCAGCCTGTGCCAGGCTCTCACCACCCTCATGGGCAACAACTTCTTCCTCACATCCAATCTCAATCTCCCCACTTCTAGTTTTGCTCCATCCCCCCCAGTCCTATTCCTCCCTGACACCCTCAAAAGTCCCTCCCCAGCTTTCTTGGAGCTCCCTTCAGATCCTGGAAGGCCACAATGAGGTCTCCTGGGAGCCTTCTCCTCTTCAGCCTGCAGAACCCCAACTCTCTCAGTCTGTCTCCAGAGCAGAGTAGCTCCAGCCCTCTGCTCCTCCTCGTGGCCCTTCTCTGGACACCTTCCAGCACCTCCAGATCCTTCCTGGCACAGAGGCTCCAGCACTGGACCCAGAGCTCCAGCTGTGGTCTCAGCAGAGTGGAGCAGAGGGGCAGAATCCCCTCCCTGGCCCTGCTGGTCACACTTCTCTTGCTGCAGCCCAGGCTCTGCTTGGCTCTCTGGGCTGCAAGTGCTCCCTGCTGGCTCCTGTTGAGCTTCTCCTCCCCCAGCACCCCCAAGGCCTTTCCTTCAGGGCTGCTCTCAAGCCAGTCCCTGCCCAGCCTCTATCAGTGCCTGGGATTGCCCTGCCCCAGCTGCAGTACCTTGCACTCCCTTTGCTGTGCTCTGCAGGGCTTCCTGCCAGGCTGCTTGGAGCCCCTCCCTGCTGCAGAAGAAGTGACCCCAGCCAGGTGCTGCTCAGCCCCGCCTGCAGCGCGGCAGTGACCAAGCAGCAGCGTGGGCTCCCCTTCAGAAATGCATGCAGCAGCATCCCAGGTCCGGAAGCCGCATTCCTGTGTTCCTTTGAACTTCATTTGGCTTCTGCTGCAGCCCATCAGGAGCCTGTCCCGTTCAGAGGAGATCAAACACAACCTTTTCAAGTCTCAGTCTACAGAGGATTAATCCTTGGCAGCGCTGGGAGCAGCAGGAGGAGCTGAGCATGCCTGTGAACCCGGGCAGACCCCAGCCCTGCTGCCCACGGCTGCAGCAGCTGCTCTGGCCTGCTCGAGGCACTCAACCAGCTTTTCAAACCTCAAATTCCTGTCCTGGAGCTGAAACTTGTTGCCCCATCCCCCTGAGCTGCCTCTCTGAAACCAGATTCTCATTCTCTGTGGGTCCCTTGGAGAGAACTATTCATGGACCAGGAGCTTTGTGGGGGGAAACAAACAACAAACAAACCAACCAAAGAAACAAACCCAACTCCTACACCGCATTTGGGAGTACTACCACAAAAAGAGTAAGGGCAGTAGCTCTGAACATAACATCTGGGTACCTCCAGAAACACCCAGTGTGACCCAAGACAGCACAGTCTCACAGTCTCACAGTATCACCAAGGTTGGAAGAGACCTCAAAGATCATCGAGTCCAACCTGGCACCACAGACCCCAGGACTAGACCATGGCACCAAGTGCCACATCCAGTCCCCTCTTGAACACCTCCAGGGACGGTGACTCCACCACCTCCCTGGGCAGCACATCCCAATGGCAAATCACTCTCTCAGTGAAGAACTTTCTCCTCACCTCCAGCCCAAACTTCCCCTGGTGCAGCTTGAGACTGTGTCCTCTTGTTCTGGGGCTGGCTGCCAGGGAGAAGAGGCCAACCTCTGCCTGGCCACAACCTCCCTTCAGGGAGTTGGAGAGAGCAATGAGGTCTCCCCTGAGCCTCCTCTTCTCCAGGCTAAGCAACCCCAGCTCCCTCAGCCTCTCCTCACAGGGCTGTGCTCCAGACCCCTCCCCAGCCTCGTTGCCCTTCTCTGGACACCTTCAAGTCTCTCAATGTCCTTCCTAAACTGAGGGGCCCAGAACTGGACACAGGACTCAAGGTGTGGCCTAACCAATGCAGAGTCCAGGGGCACAATGACCTCCCTGCTCCTGCTGGCCACACCATTGCTGATGCAGGCCAGGATGCCCTTGGCCTTCTTGGCCACCTGGGCACACTGCTGGTTCATGTTCAGGCAGCTGTCAATCAGCACCCCCAGGTCCCTCTCTGGTTGGCAGCTCTCAGCCACTCTGAGCCCAGCCTGTAGCTCTGCCTGGGGTTGTTGTGGCCAAAGTGCAGCCCCTGGCACTTGGACTTGTTGAATGCCATCCTGTTGGCCTCTGCCCATCTGTCCAGTGGGTTGAGGTCCCTCTGCAGAGCCCTTCTGTCCTCTAACTGACCAACATCTGCTCCCAGCTTGGTGTCATCTGCAAATGTGCTGATGACTGTCTCAATCCCCTCATCCAGATTGTCAGTGAAGACATTAAAGAGCATGGGGCCCAGCACTGATCCCTGGGGCACACCACTGGTGCCTGGCTGCCAGCTGGCTGTGGCACCATTCACCACCACAGCCATGCCTCTCACTTTGTTGGCTGCAGCATTGGTCGTACAGGTGGGATGATCAGAGCCTCTGAAGTGGTGGAGGAAGCTCATCTCAGTTCAGTCCTGCGCCAGGTGAGGCTCTGTGAGGCCCCGGGCAGCCTGATCCAGGTGGGGATGTCCCTGCTGGCGGTGGGGAGGTAGGGCTGGATGAGGTTTGGAGCTCCCTTCTAGCCTGCACCATTTTATGATTCAGTGAAGACAGAGGCAATAACCAGCTGGGGCTCTGCCTGGATTCACAGCCAGGAGACTCACCTTGAACATTTCCAGGGATGGGGCCTCCACCTCTTCCCTAGGCAACTGTTCCAGGGCTCCACCACCCTCAGAGTAAAGAACCTGTTCCTAACATCCAATCTAAATTTTTAGGCTGGAGGTGAGGAAGAAGTTCTTCCCAGACAGAGAGATTGGCCCTTGGGATGTGCTGCCCAGAGAGGTGGTGGAGTCACCATCCCTGGAGGTGTTCAAAAAGGGATTAGATGTGGCACTTGGAGCCATGGTTTAGTTGATCAGATGGTGTTGGGTGATAGGTTGGACTCGATGGTCTCAAAGGTCTTTGCAACCTGGTTAATGCTATTCTATTCTATTCTATTCTATTCTATTCTATTCTATTCTATTCTATTCTATTCTATTCTATTCTATTCTATTCTATTCTATTCTAAATCTGCTCTGCTCACAGTTTGAAGCCCTTGCCCCTGCTCCTGTCCCTGCAGGCCTTTGCCAACAGTCCCTCTGCAGCCTGCTTGTAGCCCCCTTCAGGTCCTGGCAGGCTGCTCTGAGGTCTGCCTGGAGCCTTCTCTTCTCCAGGCTGAACCCCCCAGCTCCCTCAGAGCTGCTCCAGCCCCCTGATCATTTTCTGGCCCTCCTCTGGAGCCTCTCCACCAGGTCCATGTCCTTCCCATATTCCTGCATCAACTCCTGCTCTGCTAAGATCAGGCTGAGAGGAAGAGGAATAAAAACTCTGATTTGTTTTATTCTTTAAGAGAAATAAAGGACTTGAAGAATTTCAGCCTAAGAACAGCCTTCCCCAGCTGAGCTCTTGCTGCCTAGGGAGGCTCTGCTGTCCCCCAGCTGCCTCAGGTGCACAGAGGTTGCTCCCTGGCAGTCCTGCTCTGCTGGTGGGGGGAGAGGGCTGTGTGGGGTGGGGGCTGGGTGAGCAGGGAGACGTCTGTGGAGGTTATTTGCCTCTGCAAACAGCACTCTGTCAGCTCTGATCTTGTGTCAGCTTCCATTTAACTCCTCTCATGTGAAAGCAAACCACAGAACAACAGTGCAAGGCTGCCACCCAAGCTCTTTGTCTCCACGTGCTTATGTCCTGGCCTGCCACAGGCACTGCACAGCGCCTGCAGACGTTGTCCTGGGACGGGTTTGTAGCCCTCCCTAGCTTCTTTTCCCCAGCTGCCCGAGGGGAAAGGGTATGTTCCTTTTCCTTCTTGGCTGTAACAGCAGCAGAGGCAAGTGTGACTCTCCTGCCTGGCCATTCAACTCCCCTGCAGCCTCCTGTGATGGGCTCCCTGCCTGCCTCCCCATCAGCAGCCGTGAGGCGAGCTGCTGCCAGGCTGCCAGACACGCTGGAGGCACTAAAGACCAAGGGGACTGCTGCTGGAGCAGATGATTGCTGTGACCAGGGGCAGCCAGCACCTACAAGAGGGGCAAGTTTCAAACGAAGATGATCCTTGAGGTCCCTTCCAACCCTGACAATTCTATGATCCATCACCCTGGTGACTCAGAGCAGGATCTGCAGCTCTGCTGGGTCAGATGGGCATGAGAAAGTTCATCAGCTCTCAGGCTTCAGGGCTTCAAGCTGACTACAAGCTAGAGGCAGGACAAATGAGCTCTTGAGGAAGCTGCAGCTTCCTTCTGGACATTAGGGGAAAAAGTCCCAGCAAGAGTGGTCAGGGATTGGAAAGTGCTGCCCAGGGAGGTGGTGGAGTCCCCAGCCCTGGCTGTGTTTGAAGGTGGTTTGGGTGTGGTGCTTGGGGGTATGACTTAGGAGTGAGCCTTGCAGAGTAGGGTTCCGGCTTGGACTTGGTGATCTGGAGGGTCTTTTCCAACCTGAATGCTGCTGTGATTCTGTGATTCAAAGCAGCTGGAGCTGTGGGTCTTGCTCAGAGCAGGACCTGCAGCTCTGCTGGCTCAGATGGACATGAAGAAGTCCATCAGCTCTCAGGCTTCCGGCTGAGCACGAGCTCTCGAGGCAGGATAAACGTGCTCTCGAGGAAGTTGCATCTTCCTTCAGAGCAGCTGGAGCTGTGGGTCTTGCTGGTAGGATGCTGCCCCAGCTGACCTGCTGGTCTGCTTGGGACAGAAGTAGTTGGGCTGTGATGAGCTGGGAAACAAAACCCTGCTCTGCAATGTGGGGGTGACATGAAGATGAATCCCTGGGAAAGCTGTGATCTCCCCAGGCAGGGCAGGCCGGGGCTGACCCCACTGTTTGCTGAGCTGGTGCCTGAGCTTCATCTCCTCCCTCCTCTCATGCTCTCACACACCAGGGTGCAAAGCAGGCTCAGCTGTGCTGCTCCTTTTGGGCAGAGTTGTCCTGATCCCCTCTGGTGCCTTTTCCCAGCACTACATTTCTCCACCAGCCCACACCCACCCCTCTCAGTGCAAAGCATGTTAGAAACCCAACTGTCTTCATCTTCACTGCAAAGGTACCACAGTACCACACCACAGCAGAGGCTGGAAGGACCTCCACAGATCATCCAGGCCAACCCCCCTGCCAGAGCAGGAGCACCCAGGGCAGTCTGCACAGCAGTGCATCCAGGTGGGATTTGAATGTCTCCAGAGCAGGAGGCTCCACACCCTCTCTGGGCAGCCTGCTCCAGGGCTCTGTCACCCTCACTGCAAAGAACTTTCTCCTCATGTTGAGCTGAAACCTTCTCTGTTGAAGCTTGAACCTGTTGTTTCTTGGCTTCTTACTGTGCACCACTGAAAAGAGCTTGGCCCCCTCCACTTGACCCCCACCCCCAGACACTGATCAGATCCCCTCTCAGTCTTCTCCAGGGCTCTCAGTCTCTATTCACAGGGGAGATGCTCAAGTCCCCTAAGCATCCTCCTGGCTCTCCCTTGGGCTCTCTCCAGCAGGTCTCTGTCTCTCTTGAACTGGGGAGCCCAAAATTCCTCAAGCCTCAAGGCCAGGCTGGATGAGGCCCTGAGCAGCTGAGTTTAGTTGAGAGGTGTCCCTGCCCGCGGCGGGGAGGTTGCAGCAGATATCTCTGAGGTCCTTTCCAATCTGAGCCCTTCTAGGAGTCTGTATCCTGCCCAATGACAACTGCAGAGTGTTGTGAGGCCATGAGATCACTCCAGAACTGGCAACAATACAATACAATAGAATAAACCAGGTTGGAAGAGACCTCCAAGATCATCGTGTCCAACCCACCAACCAATCCAACACCTCCTAACCAACTAACCCATGGCACCAAGCACCCCAGCAAGTCTCCTCCTGAACACCTCCAATGAAGGTGACTCCACCACCTCCCTGGGCAGCCCATTCCAATGGGCAATCACTCTCTCTGTGTAGGACTTCCTCCTAATGTCCAGTCTAAACCTGCCCTGGTGCAGCTTGAGACTGTGTCCTCTTGTTCTGGTGCTGGCTGCTTGGGAGAAGAGACCAACCTCTGCCTGGCTACAACCTCCCTTCAGGGAGTTGGAGAGAGCAATCAGGTCTCCCCTGAGTCTCCTCTTCTCCAGGCTAAGCAACCCCAGCTCCCTCAGCCTCTCCTCACAGGGCTGTGCTCCAAACCCCTCCCCAGCTTCGTTGCCCTTCTCTGGACACCTTCCAGCAAGTCAACCTCCTTCCTGAACTGAGGGGCCCAGAACTGGACACAGGACTCAAGGTGTGGCCTAACCAGTGCAGTGTCCAGGGGCACAATGACCTCCCTGCTCCTGCTGGCCACACTGTTCCTGATGCAGGCCAGGATGCCATTGGCCTTCTTGGCTGCCTGGGCACACTGCAGGCTCATGTTCAGCCTCCCATCAACCAGCACCCCCAGGTCCCTCTCTGCCTGGCTGCTCTCAGCCACTCTGCCCCCAGCCTGTAGCACTGCCTGGGGTTGCTGTGGCCAATGTGCAGCACCTGGCACTTGGATGTGTTCAATCTCCTGCCCTTGGCCTCTGCCCATCTGTCCAGCCTGTCGAGGTCCCTCTGCAAAGCCTCTCTGCCCTCCAGCAGATCAACTCCTGCCCCCAGCTTGGTGTCATCTGCAAATTTACTGATGATGGACTCAATGCCCTCCTCCAGATCATCAATAAAGATGTTGAAGAGGATGGGGCCCAGCACTGATCCCTGGGGCACACCACTGGTGCCTGGCTGCCAGCTGGCTGTGGCACCATTCACCACCACTCTCTGGGCTCAGCCTCCAGCCAGTTCCTGGCCCAGCTCAGAGTGCTGCTGTCCCAGCCAGGGGCTGACAGCTTGGCCAGGAGTTTGCTGGGGGGACGGTGTCAAAGGCCTTGCTGAAGTCCATGTAGACTCCATCCACAGCCTGCCCCACATCCACCAGGCAGTCACCTGGGCATAGAAGGAGATCAGGTTGGTCAGGCAGGACCTGCAACCACGCAGAGGAGGGAGGCAGAGCAGCCCCCTGCCATGCCAGCAGCCTCCTTCCATGGTAGCAGCTTGCTGCCAGCTCACTGTGCAGGCACTGGCCTCGGAGGGACGCCTGTCCTGCAGCCATCAGCAGGGGCCAGGGGGCACGGCACATGCACGCCGCAGTGCCACTTATCTCCCTGCTGTGACCCCAGCCAGAGGCTGCAGCGGCAGCAAGTGATAGCTGGCACTTTACATTTGTATAATGAGCTCAACCCTCCCTTACAGCTGCCCTGAGAAAGGTCTTCCGAGGCAGGGGGCAGTGAGGAAGGCTGCACAGGCAGCCCCAGAGCGCTGGGCTTTGCCTCAAGACGCCACTGCTGGAGGCTCAGGGAGAGAGGAGGCTGAAGGCTGTCAGGCAGGGAAGCCCTCTCAGCCAGCATTCAGCTTCCAGTGCCTTAAAGAGATTGGATGTGGCCATCGGGAGAGTGTCAGCTCCTATTGCAGTCCCAGCCAAAGCCTGGGGGGAGGGGAGGGAGAGCAGAGCAGGCAGGCAGGCGCCTGGCAGTGAAACTACAGGCTGCAGGGAGGGCTGCAGCGCTGCAGAGCCGGGATCCAGAGCTTCACCCAAGGGCACTGAGCTCAGGGGGAACTCCTTGCATGCTCTCAGCACCAGTGGGGCTGCTCCAGCTGGGCTGGGCTGGGAACAAGAGCCTCTTCCTCTCCATAGGACAGACAGCATCAAGGCTATGTACAAGACATTGGGGTTTGAGATCCAGTGAAATAGCAGTGTGGGCAGAGATGGAGAGAGAGGCTTCTGCCCCTCTGCTCTGCTCTGTGAGACCTCACCTGCAGGGCTGTGTCCAGCTCAGGAGCCCTCAGCACAGCAAGGACATGGACCTGATGGAGAGGCTCCAGAAGAGGCCACCAAGAGGATCAGGGGCTGGAGCAGCTCTGGCAGGAGGCCAGGCTGAGGGAGCTGGGGGTGTTCAGGCTGGAGAAGATGCCCAGGGAGGTGGTGGAGTCACATTCCCTGGACGGGTTCAAGAGGGGAATGGATGTGGCACTTGGTGCCATGGTCTAGTGATGAGGTCTGTGGTGACAGGTTGGACTTGATGAGCTTTGAGGTATCTTCCAACCTTGGTGATACTGTGAGACTATGAAGATGATCAGGGGGCTGGAGCAGCTCTGCTAGGAGGCCAGGCTGAGGGAGCTGGGGGTGTTCAGGCTGGAGAAGAGAAGGCTCCAGGCAGAGCTAAGGGCAGCCTGCCAGGACCTGAAGGGGGCTCCAAGCAGGCTGCAGAGGGACTGTTTGCAAAGGCCTGCAGGGACAGGAGCAGGGGCAATGGTTTGACATGAGAGCAGAGCAGATTGAGCTTGGATGTGAGCAACAAGTTCTGCACCAGGAGGTTGCTGGAACACTGCAGCAGGTTGCCCAGGGAGGTGGTTCAGGCTTCATGGCTGGGGATGTTGAAGGTGAGGCTGGAGAAGGCTGTGAGCAACCTGCTCCAGTGGAGGATGTCCCTGCTGAGTGCAGGGGGTTGGACTGGATGCCCTTTGGAGGTCCCTTCCAACCCAGACCATTCTGTGACTCTGAAAATGAGGGGGGACATCAGAATCTGGCCTCTCATCCTGCAGGTGGATCTTTTGTGTGTATTACTCGTGGCACCAGGAGAGGTCTGCCTAAGGGCAGCAGTCTGTCTGCTCCACCTAACTACAGCCCAGGAGCCACAGCCACCAGCACCTGCACTCCCCACATTCCTCTGCTGCCCTGCAAGGGGATGGTGCTGCAGTCACTCTGCTTGCAAGCACAGATGCTTTGCAGGACTGCCTGGCTGGGAGCTGCAGTGAAACTGCCACTGCAGGGCACAACCTGAAGGGGTTTGTGTGTTTGGGTTTGCTGTCCTAAGCAGAGAGGTTCTGAGACAGTGACCTCCTCTCGGTAAGCCTGGGGCAGGAATGACTTCTGTCCAACAGGTGGAAGGATGCAACATGGCCCAGGGTGAAACCAACCCAAATCTCACAGAGGGTAGCAGGTTAAAAGCCCTTTGTTGCTCTTGGTTCCACCGTGCAGAGGGAGACACCAGGGCTCACTGCAATCAGGGCTGGAGCTCCCTTCATGGCTGCTAAGGCCACTCTCATTAGAACAGAACAGAACAGAACAGAACAGAACAGTATAGAGTAGAATGGAATGGAATGGAATGGAATTAAGCAGGTTGGAAAAGACCTTTGAGATCATTGAGTCCAACCTATCTCCCAGCACCATCCGATCGACTCAACCATGGCACCAAGTGCCTCAGCCAGGCTCTTCCTAAACACCTCCAGGGATGGGGACTCCACCACCTCCCTGGGCAGCACATCCCAAGGGCCAATCTCTCTTGCTGGGAAGAACTTTCTCCTCCCCTCCAGCCTAAACCTCCCCTGGCACAGCTTGAGACTGTGTCCTCTTGTTCTGGTGCTTCTTGTCTGGGAGAAGAGACCAACCCCCACCTGGCTACAACCTCCCTTCAGGGAGTTGGAGAGAGCAAGAAGGTCTCCCCTGAGCCTCCTCTTCTCCAGGCTAAGCAACCCCAGCTCCCTCAGCCTCTCCTCCCAGGGCTGTGCTCCAGACCTCTCCCCAGCCTTGTTGCCCTTCTCTGGACACCTTCAAGAGTCTCAATGTCCTTCTTAAACTGATTGCCCAGAGCAGAGCAGGGCACTAACCATCCCCAGCTCCTTCAGTCTCTGTCCATCAGATTCATTCTCCAGGCCCTTCCCAGCTTCCTTGCCCTCCTCTGCCCTGGCTCCAGCACCTCCACATCTCTCTTGGACTGAGATGCCCAAAGCCGGAGACAGCCCTCGAGGTGTGGCCTCCCCAGAGCTGAGTGCCAGGGGACAATCCCCTCCCTGCTGCTGCTGGACACAGCATTGCTGATCCCAGCCAGGAGGCTTTTGGCTTTCTTGGCCCCCTGGGCACACTGCTGGCTCCTGTTCAGCTGCTTGTCCATCAGCACCCCCAGGTCCCTTCCTGCCAGCAGCTTTGCAGCCACACTGCCCCAAGCCTGGAGCACTGCCTGGGGTTGTGGTGACCCAAGGTCAGGACCTGGCACTTGGCCTGGTTGAAGCTCATCCTGTGAATGTTGCCCATGGATCCAATCTACCCAAGCCCCTCTGCAGAGCCTCCTACCCTGGTGTAGATCAACAAAGATGTTCACATCAATAAAGATGTTCAACAGAGGTGGTCCCAGCACTGAGCCCTGAGGAATGCCACTGGTGCCCAGCCACCAGCTGGATTTAACTCACATCAACAGTCTCAGAAGCTAAATGAGCAGAGAGGCTCATCAGGGCTGCACAGGGGTGGGGGAAGTCTCCACTGCAGCACTTCTCTTCCATGGTTTGGAAGAGAACGGTTTGGGTTGGAAGGGACCTCCAGAGGCCATCCAGTCCAAGCCCCTGCACTCAGCAGGGACATCCTCCACTACAGCAGGTTGCTCACAGCCTTCTCCAGCCTCACCTTGAACAGCTTCAGGCATGGGACCTCAACCACCTCCCTGGGCAACCCCTTGCAGGGTTCCAGCAGCCTCCTGGTGCAGAACTTGTTGCTCACATCCAGTCTAAATCTGCTCTGCTCTCATGTCAAACCATTGCCCCTGCTCCTGTCCCTGCAGGCCTTTGCAAACAGTCCCTCTGCAGCCTTCTTGCAGCCCCCTTCAGGTCCTGGAAACCAAAATCACTTCTAATTAACACCACAAAAGACACCCAAATAACAATCCCAGCCCAGAGCAAGCCCCCTGGCTGAAGGCTCCCAGCAGTGGCTTACAGCAGTTCTCTGACTGCCAGCAGCTCTCCTGGTTCCAAGGGCAGATGCTCTACCATGACCATCCTGTCCTGCCAGTGCTCTAATTGGTGAAGACTCCCGGTGCAAAGTCCTCTGCACCAGTGAGCAGGAATGATAACTACCTCAGGGACTCTAAATGGCTCTTGCTGGGGTGGCCTAACCCATTTCTGAGCACCCTCCTGACCTGCCAGATGGTCAGGGCAAGCAGAGGCCTCCCTTAAGGGAGCGAGGGCTTGGCTGTGAGGTGGGCTGCCAGCTGTGCTAGCTTTCCTCTAACCAGCAGAAACACTTGAGAGTGAGGCACAATGAAGGGTCCAGCAAAGCACTGGTGTGTGGAAACTGCTGTCTTTACCTTGGTGGTCAGCTCATGCTGATGCCACCCAGGCCAGCTGCCTGTGTCAGAGCCTCTCCACTGCCTTGCTGTGCCAGCTGTGCCAGCTGGCAGGTGTGGTCTGGGCACTGCCTTGCAGGGCAGCTGGCTTCTGGGGCTCTGTGCAGTCCTTGCCAGCTAATGATAGAGAGGAATTGTCCCCAGCACTCAGGTTGGAGCAGGTGCCAGGAGACAGCAAAATGCCCAGCAGCATGAACATGAGCCTGCAGTGTGCCCAGGGGGCCAAGAAGGCCAATGGCATCCTGGCCTGCAGCAGGAACAGTGTGGCCAGCAGGAGCAGGGAGGTCATTGTGCCCTGTGCTCAGCACTGCTTAGGCCACACCTTGAGTCCTGTGTCCAGTTCTGGGCCCCTCAGTTCAGGAAAGATGTTGAGATGCTGGAAGGTGTCCAGAGAAGGGCAAGAAAGCTGGGGAGGGGTCTGGAGCACAGCCCTGGGAGGAGAGGCTGAGGGAGCTGGGGTTGCTTAGCCTGGAGAGGAGGAGGCTCAGGGGAGGCCTTCTTGCTCTCTCCAACTCCCTGAAGGGAGGCTGTAGCCAGGTGGGGGTTGGTCTCTTCTCCCAGGCAGCCAGCACCAGAATGAGAGGACACAGCTGTGCCAGGGGAGGTTTAGGCTGGAGGGGAGGAAGAAATTCTTCCCAGCAAGAGAGATTGGCCACTGGGATGTGCTGCCCAGGGAGGTGGTGGAGTCCCCATCCCTGGAGGTGTTTAGGAAGAGCCTGGCTGAGGCACTTGGTGCCATGGTCTGGTTGATTAGTTAGGGTTGGGTGATCAGCTGGACTTGGTCATCTTGGAGGTCACTTCCAACCTGGTTGATTCTGTGATTTAAGCTCTGCAGCCTTGGTCTGCCACTGCCAGTGCTGGGCTGCTTTGCTCAGGGAGCAGCGATGCATCCAGGCAGCACCTCTGCACCTTCCCCTCCAGCCCTACAACAGGAGCCATGCTTCTCCTCTCTGCTTTCTTCCTCACTTGAGTGCTTTCAGTGTCACTGCTTGCAAAAATCCCAGGGCCAACCATGAGCTCAGCAAACAGAGATGAAGTAGGGAATGCAGGAAAAGCTCTAGAGGCAGCCTGGCTGTTTTCCTTACAAGACAAACCATGTATTACTCTGCACCTCTCCCTCCCCTGCTGACCTCAGCGAGGAGAGGCCAACGTGAGCCTCGCTGCACACAGCCAGCCAGAGTCGGACAGGGTGAAGAACTGAACCCACAGCATGGGTGGCTGTGCCAAAGGTGTGACAGAAAGCAGCTTTCTGGGCCCTCTGCCACCAGAATCAGAGAACTGCAGAAGTGTTTGGCTAGGAAATGGCCTCCAAGATCATCGAGTCCAACCACCAACCCAGCACCACCATGGCCACTGCACCATGTCCCCGAGCGCCGTGCCCACAGGTTTCTGTGGCCCACAGATGGTGGCTCCACTCTATCCCTGGGCAGCCTGTGCCAACCCCTGATCAAGGAAAGATGAAATACAAAGGTCCTGGTAGGTCTTGAAGCTAATCTAGAACAAGTCCAGAGAAGGGCCACGAGGAGGAGCAGAGGGCTGGAGCTGCTCTGCTCTGGAGACAGACTGAGAGAGTTGGGGTTGTGCAGGCTGGAGAGGAGAAGGCTCCCAGGAGACCTCATTGTGGCCTTCCAGGATCTGAAGAGGGCTCCAAGAAAGCTGGGGAGGGACTTCTGAGGGTGTCAGGGAGGGATAGGACTGGGGGGATGGAGCAAAACTAGAAGTGGGAAGATTGAGATTGGCTGTGAGGAAGAAGTTGTTGCCCCTGAGGGTGGTGAGAGCCTGGCACAGGCTGCCCAGGAGGTGGTGGAAGCCTCCTGCCTGGAGGTGTTTGCAGCCAGGCTGGATGTGGCTGTGAGCAACCTGCTGTGGTGTGAGGTGTCCCTGCCCATGGCAGGGGGTTGGGACTGGCTGATCCCTGAGGTCCCTTCCAGCCCTGACAGTTCTGTGATGCTTCCATACAGGGAGCTCTCTCTTTGCAGCTGATAATGCTCCTGATGAAGGTGGATTTCCCTTTCAGGAGTGACAGTGGCTCTTAATGCTTCAGGCTGGATTTTGTACCCTGCCTCTCTTAACAGCTGCAGCTGCACCAGAGGAGCTGAGGGCCAGCATCACCTTCCAGACCTGGCTTCTGGGGCCACAAAACTAGCTGGGCCCTTAATGCAATAGCCAGTGTGGAACAGAATACTGTGGCTGGCCAACCCTTTTCTCTTTTGAATGGCTGTCCCATGCCCTCCTGAAGCCTCAGCTTTCACTCAGTGCTGCTGGTGTTAGAGCCCCACTGCAGCCCTCAGAAGTGGCTCTCTGCTCTTCAGCTCAGCTGGCTTCTGAATGAAACATGAGGTTCTTTAGCACCTCGGGAGGCTGAGCCTGCTTCAGCAGCCCAGCCCCAGCCTCAGCACAAGGGCTGCCCTTTTATTCCTCTTCAATAAATTCAGTGTTGTTGGTTTTGCCCCTGCTCAGAAAGGAGCTTAGTGGGAAAGTCAAAACAGATCTCAGCCAAAGGGAAAGAAAATCATAATAAAGCCAGCCCATAAATGAAGTCAGGCCAGTGTATCCTAGGAACCAGAGAGAGCTCCTGCAGGCCAGGCAGGCCATGCCATGCATAGAAAGCAAATCCCCACTGCTGGTCCTCCCCTCGTGCCCTTCCGAAGGAGCAAGTCTCTATGTGAAGTGTTTGGCAGCATGTGGAGACAGAGGGGCCCTGCAAAGATAATGAAGAGATAGATTCCACTCTTTGGTGGCATTTGTGCCACAGGAGACAAAGTGTCCTTTGTGAGACATTCCCACCAGCAGCCTTGCAGAGGCTGAACTGCCTCCACAGCCTCCCCGGCCGTGGGCCCTGCAGCGAGCTCTCACTGTTTGCCTTTCCTTTCACCGCGGGAAAATGCAAGCAGCTTGGGCAAGCAGCTGACTCAGCAGCTAGGCCTGAGAGGTGCTTTGCCCAGCGTGGGAAGCAACCTGCCTGGCTGGAAAAACACACCAAAAAATAACAATAAACCTGCTAGCATCATCCTGGCAGAGAGAATCACAGAATCAATCAGGCTGGGAAAGACCTCAGAGATCATCCAGTCCGACCTGTCACCCAGCACCACCTGATCAACTCAACCATGGCACCAAGGGCCTCAGTCAGGCTCTTCCTAAACACCTCCAGGGATGGGGACTCCACCACCTCCCTGGGCAGCACATCCCAAGGGCCAATCTCTCTTGCTGGGAAGAACTTTCTCCTGCACCACAGAAAGTCAGAGGGGGTAAGATGCTTAAACAGGGTGAGGAGAATTTCCCCAGGCTAACAATAAGCCCCTGCTCAATCATCACACAAAGGCACATCACAAGCCTGGAAGCACTGTTTGCTAACTAGCAGGTGTTAGGTAGGGAGGAGAGCCTTAGGAGGGATTGAGTCCACCATCAGTGAGTTTGCAGATGACACCAAGCTGGGGGCAGGAGTTGATCTGTTAGAGGGTTGGAGAGCCCTGCAGAGGGACCTTGCCAGGCTGGACAGATGGGCAGAGGCCAAGGGCAGGAGATTGAACACATCCAAGTGCCAGGTGCTGCACATTGGCCACAGCAACCCCAGGCAGTGCTACAGGCTGGGGGCAGAGTGGCTGAGAGCAGCCAGGCAGAGAGGGACCTGGGGGTGCTGGTTGAGAGCAGCTGAACATGAGCCTGCAGTGTGCCCAGGGGGACAAGAAGGCCAAGGGCATCCTGGCCTGCATCAGGAACAGTGTGGCCAGCAGGAGCAGGGAGGTCATTGTGTCCCTGTACACTGCACTGGTTAGGCCACACCTTGAGTCCTGTGTCCAGTTCTGGGCCCCTCAGCTCAGGAAAGATGTTGAGCTGCTGGAAGGTGTCCAGAGAAGGGCAAGAAAGCTGGGGAGGGGTCTGGAGCACAGCCCTGGGAGGAGAGGCTGAGGCAGCTGGGGTTGCTTAGCCTGGAGAAGAGGAGGCTCAGGGGAGACCTTCTTGCTCTCTCCAACTCCCTGAAGGGAGGTTGCAGCCAGGTGGGGGTTGGTCTCCTTTCCCAGGCACCCAGCCCCAGAACAAGAGGACACAGTCTCAAGCTGTGCCAGGGGAGGTTTAGGCTGGAGGTGAGGAAGAAATTCTTCCCAGCAAGAGAGATTGGCCACTGGGATGTGCTGCCCAGGGAGGTGGTGGAGTCCCCATCCCTGGAGGTGTTTAGGGAGAGCCTGGCTGAGGCACTTGGTGCCATGGTTTAGCTGATCAGATGGTGCTGGGTGATAGGTTGGGCTTGATGATCTCAAAGGTCTTTTCCAACCTGCTTATTTCCATTCCATTCCATTCCATTCCATTCCATTCCAATTAAGTCCCTTCCAAAAAAAAAAATCCCTTCCAGCTCAGGGGGTTTGGAACACCAGCTCATGCAACACCTTCCCTAAAGCCCAGCTGAGCACCTTCCTGTTTGCTTGCTTTGCTCTGCAGTGGTGGGAAGGCAGCAGAGCCTGACCACAGGGCCCTGTGCATTGCAGGGCTGCAGCCTTCAAACCAAGCCCACGCTGCTGTACAGCCATGGGCCAGGGCAAGAGCAGCTTCAGCAAGGTCCCAGGAAAGAGGACAAATCACTGCAGCCACATCATCCTCTTTAGTTTTTTTCCCCTGAGTGAAGTGCAACACATCCTGTACACTCCCCCTTGAAGCCCAAACCCCTGTCTCAGCAGGGTCTGTTAGCAGAGGATGCATCATCATCATCATCATGTTCCCTTTCTCCTGGGAAAGGAGGACTGGAAGGGAAAGGATGAGCTCTGTAAGCAAAAGAAAGTAGAGAATGGGTAAGAGCTGGGAGACCAATTAAGCTGCACACATGCAGGCTCCCTGCGTGGCAGCTGACCTACAAAGGAAACAGCCTCTGTGCAGATGAAGGCTGCTCACCGAACTCATCCCAGAGCTGTGTGCAGAAGCAAGGCAGCAGACTGAGGGAGTTGGGGCTGTGCAGGCTGGAGAGGAGAAGGCTCCCAGGAGACCTTCTTGTGGCCTTCCAGGATCTGAAGGGGGCTACAAGAAAACTGGGGAGGGACTTTGAGGGTGTCAGGGAAGGATAGGACTGGGGGAGATGGAGCAAAACTAGAAGTGGGGAGATTGAGATTGGATGTGAGGAAGAGGTTGTTCCCCAAGAGGGTGGTGAGAGCCTGGCACAGGCTGCCCAGGGAGGTGGTGGAAGCCTCCTGCCTGGAGGTGTTTGCAGCCAGGCTGGAGGTGGCTGTGAGCAACCTGCTGTGGTGTGAGGTGTCCCTGCCCATGGCAGGGGGTTGGGACTGGCTGATCCCTGAGGTCCCTTCCAGCCCTGACAGTTCCATGATTCTATGATTCTACCAGGCTGTGCTGATGGGGGTGGGAGGGTGTAGATCACCAACTCTATTATGAAGAGAGAATCGATGCCACAGGAACTCAAGCACAGGCGTTGGCACAAGCAGCCGGGCCCGGCTCCACTGTCTGCCACCTGCAGGGCAAGAGGTGCAGCCCTCCCTCCCGAGGCAAAGGGAGAAGGCAGCTCCCAGAGAATTCCTGTCCTTGTGTTTGAGGACACAGTCTCAAGCTGTGCCAGGGGAGGTTTAGGCTGCATGTTAGGAAGAAGTTATTCATAGAAAGAGAAATTGGCCATTGGGATGTGCTGCCCAGGGAGGTGGTGGAGTCACCATCACGGGAGGTGCTTAGGAAGAGCCTGGCTGAGGCCCTTGGTGCCATGGCTTAGTTGATCAGATGGTGTTGGGTGATAGGTTGGACTTGATGATCTGAAAGGTCTTTTCCAACCTGGTTAATTCTATTCTATTCTATTCTATTCTATTCTATTCTATTCTATTCTATTCTATTCTATTCTATTCTATTCTATTCTATTCTTCTATTCTACTCTATTCCATTCCATTCCATTCCATTCCATTCCATTCCATTCCATTCCATTCCATTCCATTCCATTCTACCCTATCCAATCCTATCTGCAGTCAGGCAGCCAAGTGAAGCTGGAAGGAGGCTCCCCCTGGCAAATCCAGCTCGCCTGCCACCCACAGGAGGGCAGGGCTTAAGCAGGCTGCTGTCACCTAGCAAGTGCCAGGGCATGAGCCTGTTTTGTTCCTCAGAATCACAGAACTGTCAGGGTTGGAAGGGACCTCAAGGATCAGCCAGTTCCAACCCCCTGCCATGGGCAGGGACACCTCACACCACAGCAGGTTGCTCACAGCCACCTCCAGCCTGGCTGCAAACACCTCCAGGCAGGAGGCTTCCACCACCTCCCTGGGCAACCTGTGCCAGTCTCTCACCACCCTCAGGGGCAACAACTTCATCCTCACATCCAATCTCAATCTCCCCACTCTTGGTTTTGCTCCATCCACCCCAGTCCTATCCCTCCCTGACACCTCCCCATTAAGCGCCCCCAGCATGTTCCTGCTGGGAAGAGGGCTGTGAGTGCCTGCTGAAAAGGGGCAGAGGAGGCACCCCGGGGGGTGGTGCAAATCGGCAGCTCTGTGTGTGGCTTGTTTGCAAGTGAGCTGCAAACCATGTCCCTAGACAGGCAAGTTGTGGTGGGGAGTGAAAGCAGCTCTTGCAATCACAATAATCTGTTCAAGTCTATCGTTTGAGACATCATCTGTGTTCAGATGAATGATTTTTCAGCCTACTACACTGGCAACAGCAAAGGCTCTACTCTCCCCTCCTCCCCTTCCGCTCCTGCTCCCCCTCCCAAGCCGGGAATGCTGGTGGGATCACAGTATCATAGTATCATAGTATCAGTCAGGGTTGGAAGGGACCACAAGGATCATCCAGTTCCAACCCCCCTGCCATGGGCAGGGACACCCCACACTAGATCAGGCAGCCCAGAGCCTCATCCAGCCTGGGCTTAAACACCTCCAGGGACGGGGCCTCAACCACCTCCCTGCACAACCCATCCCAGGGCTTCACCACTCTCATGGGGAAGAACTTCCTCCTCCCCTCCAGCCTGAATCTCCCTACCTCCAGCTTCAGTCCATTCCCCCTAGTCCTATCACTCCCTGATGTCCTGAGAAGTCCCTCCCCAGCCTTCCTGTAGGCCCCCTTCAGATCCTGGAAGGCCACAATGAGGTCACCTGGGAGCCTTCTCTTCTCCAGCCTGAACAGCCCCAACTCCTTCAGTCTGTCCTCACAGCAGAGGTGCTCCAGCCCTCTGCTCCTCCTCGTGGCCCTGCTCTGGACACCTTCCAGCACCTCCAGATCCCTCTTGGAATAGGGGCTCCAGAACTGGAGGCAGTACTGCAGGTGGGGTCTCAGCAGGGCTGAGCAGAGGGGGAGAATCCCCTCCCTGGCCCTGCTGGCCACACTTCTCCTGCTGCAGCCCAGGCTCTGATTGGCTTTCCGGGCTGCAAGTGCACACTGAGAGCTCCTGTTGAGCTTCTCCTCCCCCAGCACCCCCAAGTCTCTCTCCTCAGGGCTGCTCTCCAGCCAGTCCCTGCCCAGCCTGCATTTGTGCCTGGGGTTGCCTCCACCCAGCTGCAGGAGCCTGCCCTTGGTCTTGTTGAAGCTCCTGAGGATGGCTTGTGCCCACCTCTCCAGCCTGTCCAGGTCCCTCTGGATGGATCCCTTCCCTCCAGCTGTCTGCTGCACCACACAGCTTGGTGTCATCAGCAACCTTGCCGAGGCTGCACTCAGTGCCACTGTCCATGGCACCCACAGAGATGTTGAACAAGCCTGGTCCCAGGACTGATCCCTGAGGGACTCTGCTTGTCCCTGGCCTCCACTGGGACATGGACCCATGGACAGCCACTCTCTGGGTGCAGCCATCAAGCCAGTTCTGTATCCATCTAGTGGTCACCCATCAAACCCATGTGTCACCAGCCTGGGGACCAGGATGTGGGGCAGGATGTGCGCTCCCAGGCTGGTGACTTCCACGGAGCCTTGCAAATAAAACTGCAGTGCCTGGAAGCTGTGAAGATAGAGCAGCCTGAGGAAGAGGAGACTGAAAGAGACAAATATGCAAACCTCCTGGAGACGCTGCCAAGGCAGCAGTTGCAGCAGGAGAACAATGCTGAGCGCCACCGTTCCCCCCAGCAGCTGCAGCTCTCTCAGAGCCGTGAGTGAAGCTCTCCCCCCTGCCGCCTGCCTGGCCTCACAAGGCAGGAACGAAATCCTTTACCAGCAGCACACCCTCCCCCGCCCCCGCCCCATCCCTCAAACAGCATAAAGGTGAGAAGGCCCTAATGAAAGTCAGGGAGCTGCCCTGCCGTGATTAATGGCTTCCCACATCCCCCCTGCCCCTGACTCAGCCCTGCTGAGCTCACCTCCGAGAACGTCATAACCCCGGCAGCCCCTTTGCCTCCAGCCTGGGCTGTCCGGCGCTCCCTGCAGGGCAGGGCACCGCAGAGGCTGGGCTGCTCCCGAAGGCTGGGGCACTGCAGGGGGGACCCAGCTGCCCTGGCACACTGTGCAGGGAAACAGAGAGCAGCTGGGCAGAAGGGAGGAGATCAGGCAGAGAAATCTGCTCTCCCATAGGCAGGCGGGACTGGCAGCACAAGGGGGTGATGGGCTGATGGTGGAGAGTGGCAGCAGAAAGGGGGAGAAGTAGGCACATGCAGGCCATCCAGAGACACCTCCTGGAGTCCTGGCTTCAGCAGGCAGCATGGAGCCATGAGCCAGCCCTGCTCCTGCCCACCTGCATGCACACACCCCCCCATCCGTGTGCATCTCCACGCAGGGGGAGAGAATGGAACCCAACAGCAGCCAGAAAGGTGCTGCTGGGGACAAAGGCCTGGTCAAGGGCTGAGGAGCGAGCTGGCCTGGACCCTTCATGCTACGAGGCTTGTTGTGATCTGTACCCTTGCAATCAGGTTCTAATTTGCACTGACAAATTCATTTGCTGCTTCTGGCACCTGACTTCAGAGCCACTGAAAGCTGCTGCTGGCACAGCCCTGCAGGCTGGTACTGCCTTAAACGCCTCACAACGGACACCGGCTCCCCCTGCAGAAAGACCTCTTGGAGAGTGCTGGGGAAGGGCTCCAGGGCCTTTCACAGAGTCACAGACCAGTGGGGGCTGGAAGGGACCTCTGAAGATGATTGAGTTTAACCCCCTGGTAGAGCAGGACCCCTCAGAGGAAATCACACAGGAACACATCCAGGCAGGTTTTAAACGTTTGCAGGGACAGGCACCACAACCTCCCTGCTCCAGGGCTCTGCCAGCCTCAAAGGGAAGAGTGTTAGCCTTACATGCACGTGGAACCTCCTGTGATCCAGTTTGTGTCCTGGATACCACTGATAAGAGTCTGGGGCCATCCTGCTGACACTCACCCTTGAGATAGTAATCAGCATTAATGAGATCTCCTCTCAGTCTGCTTTTTCTCTAGGCCTTTAAGGTCACTGAGCCCCAACTGCTCTCTGACTCCGCCGTGTCCCTCAGCACCACATCTGCACAGCTTTTCAGTCCCTCCAGGGACAACGATGCAAGCACTGCCCTGGCCAGGCCATTCCAAGGCTTACTTGGCTTTATTCAGCCAGCTTTCAAAGGTCTTGGTTAGAAAGCAGAGCTGTCTCCAGAAGCCTCCTGCATTTCAGCTCCCATCTGGATACACATGGGACCCTCTGTGCTAGGGCAAGAAAGCTGGGGAGGGGTCTGGAGCACAGCCCTGTGAGGAGAGGCTGAGGGAGCTGGGGTTGCTTAGCCTGCAGAAGAGGAGGCTCAGGGGAGACCTTCTTGCTCTCTCCAACTCCCTGAAGGGGGTTGTAGCCAGGTGGGGGTTGGTCTCTTCTCCCAGGCAGGCACCCAGCAGCAGAACAAGAGGACACAGTCTCAGGCTGTGCCAGGGGAGGTTTAGGCTGGTGGTGAGAAAGTTCTTCCCAGCAAGAGAGATTGGCGATTGGGATGTGCTGCCCAGGGAGGTGGTGGAGTCACCATCCCTGGAGGTGTTCAAACAGGGACTGGATATGGCATTTAGAGCCATGGTTTAGTTGTCAGGAGGTGTTGGGTGACAGGTTGGACTTGATGATCTCTGAGGTCTTTTATAACCTGGTTAATTCTACCCTACCTTACCCTATTCTATTCTATTCTATTCTATTCTATTCTATTCTATTCTATTCTATCCTATCCCATCCTATCCTATCCTATCCCATCCCATCCCATCCCATCCCATCCCATCCCATCCCATCCCATCCCATCCCATCCTACCCTATCCTATCCTATCCTATCCTATCCTATCCTATCCTATCCTATCCTATTCTATTCTATTCTATTCTATTCTATTCTATTCTATTCCCTACCCTACCCTATCCTATTCTATTCTATTCTATTCTATTCTATTCTATTCTATTCTATTCTATTCTATTCTATTCTATTCTATCCTATCCTACCCTATCCTATCCTATCCTATCCTATCCTATCCTATCCTATCCTATCCTATCCTATTATATTCTATCCTATCCTACCCTACCCTATCCTATCCTATTCTACCCTATTCTATTCTATTCTATTCTATTCTATTCTATTCTATTCTATTCTATTCTATCCTATCCTACCCTACCCTATCCTATCCTATCCTATCCTATCCTATCCTATCCTATCCTATCCTATTCTATTCTATCCTATCCTACCCTACCCTACCCTATCCTATCCTATTCTACCCTATTCTATTCTATTCTATTCTATTCTATTCTATTCTATTCTATTCTATTCTATCCTATCCTATCCTATCCTATCCTATCCTATTCTATCCTATTCTATTCTATTCTATTCTATTCTATTCTATTCTATTCTATTCTATTCTATCCTATCCTATCCTACCCTACCCTATCCTATCCTATCCTATTCTACCCTATTCTATTCTATTCTATTCTATTCTATTCTATTCTATTCTATTCTATTCTATCCTATCCTACCCTATCCTCCTATCCTATCCTATTCTACCCTATTCTATTCTATTCTATTCTATTCTATTCTATTCTATTCTATTCTATTCTATCCTATCCTATCCTACCCTATCCTATCCTATTCTACCCTATTCTATTCTATTCTATTCTATTCTATTCTATTCTATTCTATTCTATTCTATTCTATCCTATCCTATCCTATCCTATCCTATTCTACCCTATTCTATTCTATTCTATTCTATTCTATTCTATTCTATCCTATCCTACCCTATCCTATCCTATCCTATTCTACCCTATTCTATTCTATTCTATTCTATTCTATTCTATTCTATTCTATCCTATCCTATCCTACCCTACCCTATCCTATCCTATTCTACCCTATTCTATTCTATTCTATTCTATTCTATTCTATTCTATTCTATTCTATTCTATTCTATTCTATCCTATCCTATCCTATCCTATCCTATCCTATCCTATCCTATCCTATTCTATTCTATCCTATCCTATCCTATCCTATCCTATCCTATCCTATCCTATCCTATCCTATCCTATCCTTTCCTATCCTATTCCTATTCACTTTGCAGGGGATGTCCCCAGTGCCAGTGTCTGCCAGTGTCTGCTCTGCAGCCCATCCATCATCCCAGAGACACAGGGGCTGGGAGCAGAAACCCAAACCAACACCAGCCCCACCTCTGGTGAGCTGTACAGCAGGGTGAGGGCAGTGGATGTGGCGAGAGCTGCAGGGGGCTCCAGCGGCGGGCAGCAGAAGGCAGGGGGAGGTAATGGGGGAAGGAAATGGGGCAGTGCTGATGGAGGAATATCTGAGGGGCAGGGGTCAAGTGGAGGGGGCCAAAACCTTTTGGTGGTGCACAGTAATAATCCAAGGAGCAATAGAGACAAACTTGAACAGAGAAGGTTTCAGCTCAACATGAGGAGAAACTTCTTTGCAGTGAGGGTGCCAGAGCCCTGGAGCAGGCTGCCCAGAGAGGTTTTGGAGTCTCCTGCTCTGGAGCCTTTCCAACCCCACCTGGATGCCTTCCTGTGCAGACTGCCCTGGCAGGGGGTTGGACTGAATGATCTCTGGAAGTCACTTCCAACCTCTAATGTACTGTGATGCTGTGATACTGTGAGTGCAGCTGGGGACAAACCAGGCTGGCTTGGTCATCTGTGAATGAAGCCTTTGTCTTTTGAGTGCTGTCTTTGTAGGTCGAGAGAGGTTCTCCTTCCTCTCTACTCTGCCCTGCTGAGGCTGCACCTTGAATATTGTGCACAGTTATGGGCCCCTCAGTTCAGGAAGGACCTCAGGGAACTGCTTGAGAGAGTCCAGCACAGAGCCACAAAAATGGTTAGGGGAGTGGAAGATCTTCCTTAGGAGGAGAGCCTGAGGGAGCTGAGGGCTCTGGAGCTTGCAGAGGAGGAGCCTGAGGGTGACCTCATTGCTGGTGCTAAAGCTGTGCAGGGTGAGTGCCCAGAGGCTGGAGCCAGGCTCTGCTGGGGGATGCCCAAGGCCAGCACAAGGGGCAGTGGTGGAAGCTGAGGCAGAGGAAGTGCCATGGAAACAGGAGGAAGAATTATTTCCCTGTGAGGGTGACAGAGGCCTGGAGCAGGGGGTGCCCAGGGGGGGTGTGGAGTCTCCCTCTCTGGAGATATTCCAACCCCACCTGGACGTGTTGCTGTGTGACCTGCTCTAGGTGCTCCTGCTCTGGCAGCGGGGTTGGGCTGGATGAGCTCTGGAGGTCCCTTCCAGTCCCTCACATTCTGTGACCCCTCTGCACCCCTGGTGTAACACTCACAGTCCCCTCTGCTATACAAAAGGTGCCTGGTGTGAAACCTCATCCAGGAGTAATCTTTTCTCTCCTGTCAGGCACACTGCCCTGTCTTAGATGGATGTGTGCACAGAGGGAGGAAGCTCCAGCAATTCCTCCCAGCACTGCAAACTTTTGCTGTCTGTCTGGCAGTCCAGGAAAAGATTTTACCTCTAGTCTCCCTCTCACCCCTTTCAGACAGAAAGCTTTGCCTGGAGACCCTGAGAGTTTAACAGAGCTCTGCTGAGGGTGCTGGCTCAGCCTCACCTTTCTGCAGCACTGCTACCAGTCAAGAAAGAGGTTGAGATGCTGGAATGTGTCTCTGCTCTGCTCTGGGCAATCTGTATAAGAAGGACATTGAGACACTTGAACGTGCCCAGAGAAGGGCAACAAGGCTGGGGAGGGGTCTGGAGCACAGCCCTGGGAGGAGAGGCTGAGGGAGCTGGGGTTGCTTAGCCTGGAGAAGAGGAGGCTCAGGGGAGACCTCATTGCTCTCTCCAACTCCCTGAAGGGAGGTTGTAGCCAGGTGGGGGTTGGTCTCTTCTCCCAGGCACCCAGCACCAGAACAAGAGGACACAGTCTCAAGCTGTGCCAGGGGAGGTTTAGGCTGGAGGTGAGGAGAAAGTTCTTCCCAGCAAGAGAGATTGGCCCTTGGGATGTGCTGCCCAGGGAGGTGGTGGAGTCACCATAGAATCATAGAATCAATAAGGTTGGAAAAGACCTCAGAGCAAGCAACCCCAGCTCCCTCAGCCTCTCCTCCCAGGGCTGTGCTCCAGACCCCTCCCCAGCCTTGTTGCCCTTCTCTGGACACCTTCAAGTCTCTCAATGTCCTTCTTATACTGAGGAGCCCAGAACTGGACACAGGACTCAAGGTGTGGCCTAACCAGTGCTGAGCACAGGGCACAATGACCTCCCTGCTCCTGCTGGCCACACCATTCCTGATGCAGGCCAGGATGCCATTGGCCTTCTTGGCCACCTGGGCACACTGCTGGCTCATGTTCAGCCTATCATCAACCAGCACTCCCAGGTCCCTCTCTGCCTGGCTGCTCTCAGCCACTCTGCCCCCAGCCTGCAGCGCTGCCTGGGGATGTTGTGGCCAAGGTGTAGAGCCTGGCGCTGGTCCAGAGCAGCTCTCTTGCTCTGAGCTCCGATGCTCCTCCATTGCTCCTTACGAATCACCAGCTCCATGGAGAGAGTTGAACTCTCTCATGAAATGCCTCTCAGCCTGCTCTTCCTCAACCTCCTTTGGAGCAGTGACTTTAATTTTGTAGCAGCAGAAGCCTCTTCTGCCAGCTCACATCACGCAGTAAGCAGGGCAGAAAAGTCTCACAGCCTTCCCCCCAGCTAGCGTGTATCCCAGGGATGTATTTAAGCCACGAGGGAAGTGGGCAGCATTTGTATCTACATGCAGGAGGTAGAGTCCCCTCTTTCATCCACCCTCAGAAGAGCAGGGGAAAATGTGCCACAGAGGCATCTGGAGGGATTTCAGGCCTTGAGTGCTTTCCATCTGGGACCATACATAAAAAAGGAGCCCTGCAAAATTTCCCCCCCCATTTCTAGACCAAATCACCTACCCCAGAGCCATCAGAAAGGAAGCAGGGCTCTTCTAACCCCTGATGCTTCCATTTTGTCAGAATCATTGATCAAAAGTGAGCTGCAGCTCCCTGTGCCAGGAGCCAGGACAGAGCTGAGGGGGCATGCCTGCAGACCGGCCAGAGCGATCAGCCTGAGGCAGCACCGGCTGGCAAGCCCAGCGCCAGGGACTGGCGCGTCTGAGGGCACCAAGCTGAGGAGCAGGGCATCCAGGCCAGCCCCTGCAGCCAGCAGGGACACCCTGCACTGGAGCAGGCTGCTCACAGCCTTCTGCAGCCTCACCTTCAACATCCCCAGGCATGGAGCCTCAACCACCTCCCTGGGCAACCCCTTGCAGTGTCCCAGCAGCCTCCTGGTGCAGAACTTGTTGCTCACATCCAAGCTCAATCTGCTCAGGCAGGGGGTTGGACACAGTTTGGTGTCACCCCAAACCTGCTGAGGGTTCATGAGGGGAGTATATCAAAACCATTGCAAAACCAGCTAAGAATCTGTGCCTGAGGCTCCACAGCCACTTTGCAGCCTCTCCTCATCTTCAGTGTCTGAAGTGATTACACCCAGACCACACAGGAGCCTTCCCAGAGTGGAAAAAGAGCATCCAGCAGGACAGGGGCAGAAGAGCTGCTTGAAACCAGGGGCTCTCAGCTTCATACAAGCACAGAATGGGTTGGCTTGGAAGGGACCTCCAAAGGGCATCCAGTCCAACCCCCTGCACTCAGCAGGGACATCCTCCACTACAGCAGGCTGCTCACAGCCTTCTCCAGCCTCACCTTCAACATCCCCAAGCATGGAGCCTCAACTCCCTCCCTGGGCAACCCCTTGCAGTGTCCCAGCAGCCTCCTGGTGCAGAACTTGTTGCTCACATCCAATCTCCATCTGCTCTGCTCTCATTTCAAGCCATTGCCCCTGCTCCTGTCCCTGCAGGCCTTTGCCAACAGTCCCTCTGCAGCCTTCTTGCAGCCCCCTTCAGGTCCTGGCAGGCTGCTCTTAGGTCTGGCTGGAGCCTTCTCTTCTCCAGGCTGAGCACCCCCAGCTCCCTCAGCCTGGCCTCCTTGTAGGCCATGTGCTCTGTGTGTTCAGTCCAGAGAGGAGGAGGCTGAGGGAGACCTCATCGCTCTCTACAGCTCCCTGAAGAGAGGGTGGAGTGAGGAGGGGGCAGCCTCTGCTCCTTGGTGCCAAGAGACAGGACCAGAGGCAATGGTTCCAAGCTGCTCCAGGGGAGATTCAGGCTGGATCTCAGGAAATATTTCTTCACTGGAAGGGTTCTCAAACATTGGATGGTGCTGGAGTCACCACCCCTGGGGGTGTTCAAGCAGCCTGTGGACCTGGTGCTCAGGGACAGGGTTTAATGTTGAGCCTGCAGTGCTGGGTGGAGGGCTGGGCTGGATGAGCTTGGAGGTCTCTTCCAAGCAGGTGTTTGAGTCTGTGCTTGCCTGCAGTGCCTCCCTCCAGCACTCTTGGCTCTGCACTTAGCTCTGCACAAGCACTCTGGCTGCCCTGTGCTTCACAACTCAACAGTGCCATCGAGCCTCTGCCACCTGCACATCTCCCTTCATGAGGAGTACCCCTGCTCTGTGATTCTAACTTCCCAAACATTTCATGCAACCCTGGAAGGGCTCAGGCTGGAAAGGTCCCCAGAGCTCATCCATTCCCACCTCCTGCCATGGGCAGGGACACCTCTTGTGGAATCAACCATGTTGGAAGAGCCCTCCAAGATCATCCAGTCCAACCTGTCACCCAGCCCTATCCATCAACCAGACCATGGCACTGAGTGCCTCATTCAGGGACAGTGACTCCACCACCTCCCTGGGCAGCACATCCCAATGGCCAATCTCTCTTGCTGGGAAGAATTTCTTCCTAACACCCAGCCTGAACCTCCCCTGGCACAGATTGAGATTGTGTCCTCTTGTTCTGGTGCTGGTTGCCTGGGAGAGGAGACCAACCCCCACCTGACTGCAACCTCCCTTCAGGGAGTTGGAGAGAGCAAGAAGGTCTCCCCTGAGCCTCTTCTCCAGGCTAAGCAACCCCAGCTCCCTCAGCCTCTCCTCACAGGGCTGTGCTCCAGACCCCTCCCCAGCTTTCTTGCCCTTCTCTGGACACCTTCCAGCAGCTCAACATCTTTCCTAACCTGAGGAGCCCAGAACTGGACACAGGACTCAAGGTGTGGCCTAACCAGTGCTGAGCACAGGGCACAATGAATTCCCTGCTTCTGCTGGCCACACTCTTCCTGCTGCAGGCCAGGATGCCATTGGCCTTCTTGTCCCCCTGGGCACACTGCAGGCTCATGTTCAGCCTACTCTCAACCAGCACCCCCAGGTCCCTCTCTGCCTGGCTGCTCTCAGCCACTCTGCCCCCAGCCTGTAGCACTGCCTGGGGTTGCTGTGGCCAATGTGCAGCACCTGGCACTTGGATGTGTTCAATCTCCTGCCCTTGGCCTCTGCCCATCTGTCCAGCCTGGCAAGGTCCCTCTGCAGAGCTCTCCTGCCCTCTAACAGATCAACAGATCATCCTGCCCCCAGCTTGGTGTCATCTGCACATTTACTGCTGATGGACTCAATCCCCTCCTCCAGATCATCAATAAAGATATTGAAGAAGATGGGGCCCAGCACTGATCCCTGGACTTGGCTGCTCAAGGCCTCATCCAACCTGGCCTTGAACACCCCCAGGCAGGAGGCAGCCACAGCCTCCCAGGGCAGCCTATTCCAGGGCCTCACCAGCCTCTTACTGAAGAACTTCTTCCTCAGCTCCAGTCTAACCCTGCTCTGCCTCAGCTTCAAACCATTCCCCCTTGTCCTCTCTCCAGACACCCTCAGGAAAAGTCCCTCTGCAGCCTTCCTGCAGGATCCCTTCAGGTATTGCAAGGCAGCTCTAAGGTCCCCTTGGAGCCTTCCCTTCTCCAGGCTGCACACCCCCAGCTCCCTCAGCCTGTGCTCACAGCAGAGCTGCTCCAGCCCTTTGTGGCCCTCCTCTGGACTTGCTCCAACAGCTCTGTGTCCTTATGCTGGGCACACCAGAACTGGAGGCAGCACTTCCAGCCAGTGACAAAGCTTGCTATGGAAGGGTGAGCACAGGGGGCTGCAGGGTTGGCCTCTGCTGTGGTTGCACATCCAGCTCCATGCCAGGGGCTCCTGGCCCGTCCCTGAGATGCCTTTGCCGAGCAGCAGTGCTGGTGATAAGCCCCAGCTGGTCCTGCTCTGCTGGTCCTGCTCTGCTGGTCCTGCTCTGCTGGTCCTGCTCTGCTGGTTCTCAGTGCCTCTCATGTTTTATGAGGGCAGAGTGTCCCTGCTGACTGCTGGGGACCCCCAAGCCACCCGTGCCCCCAGTGCTTCCAGAGGATGTTTACACACAGGCAAAATCCAAACAGCTGCTAGACAGATGTGAGTGGAGTTGGGAAGGACAAAGCTGCCTCAACATGTTTCCAGCAGTGTCACTCTCTGGCTTACCCCAAACTCACCCCACCCCCCACCCAGGCATCAGCAGGGAGTGGAGGAAGACTTGCACAATGAGACCAAGCATCTCCATTGCCTGCATGGTGTCCCAGAAGGGCCTGAGCTTGAACACCTTGAGCAAACCACCACCAAGCCCACAGCACCTCTTCCCACTCCTCTGCATCCTACTCCCCTCCAGGGGCCCTGCACCAGGGCAGTGCCTGTGCTGCCTCAGCAGGGGTGCAGACCTCACTAACCAGGAGCTGGAGCACTGCACAAAGCCATGAGGGTCCTGCAGCTGGGGAGGAGTAACAGCAGGCACCAGGGCAGGCTGGGGACTGCCCTGCTGGAGAGCAGCTCCATGGAGAAAGACCTTGGAGTGCTGGTGGGCAGCAAGCTCTGCCTGGGACAGCAGTGTGACCTGGGGGCCAAGAGAGCCAAGGGGAGCCTGGGGGCAGCAAGACAAGTGTGCCCAGCAGGGCTGGGGAGGTTCTGCTCCCCCTCTGCTCTGCCCTGCTGAGACCACAGCTGCAATCCTGTGTCCAGTGCTGGGCTCCCCAGTTCCAGAGAGACAGAGACCTGCTGGAGAGAGCCCAAGGGAGAGCCAGGAGGATGCTTAGGGGACCTGAGGATCTCCCCTATGGAGAGAGACTGAGAGCCCTGGGGCTGTTTAGTCTGGAGGAGAGAAGGCTGAGTGGGATCTGATCAATGTCTATCAATAGCTGAGGGCTGGGGGTCAAGTGGAGGGGGCCAAGCTCCTTTGGGTGGTGCACAGCAATAAGCCCCAAGGAGCAATGGAGACAAGCTTAAACAGGGAAGGTTTCAGCTCAGCATGAGGAGAAACTTCTTTGCAGTGAGGGTGCCAGAGCCCTGGAGCAGGCTGCCCAGAGAGGTTGTGGAGTCTCCTTCTCTGGAGGCTTTCCAACCCCACCTGGATGCCTTCCTGTGCAGACTGCCCTGGGTGTTCCTGCTCTGGCAGGGGGTTGGGCAGGATGATCTCTGGAGGTCCCTTCCAACCCTGACAATTCTGTGACTCTCTGATTCTAAATGGGGCTTTAAGGACAAGAGTTTAGGGAAACACAGAGTCAGAGGCTGTGCCTCCTGTGATGCTGTGACTGACCTTACATGAGCTCTGGGCAGTCATTATCCACCTGATAGAGACAAAGAGAGGCAGAGAGCAGAAGGTCAGGCTGACAGCCAGGGAGGAGGTGAGTCACAGATCCAAGGAGGGATGCCAAGGGAGCTACTTGCCCACTGCTCTGAGCCCTGCTGCAGGGTTGCACTGCTGCTGCACAGCAGCTGGGCACAGGCCACCCAGCAGCTATCAGCACATGAGCAAATGTCAGGTCTTCATCTTGGGAGATGAAAGCCATTCCTGTGTGTCCTTATCAGACAGCAGAAGAGAAACTATTTCTTTAGAGCAAATCCCTGCATCTCTCACCCTGCAGCCTTCTGCAGGATGACCCCCACACTAATCTTATTAAAGAGAGAGGCTGCTGGGCTCTTTGTTGGGGAACAGCACATTAATGAGATCTCCTTGAAATAATCCCATCTCTAACATGCAGGGGAAATTACATTTTCCAGGATAATTGCTATGTCAGTCAAAAACCCCCACCCCCAGCTCTGCCATTCGTTGCCTTGCTCCAGGTTCCAGCAGCTCCTTCTCAAGCAGTGAAACTCCAGGAAGAGGAGGGGCAAGAAAGCCAGGCAGGAGAGCCAACGGTGGCTCTGGGAGGCTTTGCCTGGCTGGAGTCTGAGGCTTTAGCAGAGGGAGCTGCAGACATCCAGCACTGTGCCCAGGGGTCCAAGAAGGCCAATGGCATCCTGGCCTGCATCAGGAGGAGTGTGGCCAGCAGGAGCAGGGAGGTCATTGTGCCCTGTGCTCAGCACTGCTTAGGCCACACCTTGAGTCCTGTGTCCAGTTCTGGGCTCCTCAGGTTAGGAAAGATGTTGAGCTGCTGGAAGGTGTCCAGAGAAGGGCAAGAAAGCTGGGGAGGGGTCTGGAGCACAGCCCTGGGAGGAGAGGCTGAGGGAGCTGGGGTTGCTTAGCCTGGAGAGGAGGAGGCTCAGGGGAGACCTTCTTGCTCTCTCCAACTCCCTGAAGGGAGGTTGTAGCTGGGTGGGGGTTGGTCTCTTCTCCCAGGCAGCCAGCACCAGAACAAGAGGACACAGTCTCAAGCTGTGCCAGGGGAGGTTTAGGCTGGGTGTTAGGAAGAAATTCTTCCCAGCAAGAGAGATTGGCGATTGGGATGTGCTGCCCAGGGAGGTGGTGGAGTCACTGTCCCTGGAGGTGTTCAAGAGGGGACTGGATGTGGCACTTGGAGCCATGGTTTAGTTGTCAGGAGGTGTTGGGTCACAGGTTGGACTTGATGATCTCAGAGGTCCCTTCCAACCTTATTGATTCTATGATTCAGGTGGGTCAGCAGATCACTTTGTTGGGGCACATCCCTCTGCCACACCTGCCCATGACTTCTCCTGCCCAGCCCACCTCAGCTGCAGCCCATGGGGCACCAGAGTGACAGGCAGCAGAGGTCATCCCCAGCAGTGGCCCAGGAGGCCAAACCTCTCTCCCTGCAAGCTGCCAAGTCTCACACTCACGAGACAGAGCTAAACCCAGGCACACCTTGTGAGGACTGTCCCAGGAGAAACCACTGCTGGGGAGTGTGGTATCATAGTATCATAGTATCAGACAGGGTTGGAAGGGACCACAAGGATCATCTAGTTCCAACCCCCTGCCATGGGCAGGGACACCCCACACTACATCAGCCTGGCCACAGCCTCATCCAGCCTGGGCTTAAACACCTCCAGGGACGGGGCCTCAACCACCTCCCTGCACAACCCATCCCAGGGCTTCACCACTCTCATGGGGAAGAACTTCCTCCTCACCTCCAGCCTGAATCTCCCCACCTCCAGCTTCAGTCCATTCCCCCTAGTCCTATCACTCCCTGATGTCCTGAGAAGTCCCTCCCCAGCCTTCCTGTAGCCCCCTTCAGATCCTGGAAGGCCACAATTAGTAAGCTGGAAGGAGACACCTGTGTCCTGCTCAGCACTAAGCCAAGGACAACGAGGTAAGTGCTATCTCCTACAGAAGACACAGAGATGCTCCTTCCCTGGGAGTGCTTACTGACTCACAGAATTAAACTGAGCTGGAAAAGACCTCTGAGACCCTCAAGTCCAACCTATTACCCTTAACGTCCACTTGGGGCAGGGAAGGTGCAGGAAGGGCAAGGAGGGATGCTGCAGAGGTGGCAGGTGAGGTGCCACAGGGGAAGAAGACCCTAAACAGCCAGAGGATTCGTGCCCCGATGGCAGTGTGGTGGCCTGTCATCTGCAGCCCTGCCATCGGGCTGCCTGCACTCGGGAAGGGTGCTCAGCTCCCTTCTTAAGCTGGAGCCAGGCTGGCCTCATTGTGGCTTTGCAGTACCTGAAGGGGGCTACAGGAAACCTGAAGAGGGACTTCTGAGGGTGTCAGGGAGGGATAGGACTTGGGGGCATGGAGCAAAACTAGAAGTGGGGAGATTGAGATTGGCTGTGAGGAAGAAGTTGTTCCCCATGAGGGTGGTGAGAGCCTGGCACAGGTTGCCCAGGGAGGTGGTGGAAGCCTCCTGCCTGGAGGTGTTTGCAGCCAGGCTGGAGGTGGCTGTGAGCAACCTGCTGTGGTGTGAGGTGTCCCTGCCCATGGCAGGGGGCTGGAACTGGATGAGCCTTGAGGTCCCTTCCAACCCTGACAGTTCTGTGCTTCTGTGCTTCTAAATGGGGCTTTAAGGACAAGAGTGTAGGGAAACACAGTGAGAGGCTGTGCCTTAGTAAAACATCAGCAGCTTTGGGGCAGCAATCATTTGTCAGGTGTTTGCTGCAGGGATGAAAAACACCAAGGTATGTGCATCAGGGAAAGGCAGTACCTGAAGGAAGGAATAGGAAAGTGGATGGAGCCTTTGCAATCATTTTTCAGAGGGTGATAAGAGGAAACAACTGCAAAACATTAATGAGCAGAAAGCACCCAAGTAACACTAAGGGCTGGCCTGGAGGGAAGGCCAGGCAGTAGGGATCCTGAAAAAGCTGCCTGAGAGGAAGGGAACAAAGGGACCCCTAACACTGAGGTACTTGCAAAGGGACAAGGAAGAGAAGACATAGAAGCAAGAAAAACTACCCAGCAAGGAACAGCTTTGTTCTGAAGGGGGACAAAGAAGCCAGCTAAGTGGCTTCCAGCCCACTTGAGCAGTTGAGGTCCTGCTCTGCCAAAAGCAGAGGGCTGGTTCTTCATTAAAGCTCACCCTGTGAACACTCTCCTGTGAGAACTCAGAAGTGCTCCTCAGTGCCTGTCCCACCCAGGCACAGCACACACTCAGCTGGAATCATTCCTCTCCCTGCCAGCAGACCTCTTGGCATCCTGGTGTGGCTTAAAAGCAGCTGAGCAGAGGAGCGATGCCACAAGCTCACAGGAGGTTAGGGGTTGGAAGGGACCTCTGGAGATCTTCCAGACCAACCCCTGCCAGAGCAGGAGCAGAGAATCCAGCACAGGTCACACAGGAACACATCCAGACAGGGCTGGAAAGGCTCCAGAGAAGGAGACTCCACAATCTCTCTGGGCAGCCTGCTCCAGGCCTCTGGGACCCTCACAGGGAAGAAGTTCCTCCTCATGTTGAGCTGGAACCTCCTGTGCTGGAGTTTACATCCATTGCCCCTTGTCCTATCCCAGGGTGCAGCTGAGCAGAGCCTGTCCCCTCCCTCCTGACCCCCAGCCCTCAGCTATTGATATTGATCAGATCCCTTTCAGTCTTCTCCTCTGCAGACTGAACATCCCCAGGGCTCTCAGCCTCTCCTCCCCAGGCAGTGCTGCAGTCCCTTCAGCAGCCTTGTAGAATCATAGCATCACAGAATCAATAGGTTTGGAAAAGACCTCAGAGATCATCAAGTCCAACCTATCACCCAACACCATCTGATCAACTAAACCATGGCTCCAAGTGCCACATCCAAGCCTCTCTTGAACACCTCCAGGGATGGGGACTCCACCACCTCCCTGGGCAGCACATCCCAATGGCTAACAACTCTCTCTGTGAAGAACTTTCTCCTCACCTCCAGCATAAACCTGCCCTGGCACAGCTTGAGACTGTGTCCTCTTGTTCTGGTGCTGCTTGCCTGGGAGAAGAGACCAACCCCCACCTGACTGCAACCTCCCTTCAGGGAGTTGTAGAGAGCAATGAGGTCTCCCCGAGCATCCTCTTCTCCAGGCCAAGCAACCCCAGCTCCCTCAGCCTCTCCTCACAGGGCTGTGCTCCAGACCCCTCCCCAGCCTCGTTGCCCTTCTCTGGACACCTTCCAGCACTCTGCCCCCAGCCTGTAGCACTGCCTGGGGTTGCTGTGGCCAATGTGCAGCACCTGGCACTTGGATGTGCTCAATCTCATGCCCTGGGACTCTGTCCATCTGTCCAGCCTGGCAAGGTCCCTCTGCAGAGCTCTCCTGCCCTCTAACAGATCAACTCCTGCCCCCAGCTTTGTGCCTGCTCCTGTCCAGCTTCTCATCCATCAGCACCCCCAAGACCGTCTCCTCAGGGCTGCTTCCTGTTACCTCCTCCCCCGGCCCGTGTTGAGAGCGAGGATTGTTGCAGCAGCAGGGCAAGGGGGCAGCAGGGGATGGATGGAGGAGAAGGAAGGAGGGAAGGAAGGAGGGAAGGAAGGAGGGAGGGAGGGAAGGAAGGAAGGAAGGAAGGAAGGAAGGAAGGAAGGAAGGAAGGAAGGAAGGAAGGAAGGAAGGAAGGAAGGAAGGAAGGAAGGAAGGAAGGAAGGAAGGAAGGAAGGGAGGGAGGGAGGGAGGGGAGGGAGGGAGGGAGGAAGGAAGGAAGGAAGGAAGGAAGGAAGGAAGGAAGGAAGGAAGGAAGGAAGGAAGGAAGGAAGGAAGGAAGGAAGGAAGGAAGGAAGGAAGGAAGGAAGGAAGGAAGGAAGGAAGGAAGGAAGGAAGGAAGGAAGGAAGGAAGGAAGGAAGGAAGGAAGGAAGGAAGGAAGGAAGGAAGGAAGGAAGGAAGGGGCTGAAGCGTTGCTCGTGCTCCTCGTGCTGACGTGGCTGGAGAGGAGCTTTGTGTGTGTGCAATACGTGCAGCAGGGCACAGGACCAAAGCAGCAGATGCTTCAAAGCAGAAGCTGTTGCTCAGGCCACCGGGACGGTGCTTCAATCCCCTCTCTCTAATAACAATGCTAATGTTACAGTGAAAAGAGGAGCCAGAGGCTCCTGCCAGGCCTGCCCAGGGAAACTGGGCACTCTTCCCATCAATTACACTGTTCTCACCTCAGCAGGAGGGCACCCAGGCCTCTGTTCCCAGTGTGGGAAAGCTGATCAGCTCCCCAGGAGCCAGGGGCACAGCTGAAGCTATGCTACCCCCTCCCGCCTCCTGGCCAAAGAAACTCGGGAGGTTTGTGTTCAAATCTCATCCAACTGCTTCATGGAGGGTTTGCTGCGTGGCCTGCAATGAGAGCAGAGTGTGCCTGGACTGGGGACTGTCTCGATCCGGAGAGGGAAAGAGATTCAGGTTTTTTATGACTATTCCCGTGTTGTGAAATGAGAGGCACAAACGAGGCCAAAATATCAACAGCTAGACTATTGATTACATAAATAAAGTGGAGGGATCAGAAGGGGAGAGAGAGAGAATAAGGAGAGAGAGAAGAGAGGGAGAAGAGGGAAAGAATTATATTACCACACCCCTCACCCCCGAGACAGTTTGAGTCTGTGGAGGAAAGGTGCTGCAGGAGATGTTGGGTCTGTAGAGAACCGGTGCTGCAGGAGATGTTGGGTCTGTAGGGGAAGGGTGCTGAGGCTTTGGCTGTAGAAGGGATGAGGTCCTCTGGGCAGCTTCTTCAGCTCCATGAGTTGCAGCAGGTGGAACTTAGGGCACGGAGAGTCCAAGATCCGTTGTGTTGGCCCCGTGGTGTTTGCAGCATCTGCTGCCGTCTGCTTTCTTCTGCATCTTGCTTCTCCAACTTTCTCCTCTAAAAAAAGCCAGTAGCTGCTCCAGTCTTTTATACAGTTTTTTAGCCCTTAGGCAAGTGTCCAGGTGCTGTTCCCCAGGAAATCTTTCTGTGTGCTCAGGTGAGTTTGGGCAGCCACTGGATGGAGGGGGGGAAGGCCTCCGCCTCCTCCTGCTCCATCTAGCTACCCACACACCCTTAACACATCAGGAGCCATTGTCCTTTCCTGGGGTATCTGATGGCTGGAAATGCTCTTGTCCTCAAGGTGTGAATGCTGGGCCCTTGGGCCATTGCTGTAGGCCAGCTGCAGTCCCCTGAGCAATGTTATCTTTGCACCTTCCAAGAGTCCTTCCAGTGGCTCTGCCCAACGCACATCAGCTATTGTCTGGGCAAGCAGCAAGTGATTTTATCTTTGTTGAGTCACCAGGAGAGACAAGCTTTAGTCTCTCACAGGGACAGAAGGCCTTCTGCAGCCTCATCTTCAACATCCCCAGGCATGGAGCCTCAACCACCTCCCTGGGCAACCCCTTGCAGTGTCCCAGCAGCCTCCTGGTGCAGAACTTGTTGCTCACATCCAAGCTCCATCTGCTCTGCTCTCATTTCAAACCATTGCCCCTGCTCCTGTCCCTGCAGGCCTTTGCAAACAGTCCCTCTGCAGCCTTCTTGCAGCCCCCTTCAGGTCCTGGCAGGCTGCTCTTAGCTCTGCCTGGAGCCTTCTCTTCTCCAGGCTGAACACCCCCAGCTCCCTCAGCCTGGCCTCCTGGCAGAGCTGCTCCAGCCCCCTGATCACCTTGGTGGCCTCCTCTGGAGCCTCTCCATCAGGTCCATGTCCTTGATGTGTGGAGGCCTCCAGAGGTGGATGCAGTGCTGCAGGTGAGGTCATTCCCCATCTGTACTCTGCAGAAGCATTCTGAGTGGCTCCTGGATGCCAGGTCTGTAAGAACACCTGCAGAGGTAACAGGCTCCCCATTGGCCTGCAGGCTCCACTCCTGTTTCTCCCTCCTGGCACAGCAGCATGGCATGCCCAAGGAGCTGTGCAGCACAAGGAGCTCAGCACTGGAGAGCAGCACAGAGATGCTCTCATTCACAGCACTCTCCTGAGGCTCTCTGTGCAGCAGCTGCCTGCAAGGTGGAGAACTCAAGTTCCATGGAACAGGCTGTCCAGGGGGGTTGTGGAGTCTCCCTCTCTGGAGACATTTCAGCCCCACTTGGATGTCTTCCTGTGTGACCTGCCCTGGGTGCTCCTGCTCTGGCAGGGGGCTTGGACTGGATGAGCTTTCCAGGTCCACTTGCTGTGTGGAGGGCTCCAGAGCTGGACACAGCACTGCAGGTGAGGTCTCAGCAGAGCAGAGCAAAGCAGAGGGGCAGAAGCCCCTCTCCCCATCAGCTGGCCACGCTGCTTTTCATGCCTGAGGGCTGTGTGGAGCCTCCCAGCTGTCACCCTGGGGGGGTTTATGTGTAAAAGGCAGGGTAAATACTTGCCCCTCAGATTGAGCAAACAACAACTTTCTTTTGGTGATCCCAGGAAGATTTGGTGCTTGGCTCGTTGCTTTCCACGACATTTGCCAGCCTTTAATATTTTCCCTTCAGCTTAAGCAGGGGAAAGGGTAAAGCCCAGCTGGAAGTGAGGAAGAGCAGAAAGAGATTAGGGAAAATGCTTCTGCACAGCAGGCAGCTTCCTGTTTCAGCAGCCACCCTTCAAACCCATTCTTTGCACAGCCCTGGTCTAATGACGGAGCATTAGTTAAAGCTCCATTCCCAGCCACTCTCTGTGCCCTGGCTCAAGCCCCTTCGAATCAAGCCAAGACAGAGGATGGGCAGATGGGAAGACAATGGGCAACTGCTCCCCCGTGGCAAGGCTGAGCTGTTAGCTCGGGATTGGGCTGGGGAAGGTGAACAGATTGCTCTGCTTTATGCTTCTGCTGGGATCCTGTTAACATCTCTTTAGTGGGATGGAGGCAGCTTCAGCTCAGCTTAGATCCCCCAGGGGCAACCCAGGGTTGAATGGGTGCCCAAAGCCACTTCTTTTCATTTTGTTGGAAGTCATTTTAACCACAGAGATCAACCCTGAGGCAGGAAAGGTAAAGGCTCTGTGTGAGTGAGGAGGAAAAAGCAACCAGGAGAAAAAACCAACCAACCAACAACAAACCAAACAAAAAAGCCATCAAAAAATCACCAACCCAAAGCCAACAAACCCTAAACCCAACCCCAACCCCCAGGATTAGAGTTTGCTGTCACCAATATTCAGAGGGCTCCAGGCAGGCTCCGTGCTGCAGAGGGACTGAGGCTCATCCTATACTTACAGAATAACAGCATCACAGAACTGTCAGGGTTGGAAGGGACCCCAAGGCTCAGCCAGTCCCAACCCCTGCCATGGGCAGGGACACCTCACACCACAGCAGGTTGCTCACAGCCACATCCAGCCTGGCTGCAAACGCCTCCAGGCAGGAGGCTGCCACCACCTCCCTGGGCAGCCTGTGCCAGGCTCTCACCACCCTCATGGGCAACAACTTCTTCCTCACAGCCAATCTCAATCTCCCCACTTCTACTTTTGCTCCATCCCTCCCTGTCCTATCCCTCCCTGACACCCTCAAAAGTCCCTCTTCAGCTTTCTTGGAGCCCCCTGCAGATCCTGGAAGGCCACAAGAAGGTCTCCTGGGAGCCTTCTCCTCTCCAGCATGCACAACCCCAACTCTCTCAGGCTGTCTCCATGGCAGAGCAGCTCCAGCCCTCTGCTCCTCCTCGTGGCCCTTCTCTGGACACCTTCCAGCACCTCCAGAGCCTTCTTGCAACAGGGGCTCAAATCCCATCCATCCAAACTCCTGACTCCCTAGGTTTTGGCTGTAAGACATGGAGTTTTACACAGAGTAGCTCATGTAAATGCCATGTGTGCTGCTTGGGGCTCTGGTTTAGGGGTGAGCCTTGTACAGTAGGGTTCTGGGTTGGACTTGGTGATCCTGAGAGTCTTTTCCAACCTGAATGTTCCTGTGATTCTGTGATTTAGGTTGACCATCAGGAGGGAGCTCTTGACCAGAGTGGGAGAATGCTGGAACAGGCTGCCCAGGGATGTGGCTGAGGCCCCATTCCTGGAGACATTCAATATCAGACTTGATGTGGCCCTGGGCAGCCTGAATCTACTCCCTGCTGAAGTGCAGGGGGATTGGACAAGATGACTTTTGAGGGTCCCAGTGCAATCTGTGACTCTGTAAACTAGAAGGATGGAGCCTCCTAGCTGCTGCCTCCTCCTACTAGAAGGACCTGAATGCCCTAGCTTGGGCTAGCACTTCCCCCGTTCAGAGAGGCTTCACTCTATGGGGAGGGTGAAAGAAGAGTTATGGGGTGAGGGGAAGACTTTCCAGCACTTCTGGAGTTGTGTGTCAGGGTGGAAATAGCACAAGTGCCCCCAGCCAAGCAGCACTGCTTCACTGGCACCTGTGGAGCCAGCCTGCCTTTGCAGCTCCTCCTTTCTCTGCTGCAGCAGGCAGCCTGGCTGACAGCTGGCACAGCCCCAAGTGAGAAAGGTCTTCCCAGACTAAGTTGCAAAGTATTTCTGAAACCTGTTGCAAGGCTCCTGGGTGCTGCAGCCTCTGCTGCAAACTTTGAGGCAGCTTCAGGTCTGTTGTGTATTCCCTGGTTGTATCAGGTAGAGTATTGCATAGCCTGGGGCTCAATTCCAACCGTTAGACAAGCTTCAGCAGCAGTTCCCAGCGCTATTTTTAACTCCACTCTCTCCCACTCAAGCTGTCTTGTCACCTCTCTCCATCTCTGAGACACACACACACACACACACACACACACATTAAACCACAAAATATATTTGTCTCCCTGGGATGGTGAAATCTGTGCCACAAAATGAATGAGATTTCTGGAGTTCAGCAGCAATCTGCAGGGAAGTGTTAATTAGAACAGACTGAGTCACAAGGAAGCTCAACAGACACACACTAATTAGCACCAACAAGTGTAAGGGGGTAGCTGTGTGGAGGCAGCACTCCATCACCAGCTTCTCCCAAGTTAGCATTCTTCCCTGTTTCCTGGGTTTTGACTCAAAATGACATTAAAACATATGTCACCAGACCAAGAGTCCAACAACCATCTAGCAAGAAGATTTCTCCCCCTCTACTCAGCTCTGCTGAGACCCCACCTGCAGTACTGCCTCCAGTTCTGGAGCCCCTATTACAGGAGGGATGTGGACGTGCTGGAGCGTGTCCAGAGCAGGGCCACGAGGAGGAGCAGAGGGCTGGAGCACCTCTGCTGTGAGGACAGACTGAAGGAGTTGGGGCTGTTCAGGCTGGAGAAGAGAAGGCTCCCAGGTGACCTCATTGTGGCCTTCCAGGATCTGAAGGGGGCTACAGGAAGGCTGGGGAGGGACTTCTCAGGACATCAGGTAGTGATAGGACTAGGGGGAGTGGAATGAAGCTGGAGGTGGGGAGATTCAGGTTAGATGTGAGGAAGAAGTTCTTCCCCATGAGAGTGGTGAAGCCCTGGGATGGGTTATCCAGGAGGTGGTTGAGGCCCCGTCCCTGGAGGTGTTTAAGCCCAGGCTGGATGAGGCTGTGGGCAGCCTGATGTAGTGTGGGGTGTCCCTGCCCATGGCAGGGGGGTTGGAACTAGATGATCCTTGTGGTCCCTTCCAACCCTGACTGATTCTATGATTCTATGATTCTAAGATCTGCTTCCTCCCCGTTAGCCATAGGCTCATTCTCACCACAACAGTCAGCTCAGTCTATCCACAAAGCCAAGGAGCTGCAAGATGTCATCCAGCTAGGAGAAGGGAGGTCCTTTGAAGAAGCTGAGGTGCTGGAGCCAGGGCAGAGCAGGGCAAGGAAGCTGGGAAGGGCCTGGAGAAGACATCTGATGGAGAGAGACTGAAGGAGCTGGGGATGGTCAGTGTGAAACAGAGGAGCCTGAGGGCAGACCTCCTGGCTGTCTACAGCTACCTGAGAGGAGGCTGTGGAGAGGCTGCTGCTGGTCTCTTCTCACAGGTAATTAGTGACAGAACAAGAGGAATGGCCTCAAGCTGCCCCTGGGGAGGTTCAGACTGGACATTAGGGATTTTTTTTTCCCCAGCAAGAGTGGTCAGGGATTGGAAAGTGCTGCCCAGGGAGGTGGTGGAGTCCCCAAGCCTGGCTGTGTTTGAAGGTGGTTTGGCTGTGGTGCTTGGGGCTATGGTTTAGGGGTGAGCCTTGCAGAGCAGGGTTCTGGGCTGGACTTGGTGATCCTGAGGCTCTTTTCCAACCTGAGTGTTTCTGTGATTCTGTGATTGCTGTGATCCCTCCTGAGCCTCAGCTGGACTACAGCAGGTTTCCTCAGGCAATCTGAAGAACACTGGGTGTCAGTGCAGAATGAAGCCAGGCAGCAAAGGATTCTAAGGGCCCAGTAGAAATCTCAGAAAAGAACTAGAAAAAAGAACAGAAAGAGATGCAAGCTCCTGAGCTCAGAGCTTAGACATGGCTGGGCAGCTGCAGAGGGACTGTTTGCAAAGGCCTGCAGGGACAGGAGCAGGGGCAATGGTTTGAAATGAGAGCAGAGCAGATGGAGCTTGGATGTGAGCAACAAGTTCTGCACCAGGAGGCTGCTGGGACACTGCAAGGGGTTGCCCAGGGAGGTGGTTGAGGCCCTGGAGCTATTCAAGGTGAGGCTGGAGAAGGCTGTGAGCAACCTGCTGTAGTGGAGGATGTCCCTGCTGAGTGCAGGGGTTGGTCTGGATGAGGTCCCTTCCAACCCAAACCATCTGTGATCTCATGTTTGCAAGCTTTCTTCTCCACTCAAGCCTAAATGGAATGGAATGGAATGGAATGGAATGGAATGGAATGGAATGGAATGGAATGGAATGGAATGGAATGGAATGGAATGGAATGGAATGGAATTAACCAGGTTGGAAGAGACCTTTGAGATCATCAAGTCGAACCTCTCACCCAACACCATCTGATCAACTAAACCATGGCACCAAGTGCCTCAGCCAGGCTCTTCTTAAACACCTCCAGGGATGGTGACTCCACCACCTCCCTGGGCAGCACATCCCAAGGGCCAATCTCTCTTGCTGGGAAGAACTCCTTCCTAACATCCAGCCTAAACCTCCCCTGGCACAGCTTGAGACTGTGTCCTCTTGTTCTGTAAATGGGCTTGACAGGCAGAGAAGAAGAAGGTACTGTTAAAACTGGTTCCTAAACAAACAGAAGTGAAAGCAGAGGTCCAATAAAAGAGAGCAGGAGGTGTGGATGCAAGTCACAAGCTGAGAGCAGCCTCTATCAGGATGCTGTCAGAGAGGGGGGCTGGAGCAGTTGGACAGCAAGCACGTTTCTGCCACAAGCTGGCTCAGAAGGAGGGTGCCAGAAACCCAACCTTTCTGAAACAAATAGCAAGAGAAGAATCTCCCACCTGCTCTCATCAGGGGAGCCAAGGCCCTGCAGGCTGATGGCTGAGGGCTGTGTATGCTGGACCAAAAAGGACCCAACAGGCCAAATGCTTTTACTACCTCATTTAGTTAGCACAACGATACATAATCAGAGCTCTTGACAAAGGATTAGCCAGCAGGGCCAGGGAGGAGATTCTGCCCCTCTGCTCCACTCTGCCCAGACCACAGCTGGAGCTCTGGGTCCAGTTCTGGAGCCTCTGTGCCAGGAAGGATCTGGAGGTGCTGGAAGGTGTCCAGAGAAGGGCCACGTGGAGGATCAGAGGGCTGGAGCTGCTCTGCTCTGGAGACAGCCTGAGAGAGTTGGGGTTGTGCAGTCTGGAGAGGAGAAGGCTCCCAGGAGACCTTCTTGTGGCCTTCCAGGATCTGCAGGGGGCTCCAAGAAAGCTGGGGAGGGACTTTTGAGGGTGTCAGGGAGGGATAGGACTGGGGGGGATGGAGCAAAACTAGAAGTGGGGAGATGCAGATTGGATGTGAGGAAGAAGTTGTTGCCCCTGAGGGTGGTGAGAGCCTGGCACAGGCTGCCCAGGGAGGTGGTGGAAGCCTCCTGGCTGGAGGTGTTTGCAGCCAGGCTGGAGGTGACTGTGAGCAACCTGCTGTGGTGTGAGGTGTCCCTGCCCATGGCAGGGGGGTTGGAGCTGGCTGATCCTTGGGGTCCCTTCCAGCCATGACAATTCAATGATTCTATGATCAAAGTGGATGTACTACCTCTTTAAGCCCTGTTTACTCCCCTTGTACACTGGTAGAGAGCTGGGACCAATTCTATCCCCTGTCAGTAGCTCCAGTGTAGCTCCTGCCACAGGAAGGAGCTGATCAGCTCTCCATTGTGTGCTGAAGCCAGTGGTGTGTAAATACCAGGAGCCTAACACTGCCCTAGCATCTCAGAGACCTCATTTCTTTGCCACAGCACAGCTTAAATTAAACTGCAAATACTGCAAAAAAAAGCCCCAAAGCACACAGGGACAGGTTCTTCTTCTCCCAAACCATTACAGTCAGAATGAACTTTCCCTGGGGGCCAAGAGAGCCAAGGGGAGCCTGGGGGGCAGCAAGACAAGTGTGGCCAGCAGGGCTGGGGAGGTTCTGCTCCCCTCTGCTCTGCCCTGCTGAGACCACAGCTGCAATCCTGTGTCCAGTGCTGGGCTCCCCAGTTCCAGAGAGACAGAGACCTGCTGGAGAGAGGCCAAGGGAGAGCCAGGAGGATGCTTAGGGGACTTGAGCATCTCCCCTGTGAAGTGAGGCTGAGAGCCCTGGGGCTGTTTAGTCTGGAGGAGAGAAGGCTGAGAGGGATCTGATCAATGTCTATCAATAGCTGAGGGCTGGGGGTCAAGTGAAGGGGGCCAAGCTCTTCTTGGTGGTGCACAGCAATAAGCCAAAGAACAAGAGCTACAAGCTTGAACAGAGAAGGTTTCAGCTCAGCATGAGGAGAAACTTCTTTGCAGTGAGGGTGCCAGAGCCCTGGAGCAGGCTGCCCAGAGAGGTTTTGGAGTCTCCTGCTCTGGAGCCTTTCCAACCCCACCTGGATGCCTTCCTGTGCAGACTGCCCTGGGTGCTCCTGCTCTGGCAGGGGGTCGGACTGGATGATCTCTGGAGGTCCCTCTAATGTGCCTTGATGCTGTGAACTTGTGGTGGTTCGGGCTGGGTGCCCTTATGCTGCATGGCACACTTCCTGTGTCCAGCAGTCCAGCCCAGTGGGTGGACACAGGAAACCAGGTATCTCCTACCACCCCCTGCACCGCTACAAGCTCTTGCGTGGGGTCCGCCTCTTGCTCTTTCTTCCCTCGCCGGCGCCCGGGAACTGGGGGAGACGTCTCCCCCAGGGGGATGGGCGGTCTCAGGCCTGGCCAGCTGAGACTAGCCTAGCAGTGGGGGGGGGGGAACGAGCCCTGGGGGTCTTTGGCCCACCCTCAGGTGGGGATGGGGTTCATCCGGGGGTGTGTTGGGGTTTCCTCTGTCACTGTTTCTGGTTCTTTTGTGCACCTTCACCTTTTCTATTTACACTTTTCCATCACTTCTGCAATCCGGTTGTCAGAGTCGTTATTCTGCCTGTGGTGGGGAGGGGGCTGCCTCAACCCACTACAGAACTCCACTCAGGTGAACCCAAACAGACGTGCAAAACAAGCCTCACAAGAGAATCGGTGTGGTCTGCAGCCCTAAGTGTGACAGCTGCTTGCCATGGGTTAGCAGCAGGCTCGATAGAGTTAGAGAATGGTTGGAGCTGATGATCTTGAAGGCCTGTTCCAATGAAAAGGATTCTGTGATTCTGTGCTCAGTCTTGGTTTTCCTTGGCACCCCAGGCTGTCCCATTCCAAGGTGCAGCAGGACCACAAGACCTTGCCAGGGTCACCCCTGAGGAAGGAACTGGATGATGCACTTTGACCTGGAGCTGCTCCTGAATTATAGAATGGAATGGAATGGAATGGAATGGAATGGAATGGAATGGAATAGAATAGAATAGAATAGAATAGAATAGAATAGAATAGAATAGAATAGAATAGAATAGAATAGAATAGAATAGAATAGAATAGAATAGAATAGAATAGAATAGACCAGGTTGGAAGAGACCTTCAAGATCATCGTGTCCAACCCATCAACCAATCCAACCCTCACTGGAACAACCCTCACTATCAGTAAAGGCTGGGGTGATAGAAAGCAGCCCTGAGGAAAAGGCCTTGGGGGTGCTGGGGAGGAGAAGCTCAACAGGAGCCAGCAGGCAGCACCTGCAGCCCAGAGAGCCAAGCAGAGCCTGGGCTGCAGCAAGAGAAGTGTGGCCAGCAGGGCCAGGGAGGGGATTCTGCCCCTCTGCTCCACTCTGCCGAGACCACAGCTGGAGCTCTGGGTCCAGTTCTGGAGCCTCTGTGCCAGGAAGGATCTGGAGGTGCTGGAAGATGTCCAGAGAAGGGCCACGAGGAGGAGCAGAGGGCTGGAGTTGGGGTTGTGCAGGCTGGAGAGGAGAAGGCTCCCAGGAGACATCATTGTGGCCTTCCAGGATCTGAAGGGGGCTCCAAGAAAGCTGGGGAGGGACTTCTGAGGGTGTCAGGGAGGGATAGGACAGGGGGGATGGAGCAAAACTAGAAGTGGGGAGATTGAGATTGGATGTGAGGAAGAAGTTGTTGCCCATGAGGGTGGTGAGAGCCTGGCACAGGCTGCCCAGGGAGGTGGTGGCAGCCTCCTGCCTGGAGGTGTTTGCAGCCAGGCTGGAGGTGGCTGTGAGCAACCTGCTGTGGTGTGAGGTGTCCCTGCCCATGGCAGGGGGGTTGGAACTGGCTGAGCCTTGGGGTCCCTTCCAGCCCTGACAGTTCTGTGATTCTATGAGTGGCTCATTTGTAAGCTACTTTGTTGTAAAACCGTTTCTAACCGGTAGGTTGCTCTGAGGGCTCTGCCGGACAGATCCAGCACAGAACGTGGTGAGCACTCAGAAACCTTTCTTTGTTTACCCCAGGCCCTAGAGGGGAGTTGCCACCCTGTGGCCACCTTTCCTCCCACAGGTGCTGCAGCCTGTCCTGGAAGTGCCCAGCCTTGGATTGTCCTCTGTAAGAAGAGCAAGAGCTTGTAGCCAACAGCACTTCTTCTGACCCTCTGAACTCAGACTTCTCTATCAAGAAACAATGCTCACAGCAGATGTCCTTGATGGTGAGCTCAACATTGGAGAGGAAGCTCTCCACGTTATCCTGGGATGAGGTTCTACTGGTCTGCTGCTGGTGGGACCAGCATCTACTGGTCAAAAGTGGGTAACTCCCAGGGAAAAGCAACTCTGGTGCAAGGGTAGCAAACCAGAAATCTCCCTGCCCTCCAGCACCAGAAGAAAGGAAGGAACTCAGGAACCCAGCCCTAGGCAGCTTTCTCTGTCAAGCCAACTCCATCCTCTCATCCAAAGACCACTCAGCTAACATCAGTGCCAGGCCCTGGTGCAACATATTCCACATGGAACACCACTAAGGACCAAGCACCACCACTTTCCCTCAGTGGACTCTGAGTGACTTTCATGGCTCTTAGAGCATTTTGTGCATTTTCAGGTGCTGGGACTGAGGGATGAACGCACAGACAAAAGCAGCGTGACCTTGGCTCAGAGGGGTTTGCAGTGCTCCCCAGAGCAGAGGCTGACAAAGAACAGAGACTTGGCAAAACAGGTCTGATCTGGCTTCCTCCTTTACCCCCACATGCTTGAGCCCAGCAGCAAACATGAGGGGGAAATATCTCATCTGTTCAAGGTCTACTCACAAGGACAAAGGAGTAGCAAGGTTAGGACTTGGTGTTAGGGACAAAAGGTCATCACCTCCCAGCAGGGTCCCCTTCTCCCATTCAGAGCTGAGGCACAAATGAAAGGAGCATCTCTCTGTGAGCTTCTCAGAAGCTAGTGAGAAGGCTGAGCACTTTGGAAGTGTAAGGAGAGGACTCTGATGTCTCAGTGATAGAATTGCTTCCTGTAAGGTTCATCAGAATGGCTCTTCAAGTGCTCGGTGAGGTGTTGGGGGAGGAAGGAAGAAAAAATCTCTACACTGACTAATGGAATGGCTTTAACCAGCTCAGCCCATTCTTTCTCCCTGCACACTCCATCCACTCTGTGCAGCACAGTCTCTGTAACCAACAAGAAGGGATGCAGCAGCCTCCATCACCATAGAACCTCTTTTGTCCTCAGAGCAGGCCACAGAATCACAGAATGTCAGGGCTTGGCAGGGACCTCCAGAAATCATCTCTAGTTCCACACCAGTGTCCCTCATCCTATCACTACAGGTCCTTCTAAACAGTCCCTCTGGTTTCAGTCCCTGAAGGTTTCTTGTAGGCACCTTCAGATACAGAAATGCTGCTCTTAGCTCTGCCTGGAGCCTTCTCTTCTCCAGGCTGAACACCCCCAGCTCCCTCAGCCTGGCCTCCTGGCAGAGCTGCTCCAGCCCCCTGATCATCTTGGTGGCCTCCTCTGGAGCCTCTCCATCAGGTCCATGCCCTTGCTGTGCTGAGGGCTCCAGAGCTGGACACAGCCCTGCAGGTGAGGTCTCACAGAGCAGAGCAGAGGGGCAGAAGCCTCTCTCTCCATCTCTGGCCACACTGCTTTGGATGCAGCCCAGGCTGCCATTGGCCTTCTGGGCTGCCAGCTGACACTGCTGGCTCCTGTCCAGCTTCTCCCCCACCAGCACCCCAAGTCCTTCTCTGCAGGGCTGCTCTCAATCTCATCCTCCCCCAGCCTGGATTGATCTCTAGGATTGTCCTTACCTGGGTGCAGGACCTTGCACTTTGCCTTGTTGAAACTCCTGAGGTTCTCCTCAGCCACCTCTCCAGCCTGGCCAGGTGCCTCTGGACGCCTCCATCCTGTCCCTCAGTCATGTGAGCTGCACAACTCAGCTTGGTGTCATCTGCAGACCTGAGAGGGTGCCTCAGTCTGGCTGTTGCCAACATTGATGAAGATGTTGAACAGCCCTGCTCCCAGTGCAGAGCCTGAGGGACACCACTTGTCACCCATCTCCACCTGGACATTGAGCTGTTGACCACCACCCTCTGGAGGCCATCCCCCAGCCAATTCCTTACCCACTGGACAGCTCACCCACCAAATCCACATCTCTCCTGCTTAGAGAGCAGGATGTTGTGGAGGGCTGTGTCAAAGGCTGTACAGAAGTCCAGATGACATCCATTAGCCTTCCCTTGTCCACTGACATAGTCACATCACTGAAGGAAGCTTCTCTTCATGTCTCTTCTGTCTGTAAGCAGTGCACAGCACATCCACCCTGGCTTCCTCTGCTCACCTTGAGTCCTGTGTCCAGTTCTGGGCCCCTCAGGTCAGGAAAGATGTTGAGATGCTGGAAGGTGTCCAGAGAAGGGCAAGAAAGTTGGGGAGGGGTCTGGAGCACAGCCCTGTGAGGAGAGGCTGAGGGAGCTGGGGTTGCTTAGCCTGCAGAAGAGGAGGCTCAGGGAGACCTTCTTGCTCTCTACAACTCCCTGAAGGGAGGTTGTAGCCAGCTGGGGGTTGGTCTCTTCTCCCAGGCAGGCACCCAGCAGCAGAACAAGAGGACACAGTCTCAAGCTGTGCCAGGGGAGGTTTAGGCTGGAGGTGAGGAAGAAATTCTTCCCAGCAAGAGAGATTGGCCCTTGGAATGTGCTGCCCAGGGAGGTGGTGCAGTCACTGTCCCTGGAGGTCTTTAAGAAGAGCCTGGCTGAGGCACTTGGTGTTATGGTTCAGTTGATCAGATGGTGTTGGGTGATAGGTTGGACTGGATGATCTCTGAGGTCTTTTCCAGCCTGGTTAATTCTGTTCTATTCTACCAGGAGCTGGCCAGCAGTGAGTGCTGGGACAGGTTTAGCACTCAGTGCACAGAAGGCCTTCATGTTAAGCAAGAAAATGCTGCTGTTGCTGCTGCATGCACAAGATATGGCTTAAACCTGGGCACCCACTCACAGAAAGACAAAGGCCACCCCCTGCCTCATCCCAAAGCTGGGTTCCATGCATAGAACCATAGAATGGTCCAGGACAGAAGGGATCTCCAAAGCTCATCCAGCCCTACCTCCCTGCAGCCAGCAGGGACATCCCCAACTAGAGCAGGCTGCCCAGGGCCTCGTTGAGCCTTACCTTGAATATCTCCAGGGACGGGGCCTCAACCACCTCCCTGGACAACCCATCCCAGGGCTTCACCACTCTCATGGGGAAGAACTTCCTCCTCACCTCCAGCCTCAATCTCCCCACCTCCAGCTTCAGTCCATTCCCCCTAGTCCTATCACTACCTGAGAGCCTGAGCAGTCCCTCCCCAGCCTTCCTGTAGCCCCCTTCAGATCCTGGAAGGCCACAATGAGGTCACCTGGGAGCCTTCTCTTCTCCAGACTGAACAGCCCCAACTCCTTCAGTCTGTCCTCACAGGAGAGGTGCTCCAGCCCTCTGCTCATCCTCGTGGCCCTTCTCTGGACACCTTCCAGCACCTCCAGATCCCTCAATGCAAAGCCCTCCTCCTGCTCTTGTCCCTGGAAAAGGATGAGCATTTTTGTTTTCATTGCCACCTCAAAACACCTTGTGGTGACCTGGACAACCCAGGCAGCAGAGTCCAGCCCAAAGGCTTGCGGCTTGGTGACTCAGTCCTCAATCAACAGCTGCTTGGGACATAGAGCTGAGGTGACCTTAACAGGTTTTACAATACAATACAATACAATACAATACAATACAATACAATACAATACAATACACCAGGTTGAAAGAGACCTTCAAGATCATCATGTCCAACCCACCAACCAATCCAACCCACCCAACAACTAACCCATGGCACCAAGCACCCCAGCAAGTCTTCTCCTGAACACCTCCAATGAAGGTGACTCCACCACCTCCCTGGGCAGCCCATTCCAATGCACAATCACTCTCTCTGTGTAGAACTTCTTCCTAACATCCAGTCTAAACCTGCCCTGGTGCAGCCTGAGACTGTGTCCTCTTGTTCTGCTGCTGGCTGCCTGGGAGAAGAGACCAATCTCTGCCTGACTACAGCCTCCCTTCAGGGAGTTGGAGAGAGCAAGAAGGTCTCCCCTGAGCCTCCTCATCTCCAGGCTAAGCAACCCCAGCTCCCTCAGCCTCTCCTCACAGGGCTGTGCTCCAAACCCCTCACCAGCTTCGTTGCCCTTCTCTGGACACCTTCCAGCAAGTCAACCTCCTTCCTGAACTGAGGGGCCCAGAACTGGACACAGGACTCAAGGTGTGGCCTAACCAGTGCAGTGTCCAGGGGCAGAATGACCTCCCTGCTCCTGCTGGCCACACTCTTCCTGAGGCAGGCCAGGATGCCATTGGCCTTCTTGGCTGCCTGGGCACACTGCAGGCTCATGTTCAGCCTACCATCAACCAGCACCCCCAGGTCCCTCTCTGCCTGGCCGCTCTCAGCCACTCTGCCCCCAGCCTGTAGCACTGCCTGGGGTTGCTGTGGCCAATACCCAAATTTCTTACTGCCATTGGAACAGAGACAGAAAGTAAAAGAGAAGGGAAAAAAAGCCCCACTGCTTTACAGCCGAGGCTCGATGGCATGCACAGGCAGCCTCTTTGAACTGGCACAGGTTAACACCAATTGACGGCCCAGGCTGGGGCCAGCAGGGAGCTTCCTGCGTTATAGCTCTCCTTTTAATTAACACGGTCGGCCATCAGTGGAAGCCTACAGAGAAAGTCCATTTCAAAGCTGCTCACACGGGGCATCCTCCAGCAAAGACGCGTGAGGGTGACAGGCAGGCAGCAGGGTGGGCGGGCAGGCAGGCAGTAGGGTGGGCAGGCAGTAGGGTGGGCAGGCAGTAGGGTGGGCAGGCAGTAGGGCAGGCAGCAGGGTGGGCAGGCAGTAGGGCGGGCAGGCAGGCAGGCAGTAGGGTGGGCAGGCAGTAGGGCGGGCAGGCAGTAGGGCGGGCAGGCAGCAGGGTGGGCAGGCAGCAGGGTGGGCAGGCAGTAGGGCGGGCAGGCAGTAGGGCGGGCAGGCAGCAGGCAGGGGCGGGCAGGCAGTGGGCAGGGCGGGTAGGGCAGGCAGGGCAGGGGTGGGCAGGCAGTAGGGTGGGCAGGCAGGCAGGCAGCAGGGCAGGCAGCAGGGCGGGCAGGCAGGCAGGGCGGGCAGGCAGCAGGGGCGGGCAGGCAGGCAGGCAGCAGGGCAGGCAGGCAGCAGGGTGGGCAGGCAGGGGCAGGCAGGCAGGGCAGGCAGGCAGGCAGGCAGGGCAGGCAGGCAGCAGGCAGGCAGGGGCGGGCAGGCAGGCAGGCAGCAGGGCAGGCAGGCAGCAGGGTGGGCAGGCAGGCAGCAGGGTGGGCAGGCAGTAGGGTGGGCAGGCAGGCAGGCAGGGGCAGGGGCAGGCAGGCAGGCAGCAGGGCAGGCAGGCAGCAGGGTGGGCAGGCAGGCAGGGCAGGCAGGCAGGCAGCAGGGCAGGCAGCAGGGCGGGCAGGCAGGCAGCAGGGTGGGCAGGCAGTAGGGTGGGCAGGCAGGCAGGGCAGGGCAGGCAGGCAGCAGGGCGGGCAGGCAGGCAGGGGTGGGCAGGCAGTAGGGTGGGCAGGCAGGCAGGCAGCAGGGCAGGCAGGCAGCAGGGCGGGCAGGCAGGCAGGCAGGGTGGGCAGGCAGGCAGGCAGGCAGGCAGCAGCATGGCAGGCAGGCAGCAGGGCAGGCAGGCAGGCAGCAGGCGGGCAGGCAGTAGGGTGGGCAGGCAGGCAGGCAGGGCGGGCAGGCAGGGTGGGCAGGCAGTAGGGCGGGCAGGCAGCAGGGTGGGCAGGCAGGCAGCAGGGCAGGCAGGCAGTAGGGTGGGCAGGCAGGCAGGCAGCAGGGCAGGCAGGGGGCGGGCAGGCAGGCAGCAGGAGGCGGGCAGGCAGGCAGGCAGCAGGGCAGGCAGGCAGGCAGCAGGCGGAGCAGGCAGGCAGCAGGGCGGGCAGGCAGGCAGCAGGGTGGGGGCAGGCAGGCAGGCAGGGCAGGGCAGGCAGGCAGGCAGCAGGGCAGGCAGGCAGCAGGGTGGGCAGGCAGGCAGCAGGGTGGGCAGGCAGTAGGGTGGGCAGGCAGGCAGGCAGCAGGGCAGGCAGGCAGCAGGGCGGGCAGGCAGGCAGCAGGGTGGGCAGGCAGTAGGGTGGGCAGGCAGGCAGGCAGCAGGGCAGGCAGGCAGCAGGGCGGGCAGGCAGGCAGCAGGGTGGGCAGGCAGTAGGGTGGGCAGGCAGGCAGGCAGCAGGGCAGGCAGGCAGGGCAGGGCAGGCGGGCAGGCAGCAGGGCGGGCAGGCAGCAGGGCAGGGCAGGCAGGCAGGCAGGGGCAGGCAGGCAGCAGGGCGGGCAGGCAGGCAGCAGGGTGGGCAGGCAGTAGGGTGGGCAGGCAGGCAGGCAGCAGGGCGGGCAGGCAGCAGGCAGCGGGCAGGCAGGCAGGGGCAGGCAGGCAGCAGGGGCGGCGGGCAGGCAGGCAGGCAGCAGGGCAGGCAGGCAGCAGGGCAGGCAGGCAGCAGGGCAGGCGGGCAGGCAGCAGGGCGGGCAGGCAGCAGGGTGGGCAGGCAGGCAGCAGGGCAGGCAGGCAGGCAGCAGGGTGGGCAGGCAGCAGGGCGGGCGGGCTGGCAGGCAGCAGGGCGGGCGGGCAGGCAGCAGGGCGGGCGGGCAGGCAGTAGGGCAGGTGGGCAGGCAGCAGGGCGGGCGGGCAGGCAGGCAGCAGGGCGGGAGGGCAGGCAGTAGGGCAGGTGGGCAGGCAGCAGGGCGGGCGGGCAGGCAGGCAGCAGGGCGGGAGGGCAGCAGGGCGGGCAGGCATGCAGGCAGTAGGGCGGGCAGGCAGGCAGGCAGCAGGGCGGGAGGGCAGCAGGGCAGGCAGGCAGGCAGTAGGGCAGGCAGGCAGGCAGGCAGCAGGGCGGGAGGGCAGCAGGGCAGGCAGGCAGGCAGGGGGGCAGGCAGGCAGCAGGGCGGGAGGGCAGCAGGGTGGGCAGGCATGCTGGCAGCAGGGCGGGCAGGCAGGCAGCAGGGCGGGAGGGCAGCAGGGTGGGTGGGCAGGCAGGCAGTAGGGCGGGCAGGCAGCAGGGTGGGCAGGCAGCAGGGCGGGCAGGCAGGCAGGCAGCAGGGCAGGCAGGCAGCAGGGTGGGCAGGCAGGCAGCAGGGCAGGAGGGCAGCAGGGCGGGCAGGCATGCAGGCAGTAGGGCGGGCAGGCAGGCAGGCAGTAGGGCGGGCAGGCAGGCAGGCAGTAGGGCAGGCAGGCAGGCAGGCAGCAGGGCGGGAGGGCAGCAGGGCGGGCAGGCAGGCAGTAGGGCGGGCAGGCAGGCAGGCAGCAGGGCGGGAGGGCAGCAGGGCGGGCAGGCAGGCAGGCAGTAGGGCGGGCAGGCAGGCGGGCAGCAGGGCGGGAGGGCAGCAGGGCGGGTGGGCAGGCAGGCAGTAGGGCGGGCAGGCAGGCAGGCAGTAGGGTGGGCAGGCAGGCAGGCAGCAGGGCGGGAGGGCAGCAGGGTGGGCAGGCATGCTGGCAGCAGGGCGGGCAGGCAGCAGGGCGGGCAGGCAGGCAGGCAGCAGGGCGGGCAGGCAGCAGGGCGGGCAGGCATGCTGGCAGCAGGGCGGGCAGGCAGCAGGGCGGGCAGGCAGGCAGGCAGCAGGGCGGGAGGGCAGCAGGGCGGGCAGGCATGCAGGCAGGCAGGGCATGCAGGCAGCAGGGCGGGCAGGCATGCAGGCAGCAGGGCGGGCAGGGGCAGCAGGGCGGGCAGGCATGCAGGCAGCAGGGCAGGCAGGCAGCAGGGCGGGCAGGCATGCAGGCAGGCAGGGCATGCAGGCATGCAGGCAGCAGGGCAGGGCAGGCAGGCAGCAGGGCGGGCAGGCAGGCAGGCAGCAGGGCAGGCAGGCATGCAGGCAGCAGGCATGCAGGCAGCAGGGCGGGCAGGCAGGCAGGCAGCAGGGCGGGAGGGCAGCAGGGCGGGCAGGCATGCAGGCAGCAGGGCGGGCAGGCAGCAGGGCGGGCAGGCATGCAGGCAGCAGGGCGGGCAGGCAGGCAGCAGGGCGGGAGGGCAGCAGGGCGGGCAGGCATGGGCGGGAGGGCAGGGGCGGGCAGGCATGCAGGGCAGGGAGGGCAGCAGGGGCGGGCAGGCATGCAGGCAGCAGGGCGGGCAGGCAGGCAGCAGGGCGGGCAGGCAGCAGGGCGGGCAGGCAGGCAGGCAGGGGCGGGAGGGCAGCAGGGCGGGCAGGCATGCAGGCAGCAGGGCGGGCAGGCAGCAGGGCGGGCAGCAGGGCAGGCGGGCAGCAGGGCAGGCGAAGCGGCAGGCCGGCTGCAGGCGCGCTGATCCCATTAACCAGCCGCCCTGCTGGGCACAAAGGCTCCCTGCCTCACCGTGCAAGCGGAGATCAAATCACAGAAGCAGAGGCAGGAGCACCAGCACCAGCTCGGCTGCTTACCTGAGTGCCTGCTGTTTGGGAGAGGAGAAGGAGAGAGGTAACCAAAAACAAAGAGCAAGTGGACATCCTTGCAAGTGGATCCAGGGCAGAGCAGGGCAAGGAAGCTGGGAAGGGCCTGGAGAAGACATCTGATGGAGAGAGACTGAAGGAGCTGGGGATGGTCAGTGTGAAACAGAGGAGCCTGAGGGCAGACCTCCTGGCTGTCTACAACTACCTGAGAGGACATTGTGGAGAGGCTGCTGCTGGTCTCTTCTCACAGGTAATTAGTGACAGAACAAGAGGAATGGCCTCAAGCTGCCCCTGGGGAGGTTCAGACTGGACATTAGGGATTTTTTTTTCCCCAGCAAGAGTGGTCAGGGATTGGAAAGTGCTGCCCAGGGAGGGGGTGGAGTCCCCAAGCCTGGCTGTGTTTGAAGGTGGTTTGGCTGTGGTGCTTGGGGCTATGATTTAGGGGTGACCCTTGCAGAGCAGGGTTCTGGGCTGGACTTGGTGATCCTGAGGCTCTTTTCCAACCTGAATGTTTCTGTGGCTCTGTGATCCTCTCCCTGCCAGGCTCTGCCCTGCCTGCACAGCGCTGGAGCACTGCCCCAGCCAGGCTCGGCGGTTCAGGAGGCTGGAATGGGAATGTGCCCATTTGTCCTTGGCAGAATTACCTGGCTGCTTTCCCAAGCCCTGCTCTGCTCCAAGGCTGATGCATTTTGTTGCTGTTTGTTGTTTTGAGAAGTGTAATTAGGCAACTGGAACCGGCTGCCAAAAGACCCTCTGCCCAGAGCCCTTCCCCAAAGCAAACCTGATTACTGCAAGGCAGGGCCATGCCTGGGGAGGATTTGCAACCCTCCCACTGCTTTCAGTCCAGCTCTTCCCTTCACTCACCTGGGAGAGCAGTCAGAGGGTGGTGTTCTTCAGTGGCACTTGCTGGGTGTCTGCTTGTCAGCTAATTGGTTTTGAAGCTTCACACGCTCATGCAGCACGTATTGGGGGATTTTCTTTGCACGGGGGAATAGCAGAGGAGCTGTGCACTCCCAATCAGAATTCCAATCCAATGCCTTTCTGGCAGGAGGGACCAGATGCAGCTTCCTGAGCAGTCAGGGAAATGGCAGCAATGTGACAGCACCGTGGCCTAGCCTTTAGAGCTGTCTGCTCCCAAGGCCACAGCCAAACCACTGCAACTCCCTGCAGCCTTCACCTGCCATGTTCCTCACCAGCTGTTGCATGGCTGGACACAGCACTGCCTTGGGAAATCAGAGTACCCACACCTACAGCACAATGCCCAGAGAGAAGGCAGGCACCCCTCTCCCTTCTGCTGGCTAATTGAGACACTAACCCAGTCTCTGTCAGGAAGAGCCTGGCACTGCTGCCTCCCTGGAAAGGATCCATCTGTCTCATGTCGTGGAGAAAAGCCCTCAAGCTCACCAAGAGGCTTTTCCCTACTCCTTGGATGTTCCAGTAGGATGGGAACTTGCCCTTCTTGGTGTTCCTCAGAAAACTGCTGTTTTCTCAAGTAACAGATAGAAACTCCAGCACAGGAGGTTCCACCTCAACCTCCTCCATGAGGAGAAACTTCTTCCCTGTGAGGGTCCCACAGCTCTGCTCACTTGCACCCTGTGACAAGGGGTAATGGATATAAACTCCAGCACAGGAGGTTCCAGCTCAACAGGAGAAGGAACTTCTTCCCTGTGAGGGTCCCAGCGCCCTGGAGCAGGCTGCCCAGAGAGGTTGTGGAGTCTCCTTCACTGGAGCCTTCCCAGCCCCGTCTGGATGTGTTCCTGTGTGACCTGTGCTGGATTCTCTGCTCCTGCTCTGGCAGGGGGGCTGAACACGATGGTCTCCCTTCCAACCCCTAACATCCTGTAAGCCTGTGAGCCAGAGTCACAGCTCACAGAGCTGTGAAACCCAGTACCCAGCAGTGTGGGTGAAGAGGGCAATGAGTGTTTGGGGTGTCCCTTCAACCACCCTGCCTGGGAATGGGCCCAGAATGCACCTTGTCCTCCAGCACCTTGTCTATCAGGGCAGTGGAAGCAGCAGCACACAGTGGGAGTTTGTGGCTGCCAGAGTACATTGCATCCTGATAACCAGATCCAGCCCAGCTGAGGACATAAACTATGCCACCAGTCCCCTTCATTCAATCCCTGCTTGCTTTCTCTGCCCACTACAATGGAGCTCAAGACCTATCCAAGAGGACTAACAGAAAGAAGCAAAATTTAAGAACCATGCATTTTATCATCATCACTGCAAATATCAGTCAAGAATAATGGCAGTGAGGGTGCAAGTTAAGACAGCTGAATCCATCTCTCTGGAAATGCTGCTCTTAGTAATACAGTCACAGCAGCAGATTTATACTGCCTAGAGTGGATGTTAGAGCATCATCTCTGACTGCATGAGTCAGAGCTGCCAGTGGCTGTACCAAGTGTTACAAAAGAACCCAAAGCCATCTAGACCTCATCGCTTGCTCTTTGGATTCACTCACTTTTGGCACACCGCTGTGGTCGCAGAGCCAGAAACCAGCAGGATGCATGCAAATTACCTGCCCTGGGCGGTCCCTGCCTTGCAGCGGAGCGTCACCTTGGCGCTCCCGCAGCTTGCGGGGGCGCTGCACCTGCCGTGAGCTGCACGAAGTCCGAGCCACCAGCAGGCACTGGAGCTAGGGTCACCCTCCCGAAACGGCCTCTTCCTGCAGCTCATCAGCCCCTCCCCTCCCTCTAGCTGCACCAACCCAGGCAATGAAATTTCGTGCAGCAGTCCGTGTGATTACTCCCCAAGCCGGCTCAGGTCTTCCTCCTGCTTTGCCATTTCACAGAATCACAGAACTGTCAGGGTTGGAAGGCACCTCAAGGCTCAGCCAGTCCCAACCCCCTGCCATGGGCAGGGACACCTCACACCACAGCAGGCTGCTCACAGCCACATCCAGCCTGGCTGCAAACACCTCCAGGCAGGAGGCTGCCACCACCTCCCTGGGCAACCTGTGCCAGGCTCTCACCACCCTCATGGGCAACAACTTCTTCCTCACATCCAATCTCAATCTCCCTTCTACTTTTGCTCCATCCCCCCTAGGCCTATCCCTCCCTGACACCCTCAAAAGTCCCTCCCCAGCTTTCTTGGAGCCCCCTGCAGATCCTGGAAGGCCACAAGAAGGTCTCCTGGGAGCCTTCTCCTCTCCAGCCTGCACAACCCCAACTCTCTTAGTCTGTCTCCAGAGCAGAGCAGCTCCAGCCCTCTGCTCCTCCTATTTCATAGCTGGTGCTATCACCCTGTGCTTCCACAGCCTGACTCAGAACACGGCTGATTATTCTAGACAGCTTCAGTCAGATCCTGCCAGCCCTTCCCCCCGTTTCACTTAATGAATTCATCTGAAATTCATGTCAGAATGTCTGGTATGAAGCATTGGTTTGGAGCACAGCCCTGTGAGGAGAGGCTGAGGGAGCTGGGGTTGCTTAGCCTGGAGGAGAGGAGGCTCAGGGGAGACCTTCTTGTTCTCTGCAACTCCCTGAAGGGAGGTTGTAGCCAGCTGGGGGTTGGTCTCTTCTCCCAGGCAGGCACCCAGCACCAGAACAAGAGGACACAGTCTCAAGCTGTGCCAGGGGAGGTTTAGGCTGGAGGGGAGGAGAAAGTTCTTCCCAGCAAGAGAGATTGGCCCTTGGGATGTGCTGCCCAGGGAGGTGGTGGAGTCCCCATCCCTGGAGGTGGTTAGGAAGAGCCTGGCTGAGGCACTTGGTGCCATGGTTTAGTTGATTAGGTGGTATTGGATGATAGGCTGGCCTTGATGATCTCAAAGGTCTTTTCCAACCTGGTTAATTCTATTCTATTCTATTCTATTCTATTCTATTCTATTCTATTCTATTCTATTCTATTCTATTCTATTCTATTCTATTCTATTCTATTCTATTCTATTCCATTCCATTCCATTCCATTCCATTCCATTCCATTCCATTCTGCTGTGAGGGAACACTGAGCAAGCCACTTGTATTAATAAGGAATGAGCACCTGCAGTAGTCATTAAAGAAAAATGGAAGGTGGCAGCAGTAGGAGTAGTCCAGAGCCAATAATGGTGGGTTTAAATTACAGCAAGGAGTACTTAAAACAGACATCAGGAAAAGCTTTCTGCTGCCCAGGGTTAGGGACAGACTTGCACTGGCTTCTCAAAGAGGCTGTGGAACACCACCACTGAAGGTCTGCAGGTTAGACAAAACCCCAAGGGGAATGGCAGATACCAATTAACTTTCCCAGGGGGCTGCTCCCTGCAGCACCTGGAGCACTGTTCTGGAGCCACTACTACAGGAAGGGTCTGGAGGTGCTGGAAGAGAAGGGCCACGAGGATGAGCAGAGGAGAGCTGGTGCTGTTCAGTCTGGAGAAGGCTCTGAAGAGACTTTCTTGTGACCTTCCAGGATCTGAAGGGGGCCCCAAGAAAGCTGGGGAGGGACTTTTGAGGGTGTCAGGGAGTGATAGAACTGGGGGGGGATGGAACAAAACTAGAAGTGGGGAGATTGAGATTGGATGTGAGGAAGAAGTTGTTGCCCAGGAGGGTGGTGAGAGCCTGGCACAGGCTGCCCAGGGAGGTGGTGGAAGCCTCCTGCCTGGAGGTGTTTGCAGCCAGGCTGGAGGTGGCTGTGAGCAACCTGCTGTGGTGTGAGGTGTCCCTGCCCATGGCAGGGGGTTGGGACTGGCTGAGCCTTGAGGTCTCTTCCAGCCCTGACAATTCTGTGATTCCATGATCTTCCTGTCTGCTTGCTTTGTGGGTTTCTCTGTTCTGCTCTTGCAGCACCAACAGAACTGCCACCTGCTGCAGGTAGCCCCCTCTGAGCCTCCTGCTACCACTGCAGCCACAGGCAAAAGCCACAGCCACAGCTGCTCTGCCACAGCACTGCAGAGGATGCCATATGACAGCTTCAGCAAAAGGGGGAGAGAGGTGGGTCATGAAAACCAACTCCTTAGTGAGGTTTGAGCAAGATGAGGCAAGCCCTGACAAGTCACCCCTGGACAACTCTCTGCTGAGGCCTGAGAATCTCTGGCACCCAGGCTGAGCAGTCTCCACACAGAAAATGCAGAGCAAGCAGCAGCTTGGACAGCCTGTGTGCCACCTGGCCTGCCTCAGCTCCAGGGCCTTTTCTCCATCACAGGGCCACAGGCACACACTGGAGCCACATTTCATCACTGGGCTGCCATCCCCTCTGTGTGAGCTGTCTCTTCACTGTGCCTTAACCACACATACTGGCTTGGGAGCAGCCCTGAAGAAAAGGCCTTGGGGGTGCTGGGGAGGAGAAGCTCAAGAGGAGCCAGCAGTGAGACCTTGCAGCCCAGAGAGCCAAGCAGAGCCTGGGCTGCAGCAAGAGAAGTGTGGCCAGCAGGGCCAGGGAGGGGATTCTGCCCCTCTGCTCCACTCTGCCCAGACCACAGCTGGAGCTCTGTGTCCAGCTCTGGAGCCTCTGTGCCAGGCAGGATCTGGAGGTGCTGGAAGGTGTCCAGAGAAGGGCCATGAGGAGCAGCAGAGGGCTGGAGCTGCTCTGCTCTGGAGACAGACTGAGAGAGCTGTTCAGTCTGGAGAGAAGAGACCTTCTTGTGGCCTTCCAGGACCTGAAAGGGGCTACAGGAAAGCTGGAGAGGGACTTTTGAGGGTGTCAGGGAGGGATAAGACTGGGGGGATGGAGCAAAGCTAGAAGTGGGGAGATTGAGATTGGCTGTGAGGAAGAAGTTGTTGCCCATGAGGGTGGTGAGAGCCCGGCCCAGGCTGCCCAGGGAGGTGGTGGCAGCCTCCTGCCTGGAGGTGTTTGCAGCCAGGCTGGAGGTGGCTGTGAGCAACCTGCTGTGGTGTGAGGTGTCCCTGCCCATGGCAGGGGGGTTGGAACTGGCTGAGCCTTGAGGTGCCTTCCAACCCTGACAATTCTATGAACTACAGCTCCATCACACTTACCCTAAAGTAGCACCAGGACTTTCCAAGAATAACAGGGCAAGCTTGGGTTGATCTGGAGTTTTTTTGGGGTTGGGTATTTCCCTGCCCGGGGGGGTGTGGGGCTGCTTTAACAGCTGCCTTAGCAACTGTTAAAAGCTGGAGAGAAACAAGTGCACTCCAGACAGTTATGCAGGAAGTGGATGGTTGGAAGTGACACAAGGAGGTGAGGGCCTGTGTGCAGCAGGCACTATTTTTAAACCCTGATGTGAAATGTTTGCTCTGCTCAGGGAAAATCCATCCCCCACACACCATGCCATGCCCACTCACTAGACACTGCAAGACTTCAAACACCACCCATCAGCTCTTCCTACTCTCTGCTGCAGGACTGGGTATATCACTTTGGGCAGAGACTGGCTGGAGAGCAGCCCTGAGGAGAGAGACTTGGGGGTGCTGGGGGAGGAGAAGCTCAACAGGAGCTCTCAGTGTGCACTTGCAGCCCGGAAAGCCAATCAGAGCCTGGGCTGCAGCAGGAGAAGTGTGGCCAGCAGGGCCAGGGAGGGGATTCTCCCCTCTGCTCAGCCCTGATGAGACCCCACCTGGAGTACTGCCTCCAGTTCTGGAGCCCCTATTCCAAGAGGGATCTGGAGGTGCTGGAAGGTGTCCAGAGAAGGGCCACGAGGAGGAGCAGAGGGCTGGAGCACCTCTGCTGTGAGGACAGACTGAAGGAGTTGGGGCTGTTCAGGCTGGAGAAGAGAAGGCTCCCAGGTGACCTCATTGTGGCCTTCCAGGATCTGAAGGGGGCTACAGGAAGGCTGGGGAGGGACTGCTCAGGCTCTCAGGGAGTGATAGGACTAGGGGGAATGGAATGAAGCTGGAGGTGGGGAGATTCAGGCTGGAGGGGAGGAGGAAGTTCTTCCCCATGAGAGTGGTGAAGCCCTGGAATGGGTTGTGCAGGGAGGTGGTTGAGGCCCCGTCCCTGGAGGTGTTTAAGCCCAGGCTGGATGAGGTTGTGGGCAGCCTGATGTAGTGTGGGGTGTCCCTGCCCATGGCAGGGGGTTGGAACTGGATGATCCTTGTGGTCCCTTCCAACCCTGACTGATACTATGATACTTTTCATGGGAAGTACATTAGATCCCAGAGCCTCCGTAAAACATCTTTTCTTCCCATGAGAATTTCCTTCCCAGATGCTCTCTACCTGCAGCAGCACAAACTCCATCTCCAGCACATGCTCACGACCAAGATTTCCCCCTCCATACTCAAAGCATGACTCATTGTTGAGGGTCGTGATAGGACTGGGGGGATGGGGCAAAAATAGAAGTGGATCGATTCAGCTTGGATGTGAGGAAGAAGTTGTTGCCCATGAGGGTGGTGAGAGCCTGGCAAAGGCTGCCCAGGGAGGTGGTGGAAGCCTCCTGCCTGGAGGTGTTTGCAGCCAGGCTGGATGTGGCTGTGAGCAACCTGCTGTGGTGTGAGGTGTCCCTGCCCATGGCAGGGGGTTGGAACTAGAGCACAGAATCACAGAACCATTCAGGTTGGAAAAGAGCCTCAGGATCACCAAGTCCAACCCAGGAACCTGCTCTACAAGGCTCACCCCTAAACCATAGCCCCAAGCACCACAGCCAAACCACCTTCAAACACAGCCAGGCTTGGGGACTCCACCACCTCCCTGGGCAGCACTTTCCAATCCCTGACCACTCTTGCTGGGGAAAAAAATCCCTAATGTCCAGTCTGAACCTCCCCAGGGGCAGCTTGAGGCCATTCCTCTTGTTCTGTCACTAATTACCTGTGAGAAGAGACCAGCAGCAGCCTCTCCACAGCCTCCTCTCAGGTAGTTGTAGACAGCCAGGAGGTCTGCCCTCAGGCTCCTCTGTTTCACACTGACCATCCCCAGCTCCTTCAGTCTCTCTCCAGCAGATTTCTTCTCCAGGCCCTTCCCAGCTTCCTTGCCCTGCTCTGCCCTGGCTCCAGCACCTCTCTTGGATTGAGGTGCCCAAAACTGGACACAGCACTCAAAGTGTGGCCTCATCAGGCTGAGCATAAGAGGACAATCCCCTCCCTGCTGCTGCTGGGCACAGCATTGCTGATCCTAGCCAGGAGGCCTTTGGCTTTCTTGGCCCCCCTGGGCACACTGCTGGCTCCTGTTCAGCTGCTTGTCCATTAGAGCCCCCAGGTCCCTTCCTGCCAGCAGCTTTGCAGCCACACTGCCCCAAGCCTGGAGCACTGCCTGGGGTTGTGGTGACCCAAGGTCAGGACCTGGCACTTGGCCTTGTTGAAGCTCATCCTGTGAACATTGGCCATGGATCCAATCTACCCAAGCCCCTCTGCAGAGCCTCCTACCCTGGTGTAGATCAGCACTGCCACCTAACTTGGTGTCATTTGTGAGCTTACAGCTGACACATTCTGCGTCTTCATCAAAGTCATCAATAAAGATGTTGATCCCTGAGGTCCCTTCTAACCCTGACAATTCTATGACTATGATTCTAAGTCACTGTGGCTGTCCCTCCCCCTCAGCTAACCCAAGTGACAAAGCATCACTCCTGAGCCCAGTAATGAGGTTGGTTTTAAGTGGGGGAAGGCAAAAGGAGGAAAAAAAACACCCCACAATTAATCAGCTTAGTTTCCACTGTGTCTCTCTACCTGCTGAGATAGGGACTGCCTATGTGCCACCTTGCTGAGGATCAAAAGACTGCTTGGGAAATCAGCCTCCCTACTGCAGGACTCAGGCTGCAGCCCGAGGGCAGGACAGCTCCCAGGGTATAAACCCACACACACACATTTAAGCTCCTGAGCCACTGACATTGTGAGGTCCAGCTCCTGCTGCTGCAGACAGGCAGAGTGGGCTATCACAGAATCCCAGAGAGGCAGGGGTTGGAAGAGACCCCACCTAGTGCAACCCCCTGCTAAAGCAGGTTTGCATAGAGCAGTTTGCACAGGAGCCTGTCCGGGTGGGGCTTGGGAGCAAACCCCACAGCCTCTCCGGGCAGCCTGCTCCAGGGCTTTGGCACACTCACAAGAAAGAAGTTTTTCCTGAAGTTCAAGGGAAAGCTCCTGTTTTCTAGTTTGTACCCACTGCCCCTTGTCCTGTCACTGGGCACCACTGAGAAGAGCCCAGCCCCATCCTGCTGACCTCCACACTTCACCCATGCCAGCCTGGGCAAGTGCACCGGGGTGGGCAACCACACGGGCAGAGCAGCACTGGCTCCACAGAGCCAGGGCCTCAGTGCTGTCCCCTCAGCTCCTGTCTGCCTGCTGCTGGAAGACAGACAGACAGCCTGTCCCTGTCACAGTATCACTAAGGTTAGAAGAGACCTTGAAGATCATCGAGTCCAACCTATCACCACAGACCCCATGACTAGACCATGGCACCAAGTGCCACATCCAGTCCCCTCTTGCACCCCTCCAGGGACGGTGACTCCACCTCCTCCCTGGGCAGCACATCCCAATGGCCAATGACTCTCTCTGGGAAGAACTTTCTCCTCACCTCCAGCCTAAACCTCCCCTGGCACAGCCTGAGACTGTGTCCTCTTGTTCTGGTGCTGGTTGCTAGAGAGAAGAAGCCAACCCCCACCTGGCTACAACCTCCCTTCAGGTAGGTGTAGAGAGCAATGAGGTCTCCCCTGAGCCTCCTCTTCTCCAGGCTAAGCAACCCCAGCTCCCTCAGCCTCTCCTCACAGGGCTCTGCTCCAGACCCCTCCCCAGCCTTCTTGCCCTTCTCTGGACACCTTCAAGTGTCTCAATGTCCTTCCTAAACTGAGGGGCCCAGAACTGGACACAAGATTCAAGGTGTGGCCTAACCAGTGCTGAGCACAGGGCACAATGACCTCCCTGCTCCTGCTGGCCACACCATTCCTGATGCAGGCCAGGATGCCATTGGCCTTCTTGGCCACCTGGGCACACTGCTGCCTCATGTTCAGGCAGCTGTCAATCAGCACCCCCAGGTCCCTCTCTGGTTGGCAGCTCTCAGCCACTCTGCCCCCAGCCTGTAGCTCTGCCTGGGGTTGTTGTGGCCAAAGTGCAGCCCCTGGCACTTGGACTTGTTGAATGCCATCCTGTTGGCCTCTGCCCATCTGTCCAGTTGGTCGAGGTCCCTCTGCAGAGCCCTTCTGCCTTCTAACTGACCAACATCTGCTCCCAGCTTGGTGTCATCTGCAAATGTGCTGATGACTGTCTCAATCCCCTCATCCAGATCGTCAATGAAGACATTGAAGAGGATGGGGCCCAGCACTCATCCCCGGGGGACGCCACTGGTGCCTGGCTGCCAGCTGGAGGTGGCACCATTCACCACCAGGTGCCAATGGTGTCATTTGCTCCTCCATGACACCCTGCAGGAGCATGCAGCTCACGCTCCCCAAAGGGGACAAGCTGCCACGGCATCGCTGACCTCTCGTCCTGGGATCCCCCAGCCTTAGAAACAGAATCACAGAACTGTTTCACTTGGGAGAGCTCTTTAAGTTCATCCAGCACAACCACTCTCTAGGTGTACTCAGGCTGGTGCCAACCCATGGCCCTCAGCACCACAGCTCTGCCTCTGTGAAACTCCTCCAGGGACGGCTCGCTCCATGGTGGTCTGCAGGACAGAGCAGAGCACCAGCTGCAAGGAAGCAGTGCAAGAGGATTTCAGGCAGACTCAGCTGTCTCCTGCTCAGTACCAACCTCCTCAACACATAGAATCATAGAATCATAGAATCAGTCAGGGTTGTAAGGGACCACAAGGATCATCCAGTTCCAACCCCCTGCCATGGGCAGGGACACCCCACACTACATCAGGCTGCCCACAGCCTCATCCAGCCTGGGCTTAAACACCTCCAGGGACGGGGCCTCAACCACCTCCCTGCACAACCCATCCCAGGGCTTCAACACTCTCATGGGGAAGAACTTCCTCCTCACCTCCAGCCTGAATCTCCCCACCTCCAGCTTCAGTCCATTCCCCCTAGTCCTATAACTCCCTGACATCCTGAGCAGTCCCTCCCCAGCCTTCCTGTAGCCCCCTTCAGATCCTGGAAGGCCACAATGAGGTCACCTGGGAGCCTTCTCTTCTCCAGACTGAACAGCCCCAACTCCTTCAGTCTGTCCTCACAGCAGAGGTGCTCCAGCCCTCTGCTCCTCCTCGTGGCCCTTCTCTGGACACCTTCCAGCACCTCCAGATCCCTCTTGGAATAGGGGCTCCAGAACTGGAGGCAGTACTGCAGGTGGGGTCTCAGCAGGGCTGAGCAGAGGGGGAGAATCCCCTCCCTGGCCCTGCTGGCCACACTTCTCCTGCTGCAGCCCAGGCTCTGATTGGCTTTCCAGGCTGCAAGTGCACACTGAGAGCTCCTGTTGAGCTTCTCCTCCCCCAGCACCCCCAAGTCTCTCTCCTCAGGGCTGCTCTCCAGCCAGTCCCTGCCCAGCCTGCATTTGTGCCTGGGATTGCCTCCACCCAGCTGCAGGACCCTGCCCTTGGTCTTGTTGAAGCTCCTGAGGTTGGCTTGTGCCCACCTCTCCAGCCTGTCCAGGTCCCTCTGGATGGATCCCTTCCCTCCAGCTGTCTGCTGCACCACACAGCTTGGTGTCATCAGCAACCTTGCTGAGGCTGCACTCAGTGCCACTGTCCATGGCACCCACAGAGATGTTGAACAAGCCTGGTCCCAGGACTGATCCCTGAGGGACTCTGCTTGTCCCTGGCCTCCACTGGGACATGGACCCATGGACAGCCACTCTCTGGGTGCAGCCATCAAGCCAGTTCTGTATCCATCTCGTGGTCATCCATCAAACCCATGTGTCACCAGCCTGGGGACCAGGATGTGGGGCAGGACAGTGCCGAAGGCTTTGCTCAGGGCCAGGGAAACGACATCAGTTGCTCTCCCCTCATCTATTAATGCTGTCACCTGTTCAGAGGAGGCCACCAGGTTTGTCAGGCAGGATTTGCCCTTGGCACAGCCATGCTGACTATTCCAAATCACCTCTTCACTATTCTTCTGAGTCAGTAGTGCCTCCAGGAGGATCTGCTCCATGATCTTTCCGGGCACAGAGGTGAGACTGACTGGCCTGGAGTTCCCTGGTTCCTCCTTCTTGCCCTTTTTGCAGTTGGGAGCAATGTTTCCCCTTTTCCAGTCTGTGGGGACTGCCCCAGGCTGCCAGGACTTGTGGAATAGACTAGAGAGGGGTTTGGCAACCTCCTCTGCCAGTTCTCTCAGCACCCGTGGGTGTATCCCGTCGGGTCCCATGGACTTGAATACTTTCAGGTTCTTCAGGTGATCACCAACCTGAGCTTCACTTACCATGGGCAGTTCTTCATCCCCATCCCTGGCATCGTCTGCCATGACACCAGGGGTGTGGCTGGAGGCCCTTGCAGTGAAGACTGAGGTAAAGAAGTGATTGAGTACCTCAGCCTTTTCCACATCACTTGTGACTAATTCACCACTTTCCTTTCTGAGGGGGCCCACACCTTCCCTGGTCTTCTTCTTGCCATTAATATACCTGTAGAAATTCTTAGTGCTCCCTTTAACCTCCCTGGCTAGATTCAATTCCAACTCTGCTTTGGCTTTCCTAACCAGGCCTCTTGCTGCTCAGGCAGCTTCCTTATCTCCCCCTGTTCTATCTGTCCTTCCCTCCACTGCCTGTAGAGTTTCTTTTTAAGTGATAGTGTGTCCAGCAGCTCCTTGTTCATCCAGGCAGGCCTCCTAGCATTCTCTTTCCTGCTTTTCTCCTTGTAGGTATACATAGCTCCTGGACACAGAGGAGGTGGTCCTTGAATACTGAGCAGCTGTCCTGGGTCCCTCTTCCCTCCAGGGCTTCATCCCACGACACTTTGGCTAGCAGATCCCTGCAGCGATCGAAGTCTGCACGCCTGAAGTCTAGGGTCGTGAGCTTAGAATATGTCCTCCTGATTGCCCTGAGGAGATTAAACTCAACTGCTTCATGGTCACTGCAGCCAAGGCCGTCTCTGAGCCTCACACTGGTTACCAGCCCTTCCCTGTTGGTGAGAACAAGGTCCAGCGTAGCACCTTTTCTTGTTGGTTCCTCTACCATCTGGAGGAGGAAGTTGTCTTCTCTGCAGTCCAGGAACATCCTGGATTGCTGATGCCTTGCTGTGCTGTCCCTCCAGCAGATGTCAGGGTGGTTGAAATCCCCCATGAGGACCAGGGCTTGTGACCTGGAAGCCGCTTCTATTTGCCTGTGCAGAGCCTCATCTGCTTGGTTCTGCTGGTCAGGTGGCCTGTAGGAGACCCCCACAGTAATATCTCCTTCCCCTGTCTTGCCTTTAATTCTAACCCATACACTCTCAACCAACTCATCATGCCTCCCCAGGTGGAGTTCTGCTGATTCCAGCTGGTTGTTGACATAGAGGGCAACACCTCCTCCTCTCCTTCCCTGCCTATCCTTCCTAAAGAGCTCATACCCGTCTATCCCTACGTTCCAGTCGTGGGAGTCATCCCACCAAGTGTCGGTGATGCCCACTGTGCCATGGCGTCCCAGCAGCACGGTGGCCCTTAACTCATCCTGTTTGTGGCCCCAGCTGTGTGCATTTGCATAGAAGCACTTTTCACACTGCTGCTGCTGTTTTTAACCTAGGGGAAGCAAGAAAAATTGATGATGGCAAACCAGAGCAGAAATGTCTGAGTCTGTTGAACTCCAGAAGCGACATGGGACCCAGCCCACCCCATGGTCATGAGGCAAGGCTGCTGGCCCCAGCGACTCTTCAACTGAAGAAAGACAAGGCAGTTTTGAGCATTAGGGGAGGGAGCTGTGTTGAAATCCATCATTCTCCCCCTGTGCTCAGCAGTGGTTAGGCCACACCTTGAGTCCTGTGTCCAGTTCTGGGCCCTTCAGCTTAGGAAAGATGTTGAGCTGCTGGAAGGTGTCCAGAGAAGGGCAAGAAAGCTGGGGAGGGGTCTGGAGCACAGCCCTGTGAGGAGAGGCTGAGGGAGCTGGGGTTGCTTAGCCTGGAGAAGAGGAGGCTCAGGGAGACCTCATTGCTCTCTGCAACTCCCTGAAGGGAGGTTGTAGCCAGGTGGGGGTTGGTCTCTTCTCCCAGGCACCCAGCACCAGAACAAGTGGACACAGTCTCAAGCTGTGCCAGGGGAGGTTTAGGCTGGAGGTGAAGAGAAAGTTCTTCCCAGAAAGAGAAACTGGCCCTTGGGATGTGCTGCCCAGGGAGGTGGTGGAGTCCCCATCCCTGGAGGTGTTTAGGAGGAGACATGATGGTGTGCTTGGTGCCATGATTTAGTTGATTAGATAGTGTTGGGTGATAGGTTGGACTCGAAGGTCTCTTCCAACCTGGTTAATTCTATTCTGTTCTAAGCTGCAGCAGGGGAAGGGCAGGGCCACGAGATCTGAAGGAGACAAAATCATAAATCTTCCTCCACCCTTTGCAGACCTCCAACGTTAATGCTAAAAATAGCCATGGCACCTGGGGATTTCAGCACTTGGATTAATCAAGACTTGCAGTGTCAGGAGGAGTGGAGGGGAAAAGCAGCAGAGGAACAAAAGGCAGAAGGGTTCCAGGACCTGAGCGTCTCTACAAGGACGCAGCGTCCGGGGAACAAGCTGCCGTTCGCTCCTGGCTGGGGCAGATGTTCCATAAGGATGACAGCAGGGGAAGGAAGGGGCAGGCACAAAAAGCACAGGTCAGGCTAGAGCAGAGCTGTCAGTCTTCTCTATCCACAGCATTCAAGCTTAATTAGTCTGAGCTCTCTCATTTAGGACCATTTAGGAGCCCCTATTACAGGAGGGATGTGGACGTGCTGGAAGGCGTCCAGAGAAGGGCCACGAGGAGGAGCAGAGGGCTGGAGCACCTCTCCTGTGAGGACAGACTGAAGGAGTTGGGGCTGTTCAGGCTGGAGAAGAGAAGGCTCCCAGGTGACCTCATTGTGGCCTTCCAGGATCTGAAGGGGGCTACAGGAAGGCTGGGGAGGGACTGCTCAGGATGTCAGGGAGTTATAGGACTAGGGGGAATGGACTGAAGCTGGAGGTGGGGAGATTCAGGCTGGAGGTGAGGAGGAAGTTCTTCCCCATGAGAGTGGTGAAGCCCTGGGATGGGTTGTCCAGGGAGGTGGTTGAGGCCCCGTCCCTGGAGGTGTTTAAGCCCAGGCTGGACGAGGCTGTGGGCAGCCTGATGTAGTGTGGGGTGTCCCTGCCCATGGCAGGGGGGTTGGAACTGGATGATCCTTGTGGTCCCTTCCAACCCTGACTGATACTATGATACTATGACCACGAGTCAGGACTGCCTGACTCAGCAGGAGCTGCGTGTCTCCAGTCACAGCTTTCCTCCTCTGCGGCCTTTCGGGTGCCGAGCGGTGGCTTGCCACTGCTGTGCAACTTCCACACCTCACAAGTGTGGGGCTTAGCAGCTCAGAAGGGTGGAAACCACCCTCAGGCTCCACAGGAAAATAGCTCTTCCCCATCTCTAACATCAGCACCTGTTTGGGGTACCATGGCTATTATTCAGTTTAGATCCAAGGAAGGCAGCTGCACTTCTGGCGTCCTCCTGCAAGGAAGATTATCACAGAACCACAGAACCATTCAGGTTGGAAAAGAGCCTCAGGATCACCAAGTCCAACCCAGAACCCTGCTCCACAAGGGTCACCCCTAAACCATAGCCCCAAGCACCACAGCCAAACCACCTTCAAACACAGCCAGGGCTGGGGACACCACCACCTCCCTGGGCAGCACTTTCCAATCCCTGACCACTCTTGCTGGGAGATTTTTTCCCCTAATGTCCAGTCTGAACCTCCCCAGTGGCAGCTTGAGGCCATTCCCTCTTGTTCTGTCACTAATTGTTCCTGATGCAGCCAAGAGGGCCAATGGCATCCTGGCCTGCATCAGGAAGAGTGTGGCCAGCAGGAGCAGGGAGGTCATTCTGCCCCTGGACACTGCACTGGTTAGGCCACACCTTGAGTCCTGTGTCCAGTTCTGGGCCCCTCAGTTTAGGAAGGAGGTTGACTTGCTGGAAGGTGTCCAGAGAAGGGCAACAAAGTTGGTGAGGGGTCTGGAGCACAGCCCTGTGAGGAGAGGCTGAGGGAGCTGGGGTTGCTTTAGCCTGGAGAGAAGGAGGCTCAGGGGAGACCTGATTGCTCTCTCCGACTCCCTGAAGGGAGGTTGTAGCCAGATGGGGGTTGGTCTCTTCTCCCAGGCAGCCAGCACCAGAACAAGAGGACACAGCCTCAGGCTGCACCAGGGGAAGTTTAGGCTGGATGTTAGGAAGAAGTTCTATACAGAGAGAGTGATTGTGCATTGGAATGGGCTGCCCAGGGAGGTGGTGGAGTCACCATCCCTGGAGGTGTTCAGGAGGAGACTTGCTGGGGTGCTTGGTGCCATGGGTTAGTTGTTTAGGTGGGTTGGATTGGTTGATAGGTTGGACATGATGATCTTGAAGGTCTCTTCCAACCTGGTCTATTCTATTCTATTCTATTCTATTCTATTCTATTCTATTCTATTCTATTCTATTCTATTCTATTCTATTCTATTCTATTCTATAATTACCTGTGAGAAGAGACCAGCAGCAGCCTCTCCACAACCTCCTTTCAGCTAGCTGTAGCCATGAGGTCTCCCCTCAGCCTCCTCTGTTTCACACTAACCATCCCCAGCTCCTTCAGTCTCTCTCCAGCAGATTTCTTCTCCAGGCCCTTCCCAGCTTCCTTGCCCTGCTCCTCCTTCCCTGCCTCAGCCTTGGCCCTTTTTTGGGTGATGTTCTTCCTCACAGTGATGAAAAGCTTCTTTTACCAAAGGCTGCAGTTTCAGTGCTGCCAGTGTGCTTTGTTTTACAAATGGGCTGTGCATGAGAAGCCTCTTCTCTTCTTTTATGGCTCTTTATGCAGCACTGGTTGGTGGCTTCACCTCCCAGACCGTTCGCTCCCCGGGCCTCAGCGGAAGCTCCCAAGCCACAGAGGGTTAATACCTCCAGTTTGGGGGTTTGGTTAGCAAAGCAGGATTTACACCAGCTGTAACCATCAGCAGCTCTTGCTCCAGTGCCAGGCAGAGGAGTCAGCAGCCTACATGTTGCCACAGAAGCACAGAGTGTTAGGGGTTGGAAGGGACCTCCGGAGATCATCTAATCCAACCCTCCTGCCACCTTCACTCCTGCTTCCTGAAAGGCCCTTCCAGGCAGCTTTGTCATCTTCACTTCTGATCACACTGCTCCTAGGGGGCTTTATGACATAGCATAGGAGGCTGAAAACAATTTGGATTTCTCTGTGATGTTCCAGTAAAACCTTAGCTACAGCCTGGGAAAGCCTGCACCTTTCAGGGGATGCTTGTCCAACAAGGAGTTGGACTCAGAGAATCAGAGAATCAATAAGGTTGGAAAAGACCTCAGAGATCATCAAGTCCAACCTATCACCCAATACCTCCTGATAACTAAACCATGGCTCCAAGTGCCACATCCAATCCCCTCTTGAACACCTCCAGGGATGGGGACTCCACCACCTCCCTGGGCAGCACATTCCAATGGCCAATCTCTCCTGCTGGGAAGAACTTTCTCCTCCCCTCCACCCTAAACCTCCCCTGGCATAGCTTGAGACTGTGTCCTCTTGTTCTGGTGCTGGCTGCCTGGGAGAAGAGACCAACTCCCACCTGGCTGCAACCTCCCTTCAGGGAGTTGGAGAGAGCAAGAAGGTCTCCCCTGAGCCTCTTCTCCAGGCTAATCAACCCCAACTCCCTCAGCCTCTCCTCACAGGGCTGTGCTCCAGACCCCTCCCCAGCCTCGTTGCCCTTCTCTGGACACCTTCAAGTCTCTCAATGTCCTTCTTATACTGAGGAGCCCAGAACTGGACACAGGACTCAAGGTGTGGCCTAACCAGTGCTGAGCACAGGGCACAATGATTTCCCTGCTCCTGCTGGCCACACTGCTCCTGATGCAGGCCAGGATGCCATTGGCCTTCTTGGCCACCTGGGCACACTGCTGGCTCATGTTCAGGCAGCTGTCAACCAGCACCCCCAGGTCCCTTTCTGCCTGGCTGCTCTCAGCCACTCCGCCCCCAGCCTGCAGCACTGCCTGGGGTTGTTGTGACTCCATCTCCTGAAGTCCCTTCTAGCCCCTGATGTTCTGTGATACTGTGGACACCACTTTCTAATGAAAGCCACTGTGGTGCAAGCCCATGAAGAGCTTGCCTGCAGTTCAGAGCAAGAGAGTTAAAATGAAAAGCCAGCCCAGCAAAGCCACACTTCCCCAGTTACATGCTCACACTCAGGAAGCTGAGTGGGGAAAGACCAGGACTTAGCACCAGGCACTTTAGAAGCCTGCTTTCTGGGGTTTGCTTGATTGGCAGGCTTAATTAGAGCTTAATGCAATGTTCAGATAGGCATTAACAATACACTGCACTTAGATGGAGCAGAATGAAAGGCAGGAGCAAGCAGGCGAGCGCTTGAACAAGCCATCGCTTCGGCAACTTGCTTTTGGGTCTGTGAACTTGAACCTCAGCCTTCCAGCCCCAGAGGGTTCAAGCACAACAGGCTCTCCTCTGCCAGGCTGAGGAGCAGGGGGCACTGGGCAGCACTTAGTTCAGCTCTACAAAGCACAACAAAGATTCTCAGTAAACAATGGGAGGCGACGATTTGCTTTGCAGCTTATTCTATCAGCCAAGATGCAGCATAACTATGAATACATTAGGCTGCCCTGGTGGGACTGCTTGTGTGCAGTCAAAAGGACCAAGAAAGAATGAAAGAAAAGAAAAGGAAAGGAAAGGGGGGGGGAAAAAAGCAAAGAAAAAAAAAAGCAAAGCATGAATTGGGAGGGAAAAAAACCAAAGGAGGAAAGAGTAGCTGCCAGGTGAAGTGGGAAACCTGCTAGAATGAAAATTAAGTGCAACTGCCCAGGCAAGTCATTTTTCTCGTGGCTTTTTTCCTTGCATCCATCTTAATGAACCCTAGAATGGTCTGGGCCAGAAGGGACCTCCAAAGCTCATCCAGTCCAACCTCCCTGCAGCCAGCAGGGACAACCCCAACTAGATCAGGCTGCCCAGGGCCTCGTTGAGCTTCACCTTGAATATCTGCAGGGAAGGAGCCTCAACCACCTCCCTGGGCAACCTGTGCCAGTATTCCACCATCCTCATAGTGAAGAACTTCTTCCTAACATCCAATCTAAATCTGCTCTGTTCTAATTTGAAGGTATTGCCTCTTATCCTGTCCCTGCAGGCCTTTGCAATCAGCCTCTATGCAGCCTTCCTGTAAGCCCCCTTCAGGTCCTGGCAGGCTGCTATTAGGTCTCTGCAGAGCCTTCTCTTCTCCAGGCTGAACACCCCCAGCTCCCTCAGCCTGGCCTCATAGCAGAGCTGCTCCAGCCCCCTGAGCATTTTTGTGGCCTACTCTGGACCTGCTCCATCAGCTCCATTTCCTTCAGGTGCTGAGGGCTCCAGACCTGTACACAGTACTCCAGGTGAGGTCTCCCCAGAGCAGAGCAAAGTGGCAGAATCACCTCTCTGGCTCTCTGGCAATGCTGCTTTGGATGCAGCCCAGGCTGCCCTTGGCCTTCTGTGCTGCAAGCTCCCACTGCCTGCTCCTGGCCAGCTTCTCATCCATCAGCACCCCCAAGGCCTTTCCTCAGGGCTGTTTTCTATCCCCTCCTCCCCCAGCCTGTATTGATAGTGAGGATTGCTCCAGCCCAGGGGCAGAACCCTGCACTTGCTCTTGCTGAACCTCATGAGGTTCACCAGGGTCACCTCCCCAGCTTGTCCAGGTCCCTCTGGATGCCATCCTGTCCCTCTGGTGTATCAACAGCACCACTCAGCTTGGTGTCATCTGCACACTTGCTGATGGTGTCCTCAATCTCACTCTCTATAGCAGTGATAAAAGTAATGAGCAGCACAGGTCCCTCTATGGAGCCCTGAGGGACACCACTGTCACTGATGAAGTTGAGCTGTAAGAGATGCTCTTGGATGCTCCACAGCCAGCCCCAAAGTCACTGGCTCAGGAGCTTGTGAGAGGGGGACTCCTCTCTTGCATGTACAGTCCTTGCTCCCTGGAATGCACACTGAGGGCCTGGCAAATGAATACTCTGAGTCACTGTTTTGATTTATTTATAAATGGGAATAGAGGGAGTTGGTTTTACTTTTTTTAAGTACTAATTAAGGAAGCAATTGAGGAAAAGTGAAGCGTGAGGCACTTCAGGCATACCTGAAACCTTTGCTTCAGCTACTCCCTACAAAGTAATAAATAAGCAAGCAGTTGCTTGTATTTGAGAAGCAGCAGCTTGCTAGGCAAATGGCAGAGCTGAAACAGAGCCTAATGGAGGCTTTCTCTCCCAGCAGCATGTTTCTGATTTTATCTACAGCATTTAACAGAAGAGACTCCTAAAAATGTGCTGACACTTTGCTAGAAGGAGGCTTACTTAACTCACCCCCCATTCAAACGGCATCCAAAATGTCAATCCTCAGCCTCTCACCTAATCACAGAGACACTTGAGTGCCTGCCAACAAAATACTTTAGATATCCTTTCCCCCCACCCCCACCTTGGTGTGGAGCCCACCTAAGCCTCCAAGGCTCAACAGCTTAGCAGCAGCCTTGCCCGTGGTTTCCCCATCCAATTCATCTGCCCAACCGTTGCAACAAGAGGACACAGTCTCAAGCTGTGCCAGGGGAAGTTTAGGCTGGAGGAGAGGAGAAAGATCTTCACAGAAAGAGTTGTTGGCCATTGGGATGTGCTGCCCAGGGAGGTGGTGGAGTCACCATCCCTGGAGGTGTTCAAAAGGGGACTGGATGTGGCACCTGGAGCCGTGGTTTAGTTGTCAGGAGGTGTTGGGTGACAGGTTGGACTTGATGATCTCTGAGGTCTTTTCCACCCTTATTGATTCTCTGATTCTGCCTTGGCCACATGCAGAGCAAAATGAAGCAATGCTCTTGTGATCCCCTGCTCCTGCATTGCCAGCACCCTTCTGACAAAGGCCAGGCACAGTGAGCCTCTCAAAGAGACGTGCTCCAGCTCTTGGTCTGCTGGCCCTTCTGAGGCAGGACTCAGCACCTCAGTGTCAGCTCCTTCCTGCACAAATAATTCTGTGTCAGCCAGAACACAGAGAAAGCAGAAAATTTAATGCTGTATATCCCAGGGTTAAGCAGGTCTTCTTCTCGGAGTGGAAGACAGAGGATAAAGCTTAAACTATATATCTCTCCCCAGAATTTAGAATCATAGAATGGTCCAGGCTGGAAGGGACCCCAAAGCTCATCCAGTCTGACCTCCCCACAGTCAGCAGGGACATCCCCAGCTAGATCAGGCTGCCCAGGGCCTGGGTTTTGACAAGCTGCTGCTCTTTGTGCTTTACACGGATTCCACCCTCCACCACAGCCCACCAGGGATGGCAGACAGCTGCACCAAACAAACAGGCACCACCTGCTATTGGGCCCTTGAGCTCTGATCTCCACTCCCAGTTGGGATCAAAGAAGGGTGGTCAACAGACAAGAGACTGGATGAGGCACTCAGTGACATGGTCTGGTTGATTAGTTAGGGTTGGGCAATCGGTTGGACTTGATGATCTTGGAGGTGTCTTCCAACCCCTTTGATACTGTGAGATCACCTCCCAAGGGCTCTGATGGCTTCCAAAACCACTACCAAGACAACCCTATGAGCATCCCTTCTGATGCAGGTGAATGCTTCCTTGCCATACCACCAGCTGCCATGACCTGAAGATGTTTTCACTTCATGGCACTTGTCCCACTGCTGAACTCCCCCTCTCACCTCCACCTACCAGATGGTCAGAGAACAAACCCAAATCCCACTTCACAGGGGTTTGGTTTCTGGTGCATGGAAAGGAATGAACTCCCCTGCTCCTCAGCCTCCTTTCTTGCCCTAAGCCTTGTGATGCTTACGGAGTGCCAATCGCATGGCTTCCTAGGTACCGCATCCTCCTCTTTGGACAGCACAACTCTCTCTTGAGCAATCAGTTTGTGACACAACAAGCATGAAGAGCAGCAAGAGGTACAAATCCAAAGCAGCAACGGTTTCACACAGGTGCCCCAAGTCACCAAACAGGGAAGCTGTAAACTCCTCCCATATGGTGTGCTGGCAGGATTGCCCCCAAATGGCTTCTTCTCTTCCAAACAGCATTGGTGTCAGGAGTCCAGGGACTGGCAACACTCAAGACAGAAGGTACAAGGACTTCAACGAGCCAGGAGCTATCCCAACAGCCCATCACCATCCCCTGAAGTGACTGGTAGAGGCAGAAAGCATGAACATTTTTTCTACCTCTCCAAGAGATGCTGCAGGCTCCACGCACAAAATCCGAGCTGCACAAGGGCCACCCGATCCCAGCTTCAGCCACGGCCTGGCCCCACTTTGGCAGCCCTGTGACTCTGGCCACTGATCTGCGTGGGGCAGCCTCTGCGCCTGGGGTTTGCTTCTGCAGGATGACAGTCCTGTCCCAGCTGGTTTGCTTTACTGCTCTCTCTCCACTGCCTTAAGAAGCTAAAACGTGGGCACAATGGCAACATGGAATCATGGTTTGGGTCAGAGTCGTCTACTCCAATCCTCTTGCCGTCAGCAGGGACATCCCCAACCAGAGCAGGTTACTCTGAGCCAAATCAAGCCTGACCTTGAATGTCTTCAGGGATGGGGCCTCCATCGCCTCCCTGGGCAATCTATTCCAGTGTTCCACCAGCCTCAGAGGAAAGAGCTTCTTCCTAATGTTCAAAACTTCTTCCTAAGGTCCAATCCCTGACCATTCTTGCTGGGAAAAAATATTTCCCTAATGTCCAGTCTAAACCTCCCCAGGGGCAGCTTGAGGCCATTCCTCTTGTTCTGTCACTAATTACCTGTGAGAAGAGACCAGCAGCAGCCTCTCCACAGCCTCCTTTCAGGCAGCTGTAGACAGCCATGAGGTCTCCCCTCAGGCTCCTCTGTTTCACACTAACCCTCCCCAGCTCCTTCAGTCTCTCTCCATCAGATTTCTTCTCCAGGCCCTTCCCAGCTTCCTTGCCCTGCTCTGCCCTGGCTCCAGCCCCTCTCTTGGATTGAGGTGCCCAAAACTGGACACAGCACTCAAAGTGTGGCCTCATCAGGCTGAGCACAAGGGGACAATCCCCTCTCTGCTCCTGCTGGGCACAGCATTGCTGATCCTAGCCAGGATGGCCTCTTTTCTCAGATGCTTCAACATGCTCAATTTCCACCCAAGAATCAGTGGGTCCCAAACCCAAAGCCTTTGTGACTCAATCTCTTGAGGTCCCTTCCAGCCCCTGATGTTCTGTGATAGTGTGGACATCATTTTCTAATGAAAGCACGTGGACTTGTTGAATGCCATCCTGTTGGACTCTGCCCATCGGTCCAGCCTGGCAAGGTCCCTCTGCAGAGCTCTCCTACCCTCTAACAGATCAACTCCTGCCCCCAGCTTGGTGTCATCTGCAAATTTACTGGTGATGGACTCCATCCCCTCCTCCAGATCATCAATCAAGATATTGAACAGGATGGGGCCCAGCACCGATCCCTGGGGACGCCACTGGTGCCTGGCTGCCAGCTGGCTGTGGCACCATTCACCACCACTCTCTGGGCTCAGCCTCCAGCCAGTTCCTAACCCAGCTCAGAGTGCTGCTGCCCAAGCCAGGGGCTGACAGCTTGGCCAGCAGTTTGCTGTGGGGGACGGTGTCAAAGGCCTTGCTGAAGTCCAGGCAGACTCCATCCACAGCCTGCCCCACATCCACCAGGCAGTCACCTGGGCATGGAAGGAGATCAGGTTGGAGAGGCAGGACCTGCCCTTCCTGAATCCATGCTGGCTGGACCTGAGCCCTTGGCCATCCTGCAGGTGCACAGTTATTGCCCCCAGGATATCTGCTCCATCATTTCCCCTGGCACTGAGGTCAGGCTGCCAGGCCTGGAGCTTCCAGGCTCCTCCATCCGACCCTTCTTGTGGATGGGGACCACACTGGCCAGTTTCCAGTCATCTGGGACCTCACCGGTCAGCCAGGACTAGAGGGAAATGCTGGAGAGCGGCTTGGCAGCTCATCTGCAGCTCTCTCAGCACCCTAGGGTGGATCCCATCTGGCCCCATGGACTTGTGAGTGTCCAAGTGGCTAAGCCAGTCCCAAATCAATTCCTCATGCACTTCAGGGCTCCCTGACCCCATCAACCAGTTCAGGAGGCCACTTGTCCTGAAGTCCAGGAGGAAGCTCCTAGGGCTCCCAGCAGTGAGGAGCGGTGGGAGCACAGAGCGAGTGCTTGCTCCTTCCCCTGACTGTTTTGTCTGATAACGAACGAGGCTATAGTCAAGTGAGCGATGAGCTCTCAGGCCCTGAAGCTTCGCCCAAACATTTCCCTCTGTGTCCGTTTCCGAGGTAACAAAACCAGCCGCCCGCTTCCCGAGCCTCCCACCGGGCGGGCAGCCCTTCCCTTGGCCTCTCGGGAGGGCAGCCAGCGAGTCCTTTCCTTGGGAGACATCCAGGGACACCCACCAGGGTGACCAGGGAACCTTGGTGGTCGGCGGAGCAGCCCCGAAGCAGGGCAAGGGGGCCGCGCCCTCGGACACCTCCCGGCGCGGCGAGGGGCTGCGGGGACAGGCAGGAGGCGTTCATGGGGGGCCGTCCGCTGCGGGGCACGGCAGGGCAGCGCGGCGGCTGTCGGGAGCCACCGGCACCAGGGCAGCTCAGCCCGGGAGCCCCCAGCTGTTCCCTCACCGAGCCCCTGCGTCTGCCCACCGCCGCCTTCCCCTCCCACGCAGAGGCCAGTGCCGTGCCTTTGACCGCCCGGCACGGCTCGGCCCGGCGCCGCTCGGCCCGGACTCCCCGCTCGGGGCGGGGCCGACCCTTGCGGCGCCTTAAAGCGGCGATGGCGCCTGCAGCGCGGCGCAGCCCCGCACCCCTCGGAAGGTGTCCCTGGGGGTCCGACGGGCGCGGGGTGCAGCCCCGCGGCTCCCTCACCAGGTACCGAAGAGCGGCTCCGGCTGCAGAAGCCCTGTCGGAGCACCCAGCCCAACCATTCGCTAGCTCTGCCAAGGATGGGGATAAACCGTGGCCCTCAGCACCACATCTCTGCCTCTCTGAAACACCCCCACTTCCCCGCGGAGCCTGTAACAGAGGTTGAGAGCTCTTTCAGGGAAGAAGTTTCCTCTAATATCCAACCTAAACCTCCCCTGAAGCAACCTGAGGCCATTTCCTCTTGTCCTATCTCTTGTTACTAGGGAGTAGAGCCCCACCTGGCTCCAGCCTCCTTTCAGGGCGTTGTAGAGAGCAATGAGGTCTCCCTTCAGCCTCCTCTTCTCCAGACTAAACACCCCCAGTTCCCTCAACTGCTCCTCACCAGCCCTGTTCTCCAGACCCTTCCCCAGCTTCCTTACCCTTCTCTGGACCCTCTCCAGCACCTTAACTGAACCCAGGACTCATGGTATGGCCTCACCAGGGCTGAGTACAGGGCAACTACAACTACCCTGCTCTTCCTGCTGAGCCATTGCTGATCCAGGCCAGGCTGCTGCTGGCCTTCTTGGTCACCTGGGCACAGATTGGCTCATCTTCAGCTGCTGTCACCGATCCTCACAATTGGCAGGGCTGTTCCCGGTGAGGTGTGACACAAAGAGCGGGCAGTGTGCCTATGGGCACTGTAGGTCTGTGATTCTTTGCTGGGGGTAAGCTCCCACTGCAGCACTGCTGCCCAGGTGCTTATCCTCATGCCCTTCTGTGTTGGTCTTGCTCAGCAGGAGGTGAGGATGGCTCCTTCTCCAAGGGCAAAATCCATCAAGGAAAACCCTCAGGCAAAACCATCAGTTAGCACTGCTCCCGTCTGGCTGCACTGAAAAGAGGCTAAGGTGATGCTGTCAGCTGTGCCCCAGCTCCTCTGTGCAGATGTTTGGTTTCTTTACAGCTGCACTCAGGTGTTTTACTCGACCAGACCCAGCCAGCCCAGCACTTGTGTGTGCTTGCAGGAAGCAAGTTAGCCTGTGGCTGCTCAGGCAGAGCTGAGCCCGTGATGCTCATGGCCACCACGTGTTTCACAGGTGAGCATGGCCAGAGCTCACTCCCACACCAGCCATGGCAGCCAGAGCCAACCTTGCATCCCCAAAACAGCCAACAAGGACACAGGACCTTCCCACCCCAGTCAGGGACAGTTCCTGAGTCATGGCTGTGGCATGGGAGGTGAGAAGACGTGTCTAGTAGTGATGGTGATGGGATTAAGGTGGGTAGTGTCTTCACAAATGAAGAGTTGGCTAAGAGGGAGTTGAAATAACAAAGAAAGCAGCAGACAGTTCACCTTACCTAGGTGTACATAAATCACAAATGGCCTCTGCTAGGGACCTTCTCTGGGGCCTTGCTGTAAATCAGTAGGGGGCTGTCTGAAGACAACAGACACTGAACACAGCCTGAACTGCTGAACTTCCAGGACAGAGCTCAGGCTTAATAGGCTACTGAATATTAACTTCTCCACCCTGAGGAGTGAAGCAGCTAATTTAAATGAGCATACAATGTAGGATGCAGGGGGTTACATGTGAAGGGGTACAGGTAGCAGGTGTATCCAGAGGACTCTAAATTCTGAGTAGCTCAGCCAGTGGGGGAAGGGAGAGGGAAATTTGCAGCTGGCAATTTAGGATAAAGGGAAGCTACATCTTCCAGTAGTTTGAGAGACACTCGAGGTGTGGCCACGCCAGAGCTGAGTCCCAGGGGACGATCCCCTCCCTGCTCCTGCTGGACACAGCATTGCTGATCCCAGCCAGGAGGCCTTTGGCTTTCTTGGCCACCTGGGCACACTGCTGGCTCCTATTCAGCTGCTTGTCCGTTAGAGCCCTCAGGTCCCTTTCTGCCAGCGGCTTTCCAGCCACACTGCCCCAAGCCCGGAGCATTGCTTGGGGTTGTGGTGACCCAAGGGCAGGACCTGGCACTTGGCCTTGGGAACCCCTTGGTAGAGAATTCAGCAGTGCAGCTCCCTGCCATGAGTGCAGCATGCAGGGCTGGCTGGGGGAGAGGGGCCGTGAGCGTTGCGCTCTGCTCCTCTCTGTTTTGCAGTACAACAGACCACCACACCTCCCCGGGGGTTTTAAAATGAGGCCTGTCAGGAAAGAAGTGGAAGGCCCTAGAGAGCCATCTGATGAAGAGCAAGTGAGTTTTCATGTGCTCTAAAACCCTCCCACCCAATTTTCCCCCTGCTGGCGGGCAGTCCACCCCTTTCAGCACGCATTAGTGAACACCACAAGCCTATTGGAAAAAGTGCTGGAAATGAAAAATGAAATGCACTCTATTTAGTCTTCAATTAAGGAAGAAGAGTTTACTCCATCTCTCTAGGGCAGCAAAAACTGGAGCAGAGTGTTAGGTTCATTGAACATTAATGATCTTTTCCTATTATGCTAAATTATTGTTTCCTCAGCCAGTGATCAAACACAATGGCTCTATTAAAGCCCATTTCAGCTCGATAAAGGCTGTGCCTTGCTGCCGTGGTAGCTCTTCTGAATGACAAAGGAGCAAGGGCCCTACAACAGGGCCATTGTTGGGAACAAGAGAAGCCCTGGGCCCCACTGCTGCCACTGCAGATGTTCTCACCTTGGCCTCACCGAAGTACCGGAGACATCGAGCTGCCTGAGGGAGAAGCTAATCTCACCCTCATGCACACCTGCGGTACTGCTGCAGGGTGGGAGTCCAAGCCAAAACACAGGAAAAATTCTCAACTGGGATTTTCTAAGAGGTTCCACCTCTGCTGAGCATCAAGAGGCTCCAACTCTGCTAAACAGCAAGAGGCTTTACCTCTGCTAAACATCAAGAGGCTCCACCTCTGCTTGACCATCAAGAGGCTCCAACTCTGCTAAACAGCAAGAGGCTTTACCTCTGCTAAACATCAAGAGGCTCCACCTCTGCTTGACCATCAAGAGGTTCTGTCTCTGCTGACCATCAAGAGGTTCTGTCTCTGCTGACCATCAAGAGGTTCTGTCTCTGCTAAACATCAAGACGTTCTCCCTCTGCTAAACATCAAGAGGTTCCACCTCTGCTAAACAGCAAGAGGTTGTCTCTCTGCTAAACAGCAAGAGGTTCTCTCTCTGCTAAACATGAAGAGGCTTTACCTCTGCTAAACATCAGGAGGTTCTCTCTCTGCTAAGCATCAAGAGGTTCCACCTCTGCTGAGCATCAAGAGGTTCCACCTCTGCTGAGCGTCAAGAGGTTCCACCTCTGCTGAGCGTCAAGAGGTTCCACCTCTGCTGAGCGTCAAGAGGTTCCACCTCTGCTGAGCGTCAAGAGGTTCCACCTCTGCTGAGCGTCAAGAGGTTCCACCTCTGCTGAGCGTCAAGAGGTTCCACCTCTGCTGAGCGTCAAGAGGTTCCACCTCTGCTGAGCGTCAAGAGGTTCCACCTCTGCTGAGCGTCAAGAGGCTTTACCTCTGCTAAACATCAAGATATTCCACCTCTGCTGACCATCAAGAGGCTCCGTCTCTGCTGACCATCAAGAGGTTCTGTCTCTGCTGACCATCAAGAGGTTCTGTCTCTGCTGAACATCAAGATGTTCTCCCTCTGCTAAACATCAAGAGGTTCCACCTCTGCTAAACAGCAAGAGGTTGTCTCTCTGCTAAACAGCAAGAGGTTCTCTTTCTGCTAAACATGAAGAGGCTTTACCTCTGCTAAACATCAGGAGGTTCACTCTCTGCTAAGCATCAAGAGGTTCCACCTCTGCTAAGCATCAAGAGGTTCCACCTCTGCTAAGCATCAAGAGGTTCCACCTGTGCTAAACATCAAGAGGTTCCACCTGTGCTAAACATCAAGAGGTTCCACCTCTGCTGAGCATCAAGAGGTTCCACCTCTGCTGAGCATCAAGAGGCTTTACCTCTGCTAAACATCAAGATATTCCACCTCTGCTGACCATCAAGAGGCTCCGTCTCTGCTGACCATCAAGAGGTTCCACCTCTGCTGAACATCAAGGGGTTCTGTCTCTGCCTAAGCACAAATCCTACCCTTCATACAATAAGTTTATTTTTTGAATCCTGTCCCTGACCCTAATTTATGTGTGGCCAATTGATGGGGTTAGCCCAAGGGACACAGACACCAGGGGAGTGTTTCATTCTTCTCTTTGGCTTTGATCACACCTCCACACAAGACGTCGGACTGCATGGCCTTGGTGGTCTGCCTCAGAGTGTGGGAAGCTGAATCCACTGCTGTGATTTCTCAAGGCCACACTCTGGCTCAGCTACGTCCTTCACTAATAAGCTTCCTTGTTTTGTTTACTGGTAATAGATACTCAGGAGCAGTCCTCTTGCACTAACGAGCAGATACTAATAATATCTGCTGTTCGGTGGGATCCTCATCCAGAGGTCGGCTTTGATTCAGAGCCTATTGCTCAGGCCGCAGCACTTCACCTACTTGCAGGTTCCTCTGACCCCTGCAGGGACCCCCTGAAGACACCTCTGCTGGTGCCCTGCCCACAGGTATCCAGAGCTCACCTCTCCCCACCTCCAAAAAGAAAGAATAATATCAATCCCCTTAAAAAAGAAAAAAGCCATTTAACTCATGACCTGAGCTGCTTTCCAGTGCCGTGCCTTCAGCAGCGAGGGGCGAGTGCAGGCCATAATAACCCAACCCAGCAGGGAAAAGATGATCTGAAGCAAAATGAACCAATTCTGGTGCAGGCCTACAGAGGCAGTGCTCCACTCTTTAGATAAAATTAAATGAAACCATTCCAGCAGAGTGCTGTAGAGGCCACAGTCCAACCTAATTACAAGGGCTAACTGATGTTCTGATAGAAGCGTGCCGCTGCTGCAAGGAGAGGATATGAAGCTGTGGCAAATACAATAGGCATTAAAAAACAAAAGGGGGAAATTAAGGTAAGGGAGCACTATTGTAAGCCACTTCTGAACCAGAATGGTTTTCTGCCACATCCGCTCCGTGTCCCTCTCTGGCACCGCAGCGCTCTTGTGAGGCGACTGCCCCTCGCTGCTGCCGCCACACCTGCTCTTCACCAACAAACACCAGGGCTGCTGCAAAAGGACAACAACAGGGGGAATGCTGCAGCCCCTGTTCTGAGGGCAGCTGCTGGATGTGTGCAGAGTGCAGGATTCCTCAGCTGGCCAACTCCTTAGCACGCTGCGTAGAGCAAACCGATCACATGAGCAATGAGGTCACTCAGGGGTGACCTCATTGCTCTCTACAACTACCTGAAGGGTGGTTGTAGCCAGGAAGGGTTGGCCTCTTCTCTCTAGCAACCAGCACCAGAACAAGGGGACACAGTCTCAAGCTGTGCCAGGGGAGGTTTAGGCTGGAGGTGAGGAGAAAGTTCTTCACCGAGAGAGTCATTGGCCATTGGAATGGGCTGCCCAGGGAGGTGGTGGAGTCACCATGCCTGGAGGGGTTCAAGAGGGGATTGGATGTGGCACTTGGTGCCATGGTCTAACCCTGAGGTCTGTGGTGACAGGTTGGACTCGATGATCTTCGAGGTCTCTCCAACCTTAGTGATACTGTGATACTGTGATACATTCCCATGGGTGCCAAGAACAGCATCCTCACGTTGGCAGCCTTGGGTTGGGCCGTGCTGCAGAAGCCACCTCCTGGACACACTGGCACCTATCACTGGGAGAAGATTTTAGCTTATCTGTGTGGTTGGGGGTTATCTGCTAAGGGCTTCCAGGACTACTTCTGCTATTAAGGACCCTGTAAGACTCTGTAATGGAAGGGATTCTACAACACAACAATCAGTATCACAGTATCACCAAAGTTGGAAGAGACCTTGAAGATCATCAAGTCCAACCTGGCACCACAGACCTCAGGACTAGACCATGGCTCCAAGTGCCACGTCCAGTCCCCTCTTGAACACCTCCAGGGACAGGGACTCCACCACCTCCCTGGGCAGCACATCCCAATGGTGAATGACTCTCTCAGTGAAGAACTTTCTCCTCACCTCCAGCCTAAACTTCCCCTGGTGCAGCTTGAGACTGTGTCCTCTTGTTCTGGTGCTGGATGCTAGAGAGAAGAGACCAACCCCTTCCTGGCTACAACCTCCCTTCAGGTAGGTGTAGAGAGCAATGAGGTCTCCCCTGAGCCTCCTCTTCTCCAGGCTAAGCAACCCCAGCTCCCTCAGCCTCTCCTCACAGGGCTGTGCTCAAGGCCTCTCCCCCAGCCTTGTTGCCCTTCTCTGGACACCTTCAAGTGTCTCAATGTCCTTCCTAAACTGAGGGGCCCAGAACTGGACACAGGACTCAAGGTGTGGCCTAACCAAAGCAGAGTCCAGGGGCACAATGACCTCCCTGCTCCTGCTGGCCACACTATTCCTGATACAGGCCAGGATGCCATTGGCCTTCTTGGCCACCTGGGCACACTGCTGGCTCATGTTTAGGGGCCTGTCAGTCAGCACCCCCAGGTCCCTCTCTGGTTGGCAGCTCTCAGCCACTCTGCCCCCAGCCTGTAGCTCTGCCTGGGGTTGTTGTGGCCAAAGTGCAGCCCCTGGCACTTGGACTTGTTGAATGCCATCCTGTTGGCCTCTGCCCATCTGTCCAGTTGGTCGAGGTCCCTCTGCAGAGCCCTTCTGTCCTCTAACTGACCAACATCTGCTCCCAGCTTGGTGTCATCTGCAAATGTGCTGATGACTGTCTCAATCCCCTCATCCAGATCATCAATGAAGATATTAAAGAGGAGATCTCATTTCTTTGCAGCTTTGACCTTTTCTCGGGGGCTGCCCTGCAAAGGTTTCTGTCCTGCTGCCTCTCTTTGTGCCACTGGTGTTGAACTTCATCTCTTTCTCTGGCTTCTGCACCCTCTTTTCCAGCCTGGGTTTTGAGCCCTGCTCTTCTCTCCCTGGCTTTTTGAGCCATTGCTCGGAGCTTTGCCTCGTGCTTATGCTTTTCTTTCTGGGCCATCTTCCTCTCCACCTGGGCACGCATCTCTACTGCCTCACGAGCTTTTCTGTCAGCTGTGCAGAGAGCCTCGGCGAGCTCGGCAAAGGTTTTGTTGATCCGAACGGTCATCCTCTGCCATCAGCAGCCAGACGCTTGTCTAGTGGAACAGTGAAACCCTTCCCAGTTCGACATGCACAGAGGAATCTTCCACTCTTGCCACTCTTTCACAGTTATCTTTCTACTAGGAGGGTGCATTATAGGTACTGGAGGAGAAGGTGGTCCCCGTGGAATCTTCTTGTTCGTTTTGAACCCATCCTCTTCAATGTCTTCACTGACGGTCTGGAGGAGGGGATTGAGACAGTCATCAGCACATTTGCAGATGACACCAAGTTGGGAGCAGATGTTGGTCAGTTAGAGGACAGAAGGGCTCTGCAGAGGGACCTTGACCAGCTGGACAGATGGGCAGAGGCCAACAGGATGGCATTCAACAAGTCCAAGTGCCAGGGGCTGCATTTTACCACAGCAACCCCAGGCAGAGCTACAGGCTGGGGGCAGAGTGGCTGAGAGCTGCCAAACAGAGAGGGACCTGGGGTGCTGATCAACAGCCACCTGAACATGAGCCAGCAGTGTGCCCAGGTGGCCAAGAAGGCCAAGGGCATCCTGGCCTGCATTAGGAATGGTGTGGCCAGCAGGAGCAGGGAGGTCATTGTGCCCCTGGACTCTGCTTTGGTTAGGCCACACCTTAAGTCCTGTGTCCAGTTCTGGGCCCCTCAGTTTAAGAAGGACATTGAGAGACTTGAAGGTGTCCAGAGAAGGGCAACAAGGCTGGGGAGAGGCCTTGAGCACAGCCCTGTGAGGAGAGGCTGAGGGAGCTGGGGTTGTTTAGCCTGGAGAAGAGGAGGCTCAGGGGTGACCTCATTGCTCTCTACAACCACCTGAAGGGAGGTTGTAGCCAGGAAGGGGTTGGCCTCTTCTCTCTAGCACCCAGCACCAGAACAAGGGGACACAGTCTCAAGCTGCACCAGGGGAATTTTAGGCTGGAGGTGAGAGAAAGTTCTTCACCAAGAGAGTGATTCGCCATTGGGACGTGCTGCCCAGGGAGGTGGTGGAGTCCCCATCCCTGGAGGTGTTCAAGAGGGGATTGGATGTGGCACTTGGTGCCATGGTCTAGTCCTGAGGTCTGTGGTGCCAGGTTGGACTCGATGATCTTTGAGGTCTCTTCCAACCTTGGTGATACTGTGAGACTGTGATACTGTGAACCGGGAGGCTCCATAGGGTCCTTCTGCATTTCCACCTCTGCTTCACTCTGGAGTTGAAGGCAGCAATAAAGGACTTCTGGGAGGCCTTCTGAGATTCTCTGCTCTGTGCATTTCTGGAATCTCATTGCTACACAGCAGCAGGGTTGGTGCCTTCATTCGTCACCCGTGGTCCCTGAACTGCAGGAGATGTCACCTTTGGGTACAATCAACATGACTTCACCAAGGGCAAATCCTGCCTGACAAATCCGGTGGCCTTCTGTGACAAGGTCACAACATCAAGAGATGAAGGCTGAGCAACTGAGGTCATTTCCCTGGACCTGGGCAAAGCCTTCAACACTGTCCTGCAGCGCATCCTGGTCTCCAGACTGGTAAAGTACCTATACTTTACCATTATGGATGGACCATTACTTCACCAGGACCTATACTTTACCAGGACCTATACTTTACCAGGATGCACCATTCAGTGAGTAAGGAACTGGCTTGGTGGCTGCACCCAAAGGGTGGCTGTCAATGAGTCGATGTCCAAGTGGAGGCCAGTGACAAGTGGAGTCCCTCAGGGATCAGTACTGGGACCAGACTTGTTTAACAACTTTGTTGGTGACATGGACAGTGGCATTGAGTGCACCCTCAGCAGGTTCAGCAAGTGGGGGAATGGAGCAAAACTAGAAATGGGTAGATTCAGATTGGTTGTTAGGAGGAAATCCTTCCCCATGAGGGTGGTGAGAGCCTGGCACAGGTTGCCCAGGAGGTGGTGGAAGCCTCCTGCCTGGAGGTGTTTGCAGCCAGGCTGGATGTGGCTGTGAGCAACCTGCTGTGGTGTGAGGTGTCCCTGCCCATGGCAGGGGGTTGGGACTGGCTGATCCTTGAGGTCCCTTCCAACCCTGACAATTCTGCAATTCCCGATGTCCCTGACCTGTGTGCTCCCGCTCCCTGCCTGCTTGCCCTAGATGGTGAGCAGCAGACGGTTGGTCAGCAGCCGGGGTCTGTCCGGCAGCACCGGCCCAGGGCTCTCCCGCAGGCGTCACGGTGCCATTGCTCCTGAATCTGCAGCGTGCACCCAACAGTGGCTCCCTCCTGCCGCAGCTCCAGTGAGTGGGTTTGCTTGGAAGTGGGAATGAGCCGTGCTGTCAGCATGGCGTGAAGCACGTGGAGGAGGAGAGGGAGCAAACGGAGCGCTGGCAGAGAACTGCTGCTGAGCACACAAAGGACAAGGCCTTGTGACCTCCCCCTCCACTTCAGGGGCGCCAGAGCTGCTTTATTTCAGCGATACACTTTCAAGCTGGGAGAACTGCGGGTTTAAAGTTGTTTCTTCCTCCCCGGTCCGTGTCTGTCCTGCCATCCGTGCCGGAGTGCCCTCTGATGTGAAACATCCTGCTCGAAATCTACCTGTGCAAGGGGAGATCAGTCGGCGCTGGGGCTTGCATCCATGGCAACACATACTTTACATATCATTTTACCCTGAACAAAGGAAACTTAAATACTTGATGTGAAAAGACTTGGAGTTTGGGGAAGGAGGAGGGGGAGGGAGCAGGCTTTGCCTCCAGGTGCAAACCTGTCATGTGGAATCCTTAATGCAATGCACTCAAGGAAGTGTTGATAGAGCAAAACTTAGGGCTGCGCGAGGAGCACGTAGAATGTCAGACGCTGCAGCTGGCACTCTCGGGCGTTAGCTAACAGAGCCACCCCAACCCTCAACAGACACACAAGGGAAGGGGAAGGGGAAAGAGAGGGGGAAGACAGGAGAAAGAGAGGGGGAGGGAAGGGGGAAGAGAAGGGGAGGGAAGGGGGAAAGAAGGGGAGGGAAGGGGGAAAGAAGGGGAGAGAAGGGGAAAGAGAAGGGGAGTGAAGGGGAAAGAGAAGGGGAGGGAGGGGGAAAGAAGGAAAGAGAAGGGGAAAGAGAAGAAGAGGAAGGGGAAAGAGAAGGGGAGGGAGGGGGAAAGAAGGGGAGGGAAGGGGGAAAGAAGGGGAGAGAAGGGGAAAGAGAGAAGGGGAAAGAGAAGGGGAGTGAAAAGAAGGGGAAAGGGGAAAGAGAAGGGGAAGGGAAGGTTTGGGAAGGTTTGGGAAGGGAAAGAAGGGGAGGGAAGGGGGGGGAAAGAAGGGGAGGGAAGGGGAAAGAGAAGGGGAGGGGAGTGAAGGGGAAAGAGAAGGGGAGGGAGGGGGGAAAGAAGGGGAGAAGGGAAGGGAAGGAAGGGAAGGGAAGGGAAGGGAAGGGAAGGGAAAAGAAGGGAAGGGGAAGGGAGGAAGGGAAGGGAAGGGAAGGGAAGGGAAGGGAAGGGAAAAGGGAAGGGAAGGTTTGGGAAAGGAAGGGAAGGGAAGGGAAGGTTTGGGAAGGGAAGGGAAGGGAAGGGAAGGAAGGGAAGGGAAGGTTTGGGAAGGGAAGGTTTGGGAAGGGAAGGGAAGGGGGAAGGTTTGGGAGGGGAGGGAAGGGAAGGGAAGGGGAGGGGGAGGGAAGGGAAGGGGGGAAGGGAAGGGAAGGGAAGGGAAGGGGAAGGGAAGGGAAGGGAAGGGAAGGGAAGGGAAGGGAAGGAAGGGAAGGGAAGGGAAGGGAAGGGAAGGGAAGGGAAGGTTTGGGAAGGTTTGGGAAGGTTTGGGAAGGTTTGGGAAGGTTTGGGAAGGTTTGGGAAGGGAAGGGAAGGGAAGGGAAGGGAAGGGAAGGGAAGGGAAGGGAAGGGAAGGGAAGGGGGAAGGGAAGGGAAGGGAAGGGAAGGGAAGGGAAGGGAAGGGAAGGGAAGGGAAGGGAAGGGAAGGGAAGGGAAGGGGAAAACCCAAAACCCCTCCCCTGCCCAAACAAACCACAAAAATACCAAAACCCCCCCACCAAGGAAGATCAGAAGATGACTCAAATTTCAGACTAATGGCATTTGAAACCTGCTTTTGATCTGACTTCTGCTGGCAAAAAGCTGAAAGATCAGTTTTCAAGCTGCAGTGGGATAAATCAAAAGAAAGGCTCCCTGTGCTCCTGGCCCCTGGAACTGGTGCTAATGCTGGGTGGCATTTGTGATTGCACTGGGTCTGATATCTCATGAGCCACAAAAGCCCCACCTATACCTCACAGTTTAGGTTCATTACTTTTCTGTCTTAGTGAAGGCATATTTCTTTTCTTTTTTTATCAAACCCAGTTATTCTGAAGTTGTGCTGAACAGCATTTAAATGAGGCAGTCAACAGCATAAAGCAGCCTGATTTCCCTCTGCTGTGTCCCTGGGGTTCTATTTACACAGTCACAGAGTGAGGAAAAGGCATGAAGTGACACATTCCTTGTATGGTTTACATTTACAGTCACAGAATGCTTTGGGTTGGAAGGGACCTCCAAAGACCATCCAGTCCAATCCCCCTGCACTCAGCAGGGACAGCCCCCAGCAGAGCAGGTTGCTCACAGCTCTGCCCAGCATCACGTTGAGTGTCTCTAGGGATGAGGCCTCAACTCCCTCCCTGGGCAGCCAGGGTTCCAGCAGGGTCCCAGCACCCTGCTGGTGCAGAACTTGTTTCTCACTTGTTTCTTCACAGAGAGATTGGCCATTGGAATGTGCTGCCCAGGGAGGTGGTGGAGTCACCATGACCTCAAAGGTCTCTTCCAACCTATTCTATTCTATTCTATTCTATTCTATTCTATTCTATTCTATTCTATTCTATTCTATTCTATTCTATTCCATTCCATTCCATTCCATTCCATTCCATTCCATTCCATTCCATTCCATTCTATCCATGGAGGTGTTTAAGAGGAGGCTGGATGAGGCACTTGGTGCCATGGTTTAGTTGATTAGATGGTGCTGGGTGATAGGTTGGACTGGATGATCTCCAAGGGCAGGAGATTGAACACATCCAAGTGCCAGGTTCTGCACATTGGCCACAGCAACCCCAGGCAGTGCTACAGGCTGGGGGCAGAGTGGCTGAGAGCAGCCAGGCAGAGAGGGACCTGGGGGTACTGGTCGATGGTAGGCTGAACATGAGCCTGCAGTGTGCCCAGGCAGCCAAGAGGGCCAATGGCATCCTGGCCTGCATCAGGAAGAGTGTGGCCAGCAGGAGCAGGGAGGTCATTGTGCCCTGTGCTCAGCACTGGCTAGGCCACACCTTGAGTCCTGTGTCCAGTTCTGGGCCCCTCAGTTTAGGAAGGAGGTTGACTTGCTGGAAGGTGTCCAGAGAAGGGCAACAAGGCTGGGGAGGGGTCTGGAGCACAGCCCTGTGAGGAGAGGCTGAGGGAGCTGGGGTTGCTTAGCCTGGAGAAGAGGAGGCTCAGGGGAGACCTTCTTGCTCTCTCCAACTCCCTGAAGGGAGGTTGTAGCCAGGCAGAGGTTGGTCTCTTCTCCCAGGCAGCCAGCACCAGAACAAGAGGACACAGTCTCAGGCTGTGCCAGGGGAGGTTTAGGCTGGATGTTAGGAAGAAGTTCTACACAGAGAGAGTGATTGTCCATTGGAATGGGCTGCCTGGGGCGGTGGTGGAGTCACCTTCATTGGAGGTGTTCAGGAGGAGACTTGCTGGGGTGCTTGGTGCCATGGGTTAGTTGTTTAAGTGGGTTGGATTGGTTGATAGGTTGGATGTGATGATCTTGGAGGTCTCTTCCAACCTGGTCTATTCTATTCTATTCTATTCTATTCTATTCTATTCTATTCTATTCTATTCTATTCTATTCTATTCCATTCTATCCCATCCTATCCCTATCCTATCCCTATCCTATCCTATCCTATCCTATCCTATCCTATCCTATCCTATCCTATCCTATCCTTTCCTATCCTATTCTCACATCCAATCCAAATCCACTTAAACTCATTGTGGTCCATGCTTTTCAAAGTGCAAGCCCCTCCACCACCAGCAAGGTGCCAGAGAAGTCATTTGCTCGTTGTGTGCCTACCCACAGGAAAAAGCAGCTCTGAAATCCCCAATCACCCCAAGACGTGGCTGTGCCCCAGTGCTGCTCACAGCCGTGCTGGCCGGGAGCGCTGCACTGGCTCCTCCAACCCAGCAGCTTCACTCTGTGGTTCAAAAGCTCCAGGAATGGCATGAACCAGGCAGGCTGTGAGGCTGCCTGTTCTCCTGCCAGGGCAGGGGAACCCAGGCACAGGAGCAGGCCGGTCAGCAGGTGATACTGGGCACCGCTGGCCTGGAGGCAGCCCCAGAAGTGTCAGTGCAGCACCTTGGAGTAACCACTGGGCAAACTCACACCTGCAGGCTTGGCACTCCTCTCTCAGTGCCACCTAAGGAGCAGGAGCTTGGTCCAACAGGTTTCACCAGCATGGGGCTGCTTCTCTTGTTAGTGAAGAAAGACTGAGAGCCCTGGAGCTGTTTAGTCTGGAGAAGAGAAGGCTGAGAGGGGATCTGATCAATGCCTATCAATAGCTGAGGGGTGGGGGTCAGGATGAGGAGGTCAGGATGAAGGGGCCAGGCTCTTTTCGGTGATGCCCAGTGACAGGACAAGTAACAACAGGGTACAAGCTGGAACCCAGGAGGTTTCACCTCAACACGAGGAGACACTTCAGTATGGTGAGGGTGCTGGAGCCTGGAGCAGGCTGCCCAGAGAGGTTGTGGAGTCTCCTTCTCTGGAGACTTTCCAACCCCACCTGGATGTGTTCCTGTGTGACCTGCCCTGGGTACTCCTGCTTTGGCAGTGGGGGTTGGACTGGATGATCTCTGGAGGTGCCTTCCAACCCCTAACACCCTGTGAGTCTGTGATTCTGTGTAATAATGCATCCAAAGATGCTCTAAGTGCTAGCACAGACAGGAAGGCACAAAGACCATGGCCTCAACAGAAAACACGTACAGCACTGTGGGCTCAAACCTTATAGCTTGCCAGCACATGGATTAAGCCATCTCTCCAGGGTGGGGATCTCAGGAGGCAACAGATGTAGGCATGTGAGCCATTGATGCCACACTTGTGCTTGCTAGGGACAGAAGGATCTCGTGTAAATGCAGGGAAAATGAGGCATAACCCACCTGGATCCTGAGGAGTGCCTGCAGCTGGGTCACTGCGTTCCATCCACACGCTGCCCAGCCGGGCGCCTGCCACACAAGGGCTCTGGCAGGAAGAAGAGACTGACAATGGTGTCATAGAATCATAGAGTCATAGACTTGTCAGGGCAGGAAGGGACCTCAAGGATCATGCAGTTCCAACCCCCCTGCCATGGGCAGGGACACCTCACACCACAGCAGGTTGCTCACAGCCACTTCCAGCCTGGCTGCAAACACCTCCAGGCAGGAGGCTTCCACCACCTCCCTGGGCAGCCTGTGCCAGGCTCTCACCACCCTCATGGGCAACAACTTCTTCCTCACATCCAATCTCAATCTCCCCACTTCTAGTTTTGCTCCATCCCCCCCCCCAGTCCTATCCCTCCCTGACACCCTCAGAAGTCCCTCCCCAGCTTTCTCGTAGCCCCCTTCAGGAACTGGAAGGCCACCATAAGGTCTCCTGGGAGCCTTCTCCTCTCCAGACTGAACAGCTCTCCTAAGGTCATGCAAAATACAGGCACAGCTTTCTCGCCCTCACAGCTCTGCCTCTGAGGCTTGCTCCTGTCATCCCTGGACTGCCTTACTTCCTCTGAACTCTGGAGCCTGCCTGGCGTCCTTGGGGGAGCAGGGTGAGCTCTGCAGTGTGGCTGCAGTGCTGCTGCAAGAGCAGGGACGTGGTGTGGGGCAGAGGCATGGGGGAAGCCAAGCAGCAGGAATGAGCCTTCTGCCAGTGCCCAGCAGCAGCGTGGCCAGCTGAGCTGCCAGCTCGGGGGAAGCAGGTCCCCTGGAGAGCCACAGGCAAGGGCAGATGGCAAAGGCTCCTGCCAGCTTGCAGTGTCCAGAGCACCTCTGAAGCAAGAGCAAGCTGAGGCAGAAAACCTGTGCCCAAGTCTTGGCAGCTGCGGTGCGAGGGCTGCCTTGGCTTGCACACACCTTCCATACCACATCTGCTAGGGCACCCCCACCACTGGCATTGCTGCCCTGCTTACTGCAGGCTCTGCTGAGCTGGGGTTGCTTAGCCTGGAGAAAAGAAGCCTCAGGGGAGACCTTCTTGCTCTCTCCAACTCCCTGAAGGGAGGTTGTAGCCAGCTGGGGGTTGGTCTCTTCTCCCAGGCAGGCACCCAGCACCAGAATAAGAGGACACAGTCTCAAGCTGTGCCAGGGGAGGTTTAAGCTGGAGGTGAGGAGAAAGTTCTTCCCAGCAAGAGAGATTGGCCCTTGGGATGTGCTGCCCAGGGAGGTGGTGGAGTCACCATCCCTGGAGGTGGTTAGGAAGAGCCTGGCTGAGGCACTTGGTGCCATGGTTTAGTTGATCAGATGGTGCTGGGTGATAGGTTGGGCTGGATGATCTCAAAGGTCTTTTCCAACCTGGTTTATTCTATTCTATTCTATTCTATTCTATTTCTATTCTATTCTATTCTATTCACCCTGCAACACACCCTTGGCTTCTCCATGCCCATTTTCCTCTCTGTAATGCAAGGGCAATGAGACACACTGCAAGAACATGGGACATGATGGTGCCTGACTCACAGAATCACAGAAAGATTCAGGCTGGAAAAGACCCTCATGGTCACCAAGTCCAAGCATTAACCCTACTCTCCAAGGGTCACCCCTAAATCATATCCCCAAGCACCACATCCAAACCACCTTTAGACACAGCCAGGGTTGGGTATTCCACCACCTCCCTGGGCAGCACTTTCCAATCCCTGACCACTCTTGCTGGGAAGAATTTTTTCCTCATTGCGGTGGAGTAGGAAGGTTCCCCCACACACACAAAAAGAATTCCACAGCTAACTCAGCCGGAGAAGCAGATGAAAGCTGTGTTTTACAAGCAGATATGGAATGCAATGAATATGTACAAAAACATACAATATATACAGAAGTATACAGCAATGTATGGAATACAGGAAACCTTTCCCCAACCCCCCCCTGCGGCCAGGGGGTTCGGCCTGTCCCTCCCTTCTCCCTCCCTACCTCCCCTTTTTCCCAAAAGGGTTTAGAGAGAGAGAGAAAGGAAGGTAATTAAAAGGGGAAAACTTTGTTAAAGCTCAAAGCGAATGCAAAAAGTTAGTTTTCTCTTATCTGGTTAGCAAGAGTCGTTCCTGCGTAGCAAGCTGCTGCTTCAGGGAGAAGAGCAGGCGAGCCCACAGTACAGGGGGAAGAAGAAGACTGACTGCCCCCCGACTGAAAGACCAGGCTAGAACCTACAGCCGGGTTCCACCAATGAAATTGGATTAGCATATCTCTTGTTTTCATTCATATACCAAAACATTCAGCCAGAGTGTTCAGAAAGTGTCCTTCTCTTAAAGGCACAACCTAAACCGGTCACACTCATGTCCAGGCTAAACCTACCCAGTGAAGTGCTTCGAATCCATCATACAATACAATACAACACACCAGGTTGGAAGAGACCTTCAAGACCATCGCGTCCAACCCATCAAACAATCCAACCCACCCAACAACTAAACCATGCAGCCAAGCACCCCATCAAGTCTCCCCCTGAACACCTCCAGGGATGGTGACTCCACCACCTCCATTGGCAGCCCATTCCAATGGACAATCACTCTCTCTGTGGAGAACTTCTTCCTAACATCCAGCCTAAACCTGCCCTGGCGCAGCCTGAGACTGTGTCCTCTTGTTCTGGGGCTGGCTGCCTGGGAGAAGAGACCAACCTCTGCCTGGCTACAACCTCCCTTCAGGGAGTTGTAGAGAGCAAGAAGGTCTCCCCTGAGCCTCCTCTTCTCCAGGCTAAGCAACCCCAGCTCCCTCAGCCTCTCCTCACAGGGCTGTGTTCCAAACCCCTCACCAGCTTCGTTGCCCTCCTCTGGACACGCTCCAGCAAGTCAACCTCCTTCCTGAACTGAGGGGCCCAGAACTGGACACAGGACTCAAGGTGTGGCCTAACCAGTGCAGTGTCCAGGGGCAGAATGACTTCCCTGCTCCTGCTGGCCACACTCTTCCTGATGCAGGCCAGGATGCCATTGGCCTTCTTGGCCACCTGGGCACACTGCAGGCTCATGTTCAGCCTACAATCAACCAGTACCCCCAGGTCCCTCTCTGCCTGGCTGCTCTCCAGCCCCTCTGCCCCCAGCCTGTAGCACTGCCTGGGGTTGCTGTGGCCAATGTGCAGCACCTGGCACTTGGATGTGTCCAATCTCCTGCCCTTGGCCTCTGCCCATCTGTCCAGCCTGTCGAGGTCCCTCTGCAAAGCCTCTCTGCCCTCCAGCAGATCAACTCCTGCCCCCAGCTTGGTGTCAGCTGCAAATTTACTGATGATGGACTCAATGCCCTCATCCAGATCATCAATAAAGATGTTGAAGAGCATGGGGCCCAGTATTGATCCTTGGTGCACACCACTAGTGACTGGCCCTGCAAGAGTCCACAGACCAGAGAAACGCCATCAGCAGTGCCACAGTGTTCACTGTACTGCGGTCTCAGCTGCTGGTGTGCCGGGGCTGAGCCCAGCAGGGAGATGCACCGTCTCTGCAGCAAGGCAATGCCTCTCACCAGCAAGCAGCTTGGGCTTTGCCTCTCAGTACCTGCTGAAAAAATTCACCTACTGGGTTTTCCCATTTGCACTGGACCAGAGCTGTGCCCGTCCTGGTTCCTGTCCCCAGGCACAGCCAGTGCCCGTCCTGGTTCCTGTGCCCAGGCACAGCCAGTGCCCTGGCACACATGGCCCCACAAGTGTGGGGCTGCCTGGGGCCAGCTGGAGCTCAGGGCTGTGGCACTGGTGCAGGCAGGGTGGCTGCTCCTGGAGGGGCCCAGCTCCGTCCCCTGCACCAGCTGCTGCTGCCCTGCAGGCTCGGGATTACGCTGGGGCTAGCACAGATCTTGCAGCTTCCTGGGCCACCTGTTTTGATCCTGTCTGAACGTGCTTAGGGATGCCCTGTGGCTTAAACATCTATTTTCAACTGAAGAGGGTGGGAAAGGAAGAAGGAGTAAGGAGATGATAGTGCTGGGGCTGATCCAGAGGGTTTTCTTCCCCTGGAGCCCAACCAAGGCTCTCTCACGCTTGCACTCACCCGTGCCCTGCTTCACAGCAGTGGCTGGGCACTGCCTGTGCATCTGTGACCCACCTGCTAGCAGCACATCGCCCATGAAGCCACCTAGCTTCAGATCCACGCTTGGGGGTGTAACCTACCTATCCTATGCCCCTTTGCTCAGAGACACCTTTCCTGGTGTCACCAAAGCCCTCTTCAGACAGATGGGGTTGCTGTGGTGGCTCACAGAATACAGATTTAGCCACAGGAAGCAGTTGTCTGCTCCCCCCTCGGCATAAAGGAGCCGAGACTGGCGGTTTGGAAGGGGGGAAAAAAGGCAGCCTGGTTTGTCAAGATTTAGAAGGTTGGGGGGTGGGGAATACATCCCAAATATTCTCTCTTACAAAGCACAGGAGGAAAGAATGTCAAGGGTTTCTATGTGATTAGCTCAATTTCGGGGAGTACAACTGGAGAGCCTACGGAACAGTCACCGCAGTGTCCTGATGGTGTAGGAGAGGTCTGGAAAATGAAGCTGCCTGGAGACTCATTACTGACAAAGAAGTGCTTCATTTATGTGCCTGGGTGAGGAGGAGCAGAATGCAAGGGAAATAACTACCTAGACTATGCCCTGACGAGTAAATTACATCCCTAATTTAGTTTTAATCATCTGAAGCACCAACAGAACCGTAAGGAAGGGAAATGGTTTAATCCTCCTCCTCTTCAAGAATAACCGGGAGACTTAACCCAGGAGGAGCACCCCTTCGACTGACCCTGCATCAGCTCCAGCCACTCACCCTCAGGAAGGCTGACCCTCCACCAGCTCCATAACAAAGGACAAGCTGCTAAGAAGCTGTCAGCTGCCAGGTGTGGTCCATTTTTCCTACAGAGGCCAGGCACCTGGGGAGCCTGGCCAGCAGCTCCTGCGTGCCGGCTCGGCTGGAGGAGTCCGCAGCTGCCCTGGGCTTCCTCACGTGGAGTTTCAGGAGCCTGGGACTCTGGGGCTGGACAGCATCCAACACAACATGTTGTGCCGGTCCCCAGGGAGCTGCTGTCCACCCCTGCACCCTGCCGTGGGCTTGGGAAGGGAACGACTCAATGCTATCTGCTAAGCACTGTAGTGAGCCTCGCAAGCAATATAGGCAGGCTCAACGCGACCTTCCCAGATTGAATGTGGTTTTATTTTCTCTGCTGCTATTCTTGATAGATCTCTACACAGGTAGTTGTTTTTTATGAGCCAGGAGACGACTGTCTCGGTTTTGGCACAGCTTGAAATATTCCTCGACAGAGGAGCTCGTAAAACCTCCCATCAGCCGGAGTCGCTCGCCGGGCTCCCAGCAGGCTGCTGGCTCAGCTGGCCGAGAGAGGAGCAGGAAGCGCCGCTGTCACTCCCCCTTCTGATGTCTAAGAGTGGGAGGAAGCCTGTCTCAAAAAAACAACACTCAGAGTGGATGTGCTGATCACCAGCTTTTGCATGCAGATTTATGCTGTTAGCCCTCCACAGGGCTGTGAACCACGAAAGGACTTCCCCCGCTGCTGGCACTTAGCAACCTGCAAACAGAGGGCCTGGGTTCCACCTCTGGTGCCTATCAAACCAGGAGTGTCTCCACTGAGCAGCTGCCTTGCTGGGTAGCTGGTGTGAAGGGAAATACTGCCAATCAGTACCCTTCAGATCCTTACAGCCAGGTTCATCCTTAAGGTGTGCCACCTGATTTTATCACAGTATCGCCAAGGCTGGAAGAGACCTCAAAGATCATTGAGTCCAAGCTGTCACCACAGACCCCATGACTAGACCATGGCACCAAGTGCCACATCCAATCCCCTCTTGAACACCTCCAGGGACGGTGACTCCACCTCCTCCCTGGGCAGCACATCCCAGTGGCGAATGACTCTCTCCGTGAAGAACTTTCTCCTCACCTCCAGCCTAAACTTCCCCTGGTGCAGCTTGAGACTGTGTCCTCTTGTTCTGGTGCTGGTTGCTAGAGAGAAGAGACCAACCCCCACCTGGCTACAACCACCCTTCAGGTAGGTGTAGAGAGCAATGAGGTCACCCCTGAGCCTCCTCTTCTCCAGGCTAAGCAACCCCAGCTCCCTCAGCCTCTCCTCACAGGGCTGTGCTCAAGGCCTCTCCCCAGCCTTGTTGCCCTTCTCTGGACACCTTCAAGTGTCTCAATGTCCTTCTTAAACTGAGGGGCCCAGAACTGGACACAGGACTCAAGGTGTGGCCTAACCAGTGCTGAGCACAGAGGCACAATGACCTCCCTGCTCCTGCTGGCCACACTGTTCCTGATGCAGGCCAGGATGCCATTGGCCTTCTTGGCCACCTGGACACACTGCAGGCTCACGTTCAGGTGGCTGTTGATCAGCACCCCCAGGTCCCTCTCTGTTTGGCAGCTCTCCAGCCACTCTGCCCCCAGCCTGTAGCTCTGCCTGGGGTTGCTGTGGCCAAAGTGCAGCCCCTGGCACTATGGCACTTTTGCACAACCCTGTTAAAAACCAGCAGGACAACTCTTTGCCAGATGAGCAAACCCTGCGTGGTTTGAAGGGAGTGGTGACTTTGCCTTAGCTTGAACACACTAAAGGGCACTGGAAACTTTGGGTGACCCAGCTAAAGACAAGCAGCTCTTCCAACTGCAAGCACTGAAGCCAATCCTGTGAGCAGACCTCCAGCTCTGCACGGAATCAGCTATGGATTAACCACCGAATCCACAACGGCAGCTTTAGACCATAGTTTATTAATGCCCTTCCTCGCACAGCAGGACACAAAGAGGGAACTGGCAAGGCAGGCACATTAAAAAATGATGACTCCTCTGACTGAAGCATCTGATGTGCAGAATGCATCCCTCCACCGCGCTGAGCCGGAGACAGGGAGAGAAAACACGGCCAGCCCTTGCCGCGCCACCCAGTCGCGGTAAGGCGTTGGTGGCGCTTGAGCTGCTACCTGCCTGTCCTCGCCGCGAGATCCCAGCCACGGGGGCAGAAGGCTTTGGGCAGAAGAGGGAGTGTAAGGGAGGAGCAGTTGGTGGGGAGGGGAACAAACACGAACACAAAAAGCTGCTTTCTGCTTCGGGAACAAAGCGCTGCAGCTACGCGGCGGTGAAAAGAGGAGAAGCAACTTCAGCTCCGGCCACGCAGACAGCTGCTCCTCTGGACTCCCACTCGTGCTAGGGGGGACATGAGGAGACCTGAGGGGTAGCAGCCAGGGGCCCTCCGGGCCTGTCTCCTCACCCAAACCCACAGCAACCCCAAACCTATCTGGATCCTCACCCACACCTCCCTGGATCCTCACCCAAACCCACAGCAACCCCAAACCTCCCTGGATCCTCACCCACACCCACAGCAACCCCAAACCTATCTGGATCCTCACCCACACCCACAGCAACCCCAAACCTCCCTGGATCCTCACCCACACCTCCCTGGATCCTCACCCACACCCACAGCAACCCCAAACCTATCTGGATCCTCACCCACACCCACAGCAACCCCAAACCTCCCTGGATCCTCACCCACACCCACAGCAACCCCAAACCTATCTGGATCCTCACCCACACCCACAGCAACCCCAAACCTCCCTGGATCCTCACCCACACCTCCCTGGATCCTCACCCACACCCACAGCAACCCCAAACCTATCTGGATCCTCACCCACACCCACAGCAACCCCAAACCTATCTGGATCCTCACCCACACCCACAGCAACCCCAAACCTCCCTGGATCCTCTCCCAAACCTCCCTGGATCCTCACCCACACCCACAGCAACCCCAAACCTATCTGGATCCTCACCCACACCCACAGCAACCCCAAACCTCCCTGGATCCTCTCCCAAACCTCCCTGGATCCTCACCCACACCCACAGCAACCCCAAACCTCCCTGGATCCTCACCCACACCCACAGCAACCCCAAACCTATCTGGATCCTCACCCACACCAACCCCAAACCTCCCTGGATCCTCTCCTAAACCCACAGCGACCCCAAACCCCTCTGGATCCTCACCCAAACCCACAGCAACCCCAAACCCCTCTGGATCCTCACCCAAACCCACAGCTACCCCAAACCCCTCTGGATCCTCACCCAAACCCACAGCTACCCCAAACCCCTCTGGATCCTCACCCAAACCCACAGCAACCCCAAACCCCTCTGGATCCTCACCCAAACCCACAGCAACCCCAAACCTCTTTGTATCCACTCCCAAACCCACAGCAACCCCAAACCCCTCTGGATCCTCACCCAAACCCACAGCAACCCCAAACCTCTGTGGATCTTCACCCTGGCACACCTGCAGGTACAAACTCCATGAGTGGCTCAAGGTCAGCAGCATCAGAAGTGGTTGAACAGCAGGATCACTCCAACCCAGCCTGTCCAGCTGCAGCATCAGACCCTCTGCTGTCCCATTCCTCTTGTTCATGCTCCCAGGGATGCAGCCTGAGCTCTCTTCCTTGAGTGCTTCCTTGGCCTGTTTTCTAGCAGGAGCAGGGAGCTCATTCTGCCCTGGACTCAGCACTGGTTAGGCCACACCTTGAGTCCTGTGTCCAGTTCTGGGCCCCTCAGTTTAGGAAAGATGTTGAGCAGCTGGAAGGTGTCCAGAGAAGGGCAACAAAGCTGGGGAGGGGTCTGGAGCACAGCCCTGTGAGGAGAGGCTGAGGGAGCTGGGGTTGCTTAGCCTGGAGGAGGCTCAGGGAGACCTTCTTGCTCTCTCCAACTGCCTGAAGGGAGGTTGTAGCCAGGTGGGGGTTGGTCTCTTCTCCCAGGCAAGCAGCAGCAGAACAAGAGGACACAGTCTCAAGCTGTGCCAGGAGAGGTTTAGGCTGGATGTTAGGAATAAATTCTTCCCAGGAAGAGAGATTGGCCCTTGGGATGTGCTGCCCAGGGAGGTGGTGGAATCACCATCCCTGGAGGTGTTTAGGAAGAGCCTGGCTGAGGCACTTGGTGCCATGGTTGAGTTGATCAGATGGTGTTGGGTGATAGGTTGGACTGGATGATCTCAAAGGTCTTTTCCAAGACCTGGTTAATTCTAATTCAGATGAGATTCCCTCCTTCCTTTGCACAGCTCCTTGCACACCATGGCTGCACTCCCGACTGAGGCTGCCCTGCCTGTGGGCTCAGCCCGCACCTCTGCAGGACACCGTGCAGGTGTAACTCCCTGTTGTTGGCCAAGGGCAAGCCACACTCACCTAAGCAGTACCCCTGAGGGTGGCACTGGCAGTTTGTCACACCACTGCTAGATTCACAACAAAGTAGCCCTCGAGGATGCTGACCTGGAGTGCTGTGTACAGGTCTCGAGCCCTCAATACTGGAAGGACCTTGACCAGATGGAGAGGGTGCAGAGGAGGCTACGAAAATGCTCAGGGGGTTGGAGCAGCTCTGCTCTAAGGACAGGCTGAGGGAGCTGGGGGTGTTCAGCCTGGAGAAGAGGCTTTAGAGAGACCTAATAGCAGCCTGTCAGGACCTGAAGGGGGCCACAAGGATGGAGAGAGACTTTGCAAAGGGCTGCAGGGACAGGACCAGGGTCAATGGCTTCAAACTAGAGCAGAGCAGATTTAGATTGGATACTGGGAAGAAGTTCTTCACTATGAAGGTGGTAGAACACTGGCACAGGTTGCCCAGGGAGGTGGTTGAGGCTCCTTCCCTGCAGATATTCAAGATGAGGCTCAACAAGGCCCTGGGCAGCCTGATCTAGTTGGGGCTGTCCCTGCTGGCTGCGGGGAGGTTGGACTGGGTGAGCTTTGGAGGTGCCTTCCAGCCTGCACCATTTTGTGATTCTATTCTGTGAGACGAGTCACTGTGTTGGGAAGTAGCTCCTGCTCAGATGAGGGCATGCTGCTTCAGTGGGAGGAGCTACATTAGCCCCCAGATGGCAAGGTAAAAGGTTTTCTAGGTCAGAGGAGGGGCAGAGCAGTGCCTGCTGTGCAGCCCAGCCCCTTGCTGCGGGAGCTTCCCCCAGCCAGGCCAGGGAGCGCAGCTCCGAGGCGGCGATTACAGTTTATGCTGCGGTTGCAAAGCAGGAATAACATGCAAAATAGGATTAAGGCTCAGTATGATCTCACAGCCAGGCTGGTCCTGGACCACCTAGTAACAGTCAGTGAGGAAATTCTGACTATGATTACCATTAAAAAATGAATCAAACTTCAAAGGGAAAGCAAACCACAGCGCCGGTGCTGGTGATGTCGAGAGCCTGCTGGATGCCCAGGAGGTCAGAGTGGGACTAACCACGTTTTTACTACCTTCCACTGACCCAAGTGATTACCCAAGTGCTTGAATGGGCTGACATGGCCTCAGATGGGCAGCGAAGTCCGGCACAGCAGCTCCATCCCTGGGGCTCAGGGGAGGGGGCTCTGTGCCCAGACACCGTTTCCCCAGCAGTGAGAGGAACTCTCAGAGGGAAACCCACAACGAAAGTAAATCCAGGTTGCAAATGACTTCAGATGCAAGTGAACAAAGGCAAAAGAGATCTGTGCTGTGATTGCCAGTCTTGCTTTTCCCTCTGGGTAGGAACCCCACTGAATTCACCCAGACTCTTCTGGCCGCTGTCCCTGCAGGTGCAGCACAATGGAACCATTAAATCAGTCACAGACTTGGTTGAGATGGAAAACACCTTCCAAATCATCCACTCTAACCATTCTCTAACTCTACCCAGGCTGGTGCTAACCTATGGCCCTCAGCACCACGTCTCTGCTTCTCTGAAACACCTCCAGGGATGAGGATTCAACCACCTCCCTGGGCAGTCTGTGCCAGTGCTTGAGAACCCTTTCAGTGAAGAAGTTTCTTCTCATATCCAACCTAAACCTCCCCCTGGTGCAACTTGAGGCCATTTCCACTCATCTTGTCACTTGTTACTAGGGAAAAGAGACCAACACCCCCACACACACCCTCCCGGCTCCAACCTCCTTTCAGGAGTTGTGGAAAGCCAGAAGGTCTCCCCTCAGCCTCCAGGCTAAACACCCCCAGGCTCCCTTAGCTGCTCCTCACCAGCCCTGCTCTCCAGACCCTTCACCAGCTTCGTTGCCCTTCTCTGGCCCTGCTCCAGCCCCTCCATGTCCTCCTCAGAGTGACTGCCCCAAAACTGAACCCAGGACTCAAGCCTGGAGAAGAGGAGGCTCAGGGAGACCTCATTGCTCTCTACAACTACCTGAAGGGTGGTTGTAGCCAGGAAGGGGTTGGCCTCTTCTCTCTAGCAACCAGCACCAGAACAAGAGGACACAGTCTCAAGCTGCGCCAGGGGAGGTTTAGGCTCAAGGTGAGGAGAAAGTTCTTCACCGAGAGAGTGATTCGTCATTGGGATGTGCTGCCCAGGGAGGTGGTGGAGTCACCGTCCCTGGAGGTGTTCAAGAGGGGATTGGATGTGGCACTTGGTGCCGTGGTCTAGTCCTGAGGTCTGTGGTGACAGGTTGGACTTGATGATCTTCGAGGTCTCTTCCAACCTTAGCAATACTGTGATCCTGTGAGTGGCCTCAGCAGTGCAGAGCACAGGGGGACAATCACATGCTTGGCCACACTTGCTATAGTGTATTGGCACAGTGTTATAGTGTGTACAGTATTGCTATAGTATTGCTAGTGCTAGACACACTATCCAGGCCAGGATGCTGGTGGCCTTCTTGGCCACCTGGGCAGTCACAGTTCAGGTGGCTGTCAAACGACACCCCCAGGCCTTCAGGTCTTTCTCTGTGGGCAGTTTCCAGCCACTCTGCTCCAAGCCTGAAGTGTTCATGGGCTTGTTGCAGGACCCAGCACTCGGCCTTGTTGAATTTTAATCCCCCTTAGGTTGTCCCCTCACATTGGCAGGGTTTGGAGGCAACACCCCAGAGCGAGCATGAACCCAAGCTGCGAGCAGCACTGACCCCTACCCGGCACGCCTCCTTAGATTCCAGGGAAAGAAGAAATCTGGGGAGGCATTCTGAGTGTAATCAGGGAAACATGCAGAAATCCGGGCCTGAATGAAGGGCATTCAGATTACAGCATCCTCTAGGTATTTCCTCTTTGTTGTTGTTGCCTTGGGGCTTTCTTATACGAACCACTGATATCAGTTAGGCACGAGAGCCTCCACAGAGCTGAAAACCAGGCCTGCTGCCTTGCCTCTAGGACCGACAGTGTGCTACCTACCCACCCCATCCAACCTTCTCAAGACTCCTCTCAAACCTGTGCAACAGCAGCCCACAGCTGAGCGGTGCAACCAAGCTGCAAGCACAGCTCACCCACCAAAAGCCTGGGGAAAGCGGTGGGAAGTGAAGCGCTCCCTGAAGTGTCCTGCTGAGTGAGACCTAAAGCCCTACAGCCCTGTACTGACACACACTGCACAGACGATCCCTCCAGCCCCAGGTGAAGAGCTGCTGAGCTGCAGGCAAGGCACAGACAGAACTGCCTGGTCCTGTTATTCAGAACAACCTTCTGCTGCTCACAGCTTCCAGCTCTCCAGGTCTTCTCATTCTAAAATAAGCCACGGTCTCCCTTTCCTGTCCAATTGCTGTAACTCAAAGGAAACCCCACTGGGAGAAAGCAGAGTTAGACAAGAGCCATTGAAATACTACCATGAAAAGCTTGAGAGCCTCACCCCTGGGCTCTGCAGGAAGACAGTCAGACATCAGACAGCTTGCACAGCTAGGCTGGCAGGCAGAGTGTACCAGACCACTCATTTGCAGTGCCTAAAAGAAATCACAGGGAAGAAAGTTTTCCCTTAATGTAATGGTAATTCAAAGCTTACTCTGGCACAGGAGCAGACGATCTGCACGAGAAGAATAAATGGCAGCAATCAAGAGAAACATCTTCACCCGTCCAAGCTGGCTTTCTCCATCCCCTTTGAATAACATATTTCCCAGCAGGAGGCTTCTCTAGCACAGCATCTCCGGTTTCACACCAGCCTACAGCTACATCATTGCTGGCATGTAAGCTCGGGGTCGTTACCAGTCACCAGCTAGAAATCCATGTCCCACAGAAGCACAGAATCAGCCAGGTTGGAAGTGACCTCCAAGATCATCAAGTCCAACCTATCACCCAACACCATCTAATCAACCAGACCACGGCACCAAGTCTCTTCTTAAACACCTCCAGGGGCGCTGACCCCACCACCTCCCTGGGCAGCACATTCCCATGGCCAATCTCCCTTTCTGCGAAGAACTTCGTTCTAAGATCAAGCCTAAACTTCCCCCTGCACAGCTTGAGACTGTGTCCTCCTGTTCTGGCGCTGGCTGCCTGGGAGAAGAGACCAACCCCCACCTGGCTGCAACCACCCTTCAGGTAGCTGTAGAGAGCAGTAAGTTCTCCCTTGAGCCTCCTCTTCTCCAAGAGGTGGAAGTACCTAGGCTCTGGCTCTAAAGATGTTGCAGAGGGATTTTTTCCCCCCATTAGCTGTCAAAACCACAGTTGTGCCATACTTCTGTAAGTACTTAAGCCAAAATGAAACCTTAGGTATTCGTGGCCCAGCAGTTTGCTCTTCACAGAGGCTTCATATTTACGCCAGCAGTTTAGCATTCAAACACATTTCCATCAGGTGAACGTGACAGAGCTGCTGCCTCGGAGTCACAAAGAAACGCTGCAGAAGAATTAAGAATTACCCCGTTAAATTGGGTATTATCATGTAAATGGCAAAGGAATGTCACATGAGACTCCGTGCATTGTTCGGGGAGATAAATGCAGTGAACTATAAATACAAGTTCAATGGAGAGCCTTGTCAGTTAAGCAGTTGAATGAAAGCTAAGGCTTGGAGGCTGCTGGTATGCTTTAAAACAAATACTCACACAGGCGAGTCGCAGGAGCTAATGCAGCCAGATCATCAACCATTCATTCTGTGAAACTCGTAGCTCCCCATTAGAAAAGAAAAAACATAGGGGGGGGGGGGGGGGGGAAGGAAAATAAAAGGGGGGGGAAGGAAAACGCTGCAATGGCCAGGAAAATTCCCTTTATGTGAAGTTTGATACAAATAAATGAGTATTAACAGACCAAAGACTGAGGCACAGCCCCCTCCGAGTTCAGGGGAAGGTTAGCACTCCACACACTGAAGACAGCACCGACCGGTGCAGCAGCCGCTGAGCAGGCTGCTGCCTTCATCAGGAGAGGTGTCTGTCCAGATGTGGAAGATATTACGGTGCTGTTCGATTACAGCAGGCTATACACCGGGTGTCGGGGGTTTGAAGAGGGTTACGCTCTCCTCCGTCCTCATTCTGGCTGCATCCTGAGCCCTGCAACGGTCCCTTCCACCCACGAACACACATTAAAAAGGCTAAACAAGAGGAACAGGAAATTTACACTCCACGCCCACTGCTACCGCTTCACCCTACCCAGAGCTAAGCTTTTGCGGGAAAAGCCTCCCCATTTGAGCAAGACTGAAACAGCTTTCCTGTTCACTGATGCCATAACCCCCATTGCAGAGATCCTCAAAATGGAAAGAGAGGCCTGAAAAAACAAGCAACAACCACCTTCTGGAGATGCTTCTGGTGGCATGACCTGTTCTAAGAGGTCGGTCCCCACTGCCCAGGCAGCTAAGCCCATACCCTTGCTGAAACTAACCGCCTCAGCTATCCGGGTGCCAGCCCAGGCAGTTCATTTCAGGCTGCACAAAGCAGACAAAAGCCTCTTCAGCTAAAGTATGCAGTAGTCACATCAATTTAGCCACCCGTGGCACAACAGCCGGGAAAAAGAGAAGAGAGAGGAGTATAGCACATAAAAGCCTAACTCTACTCCTCCTTGCCTCGGAGGGAAGGAGAAGCTCGGGCAGCTGGGTGGAGCGAGAAGCTGGAGAAGGTGGTGTCCATCACCCGTCAGGGCGTGTGCTTCCCTGCCAGAGCTCAGGCACGCATTTCAGGACAAAGAAGGCAAAACGTGAACAGACTTTACTGAAAGATGAGTTCCTTTTTAGTATGCTACAGAAAAGCTTATGAACAGAGATAACGTACAGAAAAGCTGGCTTCGTGAAATAAAAAGGTCTTCTCGTATATATATATATAAAATAATTAAAAAGTCAAAGTAAAGTGCATGAAACAGTTTTTCCTCCACTTTAACTACTGCACCACATAGCAAGGCTTTCAAAAACCCTGGGAGATGCTCTGGTGTCACCCATTAGTCAGGTACTCAAACTGGTCGGATAAAAGGATGACGGTGAGGACTACAAACGCACACTTAGGAACCAAAGCGGTTTAACCAGATGCATCCACAAGGACTAAGAGCTAAAGGAACACCGGCTTCCTACACACTCTCACCAACAAGATTAGACACCCAGCGGAAAGGGTCACCCTCGTTAAAGAAAATCGGTAAGAAACAAACTTCATAAATAGGGTGGTGGTTTCGCCAGTCAGGGGCTCCTCTACTGCGCAGGCAGGTCGTGGTCTTTGAACACCAGAGTTCGCGCTCCAGTTCGCTGTCGCAAAAGGAAGAAAGTGTATAAAAAACCCCAAAGTTTCCGCCTGCCTCCTTTGGAGGGAGAAGGTGGCCGGCCCCGCCAGGCAGAGCCGCCGCTGTGTCTCTGCTCGAGAAGCGCTCGGGATGCTCAGTCCTCCCGCTTCTTAAGGCTCCGGGAGCTGAGTCCCGCAACAGAACGCAGCTGCCCGGTTACCGACGGCTCCGCATCCTCCGGGACCTTGGCAAACGGCGGCAACCGGCTCCTCTCGACAGCCGCTGCAGCCCCCCCCCCTCCCCTCCCCCAGCCCCGGTGCCGGCAGAGCCAGGCCCGCCCCGCGGCTGCTCCGGGGCAGCCGGCACCGAGCTGGCGGGGAAGAGTCCGCCCGGGCACGTCAGTCCCGTTGCCTCACAAAGCAGGAGGCGCCGGGGTGACGCCGCGGCCCCGGCAGCCCCCGCGGGGCTGTCAGAGCGCGGCGGCCTGTGCGCGGCAGTGCGCGATGTGGCGATGCACGAAGTCTATGCGTGCCTGCAGTAGCTCGGCTTGCCGCTCCGAGAGGAAGCCCAGGCGGGCCCAGAGCGGCTCCCGCGCCCGGTAACGGCGGCGGAGCTCGGCGGCGGCGCTGCGGCGGCGGTGCAGCTCGGCCACCCGCCGCGCCGTGCCCTCCCGGAAGATACAGACGGAGCGCAGCAGCGGCTCGTTGTAGGGGTCCCACATGGCGAGCAGGCGGTAGCCGTGCACCAGCCCCGCCTCGTTGTCCATGAAGACCAGCCCGCCGTCGGGGCCGCGCAGCAGGTTGCTGGTGGCGCGGCGCATCACCCGCGGGTCCCACTGCAGGCTGAAGAGGTTGCTGACCAGGCGGTCGAAGTTGGCCGTCAGGTAGTCGAAGAGGATGAGGTCGCTCCACTGCACCAGCTCTACCAGCTGCTCCGGCGGCAGCCCGCCCAGCTCCCGCGCCGACAGCGGCTGCAGCCGCCGCCCGCCGCTCGCCTCGGCGCCCCACGGCGCGGGGGCCACCACGGCGGTCAGGTTGTCCACCCAGCGCGTCAGGCTGACCACGGCGCCCTCGGCCCAGAGCGAGCCGCGCAGCTCCTCCCGCACCGGCTCCCACTGCCGCCCGCGGGCCTCCACCAGCGCCAGCACCATGGGCGGCAGCCGCTCCTGCATGCCCAGCACCCCGGCCAGGTGGTAGGACAGCGCCTCGCCCTGGATCTGCTCCGGGCTGATGCCGTAGCGCACGCAGGCCCGGCTCCCGTCCGACAGCAGCGCCAGCCGGTTGGAGCTCCGCCCGCAGCCGCCCCGCTCCAGCGCGGCCACACGGGCGGCGCGGGCGGCCGACAGCCAGGCCGCCGCCTCCTCCGCCGCGAAGCCCGGCGGCACCTGCGCCTCCAGGTCGCGACTCCAGAAGATGCCCCGCTCCACAGGAGAAAAGCCGGCGGCCGGCGGCGGAGACCCGGCCGCGCCGAAGTGCTCCGGGCTGCCCCGCTCCTCCCGGCCCGCCGCCGGCACCGCCAGCAGCGCCCGGAAAGTTTTCTGCCCGCCGCCGCCGGGCTCGCCCCGCTCCGCCGGGGAGCGGCTCCAGCCCCACCGAGTCCCCGGCGGGCGCGGCTCCGGTTCCGGCTGCGCCGCCGCCGCCGTCTCCCGCCGCAGCAGCACCGTCCAGAGCCCCGGCAGGGCCCCCAGCAGCAGGAGCCCCAGCACGGGCAGGGGGCCCGGCGCGGCCCGCCTCGCCCTCCTCATCGTCACGCCGGCTTACGCCGCTGCCACGGGACGCGGCGGCGGTACAGTCCCTCCGCTCAGCCGCTCGGCGCGGCGCTGAAGCATGGCCGCGGGCCGCGCCGGAGCAGCCGCTCAGGAAGCGGCAGCGAGAGCAGGAGAGCCCCAGCAGCGGAGCCGCGCTGTGTGCGCCCAGCCCCGCCGGCGGCCGGGAGGCTCGGGCACCCGCACCACGTGGGGGGCGCGCCCGGCCCGCCCCATCTCCCGGCGTGGCCCTCCGCTTAAAGCGGCGATGCCGCGCCCAGCGCTGCTGGCGGCGGGTCCATGCGCAGGGGGGACGTCCCGGCCGGGAGGGTGGGGAGGCATGCCCTGGCTGCGGGAACGCTGGCTCGGCAGTTCTTCCTCCGCCTCAGGATGGGGAAAAGGAAAAGGAAAAGGAAAAGGAAAAGGAAAAGGAAAAGGAAAAGGAAAAGGAAAAGGAAAAGGAAAAGGAAAAGGAAAAGGAAAAGGAAAAGGAAAGGAAAAGGAAAAGGAAAAGCTTTTTCCACACCGGTGCACGGGCTCCAGCCCGGGCACAGAGCGGGGTCGCGCCGCGGGCAGCGGCCGAACCGCCTCTCCCCCACAGCCCGGCACTGGCGGGTGGGTGCACGCAGGTATTAGCCAGAGACAGGCGCCAGGCTATGCGCACCCCGCCTTGTGGATGGGCACACGGGCACAGCTGCCTGCCCGAAGCCGGTGCAGGCCGGGGTACCGTGCCCCGGCGCCCGCCGGTGACTCTTCAGTGCACCCATCGCCTCCTTCTCCACCTCCTCCGGTCCCGAGGGACACTTCCCTTCGAGTTTTGCGCCTTTTGGCATCTTGAGGGCTCACCCTGGAAGATGAGCAGCTGTTTTTCTGTCCCCTCATTTCCAGTTTCTTGCCTTCTCAAGGCAAGCTGAGCTCTGCTCTTTCTGTACTGTGCTGGAGACCTCCCTGAGCAAGGACATGTTTGTGGACACAAATGAAACACCTTGCTTTCCAGTCAGTGCTGTGGCTGTCTTCCAAAGTGGTTGCTGAAGTTGGGTCAGTGATGCAAACCCACCACACACACAATCTTAAACATTGCAGAAGGGAAAAAAACACACCAAACCCCAACCCAACAAAACACCAACCCAAAAATTCTTCACTTTGCAGATGGGAGAGCCCTGGATCAGGCTGCCCAGAGAGTTGTGGAGTCTCCTTCTCTGGTGAGATTTCAGACCCACCAGGACACTGCAATACTCAGGGCAACCTGCTGCCGGTGTTCCTGCGGTACCCGGGGGTTGACTAGGTGATCTCCAGGGGTCCCTTCCAACCTCCACCATGCTGTTGAAAAGGGAATGCTCTGTTTTCCGGGGCTTGGCTAGAAACACCCAAACTCTCCTAACACACCTGAACAACGCAAAAACCAACCAAATAAACCAACCCAAACGAACAAACAAACGCCAGAAAAGCAAACAAAAAGGAGAGGGCAGAAGCTGAAATCCGCGTCCTTTTGTGTTCCGCGTCCCTTGCCTCGCACGGCACTTTGCACCGGGACTCGCAGCCTCCCCGGCGCAGCCCCGGCTGTGGGAGGCGAGAGCGGGCGGCAGCGGCTCTCCTGCGGCGGGGTCGGGCCAAGCCGGGGGCAGCGGGAGGGGAGTGCCCCCCGCCCCAGCGGCACCCTCGCCTCAGCGGCACCCCCGCCCCAGCGGCACCGAGCGGCCGCGGCGCACCAGCTCCTCCCGCCGGCCGCGGCTCCGCGCTGCAGCCGCTGCTGCCGTGCCGCCGGGCCCCGTGTGCCTCTGCCCTCCCAGCTCGGTACGGCCCGGGCCCTGAGGACCCACTTGCTGGAGCTGCTCGGAGGTGAAGGACTGGCTCACGAAATCCCAGATCCCAGCGGACTCGGGATATCTCTAGAAAAGGAAGCACCACAGCCTCTCTGGGCAGCCTGCTCCAGCACTGGGTTCCAGTTTGTGCCCATTGTTTCTTCCCCTGTCCCTGGGCACCACTGACAAGAGCCTGGCTCCTTCCTCTTGCCCCCCACCCTTTAGCTCTTTCTGAGCATTGATCAGATCCCCTCTGGGGCTGCTCTTCTCCAGACTCAACAGCCCCAGGGCTCTCAGCCTTTCCTCCTCACAGAGATGCTCCAGACCCATTAGCATCACTGGGGCTCTCAGCTGGACGTCTTTCTGGTACTTCCCTCTATCTCTTGAACAGGGGGCTCAGAACCAGGCACAGTAGTCCAGATTTGGCCTCCTAGGGCAGAGTAGAGGGGAGAAGAACCTCACTCGACCTGTTGACTTCCTGGCTGTAGGTGTCTCAGCAAGAATCTGCAATTCCAGGCACAGAAGGGACAGGCAGCACGCATCAAAAACGGCGTCTGTTGCCTCTTCTAACACAAGACCTCACATCTAGTTGTGACTGCTGTAACAGGGACCTGCCGGGTCTCTCGTGCACTTGCTGAAATGCTGAGAAACAGTCATCATCCTGGCTTCCCTCAAATGCAGCACAAGCTGGAATCATAGAATCATTTCAGCTGGAAAAACCTTTCAGCTCATCCAGTCCAGCCATTCTCTAGCTAACCCATGTCCCTCAGCACCACATCTCTGCCTCTCTGAAACACCCCTGGGGACAGGGGTTCAACCACATCCCTGGGGGGTTTGTTCCAGTCTGAGAACCCTTCCTGAGGAGAACTTTCTTCTGATCTCCAACCTAAATCTCCTCTGGTGCAACTTCAGGCCATTTCTTCTTGTCCTACCACTTCTTACTGGGGAGAAGAGACCAGCCTGGCTCCAACCTCCTTTCACAGGGAGCTGTAATTGTCCTCTTGTTTCCCCTGAATCCAGTATCATGCTGCTCTGACCCTGAAGCCTCACTGCCAGGTGCTGCTTCCACCCTTTGAAGCCATACAAGCTGCAGGGTGAACATGAGGGGTGGTGGCTGCACCAACTGACAGCAGCACCATGAGCAGGAGGCTTTGATCCAGTGGTAGGCTGGGTACTTCTACCAAGGAAAAGGCACAGAATTGCCTCTTTCCTCCACCACTTTCCAGCTTGAGATAGCTTTAGGAAAAGTCTTGACTTGAAAGGGACTGAAAGCAGAGAGTGGAATTTATTCCATACATGTATTTTAAGTGAATCATTTGCATTTCTCTCAGGGTCAGTTATCCCTATAGTGAGCATCCAGCTGCCAGTGCCTGCCCTGGGAAGTCCCCTGGGGGAAGTGCCCATGCCATGGCACTACAGGATCACACAGGGTCACAGGCTCACAGGCTGTCAGGGGATGGAAGGGACCTCGGGAGATCATTAAGTCCAACCCCCAGCTAGAGCAGGAGCAGAGAATCCAGCACAGGTCACACAGGAACACATCCAGACAGGGCTGGGAAGGCTCCAGAGAAGGAGACTCCACAACCTCTCTGGGCAGCCTGCTCCAGGCCTCTGGGACCCTCACAGGGAAGTTCCTCCTCATGCTGAGGTGGAACCTCCTGTGCTGGAGTTTCTATCCACTGCCCCTTGGCCTATCCCAGGGTGCAGATGAGCAGAGCCTGTCTCCTCCCCTCCTGACCCCCAGCCCTCAGATATTTACCAACATTGATTAAATCCCCTCTCAGATTCTCCTCTCCAGACTGAACAGCCCCAGGGCTCTCAGCCTCTCCTCCCCAGGCAGTGCTGCAGTCCCTTCAGCATCCTTGTAGCCTCCCTTGGACTCTCTCCAGCAGATCCCTGTCCCTCCTGAACCAGGGAGCCCAGAGCTGGATGCAATATTCCAGGGGAGGTCTCCCCAGGGCAGAGTAGAGGGGAAGGAGAACCTCCCTGGCTCTGCTGGCCACACTCCTCTGAATGCAGCCCAGGACCCCCTTGGCCTTCTTGGCCCCCAGGGCACATTGCTGTCCCATGCAGACCTTGCTGCCCCCAGCACTCTCAGGTCCTTCTCCAGGGGGCTGCTTTCCAGCAGATCACCTCCCAGCCTGTCCTGCTGCAGTTTATTCTTCCTCCCCAGGTGCAGGACTCTGCACTCATCCTTGTTGAGCCTCATTAGCTTCCTCTCTGCCCAGCCCTCAGCCTGTCCAAGCCTCGCTGTTCCTGTTCCTAAGGGGAACCCAAGCTCCAAGTTACAAGTGAGCTTTATTTCACTTGCAGCTTGCCTCTTGCAAGCTGAGCAGTTCATCAGCAGGCCATGCTGTGACCACACTCTCAGATCACCAGCTGGTGAAACAGTGGCTGCCCCAAGCACTCGGCCTCCTAACTGCAGTTTGGAAGGGGAAGAAGCCAGGGTGGCGCTGAGCCTACCTGCTGGCTGCAAGTCCTGCTGCCGAGCTCAGAATGCTTTGAGAAGCAGGCAAATGACAGAGGGTTAAACCTCAGCCAGGCTGACATGCTGTTCAATTTACAGCATGTTAAGCATTCCTGGAGCTGTGATCAGTGATATATTTGGGTCAATCAGATGTTGTTACCGCTTTGCCGACGTTGCATAGAGCAGCTTGGAGATAAAGGAGAGCAAACAGGCTCCAGGCTTCTCAGCCCTGTGCCGGGGAAGGGAGAGCTGGCCACTGTCCAGACCCAGGAGCCTGGCAATTAAAAAGATAAAATATTTCTGGCTTCTCTGCACTGTTGCTTGTTTTAACTTGTTTTCAGCTGCCTGACAAAGCTGGGGTCATGCCATACCTGGCTGCTGGTGTCTCACACTGCTTTTAGCCTGGGGAAGGTTTTGTGCTCCTCACTCCCCTCTTGACCCCGGGTGCCCAGCATCCTGGTGATGCAGGGTAGCTGCCACTGCAAGCAGCAGTGGTTCCTACCATCAGAAGTAAAAGAAAAGAAGACTGGACAGAAACTTTCTGGTTTCTCCCCTGCAGCTAAAGTTATTTCATACTCAGGTCAAAGGTCAGACTCTGAAGGGCTTTGATAGGATTGGGATCACAGGGGAACAGGTAAGGGCTTTACCTCTCTGGACATAGCTTGCCTGTGCTGCCCTGCTAACAATCTCTGCTGGGCAAGGAAGGCTGCAAAGCAGGTGCAGGGGGAGTCTTCATGGTACCAGAGCCCAAAGCATAGCAGCAGCTCCAGCAGAGATCCACCAGCACTCTCAGGGGCACGAGGGAGCTTCTCCCACAGCTGGCAGAGGGGATGCAGCGAGAGCTGCAGCACAGAGGGCAGCTCAGGAGGGCTGCCCCAGCCCCCTCTGCCCCAGATGAGTTCTGGCCTGTGGGAGCATTGCATATCTTCATCTGATCCTCTTCTGCAGCTCCAGGCTTCAGTGTGACCCTTTCACCCTTGCCTTTCAAAGGCTTTGCCTTTGAAGTTACTTCACAGCACAGAACTTTTTGGACTACCAGGATTAACCTCACCCCAAATTCTTCCCAGGCTCATGGAAATCTCTGTCCCCTCTCTGAGTACTGACAGACACCTTCTGTCCATCACGGGTCCTGGTGTGTACCCAGTGCCAGCTCTAACTCACCTCTGTGCCGAACCGAGTTTGGTGGCTGCCACCTTAACCTCGGCAGGGCTGTGAGCTCCTTCCCTCGAGAGGGCGATGTGTGAACCTGAGCTATTGCTTCACAGTGACCTCTCTCTGTAGCTCACCACAAGAAGCTGATGGGCTGAGGCCAGTTGTATGAGGCTGAAGAAGGCCAACAACCCCATAAATGCTCTGGGCTTGGTGCAGTGCAGGTGGGAAGCTGCTCAGCAGAAAAGCACAGGGGGTCCTGCTGCTGGCAGGTTCCTCCCGAGGGAACCTCTCAGGCGCCAGCTAGGAGAAGAGGAAGCGTTTTCATACACTCATGGAATGGTCCAGGCTGGAAGGGACCTCCAAAGCTCATCCAGCCCAACCTCTCCACAGTCAGCAGGGACACCCCCAACTAGATCAGGCTGCCCAGGGCCTCGCTGAGTATCACCAGGGAAGGAGCCTCAACCACCTCCCTGGGCAACCTGTTTCAGTGTTCCACCACCCTCATAGTGAAGAACTTGTTGCTCACATCCAATCTAAATCTGCTCTGCTCTCATTCCAAACAATTGCCCCTGCTCCTGTCCCTGCAGGCCTTTGCAAGCAGTCTCTTTCCACCCTTCCTGTAGCCCCCTTCAGATCCTGGCAGGCTGCTCTTAGGTCTCCCCAGAGCCTTCTCTTCTCCAGGCTGAACACCCCAGGCTCCCTCAGCCTGTCCTGCTAGCGGAGCTGCTCCAACTCCCTGATCATGTTTGTAGCTCTCCTCTGGACCCTCTCCATCAGGTCCAGGTCCTTCCCGTGTTGAGGGCTCCAGACAGTACTTCAGGTACACAGCACTGCAGGTGAGGTCTGCCCAGAGCAGAGCAAAGTGGCAGAATCACCTCTCTGGCTCTCTGGCAATGCTGCTCTGGAGGCAGCCCAGGCTGCCCTTGGCCTTCTGTGCTGCAAGCTCCCACTGCCTGCTCCTGGCCAGCTTCTCATCCATCAGCACCCCTAAGGCCTTTCCCTCAGGGCTGTTTTCTAACACCTAAGTGCATGCCCAAGTGCCTGGCAATGGCTCAAACAAGGTGGATTTGTATTTCTCAACCCAACAAAAAGCATCCCTCAGGATGAGCTAGTCTAGCAACTGAAGAGCAGGATTTGTAGCTGCCTGTGACCGGGGGAAGGCTGAAGAAGTTCAGGTGCTCTGCATTTCGTACAGGAGAGGTGAGCATTAGAGAAGTTGCCCTGCAAGTGTGTTGGCAGCTTCTGGAAGTGTTTGCAAACTCCTCTCAGCCTGGAACAGAGGAACCTGGAGGCTTTTCCATGGCTTCGACTACATTAGAATAAATTAGGATAGGATAGGATAGGATAGGATAGGATAGGATAGGATAGGATAGGATAGGATAGGATAGGATAGGATAGGATAGAATAGAATAGGACCAGGTTGAAAGAGACCTCCAAGATCATTATGTCCAACCCATCAACCAATCCAACCCACCTAAACAACTAACCCATGGCACCAAGCACCCCATTAAGTCTCCTCCTGAACACCTCCAATGATGGTGACTCCACCACCGCCCCAGGCAGCCCATTCCAATGGGCAATCACTCTCTCTGTATAGAACTTCCTCCTAACCTCCAGTCTAAACCTCCCCTGGCACAGCCTGAAACTGTGTCCTCTTGTTCTGGTGCTGGCTGCCTGGGAGAAGAGACCAACCTCTGCCTGGCCACAACCTCCCTTCAGGGAGTTGTAGAGAGCAAGAAGGTCTCCCCTGAGCCTCCTCTTCTCCAGGCTAAGCAACCCCAGCTCCCTCAGCCTCTCCTCACAGGGCTGTGCTCCAGACCCCTCACCAGCTTCGTTGCCCTTCTCTGGACACCTTCCGGCAAGTCAACCTCCTTCCTGACCTGAGGGGCCCAGAACTGGACACAGGACTCAAGGTGTGGCCTAACCAGTGCAGTGTCCAGGCGCAGAATGACCTCCCTGCTCCTGCTGGCCACACTGTTCCTGATGCAGGCCAGGATGCCATTGGCCCTCTTGGCTGCCTGGGCACACTGCAGGCTCATGTTCAGCCTATTACCAACCAGTACCCCCAGGTCCCTCTCTGCCTGGCTGCTCTCAGCCACTCTGCCCCCAGCCTGTAGCACTGCCTGGGGTTGCTGTGGCCAATGTGCAGCACCTGGCACTTGGATGTGTTCAGTCTCCTGCCCTTGGCCTCTGCCCATCTGTCCAGCCTGTCAAGGTCCCTCTGCAAAGCCTCTCTGCCCTCCAGCAGATCAACTCCTGCCCCCAGCTTGGTGTCATCTGCAAATTTCCTGATGCTGGACTCAATGCCCTCATCCAGATCATCATTGATTTTGCAGGAAAGGTCCCAGACAGGTGGGGCTCTACAAAGGCTTTTTTCTGTTGTTGTTGTCTGAAGCACCATGTGGAAGAGGAGCCAGGCAATTCCTGTAGGCAGAGCAGATCTTATCTCCCCTCTGCTCTGGGACTCTCTGCAAATGAGTAAGTGCCTGAGCTCTCATGCCTGCCTCTTGGAAGTGTTCATAAGACTTGCCAGCTGCCTGATGATGCTCAGTCAGTCAGGGGATTTGTTCTCATCCCTGCTAAAGGTGAAGCACAAAGATAGAACAAAATCTGTGTTGAGCTCAGACTGAGGCTCTTCAGGGTCTCTGACAAGCAGGCTCTGCAGGAGGCTCATGAAATAAAGACATTGAAATGTTAGGTCAGTAGCATCCATGCTTGTGGGAGCACAGAATCACAGAACTGTCAGGGTTGGAAGGGACCTCAAGGATCACCCAGTGCCACCCCCTGCCACGGGCAGGGACACCTCACACTAGAGCAGGTTGCTCACAGCCACATCCAGTGTGAGGTGTCCCTGCCTGTGGCAGGGGGGTTGGCACTGGGTGATCCTTGAGGTCCCTTCCAACCCTGACAATGCAATGATTCTGTGATCCCACAAGTACAACCCAGCCTCTCCAGCCAGCTGAGGATTCTGCTGGCAGGGCTTTCCCCAGGAGCAGCAGCAGGCACAATGGCCTTGCTCTCCATGGCTTGGGGTGAGACCCTTGGCTGATCTGCACTGGCGACGCTGCAGCCTGGGGGAGCTGCTCACTGCATCTTGCAGCATCCACATGGGGAGACTTCTGGGAGGTCACTGCTCCCTCCTCACCCCCAGGCACTGTGTATTCTGGAGGGGACAGCAGGAGCCTCTTGTGTCCATTGCAAAAAACACATTTTGGTTTTAGGCCAGAAGTGATAAGGGTCAAGGAACCTCTCCAAGTGAAACTGCTGAGGTGATTTAGGCAGACAAAAGGCAATGAACACAAGAGGAGAAGTCATGCATTGGATCCCAGCCTCTGCCTTCAAGCTGGGTTTCCTGAAGGCTCGGATCCTATGGCCTGCAATGTTCTTGTAGAGCAATAACTTTTCTCCTCTCCTTCTGGCTGCCAGATCATGTGAGTGAAGAGCAGTGTTCAGCACGGTAATTCCAGGCACCTGCCCTGGTGTAGCATAACAGAAGAGAGAAAGGAATTCCAGACTTGGTGTCTTTCCAGAGCAGAGAAGTTCAAACCACCTGGGTAACAGCCCACAGACCTTCTTTCTTCCTGACTCATCCCACAAACTGCACTTGAAGAGGCAAATGTGATTTGCAAGGACACTGCCTTCAGGCAGAGGCTCTCCATCACCTTCTGCTTAGCTGGGACAAGGGGTTAAACACCCTCCATATTAAAAATATCCTCACTTTAATGTGTTCTCCAGGCACTCACAGCCCTGTGATGGGCCCAGTTAAAAATTGAGGTGGATCAGACTTGACTAGAAGAAATGAGGCCAGGCTAAAGGTAGAGTTATTATTGTTACAGGAAAGGGGAAGGTGGGGGGGGGGAAGGAAAAATAAAGGTCATAAAATGTAGCTTCTACTACAAAAAATACACCCAGGACACATCTTGAACTTTTCAGCAAGTCCTAAAAAAGTGCAGCTTGTGCACTGCCACTGGAACTGCTCTAATTAGTCTTAAGGTGAAAGCCCCAACTGCGCCGGTAGGGAGCCAGCTGCTCGCTTCCCTCTGAGCAGAGCCGAGCAGAGGAGCAGCTTAAATAGCAAACCCACTTTCCAGGCCCCTAATATCTTCTCTCTGTTACCTTGCCTGGAGAGGCTGCTGGATTCTTTCCAAGGACAGCAGAGCCCCTCTGGCTGCCAAGAGCGCTGGAGGGGGAAGACACAGAAGAAAGAACTGTATAAATTCCCTGGACCTTTGCTCTCCTTCCCCAGCCTCTCCCCCTCTTGAAGGTGTCCTCTGCCCCTGCACAGAGCTGCAAGGCGGTGAAAAATGGGGAGCAGTGCCCTAGTCCCCCTCCTTCTGCTCAGGGCTCCTGCCAGAGGAGGTTCTCTCCATGCTGCACTGGCATGGTGCAGGGTTTCTCAGCTCTGCCCATCTCATGTGCACCAGGTACTCCAGGCACCAGGTACTCCAGGGAGCCTGCACTTTGTCCTTAGGGACCTGTCTGGATGTGCTCCTGTGTGATCTGCTCTAGGTGCTCCTGCTCTGGCTGGGGGGTTGGACTGGATGAGCTTTTGAGGTCCCCTCCAGCCCCTCACATTTGTGATTCTGTGATCTCTGGCCCAACACTCAGTCACATTTGCCAATCGAATCGAATCGAATAGAATAGGATAGAATAGGATAGACCAGGTTAGAAAAGACCTTTGAGATCACCCAGTCCAACCTCTCACTCAACACCATCTGATCAACTAAACCACGGCACCATGTGCCTCATCCAGGCTCTTCCTAACCACCTCCAGGGATGGGGACTCCACCACCTCCCTGGGCAGCACATCCCAAGGGCCAATCTCTCTTGCTGGGAAGAACTTTCTCCTCCCCTCCAGCCTAAACCTCCCCTGGCACAGCTTCAGACTGTGTCTTATCTCTGGCCCAACACTCAGTCACTTTTGTCCATAGGGACACCTCTGGCCCAACACCCTGTCACTCTGGGCTGTACCATAGCATGCCAAACCAGCAGCACAACCATCAGCATATGCAGCACCCCATGTCTTCCAGGATGTGACCTTCAGCCAGCCAGGGAAGCAAATCTGCTTCTGAGGAGAGGTATGGTCCCATCTCAGGTGGAAGTACAGTCTTTTAATTCAGACCACACTGAGACCCTTTCCTGGCCTGTGGGGACTCTCCCCCCTCCAATTTAAATTGACTGAGATGATGAGATCTCCTGCACTCCTAGCTTCATCCCGCAGACATCTCTGCTGAGAGCCCTGGCTGTGGCTATCCACTCCTACTGCCATGGGGTTTCTACACCTTCCAGCTGTTGGGATCAAGTTATTGACTGACACTCTCAGTCTTCACTGAAGGAAATAAATAGATTTACCTTGATGTGTGTAAGGACAAACTGCCTGAAGCCCTCTGAGCCTGGATGAGATATAGCTGCATCACAGGCTCACAGGATGTGAGGGGTTGGAAGGGACCTCGGGAGATGATCGAGTCCAAGCCCCCTGCCAGAGCAGGAGCAGAGAATCCAGCACAGGTCACACAGGAACACATCCAGACAGGGCTGGGAAGGCTCCAGAGAAGGAGACTCCACAATCTCTCTGGGCAGCCTGCTCCAGGCCTCTGGGACCCTCACAGGGAAGAAGTTCCTCCTCATGTTGAGCTGGAACCTCCTGTGCTGCAGTTTCTATCCATTGCCCCTTGTCCTATCCCAGGGTGCAGCTGAGCAGAGCCTGTCCCCTCCCTCCTGACCCCCAGCCCTCAGATATTCACCAACATTGATCAGATCCCTCTCAGTCTTCTCCTCTGCAGACTGAACAGCCCCAGGGCTCTCAGCCTCTCCTCCCCAGGCAGTGCTGCAGTCCCTTCAGCATCCTTGCAGCCCTCTGTTGGACTCTCTCCAGCAGATCCCTGTCCCTCTTGAACTGGGGAGCCCAGAGCTGGATGCAATACTCCAGGTGAGGTCTCCCCAGGGCAGAGCAGAGGGGGAGGAGAACCTCCCTGGCTCTGCTGGCCACACTCCTCTGCATGCAGCCCAGGACCCCCTTGGGCCTTCTTGGCCCCCAGGGCACATTGCAGTCCCATGCAGACCTTGCTGCCCACCAGCACTCCCAGGTCCATCTCCAGGGGCTGCTCTCCAGCAGATCACCTCCCAGCCTGGCCTGCTGCAGGTAGCCAAGCTCCTGGTCTGAGCTGAGGTTAGCAGCACAGGAGTACTGCCACCCTTGCATGATTAACCCTAATTAAGGCTCAAGGAGACTTCTCAGTTTGGGTCTCTGCTCCCACAGTGTCCCTACCCCATGGCTCATTCTGCAGTGGTGATATTCCCCCTCAGGAGCCCTCCCCTTGATGGAGTGAGAAGCAGGATTGGAAAGCAGCCCATCCCCCCCCCCCGGGAAGGAGTCCCAGTGGCGAAAATTCCAGCTCGTGGTTTCCCTGTGACTGGGGTTGGTGTCACTGAGAAGTTCCCCTGCTGTGAACTCTACATCTTAATGGGACCCATTTAAATTTCTGAGCCTTATTAAAGGCAGCATTAGCATTCAATAAATGTCTCATTGATGAGGTATTTACTTGCCTGGTATTTCACTGGCATTCTCTTCAGGGATGAATGCAGAGCCGGGGGCAGGCCATAGTGACTGCAGGTGGCTCCAAAGGAGCTGGGAAGGTACCCTTCAGAGATGAGGACTGCAGTCAGGAGCTGCACCTGTCCCACACCCAAGTGTCATCACCATTGGTATGTTCAACAGGCTTTACTGAAAGCACCATAATGCTTCTGTGGAATCAGAGGATCGCAGAATGGGTTGGGTTGGAAGGGACCTTCCAGATCACCCAGTTCCAACCCCCTGCCAGGGACAGGGACACCTCCCACCAGCCCAGGCTGCTACAGGCTTCATCCAGCCTGGCCTTGAACACCTCCAGGGAGGGGACATCCACAACCCCTCCCTGGGCAGCCTGTGCCAGTGTCTCCCCAGCCTCACTGCAAAGAATTTCTTCCCAGTCTCCAGTCTCGATCTCTCTTCCTCAAGCTTCAAACCATTGTCCCTCGTTCTGTCATTCCCAGCCCTTGACAAATGTCCCTTTCTGGCTTGCTGGCAGCCCCTTTCAGGTATTGGCAGGCTGCTCTAAGATCTCCCTGGAGCCTTCTCTTCTGCAGGCTGAGCAGCCCCAGCTCTCTCAGTCTGTTCCTGTAGGGGAGGTTCCCCAGCCCTCTGATCACCTCTGTAGCCCTCCTCTGAGCCAGGGCTAGGCACTACCCAACAGTGAGAAGTAATGCTGGTTATGCCAAACTGAAACATTCCCAGGAATCTAGGCTCTTCCTCCTAAAGGCACAAGACAGAGTTTAGGACCCCTGACAGCCAATTTAAGAGCAGTGCAGGGGGCTCCATGCTGCACTTACTGGGTGCTGCACCAACTGTGGCTGTTGTGAGGAACGAGGAAAGTCCAAAGCATGAGAGTGAGTCTCATGCTCAGCTTCTCTTGCAGCTTGCCAACACAGGCAAGGAAGGCTTTAGCTTCTACCACTGGCCCTGCTCTGTATTTCCCTCTGTGACACTGGGTGAAGCCACTTCTCTTGCCTGTGCCTCAGTTTCTCCACTTGCAGAATGGGATATTGTGAAGAATTTGTTTGATGATGCCTGAAGAGTTTGCCTTGACAACTGGGAAGAGCAGTTGGACACTGAAGAAAGGCAGTAGGATTTCATTGCTGTTGTGCACAGGCTCACAGGATGGTTAGGGGTTGGAAGGGACCTCTGGAGATCTTTGCATTCAACCCCCTGCCAGAGCAGGAGCAGAGAATCCAGCACAGGTCACACAGGAACACATCCAGACAGGGCTGGGAAGGCTCCAGAGAAGGAGACTCCACAACCTCTCTGGGCAGCCTGCTCCAGGCCTCTGGGACCCTCACAGGGATGAAGTTCCTCCTCATGTTGAGCTGGAACCTCCTGTGCTGGAGTTTATATCCACTGCCCCTTGTCCTATCCCAGGGTACAGCTGAGCAGAGCCTGTCCCCTCCCTCCTGACCCCCAGCCCTCAGATATTTACCAACATTGATCAGATCCCTCAGTCTTCTCCTCTCCAGACTGACAGCCCCAGGGCTCTCAGCCTCTCCTCCCCAGGCAGTGCTGCAGTCCCTTCAGCATCCTTGTAGCCCTCCCTTGGGCTCTCTCCAGCAGATCCCTGTCCCTCTTGAACTGGGGAGCCCAGAGCTGGATGCAATATTCCAGGTGAGGTCTCCCCAGGGCAGAGTAGAGGGGGAGGAGAACCTGCCTCATCTGCTGGCCACACTCCTCTGAATGCAGCCCAGGACCCCCTTGGGCCTCTTGGCCCCCAGGGCACTCTTGTGGATGCTCTGATGTGCCACTTCCTGCCGCCGGTAAGACTCTGTCCCTCTCGTTGATCTCAAACTACAGATTAGGGAAAAAAGAGTAAGCCTTTGATGGGGCTGAATGATCTTCTTCATACAATACAATAATAAAATACAATACAATACACCAGGTTGGAAGAGACCTTCAAGACCATTGTGTCCAACCCACCAACCAATCCAACCCACCTAAACAACTAACCCATGGCATCCCCATCAAGTCTCCTCCTGAACACCTCCAGGGATGGTGACTCCTCCAACTCCCCAGGCAGCCCATTCCAATGGGCAATCACTCTCTCTGTGTAGAACTTCTTCCTAACATCCAGTCCAAACCTGCCCTGGCACAGCCTGAGACTGTGTCCCCTTGTTCTGGTGCTGGCTGCCTGGGAGAAGAGACCAACCTCTGCCTGGCTACAACCTCCCTTCAGGGAGTTGGAGAGAGCAATGAGGTCTCCCCTGAGCCTCCTCTTCTCCAGGCTAAGCAACCCCAGCTCCCTCAGCCTCTCCTCACAGGGCTGTGCTCCAGACCCCTCACTAACTTCATTGCCCTTCTCTGGACACCTTCCGGCAAGTCAACCTCCTTCCTGAACTGAGGAGCCCAGAGCTGGACACAGGACTCAAGGTGTGGCCTAACCAGTGCAGTGTCCAGGGGCAGAATGACCTCCCTGCTCCTGCTGGCCACACTCTTCCTGAGGCAGGCCAGGATGCCATTGGCCTTCTTGGCTGCCTGGGCACACTGCTGGCTCATGTTCAGCCTACTCTCAACCAGCACCCCCAGGTCCCTCTCTGCCTGGCTGCTCTCAGCCACTCTGCCCCCAGCCTGTAGCACTGCCTGGGGTTGCTGTGGCCAATGTGCAGCACCTGGCACTTGGATGTGTTCAATCTCCTGCCCTTGGCCTCTGCCCATCTGTCCAGCCTGTCGAGGTCCCTCTGCAAAGCCTCTCTGCCCTCCAGCAGATCAACTCCTGCCCCCAGCTTGGTGTCGTCTGCAAATTTACTGATGATGGACTCGGTGCCCTCCTCATCTTTCAGACCAGGTGCAGTTCATGCAGTCTTCATCCCCTCTCAGCTCCTTGTTCCTGCGTTTGAACTTCCCTGGACCGTGGGAGGAGAGGCAGAGCAGCACAGGCCTTACAGCGAGCAGCTGTGGGAAACCAACCAACATTTCTGTTTGACTTCAGCCCAGTTTCCTTGCAAATGACTTTCTGCCTAGCTGCTGAACTTTCTGTAAACAGTTTAGTGAGGGTCATAAAACAAATCCCCTAAAGAAGGGAAAAATAAACACAGTCATGAGTGAGTGCAGTGAGCTCTCTCTTCCTCCTGCTCTGTGTTAGCCATCACAGGAGCTCATTTCCCACTGAGTCACAGAGCAGCCGGCCAGGGAGATTGCAGGAGACAGCACAAACAAACTGAGGCTTCATGGACAACATACAGCTTTGTTTTCCTAAGTTTGCAAATGGATCTGAGCAGGTATCTGAGCTTCTCCAGGCATGGAGTGGTCTTAGAGATCACAGTACCACAGTGTCGCTAAGGTTGGAAGAGACCTCAAAGATCATCGAGTCCAACCTGGCACCACAGACCCCATGACTAGACCATGGCACCAAGTGCCACATCCAGTCCCCTCTTAAACACCTCCAGGGACGGTGACTCCACCACCTCCCTGGGCAGCACATCCCCATGGCCAATGACTCTCTCTGAGAAGAACTTTCTCCTCACCTCCAGCCTAAAATTCCCCTGGCACAGCTTGAGACTGTGTCCTCTTGTTCTGGTGCTGGTTGCTAGAGAGAAGAGGCCAAACCCTTCCTGGCTACAACCTCCCTTCAGGTAGTTGCAGAGAGCAATGAGGTCTCCCCCTGAGCCTCCTCCTCTCCAGGCTAAGCAACCCCAGCTCCCTCAGCCTCTCCTCACAGGGCTGTGCTCAAGGCCTCTCCCCAGCCTTGTTGCCCTTCTCTGGACACCTTCAAGTCTCTCAATGTCCTTCTTAAACTGAGGGGCCCAGAACTGGACACAGGACTCAAGGTGTGGCCTAACCAAAGCAGAGTCCAGGGGCACAATGACCTCCCTGCTCCTGCTGGCCACACTGTTCCTGATACAGGCCAGGATGCCCTTGGCCTTCTTGGCCACCTGGGCACACTGCTGGCTCATGTTTAGGGGCCTGTCAGTCAGCACCCCCAGGTCCCTCTCTGGTTGGCAGCTCTCAGCCACTCCGACCCCAGCCTGTAGCTCTGCCTGGGGTTGCTGTGGCCAAAGTGCAGCCCCTGGCACTTGGACTTGTTGAATGCCATCCTGTTGGCCTCTGCCCATCTGTCCAGTGGGTCGAGGTCCCTCTGCAGAGCCCTTCTGTCCTCTAACTGACCAACATCTGCTCCCAGCTTGGGGTCATCTGCAAATGTGCTGATGACTGTCTCAATCCCCTCCTCCAGATCATCAATGAAGACCTTGATGAGGATGGGGCCCAGCACTGATCCCTGGGGCACACCACTGGTGCCTGGCTGCCAGCTGGCTGTGGCACCATTCACCACCACTCTCTGGGCTCAGCCTCCAGCCAGTTCCTAACCCAGCTCAGAGTGCTGCTGTCCCAGCCAGGGGCTGACAGCTTGGCCAGCAGTTTGCTGTGGGGGACGGTGTCAAAGGCCTTGCTGAAGTCCAGGTAGACCACATCCACAGCCTGCCCCACATCCACCAGGCAGTCACCTGATCATAGAAGGAGAACAGGTTGGAGAGGCAGGAGCTGCCCTTCCTGAATCCATGTTGGCTGGGCCTGAGCCCTTGGCCATCCTGCAGGTTTGATGGTGAGTGGTGGTACGGAGGAGATGAGCTGAGTCCTGGAAAAGCAGACACATGGGCACGTGTGCTGCAGCAGCCTGCCTGTTCAGACCACCAGCACCCACCTGCACCCCCCTCTGCACCCTGTCCTTACATTAGAGACTGTCCTTAAGGTCTACCCTGGGATTTTTCTGTCTGCCCTTTTACACAGTCCCTCGTGTGCCAATATGAAGCAGTTCAACTTTGCATGAGCCAACAGTGTGAGCTTGCAGCACAGAAGGCCAAGGGCAGCCTGGGCTGCATCCAAAGCAGCATTGCCAGAGAGCCAGAGAGGGGATTCTGCCCCTTTGCTCTGCTCTGGGGAGACCTCACCTGGAGTGCTGTGTGTAGGTCTGGAGCCCTCAGTATAGGAAGGACCTGGAGCTGATGAAGAGGATTCAGAGGAGAGCTATGAAAATGATCAGGGGGCTGGAGCAGCTCTGCTATGAGGACAGGCTGAGGGAGCTGGGGTGTTCAGCCTGCAGAAAGAGAAGGCTCCAAGCAGACCTAAGAGCATCCAGCCAGGACCTGAAGGGGGCTACAGGAAGGATGGAGAGAGACTGTTTGCAAAGGCCTGCAGGGACAGGACCAGGGGCAATGGCTTCAAACTAGAGAAGGGCAGACTTAGATTGGATGTTAGGACCAAACTCTTTACTATGAGGGTGGTGGAACACTGGAACAGCTTGTCCAGGGAGGTGGTTGAGGCTCCTTCCCTGGAGATATTCCAGGTGATACTCAGTGAGGCCCTGGGCAGCCTGATCTAGAGCTTTGGAGGATGTCCCTGCTGGCTGCTGTGGTTCTGAGGGGGTTTGGACTGGATGAGCTGTTCTGGAGGTCCCCATTTTATGATTCTATATTCTGTGGTTCTGAGGTTCTGTGGTTCTTTGAGGTTCTGTGGTTCTGAGGTTCTGTGGTTCTGTGGTTCTGTGGTTCTGAGGTTCTGTGGCTCTGTGGTTCTGAGTGGCTTCTGTGGCTCTGTGGTTCTGAGGTTCTGTGGCTCTTTGGTTCTGTGGTTCTGTGGCTCTGTGACTCTGTGGCTCTGTCTGTGGCTCTGTGGTTCTGTGGCTCTGTGGCTCTGTGGTTCTGTGGCTCTGTGGCTGTGTGGCTCTGTGGTTCTTTGGCTCTGTGGCTCTGTGGTTCTGTGGCTCTGTGGCTCTGGGTTCTGTGGCTCTGTGGCTTTGGCTCTGTGGCTCTGTGGGCTCTGTGGCTCTGTGGCTCTGTGGCTCTGTAGCTCTGTGGCTCTGTGGTTCTGTGGCTCTGTGGTTCTTTGGCTCTGTGGCTCTGTGGCTCTGTGGTTCTGTGGCTCTGTGGTTCTTTGGCTCTGTGGCTCTGTGGCTATGTGGTTCTGTGGTTCTGTGGCTCTGTGACTCTGTGGCTCTGTGGTTCTGTGGCTCTGTGGCTCTGTGGTTCTGTACTTTGGCTCTGTGGCTCTGTGGCTCTGTGGCTCTGTGGCTGTGGCTGTGGTTCTGTGGCTCTGTGGCTCTGTGGTTCTGTGGCTCTGTGGCTCTGTGGCTCTGTGGCTCTGTGGCTCTCTGTGGTTCTGTTGGCTCTGTGGCTCTGTGGTTCTGAGGTTCTGTGGCTCTGTGGCTCTGTGGTTCTGTCTGGCTCTGTGGCTCTGTGGTTCTGTGGCTCTGTGGTTCTTTGGCTCTGTGGCTCTGTGGTTCTCTGTGGCTCTGTGGTTCTTTGGCTCTGTGGCTCTGTGGCTCTGTGGCTCTGTGGTTCTTCTCTTGGCTCTGTGGCTTTGGCTGTGGCTCTGTGGCTCTGTGGTTCTTTGGCTCTGTGGCTCTGTGGCTCTGTGGCTCTGTGGCTCTGTGGCTCTGTGGCTCTGTGGCTCTGTGGCTCTGTGGCTCTGTGGTTCTGAGGTTCTTTGGCTCTGTGGCTCTGTGGTTCTGTGGCTCTGTGGCTCTGTGGTTCTGTGGTTCTTTGGCTCTGTGGCTCTGTGGCTCTGTGGCTCTGTGGCTCTGTGGTTCTTTGGCTCTGTGGCTCTGTGGTTCTGAGGTTCTGTGGCTCTGTGGCTCTGTGGTTCTGTGGCTCTGTGGCTCTGTGGTTCTGAGGTTCTTTGGCTCTGTGGCTCTGTGGTTCTGTGGCTCTGTGGCTCTGTGGCTCTGTGGCTCTGTGGCTCTGTGGCTCTGTGGTTCTGTGGCTCTGTGGCTCTGTGGCTCTGTGGTTCTTTGGCTCTGTGGTTCTGTGGTTCTGTGGTTCTTTGGCTCTGTGGCTCTGTGGTTCTGTGGCTCTGTGGCTCTGTGGTTCTTTGGCTCTGTGGCTCTGTGGTTCTGTGGCTCTGTGGCTCTGTGGTTCTGTGGCTCTGTGGTTCTTTGGCTCTGTGGCTCTGTGGTTCTGTGGCTCTGTGGTTCTGTGGCTCTGTGGTTCTGTGGCTCTGTGGCTCTGTGGCTCTGTGGCTCTGTGGCTCTGTGGTTCTGTGGCTCTGTGGCTATGTGGTTCTTTGGCTCTGTGGCTCTCTGGCTCTGTGGCTCTGTGGTTCTGTGGCTCTGTGGCTCTGTGGTTCTGTGGCTCTGTGGCTCTTTGGCTCTGTGGTTCTGTGGCTCTGTGGCTCTGTGGCTCTCTGGCTCTGTGGCTCTGTGGTTCTGTGGCTCTGTGGCTCTGTGGTTCTGTGGCTCTGTGGTTCTGTGGCTCTGTGGCTCTGTGGCTCTGTGGCTCTGTGGTTCTGTGGCTCTGTGGTTCTGTGGCTCTGTGGTTCTGTGGCTCTGTGGCTCTGTGGCTCTGTGGCTCTGTGGCTCTGTGGCTCCGTGGCTCTGTGGCTCTGTGGCTCTGTGGTTCTGTGGCTCTGTGGTTCTGTGGCTCTGTGGCTCTCTGGTTCTGTGGCTCTGTGGTTCTTTGGCTCTGTGGCTCTGTGGCTCTGTGGCTCTGTGGCTCTGTGGCTCTGTGGCTCTGTGGCTCTGTGGTTCTTTGGCTCTGTGGCTCTGTTGTTCTGTGGCTCTGTGGCTCTGTGGTTCTTTGGCTCTGTGGCTCTGTGGCTCTGTGGCTCTGTGGTTCTGTGGCTCTGTGGCTCTGTGGCTCTGTGGCTCTGTGGTTCTTTGGCTCTGTGGCTCTGTGGCTCTGTGGCTCTGTGGCTCTGTGGTTCTTTGGCTCTGTGGCTCTGTGGCTCTGCGGCTCTGTGGCTCTGTGGTTCTTTGGCTCTGTGGCTCTGTGGCTCTGTGGCTATGTGGTTCTGTGGCTCTGTGGTTCTGTGGCTCTGTGGTTCTGTGGCTCTGTGGCTCTGTGGCTCTGTGGCTATGTGGTTCTGCGGCTCTGTGGCTCTCTGGCTCTGTGGCTCTGTGGTTCTTTGGCTCTGTGGCTCTGTGGCTCTGTGGCTCTGTGGTTCTGTGGCTCTGTGGTTCTGTGGCCCTGTGGCTCTGTGGTTCTTTGGCTCTGTGGCTCTGTGGCTCTGTGGCTCTGTGGTTCTGTGGCTCTGTGGCTCTGTGGCTCTGTGGCTCTGTGGTTCTGTGGCTCTGTGGCTCTGTGACTCTGTGGCTCTGTGGTTCTGTGGCTCTGTGGCTCTGTGGCTCTGTGGTTCTGTGGCTCTGTGGCTCTGTGGTTCTGTGGCTCTGTGGCTCTGTGGCTCTGTGGCTCTGTGGCTATGTGGTTCTGTGGCTCTGTGGCTCTGTGGTTCTGTGGCTCTGTGGCTCTGTGGTTCTGTGGCTCTGTGGCTCTGTGGCTCTGTGGCTCTGTGGTTCTGTGGCTCTGTGGCTCTGTGGCTCTGTGGTTCTGTGGCTCTGTGGCTCTGTGCTTCTCAGCCCTCGTGTGCCCCGCAGGCCATCCCAGCGCCATGCCCTTCAGCCTTGTGCCGCTCTGTGGACAGGCAACAGCAATCAGCTTTGTAGAAGGTCTTCTGCTGCTCTCCCCTGCCTGCTAGCCTGAAAGGACACAAAGGACAATGCCTAGGTGAAGAGCTTGACCCTTCCTCCTCCCTCGGAACTGCAGCCCTCAGGAGCTCACACAAGGACTCTGAAAGGTTCCTGCCTCCTGCTGCCAGAGGGGCAGCAAGCCACTGGGTTCAGTGTGTGCTGCGAGGGGGATGCCCAGGCTGTGCTCGGGGCTCCAGCTGTGACAGGGTCAGATGGGCTCATGTTACGGATTCTGCTCAGGAGACAAAACAATATTTAATGCACAACACTCACCTCAGTTGCTTTATTATCTCAAAAAGTCAAGGTTGAATCTGCTCACGGTCAGATGCTCTGAAACTCCACAGCAGTTAAAATGCTGTCAGTGCACCACTGAGAGTCCCTACCTCAACAAGTTATTCTGTGATTTATTGGTTTTAGTAGGGCTTGATGGCCAGAATACCAACATAGAAGTAAACAGCTCGTCCCTCTCAAGACTTGCCTGTGAGAGGCTTCTTCCCCACCCTGGATGAAATGAGGTCACGGATGCCAAAGGCACACAAACCCCAAGTGTTCCATCAATAAGGTGTCAAGCTAAAAGAAGTCCCAGAGAAACAAGAGAATCGTAGAATCAGAGCATCAATAAGGTTGGGAAAGACCTCAAGGATCATCAAGTCCAACCTGTCACCCAACACCTCCTGACTACTAAACCATGGCTCCAAGTGCCACATCCAGTCCCCTCTTGAACACCTCCAGGGATGGGGACTCCACCACCTCCCTGGGCAGCACATTCCAATGGCTAACAACTCTGTGAAGAACTTCTCCTCACCTTGAGCATGAACTTCCCTTGGTGCAGATCAAGACTGTGTCCTCTTGTTCTGGTGCTGGCTGCCTAGGAGAGGTCAGGTTCTTCTGTGAACAAGCAGAACAAGAATCATGGAATCATAGAATGGTCCAGGCTGGAAGGGGCCAACAAAGGTCATCCAGTCCAACCTCCCTGCATTCAGCAGGGACATCCCCAGATAGACCAGGCTGCCCAGGGCCTTGTCGAGTCTCACCTTGAATATCTCCACGGAAGGAGCCTCCACCACTTCCCTGGGCAACCTGTTCCAGTGTTCCACCACCCTCATAGTAAAGAACTTGTTCCTAACATCCAATCTAAATCTGCTCTTCTCCAGCTTAAAACCATTGTCCCTTGTCCTGTCCCTGCAGGCCACTTCAAGCAGTTTCTCTCCACCCTTGCTGTAGCCCCCTTCAGGTCCTGGCAGGCTGCTATTTGGTCTGCTTGGAGACCAGGCTGAACACCGTGCCACAGTATCACAGTATCACAGTATCACCAAGGTTGGAAGAGACCTCAAAGATCAGTCCAACCTGTCACCACAGACCTCATGACTAGACCATGGCACCAAGTGCCACATCCAATCCCCGCTTGAACACCTCCAGAGACAGTGACTCCAGCGACACCACCTCCCTGGGCAGCACATTCCAATGGCAAACGACTCTCTCGGTGAAGAACTTCTCACCTCCAGCCTAAACTTCCCCTGGCGCAGCTTGAGACTGTGTCCCCTTGTTCTGGTGCTGGTTGCCTGGGAGAAGAGACCAACTCCCTCCTGGCTACAGCCCCCCTCATAGCAGAGCTGCTCCAACCCCCTGATCATTTCTGTGGCCCTCCTCTGGACCCTCTCCATCAGGTCCGTGTCCTGCCTATGAGACTTTGGATTGTACCTCCACCGGGTGCTGCTCACACAGGATGTGTGTTTGAGGCGCGTGGGGCTCTGCCACCGCGCCTGGGGCGATGGAAAGCACACGATCAGAATCCCTCCTCATGCTGAGAGCTGTGCAGCCGGGGATGCTGGCTTTGAGAGGAGACACTGACTGCCTTCTGTGCAGACGTGCGCCGCGGCCGCACGGCCAGGGGAGCCGAGGGCCAGCGCAGACCTTCCTCGGAGCTCAGAGCTCGTGACGCCCTGCCTTCTTGGATGAGCTGACTGTGCTGACAGGGAGGGAAACTGGCAGAAAGGTGACATCAGCTGGGCTTTGGACCTTTGAAATCAAACAATGGAAGATGGAAAGCAGGCTTTGCTCCAGGAAATCTGGTTAAGTGCAGGAGTTCCTTCCAGGCAGCCTCGCTAAGAGAAGAGTCTTGCTCTTAAATTTCCAAGCTGTTTCTACTGGCAAAAATCCCAACATTGAATCTAGCTCGGCTATTAACTTGGCTACTCAGGGGGCAATTAGCTGGGCTATTAACTTGGCTAGTGAGTGGGCAATTAGCTGGGCTATTAGGTTGGCTGGTGAGGAGGCAGGAACAGGAATCGTCTGTAGCTTGGCATATATATATATAAGAGAGCTCAGGGAAGAGAAGGTGCTTCCAGGGCTGCCCTCACCCTAGCTTACCCTGCACTAATAAGAAACTTGAGCTGAGGATTTCCTATGTGCAGTTTCAGTGCAGGGAGGTATGTCTCTGATCTTGGTGAAACTCTGTCTTCCATGGATCTTTATTTAGAATCCTCTCCAGGGTCCTTTAAAAGCCTCCTTAGCATTTCAGAGGCAACTTAATTTTTGTCCCTCTCAAGCCATGATTTGATTTTCACAGCTGCAGGTCTGCTGTGCAGCATCAGCCAGCATTGCTCAAATGTGCTTCTTAGTTCGACAGATATTTTCATATTCTCTTTGGTACCCACCACAGAGTCTGATCTGACCTGCCCAGAAGTGGTCAGGCTCACTAGAAGCATCACAGGATCACAGGATGGCAGGGGTTGGAAGGGACCTGCCCGAGGGGTCCAACCCCCCTGCCAGGGCAGAAGCAAAGGATCCAGCACAGGTCACAAAAGAACACATCCAGACAGGGCTGGGAAGGCTCCAGAGAAGGAGACTCCACGACCTCTTTGGGCAGCCTGCTCCAGGCCCCTGGGACCCTCACAGGGAAGAAGTTCCTCCTCATGTTGAGCTGGAACCTCCTGTGCTGCAGTATATATCCACTGCCCCTTATCCTATCCCAGGGCACAACTGAGCAGAGCCTGTCCCCTCCCTCTTGACCCCCAGCTCTCAGATATTTATAGTCCTCAGATATTTCAGTCTTCTCCTCTGCAGACTGAACAGCCCCAGGGCTCTCAGCCTCTCCTCCCCAGGCAGTGCTGCGGTCCCTTCATCCCCCTTGCAGCTGTCCCTTGGACTCTCTCCAGCAGATCCCTGTCCCTCTTGATCTGGGGAGCCCAGAGCTGGATGCAATATTCCAGGGGAGGTCTCAGCAGGGCAGAGTAGAGGGGGAGGAGAACCTCCCTGGCTCTGCTGGCCACACTCCCCTGAATGCAGCCCAGGATACTGTTTTTCTATATTCCCATCGAGGAATCCCAGGATCATTTTGGTTGGAAAAGAGCTTTAAGATCTATCTGATATAATCCAGTAGCTGAGTCACTGTATTGTTTCAATGCAATTCAGTGAAATGTATAATGTTAGTCATTAGCAGCAGGAGCTACTAGAGCTAGTTGGAACTCGGTGCATACTCCCTCGAGTGTCTCGGCTTCTTCTCTCCACCTGTGCCGCAGTGGAGCTGATTGATGCTCCATGCAGCATAAATAATTGGAGTGCCAAGGTGGGTCACCAGCAGCAAGCTGCAGAAAGCAGCGTGAACAATGCTGCCCGGCAGAAACAGCTTCCTGGCAGTGGGACTTTGTGCTTGGCTCCTCTTTTCCATCCCTTTAGCAGCAGACTCTTTACTAAGAGCAGGGCCTGTTCACAGGGCAGCAAAGCTGGGGAAGGATCTGCAGAACAGGGCTGGTGAGGAGCAACTGAGGGAGCTGGGGGTGTTCAGCCTGGAGAAAAGAAGGCTGAGGGGAGCTCCCTGAAAGGAGGTTGGAGTGAGGAGGGGTTTGGTCTTTTCTTCCTAGTATCAGGTGATGGAATAAGAGGAAATGGCCTGAAATGGTGCCAGGGGAGGGTTAGAATAGAATAGTATGGAATGGAAAAGAATAGAATAGAATGGAATGGAATGCAATAGAATAGAATGGAATGGTATGGAATGGAATGGAATGGAATGGTATGGAATAGAATAGAATAGAATAGAATAGAATAGAATAGAATAGAATAGAATAGATAGGATAGAATAGAATAGAATAGAATAGAATAGAATAGAATAGAATAGAAGTAGGATGGAATGGAATGGAATGGAATGGAATGGAATAGAGTAGAATAGAATAGAATAGAATAGAATAGAATAGAATAGAATAGAATAGATGGAATGGAATGGAATGGAATGGAATGGAATGGAATGGAATGGAATGGAATAGAGTAGGATGGAATGGAATGGAATGGAATGGAATGGAATGGAATGGAATAGAATAGAATAGAATAGAATAGAATAGAATAGAATAGAATAGAATAGAATAGAATAGAATAGAATGGAATGGAATGGAATGGAATGGAATGGAATGGAATGGAATAGAATAGAATAGAATAGAATAGAATAGAATAGAATAGAATAGAATAGAATGGAATGGAATGGAATGGAATGGAATGGAATGGAATGGAATGGAATGGAATGGAATAGAGTAGAGTAGGATGGAATGGAATGGAATGGAATGGAATGGAATGGAATGGAATGGAATGGAATGGAATGGAATGGAATGGAATAGAGTAGAGTAGGATGGAATGGAATGGAATGGAATGGAATGGAATGGAATGGAATGGAATGGAATAGAATAGAATAGAATAGAATAGAATAGAATAGAATAGAATAGAATAGAATTAACCAGGTTGGAAGAGACCTTTGAGATCATCGAGTCCACCCTATCACCCAACACCACCTGATCGACTAAACCATGGCACCAAGTGCCTCATCCAGGCTCTTCCTAACCAACCAAAGCTTCCCTCTGAACTCTCCTGTATGCAGAAGAAGACACTTCACCTCAAAAAGCTCATCTTATCTCTCCTCCCACACTGGCCTCTTCTGGTCTCTTGAGGGACCCTTGACCTCACTCATCCCTGACTGCAGAGAGCAGACTTGACTCCAGTTTGCTGCAGGCTGCATAGGTGAGGTGTAGCAAAGGAGGTGTGACAAGCTGGATCTAATCATGGACTGCCACCTCTTCAAGGGCTGGCTGAGTTGCTGCTGCCTTGGGTTTGGGACCAGGCCCAAATGGAGCAATTTCTTCTGTCTTTGGGTCATCACATTTTGAGTGGGCAACACTTCCTCTCAGCAATGGCTCACATCAAGCCCTTACACATGGGTCAGCACTTCAGGTGGGGCACACTAGCCTTGGCCATCTCTCTTGCATCCTTCACAGCAAAACCAAAAGCCATGGGGAGTGCTGCTGTGGCAGAGGATGGCAAAGACCTCTTCCTCTGCTTGTCCTTGAGAGGACAGATTGACTCAGAGGAGTGAGACGAGAGGCACAGCGCTCTGTTTGCTTCTTCCTCGCCTCTCTCATTCTCTCTCAGCTGTGCTGCCGCTCATAGACACAAGGACTTAAATCTGAGCCACAGGCATTTACAGAGCTGGATAGTTTTATGCCAACAAAAATGAGTTTCTCTTTAGCCCAAAGTGGCTGGAATCCCAGGTCTGGAGCAGTATTGATGGGGTAATGTCTGGAAAGAAAAAGGAACTCTCCAACATGGAAACACTAAATGCTATGGCAACAAGAGGAGCAACAAACAGGGCTTAAAGACACAGGCTGAGCATTAATTTAAGCGCTGGGAATAGTGAGATATCAGTGTTTGACAATGGCGTGTCTTAGCTCGGAGAAGGAGATGGAATCCAACGCCCTTAAGCAGCAGGGGATGTAGAGGCAGACAGGCAGGCAGCGTCCTGCTCCGGGCTGCTGCCTTTCCTCTGGCCACTCAGCTAGCATTCCATGTGGAAGCTGAGCTCCCCTCCCATTATCCCTTTTTCCCGGAGCCTCCTTCCCTGTCACGTGCTGCAGAGGCGGAGGAGGGAAGCATATCTGTGCCATTCGGTAACCCGGAGATAGGAGGCGGCGGCGGCGCCGCTGCCGCCGAGCCAACCGCGGCTGAGCCGCGCAGAGATTCCTCCCTTCCCTCGAGGGCAGAGATTCCTCTCCGCTGACATCTGACTCTGCGCTGACCCACGGCTCCCTCTTGGAAACGATGGACGTGTGCTGGGGTTTACCACAGTTTATCCTGCTCCTAGTGCCAGCGCTTCGCAGGTCTCCCTTCAGCCCCCTAAATTCCTGGCACACAGGTCGTTTCCATCTGCAGACCTTCTGACTCCTATCCAAAGTAGCCCAAAGGAGGTTTTCTTCTCATCAGGAGAAGTGTGGCCAGCAGGGCAAGGGAGGGGATTCTTCCCCTCTGCTCAGCCCTGCTGAGACCCCACCTGGAGTACTGCCTCCAGTTCTGGAGCCCCTATCACAAGAGGGATCTGGAGGTGCTGGAAGGTGTCCAGAGAAGGGCCACGAGGAGGAGCAGAGGGCTGGAGCACCTCTGCTGTGAGGACAGACTGAAGGAGTTGGGGCTGTTCAGGCTGGAGAAGAGAAGGCTCCCAGGTGACCTCATTGTGGCCTTCCAGGATCTGAAGGGGGCTACAGGTGGGGAGGGACTTCTCAGGCTATCAGGTAGTGATAGGACTAGGGGGAATGGAATGAAGCTGGAGGTGGGGAGATTCAGGCTGGAGGTGAGAAAGAAGTTCTTCCCCATGAGAGTGGTGAAGCCCTGGAATGGGTTGTGCAGGGAGGTGGTTGAGGCCCCGTCCCTGGAGGTGTTTAAGCCCAGGCTGGATGAGGCTGTGGGCAGGCTGATGTAGTGTGGGGTGTCCCTGCCCATGGCAGGGGGTTGGAACTAGATGATCCTTGTGGTCCCTTCCAACCCTGACTGATACCATGATACTATGATTTCTTTGACTTCTGACTCAAAGATGTTTTGAGCTGGACCTTCATGCTGCCCAGGGAGGTGGCTGAGTCACCAACCCTGGATGTGTTTGAAGGTCACTTGAATGTGGTGCTTGGGAATATGGTTTAGGGGTGAACTGTGTAGAGCAGGGTTCTGGGTTGGACTTGGTGACCCTGAGCCTCTTTTCCAGCCTGAATGTTTCTGTGACTCTGTGATTCATGGCGCAGCAGTTTCCAGGAAACATCTGGAGAGGAGAGGCAGGATTCTGAAAGAGGTCAGTGGGAGGCAGTGGCTTTTGAGGTTGGGACAGAGGGCTTCAGCTCAGCAGACCTGCACTTCATGTGTTTGCAACCTTCCCTTTTGATCCTTGACAAGGCTTTCCCTTTTTGCTGTGCCTTCAAGCTCTGAAATGCCTGCATTGGAAATGTCATCACCCACCTGGGCAAGGAGCCTCTGCTGAGTGCATCTCCAGCACCCTCCAGAGTGAGGCTCCCGGGTGAGGCAGCGCCGGTGCGCAGCGGGGGTGGCGGGAGGGGTTTGCACAGCACTCTGCTCACAGCAGCCCCCACACTGCACCACACAAACCTGCCCCCTCCTGCTGACACGACCACACCATCCTCTTGGCTGGGAAACACCCCTAAGCTCATCTAAGTTCAACCAGTCTCGAGCTCTACCAAGGCTGGGGCTAAACTGCGCCGCTCAGCACCACGTCTCTGCCTCCCTGAAACACCTCCAGGGATGGGCACTCGACCACCTCCCTGGGCAGCCTGTGCCAGGCTTCGAGAACCCTTTCAGGGAAGAAGTTTCTTCTAATGTCCTTTCCTGGTGCACCTTGAGGCTGTTTACTTTTGTCCTATCACTTGTTACTGGAGAGGAGATCTAACCCCACCTGGCTCCAGCCTCTTTTCAGGGAGCTGTAGAGAGCCAGAAGATCTTCTCTCCACCTCCTTTTCTCCAAGCTGAACAAGCCCAGGTGCCTCAGCTGCTCCTCACCAGCCCTGTTCTCCAGACCCTTCACCAGCTTCCTGGCCCTTCATGCTCCAGCCCCTCAATGTCCTCCTCAGGGCGAGTGCCCCAAAACCGAACCCAGGACTCAAGGTGTAGACTCATCAGTGCTGAGCACAGGGGGCTAATCACTGTTCTAATCCTGCTGGCCACACCATTGCTGATCCAGGCCAGGATGCTGGTGGCCTTCTTCGCCACCTGGGCACACCCTGAGCTCATCTTCAGCTGGTTGCCAACCAACACCTCCAGGTATTTCTGCAATGGGCAGATTCCATTCACTCTTCACCAAGCCTGGAGTGTCCATGGGGTTATTGTGACCCAAGTGCAGGACCCAGCACTTTGGCTTGCTGGCTCTTGCACTGCTGTGAGTGGCTGTCATCAGTGTCTGAGCTCAAAAGTGGCAGCCATGGACTGTGAGGCCATCCTGGGCCTGGTAGGAGATGAGCTGAGCTTCCTTGAGTCACACCCAGCAATGTTTCCCAGCTTTTGGAGATGACCCCAAGAGAGGAACAAACAGGTCCATGGCTTTAATTTTCTAACTATAAACAGAGCCTGAAAGAGTTTTCATGTTTCAGCTATTTTCAGAGACCTTTTCAGCAGATACTTCATACCTGAACAATTCAGATCTTGTCTCCTGTGTTTTTCCTCACAGGCTCCATGGAGAGCTGGAGAACTGACATGAGACATGGGCAGCACAAACATCTGAGAGAGGAAGCAGGTGCTGTCTAGGCTGTTTAGAACGCTGGGGTTTGTTAGGACATCTTTAGTGAACCCTCCTTGCAGGCAGCTGGAGAAAAAAATCACTGTGCCTTTGCTGAAGGGGCAGCTCAGCCTGCTCTGCACAGCAAGTACCACAGAGAGCCAGCAGCTTCACAAGGAAGAGCAGGGAAGAGGAGCCTTGACCTTTCTGAAGCCTCAAAGGTTAAAAATAAAACAAAACCCCCAAAAGGAAGAGGATGGACGCTTTTCAGGCCTGCCTTTGTTTGGTGTTTTGTCTGCCTCAAAAAGGAGCAAGAAGAGCACAGACTGAGCACAGACTCATCTTGCACTTCCTTTTGCCATTTCACCTTTTTCTGCTTCTGATAGCTCAGGAAACGCCAGAGAAGAGCCCAGTCAAGGCAGAAGTTTCTGGCTGGAAAGTCACCAGGTGGCAAGCAGCCCAGCTGCGTGGCTTCCCCTCAGCCTTGAGAAGCCAACCTTCCAACTGATCCTGGCCTTGAAACATCCCAGAATGGTTAAAGCAATGAAACAGAAACAAACCCACAGCTGCTCAGACAGAAGGGGGCTCTGGGACCACCGAAAGCCCTGAACAGAGGCACATCATCCAAACAACTGTTTCTACCAACCCTTTGCATGGCTGGTACCAAATGACACAAAGGATGGTTGGCCCTTGAAATGTGCTGCCCAGGGAGGTGGTGAAGTCACCATCCCTGGAGGTGTTTAGATGGTGTTGGGTGATAGGTTGGACTTGATCTCAAAGGTCTCTTCCTACATGGTTAATTCTATTCTATTCTATTCTATTCTATTCTATTCTATTCTATTCTATTCTATTCTATTCTATTCTATTCTATTCTATTCCATTCCATTCCATTCCATTCCATTCCATTCCATTCTATTCTATTCCATTCTGTTGCATTCTATCCTATCCTATCCTATCCTATCCTATCCTATCCTATCCTATCCTCCTATCCTATCCTATTCTATTCTATTCTATTCTATTCTATTCTATTCTATTCTATTCTATTCTATCCTATTCTATTCTATCTATCCTCCTTCTATTCTATTCTATTCTATTCTATTCTATTCTATTCTATTCTATTCTATTCTATTCTATTCTATTCTATTCTATTCTATTCTATTCAATCCTATCCAATCCTATCCTATCCTATTATTCTATTCTATCCTATCCTATCCTATCCAATCCTATCCTATTCTAATTCTATTCTATTCTATTCTATTCTATTCTATTCTATTCTATTCTATTCTATTCTATTCCTATCCTATCCTATCCTATCCTATCCTATCCTATCCTATCCTATCCTATCCTATTCTTCTTTGCCCAGTGCTGTTTTACCAAAGGTGGGAAGTAGTGAGACCTCTACCTTACACCCTGTAGAAATCAGCAGGGCTGTGGAGAGTTCACTCATGGAACAGAAGAGAGGGGGTGGGGGCGTGGGGGCTGCCTTCTGCTCCGAGAAGCAGAACCCTGCACGTTTGCTCCACAGTTGTGGTTTGGAGTCGCCCGGGAAAACCCAAACATCTCATCTGGATTCCTTAAGCTGAGCTTTCCCACTCTTTCCATTTGACTTTTGAAGGTTCCTTTCTCGCCACCCCAAGGCCTGACCCCCAGGAGGGTGAGCACTGGCAGCACTCGCGGACACCGACGGGAGTCTGCTCTGGCACCGTTCGAAGAAAGGGCAGGGGCTAAGAGTGAACAAGCTTAGCATCTCATTTCCAGTCACAGAAACAAGTCCACTCCTGATCTTCCTCTCTCAGCACACCTGTCTCAGCCCCTCAAGTCAAGAATGAGATTCACTCATCACCCCCTTGCTCCGAGCTGTGAGGAAGCATTCGTTAACTGTTCGGAGCCACGAGGGAGGGATGCTGCCTCCAGCACCTTCACTGGCAGGCAACGACCCTGAATGCAGGACTGCCACGAAGGGGTTAAATACCTTTGTGCCTGCGTTCAGGCAGACTCCAGCCAGGAGATGCATAGAGTTACCCCACAGAGAGGCTGGGATCAAGCACACTTGTTGAGGCAGAGGCGGCTGTGACGTGTGTGGGGTTCACCCTAAGGTCATGAATGCAGAGTCCTGGGGTATGGCAGCAGGAGGAGGTGGAAGGACGCCTCATACACAGGCAAGGGGTCAGAAAAGGATAGAATATGATACTTGGGCCCCAAGAAAGTCAAGCAACCCACATTTTAACGAAGAATCACGGGCTCCCAGAGTGGTAGGGGTCAGAAGGGACCTTAAGGATCATCCAGTCCAACCCCCCTGCTGGAGGAGGAGCAGCCAGGGCAGGTCACACAGGAACACAGACAGGCAGGTTTGGAAAGTCCCCAGAGGAAGAGACTCCACAAGCACTCTGGGCAGTCTGCTCCAGGCCTCCAGCACCCTCACTGTACAGAAGTGTCTCCTCGAGGTGGAACCTCCTGGGTTCCAGCTTGTATCCTGCTGTTCCTTGTTCCATCACTAAGCACCACCAAACACAGCCTGGCCCCTTCATCCTGCCCCTTACCCCTCAGCTATTGATAGCCATTGATCAGATCCCCTCTCAGCCTTCTCTTCTCCAGACTAAACAGCCCCAGGGCTCTCAGTCTCTCTTTGCAGGAGAGGTGCTCAAGTCCCCCAGTCATCCTCACAGCCTCTGGTGGACTCTGTCCAGCAGATCCCTGTCTCTCTTGGCCCGGGGAGCCCAGAACTGAACTCAGTATTTGAAGTGTGGCCTCAACCAGGATGATCAGCAAGAGCAATCAGGCTCCTGCCTGGATAGAAAAGCAGTAAACCAGTTTCAGAGAGAGGATCACATCTCCCTGCATCCCCTGAAGGCTTCAAAGGGAAACCAGGCACAGGAGCTCTGAGCTTTGTGGCCAGCAGGAGCAGGGAGGTCATTGTGCCCCTGGACTCTGCTTTGGTTAGGCCACACCTTGAGTCCTGTGTCCAGTTCTGGGCCCCTCAGTTTAAGAAGGACATTGAGACACTTGAAGGTGTCCAGAGAAGGGCAACAAGGCTGGGGAGAGGCCTTGAGCACAGCCCTGTGAGGAGAGGCTGAGGGAGCTGGGGTTGCTTAGCCTGGAGAAGAGGAGGCTCAGGGGAGACCTCATTGCTCTCTCCAACTCCCTGAAGGGAGGTTGTAGCCAGCTGGGGGTTGGTCTCTTCCCTCTAGCAGCCAGCACCAGAACAAGAGGACACAGTCACAAGCTGTGCCAGAGGAAGTTTAGGCTGGAGGTGAGGAGAAAGTTCTTCCCAGAGAGAGTCATTGGCCCTTGGGATGTGCTGCCCAGGGAGGTGGTGGAGTCACCATCCCTGGAGGGGTTCAAGAGGGGACTGGATGTGGCACTTGGTGCCATGGTTTAGTCATGGGGTCTGTGGTGCCAGGTTGGACTTGATGATCTTTGAGGTCTCTTCCAACCTTGGTGATACTGTGACTGGTCCAGCCAAGTCCACCTATGGGTTAGGGCTGAGGTGAAAGGCACATGGACAGAGGCCAGCCCTGCCAGGTGAGCATGGGGCAGGGCCCATGAACCACTGGGGAACAGGCAGAGGGAAAGGTCAGGAGAGTCTAAGAGTGTAAGAGGGAGCCCAAAGGAATCCCAAACATTTTCCCTTCCATTGCTTCGCTCTAACCTGTAGCACACTCGATGACAACAGTATCTACTCTGGAGCTCATGAATAAAGGCTTTTATTTGCAGCTGATCCTCTCCTGGCTTGAATTAAGAGCAGTTTCAAGGCAGCTGGATAATGACAAGGTGCTTTTCACCCAAGGCTGTGCCAGCTGATAAGGTGGGGTGCTGGGGATGCTTCAGTGGGCTCCCTTGCTCCCAGTGTGTTTCAGCCAAGGCACAGAGAAGAAATGGCTTTTGTTACAGCAAATGCAATGGCTGGGGCACAGTGACAGGCTTCTGGGCCCACTCATGCTTGTGTGCTTGAAATTCAGCTTGCATGTTGTTTTTTTCCAGCTGTATCACTTGGCCTAATCAATAATTTTCCTCCTCCTGTGAACTGTGTGATTTTAATCATGCTGTTTCCCTCTAGTACTCGTGGATAATATGCTCCAAAAGGGCTGAGTTAGGCCAGGGAAAAGCAAAGGATCAAAAACCCCCAGTGGCTAATCCCTTAGGCCAAGGATAGGAGGTAATTATACTTCAGGAAATGTTACTTGAACACTTTTTAAGCCTCACATTTGACAGGCCAGTTGGAACCAGATTAGGATCTTGATGTGACAGTTCTTCACCTCAGGATGGGGCACCAGCTGTGGCTGGTGAAGGTGTCCCAGCTCATCCCCATCCATGGAAGTGCTGAAGGAGCCATCCAGTTGTGAGCATCACCCTTGTGAAGATGAGTCTCTATCTGAGAGCTCTTGGAGCTCTGTAGGCTCCACCAGAGTGCCTGTGTCTGGTGCAGGTCCCCACACCAGCCAGCCACCAGGTCATGAGGCTGAGGGAGCTGGGGTTGCTTAGCCTGGAGAAGAGGAGGCTCAGGGGAGACCTCATTGCTCTCTACAACTACCTGAAGGAGGTTGTAGCCAGGAAGGGGTTGGCCTCTTCTCTCTAGCAACCAGCACCAGAACAAGGGGACACAGTCTCAAGCTGTGCCAGGGGAGGTTTAGGCTGGAGGTGAGGAGAAAGTTCTTCACTGAGAGAGTGATTCGCCATTGGGATGTGCTGCCCAGGGAGGTGGTGGAGTCACCGTCCCTGAAGGTGTTCAAGAGGGGACTGGATGTGGCACTTGGTGCCATGGTCTAGTCATGGGGTCTGTGGTGACAGCTTGGACTCGATGATCTTCGAGGTCTTTTCCAACCTTAGTGATACTGTGATGCTGTGATACTGGGGAGGTTCAGGCTGGATGTTAGGAAGAAATTCTTCCCAGCAAGAGAGATTGGCCCTTGGGATGTGCTGCCCAGGGAGGTGGTGGAGTCACCATCCCTGGAGGTGTTCAGGAAGAGCCTGGATGAGGCACTGGGTGCCATGGTTTAGTTGATTAGATGGTGTTGGGTGATAGGTTGGCCTTGATGATCTCAAAGGTCTTTTCCAAACTGGTTAATTCTATTCTATTCTTCTATTCTATTCTATTCTATTCTATTCTATTCTATTCTATTCTATTCTATTCTATTCCATTCCATTCCATTCCATTCCATTCCATTCTATTCTATTCTATTCTATTCTATTCCATTCCATTCCATTCCATTCCATTCCATTCCATTCCATTCCATTCCATTCCATTCCATTCTATTCTATTCTATTCTATTCTATTCTATTCTATTCTATTCTATTCTATTCTATTCTATTCTATTCCATTCCATTCCATTCCATTCCATTCCATTCCATTCCATTCCATTCCATTCCATTCCATTCTATTCTATTCTATTCTATTCTATTCTATTCTATTCTAACCTGGTTAATTCTGTAATCCTGTGATTCTATTTCACACAAAGGATGGGATGGATGAATCAAAGGCAGTTTGCAAGACCAGAAGAATCTCTCAATAGTGCTGTGCCCAAGGCTGAGCCCCAGACCAGGCAACCAGCTGGCAATTGATACTCAGAGCACCCCTGGGCTGGTTTCTGAAGAGTCAGAAGAGAGTCCAAGAGAGGTAAGTGAATGCCTCTCATGGGAAAGCAACTCTCTGGAGAGTGATCTTCCATAAATGCATTCTCATCTGGCTAACCACAAAGGATAAAAAGCCCCAAAGCTGCATTTCTGCTGGGGCTGAAATGAGATGGTCATTGCCTCTCATCCCCAGGGAGTTCCTATTTATTTTGTTGAACATTGGACTAACACTGGGAAAATATTCCCTTCTCCTGAATATTTGCCCTTTTTCACATTGCCAAAGCTCTGCAGAGTGCTGAGTCACTCCTCAGTGACAGCAGTGCTGTTGTTGCTCATTTGTTACTGAAGCACTATTTTTGGTGCACCTCGTGGGGGTGTCCTGCTGGCACCCAAAGCCTGTGGGTATAGACATATGGGCAACAAGAACGTGGAGCACCTGGAATAGTGCACCCAGTTCTGGGCTCCCCAGTTCAGGAGGGACAGGGACCTGCTGGAGAGAGTCCAGGGGAGGGCTACAAGGATGCTGAAGGGACTGCAGCACTGCCTGGGGAGGAGAGGCTGAGAGCCCTGGGGCTGTTCAGTCTGCAGAGGAGAAGACTGAGAGGAGATTTAATCAATGTCTATCAATAGCTGAGGGCTGGGGGTCAGGAGGGAGGGGACAGGCTCTGCTCAGCTGCACCCTGGGATAGGACAAGGGGCAATGAATAGAAACTGCAGCACAGGAGGTTCCAGCTCACCATGAGGAGGAACTTCTTCCCTGTGAGGGTCCCAGAGCCCTGGAGCAGGCTGCCCAGAGAGGTTGTGGAGTCTCCTTCTCTGGAGCCTTCCCAGCCCTGTCTGGATGTGTTCCTGTGTGACCTGTGCTGGATTCTCTGCTCCTGCTCTCAAAGGGAGGTTGGACCTGATGATCTCTAGAGGTCCTTGCCAATTCCTAACACCCTGTGTCCCTGTGAAGCCACATAAAGCAACCATGGATCCCATGGTGATATCAGGCACTGCTTGAACCAACTACTCACACCAGCAGGGCTGCAGGGATGCTTGGCAGTGAATGCACCCCTGGAAACACGTAGAGGTGAAGCCAGAATTTCAGTAGAAGCCATCCAAGGCTGGAGCAGAGGAGGGCAGAGGCAGCTGCAGGGGCACCGTGAGGAGCACTTGGCTCACAACAGGCAAGAGAGAAATCCCGTGGATTCAGGTGAGAGTAAAGCAGCAGGTGGAGGGCAGCCTGTTGCCATGGCTTAGGTAGACTTCCTTGCACTCCCTTCTGTGGTGCCCTATTGAGGGACATGAATGGAATGGAATGGGATGGGATGGGATGGAATGGAATGGAATGGAATGGAATGGAATGGAATGGAATGGAATGGAATGGAATGGAATGGAATGGAATGGAATGGAATGGAATGGAATGGAAGAATAATGGAAGAATAGAATAGAATAGAATAGAATAGAATAGAATAGAATAGAATAGAATAGACCAGGTTGGAAAAGACCTTTGAGATCATCCAGTCCAACCTATCATCCAGCACCATCTAATCAACTAAACCGTGGCACCAAGTGCCTCACCCAGGCTCTTCTTAAAGACCTCCAGGGATGGGGACTCCACCACCTCCCTGGGCAGCACATCCCAAGGGCAAATCTCTCTTGCTGGGAAGAACTTCTTCCTAACACCCAGCCTAAACCTCCCTGGCACAGCTTGAGACTGTGTCCTCTTGTTCTGGTGCTGGGTGCCTGGGAGAAGAGACCAACCCCCACCTGGCTCCAACCTCCCTTCAGGGAGTTGGAGAGAGCAAGAAGGTCTCCCCTGAGCCTCCTCTTCTCCGTGGTCAAGAAAGAAATTATATGGGTCAAAAGTCTCTGAAAGGTCACAAGAAAGAGCAGGGAAGAATGTTGATTTTTATTTTTCCCTCAGAGCTGCCAACATAGGAGCAGAGAGGTGTCCTGCCTGGTTGTGAAGCCATATGTGTGCAGGTTAGGAGCTGCCCTGCTGGAGAGCAGCTCCATGGAGAAAGACCTTGGAGTGCTGGGGGCAGCAAGTTCTGCATGGGACAGCAATGTGCCCTGGGGGCCAAGAGAGCCAAGGGGAGCCTGGGGGCAGCAAGACAAGTGTGGCCAGCAGGGCTGGGGAGGTTCTGCTCCCCCTCTGCTCTGCCCTGCTGAGACCACAGCTGCAATCCTGTGTCCAGTGCTGGGCTCCCCAGTTCCAGAGAGACAGAGACCTGCTGGAGAGAGCCCAAGGGAGAGCCAGGAGGATGCTTAGGGGACTTGAGCATCTCCCCTGTGAAGAGAGACTGAGAGCCCTGGGGCTGTTTAGTCTGGAGAAGAGAAGGCTGAGAGGGATCTGATCAATGTCAATCAATAGCTGAGGGGTGGGGGTCAAGTGGAGGGGGCCAAGCTCTTTTCAGCTCTGTGCAGTAAGGAGACAAAAAACAACAGGTTCAAGCTTGAACATAGAAGACTTCACCTCAAATCTCCCAGGCAACCAGCACCAAAACAAGAGGACACAGTCTCAAGCTGCACCAGGGGAAGTTTAGGCTGGAGGTGAGGAGAAAGTTCTTCACAGAGTTGTTAGCTGTTGGGATGTGCTGCCCAGGGAGGTGGTGGAGTCACCATCCCTGGAGGCGTTCAAGAGGGGATTGGATGTGGCACTTGCAGCCATGGTTTAGTAGTCAGGAGGTGTTGGGTGACAGGTTGGACTTGATCTCTGAGGTCTTTTCCAACCTTGTTGATTCTGTGAGGAGAAACTTCTTTGCAGTGAGGGTGCCAGAGCCCTGGAGCAGGCTGCCCAGGGAGGTTGTGGAGTCTCCTGCTCTGGAGACTTTCCAACCCCACCTGGATGCATTCCTGTGCAGACTGCCCTGGTGGGTGCTCCTGCTCTGGCAGGGGGGTTGGACTGGATGATCTCTGGAGGTCCCTTCTGGCCTCTAATGTACTGTGAGACTGTGATGTGCAGTTTCAGATATATATATATATATATATATATATATTTACTGCACTGCCTGGCCTGGCTGTGTTTAGAGACAGCATTCAACCAGACCTATGAACCCTAGGCCTAAGGGAAAAGGAAGGATTGAGAAGAAAGGCTTTTTTGGAGGAGCAGTTTGTAGTCCAATAATGAAATCCCAGGGTCAGTCCTGAAGTGCACTGCAAGAGCCATCCACTCATAGAAGTCATCAATTATCACTCAGGCACAAATATTTTGAGGGGAAGACTTCTGGGCAGGGTGGGGAAACCTGGATGGCTTCCTCACTCTGATGAGATTTCCATAGAGCAGGTAGAGCAGCTGCCAAGTTCTAAGCAATCCCCTCTCAGCCAGCTCCTTTGCTTCACTCCCCACACTACCAAACATGATGAGCTCACATTCTGAAGGTGTGACCTGCCAGCTTTCAGCCCCAGTTAATCATACTGAGCACTCTGACCTTACAAAAGATTCCAAACACCTCGAGTCCTGTGTCCAGTTCTGGGCTCCTCAGCTTAAGAAGGACACTGAGATGCTGGAAGGTGTCCAGAGAAGGGCAACGAGGCTGGGGAGGGGTCTGGAGCACAGCCCTGTGAGGAGAGGCTGAGGGAGCTGGGGTTGCTTAGCCTGGAGAAGAGGAGGCTCAGGGGAGACCTCATTGCTCTCTACAACTCCCTGAAGGGAGGTTGGAGCCAGGTGGGGGTTGGTCTCTTCTCCTAGGCAGCCAGCACCAGAACAAGAGGACACAGTCTCAAGCTGTGCCAGGGGAGGTTTAGGCTGGATGTTAGGAAGAAATTCTTCCCAGCAAGAGAGATTGGCCCTTGGGATGTGCTGCCCAGGGAGGTGGTGGAGTCACCATGGATGAGGCACTTGGTGCCATGGTTTAGCTGATCAGATGGTGCTGGCTGACAGGTTGGACTTGATGATCTCTGAGGTCTTTTCCAACCTGGTTGATTCCATGATTCCATGACCTGTTTACTTTGTGTCTAGGTACAGAGTGGTGGTGGGGGAAGTCTCACTGTCTTCCTTTAGAGCGCTCTTTACTAGGGCATCCTGCTTCTGCTTTCCCCCTGTTTGCAGCTGACGTGCCATACTTCAAAGGGAAAGGCTGTAAGAGAGAGCAGTGGTTCCACCTGAGCTGTGAGCACAGGGAGGAAGGGGATGATGCAGCGCTAAATGCACTCCAGATAGCTGACCTGGCTTCCACATCGTATCGCTGCCATCGCTTGGTTTCCACTGCGGCCCAGGGGACACAGTCTCAAGCTGCACCAGGGGAAGTTTAGGCTGGAGGGGAGGAGAAAGTTCTTCACTGAGAGAGTCATTGGCCCTTGGGATGTGCTGCCCAGGGAGGAGGTGGAGTCACCATCCCTGGAGGTGTTCAAGAGGGGACTGGATGTGGCACTTGGTGCCATGGTCTAGTCATGGGGTCTGTGGTGCCAGGTTGGACTCGATGATCTTCGAGGTCTCTTCCAACCTTGGTGATACTGTGATACTGGCTTGCAGTGGCTGGGAAAGCCAGGAGACATTTAAAGCAGCTCATCTGTGCTGGCCTGTAAGGCTTTGACTCTGCTGGAACAGCACAGGAGGCTGAAGGGCAGACCCTCGCCTGGTACCGCCTGCCACGCTTCTGGCTTCTGTACTCTGCAGCAGATCATAATCTCAGCTCAAGAAGGCCCTCAGGGAACTGCTTGAAAGGGTCCAGTGAGGAGGCACAAAACCAATGAAGGCAGTGGAACATGTTCCTTGTGAGGAGAGCCTGAGGGATCTGAGGGCTCTGGAGCTTGCAGAGGAGGAGCCTGAGGGTGACCTCATTGCTGGTGCTAAAGCTGTGCAGGTGAGTGCCCAGAGGCTGGAGCCAGGCTCTGCTGTGGCATGCGCAATGCCAGCACAAGGGGCAGTGGTGGAAACTGAGGCAGAGGAAGTGCCATGGGAACAGGAGGAAGAATTTTATAACTTTGAGGGTGACAGAGCCCTGGAGCAGGCTGCCCAGGGGGGTTGTGGAGTCTCCCTCCCTGGGGATATTCAAACTCCACCTGGATGTGTTCCTGTGTGGTCTGCTCTAGATGATGCTGCTCTGGCAGGGGTTGGACTGGATTAAGCTTTTGAGGTCCCTTCAGACCCTAACATTCTGTGACTGTGATATTCATGATGAATATCACCTGAATCAGGGCCCTGCAGCCCATGAAACACAGGTTTGTAGATTAGCACTCACTTAGAAATCCTCATGATCATCTCCTTCCATGCAGGTGACTGCCTGGTGGATGTGGGGCAGGCTGTGGATGGAGTCTGCCTGGACTCCAGCAAGGCCTTTGACACCGTCCCCCACAGCAAACTGCTGGCCAAGATGTCAGCCCCTGGCTTGGACAGCAGCACTCTGAGCTGGGTTAGGAACTGGCTGGAGGCTGAGCCCAGAGAGTGGTGGTGAATGGTGCCACAGCCAGCTGGCAGCCAGGCACCAGTGGTGTGCCCCAGGGATCAGTGCTGGGCCCCATCCTCATCAAGGTCTTCATTGATGATCTGGAGGAGGGGATTGAGACAGTCATCAGCACATTTGCAGATGACACCAAGCTGGGAGCAGATGTTGGTCAGTTAGAGGACAGAAGGGCTCTGCAGAGGGACCTCGACCCACTGGACAGATGGGCAGAGCCCAACAGGATGGCATTCAACAAGTCCAAGTGCCAGGTTCTGCACTTTGGCCACAGCAACCCCAGGCAGAGCTACAGGCTGGGGTCGGAGTGGCTGAGAGCAGCCAGGCAGAGAGGGACCTGGGGGTGCTGATTGACAGCTGCCTGAACATGAGCCAGCAGTGTGCCCAGGTGGCCAAGAAGGCCAATGGCATCCTGGCCTGCATCAGGAAGAGTGTGGCCAGCAGGAGCAGGGAGGTCATTGTGCCCCTGGACTCTGCTTTGGTTAGGCCACACCTTGAGTCCTGTGTCCAGTTCTGGGCCCCTCAGTTTAGGAAGGACATTGAGAGACTTGAAGGTGTCCAGAGAAGGGAAACAGGGCTGGGGAGAGGCCTTGAGCACAGCCCTGTGAGGAGAGGCTGAGGGAGCTGGGGTTGCTTAGCCTGGAGAGGAGGAGGCTCAGGGGAGACCTCATTGCTCTCTGCAACTCCCTGAAGGGAGGTTGTAGCCAGGAAGGGGTTGGCCTCTTCTCTCTAGCAGCCAGCACCAGAACAAGAGGACACAGTCTCAAGCTGTGCCAGGGGAGTTTTAGGCTGGAGGTGAGGAGAAAGTTCTTCCCAGAGAGAGTCATTGGCCCTTGGGATGTGCTGCCCAGGGAGGTGGTGGAGTCACCATCCCTGGAGGTGTTCAAGAGGGGATTGGATGTGGCACTTGGTGCCATGGTCTAGTCATGGGGTCTGTGGTGACAGGTTGGACTTGATGATCTTTGAGGTCTCTTCCAGCCTTGGTGATACTGTGAGACTGTGATTAAGTCAATATGGCATTTTGCTTTTCTTCTATGGCATCCAGTCCCAACATAAGCTGATCAGACAGGGTTTGGGTTAACCTTTCCTAGCATCAGAAATTCTCCATGCCAGTGTTTGCAGCCAAGGCAGCCATCTAACACTCTTGCCAGTGCATGGAGAAGAACAGAAAGCTCATGAGAGAACTCATCATGAGGATTTCTAAGTGAGTGCTAACTCTGACAGTGCAGAAGTTTCTCCTTCTCTCACGTTGTAACTAAGAGCACCTAAGGCACTGCCTTGGGCATCTACCTGCAACACCCTAACACAGAATCACAGAGTGGGTTGGGTTGGAAGGGACCTCCAAAGGTCATCCAGCCCGACTCCCTGCAGTTTTGCCACTGCAAACTGCTCAAATCTCATCCAACTGTTTCATGGAGGGTTTGCTGCGTGGCCTGCAATGAGAGCAGAGTGTGCCTGGACTGGGGACAGAAGTGACCTACAATCATAGAATGCTTTGGGTTGGAAGGGACCTCCAAAGAGCATCCAGTCTAACCCCCCTGCACTCAGCAGGGACATCCTCCACTACAGCAGGCTGCTCACAGCCTTCTCCAGCCTCACCTTCAACATGCCCAGGCATGGAGCCTCAACCACCTCCCTGGGCAACCTCTTGCAGTGTCCCAGCAGCCTCCTGCTGCAGAACTTGTTGCTCACATCCAAGCTCAATCTGCTCTGCTCTCATTCCAAACCATTGCCCCTGCTCCTGTCCCTGCAGGCCTTTGCAAACAGTCCCTCTGCAGCCTGCTTGCAGCCCCCTTCAGGTCCTGGCAGGCTGCTCTTAGCTCTGCCTGGAGCCTTCTCTTCTCCAGGCTGAACACTCCAGGCTCCCTCAGCCTGACCTCCTAGCAGAGCTGCTCCAGGCCCCTGATCATCTTCACAGTATCACAGTATTACCAAGGTTGGAAGAGACCTCAAAGATCATCAAGTCCAACCTGTCACCACAGACCCCATGACTAGACCATGGCACCAAGTGCCACATCCAATCCCCTCTTGAACCCCTCCAGGGATGGTGACTCCAGCACCTCCCTGGGCATCTTTGTGGCCTCCTCTGGAGCCTCTCCATCAGGTCCATGTCCTTCCTGTGGCACCTGGTGACATGATTGCTCTCTTCATGTCTGAAATGGAAGACCCATGACAGAGTACAGCATGCTAGACAGCAGCGCTGAGACATGCCAGTTGAACTGCAACCTCAGATCAGGAGTAGAAGATGAGGCAGGAGAACCAAATTTCACTCAGTGCTTCCAACTGAAAGAGCAGAGATGCCATGTATTATGGAAAGGAAAGTGATTGCTGTCTCTCTGAGTTATGCCTTGTGCTCTTCCACCATGCACAGCATTCCCATTAAGTGGGTCAGAGAGTTGCTATTGTAGGCCTCTGCCTAAGATCTCTTATTCATAATGACACCTTTGACAGTTGTATGTTTAGAGCAGAGAGATAAAAGCTGTGTGGGAAATCTAATTAAACATTTTAAGGTGCTGGTATTGGCCTCTGCCTGGAGATGCCACAGTTCCAAGCTAGTTGTGTGAGCCCCAGTGTGATGCACTGCTTATAAATCTTAAGGATGCTGAAGGGACTGCAGCACTGCCCTGTGAGGAGAGGCTGAGAGCCCTGGGGCTGTTCAGTCTGCAGAGGGGAAGACTGAGAGGGATCTGATCAATGTCTATCAATAGCTGAGGGCTGGGGCTCAGGAGGGAGGGGACAGGCTCTGCTCAGGGGCGCCCTGGGATAGGATAAGGGGTAATGGATGGAAACTCCAGCACAGGAGGTTCCAGCTCACCATGAGGAGGAACTTCTTCCCTGTGAGGGTCCCAGAGGCCTGGAGCAGGCTGCCCAGAGAGGTTGTGGAGTCTCCTTCTCTGGAGCCTTCCCAGCCCTGTCTGGATGTGTTCCTGTGTGACCTGTGCTGGAATCTCTGCTCCTGCTCTGGCAGGGGGGTTGGACTCGATGGTCTCCCTTCCAACCCCCAGCATCCTGTGAGCCTGTGAAATTACCTCTCAGAAGTGAGGGAAATTAAATGAGATGGGAAGTGAACTTGTGGAGCGAAGGCAAACATTTTTAGCAGTGCTTTTGAAATGCTGAACACTTGGTTGCATCCAAACCCTATTCACAAGCCTCCTGGATTTTGAGGGGAAGCAAATCCAAGAAGATTCCTGCAGCTTTTCTTGGGTCTGCAAATGGGAAGCCTGGTGTCAAATTCAAACGGCTTTCCAGGCTTCCCCCTAACATCCTGTGCTGAAGGCTCCAAAACGTTTGGGAAACACAGCAGAGGACATCAACAAGGGAAGAATTACCCTCAGAGATGGAAATTTCCCTCAGCTGGATGTGCTCAGCCTTGCTCCTGTCTTTGACACTGATTGCTTCTTGAAGGCACAGAAGAGGCGGCTTTGGGTAGCTGTGACATAAACCTTCCACACAGGAAATATCTTCTTAATGTTTGTTTTGGATAGTGGGTGGGAAAGTGAGTGTTCAGGAGCACATTTCATACAGGAAGTATTCTGTTTAATTCCCAGTTTCTCTGCAGTCACATGGGCCTAGATGATAGAAACATCTGAAGTGGTGCCCTCAGGTCTGTAGTGCCTGCAAAGGATGGGCCCTGGCTGGCTGCAGGAGGTGAATTGCCTGTCTGTCACAGAGTGAACTTCCAGGCATGGCCTGAGGTACCTCGGGAGCACTGTTTCATAGCCTCACAGGTTGGAATGGAATGGAATGGAATGGAATGGAATGGAATGGAATGGAATGGAATGGAATAGAATAGAATAGAATAGAATAGAATAGAATAGAATAGAATAGAATAGAATAGAATAGAATAGAATGGAATGGAATGGAATGGAATGGAATGGAATGGAATGGAATGGAATGGAATGGAATGGAATAGAATTAACCAGGTTGGAAAAGACCTCAGAGATCATCAAGTCCAACCTATCACCCAACACCATCTGATCAACTAAACCATGGCACCAAGTGCCTCAGCCAGGCTCTTCCTAAACACCTCCAGGGATGGGGACTCCACCACCTCCCTGGGCAGCACATCCCAAGGGCCAATCTCTCTTGCTGGGAAGAACTTTCTCCTCCCCTCCAGCCTAAACCTCCCCTGGCACAGCTTGAGACTGTGTCCTCTTGTTCTGGTGCTGCTTGCCTGGGAGAAGAGCCCAACCCCCAGCTGGCTACAACCTCCCTTCAGGGAGTTGCAGAGAGCAAGAAGGTCTCCCCTGAGCCTCCTCTTCTCCAGGCTAAGCAACCCCAGCTCCCTCAGCCTCTCCTCACAGGGCTGTGCTCCAGACCCCTCTCCAGCTTTCTTGCCCTTCTCTGGACACAATCAAGAGTCTCAATGTCCTTCTTAAACTGAGGAGCCCAGAACTGGACACAAGACTCAAGGTGTGGCCTAACCAGTGCTGAGCACAGGGCACAATGACCTCCCTGTTCCTGCTGGCCACACTCTTCCTGATGCAGGCCAGGATGCCATTGGCCTTCTTGGCCCCCTGGGCACACTGCTGGCTCATGTTCAGCCTACCATCAACCAGTCCCCCCAGGTCCCTCTCTGCCTGGCTGCTCTCAGCCACTCTGCCCCCAGCCTGTAGCACTGCCTGGGGTTGCTGTGGCCAATGTGCAGCACCTGGCACTTGGATGTCTTCTATCTCATGCCCTTGGCCTCTGCCCATCTGTCCAGCCTGGCAAGGTCCCTCTGCAGAGCTCTCCTACCCTCTAACAGATCAACACCTGCTTTGAGGATCATCAAGTCTAACCATAACCAAAGTACCATGACCACTAAATGATTTCCATCATCTCGAGGCTCATCCATGTGAGCCAGAGGGACAGATTGGCAACCACAGGGACCTGGACCAGCTGGGGAGGTGACCCAGGCGAACCTCATGAGGGTCAACAAGAGCAAGTGCAGGGTTCTGCCCCTGGGCTGGAGCAATCCTCACTATCAATACAGGCTGGGGGAGGAGGGGATAGAAAACAGCCCTGAGGGAAAGGCCTTGGGGGTGCTGAGGGATGAGAAGCTGGACAGGAGCAGGCAGTGGGAGCTTGCAGCACAGAAGGCCAAGGGCAGCCTGGGCTGCATCCAAAGCAGCATTGCCAGAGAGCCAGAGAGGTGATTCTGCCACTTTGCTCTGCTCTGGGGAGACCTCACCTGGAGTGCTGTGTGCAGGGCTGGAGTCCCTAGCACAGCAAGGACATGGACCTGATGGAGAGGCTCCAGAGGAGGCCACCAAGATGATCAGGGGGCTGGAGCAGCTCTGCCAGGAGGCCAGGCTGAGGGAGCTGGGGGTGTTCAGCCTGGAGAAGAGAAGGCTCCAGGCAGAGCTAAGAGCAGCCTGCCAGGACCTGAAGGGGGCTGCAAGCAGGCTGCAGAGGGACTGTTTGCAAAGGCCTGCAGGGACAGGAGCAGGGGCAATGGTTTGAAATGAGAGCAGAGCAGATTGAGATTGGATGTGAGCAACAAGTTCTGCAGCAGGAGGCTGCTGGGACACTGCAAGAGGTTGCCCAGGGAGGTGTCTCAAACTAAAAGTAAGTGAAGAGAAAGCTAAAGCAAATACCAATCTCCAAGAGATTCTTCCCAGAGAAGAAAACCACCACCCAATACAAACAATGGAGCTGTGGACAGGACCAAACCTGTGGGAGAAAAACCCCCATGACACTCAATGCTCTTTTAGCACAAACTAAAAGCTGTCCCCTGCTCCCAAGAGCAGCCCTCCTGAAGTCCTTCCTGAAAGCAGCATGAAACAGACTTTTCAGGGGAGGCCTTTCTGGCCTTACTCACTTTTGGGTGTTATGCTGCAGCAGCAGCAGCTCAGGAAGGTCTCCAGGAGCCAGGAAGAGGTACCAGGAGTTTAAAGCCACGCTGTCACCAGACACATCCTGGTTTCAAGACGGAGAAATAAGACCAAGGATGGGGGAATGGGAATTTCCTAGCAGGCCAGAATGTAATGGTATTGACTACTCCTTCCTGCTCCTGCTTCAGCTTGTAAGGTGGAAGTCCTGCTGGAGAAAACAAGAATGACTATGACAATTATTTCTTCTCTGCTCCTTTTTGGTGCTCTTCTTCCACCAAGAAACGTTCAGAGTAACACAAATCCACCCCTGACTGCCAGCCTGTGTGCCACTGAAAGCTGGCAGAAGGGAGGGGTGACAGCAGTGGGGTAAAATGTCTTATTTGGCTGTAGGTGAGCTTTTGCAGTCCTCCAAGGGGAGCAGCAGACCTGGTTTCTAACCCTGGAGGCTGCTACACAGACATGTGTTACAGACTCCGGTGCACCTGTTAGCAATGAATGCTGAAGGCTACCTTGGTTGGAAACCCCTTCCAGTATCACCATAGTAGTGGCCTGGTGCTAGGCTGTTGGTAAGCCCAGAGGGAGATCTAGTCTGGTGGAATCTCTTGATTTCTCTGCAAAGCAGGTAGCACACTGCAAAAGGAAAGATTCCTTCCTGCTTGCTGCTGAGGGTGCCAGCTGCAGCAATGACAGTGACGCTCCTCACCACTGGACAGCAGCAAGGCCTTGGACACCATCCCCCACAGCAAACTCCTGGCCAAGCTGTCAGCCCCTGGCTTGGACAGCAGCACTCTGAGCTGGGTTAGGAACTGGCTGGAGGCTGAGCCCAGAGAGTGGTGGTGAATGGTGCCACAGCCAGCTGGCAGCCAGGCACCAGTGGTGTCCCCAGGGCTTAGTGCTGAGCCCCATCCTCTTTAACATCTTGACTGACGATCTGGAGGAGGGCATTGAGTCCATCATCAGTAAGTTTGCAGATGACACCAAGCTGGGGGCAGGAGTTGATCTGTTAGAGCGTGGGAGAGCTCTGCAGAGGGACTTTGCCAGGCTGGACAGCTGGGCAGAGTCCAACAGGATGGCATTCAACAAGTCCAAGTGCCAGGTTCTGCACATTGGCCACAGCAACCCCAGGCAGTGCTACAGGCTGGGGGCAGAATGGCTGAGAGCAGCCAGGCAGAGAGGGACCTGGGGGTACTGGTTGACAGCTGGCTGAACATGAGCCAGCAGTGTGCCCAGGTGGCCAAGAAGGCCAATGGCATCCTGGCCTGCATCAGGAAGAGTGTGGCCAGCAGGAGCACGGAGGTCATTGTGCCCTGTGCTCAGCACTGGTTAGGCCACACCTTGAGTCCTGAGTCCAGTTCTGGGCCCCTCAGTTTAAGAAGGACATTGAGAGACTTGAAGGTGTCCAGGGAAGGGCAACAAGGCTGGGGAGGGGTCTGGAGCACAGCCCTGTGAGGAGAGGCTGAGGGAGCTGGGGTTGCTTAGCCTGGAGAAGAGGAGGCTCAGGGGAGACCTTCTTGCTCTCTCCAACTCCCTGAAGGGAGGTTGTAGCCAGCTGGGGGTTGGTCCCTTCTCCCAGGCAAGCAGCATCAGAACAAGAGGACACAGTCTCAAGCTGTGCCAGGGGAGGTTTAGGCTGGATGTTAGGAAGAAGTTCTTCCCAGCAAGAGAGATTGGCCCTTGGGATGTGCTGCCCAGGGAGGTGGTGGAGTCACCATCCCTGGAGGTGTTCAAGAGGGAACTGGATGTGGCACTTGGAGCCATGGTTTAGTTGCCAGGAGGTATTGGGTGACAGTTTGGACTTGATGATCTCTGAGGTCTCTTCCAACCTTATTGATTCTCTGATGTCTGGAAGGACAGGAATCCAGTAGCTCAGGACACAGCAGGAAAGCTTTCTCTGTGACATTGTCACTTCTCCCAGGTTCAGCCACAGCTGTTTGCTAAGGCTTCACAAATGTAAGCATCCTACAACCACAGAATGGTTTGGATTGGAAGAGACCTCCAAAGCTCATCCAGTCCAACCCCCTGCACTCAGCAGGGACATCCTCCACTACAGCAAGTTGCTCACAGCCTTCTCCAGCCTCACGTTGAACAGCTCCAGGCATAGGGCCTCAACTTCCTTGCTGGGAAACCTATTGCTGTGTCCCAGTAGCCTCCTGGTGCAGAACTTGTTGCTCACATCCAATCTCAATCTGCTCTGCTTTCATTTCAAACCATTGCCCCTGCTCCTGTCCCTGCAGGCCTTTGCCAGCAGTCCCTCTGCAGCCTTCCTGTAGCCCCCTTCAGGTCCTGGCAGGCTGCTCTTAGGTCTGCCTGGAGCCTTCCCTTGTGAGCCCATAGGACAAAGTATACTCCTAATACTCTTGGGTACATAAAATATTCCTCAGCTGTTGCCCTAAGGTCTGGGATTTCCTTCACAGGCTGCGTTTTACAGTCAAGCTCTTTGCAATCTTGCCTCTAAATGCACCTCCTTATTTGACAGTCCCAAGTGAGGGGAGAGAGAAAACCTTAGTGCTGATCTTTCATTAACTGCTCTTGCTGCTACTCTTAGAGCTCCAGGTCTGAGTTTCACTTGAACTTTATTTCCCCTCTGAGACACAAGCCCTTTCCAGCGTCTCAGGGGAGGCATTTGCTTTTGCAATGGCTTGCCAATGGTTTCTTCAGAGGCTGTTTGAGTGGGATGGGTATTACTGGGCAGTTCCCCTGCAGTCACCCTGCTGGGAGCATGCTTGAGCTCAGATGATTCAACCTCTTTCTTTGGCAGGGGACTCCACAACTTTCAGTGGAACCTTGCCTGCGAGAAGAGAGAAGCAGGCTCCACATGTTCTTGTAAGAAGGAGGTCCTGTAAAGGCATCCAGTCTGCAGCAGCCTCAATGAGTAACACTGCAATCGCAGAGCTCCTTCCAGCAGAGCCTCTGGAAAGCCATCAGGGCCGTTTGTGATGGAATCAGCTGAGCAGAAGGCACAAAAGAAGAAAGTTTTCTGGCAACAATCCAGTGACAGAAACAAGAGATTGCAGCAGCCTGCGAAAATGGGAGGAAAGACAGAGCTTGAAAAGGGAAAAAGTCCTGCTGCCGCCAAGAGAGTGCTTTCAGTCCCAGTCCAGAGTGGTTTGAATGGTTCTGTGATTCTCTGGTGGGCCTGGGGAGAACAAGGGTGGGGTTTGCAGAGGACATGGTGGGGTTAGGGAATATGTGGTGGGCTTGGAGAGGAACGGTTCTTCTTCTGTTGCATCATCCCCATCGTCACTGTCTTTTGTGTCATCATCTTTATGCATCTCCCTCTTCCTCTCCATCTCCTTCTCCTCCTCCTTCTGCTCCTTCTCTCTCTCCTTCTTCTCCTTCTCCTTCCTCTTCTTCTGCTGCTGTGTCATACTCTTCTTCTTCTTCTGCATCATTCCCTTACACGTTGTGCCCTTCTTCTGTGTTGGGCTTTCTTCTTCTTCATAGAATCATAGAATGGTCCAGGTCAGAAGGGACCTCCAAAGTTCGTCTAGTCTTACTTCCCCACAGCCAGCAGGGACATCCCCAACAAGATCAGGTTCCCCAGGGCTTCACTGAGTCTTACCTTGAATATCTCAAGGGAAGGAGCTTCAACCACCTCCCTGGGCAACCTGTGCCAGTGTTCCACCCCCTCACAGTGAAGAATTTCTTCCTGATATCCAATCTAAACCTGCCCCTCTCTACCTTGAAGCCATTGCCCCTCGCTCTTGTCTGGGAGGCTGGAGCACACAGTGATTTCATGTCTTGGGTCTGATGGTAGATGATGAGCAGTACAAGTGAGTGGCATTAGTCACATGTGAATGATTCACTCAGTAATCGATTAGTAATGAGCACAGGGCTCGTTTCACTCGAAGCCGAAGCACACTGCTCAGCAATTTGGAATGGCTCAAACAGGGTCACTCTCTCCATTTTTGCAGCATCCTGGTTGACAGTCCAGGTCCAGGGGAATTCAAGTTTCAGACCTTTGGCATGAGGAGGAAGTTAGAATAGAATAGAATAGAATAGAATAGAATAGAATAGAATAGAATAGAATAGAATAGAATAGACCAAGTTGGAAGAGACCTTCAAGATCATCGCGTCCAACCCACCAACCCATCATCCAACACAACCTAAACAACTAACCCATGGCACCAAACACCCTATCAAGTCTCCTCCTGAACACCTCCAGTGATGATGACTCCACCACCTCCCTGGGCAGCCCATTCCAATGGGCAATCACTCTCTCTGTGTAGAGCTTCTTCCTAACCTCTAGCCTAAACCTCCCCTGGCGCAGCCTGAGACTGTGTCCTCTTACAATACAATGCAATACACCAGGTTGGAAGAGACCTTCAAGATCATCGCGTCCAACCCACCAACCAATCCAACCCACCCAAACAACTAACCCATGGCACCAAGCACCCCAGCAAGTCTCCTCCTGAACACCTCCAATGAAGGTGACTCCACCACCTCCCTGGGCAGCCCATTCCAATGGGCAATCACTCTCTCTGTATAGAACTTCTTCCTAACCTCCAGTCTAAACCTGCCCAGGTGCAGCCTGAAACTGTGTCCTCTTGTTCTGGTACTGGCTGCCTGGGAGAAGAGGCCAACCCCCACCTGGCTACAACCTCCCTTAAGGTACTTGTAGAGAGCAATAAGGTCACCCCTGAGCCTCCTCATCTCCAGGCTAAGCAGCCCCAGCTCCCTCAGCCTCTCCTCACAGGGCTGTGCTCCAAACCCCTCACCAGCTTTGTTGCCCTTCTCTGGACACCTTCCAGCAAGTCAACCTCCTTCCTGAACTGAGGGGCCCAGAACTGGACACAGGACTCGAGGTGTGGCCTAACCAGTGCAGTGTCCAGGAGCACAATGACCTCCCTGCTCCTGCTGGCCACACTCTTCCTAAGGCAGCCCATGATGCCATTAGCCCTCTTGGCTGCCTGGGCACACTGCAGGCTCATGTTCAGCCTACCATCAACCAGCACCCCCAGGTCCCTCTCTGCCTGGCTGCTCTCAGCCACTCTGACCCCAGCCTGTAGCACTGCCTGGGGTTGCTGTGGCCAATGTGCAGCACCTGGCACTTGGATGTGTTCAATCTCCTGCCCTTGGCCTCTGCCCATCTGTCCAGCCTGTCGAGGTCCCTCTGCAAAGCCTCTCTGCCCTCCAGCAGATCAACTCCTGCCCCCAGCTTGGTGTCAGCTGCAAATTTAATGATGATGGACTCAATGAAGTTCTGCACAATGAGAGTGGTGAAACACTGGGACGGGTTGCCCAGGACTCTGGTTGAGGCCCTGTCTCTGGGGACATTCAAGGTCAAACTTGAGATGGCCCTTAGCAGTCTGCTCTAGTTGGAGGTGTCCCTGCTGCCTGCAGGGGGGTTGGACCTCCTAGACCAACCTTCTAGCACCACCTCCATGACCACTAAAACAGTGCCACATCTACTCATTTTCAAGCCCCTTAAGTGTCCTCCAAGCCTTGCGTGGGACAGGATTCGGCCCAAAGATAGAATCCAAATGAAACAGTCTCCTTTGGACTCAACATTTCCTCAGCATCAACATCTTCTGACAAAACATTTGCCATCTGGCCAAAGCTGCATTTCCTGCTTTCTGTTGAAAGGTTCTGACTAGCTCAAGCCCATGTATGCCAAGTGATTCCTTTTGTGCCTTGTGGTTTTCCTCTGCTCTGGAGTGAACTTCGAGTGAGCCTCATTCATTCATTCATTCATTCATTCATTCAGTCAGTCAGTCAGTCAGTCAGTCAGTCATCCATCCATCTGCCCCACCATAATAATGACCATAAGAACAACAATGCTTGGCTGTTTTAAGCACATCACAAAGTGGAACGTTGTCACTTGGCCAGGCTTGCCCAGTCACGGGAGCATGGGCCAGGAACCCAACCTCTGCACCCACCCCAGTGCCAGCCCTGGCCCTTAGGGCCTGTGCCAGCGCCTGCGAGCCCAAGGGGAGCCATGTGCAAAGTGCCTCCTCCTGGAGACGTCTCTAACTTCAGCCCACCCACGGCAGCTGGGACGGCTCAGTTAAAGACTTGTCTGCATTTCTTTCTTCTTCCCCTTCACACTATCTTTCCGTCTGAGATGAAAATCGCTGTCTCAGAGCTGAGCACTGAGCCAATCAACCCACCACAAAAGGGACTGGCTGCCAGAGTCCAGAAAGGGTTAAGGCAGCAGTTGGAGAGGTTTGGGGTGACGTCGTGCTTCTGGACGCCTGAGAAGTCTCTTGAAGGTAGTTCCCCTCTGGTGAGGATGGGAGCGAGCCGAGGTCTGAAACCCGAGATCCCTCGCAGCCTGGAGCTGGTGAGGTCCCAGTAAAAGCTGCTTGCCTGCTTTCCCTTCCCGAGCAGTCAGAGCGCTGCGCTGGCCCGGGCAGCATGGAGCGAGCCCCCTGGACACATGTGGGACTCATTCTCCTCCAGCTCCTGCTCGTCTGCTGCTTGCCAAGAGGTACCGTAAGCGAGCGTGCGCGTCCCGGCACGGCCGGACCAGCCCCGGCCGCTCGGCGCCGGCCGCGGGCTTGGAGCTCAAGCGCTGCCCTGGGCAGTGGAGAGGTCTGCAGGGATGGCAAGAAGGGGCTTTGCTCTATTTATTTATTTATTTCCGTGCTGGCACGGAGTCTGCGGGGTGGGGGGAGGGGGGACGGCGGGGTGGGGGGTGGAAGGTTTGCCCAGGGATGCGATTTCCAGGCAAACTTAACAGCTTTTAAAGAGAAACAACTGGCTGGATTCCTTTGCCAACGGCCATCGAGAGCAGGGCATTGCGATCGCTGCGCTCGCCGCTGCTTTCTTTTTTCCAGCGCTGAGTGCTAAAGAAATGATGATGGTGATGATAAAACGAGCCGGGTAAGTCTCTGAATTGGACAGCGTACTTTGTTTAGTTTGGCAGGACAGGGACTTCCCGGCCACAGCACCAAGAGCGGAGGCAAGGGAGAGGGGAAAAAAAGCGAAGGAACAAAAGAAAACAAAAGCCACACATTGTTTCCAATCTGGGCTTTAGTCCTGCCAAAAGGCTTCTTTGGAAGGGGAAGCCTCTTTAAGGCAGAATGATCTCCTTTATGCTGCAGGCTCGCTCCAGTTCCTGCTGAACCAGCAGCTGTGGCTTCCTCTTGATAAGCTTAAGCAAAGAGCTTGAGCGCTGAGCATGGCCTCGCTGTGGGTCTGGCCACAAAGTTGGGCTCTTCACACCTGTAGCTGGCCAGGGCTGCTGGCACTGTCACAGGCTGCTTTCTCCAGAGACGTGGCCCCGAGGGGGGCAGGTGAGGTGCCCTCAGGTCACACCCCCTTCGAGAGGAGGGCAGTGCCTCTTGCCAGGGAGCTGACAGGTACAGGGGCGCTCTGATCACAGCACACCAAGAAATCATCGGTGCTGAGCACGGCCCTTCAGAGCCTGCCTCACCAGAAGCCCAGAGAGGATGTGGAGTCTCCTTCTCTGGAGCCTTCCCAGCCCTGTCTGGATGTGTTCCTGTGTGACCTGTGCTGGATTCTATGCTCCTGCTCTGGCAGGGGCGTTGGAATGGATGACTTTTGAAGCTGCCTTCCAACGTCCTATGATCCTATGAAGCCATGGCAAAGGGGCTTCCCTGCTGGCATCTTGGGGCCTGGGGTGCAGGTGATGGGGGTGACCAAGGACGCCTGCCCACCAGGCTGGCCACCAAAGTTCCCCCTGGGACCCAGGCACAGGTAGCTTCTCCACACGTCTGTCCCACACGCGCAGACTTGTCCCTGTGGTGGGCGGTCCCACCTTGCGGGCTGGCCAGGTGAGGTGGCTGTGTGGCACACGCTGGGGCACAGAGCAGGCAGGGCTGCTGAGGGCAGCTGGCAGCAGCCGTGGGAGTGGCAGGAGGTGAGACAATGACAGGCAATTGGACGTGAGGGCTGTGGTCTTGGGAGAACGCCCGTTCCCCCTGACACCAGCTGCTGATGTGCCTGGAGCAGCGTCAGAAGGGCCAGGGGGAGGTGCAGGAGAGCCAACCCCTTCAGCTCCTCTTCCTCGCTCTGCACGCCCTGCCCTGCTGCCGGCGGAGCAACTGGCACAGGCACTTGCCCAGCAGAGAGCTGGCAGCATGAGAAAGGGGCTAGGAGCTCCACTCCGGCAGTGGCAGGAGGGGAGCTCAGGGGAGCAGCTCGAAAGCATGGTGGCCTTAGCATGTCAGGGCAGGTTGGGAAATAGCAATTTTGCCTCCTCCCCACAGATGTATCCAATTTTTTTCCACATTTATCACACCCAGTTGCACAGGGCCTGCCCCGAGAGTTGGGGGCAGGAGTTGGGGAGGTTTGGGAATTGATGTTTGGAATAAACTTGGAGCTCAAGTGACTCATATTTCCTTAAAAATATATGTGTGCTTGTGTGTGTTTCTGCCTATCTAAACCCTTCCCAACCTCCCTTCTCCTCCCTCCTCCCCCCCCCCCCCCCAGCCTCTGTCTGGAGAAGTGGAGGCCAGATGCACTCAGACGCATCCAGATGCATTCAATCTTAGCAGATGGGTTACTTCAGTTCACGTGTTTGGGTTCCTAGCACGGACAAAGGGAAGCAGACTTGCTTTTTATTGCACAGAAAAGCTGGGGTTACTCATTTTTGACCCCAAGGGCACCTCGAGGGACTGCCAGGAGTTCCTGCAAGCCTACTGGTGCCCAGGATTTGGCTCCTCGTTGGCACAAGCTGCCTTAGGGATGCGGAGGTCACCCTCTTTCCTGCAGGACAAGGGATGTGGTGCAGGGGCAAACGGAGAGGGAGGGCAGGGCGGCGAGCTGCCTGCAGGGACAGCCCTGGAGGCATCTGCCATTCTTGCTTAGGGCTGGACTACAGAGCCCGTGGGAGATGTAGGGAGTGAAAGGGGAGGTGGAGGCTCAGGGGTTTCGCTGCTCCCTGTGTGAGCTCTCTCTCTCTCTGGGTGACTTTCGTTGCAAGGAAACTGCCATCCTGCCCCAGGTCTCAGGCTGTGGCAGGCAGCAAGCTCTCCAGAATCATAGAATCATAGAATCAGTAAGGCTGGAAAAGACCTCAGAGATCATCAAGTCCAACCTATCACCCAACACCTCCTGACTACCTAAACCATGGTTTCAAGTGCCACGTCCAACCCTTTTTGGAACAGCAATCTCCTTGGGTAGGACAGCATGAAAAAGGCAGAATTAGGCACAGAGGAAAGCAAGAGAAGCCACAGCAAGGTGAAAGCTATGGAAGGGAACACGGAATGTAGTCAGGGGGTTGCTAGGTGGATCACAGAGCAAAGGACACCAAAGGAACAGTGAGCAGTTCCAACCTCTTCCAGCAGCACCCATGAGCCAGCTGGGATTGTCACCATGGACATTTACCCAGTGCCACTGGCAATGCCCAGGAATGCTTAGGAGTCCCATTCTCCAATCTCCAGCACTTTTCGTTCTGCCTCTACAGAAGTGATTCTCCCAGAAGGTTCACCCTCACTCCACATCCTCACTCCACATCCCGTGCCACCATGCAGGACACCCTCCAAGCTCTCCAGGGATGTGCCTCCACGATCACTTCCCACCCATAATCCCCAGCTGAGCCACCGCAAGACAGGCCACTAACAACTCAAAGGCCACAGCATGAGGAGTAGAGGCAAACAGTAAGAAGTTGCAGAGCCTCCTGCTTCACCCTCAGAGCCCAGGCTGCCCATGGGCTGAGAGCTTCTGGCAGTACGGCTCATGCAGGCTCTGCGCTATCTCCAGACACGGCCTGCACCACCCCTCCGTGTTTAGACCCACCAGCACATGCTCGTGTGATGCACTACTGCAGCTGCTGCTTCTCCACACCTGCCCAAATATTCTCCCCTGTTGCCCTGTCCTGTTTTGCCCCCTCCCAGACCCCATTAGCAAAGCCTGGGCTCTCTAACCTCATCAACGCTGTCACTCTCCTTCTGATCAGGCCAGAATGAGGTCCCCAATCCCAGCAAGGAATCGAGGCCTGAAGGGGAATGTGGTAACATCTGAGCTGGAGCCTTACCCGCGTGATTTTAGCCTGTCACAGCCTTTCTCAGATGAAGACACAAGGCCACAGTGCTGACAATAGGATCACAATGCCAGCTCATCATTACAGAGCAGAAACCGAAGGAGGTGGAGGTTGAACCTTCTTCAGGTTGCTGTAGATGCCAAAGCCACCCTGGCTAGTGGTGGCCCTGTGATCAAGACCCAGCTATGACAAAAGGATACAGTCAAGGGAAGCTGGGAGGTGTTTTGGGGGCTAGGGGAAGATGCACACAGAGGAGAACTGGATGGGAAGTGTGGTAGAGACATGAACACTTGAGGCAGCTCTCTGGGCCTGTCTCAGAAGGGAACGGAGGAGACAGAAGGGAAAGGAGGGATATTAAAGGAAATTATTGCTCATGAAAGTAGAATAAAAAGGGGAAAGGAGCAGAGATTCAGCTCAGAAGGTGTGCAGGGTGTTCAGCCAACCACACCAGGAGGTGTGGAGCATGTTAAGTTCACCACCATGAAACGAAGCCTGCTGAAGTGTAGGAGGAAGAGAAGAGGAAGGCTCCAATAGGTCAAGCATCCTGCCCAGGGCTACCTGTCAGTCCTCTCTGTAGCAGTGGGTAGAAGAGGGGCCGCAGGGCATGTGGGCTTGTTGCATCACAGGATGTGAGGGGTTGGAAGGGACCTCCAGAGATCATCAAGTCCAGCCCCCTGCCAGAGCAGGAGCAGAGAATCCAGCACAGGTCACACAGGAACACATCCAGACAGGGTTGGGAAGGCTCCAGAGAAGGAGACTCCACAACCTCTCTGGGCAGCCTGCTCCAGGGCTCTGGGACCCTCACAGGGAAGAAGTTCCTCCTCATGGTGAGCTGAGACCTCTTGTGCTGGACTTTCCATCCATTGCCCCTTGGCCTATCCCAGGGTGCAGCTGAGCAGAGCCTGTCCCTGTCCTCTCCCTCTTGACCCCAGCCCTCAGATATTGATAGATATTGATTAAGTCCCCTCTCAGTCTTCTCTTCACCAGGCCTCTCAACCTCTCTTCACCAGGCAGTGCTGCAGTCCCTTCAGCATCCTCACAGCCCTCCCTTGGAATCTCTCCAACAGATCCCTGTCCCTCCTGAGCTGGGGTGCCCAGAACTGGATGCAATATTCCAGGTGTGGACTCAGCAGGGCAGAGTAGAGAGGGAGGAGAACCTCCCTGGCTCTGCTGGCCACACTCCTCTGAATGCAGCCCAGGTCCCCCTTGGCCTTCTTGGCCCCCAGGGCACATTGCAGTCCCATGCAGACCTTGCTGCCCCCCAGCACTCCCAGCTCCTTCTCCAGGGGGCTGCTCTCCCGCAGATCACCTCCCAGCCTGTCCTGCTGCAGTTTATTCTTCCTCCCCAGGTGCAGGACTCTGCACTCATCCTTGTTGAGCCTCATTAGGTTCCTCTCTGCCCAGCCCTCAGCCTGTCCAAGGCTCTGAATGGCCTCACAGCCTCCAGGTGTCTCAGCCAAGCCTCCCAGCGTGGTATCCTCAGCAAACTTTCTGAGCAGACTCTGTCTTCCTGCAGCCTCATCAACGTCATTGATGAAGATGTTGAACAGGAAGAGGACAGTGGTGGGAGGGACACAACTTGTTTGGCATCACAAGGGGGTGCCACTGGCTGAGGGGGTTGGGGGTGGGATTCCTGGGGCTTTAACACAGGGAAAGACCAAACTGACCATCCTGGACCCCAAGCCCCTAGAGCTAGTTGTGTCAATGCTGGTTCACCATTACAGTCTCAGGTGGGCAAAGGCTAGGCCTCACACAGAGGAAGCACACCTTCTGTTGGGCTTTTCTTTCAGTTACACCAAGGTACCTGATGTTTTTACCATGGGCACAGCAAAGCAAGGCAGTGTGCAGAGAGACCCAAGCTTTGGCAGTCACAGGGGAAGATTCTGCTGAGGACTCAACAGAGACCCCCCCACCATTCATGCTACTGAACTAACACTTCCCTTGGAACAGAAGTGTGGGGAGTTTATGATTTGTTTGTCACAGGATAGTTAGGAAGAGAGGTTTGAAAATGTACAAAAGGTCCTTCTGTAGGAGCAGAGTGAGGCAAAGCCATGGCACAACAGCTGGAGCATTTCTTTCTGGGAATGGAATGGAATGGAATGGGAAGGGATGGGATGGGATGGGATGGGATGGGATGGGATGGGATGGGATGGGATGGGATGGGATAGGATAGGATAGGATAGGATAGGATAGGATAGGATAGGATAGGATAGGATAGAATTAACCAGGCTGGAAAAGACCTCTGAGATCATCCAGTCCAACCTCTCACCCAGCACCATCTGATCAACTCAACTATGGCACCAAGTGCCTCAGCCAGGCTCTTCCTAAACACCTCCAGGGATGGGGACTCCACCACCTCCCCGGGCAGCACATCCCAAGGGCCAATCTCTCTTGCTGGAAAGAACTTTCTCCTCACCTCCAACATGAACTTCCCCTGGCACAGCTTGAGACTGTGTCCTCTTGTTCTGGGCCTGGGTGCCTGGGAGAAGAGACCAACCCCCAGCTGGCTCCAACCTCCCTTCAGGGAGTTGCAGAGAGCAATGAGGTCTCCCTGAGCCTCCTCTTCTCCAGGCTAAGCAACCCCAACTCCCTCAGCCTCTCCTCACAGGGCTGTGCTCCAGACCCCTCCCCAGCCTTGTTGCCCTTCTCTGGACACCTTCAAGTCTCTCAATGTCCTTCTTAAACTGAGGGGTCCAGAACTGAACACAGGACTCAAGGTGTGGCCTAACCAGTGCTGAGCATAGGGCACAATGACTTCCCTGCTCCTACTGGCCACACTGTTCCTGATGCAGGCCAGGATGCCATTGGCCTTCTTGGCCACCTGGGCACACTGCTGGCTCATGTTCAGCCAGCTGTCAACCAGTAACCCCAGGTCCCTTTCTGCCTGCCTGCTCTCAGCCATTCTGACCCCAGCCTGTAGCACTGCCTGGGGTTGCTGTGGCCAATGTGTAGAACAGCTTGAGGCTGCTCCCTCTTGTTCCATCACTAATGACCTGGGAGAAGAGACCAGCACCAACCTCTCTGGGTTGAGCTCTCAGGTAGCTGTAGAGGCTGTCCCCCAAAGGTAAAAAGATTCTGGGAAGGGAATTAGCAGGTCTCATTGACAGGGCTTTGAATTAGCTTCAAAGGGGGAAGGGGCTGAAACCAGCGCCCCCAGACAGGAGTCTGAGGGTGGTAAGCTGGAGTCAGGGGCAAAACCAGCAGCCCAGCTGAAGTGCATGTATACTAATGCACGAAGTATGGGCAACAAACATGAGGAGCTGGAAGCCTTGTTGCAGCAGGAAAGTTATGATGTAGTTGCCATCACAGAGACGTGGTGGGATGACTCGCATGACTGGAGCGCTGCAATTAATGGCTACAGGCTCTTCAGGAGAGACAGGCAGGGAAGAAGGGGTGGAGGGGTGGCCCTGTACATCAGGGAGGCACTGGATGCCATTGAGATAGAGATCAGGGACGATCGGGTGGAGTGCATGTGGGTGAGAATTAGAGGGAAGACCAGCAGGGCAGACATCCTGGTTGGAGTCTGTTATAGACCACCCAACCAGGAGGAAGATGTCGATGAGGCATTCTATAGGCAGCTTAAGGCTGTCTCAAGATCGCCTGACCTCGTTCTCATGGGAGACTTCAACCTGCCTGATATCTGCTGGGATCTCAACACAGCAGAGAGGAGGCAGTCTCGGAGGTTCTTAGAGTGCATGGAGGACAGCTTCTGATCCCAGGTGCTGCGTGAGCCTACCAGGGGTGAGGCTCTGCTTGACCTCCTCTTCACCAACAGGGAAGGGCTGGTGGGTGATGTGGTGGTCGGAGGGTGTTTAGGCACCAGGGACCACGAGATGATTGGGTTTTCGGTATTCAGCCAAGCCAAGAGGGGCAGCAAGAAGACCTCCACTCTGGACTTCAGGAGGGCAGACTTCAGGCTACTCAAGGAACTAACTCAGAAGGTTCCTTGGGAAACAGCCCTTAAAAACAAAGGGGTCCAGGAGAGCTGGAGCTGCTTCAAGGCAGAACTCTTGAGGGCGCAGGAACAGGCTGTGCCGGTGTGCCGGAAGATGAGCCCCGGGGCAGACGGCCAGGCTGGATGGGCAATGAGCTTCTAAAGGAACTAAGGGAAAAAAAGAGGGTGTATCATCTTTGGAAGGAAGGGGAGGCAACCCATGGAGTGTTTAGGGATGTTGCTAGGTCTTGTAGGAAGAAAATTAGGGAGGCAAAAGCACATTTGGAGCTCAGACTGGCCTCTGCTGTGAAGGACAACAAAAAGTCCTTCTATAAATATATTAATAGCAAGAGGAAGGGCAAGGACAAGCTCCACTCCTTGGTGGGCACGGAGGGGAACGTTGTAACAAAGGATGAGGAAAAGGCAGAGGGACTTAACACCTTCTTTGCCTCGATTGTTACTAGCAGGACAGAACATCTTCCAGACAGCTGGCTGCAGAGCTGGCAGAAGGAGCCAGGGAGCAGCATAGTACCCCTCTGTTCCAGGATGGGACAGTTAGAGATCTCCTCAGCTGCTTGGATCCCCACAAGTCCATGGGACCGGATGGGATCCATCCTAGGGTGCTGAGGGAGCTGCAGATGAGCTGTCCAAGCCACTCTCCATCATTTTTCAGCAGTCCTGGCTCACTGGAGAGGTCCCAGAAGACTGGAAGCTGCCAACGTGGTGCCCATCCACAAGCAGGGCCGGTTGGAGGAGCCAGGGAATGATAGGCCTGTCAGCCTGACCTCAGTGCCAGGCAAGGGTATGGAACAGTCATCCTGAGTGCAATCACACAGCACTTACAGGATGGCCAAGGGCTCAGGCCCAGCCAGCATGGATTTAGGAAGGGCAGGTCCTGCCTGACCAACCTGATCTCCTTCTATGCCCAGGTGACTGCCTGGTGGGTGTGGGGCAGGCTGTGGATGGAGTCCACCTGGACCTCAGCAAGGCCTTTGACACCATCCCCCACAGCAAACTCCTGGCCAAGCTGTCAGCCCCTGGCTTGGGCAGCAGCACTCTGAGCTGGGTTAGGAACTGGCTGGAGGCTGAGCCCAGAGAGTGGTGGTGAATGGTGCCACAGCCAGCTGGCAGCCAGGCACCAGTGGTGTGCCCCAGGGATCAGTGCTGGGCCCCATGCTCTTCAACATCTTGATTGATGATCTGGAGGAGGGCATTGAGTCCAGCATCAGTAAATTTGCAGATGACACCAAGCTGGGGGCAGGAGTTGATCTGCTGGAGGGCAGAGAGGCTTTGCAGAGGGACCTTGCCAGGCTGGACAGATGGGCAGAGTCCAAGGGCAGGAGATTGAACACATCCAAGTGCCAGGTGCTGCACATTGGCCACAGCAACCCCAGGCAGTGCTACAGGCTGGGGGCAGAGTGGCTGAGAGCAGCCAGGCAGAGAGGGACCTGGGGGTGCTGGTTGATGGGAGGCTGAACATGAGCCAGCAGTGTGCCCTGGTGGCCAAGAGGGCCAATGGCATCCTGGCCTACATCAGGAACAGTGTGGCCAGCAGGAGCAGGGAGGTCATTCTGCCCCTGTGCTCTGCTTTGGTTAGGCCACACCTTGAGTCCTGTGTCCAGTTCTGGGCCCCTCAGTTTAAGAAGGGTTGGACTCGATGATCTTCAAGGTCTCTTCCAACCTTGGTAATACTGATAAAGTCTCCCCCCAGCCTCCTCTTCCTCACACTAACCACTCCCACTTCCCTCAGCTGCTCTTCATCAGACTCCTTCTCTAGGCCCCTCAGCAGCTTTATTGCTCTTCTCTGCCCCCTCTCCAGCCCCTCAAAGTCTCTCTTGTGCTGAGGTGCCCACAGCTGAACCCAGCACTCGAGCTGTAGCCTTCCCAGTGCCCAGTACAGGGAGCCCATCCCTGCCCTGCTCCTGCTGGTCACACCATTGCTGATCCAGGCCAGGAGGTCATTGGCTTTCTGTGCCACCTGGGCACTCTGCTGGCTCAATGTCTGTCTTGTGCTGAGGTGCTTTAAACTGACCCCAGTACTCAGAGCAGACAGGTTTTCACAGGGTTTCATGAACAGAATGTGCTTTCTGTAGTACCTAAGCTGCTCTCAACACAACCCTCCATCTGGGACTCGGAAAAGGGCAGTGGAGTTAATGCACATTTATGAAGTGGACAGATTCAGCTTGTAGTGGATTTTCCTCCTGTGCTCAGCCATTGACTCTGGCTCCCCACCCCTGCCTTGCTCTCCCTGCTGTGTGAAGCACAGGCTAATGGCCAGCAAAGGATGCTAACTGGCTCCCTAAGAGAAGCACTCTAATGATCCAGCAAAGGTCTCCCACCTGTAAAACAAGCACACTGAGTAAAACTAAAGCAGATATCTATTTTAGCTCCCTTTTTAATTAGCCCAGCTGCCAGAAAGGGTCACAGCTCCATGAGCTGTAAAGGGACACAACTGTCTGTAGAGACAGCATTGTCCCTTCCCTCCTCCCAACACATCTATTAGGAAAGCAGGCATCACAGAATCATAGGTCTGGGTTGGGAGGGACCTCCAAAGGTCACCCAGCCCAACCCCCTCTGCAGTCAGCAGGGACATCCCCAACTAGATCAGGCTGCCCAGAGCCCTGTCAAGCCTCCTCTTAAATATCTCCAGAGATGGGGCCCCAACCACCTCTCTGTGCAACCTGCTCCAGTGTTCCACCACCTACATAGCAAACAAGTTCTTCCTAACATCCAATCTAAATCTGCTCTTCACTAGTTTGAAGCCATTGACCCTCATCCTGTCCCTGCAGGCCTTTGCAAACAGTCTCTTTCCATCCTTCCTGTAGCCCCCTTCAGGCACTGGCAGGCTCCACTAGAGCAGGTTGCTCACAGCCTTCTCCAGCTTCACCTTGAGTCTCTCTAGGGATGGGGTCTCAACCACCTCCCTGGGCAACCTCTTGCAGTGTCCCAGCAGCCTCCTGGTGCAGAACTTGTTGCTCACAGCCAATCTCAATCTGCTCTGCTCTAGTTTGAAGCCATTGCCTCTGGTCCTGTCCCTGCAGGCCTTTGCAAACAGTCCCTCTGCAGCCTTCTTGTAGACCCCTTCAGGTCCTGGCAGGCTGCTCTTAGGTCTGCCTGGAGCCTTCTCTTCAGGTTGTACATCCCCAGATCCCTCAGCCTGGCCTCCAGGCAGAGCTGCTCCAGACCCCTGAGCATTTTTGTGGTCTCTGCACCCACTCCATCAGCTCCAGGTCCTACCTGTACTGAGGGCTCCAGCCCTGCACACAGCACTCCAGGTGAGGTCTCCCCAGAGCAGAGCAAAGTGGCAGAATCACCTCTCTGGCTCTCTGGCAATGCTGCTTTGGATGCAGCCCAGGCTGCCCTTGGCCTTCTGTGCTGCAAGCTCCCACTGCCTGCTCCTGTCCAGCTTCTCATCCCTCAGCACCCCCAAGGCCTTTCCCTCAGGGCTGTTTTCTATCCCCTCCTCCCCCAGCCTGTATTGATAGTGAGGATTGCTCCAGCCCAGGGGCAGAACCCTGCACTTGCTCTTGCTGAACCTCATGAGGTTCACCAGGGTCACCTCCCCAGCTGGTCCAGGTCCCTCTGGATGCCATCCTGTCCCTCTGGTGTATCAACAGCACCACTCAGCTTGGTGTCATCTGCACACTTGCTGACGGTGTCCTCAGCCTCACTGAGTCACAGAATCACAGAATGGTCCAGGCTGGAAGGGACCTCCATAGCTCATCCAGTCTGTATCACTGATAAAAGTACTGAGCAGCACAGGTCCCACTCTGGACCCCTGAGGGACACCACTGTCGCTGCTCTCCAGCTGAGCTTCAAGCCATTGAGCACCACCCTCTGGTTGCATCCATCCAGCCAACTCCTTACCCACTGGACAGTCCATCACGTGCACAAGGGGTTATCTGAGGCAAAATGAGGCTAAGAAACACTTACCATTTCCTCCATTATCAGTCTGAGGGAGCTTGGGGGTGTACAGCCTGGAGAGGAGAAGGCTCCAGGCAGAGCTAAGAGCAGCCTGCCAGGACCTGAAGGGGGCTACAGGAAGGCTGCAGAGGGACTGCTGGCAAAGGCCTGCAGGGACAGGAGCAGGGGCAATGGTTTGAAATGAGAGCAGAGCAGATTGAGCTTGGATGTGAGCAACAAGTTCTGCACCAGGAGGCTGCTGGGACACTGCAAGAGGTTGCCCAGGGAGGTGGTTGGGGCCCCATGCCTGGAGCTGTTGAAGGTGAGGCTGGAGAAGCCTGTGAGCAACCTGCTGTAGTGGAGGATGTCCCTGCTGAGTGCAGGGGGCTGGGCTGGATAATGCAATCTAAATCTACTGTTTATTTGGAGGACTATAGAGTATATTTAGAATCTAAACTGTTCTCCTTCCCCCACCTCTGATTCCTCCACATAGCAACTAATGCCATCAAAAGGATAGGGACTGAGATGGGCTGTCAGGGGGAGAAGGGAGGCAAGTGTCCCTTCTCAGCAGCAGCATGGGCTTGTGTCAGACTAAAGGCACTGCAGCCTAAAAAAGTCATTCTCCCAGAGAAGTGGAAGTCAAAAGAGGTTTAATCAGGCTTGCTTCAGTTCACCTTAGCTCTTAGCTGTATCATTTTCCCAGCTCTCAGACCTTTGCCACAAAATTCCCCTTTCTGTCTAGCAAGGTGTCCATGACAAACACATTCTCCCTGGCAGAAGACAAGTGTGCTGAAGCTGAAGTTTTACCACAGCCACCTGCCCCTAAAGGTAGCAGTGTGCTTGGCAATCTGCTCCCCTGTCACCAGGAGCTTAAGCCTGACTCTGTAAGATAGACTGAAGTTGAAGGTGGCTTGCTTCAGTCTCCCAAGGTGCAAACTGCAGCTGGTGAGAAGCTCCCTGACATGTGGGTTGCATTCTACTTAGTGCTTCCACACACTCAAACTCTTGCACACAGGTTCCCCATAAACAACCTCTCTGCAGATGGAAGCTAGGAACATTCTCCATGGTAGCCTTAGAATCATAGAATTGTCCTCAGATGCTGATAGACATTTATTAGATCCCCTCTCAGCAGAGCACAGGCTGGGGAAAGAGCAGGAGCCTCTCCAGATCAGCACTTGAGATGGACAGCCAGAACTGATGGAGATTCACTGGGTAGCTTTCACATCCTTTCACAGTCATGGCCAGCTCCAACTAATTCCCCATCCCCTGGACTTTGCTCCATCCCACTGAAGGGCAGATGCCTTTCCTGAGTCCCCCTGGACTAACACTGCCCAAGGACACCATCCTGCTGCAGAGGGTGTGAGGGGAGGTGTAGTGCTGCTGCTGTTGCTCAGCTCAGGCAGTGCAGCAGTGGCCACTCTGGCTGCTGAGGCGAGAGGCCTCCACTCCCTGTTTGGAACCTCAAGAAAGCACAAACAGAACTTAGGCTGTTGCTTATTACAGCATTTGGTGGGGAATCAGAGCATCACAGAACTGTCAGGGCTGGAAGGGACCTCAAGGCTCAGCCAGTGCCAACCCCCCTGCCATGGGCAGGGACACCTCACACCACAGCAGGTTGCTCACAGCCACCTCCAGCCTGGCTGCAAACACCTCCAGGCAGGAGGCTTCCACCACCTCCCTGGGCAACCTGAGCCAGTGTGAAGAATTTCATCCACACCCCCATCCCACAGAACTCTCTCCCCCTTCCTTTATTTCTTTTCTCTTTGGGGGGCTGTAGAAACTTTTGCTATTAGTTTAATTTCCTTTGCAAGACCAGCCTCAGCTTGGCTTTTGGCAGTGGTCCCTTTGTCCCTGATCTCTGACTTGCTTTGATGACCAGACTTTATTTCCCCCCAGCCCTCACAGAACTCTGCTTTTCCCTTGAACAAGAGATTGCTCTGGGCTCATTGGACATCCCACAGGATTCATCACTGTCCTCTCCAGCAGGACTTTGTGTTGAATAGAACTACAGCATCACTCTGTGCTGGGTTGGGAGCTGGCTGGAGGCTGAGCTCAGAGAGTGGTGGTGAATGGTGCCACAGCCAGCTGGCAGCCAGGCACCAGTGGTGTGCCCCAGGGATCAGTGCTGGGCCCCAGCCTGTTCAATATCTTGATTGATGATCTGGAGGAGGGGATGGAGTCCATCATCAGTAAATTTGCAGATGACACCAAGCTAGGGGCAGATGTTGATCAGTTAGAGGGCAGAAGGGCTCTGCAGAGGGACCTTGACAGGCTGGACAGATGGGTAGGAGTCTGTTATAGACCACCCAACCAGGAGGAGGATGTCGATGAAGCATTCTATAGGCAGCTTAAGGCTGTCTCAAGATCGCCTGACCTCGTTCTCATGGGAGACTTCAACCTGCCTGATACCTGCTGGGATCTCAACACAGCAGAGAGGAGGCAGTCTAGGAGGTTCTTAGAGTGCATGGAGGACAGCTTCTGATCCCAGGTGCTGCGTGAGCCTACCAGGGGTGAGGCTCTGCTTGACCTCCTCTTCACCAACAGGGAAGGGCTGGTGGGTGATGTGGTGGTCGGAGGGTGTTTAGGCACCAGGGACCACGAGATGATTGAGTTTTCGGTATTCAGCCAAGCCAAGAGGGGCAGCAAGAAGACCTCCACTCTGGACTTCAGGAGGGCAGACTTCAGGCTACTCAAGGAACTAACTCAGAAGGTTCCTTGGGAAACAGCCCTTAAAAACAAAGGGGTCCAGGAGAGCTGGAGCTGCTTCAAGGCAGAACTCTTGAGGGCGCAGGAACAGGCTGTGCCGGTGTGCCGGAAGATGAGCCCCGGGGCAGACGGCCAGGCTGGATGGGCAATGAGCTTCTAAAGGAACTAAGGGAAAAAAAGAGGGTGTATCATCTTTGGAAAAAAGGGGAGGCAACCCATGGAGTGTTTAGGGATGTTGCTAGGTCTTGTAGGAAGAAAATTAGGGAGGCAAAAGCACATTTGGAGCTCAGACTGGCCTCTGCTGTGAAGGACAACAAAAAGTCCTTCTATAAATACATCAATAGCAAGAGGAAGGGCAAGGGGAAGCTCCACTCCTTGGTGGGCACGGAGGGGAACGTTGTAACAAAGGATGAGGAAAAGGCAGAGGGACTTAACACCTTCTTTGCCTCGATTGTTACTAGCAGGACAGAACATCTTCCAGACAGCTGGCTGCAGAGCTGGCAGAAGGAGCCAGGGAGCAGCATAGTACCCCTCTGTTCCAGGATGGGACAGTTAGAGATCTCCTCAGCTGCTTGGACCCCCACAAGGCCATGGGACCGGATGGGATCCATCCTAGGGTGCTGAGGGAGCTGGCAGATGAGCTGTCCAAGCCACTCTCCATCATTTTTCAGCAGTCCTGGCTCACTGGAGAGGTCCCAGAAGACTGGAAGCTGCCAACGTGGTGCCCATCCACAAGCAGGGCCGGTTGGAGGAGCCAGGGAATGATAGGCCTGTCAGCCTGACCTCAGTGCCAGGCAAGGGTATGGAACAGTCATCCTGAGTGCAATCACACAGCACTTACAGGATGGCCAAGGGCTCAGGCCCAGCCAGCATGGATTTAGGAAGGGCAGGTCCTGCCTGACCAACCTGATCTCCTTGTATGATCAGGTGACTGCCTGGGGGATGTGGGGCAGGCTGTGGATGTGGTCTACCTGGACATCAGCAAGGCCTTTGACACTGTCCCTCACAGCAAACTCCTGGCCAAGCTGTCAGCCCCTGGCTTGGGCAGCAGCACTCTGAGCTGGGTTAGGAACTGGCTGGAGGCTGAGCCCAGAGAGTGGTGGTGAATGGTGCCACAGCCAGCTGGCAGCCAGGCACCAGTGGTGTGCCCCAGGGATCAGTGCTGGGCCCCATGCTCTTCAACATCTTGATTGATGATCTGGATGAGGGCATTGAGTCCAGCATCAGGAAATTTGCAGATGACACCAAGCTGGGGGCAGGAGTTGATCTGCTGGAGGGCAGAGAGGCTTTGCAGAGGGACCTCGACAGGCTGGACAGATGGGCAGAGGCCAAGGGCAGGAGATTGAACACATCCAAGTGCCGGGTTCTGCACATTGGCCACAGCAACCCCAGGCAGTGCTACAGGCTGGGGGCAGAGTGGCTGAGAGCAGCCAGGCAGAGAGGGACCTGGGGGTGCTGGTTGATGGGAGGCTGAACATGAGCCAGCAGTGTGCCCTGGTGGCCAAGAGGGCCAATGGCATCCTGGCCTGCATCAGGAAGAGTGTGGCCAGCAGGAGCAGGGAGGTCATTCTGCCCCTGGACACTGCACTGGTTAGGCCACACCTTGAGTGCTGTGTCCAGTTCTGGGCCCCTCAGTTCAGGAAGGAGGTTGACTTGCTGGAAGGTGTCCAGAGAAGGGCAACGAAGTTGGTGAGGGGTTTGGAACACAGCCCTGTGAGGAGAGGCTGAGGGAGCTGGGGTTGCTTAGCCTGGAGAAGAGGAGACTGAGGGGTGACCTTCTTGCTCTCTCCAACTCCCTGAAGGGAGGCTGTAGACAGGCAGAGGTTGGTCTCTTCTCCCAGGCAGCCAGTACCAGAACAAGAGGACACAGTCTCAGGCTGTGCCAGGGGAGGTTCAGGCTGGATGTTAGGAAAAAGTTCTATACAGAGAGAGTGATTGCCCATTGGAATGGGCTGCCCAGGGAGGTGGTGGAGTCACCATGATTGGAGGTGTTCACGAAGAGGCTTGCTGGGGTGCTTGGTGCCATGGGTTAGTTGTTTGGGTGGGTTGGATTGGTTGATGGGTTGGACACGATGATCTTGAAGGTCTCTTTCAACCTGGTGTGTTGTACTGTATTGTATTGTATTGTATTGTATTGTATTATTATGACAGACTGAAGGAGTTGGGGCTGTTCACGCTGTGAGAAGAGAAGGCTCCCAGGTGACCTCATTGTGGCCTTCCAGGATCTGAAGGGGGCTACAAGAGGGCTGGGGAGGGACTTCTCAGGATGTCAGGTAGTGATAGGACTAGGGGGAATGGACTGAAGCTGGAGGTGGGGAGATTCAGGCTGGAGGGGAGGAGGAAGTTCTTCCCCATGAGAGTGGTGAAGCCCTGGAATGGGTTGTCCAGGGAGGTGGTTGAGGCCCCGTCCCTGGAGGTGTTTAAGCCCAGGCTGGATGAGCCTGTGGGCAGCCTGATGTAGTGTGGTGTGTTCCTGCCCATGGCAGGGGTTGGAACTAGATGATCCTTGTGGTCCCTTCCAACCCTGACTGATTCTATGATGCTAGGATGATACTATGGTGACTCCACCACCTCCCTGGGCAGCACATTCCAAAGGCCAATCTCTCTTGCTGGGAAGAACTTCTTCCTCACCTCCAGCCTAAACCTCCCCTGGCACAGCTTGAGACTGTGTCCTCTTGTTCTGGTGCTGGGTGCCTGCCTGGGAGAAGAGACCAACCCCCTCCTGGCTATAACCTCCCTTCAGGCAGCTGTAGAGACAAGGTGGGTTTGTGTAGACTGACTTTCTCTCTTTTCAGCTTCCTTGCTCTGGGAGATACTAACTTGTACTTTCTGCTGGCATTTGCTGCCCTTGGCTCTGTGCTTTGTTATGGCTGAGTACTAACAAACAACTCTCTGCTCTTTGTCTTGTCCCTTGTGTACAGGGGGCAGAGAGCAGGGAAGGGGAACTTATTAGTAGCTCCCACCCCAGTTTTGTCCAGGGGGTTCTTGTGCTGTTTATCAACTGCAAATACCTGCACATAAATGTAAAGAGTGTCTATTTTGCACATAGCCAGTGATATTGAGCCAGCCATATTGAGATTGTAGGTTTGCTTGTAAACACAGCTTCATTTGCTTCCAGCTGAGCTGCTCTGGCAAGTTCATGTTCAGGGGTCAATTTTCAACCACCACACCTGCTAAGCACTTCAATGCTCTCTGGCTTCATCTGTCAGTAACAGCACCTAGGGGGAATGGAATGAAGCTGGAGGTGGGGAGATTCAGGCTGGACATGAGGAGGAAGTTCTTCCCCATGAGAGTGGTGAAGGCCTGGAATGGGTTGTGCAGGGAGGTGGTTGAGGCCCCGTCCCTGGAGGTGTTTAAGCCCAGGCTGGATGAGGCTGTGGGCAGCCTGATGTAGTGTGGGGTGTCCCTGCCCATGGCAGGGGGTTGGAACTAGATGATCCTTGTGGTCCCTTCCAACCCTGACTGATTCTATGATACTATACTATGATACCTCAGCTTCTCCACACACACTCAGGGATCTGCAAAGGCAAACCTTTCAGCCTTAGCTCTCAATTTGGGCTTGGCTGCCTGCCTCTGTGCCATGAACCCACAGTGAAGGGAAGGAGTGGAAGTAGGTTACTCCTGGAGCTGCCACAGCTTGAAGAATGAAGAGTTTTAATCTACTGGACTATCCAGCTCCTACTGGCACTCATTTCCTTTATGAATGTGCAGCAAATCCAGCTCTGGTTCGACTCGCCAGCCTCACTCACATCTCTCTCATTCTCTGGCCCAGAGCTCATTTTTTGGCTCCTTGCTTCTGCTTCACCTTTTCAAAATGTTCCAGCTTCCTCAGCCAAGATGTGCCTGGGCAGCCTTGGTGTGCAGTAGAGGAGCTCGAGCAGTCAGCCATGTAGCCATCATCTCCCTGACACAAGGATGTCTGGTTCCTCCATCAGCCTCACGGTCTGGGCCACACACTTCTGGCTGAGCCAGCTCTGTCCTCACTGAACCCTCGAGTACGATCCCGGTCCAAGCTGCAGGACGTTGGAAAAACGAAGCGATCAAAACCACACAAGGAATTCTGTTATTAGTACGTGGGGAGAGTCCTGATGGAGCTTTAAGAGCAATGTGGTTTGAGAAGGAGTGGAAATGCAGCCTTCCAAAAGGGCAGTTTGAACTGCTCCAGTCTGCTCGACAGAGAGGGGAAGGCTCCGTGAGCCCTTGCCCTGCAGATGGGAGATGCCTAACTCATGCCACGGAGTGCAGAGAGGATATCCAAGCAGTCAAACCCAAACAGCTGCAAGGACAAGACCTTCTTAAAGCAGTGTCATACAATCATAGAACCAAGAAGCTTGGAAAAGACCTCAGACATCATCAAGTCTGGTTTAGTTGTTGGGTGGTGGTTTAGTTGTTGGGTGGGTTGGATTGGTTGATGGGTTGGATGCGATGATCTTGAAGGTCTCTTCCAACCTGGTGTATTGTATTGTATTGTATTGTATTGTATTGTATCGTATCGTATCGTATCGTATCCTATCCTATCCTATCCTATCCTATCCTATCCTATCCTATCCTATCCTATCCTTTAGGGGAAGACTTGCTGGGGTGCTTGGCTGCATGGTTTAGTTGTTGGGTGGGTTGGATTGGTTGATGGGTTGGACGCGATGATCTTGAAGGTCTCTTCCAACCTGGTGTGTTGTATTGTATTGTATTGTAAGTGTGGTAGCAATGAACAGAAAGTCTAACCTGTCACCCAGCACCTCCTGGCAACTGAACCATGGCCCCATGTGCCACATTCAATCCCCTCTTGAACACCTCCAGGGATGGGTCTCCACCACTTCCCTGGGCAGCACATCCCAATGGCCAATGGGAAGAACTTTCTACCTCACCTCCAGCCTAAACCTCCCCTGGCACAGCTTCAGACTGTGTCCTCTTGTTCTGGTGCTGGTTGCCTGGGAGAAAAGACCAACCCCCACCTGGCTACGACCTCCCTTCAGGGAGTTGGAGAGAGCAAGAAGGTCTCCCTGAGCCTCCTCTTCTCCAGGCTAAGCAACCCCAACTCCCTCAGCCTCTCCTCACAGGGCTGTGCTCCAGACCCCTCCCCAACCTTGTTGCCTTTCTCTGGACACCTTCAAGTCTCTCAATGCCCTTCTTAAACTGAGGAGCCCAGAACTGGACACAGGACTCAAGGTGTGGCCTAACCAGTGCTGAGCACAGGGCACAATGACTTCCCTGCTCCTGCTGGCCACACTCTTCCTGATGCAGGCCAGGATGCCCTTGGCCTTCTTGGCCACCTGGGCACACTGCAGGCTCATGTTCAGCTGCTGTCAACCAGCACCCCCAGGTCCCTCTCTGCCTGGCTGCTCTCAGCCACTCTGCCCCCAGCCTGTAGCACTGCCTGGGGTTGCTGTGGCCAATGTGCAGCACCTGGCACTTGGATGTGTTCAATCTCCTGCCCTTGGACTCTGCCCATCTGTCCAGCCTGGCAAGGTCCCTCTGCAGAGCTCTCCCAACCTCTAACAGATCAACTCCTGCCCCCAGCTTGGTGTCATCTGCAAATTTGCTGATGCTGGACTCCATCCCCTCCTCCAGATCATCAATCAAGATATTGAACAGGATATTAGGGTAATGATGGCCAAGTGTGGGTGTTTGCAGCTGCCAGTGGTTACTATTCCCTAGGTATACAAGCAGGAGTGGGGCTGTGTCTCTTCCTCCCTGGGGCCCAAGCTGAGCTCAGCAGCACACACATTAATTACAGATGCTAGAGGCTCTGTGCTTCTCTCTCTGAGATTTCCAAGGCAGAAGTTTCACAGATTCATAGAATGGTTTGGGTTGGAAGGGACCTTAGAGATCATCCAGTTCCAACCCTCCTGCCATGGCCAGGGACACCTCCCAGTAGACCAGGTTGCTGAAGTCCACACCCAACCTGGCCTAGAACATCTTTGCCTTCTGTTCAGTAGCTTGGAGATGCTTGTGCACAGCAAAAGGAACCTCACCATTCTTAAAGAGGTGGGAACAAAGTCTTCACAAAGATCACACACAGAATTTCAGACATCACACAGAATTATTGAGGCTGGAATAGACCTCCAAGATCATCAAGTCCAGCCTGTGACCCAACACCACCATATTGACTAGACCACGTCACTAAGTGCTACATCCAGTCTTCCCTTAAACACCTCCAGGGACGGTGACTCCACCACCTCCCAGGGCAGTCCATTCCAGTGTCTAATTACCCTTTCCATCAGGAAGTGCTTCCTAACACCAAACCTAAGCCTCCCCTGGTGCAGCTTCGGGCCATGCCCTCTCCTCTTGTCACAAGTTGTCTGGGAGAAGAGGCTGACCCCCACCTGCCTGCAACTTCTCTTCAGGTAGCTTGTAGAATGTGATAAGGTCCCCCTTGAGTCTCCTCCTCCCCAGGTTAAACAACCCCATCTCCCTCAGCCTCTCCTCATGACACTTGCCCTCCAGTCCCCTCCCCAGTCTTGTCGCTCTCCTCTGACCCCACTCCAGCACCTCAGTATCTTGCGGTGAGTGGCCCAGAACTGCTCACAGTACTTAAGGTGAGGCCTCCCCAGTGCTGAGTGCAGGGGCAGAATGACATCCCTTGTCCTGTTTGCCACACTATTCCCGATACAAGCCTTCCATGCCCCCTGGGCACACTGCTGGCTCATGTTCAGACGGGCAAGTCTCAGTTAATAGCAATACTTTGTACTCTTTCTGTCAACTAGTTCTTGAAAGTTTTATCTTACTGCAGCACTAATGCCTACATGCTTAAAAGTTGCCTGCAACACACAAACATAAACCCACCAGTTTGGGACTTTTGCCCTGTGTTTTGTTTCTCCAAAGATTTAAGATGACAAGGCTCTTCTCCTTTTCACTTTTACTTCAAAAGTTCAGCCTTCATCTGCTCTGTCTCTTTCATGGTACAGAAAAGTACAAATGTAAATGAAACTTAAGAACTGGTGAAGAAACATTACAGTTAGTTTCAGAGTATGTGCTTTTGGCCTCTAAGCAGCCCAAGAAGCATATACTTGAAAACACACTGCCTGATGGGTGGCATGTCATCCTTTTATTGACTTGAGAAATGGCTCTAAGTAGCTAAGAAACCTACAGTGCTACTTCCTAATTTTAACCAGAGGACATGACTCACATTCCTGATACAATACAATAATACAATACAATACACCAGGTTGAAAGAGACCTCCAAGATCATCGCGTCCAACCCATCAAGCAATCCAACCCACCCAAACAACTAACCCATGGCACCAAGCACCCCATCAAGTCTCCTCCTGAACACCTCCAATGAAGGTGGCTCCACCACCTCCCCAGGCAGCCCATTCCAATGGGCAATCACTCTCTCTGTGTAGAACTTCTTCCTAACCTCCAGCCTGAACCTCCCCAGGTGCAGCCTGAGACTGTGTCCCCTTGTTCTGGTACTGGCTGCCTGGGAGAAGAGACCAACCTCTGCCTGGCTACAACCTTCACGTAGTTGTAGAGAGCAAGAAGGTCACCCCTCAGTCTCCTCTTCTCCAGGCTAAGCAACCCCAGCTCCCTCAGCCTCTCCTCACAGGGCTGTGCTCCAAACCCCTCACCAACCTTGTTGCCCTTCTCTGGACACCTTCCAGCAAGTCAACCTCCTTCCTGAACTGAGGGGCCCAGAACTGGACACAGGACTTGAGGTGTGGCCTAACCAGTGCAGTGTCCAGGGGCAGAATGACCTCCCTGCTCCTGCTGGCCACACTCTTCCTGAGGCAGGCCAGGATGCCATTGGCCCTCTTGGCTGCCTGGGCACACTGCTGGCTCATGTTCAGCCTCCCATCAACCAGTACCCCCAGGTCCCTCTCTGCCTGGCTGCTCTCCAGCCGCTCTGACCCCAGCCTGTAGCACTGCCTGGGGTTGCTGTGGCCAATGTGCAGCACCTGGCACTTGGATGTGTTCAATCTCCTGCCCTTGGCCTCTGCCCATCTGTCCAGCCTGTCGAGGTCCCTCTGCAAAGCCTCTCTGCCCTCCAGCAGATCAACTCCTGCCCCCAGCTTGGTGTCATCTGCAAATTTCCTGATGCTGGACTCAATGCCCTCATCCAGATCATCAATCAAGATGTTGAAGAGCACTGATCCCTGGGGCACACCACTGCTGCCTGGCTGCCAGCTGGCTGTGGCACCATTCACCACCACTCTGGGCTCAGCCTCCAGCCAGTGCCTAACCCAGCTCAGAGTGCTGCTGCCCAAGCCAGGGGCTGACAGCTTGGCCAGGAGTTTGCTGTGGGGGATGGTGTCAAAGGCCTTGCTGAAGTCCAGGTAGATTACATCCACAGCCTGCCCCACATCCACCAGGCAGTCACCTGGGCATGGAAGGAGATCAGGTTGGTCAGGCAGGACCTGCCCTTCCTAAATCCATGCTGGCTGGGCCTGAGCCCTTGGCCATCCTGTAAGTGCTGTGTGACTGCACTCAGGATGACTGTTCCATACCCTTGCCTGGCACTGAGGTCAGGCTGACAGGCCTATCATTCCCTGGCTCCTCCAACCGGCCCTGCTTGTGGATGGGCACCACGTTGGCAGCTTCCAGTCTTCTGGGACCTCTCCAGTGAGCCAGGACTGCTGAAAAATGATGGAGAGTGGCTTGGACAGCTCATCTGCCAGCTCCCTCAGCACCCTAGGATGGATCCCATCCGGTCCCATGGACTTGTGGGGGTCCAAGCGGCTCAGAAGATCTCTAACTGCCTCCTGGAGCAGCGGGAAACTGTGCAGCTCCCTGGCTCCTTCTGCCAGCTCAAAGGCTATGGCAAATAAAAACTAATGACTACCACAATACTAAAATTAAATAACAAAGCTAGCACACAGCAGCTGCAGGTGGGAGAAAACAGGAAAATCAGACTAAAATAGATTGCAAAATCTTCTGATTAGGAAACATAACCCAGCCTGGCTGCAGGTTCAGCAGACTAGAAGTCATAAATAATACAAGCCATGTGGTGTGCTAATTTAAATAAATGGTTTAAGACACCCATCTTCAAGCAAGAACCAGTCTTATCTCCCAGTTTTGTCACTGACATCCTTAGAATTATTGATCCATTGCACAGAACAAAACATTTTGCCCTATTTTAACAAATCTAACAGATCTATTTTAACAAATAGCTTTGCCAAGCCCTCAGGATTACAGCCCTTCGTGATGTCTGTGAAGAACATCCTAGAGAGGATCACTTCAAAACCACCACAGGTCCACAGATTGCCTTGTCATGCTTATGGATGTTGCTCAAATTGTGGTACCTGAGAACTTGAAAGGGAAGAGAATTGTCAGCAAGTCAAAAGCCTATGTGCATTGTTTCTGTTGAGATGAGAGAAAGGAAGCAAACAGCATTCCTAGGTGGCACCAAAAGGATTTTCACAGGTCCTTAAAGGCCAAGATCTGTTCCTCTCTACTTAACACCAAAGGTTACCTCAGACTCAGTTTGCACTACAAATACACTCCTTAGATTCATGAAATGTTAGAGGTTGGAAGGCACCTCCAGAGATCATCCAGTCCAAGCCACCTGCCAGAGCAGAGCACCCAGGGCAGCTCACACAGGAGCACATCCAGGTGGGCTTGGAAAGGCTCCAGAGCAGGAGATTCCACAACCTCTCTGGGCAGCCTGCTCCAGGGCTTCAACAGCCTCACAGGCACAAAGGTTTCCCTTCTGTTCCCATGGCACCTCCTCTGCTCCAGCTTGCCCCCAGTGCCCCTTGTGCTGCCCTTGGCCATCCCTGAGCAGAGCCTGGCTCTGTCCTCCAGCACTGCCCTGCACATCTTTCTCCCCAGCACTGAGGGCAGCCCTCAGGCTCCTCTGCTGCAGGCTCCAAGCCCCAGCTCCCTCAGCCTGTGCTCACAGGGAGATGTTCCACTGCCTGCAGCAGCTTTGTGCCTCTGGGCTGGGCTCTCTCAAGCAGTTCCTTGAGGCCCTTCTTGACCTGAGGGGCCCAGAACTGGACACAATATTCCAGATGTGGCCTGACCAGGGCAGTGTAGAGGGGAGAAGAACATCTGTGGACCGACTCACCACATCCCAGGATGTCCTTGGCCTTCTTGGCCACCAAGCTGCATGTCTTCCTCATCCCTGTGCAACTTGGCCTGTGAGCAAGTCTACCCTTTTAGAGAGGAGTTTCTCTTGGGCACTTCACAGCTCCAGCCCAGAGGTACAGAGCCATTTTAGGAATGAGCTTTAGCAATCCTGAGAGAAATCAGATTTCTAACTTGAGTGGGGACACAGGAGAATTCAAGGAAGCTTTGCAAAAGCTCCTGAGTCTTGGAGAGTCATTTGTTCCTGGGACTTTGGGGAATCCTCCTTCAACACAGATTGAGATTCTTATTGCCCATGTAGCCCAGAAATAGCTATTTCCAGTGGGGTATGGTGAGATGTATCAAAGTGAGTGTCAGCTCTAATAAGATAATTAGACACGTGCAATCAATTTGCTCTGGAATCTGAATCAGATACAGTTCACAGATAAATGGCTTCATTAAAAGAGAATAATGGCCATAGGTTACCAAGTCCCAGCTTGGCCAAGCTGATTGACTGCTGCTCTGGGAATTAGAAGGCATGAGGATAATTCCTCACTCTGCTATTGTTTTTCCCTTGGACCTTGAGCAAAGTCACTCCATTTCCCATCCAGAAAGACTTTGCAGAGCATGAGAGAACTGCAGGCAAAAGGCCACAGAACTGCTGAACACTAAGGTCATTTTGATGCAAGAATAGAAGATTACAGAACCCTGCTGAGTGGCTGAGGTCATTGGGATGTGCTTCAACCAGGCCAAGCGCTGGGTCCTGCACTTGGGCCCCAACAAGCCCAGGAATGCTCCAGGCTTGGGGCAGAGTGGCTGGGAAGTTGCCCAGCAGAAAGGGACCTGGGGGGTTCTAGAGGACAAGAGCAGCTGAACAAGAGCCAGCAGAGTGCCCAGCTGGCACAGAAAGCCAATGGCCTCCTGGCCTGGATCAGCAATGGTGTGACCAGCAGGAGCAGGGCAGGGATGGGCTCCCTGTACTGGGCACTGGGGAGGCCACAGCTCGAGTGCTGGGTTCAGCTGTGGGCACCTCAGCACAAGAGAGACTTTGAGGGGGCAGAGAAGAGCAACGAAGCTGCTGAGGGGCCTAGAGAAGGAGTCTGATGAAGAGCAGCTGAGGGAAGTGGGAGTGGTTAGTGTGAGGAAGAGGAGGCTGGGGGGAGACCTTATCAGCCTCTACAGCTACCTGAGAGCACAACCCAGAGAGGTTGGTGCTGGTCTCTTCTCCCAGCTCATTAGTGATGGAACAAGAGGGAACAGCCTCAAGCTGCTCCAGGGGAGGTTTAGGCTGGACCTTAGGGAACCCTTTCCACTGCAGGAGTGGTCAAGCATCAGAACTGGCTGCCCAGGGAGGTGGTGGAGTCCCCATCCCTGGTGGTGTTTAGAGGTCCTTTGGATGTGGTGCTTGGCAATGTGGTGTAGTGGTGACCTTGGTAGAGTAGGGTTAGTGGCTGGCCCTGAGGAGCTCCAGGGTCTTGCCCAGCCTGAATGATTCTGTAAGTCTATGATTTGATGACAGAAGCAGCTTTCTTTCCCTTTTTGGACTGATTATGAGGATGGGGAGGTGGAGTAGAAAGGTTTCAGCACAGACAGCAGCCTGGGGTCCAAAGTCAGAACAGTGGTGGACTCTGCCCAGCCAGTACCACAGGCAGAAAGGAAGGGCTCAGTTCCAAGGAGAGTGTGGAGGGCTGAATTTCATTTCCCAGCCAAAGGAGAAAAAGTGAAGAAGCAGTTTGGTGGTCCCTTATTTGATGGGGCCAGTAAATATCCTTAGGGGAAGAGATAAGCTTCCAGGAACCAGGCTTCCTGAGGCCGTGGGAATCAAGTGAGCTCAGGGCTGGGGAGCTCCGGCAGGCAGGGGATTAGCCCACGAGGCACAGCGAAACAAACCAGCAGCGAGAAAGAAGGGAGCCAGGTGCAAGGTTACAAAGGGGAGAGCTGTGTCTTGGAGATGTGTGGCTTGTGGAAAAGAGAAGGCAGCCCTCTCACTTGGAGTTTAAAACAAAAGGGAAAAGCATGTTACTAACCAGAACCTAAAACGGGGGGGGGGGACGGGACGGGACACTGAAAGGCAGGAGAGAGGGAAGAAGAAAGAGACGGTTTAATTAAGCTTCTTTCACGTCTCATCCTTCTAGCCTGCTCTCTCTTTTCATCACGGCAGTCCGGGAAAGCAGGCATCAGGGCTGTCAGCTGGCGAGGAGACCCACTGACAGCGCCCTGCGCTGCTCGCATCCCCCTCTGCAAGCCTGCCCAGCGCCCTGCTGGAGGAGGATGGGCTCTGCTCATACTGTGCCAGCCCGCTCACAGGCTGCGGGGAGCCTCCAGATGGGCACTTCCAGCACAGCTTAAATTAGCAGCACCTGACCTGCTCCAGGTCCACAGGCTCACAGGAGGTTAGGGGTTGGAAGGGACCTCGGGAGATCTTCCAGACCAACCCCGCTGCCAGAGCAGGAGCAGAGAATCCAGCACAGGTCACACAGGAACACATCCAGACAGGGCTGGGAAGGCTCCAGAGAAGGAGACTCCACAACCTCTCTGGGCAGCCTGCTCCAGGGCTCTGGGACCCCCACAGGGAAGAAGTGCCTCCTCATGGTGAGCTGAGACCTCTTGTGCTGGACTTTCCATCCATTGCCCCTTGTCCTATCCCAGGGTGCAACTGCGAAGAGCCTGTCCCTTCCCTCCTCACCTCCAGCCCTCAGCTATTGATAGATATTGATCAGATCCCCTCTCAGTCTCCTCTCCAGACTGAACATCCCCAGGGCTCTCAGCCTCTCCTCCCCAGGCAGTGCTGCAGTCCCTTCAGCATCCTCACAGCCCTCCCCTGGACTCTCTCCAGCAGATCCCTGTCCCTCCTGAACTGGGGAGCCCAGAACTGGATGCAATATTCCATGTGAGGTCTCCCCAGGGCAGAGTAGAGGGGAAGGAGAACCTCCCTGGCTCTGCTGGCCACACTCCTCTGAATGCAGCCCAGGACCCCCTTGGCCTTCTTGGCCCCCAGGGCACATTGCTGTCCCATGCAGACCTTGCTGCCCACCAGCACTCCCAGCTCCTTCTCCAGAGGGCTGCTCTCCAGCAGATCACCTCCCAGCTTGTCCTGCTGCTGTTTATTCTTCCTCCCCAGGTGCAGGACTCTGCACTCATCCTTGTTGAGCCTCATTAGCTTCCTCTCTGCCCAGCTCTCAGCCTGTCCAAGTCTCTCTGAATGGCTGCACAGCCTCCAGGTGTCTCAGCCAAGCCTCCCAGCATGGTATCCTCAGCAAACTTTCTGAGCAGACTCTGTCCTGCTCAGGTGCTCCTGCTCTGGCAGGTAGGTTGCACTGGATCACCTTTCAAGGTCCCTTCCAAGCCCCAGCATTCTGTGATTGTGTGATAATGAGGCTCTGCTGAACAATGATAAGGAATTCAGAAGGTTACCATGTGAGACACACCAGAGAGAAGGAACCTTTGAAAGCCATGAACAATCTCTACTTTGGCAGCAAAGCCAAGTGCAACGCTGTGTGCTTCTGAGTGGAAACAGGGAGTGAAACCAGCCTCAAAACTGTCCTCTCCTGGTGGGAAGTCTAGCCAGGTGATGCACTTTGGCCACAGCAACCCCAGGCAGCGCTACAGGCTGGGGGCAGAGTGGATGAGAGCAGCCAGGCAGAGACGGACCTGGGGGCGCTGGTTGACAGCAGCTGAACATGAGCCAGCAGTGTGCCCAGGCGGCCAAGAAGGCCAATGGCATCCTGGCCTGCATCAGGAACAGTGTGGCCAGCAGGAGCAGGGAGGTCATTCTGCCCCTGTGCTCAGCACTGGTTAGGCCACACCTTGAGTCCTGTGTCCAGTTCTGGGCTCCTCAGCTTAGGAAAGATGTTGAGCTGCTGGAAGGTGTCCAGAGAAGGGCAAGAAAGCTGGAGAGGGGTCTGGAGCACAGCCCTGGGAGGAGAGGCTGAGGGAGCTGGGGTTGCTTAGCCTGGAGAAGAGGAGGCTCAGGGGAGACCTTCTTGCTCTCTCCAACTGCCTGAAGGGAGGTTGTAACCAGCTGGGGGTTGGTCTCTTCTCCCAGGCAGCCAACACCAGAACAAGAGGACACAGTCTCAAGCTGTGCCAGGGGAGGTTTAGGCTGGAGGTAAGGAGAAAGTTCTTCCCAGCAAGAGAGATTGGCCCTTGGGATGTGCTGCCCAGGGAAGTGGTGGAGTCACCATCCCTGGAGGTGTTCAAGAGGGGATTGGATGTGGCACTTGGAGCCATGGTTTAGTTGTCAGGAGGTGTTGGGTGACAGGTTGGACTTCATGATCTCTGAGGTCTTTTCCAGCCTTATTGATTCTCTGATTCTATGATTCTAAGGAGTAGCAAATGTAACCCCAGGCATATCACCCAAGCATGCTGTGGTGGTCAAAATGATCTACACTGCACGAGGCTGGAACTAGAAGACTAGGGAAGGTGTGGGCCCCCTCAGAAAGGAAACTGGTGAATTAATCACAAGTGATGTGGAAAAGGCTGAGGTACTCAATCACTTCTTTACCTCAGTCTTCACTGCAAGGGCCTCCAGCCACACCCCTGGTGTCATGGCAGACGATGCCAGGGACGGGGAGGAAGAACTGCCCATGGTAAGTGAAGCTCAGGTTGGTGATCACCTGAAGAGCCTGAAAGTGTTCAAGTCCATGGGACCCGACGGGATACATCCACGGGTGCTGAGAGAGCTGGCAGAGGAGGTTGCCAAACCCCTCTCTAGTCTATTCCACAAGTCCTGGCAGCCTGGGGCAGTCAGTCCCCACAGGCTGGAAAAGGGGAAACATTGCTCCCAACTGCAAAAAGGGCAAGAAGGAGGAACCAGGGAACTCCAGGCCAGGCAGTCTCACCTCTGTGCCCGGAAAGATCATGGAGCAGATCCTCCTGGAGGCACTAATGACTCAGAAGAACAGTGAAGAGGTGATTTGGAGTAGTCAGCATGGCTGTGCCAAGGGCAAATCCTGCCTGACAAACCTGGTGGCCTTCTATGATCAGGTGACAGCATTAATAGATGAGGGGAGAGCAACTGATGTCGTTTACCTGGACTTGAGCAAAGCCTTCGACACTGTCCCGCACCACCTCCTGGTCTCCAAGCTGGTGACACATGGGTTTGATGGATGGACCACTAGATGGATAAAGAACTGGCTTGATGGCCGCACCCAGAGAGTGGCTGCCAATGGGTCCATGTCCCAGGGGAGGCCAGGGACAAGCAGAGGCCCTCAGGGATCAGTCCTGGGACCAGGCTTGTTCAACATCTCTGTGGGTGCCATGGGCAGTGACACCGAGTGCACCCTCAGCAAGGTTGCTGATGACACCAAGCTGTGTGGTGCAGCAGACAGCTGGAGGGAAGGGATCCATCCAGAGGGACCTGGACAGGCTGGAGAGGTGGGCACAAGCCAACCTCAGGAGCTTCAACAAGACCAAGGGCAGGGTCCTGCATCTGGGTGGAGGCAACCCCAGGCACAAATGCAGGCTGGGCAGGGACTGGCTGGAGAGCAGCCCTGAGGAGAGAGACTTGGGGGTGCTGGGGGAGGAGAAGCTCAACAGGAGCTCTCAGTGTGCACTTGCAGCCCGGAAAGCCAATCAGAGCCTGGGCTGCAGCAGGAGAAGTGTGGCCAGCAGGGCAAGGGAGGGGATTCTCCCCCTCTGCTCAGCCCTGCTGAGACCCCACCTGCAGTACTGCCTCCAGTTCTGGAGCCCCTATTCCAGGAGGGATGTGGACGTGCTGGAGCGTGTCCAGAGCAGGGCCACGAGGAGGAGCAGAGGGCTGGAGCACCTCTGCTGTGAGGACAGACTGAAGGAGTTGGGGCTGTTCAGTCTGGAGAAGAGAAGGCTCCCAGGTGACCTCATTGTGGCCTTCCAGGATCTGAAGGGGGCTACAGGAAGGCTGGGGAGGGACTGCTCAGGATCTCAGGGAGTGATAGGAGTAGGGGGAATGGACTGAAGCTGGAGGTGGGGAGATTCAGGCTGGAGGTGAGGAGGAAGTTCTTCCCCATGAGAGTGGTGAAGCCCTGGGATGGGTTGTGCAGGGAGGTGGTTGAGGCCCCGTCCCTGGAGGTGTTTAAGCCCAGGCTGGACGAGGCTCTGGCCAGCGTGATCTAGTGTAGGGTGTCCCTGCCCATGGCAGGGGGTTGGAACTAGATGATCCTTGTGGTCCCTTCCAACCCTGATTGATACTATGATTCTATGATTCTAACTCAGCCCTGCAGCCTGCAGAAGACATTCTTATGCGACATTGTCCTCTGTGCCTTCTCCAATCTCTTTTTTTCCCACACCACAGAAATGGGAAGGCCTTGCAGAGAAGAGACTGGAGTGAGCATGTCCCTTCCATCTGCTCTTAGAAAAGAGCTCTTAGAGGTCTTCCCCAACCTTGGATGATTCTGTCATTCTGTGATTTACAGTACCACAGTATCACCAAGGTTGGAAGAGACCTCAAAGATCATCGAGTCCAACCTGGCACCACAGACCCCAGGACTAGACCATGGCACCAAGTGCCACATCCAGTCCCCTCTTGAACACCTCCAGGGACGGTGACTCCACCACCTCCCTGGGCAGCACATCCCAATGGCGAATCACTCTCTCAGTGAAGAACTTTCTCCTCACCTCCAGCCCAAACTTCTCCTGGTGCAGCTTGAGACTGTGTCCTCTTGTTCTGGGGCTGGCTGCCAGGAGAAGAGGCCAACCTCTGCCTGGCCACAACCTCCCTTCAGGTAGTTGCAGAGAGCAATGAGGTCTCCCCTGAGCCTCCTCTTCTCCAGGCTAAGCAACCCCAGCTCCCTCAGCCTCTCCTCACAGGGCTGTGCTCCAGACCCCTCCCCAGCCTCGTTGCCCTTCTCTGGACACCTTCAAGTCTCTCAATGTCCTTCCTAAACTGAGGGGCCCAGAACTGGACACAGGACTCAAGGTGTGGCCTAACCAATGCAGAGTCCAGGGGCACAATGACCTCCCTGCTCCTGCTGGCCACACCATTGCTGATGCAGCCCAGGATGCCCTTGGCCTTCTTGGCCACCTGGGCACACTGCTGGCTCATGTTCAGGCAGCTGTCAATCAGCACCCCCAGGTCCCTCTCTGCCTGGCTGCTCTCAGCCACCCTGACCCCAGCCTGTAGCTCTGCCTGGGGTTGCTGTGGCCAAAGTGCAGCCCCTGGCACTTGGACTTGTTGAATGCCATCCTGTTGGCCTCTGCCCATCTGTCCAGTGGGTCGAGGTCCCTCTGCAGAGCCCTTCTGTCCTCTAACTGATCAACATCTGCTCCCAACGTGGTGTCATCTTCAAATGTGCTGATGACTGACTCAATGCCCTCAATGCCAGATCATCAATGAAGATATTAAAGAGGATGGGGCCCTGCACTGATCCCTGGGGCACACCACTGCTGCCTGGCTGCCAGCTGGCTGTGGCACCATTCACCACCACTCTCTGGGCTCAGCCTTCAGCCAGTTCCTAACCCAGCTCAGAGTGCTGCTGTCCCAGCCAGGGGCTGACAGCTTAGCTAGCAGTTTGCTGTGGGGGACAGTGTCAAAGGCCTTGCTGAAGTCCAGGTAGACCACATCCACAGCCTCTCCACATCCATCAGGCTGTCACCTGGGCATGGAAGGAGATCAGGTTGGAGAGGCAGGACCTGCCCTTCCTGAATCCATGCTGGCTGGGCCTGAGCCCTTGGCCATCCCTCAGGTGCACATTTAATGCCGCCAGGATAATCTGCTCCATCATTTAGACATGTTCAGCTCTCAGCAGGAGGTGTTCAAGCAGTGTGTGGACCTGGTGCTTAGGAGATGGTTTAGTGTTGGACTTGCAGTCCTGGGCCAAAGGTTGGACTGGATGACCTTGAAGGTGTCTTCCAATCAAACACATCTGTGATTCTGTGATTCTGTGATTCTGTTTTCCTCCCTGGCTGGCACTGCAGAACTGCCTGTGTGCTCTTCAGGCACCCCAGCTGAGCTGATGCTGCAGTCTCACATTACCACCTAGTTTGCAACATCCTGGGCCAAAGACCTTGGGCCAGCCTCATGGCCATATGTGATCTGACACCTCTCCTACAAAGAAAATATGAGAGACTTGGGGTTCTTCAGCCCAGGGAGGAGAAGGTTCTGGGGAGGTCTTATATCAGCATTTCAGTATCTGAAGGGGGCCTACAAGAAAGCCAGGGAGAGACCATTCAGAAGGGCCTGTGGTGACAGGATGGGAGACAATGGTTTGAGCAGGGGAGATCCAAGTTGGACATTAGGAGGAAGTACTTTAATATGAGGGCAGTGAAGTACTGCAACAGACTGTCCAGAGAAGTGTTGGAGGCCTCATCCCTGCAGACATTGAGAATAAAACTTGATGGGATCCTGAGCAACCTGCTCTAGTTGAGGATGTCCCTGCTGACTGCGGGGGGCTTGGACTGGATGCCCTGTGGGGGTCTCTGAGCAACCTGCTCTAGTTGAGGATGTCCCTGCTGACTGCAGGGGATAGGACTGGATGACCTTTGGGGGTCCCTTCCAAGGTGCTGCACTGTGACTCCCTGAAAGGGCCGAGTGTTGTCAATGCTCAGCTGCTAAGGGAGGGTTTCCCTGTGCCCCTCTCTGTGCCCTGCTGGCAGAGTACACAGTGATCAACGAGGACTGCCCAGGTGCCGAGTGGAACATCATGTGCCGGGAGTGCTGCGAGTACGACCAGATCGAGTGCGTGTGCCCAGGGCGCCAGGAGAAGGTGGGCTACACCATTCCCTGCTGCAGGAACGAGGACAACGAGTGTGACTCCTGCTTGATCCACCCAGGTGTGTTTAAGACCCCTGCTTGGTCCACCCAGGTGTGTTGGGGGCCACACTGTGCCTTGGGCTCCACCACCACCACCTATGGGTGGCCGCTGAGCGCAGGTACATCTCACCAGGGTGTGGGGTCAACCTGTAGCTCCTCTGCCACCCTGCAACTCCCTCTGCCACCCTGCAACTCCCTCTGCCACCCTGCAACTCCCTCTGCCACCCTGCAACTCCCTCTGCCACCCTGCTGACAGCAGCAAGGCAGAGCTGCTGCCAGAAAAAAACACTCAAACTGTCTACCATCAGTCTTGGCCTTGGGCAGGCTTGGGAGCTGCCAAAGGCTGGAGTTGAAGCTGGCTACACTCCGGGAGTGCTTTGGGGGTGCTCTGGGATGATTTACACCCCCAAAGCAAGGCTAGAAAGGAGGAAAGGGCAAAGTGGAAGGTGGCTGTAGGAGGAGGTAGGATCAGGTTAGAATAGAATCATAGAATCACAGAACTGTCAGGGTTGGAAAGGACCTCAAGGATCAGCCGGTTCCAGCCCCCCCACCATGGGCAGGGACACCTCACACCACAGCAGGTTGCTCACAGCCACATCCAGCCTGGCTGCAAACACCTCCAGGCAGGAGGATTCCACCACCCCCTGGGCAACCTGGGCCAGGCTCTCACCACCCTCATGGGCAACAACTTCTTCCTCACATCCAATCTCAGTCTCTCCACTTCTAGTTTTGCTCCATCCCCCCAGTCCTATCCCTCCCTGGCACCCTCAAAAGTCCCTCCCCAGCTTTCTTGGAGCCCCCTTCAGATCCTGGAAGGCCATCAGGATCACTTGGGCTGGGCCTGAACAGCACCACCATCCACATTCAGTCTTGGGAGAGGCATTTACAGTCAGAGCAATGAGATCCAGAGGTCTGGTGCAAGCCAGACCGGGAGTGGGGCTCCAAAGAGCAGAGCCTGAGCTGGCTGGGGTTTATGGGTGGAGGTAGGGTACGGCTGGCGGCAGGGAAGCCCTCAGCAGCACAGCAGTCACTAACATCACTGGTGTGCTTGGCAGGGCAGGGAAGGAGGGACTGCTCCTCTGCCCCAGCACACTCCAGCTCTGCTCTCCTCTCACAGCTGCCTTCCCTTCCAGGCTGCACCATCTTTGAGAACTGCAAGTCCTGCCGCAACGGCTCCTGGGGAGGGACCCTGGACGACTTCTACATCAAGGGCATCTACTGCGCAGAGTGCAGAGCTGGCTGGTACGGAGGGGACTGCATGAGTAAGTGTCCTGCTGGGGCAGGGAAGTGGGGCAGGGGCAGGGAGCGGGGAGAGGGAGCCAGAGCCACGCGGCGCCTGCCAGCTCTTCCTGCACGGTGGCTCCTGGGAAGGGCAGAGGCAGGAGAGGGCAAACACCACCAGCTCTACAGAGGGGAAAGCTTCTTCCCCAGCACCCCTCTGCCAGGCATTAGCCCAGGCCCAAAGCCACAGGAGGTTACAACCATACTAAACTCCTGGTCTGTTTTGGCTTATTTTAAAGCTTTACCTGCTGTGACCCTGGAAATCTTCTGGCCTCTGCATTTCCTGGACATCCTTCAGCACAGCTGATTCCTCAGAGGTCTTCAGCAAAGCATAAACATTTACAAGAAGCTATGTTAAAGAGCTTCTCCTGTGTCTTCCTCCAACCCCTGGGCTGCAAATGCAGCCTCAGGGAAGTCCCAGTTCTCCCTCCTTCCTTTGCATAGCTCCACTGCACTGCAAGGCAACTGGAGAACAGTGTCTCGAAAGTGCTAACAGCTCTGTGATAGACAGCTTACAAAAGCTCCTGCTGCTTGGATTTTGCTAAACTGTTGGTCCCAAGGCTGCTTTTCAGTGATGAATCTGTAAGCTAGTTGGGTGCAATTTAAGACTAGTATTTCCTTTACAGTTCCCCCTGGTGAAGGTTCTGTTCTGCCATGATTCTACAGGCCTCTAGCCTTGTCTCCTCCAAGTCATAGAATCATAGAATCAATAAGGTTGGATAAGACCTCAGAGATCATCAAGTCCAACCTGCCACCCAGCACCTCAGGATTAACTAAACCATGGCTCCAAGTGCCACATCCAACCCCTTTTTGAACACTTCCAGGGATAGTGACTCCACCACCTCCCTGGGCAGCACATCCTAATGGCCAAAAACTCTTTCTGGGAAGAACTTTCTCCTCACCTCCAGCCTGAACCTCCCCTGGCACAGCTTCAGACTGTGTCCTCTTGTTCTGGTGCTGGCTGCCTGGGAGAAGAGACCAACCCCCAGCTGGCTACAACCTCCCTTCAGGGAGTTGCAGAGAGCAAGAAGGTCTCCCCTGAGCCTCCTCTTCTCCAGGCTCAGCAACCCCAGCTCCTTCAGCCTCTCCTCACAGGGCTGTGCTCCAGACCCCTCTCCAGCTTTCTTGCCCTTCTCTGGACACCTTCCATCATCTCAACATCTTTCCTAAGCTGAGGAGCCCAGAACTGGACACAGGACTCAAGGTGTGGCCTAACCAGTGCTGGGCACAGGGCACAATGACCTCCCTGCTCCTGCTGGCCACACTCTTCCTGATGCAGTCACTGGTTCCAAAGCAACAACTGAACCTGCTTTCCCAATACAGCCCAGGACTATTCAGGAGGTGAAAGCAAACAAAACCATTGCTCCAGACAACAGAGTGTGGGCAATCAACACATTTCAGCAGCAGGGCTAACTCAGCCTTGCTGCTTGGGAAGTTGATGAGCAGAGTGCCTTGCAGTTTATGGTGCAATTTCAGATAGCACTCCCAAGTTCTGTTTGCTCTGGGTTGATGCTAGAGCTCCCCTGGCACCTTTCAGAAGAGCAGAGCCAAGAAGGAATCATCAGCTCATCCAATCCTTCCTCCCTCCCCCTGAATACATCACCTGCAGTCTATTTCAGCCTGCTCTGGCTGCCTGTGTTCCAAGGCAAAGGCAGCCTCACCCTGCAGCCTGTGTGGATGTTTTTGCTTTCTCTTGGAGTGTTTTTCCTGCTGCTTGCTCTTCTCAGGGGAGCAGAGTGACACTAAGGATGTGCTCTTTTGTGTGATTCTGCCACACTTTACAGACAGACTAGGACCACAGAATCCCAGAATGGTAGGGGTTGGAAGGGACCTCTAAAGATCATCAAGCCCAACCCCCCTTGCTAGTGCAGGGTCAGCCCAGAGTGAAACACACAGGAACATGTCCAGGCAGGGTTTGAATGCCTCCAGAGATGGAGACTCCACAACTTCTCTGGGTAGTCTACTCCAGGGCTCTGCCTCCTTCAAAGTGAAGAATCTTTTCCTTACGTTCATGTGGAACCTCCTGTGTTCCAGTTTGTGTCCATTGCCCCTTCTCCTGTCACTGAGCACCACTGAAAGGAGCCTGTGCCCACCCTACTGACCCTTACCCTTTAGACATTCATCAGCATTAATGAGATCTTCTGTTAGGCTGCTCTTCTCCAGGCTAAGCAGCCGCAGGTCTCTCAGCCTTTCCTTGTAAGGTGGATGTTCCAGTCCCCTCAGCATCTTTTTGGCTCTCTGCTGGACTCTCCCCAGTAGTTCCTTAGCGTTCTTGAACTGGGAAGCCCAGAAGTACACAGTGCTCCACATGAGGCCTCACCAGGGCAGAGTAGCAGGGGAGCAGAGCCTCTCTCAACCTGCTGGCCACACTCTTCTCCAAGTATCCCAGAACACCATTGGCCTTCTTGACTGCAAGGGCACATTACTGGCTCATGGTCAGCTTGTTGTCCACCAGCACTCCCAGGTCCTTTTCCCCAGAGGTGCTCTCCAGGATGGGCAGATAGCAGCTTCCAGTCCTAAAAAGGAGCAGGGTGGACAGTTGTGAACCCAGCACACTCCTGAGCTCCCCTGCTCTCCTGGCTATCCCACATTTTGAAGAGCGAAGGAAGAGGTTTAGGTTGGACATTAGAAGAAGCTTCTTCCCTGAAAGGGTCCTCAGCCACTGGAATAGGCTCCTCATGGAGGGGTTGAATCCCCATCCCTGGAGGGCTTTGAAAGAGGCAGAGATGTGGTGCTGAGGCCACGGTTTAGCACCAGGCTTGGCAGTGTCAGAGAACAGTTGGACTGGATGATCTGAAAGGTCTTTTCCAACTGAAACAATTCTGTGACTCTATGTCTCTTTGATTCCTGCGTGCAGGATCACGTTTGGAACCTTGCAGCCTGCCACGGGCACCTCACCGGTGGTGAGTGCCAATAAATCCCGGGAACACAAAGAGCACGGCCACAGAAACTAGGGGATGCAGTCTGTCTGCTTCCTCCGGCACTGCCAGTGCCGGTGCCCTTCGCCAAGGAGCGCGCAGCTGGCCCGCAGCACCTGCTCCGCCCCACGGCAGCCTGGGGCTCTCCCGGACACAGCTGCCCTTGCCAGGCCAGCCCAGCTGAAGCTTCCTCCCCGGGCTGAACCTCCGCCTGACCCGAGTCTGCCTTGGCGGGACAGGGACAGGCAGAGGGCAGGCGGGGGACGCGGGGCAGGAGGGCTGCCGGCCCCCGGGATCGCGGCAGACCCCGGTCAGCCCCAGCCGCCGCGCCCCGGGAGCGCCGGGCTTTGTCTCCCTCTGGCGGGCAGCGGAAGGCGTTGCGCCTGCCGCCGGGTCCCGACCAGAGGAACGCTGGCTCCGGGCGGGGTCCGCGGTAACCGGACCAGCTGAGACCTGGCCAGGCAGCAGAGCTGGGCGGAGGGAGCCTCACGAAGTTCAGTAAGGGCGAGTTCCTGCCCCTGCGGAGGAACAACCCCTACAGGTGAGGGTGACCCGCTGGAGAGCAGCTCGGTGCAGATGGACAGGGGAGTGCTGGGGGACAAGCTCCCTGTAAGCCAGCAATGTGCCCTTGTGGCCAAGAAAGCCAATGGTGTGCTGGGATGGACTAAGATGTCGGTGGCCAGCAGGCTGAGGGAGGCTCTCTTGCCCCTCTACTCTGCCCTGGGTGAGGTCACATCTGGAATATTGCATCCCGTTTTGGTCTCCCAGTTCAAGAGAAGCAGGGAACTGCTGGAGAGAACCCAGTGGGGGCTATAAAGACGCTGAGGGGCCTGGAGCAGCTCTGTGGGGAGGAAAGGCTGAGAGCCCTGGGGCTGTTGAGCCTGGAGAAGAGCAGCCCCAGAGGGGAGCTGAGCAATGCTCAGTAAGAGATAAAGGACCTGTCAGGGGCAAGGGGAGGGGGCCAGGCTCTTGTCAGTGGTGCCCAGGGACAGGACAAGGGGCAAGGGGCACAAACCACAACTTAAAGAAAAAAATGGTGCAAGGGTGCTGGAGCCCTGGCCCAGGCTGCCCAGAGGCACTGAGACGCCTTCTCTTCAGAGACTCCAAACATGTGTGGACATTGTGACCCTGGGCAAGCTGCTCTGGGTGACCCTGCCTGAGCAGGTTGGTCTTAGAATCACAGAACTGTCAGGGTTGGAAGGGACCTCAAGGATCATCCCGTTCCAGCCCCCCTACCATGGGCAGGGACACCTCACACCACAGCAGGTTGCTCACAGCCACCTCCAGCCTGGCTGCAAACACCTCCAGGCAGGAGGCTTCCACCACCTCCCTGGGCAACCTGTGCCAGGCTCTCACCACCCTCATGGGGAACAATTTCTTCCTCACATCCAATCTGGATCCACCCATTTCTAGTTGGGTTTAGTAGTATCATCATAGTATGATGATCCCGAGGTCCCTTCCAACCAGCACCACGCTGGGATTCTGTGCGCGTCCTGGAGGCAGATGAACTGCCCTCCGGCTCCGTCCCTTCGATACCGGATCACCCGAAGAAGCTGTCGGGGGCCCGCCCTTCCCCGGAGCCGCGGCGGCGCGGCCTCGGCTCTCCCGCAGACGCCAGGGGGCGCCCGGGGCCCGCAGCAGAGCGCCCAGCGCTGCCCCGGGGCAGGCGTGCCCGGGAGGCAGAGCGGAGCGGTCGGCAGGGCGGCGGCCAGCGTGTGGCCAGGGCGCCAAGGGGGCCAAAGGCAGCCCGGCCTGGATCGGCAGTGGTGTGGCCGGCAGGAGCAGGGTAGGGGCTGCTCCCGGCGCTCAGCTCTGCTGAGGCCACGCTTGAGTCCTGGGTTCAGCTGCGGGGCTCTCGCTCCAAGAAGGACATCGAGGGGCAGGAGCAGGTCCAGAGAAGGGCAACAGAGCTGGGGAAGGGTCTGGTGAACAGGGCTGTGAGGAACAGCTGAGCGAACTGGGGTTGATTAGTCTGGAGAAAGGGCTGAGGAGAGACCTCATTGCTCTCTACAGCTCCCTGAAAGGAGTCTGGAGCCAGGTGGGGGTCGGTGAGTTTCATCTCCCTAATAGAAGTGATAAGAAGAAAGGTCCGAAGTTGCACCAGGGGAGGTTGAATTTGGACACTGGAAGAAACTTCATCCCTGAAGGGGTTCTCAAAGCCTGGCACAGGCTGCCCAGGGAGGTGGCTGAATCCCCATCCCTGGAGGTGTTTCAAAGAGGCAGAGATGTGGTGCTGAGGGACGTGGGTTAGCCCCAGCCTGGGCAGAGTTAGAGCATGGTTGGACTGGATGTTCTTAAAAGTCTTTTCCAACTGGAAGGATTGATTCTGTGATTCCATACTGTAGCCTGTTGCCAGGATTCATGCCCACCCATTTAATACTGCACTGATGTTGCTGGGGTGGGGGGCAGCTGTGGGGCAGGCCCTGGTTACCCCAAGGAGAGCAGTGAAGCCTGCCTGTGTGGCAGCCCTGGGGTGCCCCCTCTGTCACCATGGGCTGCTGGCGCTGCTGCAGACATGGGGCGGTGGTCAGGGGGTCCCCACACTCATGAGGGTAGAGTGAGCCCTTGGGAGCAACTTCTGGGAACTGACAGCAAAGGTGCTGATGTGCCTGGAGGGCACAGGAGGTTGCAGCGTGGGCTGGCCCGTGGGGCTGTCCAGTTTGCAGTGTCTGCTGGCGTAGCCAGAGTCCTGGACGTGTCTGAAAGCAGCCCAAGGCCACCACGTCCTTTGGTGAAAGAGAAATGGGGTGGGGTAGCCCCAAGCAGTATTGTTAGGAAACAAAGACACTGGACAGAGTGAGTGGGGGGCTGGGACTTTTCCCCATGGGGCTGCTGGACTATCATGGCCTAAAAGACACTTCAGAATCTAAAACCAGGAGCAAAATAAGCCTGCAGGACCCTTTCCTCTATGCTCTGCACCCAGCTGCCTTTGTCAACCTGAGATTTGTCACGTCACTGGAGGACACACTCCCCCTCAAAGCAGGGCAGAAGGTGGTGGTGTCTGGGAGCTGTCCTCAGCCCTGCTGTGTGAATGGGATTCCTGTGAGGAACAGTGCTGCCTGCAGTTTGAGAGACATGGACAACGTTTCTGTCCCACATAACACTGGTGTCCAACAAGCAACAGGTAGCAACAAGCATCACAGTACATTAGAGGCTAGAAGGGACCCCCAGAGATCATCCAGTCCAACCCCCTGCCAGAGCAGGAACACCCAGGGCAGTCTGCACAGGGAGGCATCCAGGTGGGGTTGGAAAGCCTCCAGAGAAGGAGACTCCACAACCTCTCTGGGCAGCCTGCTCCAGGGCTCTGGCACCCTCACTGGAAGGAAGTTTGTCTTCATGTTGAGCTGAAACCTTCTCTGTTCAAGCTTGTACTGGGTGTTCCTTGGTTTATTACTGTGCATCAGCCAAAAGAGCTTGGCCCCCTCCACTTGCCCCCCAGCCCTCAGCTACTGATGACATTGATCAGATCCCTCTCAGCCTTCTCTTCTCCAGACTAAACAGCCCCAGGGCTCTCAGTCTCTCTTCACAGGGGAGATGCTCAAGTCCCCTAAGCATCCTCCTGGCTCTCCCTTGGGCTCTCTCCAGCAGGTCTCTGTCTCTCTGGAACTGGGGAGCCCAGCACTGGACACAGGATTGCAGCTGTGGTCTCAGCAGGGCAGAGCAGAGGGGGAGCAGAACCTCCCCAGCCCTGCTGGCCACACTTTTCTTACTGCACCCCCAGGAGGCAAGGCCTGGCAAATGACAGCTGCCTTCCCACAGCAGCCTGTTTCTGAACACCAGTAACGTTCCTGCTCCCATTCAGCTCTGTTTCAGTGCTCTCGGGCTTCGCAGGGGCCCCACGTCAGCACCACAACACTTGAACAGCAGGTAGTGAGCTCTTACCAGAGGTCTCCTCAGGACCTCTCCCTCTGTCGACCCACGGGTCTCTGTGGGCTACAGCTCAGAGGGCTCCTGAGCTGTTTTCTTTTCTGTTAGGAACAAACCTTAGAGGAAATCTTACTGTGGCCCTGAAAGCTGCCCTTTTATACGGGAACAGGAACGGAACAAGGATGTTGAGGCCCCGCCAACGTGGATTAGTTGTTTTGTGAGCGAGGCAGAATTGGCCAGCAGTTGTGTTTGGGATGCAAATTGGTTTTGAGAGCTTTCCAGGTCTCCTGCAGATTCAGAATGAGAAGAGGAAAAAAGTCTCCTTTTGATCAACAGATGAGTGAACTGTTGGTCCGAGGAGGCAGCCTGACTCCTCCTGGAAGGGCTGGAGATAGAAGAGCGCAGATCCGATGGGATCGCAGAGGTGCTTCGTGTGGAGGAGGGCGGCAGCCAACCTGAGAACCTTCTTTGGAGGTGGGCATTGAAAGGCCCTTCTTCAGCCTCTGGACCACCTGCTTTGCTGGCCAGTCCTGCTTCCTTGGCAGCAGTGTTCAGCGAGTTCAGGCTGTCCCCCTGCAGACAGAAAGCCCGTGTTTAGTATGCCGTGCAGACGAGCATCTCTGCGCCAGTTCTGTGGCTTTCCTTTGTCGAAGGCATCAGAAACTCAAAAGCCCTTTGGGACGAAAGGGAAACTTTCTTTGAGGGGGTCCAAGCTCCCTGTCAAACCATCTGAAGATTTCCAGCAGCTTTGTCTGGGGTTGTTTTTGAGGCAGGAGCCAGCAGCAGCGCAAGGTCCTGTTCCTTGCTGTGGGAAGGAGCATTATCATGTGCACCACAGCAGATCCTGCTGTACTCGCTGAATCCTAATGCCCTTGCTGGGCACAGCCATCAATCCTTGCCTTTTACAGGGGGAACTAAGCAAGCCACAGAGGAGGATGAAACACTTTTGAGGAACTCTTATGAGCTGGATTTTGGTTTCCTTGGGTCCTGCTTAATTAAGGGTAACTGAGGGTAAATGAACAAAGGGCGTTTCATTGGAGCAACACTTGCCTGAGAAGAAAGAGGAGCACCTGACCTGCAGTTTGCACGTTCCCCCACAGACCAGCTGCAGCAGGACTGATTTCCAGACACTCAGATGCTGCAGATAGAGTAGAATAGGATCAACCAGGTTGGAAAAGACCTCCGAGATCATCGAGTCCAACCTCTCACCCAACACCATCTGATCAGCTAAGCCATGGCACCAAGGGCCTCAGCCAGGCTCTTCCTAAACACCTCCAGGGATGGGGACTCCACCACCGCCCTGGGCAGCCCGGGTCACTGTCACCCTCTTTTCCCAAAGGAAAAAGGCCCCGAGGCAAGCCTTAAAACTCATCATGGATTTCAGCAGGAAATGTTATCATGCAGGCATAGAATGGGTTGGGGTGGAAGGGACCTCCAAAGGTCATCCAGTCGAACCCCTGTGCCTGCTTAAAAGTGTGGAAAGAGATGGCAGGAGCAGGGCTTTCTGTTGGACTAAAGAGGTAAAAACAAGCAAGAGAGTTGCTGTGGAGGTCTTTTGGGTCACTTAGAATCATAGAATTCTTAGGGTTGAAAGGGACCTCAAGGCTCAGCCAGTTCCAACCCCCTGCCATGGGCAGGGACACCTCACACCACAGCAGGTTGCTCACAGCCACCTCCAGCCTGGCTGCAAACACCTCCAGGCAGGAGGCTTCCACCACCTCCCTGGGCAACCTGTGCCAGGCTCTCACCATGGCAACATGGCAACATGGGCAACAACTTCTTCCTCACATCCAATCTCAATCTCCCCGCTTCTAGTTTTGCTCCATCTCCCCCAGTCCTATCCCTCTCTGGCACCCTCAAAAGTCCCTCCCCGGCTTCCTTGTGGCTCCCTTCAGATACTGGAAGGCCACAAGAAGGTCTTCAGACTGCGCAGCCCCAACTCCCTTAGTCTATCCTCATAGCAGAGCAGCTCCATCCCTGTGCTCCTCCTCGTGGCCCTTCTCTGGACACCTTCCAGCACCTCCAGATCCTTCCTGGCACAGAGGCTCCAGAACTGGACACAGAGCTCCAGGTGGGGTCTCACCAGAGCAAAGTAGAGGGGAGAATCACCTCCCACATCCTGCTGCCTATGCTTCTCTTGCTGCAGCCCAGGCTCTGCTTGGCTCTCTGGGCTGCAGGTGCTGCCTGCTGGCTCCTGTTGAGCTTCTCCCCCAGCACCCCCAAGGCCTTTTCTTCAGGGCTGCTCTCCAGCCAGTCTCCGCCCAGCCTGGATTTGTGCCTGGGGTTGCCCTGACCCAACTGCAAGACCTTGCACTTGCTCTTGTTGAACCTCATGAGGTTGTCATGGGCTCACCTCTGCAGCCTGTCCAGGTCCCTCTGGATGGATCCCTTCCCTCCAGATGTCTGCTGCACCACACAGCTTGGTGTCATCAGCAAACTTGCTGAGGGTGCACTCAATGCCACTGCCCATGGCACCCACAAAGATGGTAAATGAGCCTGGTCCCAGGACTGATCCCTGAGGGACTCTGCTTGTCCCTGACCTCCACTTGGACCACCCATTGACAGCCACCCTTAGGGTGCAACCATCAAGCCAGTTCTGTATCCACTGAATGCTCCATCCATGGAACACATCCTGCACCAGCCTGGAGACCAGGATGTGGTATGGGACAGTGCCAGAGGCTTTGCTCAGGCCCAGGTGGCTCAGACCTCAGTTGCTCAGCCTTCATCTATTGATGTTGTGACCTTGTCATAGAAGGCCACCAGGTTTGTCAGGCAGGATTTGCCCTTGGTGGTTGTGCCCAATCACCTCTTCTTTATTCTTCTGCCTCAGCAGTGCCTGCAGGAGGATCTGCTCCATGATCTTGCCAGGCACAGAGGTGAGACTGCCTGGCCTGTAGTTCCCTGGGTCATCCTTCTTTCCCTTCTTGAAATTGGGAGTTCTGTTTCCCCTTTTCCAGTCCCTGGACTGCCAGAACTTTTGGAACATGATGGAGAACAATTTAGCAACCTCCCCCCAGCTCCCTCAGCACCCCTGGGTGTATCCCATTGGGACTTGAACACTTTCAGGTTCTTCAGATGGTCACAACCTGATCTTCACTCACCATGGGCAGTTCCTTCTTCCAGTCCCTGCCATTATCTTCTATTATTCTGGGAGTGTGGCTGGAGCCCTTGCCAGTGAAGACTGAGGTAAAGAAGTCTTTGAGAACCTCAGCCTTCTCCATGTCACTTGTCACCAGCTCACCTGTTTCCTTTCTGAGGGGCCCACACCTTCCCCAGGCTTCTTTTTACCATTAATGTACCTCTAGAATGTTCACTGTTACCTCTGATCTCCATGGCTGGATTGAATTCTAACTGAGCTTTAGCTGTCCTGGGCCCCTCTTCCCTCAAGGGCTTTGTCCCATGACACTTTGGCCAGCAGATCCCTGCAGTGATCAAAGTCTGCATGCCTCGAGTTCAGGGTTGCAAGCTTGGGCTCTGTCCTCCTAGTTGCCCTGAGGATCTTCAGTTCTATTGCTTCATGGTCCCTGCAGCCAAGGTTATCCCTGAGCCTCACACTGCTCACCAGCCCTTCCCTACTGGTGAGCACAAGGTCCAGCACAGCCTTTTCTCCTTGTTCCTCTACCATTTGGAGGAAGAAGTTGTCATCTATGCATCCCAGGACCATCCTGGAGTGCTGTACCTGGCTGTGTTGTTCCTCCAGCAGAGGTCAGGGTGGTTGAAATCCCCCACGAGGAGCAGGGCCTGTGACTGTGAAGCCACTTCCCTTTGCCTGTGGAGTGCCTCATCTGCTTGGTTCTGCTGGCCAGGAGGCCTGCAGCAGACCCCTACAGTCACATCACCTTCCCCTGGCTTCCCCTTCATCTTCACCCTTATGCTCCCCACCAGCTCATCACCCTTGCCCAGGTGGAGCTCCAATGATTCCAGCTGGTCACTGATAGAGAGCAACAGCTCCTCCCCTCCTGCCCTGCCTGTCCTTCCTGAAGAGCTGGAACCCATCCCTCCCTACCTTCCACTCATGGGAATCATCCCACCCAGTGTCACTGGCAGCCTCTATGTCCTGGCATCCCAGCAGCACAGTGCCCTTCATCCATCCTCTTGGCTGCCCCAGCTGTGTGCCAAGGCACAGGGGCTCTTCAGCTGTGCTGGCTGTGCCACCCTCTGAGGTGAATCCCCCTTGGCTCCCTTGGGGTGCCCCAGTGCTTCATCCTTGGCTTGCCTCAGGGCAGCAAGTGGAGAGCCCTTGCTAGCCTCCCTCCCTCTGCCTCTGGGGAGCTGCCCCCATGTTTGTCTCAGGCAAGCATGACATTAACACCCCTTCCTCTTCCAATCTGGTTTAAAGCCCTATCAACAAGCCCTGCCAACTCCTGCCCTACAATCCTTTTGCCCCTCTGGGACATCCCATTGGCTGCTTGCAGCTCTGGTGCTCTGTTAGCCTGTGCTCTGATCATAAAATCCAAAGCCCTGTCAATGACACCAGCCCTGGAGCCAAGAATTGACCTCTTGGCTCTTCCTAAACGTTCCCTTGTCTATTGCTGATGTCAGAGGGATGGAGGAGAGCACAACTGGAGCTCCTGATCCCTTTAGCAGTTGCCCCAAGGTCCTGAAGTCTCTTTTAATTGATTGTGAGCCTCTCACTGCTGCATCATCACTGCCCACCTGAAAAAGCAGCAGTGGGTAATAGTCTGAAGGACTCACAAGGGTGGGAAGTTTACCTGTGACATCCTTTACCCAGGCACCAGGGAGCCAGCAGAGCTCTCTCTGGAGTGGGTTGGGTCTGCATCTTGGGCCCTGGGTTCCCCTCAGCAGGGAGTCAGCTACAACAATGACCCTTCCATTTGGCTTTTCAGGGTCAGTTTTCATGGCTGGCCTGAGGCAGGTCAGCCCTGGTGGTACCTCTGCCTTTGTGGTGCTTTTTGCCAGGATGTTGACTTGCTGGAACATGTCCAGAGAAGGGCAACAAAGTTAGTGAGGGGCTTGGAGCACAGCCCTGTGAGGAGAGGCTGAGGGAGCTGGGGTTGCTTAGCCTGGAGAAGAGGAGGCTCAGGGGAGACCTTCTTGCTCTCTCTGCAACTACCTGAAGGGAGGTTGCAGACAGGCAGAGGTTGGTCTCTTCTCCCAGGCAACCAGCACCAGAACAAGAGGACATAGTCTCAGGCTGTGCCAGGGGAGGTTTAGGCTGGATGTCAGGAAGAAGTTCTACACAGAGAGAGTGATTGCCCATTGGAATGGGCTGCCCAGGGAGGTGGTGGAGGCACCATCACTGGAGGTGTTCAGGAGGAGACTGGATGGGGTGCTTGGTGCCATGGGTTAGTTGTTTAGGTGGGTTGGATTGGTTGATGGGTTGGACGTGATGATCTTGAAGGTCTCTTCCAACCTGGTTTATTCTATTGTATTGTATTCTTCATGAGCCCCCATCCTTGCTCACCACCAGTTCCTCCTGCAGAGCCTCATAACTGTTCACAGCATCACCAAGGTTGGAAGAGGCCTCAAAGATCATCGAGTCCAACCTGGCACCACAGACCCCATGACTAGACCATGGCACCAAGTGCCACATCCAGTCCCCTCTTGAATACCTCCAGGGATGGTGACTCCACCACCTCCCTGGGCAGCACATCCCAATGGCAAATCACTCTCTCGGTGAAGAACTTTCTCCTCACCTCCAGCCTAAACCTCCCCTGGCACAGCTTGAGACTGTGTCCTCTTGTTCTGGTGCTGGTTGCCAGGGCACTGTGGGTAGTGTGCTTCTCAAAGGAGCAGGTATGCTCCATTGGTATGTGGTGTGCCCAGGGGGCCAAGAAGGCCAACGGCATCCTGGCCTGCATTAGGAATAATGTGGCCAGCAGGAGCAGGGAGGTCATTGTGCCCCTGTACTCTGCATTGGTTAGGCCACACCTTGAGTCCTGTGTCCATTTCTGGGCCCCTCAGTTTAAGAAGGACATTGAGAGACTTGAAGGTGTCCAGAGAAGGGCAACAAGGCTGGGGAGGGGTCTGGAGCACAGCCCTGTGAGGAGAAGCTGAGGGAGCTGGGGTTGCTTAGCCTGGAGGAAGAGGAGGCTCAGGGGAGACCTTCTTGCTCTCTCCAACTCCCTGAAGGGAGGTTGTAGCCAGGAAGGGGTTGGTCTCTTCTCCCAGGCAGCCAGCCCCAGAACAAGAGGACACAGTCTCAAGCTGCACCAGGGGAGGTTTAGGCTGGAGGTGAGGAGAAAGTTCTTCACCGAGAGAGTGATTCGCCATTGGGATGTGCTGCCCAGGGAGGTGGTGGAGTCACCATCCCTGGAGGTGTTCAGGAGGGGACTGGATGTGGCACTTGGTGCCATGGTTTAGTTGTCATGGGGTCTGTGGTGCCAGGTTGGACTTGATGATCTTTGAGGTCTCTTCCAACCTTGGTGACACTGTGATACCAGGTAGCTGCCTGTTCCCATTGACCCTGCACATGTGAGTTCCTGCAGGAGGGCTGGGGGCTACCTGATGAGGGGATATCGAATCCTCTGCTCCACTAAGAGCTGACTCCTGTCCTGTACTTGTAAAGATCAGTTTGTGAAAGTTATTGATTTCCTCCTCACTCTCCCTGATGCTTCTTAACCTGCTCACCTCTTCCCTGAGCTTCATCACTTCATCCTGGAGCTGTGCCAACCAGCTAAGCAGGTCAAACCCCTGCTCACACCTCACACCCCCATAGTCAGTGTTGCCCCCTGTTGCCTGTGAAAGGCTGTGGGTTCCCTCACAACCTGTGGCCTGGGTGCCAATATCCATTTGGGTAGGTGCAGAGAGCACAGTCTTCCTCCTCCTTCTTCACTTGTCTTTTCCCTTGTTGTCTGTGGTGCAGAGCATAGGAGAGCCCCTTGTTGGGTGGTGCTGTTAGGCTCAGCTGAAGTTCCTGGCCTATGGATACAGCCTCATTCCCCAGCAAAGCAGCAGAAGGCAACCAGGGAAGAGAGCCACGTGCAAGGTTCCACGTGGAAGGATGGAGTCAGGAAAGCAGCAACTGAGAAGGGAATAGAATAGAACAGAATAGAACAGAATTAACCAGGCTGGAAAAGACCTGAGAGATCATCAAGCCCAACCTATCACCCAATACCATCTGATCAACTAACCCATGGCACCAAGTGCCTCAGCCAGGCTTCCTAAACACCTCCAGGGATGGGGACTCCACCACCTCCCCGGGCAGCACATCCCAATGGCGAATGACTCTTGCTGGGAAGAACTTTCTCCTCACCTCCAGCCTAAACCTCCCCTGGCACAGCTTGAGACTGTGTCCTCTTGTTCTGGTGCTGGCTGCCTGGGAGAAGAGACCAAGCCCCTCCTGGCTACAACCTCCCTTCAGGGAGTTGCAGAGAAGAAGGTCTCCCCTGAGCCTCCTTTTCTCCAGGCTAAGCAACCCCAGCTCCCTCAGCCTCTCCTCACAGGGCTGTGCTCCAGACCCCTCCCCAGCCTTGTTGCCCTTCTCTGGACACCTTCCAGCAGCTCAACATCTTTCCTAAGCTGAGGAGCCCAGAACTGGACACAGGACTCAAGGTGTGGCCTAAGCAGTGCTGAGCACAGGGCACAATGACCTCCCTGCTCCTGCTGGCCACACTATTCCTGATGCAGGCCAGGATGCCATTGGCCTTCTTGGCCACCTGGGCACACTGCTGGCTCATGTTCAGGCAGCTGTCAATCAGCACCCCCAGGTCCCTCTCTGCCTGGCAGCTCTCAGCCACTCTGAGCCCAGCCTGTAGCTCTGCCTGGGGTTGCTGTGGCCAAAGTGCAGCCCCTGGCACTTGGACTTGTTGAATGCCATCCTGTTGGCCTCTGCCCATCTGTCCAGCCTGTCAAGGTCCCTCTGCAGAGCTCTTCTGCCCTCTAACTGATCAACTCCTGCCCCCAGCTTGGTGTCATCTGCAAATGTGCTGATGACTGTCTCAATCCCCTCATCCAGATCGTCAGTGAAGACATTGAACAGGATGGGGCCCAGCACTGATCCCTGGGGCACACCACTGGTGCCTGGCTGCCAGCTGGCTGTGGCACCATTCACCCCCACTCTGTACTTGTTTCCACAGGAATTTTCTTCAGATGCCTTTTGCAGGTCCCTCACACAGCTTTGTTCTTGCTTCTCTTGCTCCCCAGGGTGTGGGGAGGTGCTCAGGGCTTCCAGAGGTCACATTCTGCTGGAGGGATACCCCCTGAACGCCCGATGCGAATGGACGATTCACGTGCAAGCTGGATTCAGCATTGAGTTAAGGTAGGTCATACTGATTTGCAGCCAGCACTGGTTGCAGCTGAGCACTGGGGCATGTGGATGATCAAGAATCAGTGAGGGCCAAGAGCTGGGAGCCCTGGGGCAGTGAGGAGTCCTGCCACCACTTTGTGTTTGGCACCTCAGCTCTGTCCCCTGGGTGCTGCCTGTGATGGGCACCCGCTGCACAGACTGTCAATGCTGTGCCCTCGGTTCCCATTTAGGACAGCTGGATACTGAGAGTCTGACAGATGTGGGGCACAATCTGCTTCTCTAGAGGTCTCCTCAAGACCTTGACACCAAAGCACCCAGTATTCTCTACCAGCCTGAATGAAGACAGTCTTTGAAGAAGAGCTGTGGGAACATTTTGATCTGGTGTCTTATGCCAGGAGAGGGCTGTCCATGGGACCTCATAGAATCACAGTATCAGTCAGGGTTGGAAGGGACCACAAGGATCATCCAGTTCCAACCCCCCTGCCATGGCCAGGGACACCCCACACTACATCAGGCTGCCCAGAGCCTCGTCCAGCCTGGGCTTAAACACCTCCAGGGACGGGGCCTCAACCACCTCCCTGCACAACCCATCCCAGGGCTTCACCACTCTCATGGGGAAGAACTTCCTCCTCACCTCCAGCCTGAATCTCCCCACCTCCAGCTTCATTCCATTTCCCCTACTCCTATCACTCCCTGAGAGCCTGAGCAGTCCCTCCCCAGCCTTCCTGGAGCCCCCTTCAGATCCTGGAAGGCCACAATGAGGTCACCTGGGAGCCTTCTCTTCTCCAGCCTGAACAGCCCCAACTCCTTCAGTCTGTCCTCACAGCAGAGGTGCTCCAGCCCTCTGCTCATCCTCGTGGCCCTTCTCTGGACACCTTCCAGCACCTCCAGATCCCTCTTGGAATAGGGGCTCCAGAACTGGAGGCAGTACTGCAGGTGGGGTCTCAGCAGGGCTGAGCAGAGGGGAGAATCCCCTCCCTGGCCCTGCTGGCCACACTTCTCCTGCTGCAGCCCAGGCTCTGATTGGCTTTCCGGGCTGCAAGTGCACACTGAGAGCTCCTGTTGAGCTTCTCCTCCCCCAGCACCCCCAAGTCTCTCTCCTCAGGGCTGCTCTCCAGCCAGTCCCTGCCCAGCCTGGATTTGTGCCTGGGATTGCCTCCACCCAGATGCAGGACCCTGCCCTTGGTCCTGTTGAAGCTCCTGAGGTTGGCTTGTGCCCACCTCTCCAGCCTGTCCAGGTCCCTCTGGATGGATCCCTTCCCTCCAGCTGTCTGCTGCACCACACAGCTTGGTGTCATCAGCAACCTTGCTGAGGCTGCACTTAATGCCACTGTCCATGTCACCCACAAAGATGTTGAACAGGACCTGCCCTCCCTTTAGCCTCTATTTTCCCTCTCAGATGTTTTTTTCACTCCTCTTACCAGCCCTGTCCTCTCCCAGCCTCAGCTGTTCCTCTTACAATCCCTATGTCTGCCAGATGTGATCAGCTCTCCTGCCACGTCATTGTTCCTCTGACCTGTGGATGCTTACACCTGCTAACCCCCACTGCTGACTCAGGCTCACAGTTCTCCAGTGGGTCTCCTGCCCAGTGCAGAAGAGCCCCAGCTGGGGACAGCTGACACTTCCCACTGCATGCAGCAGGGAGGTCCCACAGGCAGCAGGAAGCTTGGCAGGGCTTATGTTCCAGTGTTATTCAGGATCTTCAACAACGAGCTGGACAGAGTGGGCTCTCAGCCAGTTTGCTGATGCTACCAAACTGAGAGCACTGGCTGACACCCCATCAGACTGTGCTGCTGTTCAGCCACACCTGGCCAGGCTGCAGAGCTGGGCAGAGGGGAGCCTGCATTTGGCTGGGTGTGGGAAGGGATCCTGTGCAGGTCCGTCGGAGTGGATGCACCCATCTCTGGGTGAGCAGCCAGCTGGCAGCAGGTTGGCAGCCAGGTGGCACCAGGCACAAGGTCCAAGGAAGGAGGAAAGGCTCAGCAAGAAGTGTGGGGTGTGCTGGACTCACCTGAGGGCAGGGATCCATCCAGAAGGATCTTGAGAGGCTTGAGAAGTGGGCTGGTGCCAACTGCATGAGGCTCAACAAGTCACAGTGCAAGGTCCTGCAGCTGGCTCAGGCTGAGCACAGGCACACATCCAGGCTGGGTGCAGAGTGGGTTGAGAGCAGCCCTGAAGAAAGAGGCTTGGGGCTGTTGGTTGCTGAGCAGCTCCCCAGGAGCCAGCAGTGCCCTCAGGCAGCCCAGCAGGCAGCTGTGTGCTGGGCTGCAGCCAGGGGAGTGTGGGCAGCAGGGCAAGAGAGGGGATTCTGCCCCTGGGCTCTGCTCTGCTGAGACCCCACCTCCAGTCCTGCCTCCAGCTCTGCTGTCCCCGGTGTGAGAAGGACACAGAGCTGCTGGAGAGAGTCCAGAGGAGGCCACAAAGATGCTCCAAGTGCTGGAGCAGCTCTGCTGTGAGGAGAGGCTGAGGGAGCTGGGGGTGTTCAGCCTGGAGAAGAGAAAGCTCCAGGCAGACCTTAGAGCTGCCTGCCAGGACCTGAAGGGATCCTGCAGGAAGGCTGCAGAGGGACCTTTCATGAAGGTGTCTGGAGACAGGCCAAGGGGGAATGGTTTGAAGCTGAGGCAGAGCAGGGTTAGACTGGAGCTGAGGAAGAAGTTCTTCAGTGTCAGGGTGGTGAGACTCTGGCACAGGCTGCCCAGGGAGGCTGTGGCTGCCTCCTCCCTGGGAGTGTCCAAGGCCAGGCTGGATGAGGCCCTGAGCAGCTGAGTCCACTTGAGAGGTGTCCCTGCCCAGGTCAGGACAGGCAGGAGGTTAGAGGAGATGATCTCTGAGGTGCCTTCCAACCTGAGCCCTTCTGGGACCCTATGAAAACCGTAACTGTCTCAGTTCTCTTGGCCATGATGAAGCTGAGGGCAGCAACTCAGTGCTACAGGATCATCAGATACAGAATGGAATGCTAAGCATTGTCTTGATTTCATCAGCTTCCACAGCATGAATACATTCTCCAACCCCTCTGGGGAGAGCTCCCAGCCAAAGGGAAATATTTATAACTGCATCTCTGCTGAGGCATTAAAGAAAATGACTGAAAGCTGGGAGCTGCCTCCTGCTGTGCTGTGACCCACCCCGCCGAGCCTGGGGCTGAGGGCACCTCTACATCACAGCCCAACAGAGGGAGAGCCACTCACCAGCACCAGCTGAGCACCATTCATCAGAACACCTCTGCCTAGCCACCCCGGGGGGGCTGTGTGGCACGCAGGAAGATTTATCTGTGCTCCTAAGAGTTCTCCTGCCCTGTCTAAGCAGAGACAAATCGCTTTGCTCCCCATCTGTGCCACACAGCCCCCACCCCTGCCCTCGCAAGCTGTCAGAGCTGCAGCAGGCAGGAGCTGTGCAGAGAGAGAGAGAGGAGACAGGAGCTGCTTTGTGAGCACTTGTGCTGACTCAGCACCACCCTGGCTGTGTGTTCCAGCCCTGAGCAGTCAGCACCCACAGAGGAGATCCCTGCCTTTCCCTGCAGAGGCAGAGAAAGCACTGATGCAGCATGGATGGCAGAGCCAGCAGCAAAACTCGGGCAGCCTCTTGAGGGGTACCTGCCCTTCTGAGTAGGGAGGGCCTGAAGGAGGTCTGGATGCAATGTACCAGTTGTCCACAGGATCTAACTGCTGAGATACCTCAATGGCCACCTTGAAAGGCAGTGCAGCTGGTTCAGAACACACTCCAGGATTGCCTTATGTAAGGTAGATAGAGCTCCTCACGTTCTGTGTTTGTCCTGTGCCTCCTGACTTGCAGAGTGCCAGGGGGCAGAATCCCTTCTCTTGCCCTGCTGGCCACACTCCTCTGGCTGCAGCCCAGCACAGGGCTGCCTTCTGGGCTGCATGAGGCTGACCATGAGCCAGCAACGTGCTCTGGTGGCCAAGAAGGCCAATCCCATTCGGGGGTTGTAGTGGGTTGAGATAGCCACCCTCCCCACCACGGGCAAAATGACGACTCCGACAAACGGATTGCAAAAGTGATGGAAAAGTTTAAATAGAAGAAGTGAAGGTGCACAAAAGAAACCAGAAACAGTGAGAGAAGTAACCGCAACACACACCCGGATGAACCCCATCCCCACCTGAGGGTGGGCCCAAGACCCCCAGGGCTCGTTCTTCCCCCCCCACTGCTAGGCTAGTCTCGGCTGGCCAGGCCTGAGACCGCCCATCCCCCTGGCCTTGGGCCTAGCCAGGCCCAAGGCCGGGAGACGTCTCCCCAGTTACCGGGCGGCGGCGAGGGAAGAAAGAGAAAGAGGCGGACCCCACGCAAGGTCTTATAGCGGTGCAGGGGATTGTGGTAGGAGATACACGGTTTTCCTGTGTCCACCCACTGGGCTGGACTCCTGGACACAGGAAGTGTGCCATGCAGCAGAGGGCACCCAGCCCAAACCACCACACGCCACCCCTTATCTCATACCACAGCCCCTGCACCCAAACACATCATCATATTAGAAATCCCTGATGACGCGTCCGGCAGGGTCCATATCTTCTTCTGGGCGTCCAAACAGTCTCTCTCAGGCTCAAGCATCAGTCCAGTCCAGTTCTTCCTCTCTCATCCAGTGGAACCTCCCAGCGATGCAGATTTCACTCTTCTGCAGTGCAGGTTCTCCATGGATCCGTTGGACATCCTGGCCACCTGGAAAAGCCTCACAACCTCTCAGCCAAGCTCTTCTTCTTGTTCACGTTTTGCTCAGCGGCATATCTCCACCCCTGGGGCAAGCCAGTCGGAACAGTCCGGCTCCACGACCGCTTTTCCGATCCCCAGGGTGCCGCAAACCGACCGCCTCCGACCGCGGTCCAGGCTACCCAAACGCCTATCAGGGTACTTCGCCCCCCACACCGGGCGTTCACGTACCGAGGCGTAGCAATGTCCGGCTGCACACCCCCGGAAGAGGGAGGGCTGCACCGCAGCCCAACTGAGAGGCAGGGAGGCGGAGCCAGGCGCTCGGCGCCATTTTTCGGTACTGTCCGAAAAACATGGGGGAGATTAGAGCCAAGCCCACTGCAGCCCGAGCGCCGGCCGGCGTCCGCTACCGCGGCCACTCAGCACACAGCAGAGCCCGGCCGCCTCTACCGCCGCGGTACAGGATCAAAATCACCTCCACCCCTCGGGCACTCCAACAGCTTCCCCAGCGAAAGCCACAAGCGCGTTCTCAGAGCCTTTGAAAACGGCTTTCCAGCTGGGGTCCCCGTTCGCCCCTCCTGGGTCTCGGGGGCTATCTCGCCCGCCCGCCCGCTGCGGCTGGCTCCATCCTTGCAGCGAGACGGACCTCATCTGACCTGCTCGCCGCTGCCCCTCCCCCGCCTCACCCCCGCCGCTTCCACCGCCCGCGGAGAGGAAAGGGTGGGGGAGGGGCAGGTCCCGCGTTCTTAAGCGGCAACCCCCGACACACCAGGTGTCCCCCTGCAATCCACAAGAACCCACACGATCGCCCCGGCAGCAAAGCTTGAGCCCCCGACCTTCCCAAACCGAAAACCGACGCCCAGAACTAAATTCAAACTATCCATCCTTTGCAATCCGATCTGCAGGTCGCCACACCAACCAGCCCCACGTCGGCGCGCCAAAAATGTAGTGGGTTGAGATAGCCACCCTCCCCACCACGGGCAAAATGACGACTCCGACAAACGGATTGCAAAAGTGATGGAAAAGTTTAAATAGAAGAAGTGAAGGTGCACAAAAGAAACCAGAAACAGTGAGAGAAGTAACCGCAACACACACCGGATGAACCCCATCCCCACCTGAGGGTGGGCCCAAGACCCCCAGGGCTCGTTCTTCCCCCCCCTGCTAGGCTAGTCTCGGCTGGCCAGGCCTGAGACCGCCCATCCCCCTGGCCTTGGGCCTAGCCAGGCCCAAGGCCGGGAGACGTCTCCCCCCAGTTACCGGGCGGCGGCGAGGGAAGAAAGAGAAAGAGGCGGACCCCACGCAAGGTCTTATAGCGGTGCAGGGGATTGTGGTAGGAGATACACGGTTTTCCTGTGTCCACCCACTGGGCTGGACTCCTGGACACAGGAAGTGTGCCATGCAGCAGAGGGCACCCAGCCCAAACCACCACAGGGGTGTATCAGAAGGGCTGTGGTTAGGACATCTAGAGAGGTTCTCCTCCCCTCTGCTCTGCCTTGCTGAGGCTGCATCTGGAATATTGTGTCCAGTTCTGGGCCCCTCAGTTCAGGAAGGACCTCAGGGAATTGCTTGAAAGAGTCCAGCACAGAGGCACAAAATAATTAGGGATTGGAAGATCTTCCTTAGGAGGAGAGCCTGAGGGAGCTGAGGGCTCTGGAGCTTGCAGAGGAGGAGCCTGAGGGTGACCTCACTGCTGGTGATAAAGCTGTGCAGGGTGAGTGCCCAGAGGCTGCAGCCAGGCTCTGCTGGGGGATGCCCAATGCCAGCACAGGGGGCACTGGGTGGGAGTTGAGGCAGAGGAAGTGCCATGGAAACAGGAGGAGATTTTTTTTCCCTGTGAGGATGACAGAACCCTGGAGCAGGCTGCCCACGGGGGTTGTGGAGTCTCTCCCTCTGGGGATATTCAAGACCCACCTGGATGCATTCCTGTGTGACCCTGCTCTGGCAGGGGGGGGGGCTGGATGATCTCTGTAGGTCCCTTCCAGCCCCTGGCATTGTGTGCTTCTGTCCTTGCACTGTGACTCCTTGAGCCTCACGCCGCTGGCACTGGCTCGTTTCCCCCGCCGCTTCCCAGCTGGGGGAGCAGAGGTCACTGCACTGCCTGTACCTGGGATTTAAACAGCAACAGACCTCGTGCTCTGGGAAGGATCCTGTCTCCTGGGCTGTAGCCAGGAGGTTTTGCAAAGCTCTGGCAGGTCCTGAGCTGCCAGCTCTGATGGTACTGCTGGGATCCCATGTCATCAGCGCAGGGCGTCTGCTTCCCTGCTAAGTTAAACAGAGTGCAGGCCAGGACCCCCTGTGCCTTTCACATCTCCCACTCTGCTTTCAAGCCCTTTTGAAGCAGGGTGAGCAAACAATTAAAACCAACATGATGTGTATGGCTCCTTCCTTCCGTGCCTCCCCTGGCTGCACCTCTTGATGGTCATGGCTCAGAAACACACTGCCACACAGAGCTTACCTTTCCAGCTCTAAATAACACTGCTGCCACTACAGAGCCAGCAGCCCAGAACCCTTCACAGAATGTGGAATGGTTTGGGTTGGAGAAGCCCTCTGAGATCATGAGTCCAGCCATCAACCCAACACCACCATGGCCATTAAACCGTGACCCCACGTGCCCTGGGCACACATTTCTTGACCACCTCCAGGGATGGGGACTCCACCACCTCCCTGGGCAGCCTGTTCCAATCCCATCTCCAAACCCATATCCAACCTAAACCTCCCCTGGTGCAACTTGGGGCCATTTCCCCTCATCCTATCACCTGATACTAGGGAGAAGAGACCAACCCCCACCTCACTCCAGCCTCTTTCCAGGGAGCTGTAGAGAGCAGTGAGGTCTCCCCTCAGCCTCCTTTTCTCCAGGCTGACCAACCCCAGTTCCCTCAGCTGCTCCTCCCCAGCCCTGTTCTTCAGACCCTTCCTCTGCTTTGTTGCCTTTCTCTGGCCCTGCTCCAGCTCCTCCATGTCCTTCTTGGAGTGAGGAGCCCAAAACTGAACCCAGGACTCAAGGTGTGGCCTCAGCAGTGTCCAGTACTAGGGGAACAATTCCTGCCCTGGTCCTGCCTGGCCACATCATTGCTGATCCAGGCCAAGATGATGGTGGCCTTCTTGGCCACCTGGGCACCCCTGGCTCACCTTCAACTGCTGTCAGCAAACCTCTCCAGGTCCTTTTTCACCAAGCAGTTTCCAGCTGCTCTGCCCCTAGCCTGGGGTGTTGATGGGGTTGCTGTGACTGAAGGTCAGGACCTGGCTGCATTCCCTGTCACACCAGACCCAAGCATCAGAATTCTTACTTCTTCCCTTGTGTCCTTGCACTTCATTGCCATCAGAAAGGTGCTGATGCAGAGGAGTGGGCAATGGTTTTGGGGTCGAGTGAGGATAAACTGCAGTCCCTGAAGTGTGACGAGGATGAAGGGGTTAATTTGTATTGCTCTGTGACTTCCATCGGGGTAGGCCCCTGGGGTATGTTCTGCCAGGGAAAGAGTGTTTTGGAGATGTAGTGTATGACCTGATGGCTGTGAGGACGTCTCTGGCAAGCCTGACAGAACTAGAAGTCAGCTCATGCATGTTATGCAGAGCTGCGCTGAGTTAATCTCTCTCCAATGCGTATTTGAAGCAGATGTAATTTTGTTCTCATTCCACATTCCAGCAGATGATTTCAAGAATGAGAGGCCCTGCTGCACTGGTGCAGCTGCCTCTGACTGCTCATTCATTTCTCTGTGTGCTCCTCTTGATGCTCTGAACCCAGCCATAGAACCTGAACAAAGGCAGCCGAGTCAAGAGGCCTCTTAAGTCAGCTCAGGAGCCATCAAAGAAAGGCCACTTCATGTAACATGTGCCCCCCTTAGCAGGGAGACCTGAGTCCCAGGAAGGGAAGAGCAGGAAACAGGCTGCAGGACTCAATTGCCACTTCAGCCTGTGAGATCCACCAGTGGATCCGAAACTTTGGTGTAAAAATGCAGTCTCTGCTAGTCCCTGAGCACACACTGCACCAGGCAGCACAGGAGGCTCATCCTGATGCCAGAGGTGGCTGTCAGTGGTGCTGGGAGCTGTGGGGCAGGGTAAGCACACAGCTGGCTCCATTTATGAAGCATTCTGCTGAGCAGTGCTCACAGAGTCACAGAACATTAAGGGCTGGAAGGGACCTGGAAAGCTCATCCAGTCCAACCCCCCTGCCAGAGCAGGAACACCCAGAGCAGATCACACAGGAGCACATCCAGGTGGGGTTTGAGTATCTCCAGAGAGGAGACTCCACAAGCCTCCTGGGCAGCCTGCTCCAGGCCTCTGTTACCATCACAGGGAAAAAATTTTCCTCCTGCTTCCATTGCACTTCCTCTGCCTCAGCTTCCACCACTGCCCCTTGTGCTGGCCTTGGGCATCCCCCAGCAGAGCCTGGCTCCAGCCTCTGGGCATCACCCTGCACAGCTTTAGCACCAGCAATGAGGTCACCCTCAGGCACCTCCTCTGCAAGCTCCAGAGCCCTCAGCTCCCTCAGGCTCTCTTCCTAAGGAAGATGTTCTACTCCCTTCATCATTTTTGGACTCCCTTAAGCAGTTCCCTGAGGTCCTTCCTGAGCTAAGGGCCCCAGAACTGGGCACAATATTCCAGATGCAGCCTCAGCAGGGCAGAGGAGAGGGGGAGGGGAACCTCTCTTGACCTACTGACCACAGCCCTTCTAATGCAGCCCAGGATGCCATTGGCCTTCTTGGCCACCAAAGCACATTGCTGGCTCGTGGTCAACCTCCCATCCACCAGGACCCCTCAGGTCCCTCTCCCCTTCACTGCTCTCCAACAGCTCAGTCCCCAGTCTATACTGCTCCATGAGCTTGCGTGGCCTCTCCCAGGCCCACACCTTCTCACCCGTGGCTGCCACGCCACAGAGGGCCTGGCGGCCCACTCCACAGCTCCTTCTCCAGAGGCAGGTGGTGTTCCTGCCTCCTGTTCCCCTGGGGTACTAGGGATTCAAAGGGCAGCACTTAACGTCACTGCTGCTGAGCATGAGCCCTGCACACTGCCTGCAGCACAGCTGGGAGAGCCTTGGAGTCTTTCCCTTCTGCTTAGCTTTCATCCCTTCCTTCTGAGCTCAGAAGAAGGGCAAGTGCCAGGCACTGGGGCTTCACTCCCCTTCTACTTTGTGGTACAACAATGTGCTGCAGCATTTCCTCTTCTCTTTCTCTGCCTGCTCCTACTGCTGTCATATCCCTGAACTTTGCTCCTACCCCTGCTTGCTGACTGCTGACCATCACAATGGAAATAGCTTTTGAGCCTTCTTCACCTGGGCTGCTGTTTCTTTCAGTACTTACAGAGCTTTATTTAGGGGAAGTGGAACAACTCTTACCAGACAGCCACAACAGAAACGTGGCCCTGACAGCATCTGACCCTAGGTGAACCTTCTAGCACTGTATGTGGTGCACATGAACAGACTGTATGACTTCAACCTAGCCTTCGCTGTTCTGCCACATAGCAGTGTGCCCAGGTGGCCAAGAAGGCCAATGGCATCCTGGCCTGCATCCAGAACAGTGTGGCCAGCAGGAGCAGGGAGGTCATTCTGCCCTGTGCTCAGCACTGCTTAGGCCACACCTTGAGTCCTGTGTCCAGTTCTGGGCCCCTCAGTTTAGGAAGGACATTGAGACTCTTGAAGGTGTCCAGAGAAGGGCAATGAGGCTGGGGAGAGGCCTTGAGCACAGCCCTGTGAGGAGAGGCTGAGACCTTCTTGCTCTCTCCAACTCCCTGAAGGGAGGTTGTAGCCAGGAGGCATTTGGTCTCTTCTCCCAGGCAGCCAGCACCAGAACAAGAGGACACAGTCTCAAGCTGTGCCAGGGGAGGTTTAGGCTGGAGGTGAGGAGAAAGTTCTTCACAGAGAGTTGTTAGCCATTGGGATGTGCTGCCCAGGGAGGTGGTGGAGTCACCATCCCTGGAGGTGTTCAAGTGGGGATTGGATGTGGCACTTGGTGCCATGGTTTAGTAGTCATGAGGTGCTGGGTGATAGATTGGACTTGATGATCTTTGAGGTCTCTTCCAACCTTATTGATTCTATGGTTCTATGAATGGTCTCCTGGAGCAGCTGTGTGGAGCTGAGCCGGCTTCCAGGGAACCTAGCCTTCACTGTTCTGCCACTTGAGTGTTGTCCTGGAGCAGCTGTGTGGAGCTGAGCCGGCTTCCAGGGGTCACACTGCAAAATCTGAGATGACGTGAGGAGGACTGTGTGTGATGAGGGGCTTGTCGCTTCCCTGGGTGGCAGGGAGGCACTAACACAGCTGAACATCTGACCAAACCCCAGCCAGGGTGCACAGAGGGGAGAGTGCAGCCTGCCTGCCTGTCCTTGCCCCGCTAGGTTCTCCATGCTGAGCCTGGAGTTTGACTACATGTGCCAGTATGACTACGTGGAGGTGCGGGACGGCGACAACCTGGACAGCAGAATCATCAAGAAGTTCTGCGGGAACGAGCGGCCGCCGCCCATCCGCAGCACCGGCTCTGCCCTCCACCTCCTCTTCCAGTCGGATGGATCCAAGAACTTTGATGGATTCCACGCTGTCTTTGAGGAAATCACAGGTAAAGCAAGCCCCGGGTGGGTTCTCAGGAAGTCAGTGTCGCTTCATCTCCCTCCCTCGCTAAACGCTTCCACGCGGCGCTGCCAGCGGCAGCCTACGGCGAGGCAGCGCAGGGGAGAGGGGAAAGCCGCGGGGTGGCATGTTGAGTGTGAGGGCTGAATTCCTTCTGCCTGCGTGAGGACCAGGCATGCCAGGCAGCAGAGAAGAGCTGCTGCTGCGTGAGGCTTTCCCGTCTGAGAGCACAGAAGGAAAGGGAGGGAGGGAGGGAGGGAGGAAGGGGCGGTGTGTGCCTGCGGTCGCGGGGCTGCCCCCGCTGCCTGCAGGAGCAGGGTCACTCTCTCCCTGAGCAAAATCCTCATGCAAAGCCTCACCATCAGCTGAGGGAGCATACCCTGGTGTGACTCCTGGGTTGGCTCATTCTGTCATACGATTAGGGCTCAAAAAGCCCAAAGCCTGTACCAAGAACAGACTCTTTAACAGGAAAAAAAAAGCAAGAGGCATTTCTCATTCTGTGATGAACTCAGCATTATGAATGACAGAAGCAGGGCTCAGAATTCTTGTGGGTTTGGTAGTACTCAGTGCTTGAGTCCCCCACACTGCTTCCCATCCTTCCTTTCTGGCTGCAAAGTAACCCTGGAGGTGTAGCTGGCTCCTCAGTTTGCCCCTGCGTTGGCAGCAGCCTCTGCACTTCTCCTGGATCTTCCTTGTTTAGCTGTGTAGGGAATTTTGATCAGGTCTGCCCGCAGCGCAGGCACAGCAGGATGAGCCAAGCCCACAGCTTTGCAGTAGGCAAACCCTGCAGCATCTCTAACTCACCTTCATCACCTGCCTTCCCTGCACCGTGCTGACCCCCATCTCCTGACATCCTCCAGGGTGTATCTGGCTTGGGAATCACAGAAACATTCAGGTTGGAAAAGAGCCTCAGGATCACCAAGTCCAACCCAGAACCCTGCTCTGCAAGGCTCACCCCTAAACCATAGCCCCAAGCACCACAACCAAACCACCTTCAAACACAGCCAGGCTTGGGGACTCCACCCCCTCCCTGGGCAGCACTTTCCAATCCCTGACCACTCTTGCTGGGAACAATTTTTCCCTAAGGTCCAGTCTAAACCTCCCCAGGGGCAGCTTGAGGCCATTCCCTCTTGTTCTGTCACTAATTACCTGTGAGAAGAGACCAGCAGCAGCCTCTCCACAACCTCCTTTTCGGTAGCTGTGGACAGCCAGGAGGTCTCCCCTCAGCCTCCTCTGTTTCACACTAACCATCCCCAGCTCCTTCAGTGGCTCCTCACAAGATTTCTTCTCCAGGCCCTTCCCAGCTTCCTTGCCCTCTTCTGCCCTGGCTCCAGCACCTCCACATCTCTCTTGGATTGAGGTGTCCAAAGCTGGACACAGCACTCGAGGTGTGGCCTCCCCAGAGCTGAGTCCCAGGGGACAATCCCCTCCCTGCTGCTGCTGGACACAGCATTGCTGATCCCAGCCAGGAGGCCTTTGGCTTTCTTGGCCACTTGGGCAAACTGCTGGCTCCTATTCAGCTGCTTGTCCCCCAGGCCCCTTTCTGCCAGGCAGCTTTCCAGCCACACTACCCCAAGCCTGTAGTCTCAAGCTGTGCCAAGGGAGGTTTAGGCTGGATGTCAGGAAGAAATTCTTCCCAGCAAGAGAGATTGGCCCTTGGGATGTGCTGCCCAGGGAGGTGGTGGAGTCCCCATCCCTGGAGGTGTTTAGGAAGAGCCTGGCTGAGGCACTTGGTGCCATGGTTTAGCTGATCAGATGGTGCTGGGTGATAGGTTGGACTTGATGGTCTCTGAGGTATTTTCCAACCTGGTTTATTCTATTCTATTCTATTCTATTCTATTCTATTCTATTCTATTCTATTCTATTCTATTCTATTCTACTCTACTCTATTCTATTCTATTCTACTCTACTCTACTCTACTCTACTCTACTCTACTCTACTCTACTCTACTCTACTCTACTCTACTCCTGTTCTATTCTACTCTATTCTACTCTATTCTATTCTACTCTATTCTCTTCTACTCTATTCTATTCTCTTCTACTATATTCTATTCTACTCTACTCTAGTCTAGTCTAGTCTAGTGCTTGAGGTTGTGGTGACCCAAGTGCAGAACCTGGCCCTTGGCCGTGTTGAAGCTCAGGTGGTTTCTATAACCCTTCTGCGAAGACACAGCGCTCTAAGGGGATCAGCTGTTAGCAAAGACCGGGGGTGTGAGCAGCGCCCTGCCAGCTGTGCAGCGTCGGGTGCAGTGCCTCCAGCTGTAAACCCTTCCCACCTGCTAGCAGCAGGGCAGAGCAGTCAGCTGCGGCTCGCCGGCCCGGGCTGGCAGCAGCAGAGGCGGCAGAGGAGCGGCGGCTGCGGTGGGGGCTGTGTTGCGTAAGGGCTGCCTACGCTCCGGGAGCTGAGGTTCTCCATATGGTGGGAGCTGCAGCCGGCCTGTTTCCCCTGCCCAGCAGGGAGCACTTGGTATTCAAAGGCTGCTCGGCACTTCATTTCCGCCCCATTTTCAGCCGTAATTTTTCTGAGGCTGGGTGGCTGCGAGTGTGGTAGTCCACGCAGAGCACGTTGCAGAGGGCTTCTGAGAGTTTGTGAGGAGCTCTTACTGTGCGCTTCATTATGAGGCTGTTCTGGCCCAGCGTGAAAAGCTTTTAAAACACTGGCAGTGTCTCTTTATGTGGAGCACTAACCTGGCCAGCAGGAGAGCGGAGGCGGAGAATACAGGGTGCGTGGAGCAGCACGGAATGAAAAGCAGGGGCAGCGCAGCGCTGAAAGCTCGGGCAGCACGCTGCAAGCTCAGGCATTGCTCCTGAAATTTCCCTCTCTGCACAGCACTGTGGATAAGCTGAGATCCCTGGAACAGGCTGCAGAGAGCTTGCTAGAGCAATTCCCTGTGCTGTGGGTGACAGCAGCAGCAGCAGCTGCTGCTTACAGGAGGGGACCAGGCCACGGAGGGGACCGTACAATCATAGAATCAATAAGGCTTGAAAAGACCTCAGAGATCATCAAGTCCAACCTATCACCCAACACCTCCTGACAACTAAACCATGGCTCCAAGTGCCACATCCAATCCCTTTTTGAACACCTCCAGGGACCATGACTCCACCACCTCCCTGGGCAGCCCGTGATCTGATGTCCCAAGCACCACAGTGATGTGATGGAGAATGCTGAAGAAGTGTCTTGTGCTGTCAGACTTGAGTTCCTTCCCTTTCTGTCTTCCCTTGCCCTAAGCTGTGTGCAGGCTGGAGACCTCCTGGCTGTCTACAACTACCTGAAAGGAGGTTGTGGAGAGGTTGGTGCTGGTCTCTTCTCACAGGTAATTAGTGAGAGAACCAGAGGGAATGGCCTCAAGTTGTGACTGTTTAGGTTTAGACTGGACATTAGGAAACATTTTTTCAGGGCAAGAGTGGTCAGGGATTGGAATGTGCTGCCCAGGGAGGTGGTGGAGTCACCAACCTTGGATGTGTTTAAAGATGTTTTGGATGTGGTGCTTGAGGCTATGATTTAGGGTTGAACCTTGCAGAGTAGGGTTAATGGTTGGACTTGGTGATCCTGAGGGTCTTTTCCAACCTGAATGTTTCTGTGATTCTCAGCATGCTGAAGCAGGGCCCCTGACTGCACAGGAGTCACTGGTTCAACTGCCTGGAAGGTTCCATTGCTGCAAAATAAGCTGTGAAACCCCTTTAGGGGAGGCCACTGCACCTGCAGTTACCAGAGGACAGCTTGCTGCACTGCCTGCTCTGGAAGCAGGTCTAGTTCCCATCCCATTCCCAGGGTCAAGTGGCACCCAGTAATTGGCATGAGTGACTCGATTTCCCCTCCAGCAGACTTCAGATGGGGAGCCAGATGGGGAGGGCCTCTCAGGGATCAGATGTCTGCTGGATCTAGTTAGAGGAAAGCCTGTTGCTGATTTCAGCAGCTCTTTCCTTTGTGTACCCCCAAGCCAGTGACCTCTGACACAGCCTTTGGCAGTGCTGTCCCACGTGGTTTGACTGGAGCCAGGACACCACCACTCCCTTCAACAGAGAAGCATTTAGTGCTCCTGAGCATCAGGCATGTTCAGGCAGCCTGGCACTCATCCTCCTTCACTTGGACATGCTCACTGTCACAGAATCAGGAGGCAATGCTGAAAGTGCCCTGGCTTCAGACCATCAGCTGCAACATGTCAGCCTGTACAGGGTCTTCTGCTTCTCCTCCCCTCCCTCAGTGAGGTTTGAGGTCGTTGGATACAGTACAATTGCCATAGTTATTCCCTGCAACAAAGGAACTCCTGTCCTTAGTCAGGCCTCAGTCCTCAATGAAGTCATTCATTGCCCAGCCCTGTGAGGCGAGGCTGAGGGAGCTGGGGTTGCTTAGCCTGCAGAAGAGGAGGCTCAGGGGCAGACCTTCTTGCTGTCTACAACACCCTGAAGGAGGCTGTAGCCAGGTGGGGGTTGGTCTCTTCTCCCAGGCAAGCAGCACCAGAACAAGAGGACACAGTCTCAAGCTGTGCCAGGGGAGGTTCAGGCTGGAGGTGAGGAGAAAGTTCTTCCCAGCAAGAGAGATTGGCCCTTGGGATGTGCTGCCCAGGGAGGTGGTGGAGTCCCCATCCCTGGAGGTGTTTAGGAAGAGCCTGGCTGAGGCACTTGGTGCCATGGTTTAGTTGTTCAGATGGTGTTGGGTGATAGGTTGGACTGGATGATCTCAAAAGTCTTTTACAACCTGGTCTATTCTATTCTATTCTATTCTATTCTATTCTATTCTATTCTATTCTATTCTATTCTATTCTATTCTATTCTATTGGCAAATGTGACTGAGTGTTGGGCCAGAGATCACAGAATCACAAATGCGAGGGGCTGGAGGGGACCTCAAAAGCTCATCCATTCCATTCCATTCCATTCCATTCCATTCCATTCCATTCCATTCCATTCCATTCCATTCCATTCCATTCCATTCCAAATTGCTTGTTACTTGAAGACTCCAGAGAAATCCACGTGTGGTAGCTATGTATTTCTTGTCTCTTGCCATGTGGATATAGGATGAATCAAAGGCTTTGCAGGGAAGACTGAGGATTCTGCTCTCTGTCATTCTGGACTGCAGCAGAGATTGAATGCTTTAAATATAACAGTAGACAACCTCAGCACAGGTGCCCCAGGGCAGGTTTGTTGTGCTTGCATAGCTCAGTGGCTGCTGCCAAGATTTGTCTTGAAGTAATTGGTGTGTTCGGTGTGGAAGGACAAAGCTGCTCTGCAGAGCAATTGGAATACAGACCCTGCTAGCAAGTCTTATTTCAAAATTGAGCCTGGAAGTTACCAACCAACCATGCTTAGATTGGTCTTCAAGGTGGCAGAGAGTATGATTTTGTAGTCAGCCTGAGCTGCAGCACCTCTGCCAGGAGGACAAGCTGAGGGAGCTGGGGCTGTTCAGCCTGGAGAAGAGAAAGCTCCAGGCAGGCCTAATAGTGACCTTCTGGTACCCAAAGGGAGCTACAAGAAGGCTGCAGAGGGACTGTTTGCAAAGGCCTGCAGGGGCAGGACCAGGGGCAATGGTTTGAAATGAGAGCAGAGCAGATTGAGCTTGGATGTGAGCAACAAGTTCTGCACCAGGAGGCTGCTGGGACACTGCAACAGGTTGCCCAGGGAGGTGGTTGAGGCCCCGTGCCTGGAGCTGTTGAAGGTGAGGCTGGAGAAGGCTGTGAGCAACCTGCTCCAGTGGAGGATGTCCCTGCTGAGTGCAGGGGGTTGGACTGGATGGCTTCTGGAGGTCCCTTCCAAGCTAAACCATTCTGTGATTCCATGATTCTGTGAAACTGAACTGCTGTGGATCAAGATGTGAAGTTTGTTGCAGAGTCTTGTTGTGTTAAGACAGAGTTGAAGGAGGGCACTAGATCCTGAGATCCTTGGTGTTGGAGATACTTAAAGACTGGCTCTTAATCTAGAGATTTCAGCTCTGCTGAACCCCACACTCAGTTTGGAAAATAATCCAGGAGTAACTGCTTTCTTCATCTGTCTTTTTGAGGATCAGAGCTGCTCTAGCTGCTCATCTGCCCACAGAGCAGGCACACAAAAGAAGCCTGGCTCAGTGCACACTGGAATCTGCTGGTGTTAAATGGCAACACTGCACATTCTGGTAGTCACTCATCCTCCTTTGAACAGCTTGATCTGCATCTCTGCTAGAGGTGTGGTGTGCAAGGGCTTCCCTGGCAGGCTTGGGGTCAGCATGACCAGTCAGAGCTTCCCTAACCCAACACCAAAGCACTCCTCAGGGGCAAAGCAACTGTCAAACTCTGTGGCGGCAGAGCAGGTCTGTGACGGGAGAGCAGGTCTGTGACGGGAGAGCAGGTCCGTGGCGCCAGAGCAGGTCCGTGGCGCCAGAGCAGGTCTGTGACACCAGAGCAGGTCTGTGACGCCAGAGCAGGTCTGTGGCGGCAGAGCAGGTCTGTGATGCCAGAGCAGGTCTGTGGCGCCAGAGCAGGTCTGTGACGCCAGAGCAGGTCTGTGGCGGCAGAGCAGGTCTGTGATGCCAGAGCAGGTCTGTGGCGGCAGAGCAGGTCTGTGGCGGCAGAGCAGGTCTGTGATGCCAGAGCAGGTCTGTGACGCCAGAGCAGGTCTGTGGCGGCAGAGCAGGTCCGTGGCGGCAGAGCAGGTCTGTGATGCCAGAGCAGGTCTGTGATGCCAGAGCAGGTCTGCGACGGCAGAGCAGGTCTGCGGCGGCAGAGCAGGTCTGTGATGCCAGAGCAGGTCTGTGACGCCAGAGCAGGTCTGTGGCGGCAGAGCAGGTCCGTGGCGGCAGAGCAGGTCTGTGATGCCAGAGCAGGTCTGTGATGCCAGAGCAGGTCTGCGACGGCAGAGCAGGTCTGCGGCGGCAGAGCAGGTCTGTGATGCCAGAGCAGGTCTGTGACGGCAGAGCAGGTCTGTGGCGGCAGAGCAGGTCTGTGATGCCAGAGCAGGTCTGTGATGCCAGAGCAGGTCTGTGGCGGCAGAGCAGGTCTGTGGCGGCAGAGCAGGTCCGTGGCGGCAGAGCAGGTCTGTGACGGCAGAGCAGGTCTGTGGCGGCAGAGCAGGTCTGTGGTGCCAGAGCAGGTCTGTGACGGCAGAGCAGGTCTGTGGCGGCAGAGCAGGTCTGTGATGCCAGAGCAGGTCTGCGACGGCAGAGCAGGTCTGCGGCGGCAGAGCAGGTCTGTGATGCCAGAGCAGGTCTGTGACGGCAGAGCAGGTCTGTGGCGGCAGAGCAGGTCTGTGGCGGCAGAGCAGGTCTGTGATGCCAGAGCAGGTCTGTGGCGGCAGAGCAGGTCTGTGATGCCAGAGCAGGTCTGTGGCGGCAGAGCAGGTCTGTGGCGGCAGAGCAGGTCCGTGGCGGCAGAGCAGGTCTGTGGCGGCAGAGCAGGTCCGTGGCGGCAGAGCAGGTCTGTGATGCCAGAGCAGGTCTGTGATGCCAGAGCAGGTCTGTGACGGCAGAGCAGGTCTGTGGCGGCAGAGCAGGTCCGTGATGCCAGAGCAGGTCTGTGGTGCCAGAGCAGGTCTGTGGTGCCAGAGCAGGTCCGTGGCGGCAGAGCAGGTCTGTGACGGCAGAGCAGGTCTGTGACGGGAGAGCAGGTCCGTGGCGCCAGAGCAGGTCCGTGGCGCCAGAGCAGGTCTGTGACGCCAGAGCAGGTCTGTGGCGGCAGAGCAGGTCTGTGATGCCAGAGCAGGTCTGTGGCGGCAGAGCAGGTCTGTGACGCCAGAGCAGGTCTGTGGCGGCAGAGCAGGTCTGTGATGCCAGAGCAGGTCTGTGGCGGCAGAGCAGGTCCGTGGTGGCAGAGCAGGTCCGTGATGCCAGAGCAGGTCTGTGGCGGCAGAGCAGGTCTGTGATGCCAGAGCAGGTCTGTGGCGGCAGAGCAGGTCTGTGGCGGCAGAGCAGGTCTGTGGCGGCAGAGCAGGTCCGTGGCGGCAGAGCAGGTCTGTGATGCCAGAGCAGGTCTGTGACGGCAGAGCAGGTCTGTGGCGGCAGAGCAGGTCTGTGATGCCAGAGCAGGTCTGTGGCGGCAGAGCAGGTCTGTGGCGGCAGAGCAGGTCTGTGATGCCAGAGCAGGTCTGTGGCGGCAGAGCAGGTCCGTGGCGGCAGAGCAGGTCTGTGGCGGCAGAGCAGGTCCGTGGCGGCAGAGCAGGTCTGTGATGCCAGAGCAGGTCTGTGGCGGCAGAGCAGGTCTGTGGCGGCAGAGCAGGTCCGTGGCGGCAGAGCAGGTCTGTGATGCCAGAGCAGGTCTGTGATGCCAGAGCAGGTCTGTGACGGCAGAGCAGGTCTGTGGCGGCAGAGCAGGTCTGTGATGCCAGAGCAGGTCTGTGACGGCAGAGCAGGTCTGTGGCGAGCAGAGCAGGTCTGTGGCGGCAGAGCAGGTCTGTGATGCCAGAGCAGGTCTGTGGCGGCAGAGCAGGTCTGTGGTGCCAGAGCAGGTCTGTGATGCCAGAGCAGGTCTGTGGCGGCAGAGCAGGTCTGTGGCGGCAGAGCAGGTCCGTGGCGGCAGAGCAGGTCTGTGATGCCAGAGCAGGTCTGTGATGCCAGAGCAGGTCTGTGACACCAGAGCAGGTCTGTGGCGGCAGAGCAGGTCCGTGGCGGCAGAGCAGGTCCGTGGTGGCAGAGCAGGTCTGTGGCGGCAGAGCAGGTCTGTGGCGGCAGAGCAGGTCTGTGACGCCAGAGCAGGTCCGTGGTGGCAGAGCAGGTCTGTGGCGGCAGAGCAGGTCTGTGACGCCAGAGCAGGTCTGTGACACCAGAGCAGGTCCGTGGCGGCAGAGCAGGTCCGTGGCGGCAGAGCAGGTCCGTGACGGCAGAGCAGGTCCGTGGCGGCAGAGCAGGTCCGTGGTGGCAGAGCAGGTCCGTGATGGCAGAGCAGGTCTGTGGCGGCAGAGCAGGTCCGTGATGGCAGAGCAGGTCCGTGATGGCAGAGCAGGTCTGTGGCGGCAGAACAGTTCTGTCTGTGTGGCGGCAGAGCAGGTCTGTGGCGGCAGAGCAGGTCTGCAGAGCAGGTCTGTGGCGGCAGAGCAGGTCCGTGTGGCGGCAGAGCAGGTCTGTGGCGGCAGAGCAGGTCTGTGGCGGCAGAGCAGGTCTGTGGGCAGAGCAGGTCTGGCAGAGCAGGTCTGTGATGGCAGAGCAGGTCTGTGACGCCAGAGCAGGTCTGTGATGGCAGAGCAGGTCTGTGACGGCAGAGCAGGTCTGTGATGGCAGAGCAGGTCTGTGGCGAGCAGAGCAGGTCTGTGACGCCAGAGCAGGTCTGTGACGCCAGAGCAGGTCTGTGGCGGCAGAGCAGGTCTGTGGCGGCAGAGCAGGTCTGTGATGCCAGAGCAGGTCTGTGATGGCAGAGCAGGTCTGTGGCGGCAGAGCAGGTCTGTGATGCCAGAGCAGGTCTGTGATGGCAGAGCAGGTCTGTGGCGGCAGAGCAGGTCTGTGGCGGCAGAGCAGGTCTGTGGCGAGCAGCAGGTCTGTGAGCAGAGCAGGTCTGTGGCGGCAGAGCAGGTCTGTGACAGGCAGAGCAGGTCTGTGGCGGCAGAGCAGGTCTGTGGCGGCAGAGCAGGTCTGTGATGCCAGAGCAGGTCTGTGATGCCAGAGCAGGTCTGTGGCGGCAGAGCAGGTCTGTGACGGCAGAGCAGGTCTGTGATGCGGCAGAGCAGGTCTGTGACGGCAGAGCAGGTCTGTGGCGAGCAGAGCAGGTCTGTGGTCTGTGCCAGAGCAGGTCTGTGGCGGCAGAGCAGGTCTGTGGCGGCAGAGCAGGTCTGTGACGTGCAGAGCAGGTCTGAGCAGGTCTGTGATGGCAGAGCAGGTGTGACGCCAGAGCAGGTCTGCCAGAGCAGGTCTGTGATGCCAGAGCAGGTCTGTGACGGCAGAGCAGGTCTGTGGCGGCAGAGCAGGTCTGTGGCGGCAGAGCAGGTCTGTGAGGTCTGTGATGCCAGAGCAGAGCAGAGCAGGTCTGTGACGGCAGAGCAGGTCTGTGGCGGCAGAGCAGGTCTGTGGCAGGCAGAGCAGGTCTGTGGCGGCAGAGCAGGTCTGTGACGGCAGAGCAGGTCTGTGTGGCAGAGCAGGTCAGAGCAGGTCTGTGACGGCAGAGCAGGTCTGTGGCGGCAGAGCAGGTCTGTGACGGCAGAGCAGGTCTGTGATGGCAGAGCAGGTCTGTGGCGGCAGAGCAGGTCTGTGATGCCAGAGCAGGTCTGTGACGGCAGAGCAGGTCTGTGACGGCAGAGCAGGTCTGTGGAGCGGCAGAGCAGGTCTGTGACGGCAGAGCAGGTCTGTGGCGGCAGAGCAGGTCCAGTGGCGGCAGAGCAGGTCCGTGGCGGCAGAGCAGGTCCGTGGCGCAGAGCAGGTCTGTGACGGCAGAGCAGGTCTGTGGCGGCAGAGCAGGTCTGTGATGCCAGAGCAGGTCTGTGGCGGCAGAGCAGGTCCGTGGCGGCAGAGCAGGTCCGTGAGAGCAGGTCAGAGCAGGTCTGTGGGCAGGCAGAGCAGGTCTGTGACGCCAGAGCAGGTCTGTGAGAGCAGGTCTGTGGCGGCAGAGCAGGTCTGTGGCGGCAGAGCAGGTCCGTGGCGGCAGAGCAGGTCCGTGACGGCAGAGCAGGTCCGTGATGGCAGAGCAGGTCTGTGATGGCAGAGCAGGTCTGTGATGGCAGAGCAGAGCAGGTCTGTGGCGGCAGAGCAGGTCTGTGGCGGCAGAGCAGGTCTGTGGTGGCAGAGCAGGTCCGTGATGGCAGAGCAGGTCTGTGGCGGCAGAGCAGGTCTGTGGCGGCAGAGCAGGTCTGTGGCGGCAGAGCAGGTCTGTGACGGCAGAGCAGGTCTGTGACGGCAGAGCAGGTCTGTGATGGCAGAGCAGGTCTGTGACGTGGCACCAGAGCAGGTCTGTGATGGCAGAGCAGGTCTGTGACGCCAGAGCAGGTCTGTGATGGCAGAGCAGGTCTGTGATGCCAGAGCAGGTCTGTGGCGGCAGAGCAGGTCTGTGACGCCAGAGCAGGTCTGTGACGCCAGAGCAGGTCTGTGATGGCAGAGCAGGTCTGTGACGCCAGAGCAGGTCTGTGGTGGCAGAGCAGGTCTGTGATGCCAGAGCAGGTCTGTGACGCCAGAGCAGGTCTGTGACAGCAGAGCAGGTCCGTGGCGGCAGAGCAGGTCCGTGACGGCAGAGCAGGTCCATGGCGGCAGAGCAGGTCTGTGATGCCAGAGCAGGTCTGTGGCGGCAGAGCAGTTCTGTGGCGGCAGAGCAGGTCTGTGATGCCAGAGCAGGTCTGTGATGCCAGAGCAGGTCTGTGACGGCAGAGCAGGTCTGTGGTGGCAGAGCAGGTCCGTGGCAGCAGAGCAGGTCTTTGGTGGCAGAGCAGGTCTGTGATGCCAGAGCAGGTCTGTGACGGCAGAGCAGGTCTTTGGTGGCAGAGCAGGTCTGTGACGGCAGAGCAGGTCCGTGGCGGCAGAGCAGGTCTGTGACGGCAGAGCAGGTCTGTGATGCCAGAGCAGGTCTGTGATGGCAGAGCAGGTCTGTGACGGCAGAGCAGGTCTGTGATGCCAGAGCAGGTCTGTGACGGCAGAGCAGGTCTGTGGCGGCAGAGCAGGTCTGTGGCGGCAGAGCAGGTCTGTAATGAGAAGATCTGAGGCCCAGAATAAAACCTCACCAGAACCAGGGACACCAGAACTTATCCTAAGCTCTGGGGTGAATGGCAGGAAGAAGATAAATTGATGTTGAGCTGCTTTAATTTAGGTGAAGCCTCAAACACTGTTGGAGCTTGCTGTAAATTGTTTTTCCTCCACAAATCTTTCTCACCACTTGACTGCAGCTGAAGGGAAATGTTAAGTGTGAATGGGGAAAAGAACTGCCCAGCCCTCTAAGATCCCCTCTCCAGTAAGAAAGAGCAGAGGGGGTTTGGGCGTGCATTAGGCCCTTTACTGTGCCTTAGAACCACAGACTCATAGGGGTTGGAAGGCACCTCCAGAGATCATCCAGTCCAAGCCCCCTGCCAGAGCAGAGCACCCAGGGCAGCTCACACAGGAACACATCCAGGTGGGGTTGGAATGTGTCCAGAGCAGGAGACTCCACAACCTCTCTGGGCAGCCTGCTCCAGGGCTCCAGCAGCCTCTCAGTAAAGTAGGTTTCCCTCATGTTGAGGTGGAATTTCCTGTGATTAAATGGAATGGAATGGAATGGAATGGAATGGAATGGAATGGAATGGAATGGAATAGAATAGAATGGAATAGAATAGAATGGAATAGAATAGAATAGAATAGAATAGAATAGAATAGAATAGAATAGAATAGAATAGAATAGAATAGAATAGAATAGAATAGAATAGAATAGAACACACCAGGTAGGAAGAGACCTTCAAGATCATCATGTCCAACCTATCATCCAACACCACCTAAACAACTAAACCATGGCTCCAAGCAGCCTATCAAGTCTCCTCCTGAATACCTCCAGGGATGGTGACTCCACCACCTCCCTGGGCAGCACATTCCAATGGGCAATCACTCCCTCTGTATAGAACTTCCTCCTAACCTCCAGCCTAAACCTCCCCTGGTGCAGCCTCAGTCTGTGTCCTCTTGTTCTGGTGCTGGCTGCCTGGGAGAAGAGACCAACCTCTGCCTGTCTACAGCCTCCCTTCAGGTAGCTGTAGAGAGGAATGAGGTCTCCCCCTGAGTCCCCTCTTCTCCAGGCTAAGCAACCCCAGCTCCCTCAGCCTCTCCTCACAGGGCTGTGCTCCAAACCCCCTCCCCAGCTTCGTTGCCCTTCTCTGGACACGTTCCAGCAAGTCAACCTCCTTCCTGAACTGAGGGGCCCAGAACTGGACACAGGACTCAAGGTGTGGCCTAAGCAGTGCTGAGCACAGGGCACAATGACCTCCCTGCTCCTGCTGGCCACACTCTTCCTGAGGCAGGCCAGGATGCCGTTGGCCTTCTTGGCCACCTGGGCACACTGCAGGCTCATGTTCAGCGTACAATCAACCAGTCCCCCCAGGTCCCTCTCTGCCTGGCTGCTCTCAGCCACTCTGCCCCCAGCCTGTAGCTCTGCCTGGGGTTGCTGTGGCCAATGTGCAGCACCTGGCACTTGGATGTGTTCAGTCTCCTGCCCTTGGACTCTGCCCATCTATCCAGCCTGGCAAAGTCCCTCTGCAAAGCCTCTCTACCCTCCAGCAGATCAACTCCTGCCCCCAGCTTGGTGTCATCTGCAAATTTACTGATGCTGGACTCAATCCCCTCATCCAGATCATCAGTGAAGACATTGAAGAGGATGGGGCCCAGCACTGATCCCTGGGGGACGCCACTGGTGCCTGGCTGCCAGCTGGCTGTGGCACCATTCACCACCACTCTCTGGGCTCAGCCTCCAGCCAGTTCCTAACCCAGCTCAGAGTGCTGCTGTCCAAGCCAGGGGCTGACAGCTTGGCCAGGAGTTTTCTGTGGGGGATGGTGGCCAAGGCCTTGCTAAAGTCCAGTCAGACTCCATCCACAGCCTGCCCCACATCCACCAGCTAGTCACCTGGGCATGGAAGGAGATCAGGTTGGTCAGGCAGGACCTGCCCTTCCTAAATGCCTGCTGGCTGGGCCTGAGCCCTTGGCCATCCTGTAAGTGCTGTGTGATTGCACTCAGGATGACTGTTCCATAACCTTGCCTGGAACAGGTTTACATTTCAGTTGCCTTGCCCTATCCTTGGCTACCACAGAGCGAAGCCTGGCTCCATCCTCCTGACAGCCACCCTGCAGGGATTTGTAGGCTCTGCTGAGGTCTCCTCTCCGCCTTCTCTCCTCCAGGCTCCCCAGCTCTCCTCCAGGATGCGTGCTGCGCAGCACAGCCGTGGGGGGAAAGCCAGGCAGGCCTCCCAGCCTAGGAGAGCCCCATGCATGTTCTTGCTTTTCTTTTCCAGCTTGTTCCTCCTCTCCATGTCTGCACGATGGGACATGCATCCTGGAGAAGAGTGGTGCCTACAGATGTGCCTGCCTGGCTGGCTACACCGGGAGCCGCTGTGAGAGCTGTGAGTACAGGCCCCCTGCCCAGGGGCTGGCGCTGCCCAGCAGCTGTCAGCAGGGGCATTGATGTGTGGCTTAGGTCAGGCATGCTGCCAGAGAGCACACTCTGCTTCTTGGGGCCCGCTCTGGGACACGAGGGTTTCCACTCCAGAGCCTTGTAGACCAGAGCTGGGGCTGGGAAACAGCATGCCAGAAATCTGGGGATGGGCTGGCCTCATCAGACAGAGATAGGCCTGCCTGCTGTGCTCCACTCTGGGGCTCAGCACACCTCCCAGCTGAGCTCTGGGCAGAGGCAGTCCTAGGAAGCTTTTCTTCCTTCACAGCCACCTGAAAGGTAGGGCTCTGGCAGCATGGTTGACAGAGACCTGGGATGAAAGCAGACAAAAAGAATGGACTCTGTGCATGCCCCTCTGCAGCTGGTTCTGTCCTGCTGAGTCAGTTGTAGAGTAGCTGGGTTCAAAAGAGGTCAGATCAGTTGTCTGTTCTAGTGATTTTAGTTCTTCATGCTTGAGCAGATGTCTTTATCTAGCAGGCCTTGAAAGACCAAGAGGGGGTAAGTGGTGTGCACTGTATGCTATGGGAAAGGCTGTGTCATCTCTGCTGGCCCAGAGGAGCTTTGTGCAATATTGAAAGTCACTGAGCTAGAGCTCCAGCTGCCCCTGGAGGGTTTCAGTGATGCTAGTCAAATCCACTTGGGATCATATGTGGCCCAAGCCAGAAGCATGGCTTGCTGTGCCCTGCTGTGGCAGCACTCTGGCCACAAGGCACAAGATGCCTTGCCAGCTTCCAGAGGTTTCAGTTCTGTGCCAGGAGCAGCCAGCCTCAACCCACACCAGCTCGCTGCTTCAGCAGCTTTCCCCAGCACGTGCCAGTGTCAGGAGTGAGGTCAAGCACAGTGACAGCACCTCCCTGCAGGCATCACTGTGAGATAAAAGACCTACAGATCCAGAAGAAGCTCCTAAGACTTGACTTTCCTCCCAGCAGACCAGAGGTAGTTTGACAGTCTCTGTAAGGCTGAGAAGGTTTTGGTGCTGCGTGCCACATTCTGCCACAATGCAGAGATTCCTGGTGTGGCTTCTGCAGGGCAAGGGCTGCTGAGCACTGAGGGCTCCTGCCCCCAGCACTGGTGTGGCTGGCTCTTCTGGCAGCCCCCTCTTTCCTGGCAGTCATTCAAGCAGAGGGGAGTCCTGAGCTCTCTGCAACTGCTCAGTGAGAATAGGAGAGAGTTAAAGAAAAAGAAGAAAAGATTCCTGTCTGCTTCAAGCCCAACCTTCAGTTTCAAATGAATTGTCCATTTCCAGCAGCTTTGGCAGGCTCTGCACTGCAGTCCAGGCAAGAAATGAAGCTCACATTCCTTTCCTGGTTTGCTTTTGTGGTTCCAGTGCAGAAACTTCATGCATGCAGCGGGCAGGGCAGCCAACAGAGGATGAAAGGCTGGCATGAAGCTCCTGCCTTAGTGTAAAGCATGCAGAGTACCTGTGGCACCAGGATAAAAGGGAGGAGGCACTTCAAAAGCTGCTCAGAGAGATTTCTAACTCGGCAGGCATCCTGTGGTTTGATTTGTGAAGGCACACTTTAGGTGGATAAAATGCTTCCTGATGCTTGTGGCTATGGGCTGGCACTTTGCTGACCTTAGAAAATGCTTTTTCCAGCACCTCTGCTGCTGCCTTCCATAGCACAGAGAAAGGTTGGCTGTTTTCTCTTATGTGTGGGAAAACATCATGGCAAATCTCTGTTCCCTCTGGCTCCAAAGCAGCTTTTCCTTTTAGAGCTTTCCTTTGGTTTTGCCAAAGCATATCCTAAGTACTTCCCAGTGTATGGGAAGGAAGAGGTAGAAAAATTCTGAATTCTTTTCAAGAGCACAAGGAAGAACTGGGGGAAAAAAACCAACCAACCAACCAACCAACCAACCAACCAACCAACCAACTTTATGGCTGCTACCCTTTACAAGTTGGTGGTGTGATTTCCTGAGCAGCATTGCAGGTTAAATGCCCCAAGGAGCTCGTGGCACACTCAGAATCCCTCTGCCTGCAGCACCAGGGCTGCCCTGTGAGGTGGAGCCCAGGGAAATCCATCACTTTCTGCAGAAAGCCATCATCAACTCATCATTTAGGGAGGAGTGACAGCAGCTGTGGGCCCTCTGAGGCTGATGCCCTCGGTCTGGTTCTCATAGAGCAAGTCAGGTGTAAGGAAGAGGAGAAATGGAGCCCCTCGATGGAAAGTGCATGTAGAAGAGCTGAGGTGCTGCAGCAGAAGGTCCTCAGAAAGACAGGAGGGGGATAAGGAAACCCAAGGACCAGAGGGAGGCTGTGGGATGATATCACTGTGGAGTGAGTTGAGGCTGAATGGTAGAAGCTCAGCAATGGACATTTCATGACAGAATCAGAGCTCTTCCAAGTCCCACACCACCCCAATGCAGCTCTGTCTTTTTTGTCTCTTACCCAGATTAAAGATGTGGGAATCACTCTTGGAATTATGGAAAGCACCTCAGTGAGATAAACCACAAGGAGCCTAATTTTTTTTCCTGCTCTTAAACTAAATTCCATGTATTTACCAGGATAAGCAGCACTGGTCAAGCTGCTTTCCTGCAGCAAGAGTCAATCCTCATTGCTCTGTCAGTTACAATCTGCAGCACTAATAAAACAATTAAAAGCACAGGTTGCTTGTAAGGAGCAGTCTGCTTTGTCCTCTGGGGTGGCAGCCTGGAAATGGTCTCTTGCTTTGCAAACTCAGGGACTAACCATAGGATGATAGAATGGCTTGGGTTGGAAGGGACCTCCAAAGGCCATCCAGTCCAACCCCTGCACTCAGCAGGGACATCCTCCACTACAGCAGGCTGCTCACAGCCTTCTCCAGCCTCACCTTCAACAGCTCCAGGCATGAGGCCTCAGCCACCTCCCTGGGCCTCCTGGTGCAGAACTTGTTGCTCACATCCAATCTCCATCTGCTCTGCTCTCATTTCAAACCATTGCCCCTGCTCCTGTCCCTGCAGGCCTTTGCAAAGAGTCCCTCTGCAGCCTGCTTGTAGCCCCCTTCAGGTCCTGGCAGGCTGCTCTTAGCTCTGCCTGGAGCCTTCTCTTCTCCAGGCTGAACACCCCCAGCTCCCTCAGCCTGGCCTCCTGGCAGAGCTGCTCCAGCCCCCTGATCATCTTGGTGGCCTCCTCTGCAGCCTCTCCATCAGCTCCATGTCCTTGCTGTGCTGAGGGCTCCAGAGCTGGACACAGCCCTGCAGGTGAGGTCTCACAGAGCAGAGCAGAGGGGCAGAAGCCTCTCTCTCCATCTCTGGCCACACTGCTTTGGATGCAGCCCAGGCTGCCATTGGCCTTCTGGGCTGCAAGCTCACACTGCTGGCTCCTGTCCAGCTTCTCCCCCACCAGCACCCCAAGTCCTTCTCTGCAGGGCTGCTCTCAATCTCATCCTCCCCCAGCCTGGACTGATCTCCAGGACTGCCCTGACCCAGGTGCAGGACCTTGCACTTTGCCTTGTTGAACCTCCTGAGGCTCTCCTCAGCCACCTCTCCAGCCTGGCCAGGTGCCTCTGGACGCCTCCATCCTGTCCTTCAGACTTGGCAAGCACAGCACTCAGCTTGGTGTCATCTGCAGACTTGCTGAGGGTGCCTCAGTCTCACTCTCTGTGCCATTGATGAAGATGTTGAACAGCCCTGCTCCCAGTACAGAGCCTGAGGGACACCACTTGTCACCCATCTCCACCTGGACATTGAGCTGTTGACCACTACCCTCTGGAGGCCATCACCCAGCCAATTCCTTACCCACTGGACAGCTCACCCACCAAATCCACATCTCTCCATCATCTGCACTGGAACACAGTGAAGACAAATGCTAGAGACCAGCAACAAATCCCTCCTTGCAAGCAAGCTGCTCTGTGATGATGCTGCAGTAGGTAACTAATTCCTGTTTTCAATACTTGAGCTTCTTTCTTGTCTTAAACTGAATTCAGTGTACCTGCATGCCCCTGCCAGCTGGCCCTTGGTCATGCTGACAGTCACAGAAGTATCATTTAGGCTGGGAAAGACCCTTGTGGTCATGAGTCCAACCATTAACACAACACTAGCAAGTCCACTGCTAACCCATGTCCCTCAACACCACATCTACATGTTGTTAGAACACCTGCAGGGATGAGGATTCAACACCCTCCCTGGACAGCCTGTGCCAGTGGTTGAGAACCCTTTCAGTGAAGAAGTTTTTCCTAGTGTCCAACCTAAACCTCCCCTGGTGCAACTTGAGGCCATTTCCTTTCCTCTTATCACTTGTTACTAGGGGCAAGAGCCCAACCACCGCCTGGCTCCAACCTCCTTTCAGGGAGCTGCAGAGAACCAGGTGGTCTCCCTCAGCCTCTTCTCCAGACTAAACAACCCCAGCTGCCTCCGCTGCTCCTCACCAGCCCTGTTCTCCTGCCCAGCTTCACTGCCCTTCTCTAGGCATGCTTCAGCCCCTCAGTGTCCTTCTTGGAGGCATTAAGGAACCCTGAACCCACAAGCCCAGCTGATCCTGTTCATGTAGCCTGTGGTGCCCTGCCAGAGAGCAGCAACTGCCTCCAGAGACGCACGTCAGGGACGAAGTACCAAACTGAGTGGCCTTGTCCCGGCTCTCTGCGTGCTGAAAAGCAGCCACTCAAGTATCACACCTCGGTGACTGTGCACCTCGGTGACTGTGCACAGGGGGACAGCTGCTTCTTCACCTCCAGCTCTGCAAGGTCTTTTCCAGAGGCTCGGCGCCAGCGTTGCCTGCTGAAGACGCAGCTGTAGCAAGACAGTGCTGCTGGTGCCCCATGGCAAATGCTCTCCCTCTCTGCTTGTCCTCCTGCTAGGACAGCGTGTTCCGACCCACGAGTCCTCCCAGGGCTTGCTGGCTGCAGCGCAGGGCCCTTAACCTTCTCCTGCCCTGGGGTTTCCTGTTACCTTTGGAACAAAGGCGGCGGAGCGGAGCCGCGGCGGCAGCAGGAGGAACTCGGCTGAATGGGCAGCTCGGGGCGCAGATCCCAGCGCCATTCTGAGCCTCTTCCTCGCTCCTGTCTGCCAAGAAGAAGAGGTTTCTTCTGCATCCTAATGAAGGACCCAACCCCACAGGCTAAGCTGTATAATACAGCTCCTTGTTGCAGCCTTTGATGTTGCTAGGGCTGCCCTTCCTCTGCTCCAGGTGGCCTCTGAATATAGCTTTAAGGCCCTTCCCCGCTGCAGATCTAACCCCTGTCCATCCTTCTTGGCCCTCTCGAGCTGTGGCCTGGGCTGGTTCTTCAGGCTGCCCTCAGCAGGCTGAGTGGCATATTTCAGGCACTGCCCCAGCCCTGCCCTGTTCTGCTGTGGGAGAAATGAGCCCAGCTCTCAGCGCCTGGCACAGGCGAGGCAGCCTTTCAATCCCAGCAGAGGCCAGGGGCGAGCACTGGGCAAAGGCTCTGGACATCAAACCTGGTTTTGTTACCTGGCCATGGGCATGTCCTGCAGTCTTCTAAGGGAACCTTTGGAGTTTGTTCCAACTTTGTCGGAAAGATTCTCTGGGTGCAGAGTGGGTTGAGAGCAGCCCTGAAGAAAGAGACTTGGATGGGTGTTGGGTGCTGAGCAGCTCCCCAGGAGCCAGCAGTGCCCTCATGCAGCCCAGCAGGCAGCTCTGTGCTGGGCTGCAGCCAGAGCAGTGTGGGCAGCAAGGCAGGAGAGGGATTTATTGTGGCCTTCCAGGATCTGAAGGGAGCTACGAGAAAGCTGGGGAGGGACTTTTGAGGGTGTCAGAGAGGGATAGGCCTAGGGGGGATGGAGCAAAACTAGAAGTGGGGAGATTGAGATTGGATGTGAGGAAGAAGTTGTTGCCCATGAGGGTGGTGAGAGCCTGGCACAGGCTGCCCAGGGAGGTGGTGGAAGCCTCCTGCCTGGAGGTGTTTGCAGCCAGGCTGGATGTGGCTGTGAGCAACCTGCTGTGGTGTGAGGTGTCCCTGCCCATGGCAGGGGGGTTGGAACTGGATGATCCCTGAGGTCCCTTCCAACCCTGACAGTTCTGTGATTCTATGATTCTGCCCCTGGACTCTGCTCTGTTGTGACCCCACCTCCAGTCCTGCCTCCAGTTCTTCAGAAAGTGGAAGGCTGTAAGCCCCTCAGGGTATCCTCCTCACAGCACAGCCCCAGGCATTGCTATCAGCTAAATACATCAGAAGCTATTTCTCTGTTCATGTCATCCACCCCAAGACAGCCCTGGCATAGGAAAGGAGGTGTGTATCTAAACCAGATGAATGGATTCATAGGGAATCTCCACTTGCCCCAACCCAAATCCATCCTGAGCTTTTCCCTCAGTCTGCTCTCAGGCTTTGGGGACAAAACCATGCACAGGATTCTCCCTGCAGAATCTCCTTGCAGTGTGGAGTGATGGGTGTGCAGTTCTGGGCCCCTCAGTTGAAGAAGGACATTGAGACTCTTGAAGGTGTCCAGAGAAGGGCAAGAAAGCTGGGGAGCCCTGTGAGGAGAGGCTGAGGGAGCTGGGGTTGCTGAGCCTGGAGAAGAGGAGGCTCAGGGTAGACCTTCTTGCTCTCTCCAACTCCCTGAAGGGAGGTTGTAGCCAGCTGGGGGTTGGTCCCTTCTCCCAGGCACCCAGCACCAGAACAAGAGGACACAGTCTCAAGCTGTGCCAGGGGAGGCTTAGGCTGGAGGTGAGGAGAAAGTTCTTCCCAGCAAGAGAGATTGGCCCTTGGGATGTGCTGCCCAGGGAGGTGGTGGAGTCACCATCCCTGGAGGTGTTCAAAAAAGGATTGGGTGCCAGCACACAGACTGCCTGCAGTGCCTTGGGGTAGCTTGAAAACGATTCTGCAGGTATGCTGGAATCACAAGGCACCTTTCAGTGCTGTCTCTTTCATTCTCTTCCCCCTCAAAGTTCATTCCAAGGGTTTGTCCCTCCAGGAGGGTTTGTCACTGCCACATCCCTGAGCAAGCTCCCTCGCAGCCTCCCTGTGCTCAAGGGCATGATTTCAGTGTCCTACACTCTGTTTGCAGCTGGTGCACACCACTGCCAGGGCAGAATGGCCCCAGGAGGTAGGAGTTAGGACACAAACATCCAGGCACTATCCCACTTGCTCTTTCTTGTGGCTCCCATACTCCTCTTTGGTTTCTTCATGAGTGCAGGAGCTGCATTTCACAGCCAACCAAATTGCCCTGCTGCTTCCTTAGTACTCTCCTGCTCCTTACTTCCCTTAATTGTCTATTTCCCTACTCTCTCATCTCAACACTTGGTAATTGCTAGCTCTTTTTCTTAAAGAGGCAAGGCCAGGCCTTCCTTTCTGTCTGAACACCAGCTGAGATCCCTGCAAAAGGCTGGAGGGGCTGTTGTGGCAGCTAGGCAGGGCTGAATCCCTCCCAGGAGGTGATGTTCTCCCGTTGCAGCTCATGCACCTTCACAAACGCGGCCTCGCAGCAGCAGCCACTGCCTCAGAGCACCTTTCCCATCAGTGCCTGAGCACTGTCCCTGTTGAGCTAGAAAGCTGAAACATCTCAAGCTGGCCATGAAAATGATCAGGACTCTGGAGCAGCTCTGATAGGAGGCCAGGCTGAGGGAGCTGGGGGTGCTCAGCCTGGAGAAGAGAAGGCTCCAGGCAGACCTGAAAGCAGCCTGCCAGGACCTGAAGGGGGCTGCAAGCAGGCTGCAGAGGGACTGCTTGCAAAGGCCTGCAGGGACAGGAGCAGGGGCAATGGTTTGGAATGAGAGCAGAGCAGATTGATTGGATGTGAGCAACGAGTTCTGCACCAGGAGGCTGCTGGGACACTGCCACAGGTTGCCCAGGGAGGTGGTTGAGGTCCCATGCCTGGAGCTATTCAAGGTGAGGCTGGAGAAGGCTGTGAGCAGCCTGCTCTAGTGGAGGATGTCCCTGCTGAGTGCAGGGGTTTGGACTGGATGCCCTTTGGAGGTCACTTCCAACCCAAACCCCTCTAGGGTTCTATGATCTTTCAGCATATTTACTGCTGGGTTCAGGGTGAGAAGACTTCTGCAGCTCAGTGAGTCTGCTGGAGACCTGTGCTGCTTTTGCTCTGTGTGCACTGTGCCTTCTGTGGAAGGATTGTCTGGGTGCATGCAGTGCCCCTGTGTGTGCATTTCACCCTTAAAAAGGAGTTAAGCTCAAACACTAAGAGGCTGAGAAATGCCAGCACAGCCATGGGGTCAGTTCAGAATAGTGAGTGGGATGGGGAAAGGGTTAGGTGCTTGAGGCCTTATGCCTGGAGCTATTCAAGGTGAGGCTGGAGAAGGCTGTGAGCAACCTGCTGTAGTGGAGGATGTCCCTGCTGAGTGCAGGGGGTTGGACTGGATGCCCTTTGGAGGCCCCTTCCAACCCAACCCAGTCTGTGATGTACTCTCCTTTGTACTTTGGTGTCCTAATGAGCACAGCCACATCAGCTTCCTGCTGCAGCTGTTGAGTGAGCCGAGCAGGGGTCAGGCTCTGCTTGACCTGCTGCTCTCCAGGAGAGAAGGGCTGGTGGGAGACGTGACTGTGGGAGGCTGCCTGGGGTGCAGCGACCATGAGATGGTGAAGTGTTCAATCTGCAGGGAGCTAGGGAGGAGCACCAACAGAACCTTCACCTTGGACTGCCGGAGGGCAAACTTCAGCTTGTTTAAGAAACCTATTCACAAAGTCCCCTGGGTATCAGCCCTCAAGACCCGAGGGGTCCAGGAGGGTTGGAGCTGCTTCAAACAGGAGCTCTTGAAGGCACAGGAGCTGGCAGTGCCCATGTGCCGAAAGATGAGCCGAGGGGAAGGCTCTGGGCCTGGATGAGCAAGCAGCTCCTGGGGCAACTAAGGGAAAAAAAGAGGCTGTGTCACCTTTGGAAGGAGGGGAAGGCTTCTCGAGGTGTGTTCAAGGAAGGTGTTAGATTATGTAGGAAAAAAATGAGAGGCAAAGGCCCAGTTGGAGCTGAGGCTGAACACCTCTGTGAAGGACAACAAAAAGCATTGTTACAAACATGTTAGTGCTAAAAAGAAGGGCAGGAAGAACCTGCACTGCCTATTGGACCTGGAGGGGAACACAGTGCCTGAAGACGAGGAAAAGGCTGAGGGCCTGAACACCTTCTTTGCCTCAATCTGTAACAGCGAGGCAGGAGGAGTTCAGGACGAGTGGCCTCCTGAGCTGGGGGATGGGGTCAGGGAGCAGTGTCATGCCCTGGATGTCCATGGGGAATTGGTTCGGGACCTGCTGAGCCACTTGGACACTCACAAGTCCATGGGGCCGGATGGGATCCACCCTAGGGTGCTGAGAGAGCTGCAGATGAGCTGCCAAGCCGCTCTCCAGCATTTCCCTCCAGTCCTGGCTGACCGGTGAGGTCCCAGATGACTGGAAACTGGCCAGTGTGGTCCCCATCCACAAGAAGGGTCGGATGGAGGAGCCTGGAAGCTCCAGGCCTGGCAGCCTGACCTCAGTGCCAGGGGAAATGATGGAGCAGATCATCCTGGGGGCAATAACTGTGCACCTGCAGGATGGCCAAGGGCTCAGGTCCAGCCAGCATGGATTCAGGAAGGGCAGGTCCTGCCTCTCCAACCTGATCTCCTTCCATGCCCAGGTGACCCACCTGGTGGATGTGGGGCAGGCTGTGGATGTGGTCTACCTGGACTTCAGCAAGGCCTTTGACACCGTCCCCCACAGCAAACTCCTGGCCAAGCTGTCAGCCCCTGGCTTGGACAGCAGCACTCTGAGCTGAGTTGGGAACTGGCTGGAGGCTGAGCCCAGAGAGTGGTGGTGAATGGTGCCACAGCCAGCTGGCAGCCAGGCACCAGTGGTGTGCCCCAGGGATCAGTGCTGGGCCCCAGCCTCTTCAATGTCTTCACTGACGATCTGGATGAGGGGATTGAGACATTCATCAGCAAATTTGCAGATGACACCAAGCTGGGAGCAGATGTTGGTCAGTTAGAGGACAGAAGGGCTCTGCAGAGGGACCTCAACCCACTGGACAGATGGGCAGAGGCCAACAGGATGGCATTCAACAAGTCCAAGTGCCAGGGGCTGCACTTTGGCCACAGCAACCCCAGGCAGAGCTACAGGCTGGGCTCAGAGTGGCTGAGAGCTGCCAACCAGAGAGGGACCTGGGGGTGCTGATTGACAACTGCCTGAACATGAGCCAACAGTGTGCCCAGGTGGCCAAGAAGGCCAATGGCATCCTGGCCTGCATCAGGAATGGTGTGGCCAGCAGGAGCAGGGAGGTCATTGTGCCCCTGGACTCTGCATTGGTTAGGCCACACCTTGAGTCCTGTGTCCAGTTCTGGGCCCCTCAGTTTAGGAAGGACATTGAGACACTTGAAGGTGTCCAGAGAAGGGCAACAGGGCTGGGGAGAGGCCTTGAGCACAGCCCTGTGAGGAGAGGCTGAGGGAGCTGGGGTTGCTTAGCCTGGAGAAGAGGAGGCTCAGGGGAGACCTCATTGCTCTCTACAACTACCTGAAGGGAGGTTGTAGCCAGGAAGGGGTTGGCCTCTTCTCTCTAGCACCCAGCACCAGAACAAGAGGACACAGTCTCAAGCTGTGCCAGGGGAAGTTTAGGCTGGAGGTGAGGAGAAAGTTCTTCACCGAGAGAGTCATTCGCCATTATCTGAAGGGGGCCTACAGGAAGGCTGGGGAGGGACTTCTCAGGATCTCAGGTAGTGATAGGACTAGGGGGAATGGAATGAAGCTGGAAATGGGGAGATTCAGGCTAGATGTGAGGAAGAGGTTCTTCACCATGAGAGTGGTGAAGCCCTGGAATGGGTTATCCAGGGAGGTGGTTGAGGCCCAGTCCCTGGAGGTGTTTAAGCCCAGGCTGGACGAGGCTCTGGCCAGCGTGATCTAGTGTAGGGTGTCCCTGCCCATGGCAGGGGTTGGAACTAGATGATCCTTGTGGTCCCTTCCAACCCTGACTGATTCTATGATTCTATGATTCTATGATTGGGATGTGCTGCCCAGGGAGGTGGTGGAGTCACCATCCCTGGAGGGGTTCAGGAGGGGACTGGATGTGGCACTTGGTGCCATGGTCTAGTCATGGGGTCTGTGGTGCCAGGTTGGACTCGATGATCTTTGAGGTCTCTTCCAACCTTGGTGATGCTGTGATCCTGTGATCCTGTGATCAGTGTTGCCCTGCAGCCCCCTCCTGAGCAGCCGGTGTGACCCTGTGATGTGTTCCAAGGGGCACACTGGGGAGCTTTCTCTAAACATTGGTTGTTGTCCCTGCTGCAGAAGGGGGCTGCTGGGGGTGGCTGGGGTTTGACTGACTGCAGCATCCCTCGCACGGGCAGGTCCAGTTGTGTAATTAAATAGGCCATGCAAGGACCAGAGAGGTTGTCCCCGGGGACACAGCTTGCTGAGAGCCAAGAGCAACGCTGATAAAGATGGAGTGGCTAATTGTGAGCAGCAGCCTCCAAACTGCCTCCGGATGAAGCACCCACCGTGGGTGAGCCAAGCATTTTTTCACATGGATACAGCCTCATTCGCAGGAGCAGGGAGCTGGAAAACACCAGAGGTGAGCTCCCATTGGCTGGAAGGGAGTGAAAGGATTGGGGTTTCAGAAAGGATTACATCATAGTTCTGTGTGAGGATTCCTTGCTGCTGGAGCCGCTGCAAAAGCCAAGAGGCCCTGCGAGCAGGGCTGGAAGTCTGCTCTCCCTGCTGCCCGGGGCTGGCTGGGCAGCTGCTCTCCTTACCATCGCCAGTGGCATCTCCATTGTCCGTGTAAGGGGTGGCAAAAGGAAGCAGCCAGAGGAGACCTGAGCTTCCAGGAGCCCTTCATGGCAGGAAATCTTTGTGGTGAATTGTCTGCCCCAGCATTTCTGCCTGAGCTGTGCCCTGGGGCACCACAAGAGGCACAGAGGGAGGTGCAGTGTCCTCTCCTGGGAAACAGGAGGAAGGGCAGAGGTGGTTATCCAAAAGCCTCCCTTGGTAGCAACCGGAATGCACTGCAGGAGGACACTTCTGGGGAATCATCCTTGTTGCCCCTCTAGGACTTGTATTTGATCCTGAAGGCCAGTTCCTCAGTGACATCTGGGCACCTATTTGGCACCTACTTGGCACCTATTTTGCACCTAATTAGCACCTATTTAGGCACCTTTTCACTGTGACACGGGCACCAGGCTGGTGCTGCTGGCTGTTCGCATCTTAGCCTCGAAGCCTAAAGTGCCTGAGATCAGGTAGAGGCTGGAGGTAGCTGTGAGACCCTGCCTAAAGCCTCCCTAACCCCTTGCTAAGTCCGTGGTGCCAGGCAGGCCCAAGCAGGGCAGTGCTGCTGGGGTGTGTGACTGTGACTGCGCAGAGCATCCTCGTTCTGCAAGGTCCAAGGAGCTCCTTGATCCAGACAGCGCTGGGAATGCCTCTGCACCACACTGGTTTCCTGTGCAGGTCTTGCATCCCTTTGTTCCCTCTGCTCTGAGAGTCTGGCTTTGAAGGCAGCATTTTCAACCCCAACCATGCCACTCCTGGCTTTCCTCCTCCTTTCTGGCTGTAAACGTTGCAGCCACTCTCTTTTTGTCATCTAAAATGCAGACCCTGCCAGCCCCCAAAGGAAAAGGTCCTGAGGGACAACAAGGCAATGGTCAATGGTGCCACAGCCAGCTGGAGGCCAGGCACCAGTGGCATCCCCCAGGGATCAGTGCTGGGCCCCATCCTCTTCAATGTCTTCACTGGTGATCTGGATGAGGGGATTGAGACAGTCATCAGCACATTTGCAGATGACACCAAGCTGGGAGCAGATGTTGGTCAGTTAGAGGACAGAAGGGCTCTGCAGAGGGACCTCGACCCACTGGACAGATGGGCAGAGGCCAACAGGATGGCATTCAACAAGTCCAAGTGCCAGGGGCTGCACTTTGGCCACAGCAACCCCAGGCAGAGCTACAGGCTGGGGTCAGAGTGGCTGAGAGCTGCCAACCAGAGAGGGACCTGGGGGTGCTGATTGACAGCCACCTGAACATGAGCCAGCAGTGTGCCCAGGTGGCCAAGAAGGCCAAGGGCATCCTGGCCTGCATCAGGAACAGTGTGGCCAGCAGGAGCAGGGAGGTCATTGTGCCCCTGTACTCTGCATTGGTTAGGCCACACCTTGAGTCCTGTGTCCAGTTCTGTGCCCCTCAGTTTAGGAAGGACATTGAGAGACTTGAAGGTGTCCAGAGAAGGGCAACAAGGCTGGGGAGAGGCCTTGAGCACAGCCCTGTGAGGAGAGGCTGAGGGAGCTGGGGTTGCTTAGCCTGGAGAAGAGGAGGCTCAGGGGAGACCTCATTGCTCTCTACAACTACCTGAAGGGTGGTTGTGGCCAGGTGGGGATTGGTCTCTTCTCTCTAGCAACCAGCACCAGAACAAGAGGACACAGTCTCAAGCTGTGCCAGGGAGGTTTAGGCTGGAGGTGAGGAGAAAGTTCTTCACTGAGAGAGTCATTGGCCATTGGGATGTGCTGCCCAGGGAGGTGGTGGAGTCACCATCCCTGGAGGGGTTCAAGAGGGGACTGGATGTGGCACTTGGTGCCATGGTCTAGTCATGGGGTCTGTGGTGACAGCTTGGACTTGATGATCTTCGAGGTCTCTTCCAACCTGGGCAATACTGTGATCCTGTGAAAGCAGGCAGGCAGGCAAGCAGCCCCCTGAGACACCCCCCTGCCCCTTGAGGAGACACACCCCCCCCCCTTGAGGAGACACACCCCAGCCCCTTGAGGAGACACACCCCAGCCCCCTGAGACACGCCCCTGCCCCCTGGGACACACCCCTGCCCCTTGAGGAGACACCCCCCAGCCCCAAAAAGACTTTCCTTCAGAGTTCCGGCTGAGACCACCTGTCCTCCAGAGCAGCTCAGCTGCCAGCAGACTGTTCCTGCTGTGGAGAAGAGTGGTGGTGGCATAGCAAAGCTAATGGCACTGAGCACTCTCCTGCTCACCTTCGCTGCCAGCTCCTGCCAGGCTCTGGAGGAATCACAGAAACACTCAGGTTGGAAAAGCCCCTCAGGATCACCGAGGCCAACCCAGAACCCTGCTCTGCAGGGCTCACCCCTAAACCATAGCCCCAAGCACCACAGCCAAACCACCTTCAAACACAGCCAGGCTTGGGGACTCCACCACCTCCCTGGGCAGCACTTTCCAATCCCTGACCACTCTTGCTGGGAACAATTTTCCCCTGATGTCCATCTTCTAAACCTCCCCAGTCACAGCTTGAGGCCATTCCCTCTTGTTCTGTCACTAATTACCTGTGAGAAGAGACCAGCAGCAGCCTCTCCACAGCCTCCGTTCAGGTAGCTGTGGACAGCCAGGAGGTCTCCCCTCAGCCTCCTCTGTTTCACACTAACCATCCCCAGCTCCTTCAGTTGCTCCTCACAAGATTTCTTCTCCAGGCCCTTCCCAGCTTCCTTGCCCTCCTCTGCCCTGGCTCCAGTACCTCCACATCTCTCTTGGCAGGACACAGCACTGGAGGTGTGGCTGGAGCAGCTGGGTTGCTTGTCAGTGTGTGTCTGGCTGGTCAGCAGCGCTCAGGAGAGCTGGGAGGCTGGGGGCAGGTGGTGGCAAGAAGGTGAATGTCTTTGTGGTGGATCTCACAGCGTTTGCTGCCACTTGTTCAGCAGAGCTTGAGCTGAGTGTTGATGTTGAGAGCAGTGGCAGTGGATGCCAGGCTCTTTGCTGAGGGTAGCTCTGAATCCACCCCTTTAGAGAGGAACACAGCCTGTGCTGATCCGATGGCAGGCTCAGGAGGGGTGTCAGCAGTGTCAGAGTGGGAAGGATGTTCCCACCACCATTTGCACAGCCTGTCCTGCGAGGCGCTGCAGGGGCTCACCCATCCAGTGCTGCTCCCAGCAGGCTTACGATGTGATGCCAGCATGCAGGAACACCTGGAGGCAGGCAGGAGCCAGGCAAGAATGCTGGGACTCCTGAAGACTCATTCTGGAGCCAGGGCTCCTGCCACACACGGGGGTCTGCCCTGAGAGATCCAGGGCTGGCAGCCCTGAAGGGGCAGAGCTACCCTGCCTCAGGACGGCCTGATGCCCCCTGGAGCTGGCAGACTGTCTCATGCTTGCTTGAAAGCCCTGCCCACTGCTTAAGGAAAGGGATGAATAAAAGAGCAGTTCTCCTGAGCACTCTGAGGCACAGCCTCTAGAAATCCCTCACCTCATTCCCTCCTTGAGGACACAGCCATTCCAAAATCACAGCCAATGGTCCTTATGCCGCTGGCTAAAGTTAGGCTCCGTGGGCTAACGTGTTAGGCATTAATCCTCTCCGGGCTCCTCAGCCAAGCTGCAGAGGGTTGATGTCTCAGGAGAGCCATCTGAGTCCTCCCCCACATCACTTCTTTTCTGCCAGCAAACTCTGGGAGAACCTGGGGCGTCCTCAACTTGTGGATGAATGCTGGGGAGAGAAGGGCTAAGCGTGGGAGCAAACAGCAGCAGGCAGAGATTTACATGGGCTGGAAGAGCTCATGGGCCAAGAGCAGCTCTGTGCTGGCTGAAGACAGCAACTTCTGCCAGTCTGAATTCAGAAAAGCTCTCTGGGCTCGGAGGGCTTTGCAGGGGGCACCCCAAAGCCAGCAGGAGCTGCTAAGCCGCTGGTGCTGCCTCCATCCCTAGCTCCTGTGCACTCTGCTCCCACAGGGCTCCAGCTCCTGCCAGCACAGCACCCCTGCCCGGTGGCTTTCGTGCTGGGGTCACTCTTGAATGCTGATTCCTGCACAAAGCTGGGCCCCTTCACACCTGAGAGTGTTAGGAGATGACAGGGTTGTCCACAGCTCTGCCCCTCACTCACTGCTTGCCTCCGGTCACCTGACAGCTCCCCCAGCAGTAAAAGGCAGAGGGACACCACTTCTCTGAGAGCCTGGGAAATACAGGGATGCTGAGCTTCCAGCACTGCTCTCTAGGGATGGTGCTCCGGTGGCCACATAAGCAGAGAATACAATACAATACAATACAATACAATACAATACAATACAATACAATACACCAGGTTGGAAGAGACCTTCAAGATCATCGTGTCCAACCCATCAACCAATCCAACCCACCCAAACAACTAACCCATGGCACCAAGCACCCCAGCAAGTCTCCTCCTGGACACCTCCAATGAAGGTGACTCCTGCCCTCCAGACTAAAGATCAGCCAAGGAAAGGAATGGGATCAAAGGAGAGCCTGACAGGCCAGAAGGCAAACCCGATGGGACTTGGCTCTGCTGACTCCAGCAGGCCAGCAGCTGCCAAGCTCAGTGAGCTGCATGGAGTGGATGCAGCTGGAGCTGCCTGCAGTTTTCTGTTAGGATGGGTTCACAGCAGTCAGTTTTCACAGCAAAGCCTGTTCTCTGCTGCTTTTGGGGGTTAATTATTACTTTCTTAATCAGAGAGAGGGGGAAGAAAAAGCAACCCAAGAAACTCAAACTTCCAGGTACTCTGCATGTTGTGCACCCTCCAGCAGCAGCATCTTGGAACTGTGATTTCTGGGGCTTCCACCTTCTCTGGCTCCAGAGCTCCTGCCAGCCACTGCCCTGGAGCCAGGAAACAGAATACAGAATTAACCAGGCTGGAAAAGACCTTTGAGATCATCGAGTCCAACCTGTCACCCTGCACCATCTGATCAACTCAACCATGGCACCAAGTGCCTCAGCCAGGCTCTTCCTAAACACCTCCAGGGATGGGGACTCCACCACCTCTCTGGGCAGCACATCCCAAGGGCCAATCTCACTTGCTGGGAAGAACTTTCTCCTCACCTCCAGCCTAAACCTCCCCTGGCACAGCTTGAGACTGTGTCCTCTTGTTCTGGTGCTGCTTGCCTGGGAGAAGAGACCAACCCCCACCTGGCTACAACCTCCCTTCAGGGAGTTGTAGAGAGCAATAAGGTCACCCCTGAGTCTCCTCCAGGCTAAGCAACCCCAGCTCCCTCAGCCTCTCCTCACAGGGCTGTGCTCCAGACCCCTCCCCAGCTTTCTTGCCCTTCTCTGGACACCTTCCAGCATCTCAACCTCCTTCCTAACCTGAGGAGCCCAGAACTGGACACAGGACTCAAGGTGTGGCCTAAGCAGTGCTGAGCACAGGGCACAATGACTTCCCTGCTCCTGCAGGCCACACTGTTCCTGCTGCAGGCCAGGATGCCCTTGGCCTTATGGCCACCTGGGCACGCTGAGGATCCAAACTGCTGTTGCTGAGGTTCCCTGTGCATCATTTCTCTGGCTCAGGTGTCGCTGTGGTGTTTAGCTGCCTGCTGGGCCACAGTTGCATCAGCTGGAGAAAAGATGCCCAGGCTCTGCTCAGGGATGTCTGGAGCCTGGAGCAGGCTGCCCAGAGAGGTTGTGCAGTCTCCTGCTCTGGAGCCTTTCCAAGCCCACCTGGATGTGCTCCTGTGTGAGCTGCCCTGGGTGCTCTGCTCTGGCAGGGGGCTTGGACTGGATGATCTCTGGAGGTGCCTCCCAACCCCTAACATTCTGTGATTTAGGCCTTCTCCTGACAAGATGTCTCCTTTCTGAGATAATTTACCTTTCTTCAGCTTCAGGCCCCATCAGGCTTTCTCTGACAGCCCCTAGACTGATTTGGCTGGGATGGTGGCACCTGGTGCCTGGAAGCAAGCCTACAGCTCTCTCTCCTGCTGCAGAAGACATCTGCTAGCATTCCCAAGAGCAGAAGCTGCTCTGCCTGTTCCCAAGTGCAGTTTCTATGGCCACTTTCAGTGCTGGGTCTCCACTGAGCATGCCAGCACATGTTACATGAAGGAATATTCTGAGTACCTAGCAAAATGTTCCCCAGAGCCACTACTCAATGGCTAAAAGGAAACATCAGCATGGGGCAGCCTCTGCCCTGGGAACATGCACCAAGAGAAAACCATTCAGCAGGAGCAGCAGCATTCAACAAACCCTGTAAGCAAGCTGAGAACAAAACCCCACACAGTGTGAAGCACTTGCAGCTCCTCTGTCCAGATGGGATAAAAATGGAATTGTCAAAGCTTTTATTAGTAGCAGCAGTGAGGAATGAAAATTGATGTCAGACATGCAATTTATTATTGAAAGGGTGTGCAGAATTTAGAGCTGATGTCTGAGAGATGTGAGGAGCTGTCTGGAATGGAACAGGGGAACTGGGGAGAGGAAGGCAGCAGAAGGAAATGATCTTCACTTAATAAAGGGACCCTGGGACAGAAGCAAATGACAAATCTGTCAGGAAGGACTGGAAGGATGTTGAGTCAAAGAATGGTTTGGGTTGGAAGGGACCTCTCCAGAGGCCATCCAGTCCAACCCCCTGCACTCAGCAGGGACATCCTCCACTACAGCAGGTTGCTCACAGCCTTCTCCAGCCTCACCTTGAATAGCTTCAGGCATGGGACCTCAACCACCTCCCTGGGCAACCTGTTGCAGTGTCCCAGCAGCCTCCTGGGGCAGAACTTGTTGCTCACATCCAATCTCCATCTGCTCTGCTCTCACTTCAAACCATTGCCCCTGCTCCTGTCCCTGCAGGCCTTTGCAAACAGTCCCTCTGCAGCCTGCTTGTAGCCCCCTTCAGGTCCTGGCAGGCTGCTCTTAGCTCTGCCTGGAGCCTTCTCTTCTCCAGGCTGAACACCCCCAGCTCCCTCAGCCTGGCCTCCTGGCAGAGCTGCTCCAGCCCCTGATCATCTTGGTGGCCTCCTCTGCAGCCTCTCCATCAGGTCCATGTCCTTGCTGTGCTGAGGCCTCCAGAGCTGGACACAGCCCTGCAGGTGAGGTCTCACAGAGCAGAGCAGAGGGGCAGAAGCCTCTCTCTCCATCTCTGGCCACACTGCTTTGGATGCAGCCCAGGCTGCCATTGGCCTTCTGGGCTGCAAGCTCACACTGCTGGCTCCTGTCCAGCTTCTCCCCCACCAGCACCCCAAGTCCTTCTCTGCAGGGCTGCTCTCAATCTCATCCTCCCCCAGCCTGGACTGATCTCCAGGACTGCCCTGACCCAGGTGCAGGACCTTGCACTTTGCCTTGTTGAACCTCCTGAGGCTCTCCTCAGCCACCTCTCCAGCCTGGCCAGGTGCCTCTGGACGCCTCCATCCTGTCCTTCAGACTTGGCAAGCACAGCACTCAGCTTGGTGTCATCTGCAGACTTGCTGAGGGTGCCTCAGTCTCACTCCCTCTGTGCCATTGATGAAGATGTTGAACAGCCCTGCTCCCAGTGCAGAGCCTGAGGGACACCACTTGTCACCCATCTCCACCTGGACATTGAGCTGTTGACCACCACCCTCTGGAGGCCATCCCCCAGCCAATTCCTTACCCACTGGACAGCTCACCCACCAAATCCACATCTCTCCTGCTTAGATTGCAGGATGCTGAAGGGAGAAAAGTGTAGCTGCAGAGATCATCTATCTCACTGGAGATAAAATGAGCAGGAAAACTATTTCTAGGTGGCTGATAATTCTGACCTGAGGAATGGCTCCTGCTGATGAATTAAAAGGGAGAGCAATTGACTCTGTTAATAATGGAACATTGTACTTAAGAATTCAGGAACTCAGTGTTCCTCTAGTCTGGCTTTTCTCAGGCTGGGGAAGGTTGTCTGTGAAATGTGGAGCCAGTTTAATGTTTCATATGGGACAGAAATAGTCATAGAATCACATAGTGGTTTGGGACCTTCAAGATCAACCAGTTCCAGCCCCTGCCCTGGGCAGGGACACCTCCCACCAGCCCAGCTTGCTCAAGGCCTCATCCAGCCTGCATTGAACACCTCCAGGGAGGAGGCAGCCACAGCCTCCCTGGGCAGCCTGTGCCAGTGTCTCCCCAGCCTCACTCTAAAGAATTTCATCCTCCTCTGCAGTCTCAGTTTCCCCTCTCCCAGCTCAAAGCCATTGTCCCTCAGCCTGGCACTCCCAGCCCTTGTCAATAGTCCCTCCCCAGCCTTCCTGCAGCCCCTTCAGGTCCTGGCAGGCTGCTCTGAGGTCTCCCTGGAGCCTTCTCTTCTCCAAGGTGATCTTTGTTTTTTTCCAAGACATCAAAGCAAGAAGCAAGAAAGGTACTAAGTTTCCTTGGGAATCTGTCAATGTCTTATGTGGAGGCCTGAGGCCAGTCTGGGGTTTGGTGTGACGGTTTGTCACAGCTGAGCATTTCTGCTAGAGGTGCCTGTAGCCACCTTACCTTACACCTTCCTTCTGTGCTCTCCTGGGAGCTGCACTGAGCTGGGGCACATCAAATTGCAGCAAGGCAAGAGAGGGGGTTTAGACTATAACTTAGGAAGAAGTTCTTCAGTGCCAGGGTGGGGAGACTGGGTTGCTCTGACATTTTTTTGGCAGCCCTTACTGCTGGCTAAGCTGTCAGCCCCTGGCTTGGACAGCAGCACTCTGAGCTGGGTTAGGAACTGGCTGGAGGCTGAGCCCAGAGAGTGGTGGTGAATGGTGCCACAGCCAGCTGGCAGCCAGGCACCAGTGGTGTGCCCCAGGGATCAGTGCTGAGCCCCACCCTCTTCAATGTCTTCATTGATGATCTGGATGAGGGGATTGAGACAGTCATCAGCACATTTGCAGATGACCCCAAGCTGGGGGCAGATGTTGGTCAGTTAGAGGACAGAAGGCTCAGTTGACAGATGGGCAGAGGCCAACAGGATGGCATTCAACAAGTCCAAGTGCCAGGGGCTGCACTTTGGCCACAGCAACCCCAGGCAGAGCTACAGGCTGGGCTCAGAGTGGCTGAGAGCTGCCAACCAGAGAGGGACCTGGGGGTGCTGATTGACAGCTGCCTGAACATGAGCCAGCAGTGTGCCCAGGTGGCCAAGAGGGCTGGCATCCTGGCATCAGGAATGGTGTGGCCAGCAGGAGCAGGGAGGTCATTGTGCCCTTGCACTAGGCCACACCTGAGTCCTGTGTCCAGTTCTGGGCCCCTCAGTTTAAGAAGGACATTGAGAGACTTGAAGGTGTCCAGAGAAGGGCAACAAGGCTGGGGAGAGGGGCCCACAGCCCTGTGAGGAGAGGCTGGGGAGCTGGGGTTGCTTAGCCTGGAGAAGAGAAGGCTCAGGGGAGACCTCATTGCTCTCTGCAACTCCCTGGAGGTTGTAGCCAGGAAGGGGTTGGTCAAGCAGCCAGGACCAGAACAAGGGGACACAGTCTCAAGCTGCACCAGGGGCAGTTTAGGCTGGAGGTGAGAGAAAGTTCTTCACTGACAGAGTGATTTGTCATTGGAATGTGCTGCCCAGGGAGGTGGTCACCGTCCCTGGAGTTCAAGAGGGGACTGGATGTGGCACTTGGTGGGTGTCATGGGGTCTGTGGTGCCAGGTTGGACTCGATGATCTTTGAGGTCTCTTCTAACCTTGGTGATACTGTGAGACTGTGACTCTGGAACAGGCTGTCCAGGGAGGCTGGAGGTGTTCAAGGCCAGGTTGGATGAGGAGCATCCAGTCTTGACAGCTGAGCCTGGCTGAGAGGCCTCCCTGCCCATGGCAGGAGGTTGGATGAGGTGATCTCTGGGGTCCCTTCCAACCTGAGCCCTTCTAGGATTCTATGAACCCTCCCCTCAGAGCCTGAGGTGTTGCCTGCCGGCCTGCCTGCCTTTATAGACTCCTCGTGGAGCTTCCCGGGAGCAAGGTACCGTAGCAAAACACGGAGACACGAAGCCCAGGAAGATCTCTCGGCTCACAGTGGGCTTGCCAGTGCCCTCCTGTTCTCTCCAAAGGCTCTTCCTTGCTTTTTAATGATTTGTTATTTACCTGGAGCTTTCAAATGATGAGGCTCAGACAATCTGCGCTGGTGTCCTGCTCTGCCTCTGCAGAGGTTTGCCAAGCACTTCTCCTCGAGTAAGTTCTTCATTTTACCCTGCCTGTACACACTTCTTTGTCTGCCTTTAAGCACTTTCCTGCATCCCTGCTGACTTCAGCTGCTAGATGATTACCATGTTTAGCTTTTGCTAGCCAGGGTGCTCATTCTCAGCTCTTAGTCACTCTCAAGCTTGTGTTTACCTAATGCTTGTTTCCCCTTTCCCTGAAATCTTCCCTGGTTTCCTGTTGCTTTCTAGCTCTAAATCCCCTGGTGTCTTTAGAGGGCTGATGGCACCATGGCATGAAGAATGGGATCAGCCTGACCCTCATGGAGTCTTTGGGTTGCTCTGACATGTTTTTGGCAGCCCTTGAGCTCATGTCTTTCACATTTGGCTGTCCATTGCCATCTCACAGTAGAATTCTGCAGCCACTCAGTCCACTTTCTGGGTTCCTGGTGGCTTTGTTCTTCTGTTTGCAGAGAGCAGGGTGCAGAGCCTGAGCACTGGAAGCTGAAATCCTGACACTCCTAGTTCCATTGTGGCAGGGCTGTCTCAAACCTTCCAGTTTGGGCTGAGTCCTGCTGGCTTCGTGCTGTGATCCATAGCTAATTCTGTCTGAAGTTCTCCAATACAGTAATACAATACAATACAATACAATACAGTACAATACAATATACCAGGTTGGAAGAGACCTTCAAGATCATCATGTCCAACCCATCAACCAATCCAACCCACCCAAACAACTAACCCATGGCACCAAGCACCCCAGCAAGTCTCCTCCTGAACACCTCCAGTGATGGTGACTCCACCACCTCCCTGGGCAGCCCATTCCAATGGGCAATCACTCTCTCTGTGTAGAACTTCTTCCTAACATCCAGCCTAAACCTGCCCTGGCACAGCCTGAGACTGTGTCCTCTTGTTCTGGTGCTGGCTGCCTGGGAGAAGAGACCAACCTCTGCCTGTCTACAACCTCCCTTCAGGTAGTTGTAGAGAGCAATAAGACCACCCCTGAGCCTCCTCTTCTCCAGGCTAAGCAACCCCAGCTCCCTCAGCCTCTCCTCACAGGGCTGTGTTCCAAACCCCTCACCAACTTCGTTGCCCTTCTCTGGACACCTTCCAGCAAGTCAACCTCCTTCCTGAACTGAGGGGCCCAGAACTGGACACAGGACTCAAGGTGTGGCCTAACCAGTGCAGTGCACAGGAGCACAATGACCTCCCTGCTCCTGCTGGCCACACTCTTCCTGATGCAGGCCAGGATGCCATTGGCCCTCTTGGCTGCCTGGGCACACTGCAGGCTCATGTTCAGCCTCCCATCAACCAGCACCCCCAGGTCCCTCTCTGCCTGGCTGCTCTCAGCCACTCTGTCCCCAGCCTGTACCACCTCCACCTTGCCTTTGGCTTCTTCCTCTGTCTTCCTTGCAAGGAGCACCCTGAGAGAAGAGGTGAGGCATTCCTCCTGTGAAAAGCTGGGCAGGGACTGCTCTTCAGAGGGCACAGCACTAGCAGAAGGGAAATGTTGGTCAGGCCTTTAGGTTGGGTAAGAGCTATGGATGCCAGCTCTGGCTTTCGCTGCTGCTGTGCCAGGCAGAAGGTCCTCCAGCGGCTTACCAAGACACACTGCTTATGGCTTGCAGGCTAGCTGAAACCAGGGAGCTCTGCTGTGGCACCGAGGGACAGGGAACACTGCAAGACTCAACCCCACAGTTAATTTGCAGAGAGCAAGAGCAAACTCACAAAAGGCTCCAAAGGGAAATAAAATCCAGTGAGTGGCTGTGCCTGCAGTGGCAAGGTTTAAACAACAGGACAGGGCATGAGGGAGGATCTTGTGCCAGAAGAGAGAAGACCAGCAGTGTCCAAAGGCACGAGCAACCAAAGGGACACATCTCCTAGTAACACTGAACTGTTTTGTCCCCAGAGAAGCCCCTCAGTGTCTCTGTGACCCCAGTGAGTGTCAGCTAAGGCTCGTGGAGTCCCTGCAAGGAAAGGGTGCTCCCATTGCTTCGAGGCAGCTGATGAAGCAACTTACCCATGGCCACAGTTCTGTGGCTGTGATTAGATCCCATGACCTTCTGCCTCCATACCCTCTCCTCTAGGCCATAGTTCCAGTGCTAAACAAATGTGTGCAGGAAATGCTGACTTTCCATCATAAATAGAACCAGAGCTGCTCCAGCTGGGGCACACTGGCACAGAGAAGCCAAATCTGCTCTGGCAGACAGAGCAAAGCAAGAGGACCAAGCCTCTGAACAGCTCAGGAGACTGAGCAACAACAAATGCAGTTGGAGGGGGAGGAAAGGAAGTGTAGCTTGGTGACATTTTCTCCAGGATGGACCTACAACACAAAAGCACCAAAACATTTGCTCTGCAGAGCTGAGCTGGACCACAAGCAAGCCAGAACTTAGGATAAGAACTATGAGTGATGCAGAGATGGTTCTGATGGAGGATGAGCAGAGGGCTGGAGCACCTCTCCTGTGAGGACAGACTGAAGGAGCTGGGGCTGTTCAGTCTGGAGAAGAGAAGGCTCCCAGGTGACCTTATTGGGGCCTACAGGAAGGCTGGTCTCAGGATCTCAGGGAGTGATAGGACTAGGGGGAATGGACTGAAGCTGGAGGTGGGGAGATTCAGGCTGGAGGGGAGGAGGAAGTTCTTCCCCATGAGAGTGGTGAAGCCCTGGGATGGGTTGTCCAGGGAGGTGGTTGGGGCCCCGTCCCTGGAGGTGTTTAAGCCCAGGCTGGATGAGGCTGTGGGCAGGCTGATGTAGTGTGGGGTGTCCCTGCCCATGGCAGGGGGGTTGGAACTGGATGATCCTTGTGGTCCCTTCCAACCCTGACTGATACCGTGATTCTGTGATCTTCTCATTTAATGAGCTGTGTGACTCACACTGACAGAGAGAAACAGAAATCACAGAAGGGTTTAGCTTGGAAGGGATCTCCAAAGGGCATCCAGTCCAACCCCTGCACTCAGCAGGGACATCCTCCACTACAGCAGGCTGCTCACAGCCTTCTCCAGCCTCACCTTCAACAGCTCCAGGCATGAGGCCTCAGCCACCTCCCTGGGCAACCTGTTGCAGTGTCCCAGCAGCCTCCTGGTGCAGAACTTGTTGCTCACATCCAAGCTCAATCTGCTCTGCTCTCATTTCAAACCATTGCCCCTGCTCCTGTCCCTGCAGGCCTTTGCAAAGAGTCCCTCTGCAGCCTGCTTGTAGCCCCCTTCAGGTCCTGGCAGGCTGCTCTTAGCTCTGCCTGGAGCCTTCTCTTCTCCAGGCTGAACACCCCCAGCTCCCTCAGCCTGGCCTCCTGGCAGAGCTGCTCCAGCCCCCTGACCATCTTGGTGGCCTCCTCTGCAGCCTCTCCATCAGGTCCACGCCCTTGCTGTGCTGAGGGCTCCAGAGCTGGACACAGCCCTGCAGGTGAGGTCTCACAGAGCAGAGCAGAGGGGCAGAAGCCTCTCTCTCCATCTCTGGCCACACTGCTTTGGATGCAGCCCAGGCTGCCATTGGCCTTCTGGGCTGCCAGCTCACACTGCTGGTTCCTGTCCAGCTTCTCACCCACCAACATCCTTTTCTGCAGGGCTGCTCTCAATCTCATCCTCCCCCAGCCTGGACTGATCTTTAAGGTCTCTTCCAAGCCAAACCATTCAATGAGTCTATGGGACAGAAGGTTTAGTATCTACACAGTGATCCATCTCCTTGTGTGTCTCTCACTTAGCCTGGCCATTATGGAATGTGCTGCTGAAGGACATGGTTTAGCCTTGGGAGAGTTGGATATTCAAGGCCTGGCTTGAGAAGGCTGTGAGCAGCCTGCTCCAGTGGAGGATGTCCCTGCTGACTGCAGGGGGTTGGACTGGATGACCTTTGGAGGTCCCTTCCAACCCAAACCCTTCATAAGGTTCTATGATTCAGTGATTTACTGCTTGCAGTAGTGAAGCAGACCCTGGTCTGTAAGTGCTGACCCAGCAGGGCAAACCCTGGGGACAGGGTAAAGATTAAGGCTGATTTTTAATGTCATGATGATAGTGTCTGATCCACCCAAACAATTGTGCTTGACCATGTCAGTGAGGTTATCTGGCAGGATCCAGGTGCAGGTAACTGGAAGGTATTTCAGTGGAAGGTATTTCAGTGGAAGGTGTTTCTTGCCCAGGCATGGTAGCTCCTTCCAAACTCCTGTTGGGCTGGGAAGAACTTCAAACACCAACACTGAGAGCAGATGAGCCCTACTGACAGGGAAACACACACAGATGAGCACTTTGCCCTCCTGAGTGTGCTTGGCCAAGCAATGCTTGTGTCAGAGTGTGCAGAACTGGTGTCTAAGGAGCTTGCTAAAGATCAGCATATTCCTGTCTGGTAATCCCAGGACCTGGGAGTCCTGCTGGACAAGTTCTGCATGGGACAGCAATGTGCCCTGGGGGCCAAGAAGGCCAAGGGGGTCCTGGGGTGCATGCAGAGGAGTGTGGCCAGCAGAGCCAGGAGGTTCTCTTCTCCCTCTTCTCTGCCCTGCGGAGACCTCACCTGGAATATTGCATCCAGTTCTGGGCTCCCCAGTTCAAGAGGGACAGGGATCTGCTGGAGAGAGTCCAAGGGAGGCTCCAAGGATGCTGAAGGGACTGCAGCACTGCCTGGGGAGGAGAGGCTGAGAGACCTGGGGCTTTGTAGTCTGAAAAAGAGAAGACTGAGAGGGGATCTGATCAATGTCTATCAATAGCTGAGGGCTGGGGCTCAGGAGGGAGGGGACAGGCTCTGCTCACTTGCACCCTTGGATAGGGCAAGGGGCAATGGATGTTAAGTTGCAGCACAGGAGGTTCCAGCTCACCATGAGGAGGAACTTCTTCCCTGTGAGGGTCCCAGAGCCCTGGAGCAGGCTGCCCAGAGAGGTTGTGGAGTCTCCTGCTCTGGAGCCTTCCCAGCCCTGTCTGGATGTGTTCCTGTGTGACCTGTGCTGGATTCTCTGCTCCTGCTCTGGCAGGGGAGTTGGACTCGATGATCTCTGTGGGTCCTTTCCAACCCCTGCCATGCTGTGGGCTGTGGTCTTACCTCCTCTGCCCAGTTAATTGTGGCTGGTGGTTGTTTTGTTGCTCTGTTTTGTTTCTCTTGTCAGTGCTCTATGTAAAGAAAAACCTTAACACAGTCCTGTTTTTGTAATAAAGTGGATTTTTTTGAAATATCTGAACTGTCAGTGGTGCTGTGTAGGACTCCAGGTGCTCCTGCTCATGGTGTTGTGGAAGGAGACGACTTTAAATACGGGGCCCAGGTTTACTTCAAGTGCAACGCAGGTTACAGCTTGAAAGGCAGCCGGGTTGCCTCCTGCCAGCTCGATGGGATTTGGTCAGCACCTCATCCTCAGTGTGGTAAGGACACTTTAATTCTGATTCTCCTGAACTGTTCCAGCCAATGTCTCCATGGGAGGCTCCAGTATCCCACTCTGCTGTGGAGCGTGGCAGGTCCCTGCCATAACCTGATGCTCTTTTCGCTTCATAGTATCATAGAATCAGTCAGGGTTGGAAGGGACCACAAGGTTCAGCTAGTTCCAACCCCCCTGCCATGGGCAGGGACACCCCACACTAGATCAGGCTGCCCACAGCCTCATCCAGCCTGGGCTTAAACACCTCCAGGGATGGGGCCTCAGCCACCTCCCTGGACAACCCATCCCAGGGCTTCACCACTCTCATGGGGAAGAACTTCCTCCTCCCCTCCAGCCTGAATCTCCCCACCTCCAGCTTCAGTCCATTCCCCCTAGTCCTATCACTCCCTGAGATCCTGAGAAGTCCCTCCCCAGCCTTCTTGTAGTCCCCTTCAGATACTGAAAGGCCACAATGAGGTCACCTGGGAGCCTTCTCTTCCTTACAATACAATACAATACACCAGGTTGAAAGAGACCTTCAAGATCATCGTGTCCAACCCATCCTTCTCTTCTAAGAAGCAGCAGGGGTTCTGTTTTGTTTTGGAGGCCAGGCCTGGGAGGCTTCCTTGCCTAAAGGGCTGACTGAAGCATCAATACAATACAATACACCAGGTTGGAAGAGACTTTCAAGATCATTGCGTCCAACCCATCAAACAACTAGATCATGGCACCAAGCACCCCATCAAGTCTCCTCTGGAACACCTCCAGGGATGGTGACTCCACCACCTCCCTGGGCAGCACATTCCAATGGGCAATCACTCCCTCTGTATAGAACTTCCTCCTAACCTCCAGCCTAAACCTCCCCTGGTGCAGCCTGAGACTGTGTCCTCTTGTTCTGGTGCTGGTTGCCTGGGAGAAGAGACCAACCTCTGCCTGGCCACAACCTCCCTTCAGGGAGTTGGAGAGAGCAAGAAGGTCACCCCTCAGTCTCCTCCAGGCTAAGCAACCCCAGCTCCCTCAGCCTCTCCTCACAGGGCTGTGCTCCAGACCCCTCCCCAGCTTCGTTGCCCTTCTCTGGACACCTTCCAGCAAGTCAACCTCCTTCCTGAACTGAGGGGCCCAGAACTGGACACAGGACTCAAGGTATGGCCTAACCAGTGCAGTGTCCAGGGGCAGAATGACCTCCCTGCTCCTGCTGGCCTCTTCCCAAGAGGCTTTTAATTTCTCTTTCATGGCACAAGTTTGTTTCCAGATTCCAGCATAACTTGCATCAATTGGAAGAGTGCTTTCACAAGTGTGTGCTGGCAAACCAGGGACACTTGAGGGTGGGGGGAAGTGCTGTGAAACAGGTGTGTCTCAGTTCATCTGGACGAGCAAGCAAGAGGCATTGTTCTACCTAGAGAGAGCATCTCCAGCTGCAGTAAATGCAGTGTCAGGGTTGTGCTGGAGTCCCTGCTGCATGATGGCCCTGGCTAAAGATCTGTTGAAAGGTCACTGTGCCCTGTGCCCAGCATTGGTCAGGCCACACCTTGAGTCCTGTGTCCAGTTCTAGGCCCCTCAGTTTAGGAACGATGTTGAGATGCTGGAAGGTGTCCAGAGACAGAGGAGGAGAACAGGAGGCTCAGGGGAGACCTTCTTGGTCTCTGGAACTCCCTGAAGGGAGGTTGTAGCCAGGCAGAGGTTGGTCTCTTCTCCCAGGCAACCAGCAGCAGAACAAGAGGACACAGTCTCAGGCTGCACCAGGGCAGGTTTAGGCTGGAGGGGAGGAGAAAGATCTTCCCAGCAAGAGAGGTTGGCCCTTGGGTTGTGCTGCCCAGGGAGGTGGTGGAGTCCCCATCCCTGGAGGTGTTCAGGAGGAGACTTGATGGGGTGATTGGTTGCTTGGTTTAGTTGATTAGGTGGTGTTGGATGATGGGTTGGATGTGATAATCTTGAAGGTCTCTTCCTACCTGGTCTATTCTATTCTATTCTATTCTATTCTATTCTATTCTATTCTATTCTATTCTATTCTATTCTTATTAGCTGAGCCCAGGGAGCTGTTGAAAGTGGAGAAAAGGGAAGAGAATGGCAAGGGCCTGCTCCCTGCTGATAGCTTAAGTGCATGCTTTAAGGTGAGCCCATGACAACCTCATGAGGTTCAACAAGAGCAAGTGCAAGGCCCTACAGCTGGGTCAGGGCAATCCCAGGGACTGATATAGGCTGGGCAGGGACTGACTTGAGAGCAGCCCTGAAGAAAAGGCTTTGGGGGTGCTGAGGGAGGAGAAGCTCAACAGGAGCCAGCAGTCAGCACTTGCAGCCCAGAGAGCCAAGCAGAGCCTGGGCTGCAGCAAGAGAAGTGTGGCCAGCAGGGCCAGGGAAGGGATTCTGCCTCTCTGCTCCACTCTGCTGAGACCACAGCTGGAGCTCTGGGTCCAGTGCTGGAGCCTCTGTGCCAGGAAGGATCTGGAGGTGCTGGAAGGTGTCCAGAGAAGGGCCACGAGGAGGAGCAGAGGGCTGGAGCTGCTCTGCTGTGAGGACAGACTGAGAGAGTTGGGGTTGTGCAGTCTGGAGAGGAGAAGGCTCCCAGGAGACCTTCTTGTGGCCTTCCAGGATCTGCAGGGGGCTCCAAGAAAGCTGGGGAGGGACTTTTGAGGGTGTCAGGGAGGGATAGGACTGGGGGGGGATGGAGCAAAACTAGAAGTGGGGAGATTGAGATTGGCTGTGAGGAAGAAGTTGTTGCCCATGAGGGTGGTGAGAGCCTGGCACAGGCTGCCCAGGGAGGTGGTGGAAGCCTCCTGCCTGGAGGTGTTTGCAGCCAGGCTGGAGGTGGCTGTGAGCAACCTGCTGTGGTGTGAGGTGTCCCTGCCCATGGCAGGGGGTTGGAGCTAGCTGATCCTTGAGGTCCCTTCCAGCCCTGGCAATTCTATCAGTCTATGAAGGTAACCCTTCCAGCCTAAGCCATTCCCTGCACCTGTTCATGTGAAGGGGATACCAACATCGTGTTAAGCCCAGGTGCTTTTTCACTGTTTCCAGCTACTTTTGAGTGGTTGCTTTAACAGTTTGAGAATCTTAACACTTTTAACCAACTGAGACTCTTTAGGTGAAGACTGAAGGGTGTTTTGTCTATGCAGTCATGTGTGTGTCAGCACTGATGCTGTAGCATTTGATCTTCTCAAAGGCAGAGCTCCCAGGTGGGTCTTGAAGTGTCGTTTTTCATGGGGTGGAGGTTGTGTCACGATGCCTCGAATGAAACACCAAGCAGTGTGATGGTTGAATGGTGCCACAGCCAGCTGGAGGCCAGGCACCAGTGGTGTCCCCCAGGGATCAGTGCTGGGCCCCATCCTCTTCAGTGTCTTCATTGACGATCTGGATGAGGGGATTGAGACAGTCATCAGCACATTTGCAGATGACCCCAAGCTGGGAGCAGATGTTGGTCAGTTAGAGGACAGAAGGGCTCTGCAGAGGGACCTCAACCCACTGGACAGATGGGCAGAGGCCAACAGGATGGCATTCAACAAGTCCAAGTGCCAGGTGCTGCACTTTGGCCACAGCAACCCCAGGCAGAGTTACAGGCTGGGCTCAGAGTGGCTGAGAGCAGCCAGGCAGAGAGGGACCTGGGGGTGCTGGTTGACAGCTGCCTGAAGATGAGCCAGCAGTGTGCCCAGGTGGCCAAGAAGGCCAATGGCATCCTGGCCTGCATCAGCAATGGTGTGGCTAGCAGGAGCAGGGAAGTCATTGTGCCCCTGTACTCTGCTTTGCTTAGGCCACACCTTGAGTCCTGTGTCCAGTTCTGGGCCCCTCAGTTTAGGAAGGACATTGAGAGACTTGAAGGTGTCCAGAGAAGGGCAACAAGGCTGGGGAGAGGCCTTGAGCACAGCCCTGTGAGGAGAGGCTGAGGGAGCTGGGGTTGCTTAGCCTGGAGAAGAGGAGGCTCAGGGGAGACCTCATTGCTCTCTCCAACTGCCTGAAGGGTGGTTGTAGCCAGGAAGGGGTTGGTCTCTTCTCTCTAGCAACCAGCACCAGAACAAGCGGACACAGTCTGACGCTGTGCCAGGGGAGGTTTAGGCTGGAGGTGAGGAGAAAGTTCTTCACTGAGAAACTTGTTCACCATTGGGATGTGCTGCCCAGGGAGGTAGGTGGTGGAGTCACCATCCCAGGAGGGGTTCAAGAGGGGACTGGATGTGGCACTTGGTGCCATGGTCTCGTCGTGAGTTCTGTGGTGCCAGGTTGGACTCGATGATCTTTGAGGTCTCTTCCAGCCTTGGTGATACTGTGAGACTGTGAATGATGTGAAGCTGGTTAAATGCTTGGGTTTTGTTTTGTTTTGTCCTTCTTCTCCCCCTCCCTGTCATTAGTTCTAGATGAAAAGACCTGCTCAGATCCTGGTGGGCCTCTCAATGGCTACAGGAGAGTGGTGGACGAGACGGGGCTCATCAACGGGCGCTACGCCAAAGCCGGCACGGTCCTGGCTTTCTACTGCAACAACTCCTATGTGCTCAGTGGGAACGAGCAGAGGACCTGCCAGGACAGTGGGGAATGGTCAGGGAAGCAGCCCATCTGCATCAAAGGTACTTCCCAATCGGTTTGGCGTTTTACACCCCAGCTCACATGGGCTGGGGTTTGGCTGGAGTTCGGTTTCCATCAGCATTGCTGAGAATGAACTGTCTGACACCTGAGGATCTGGAGGAGGGCATTGAGTCCATCATCAGGAAGTTTGCTGGTGACACCAAGCTGGGGGCAGGTTAGAGGGTAGGAGAGCTCTGCACAGGGACCCTATAGAATCCTAGAATCAATAAGGCTGGAAAAGACCTTTGAGATCATAAAGTCCAACCTATCACCCAACACCTCCTGACAACTAAACCATGGCTCCAGGTGCCACATCCAAGCCTTTTGTGAACACCTCCAGGGATGGTGACTCCACCACCTCCCTGGGCAGCACATCCCAATGGCCAATTACTCTTTCTGGGAAGAACTTTCTCCTCACCTCCAGCCCTGCCAGGCTGGACAGATGGGCAGAGTCCAACGGGATGGCATTGAACAAGTCCAAGTGCCGGGTGCTGCATTTTACCACAGCAACCCCAGGCAGAGCTACAGGCTGGGCTCAGAGTGGCTGAGAGCTGCCAACCAGAGAGGGACCTGGGGGGAGTGGTTGACAGCTGCCTGAACATGAGCCAGCAGTGTGCCCAGGTGGCCAAGAGGGCCAGTGGCATCCTGGCCTGCATCAGGAACAGTGTGGCCAGCAGGAGCAGGGAAGTCATTCTGCCCTGTGCCCAGCACTGGTTAGGGCACACCTTGAGTCCTGTGTCCAGTTCTGGGGCCCTCAGGTTAGGAAAGATGTTGAGATGCTGGAAGGTGTCCAGAGAAGGGCAAAGAAAGCTGGGGAGGGGTCTGGAGCACAGCCCTGTGAGGAGAGGCTGAGGGAGCTGGGGTTGCTGAGCCTGGAGAAGAGGAGGCTCAGGGGAGACCTCATTGCTCTCTGCAACTCCCTGAAGGGAGGTTGTAGCCAGGTGGGGGCTGGTCTCTTCTCCCAGGCAGCCAGCACCAGAACAAGAGGACACAGTCTGACGCTGTGCCAGGGGAGGTTTAGGCTGGAGGGGAGGAGAAAGTTCTTCCCAGCAAGAGAGATTGGCCCTTGGGATGTGCTGCCCAGGGAGGTGGTGGAGTCACCATCCCTGGAGGTGTTCAAATAAGGCTTGGATGAGGCATTTGGAGCCATGGTTTAGTTGTCAGGAGGTGTTAGGTATTAGGTCATGGGTTGGACTTGGTGATCTCTGAGGTCTTCTCCAGCCTGGGTGATTCTATGCTTCTATGCTGCTGAGAGATGGGTGCCTTGGCAGCGCTGCTGGCTGCTCAGCTCAGCCAGGCAAGATGCCAGTGGTTCCAGGAGGTGTTTCCATCTTGAAACGTGGAAGGGACTGTTCCCTGAGACCCTTTCTGCCCTCATTCTGTGTGAGATCAAAATCAAAGCAGATAAGGAAGGAACTGAAATAGAAGGAAATAATTGCCCCAGAGCTGCTGTCCTAGGGCCCAGCTCTCCTCTCACAACTCTTTTAAGCCAGTCATGAGTGGAGAAGGCCAAGCCTGGAGATTGCAGCCTTGAAGGTTTGGTTCAGAAAACCACTTGGGGACATGCCTAAGCCTTCTGTATTCATCAAAACCCAGCATTAGATATTTTGCTGGGAAAGGGAGTGACACAGCTGACCTGGAGGCACGCTGGAGCACGGCTGGAGCTCTGAAAGGATGAATGGATTTGTGCTGGGGAGCTGCCAACTTCATTTCCCCCAAGCTATTGTTCAACACAGATCTTAGTGGATTGCTTGTTGAAACTGAAGCCCTGCTAATACATCCCTGTCCCTGGGGCAGTTAGCTTTGTTCTCTTCCTTGAGGAGGAAATGCTCTCTCCCTGGGGCATGCCAAGCTCTGGGGAGAGCAGCACCTTTATTGATGAGAATCATTTGTGGAAAGCCTCTTTAGTGATGCTGGCCTGGATAGTGACACAGAGGCCAACACAGGCAGCAACCACAAAGAGCTGGCTGATGCCGGGTCCCACACATGCAAACAGATGAACCCCATCCTGCAGGATTCTTTCCCTCTACTGTCTGCAGCAGGAAAGAGATGCTGGGAGAGTTGTCTGAACTGATAAACCTGAATATTCTGTCCTGCTCCTGAAGTAAAACAAACTGAAACACAAAGTCAGAAAGCCTGGCCCTCCCTTGTGCTATTTTGGGCATCTTCAGGTAACTCTGAGGTGTCCCTTGGAATCTCAGTCTCCAGGGCTCAAGAAAGAGCCTCTTAAAAGTCTGTAGCACCTTGCAGCCTTTCTCTGCCTGCCAACTTCTTTCACTATAATTCCATGACTACAGAAGCTTGCTGAGGTGTCAACCCCCCAGCTGTGGCAGTGCATTCAGACACACTGAGAGGCAAAAGTCTTCCTCCCTGGCTGGCAGTGCCAGTGCAGAAGACACTCACTCACTCCTTCCTGCCACAGTCGATGGCGTGGCTCTGGTGCACTGTGGGGAAGGATTTTTGGCAAGGCTTTCTGGCTTAGGGCCTGGCTTGGGTTTAATGCATGCAATTTTCTACCTGTTCTTGAACCAGGGCACTAAAGCTAGCGAGAGGACAGGGAGGGACTGGGTGTGAAGCGTAGCACTCGGGCTGTGCATGTGCAAAAGTCCTCTGCAACCTTGTGGTTTTCTTTTTCCCAGCCTGCAGGGAGCCAAAGATCTCTGACCTGGTGAGACAGAAAGTGCTTCCAATGCAGGTTCAGTCCAGGTGAGAATGCAGTATCCCAGCTACATCTGAAAGAACAACAAATACGATTGCTTTTCCCTTCCTCTCCTTTCCAGCCATCCCCACAGCTGCACTGGTAACAGAGGCAGCACTGGGAGGGAGGTGTGATGGAGCTGCTGGAGGCAGCCAGCGGGAAATGCACAGCTACAGGTGTGCAAACTTCTGGGTGATGCTGGAAGTAGGATTGCCAGCTTGTCACAGGCAATGGGCACAGCCTGAGAGAGTTCCTTGGGGCTAATGATGTTACAAAGGAGGAAGGAGTGTCATGAGTGTCATTGGGCCCCTCAGTTTAAGAAGGACATTGAGACTCTTGAAGGTGTCCAGAGAAGGGCAACAAAGCTGGGGAGGGGTCTGGGGCACAGCCCTGTGAGGAGAGGCTGAGGGAGCTGGGGTTGCTTAGCCTGGAGAAGCTCAGGGGAGACCTTCTTGCTCTCTACAGCTACCTGAAGGAGGTTGTAGCCAGGTGGGGGTTGGTCTCTTCTCCCATGCACCCAGCACCAGAACAAGAGGACACAGTCTCAAGCTGTGCCAGGGGAGGCTCAGGCTGGAGGTGAGGAGAAAGTTCTTCCCAGAAAGAGTAATTGTCCCTTGGAATGTGCTGCCCAGGGAGGTGGTGGAGTCCCCATCCCTGGAGGTGTTCAAGAGGGGATTGGATGTGGCACTTGGTGCCATGGTTTAGTAGTCATGAGGTGTTGGGTGACAGGTTGGACTTGATGATCTCTGAGGTCTTTTCCAACCTGGTTGATTCTATGATTCCATGAGTGAGGAGAGCATCAGGAGGGAAGGGGTCACAACCACGCAAGCTGCTCCCGTTAGGTTCTCCACCCAAAGCACTACACTATAGGTGTGTTTGGGCTGGCCATGGGGGAGAGGAGGAAGTAAGGGAGGAGGGGAGGAAGGAATGAAGGGCTGAATCCCATCTGGATGTACCCTTCTGCTGGTTTCTTGAAAGGAGCCTGATCTGAGTCAGTTCTGCTGCTATCTCCAGGTTCTTTTTTTGGCCAAGCAGCAATTTCTCATGTCAGGTTTTTCTTTTTTGGAGTCCATGACTCATTTATCTTTAGATGCAGTGCAAGAACTGTCCTCATCCTTGGTCTTAAGAACCAAAGCTCAGGAGTGAAAGGAAGCACTTTGGCTGCACTTTGGGAGCATGACAGAGAGGGTGGGGAGACACTGGCACAGGTTGCCCAGGGAGGTTGTGGATGCCTCCTCCCTGGAGGTGTTCAGGGCCAGGCTGAGTGAGGCCTTGAGCAAGCTGGGCTGGTGGGAGGTGTCTCTGCCCATGGCTGAGGGATGGATCTGCATGATCTTTAATGTTCCTTCCAACCCAAACCATTCTATGACTCTGTAGCAGCCATACGGGGTCAGACTAAAGATCCAGCTCAGGCCACGCTGTGCCTCTGGCAGTAGCCAGCAGCAGAGACCTACAGAAGACATCAGGAATGAGGCATGCAGGTACTTGCCACCCACTAACCAGCTCCGTGATGTGTGATTGTAGAGATGACCCTGGGAAGCCATCAGGAGGTTTGAGTAGCCATCAGGGGATGTTTCTTGGTACAGTTTCTCAGGGGGGTTGAAAACAGGTCTTTCTACGCTAAATGTTCCAGATGCTGGTACCAGCTGCTTGCCAGCACATACAGGCAGCCACCTCCAGAGCATCCTGGGGGTGCCTCATGCTGGGGCACTGGTTTTGTCCCTCAAAGTAGGATCTCCATTCATGTGCAAATAGGGAATGGGATGCTGGCAGTCTAAGCATAAGCACAGCAGTTCTCCCCCTTCTTTGACCCAGACAAGCTGGAGAGGTGGCCCAGGTGAACCTCATGAGGTTCAAGAAGACCAAGTGCAGGGTCCTGCACATGGGCCAGAACAATCCTCACTATCAGTGCAGGCTGGGGGAGGATGAGATTGAGAGCAGCCCTGCAGAAAAGGACTTGGGGTGCTGGTGGCTGAGAAGCTGGACAGGAGCCAGCAGTGTGAGCTTGCAGCCCAGAAGGCCAATGGCAGCCTGGGCTGCATCCAAAGCAGTGTGACCAGAGATGGAGAGAAAGGATTCTGCCCCTCTGCTCTGCTCTGTGAGACCTCACCTGCAGGGCTGCATCCAGCTCTGGAGTTCTCAACACATCAAGGACACGGACCTGATGGAGAGGCTCCAGAGGAGGCCACCAAGATGATCAGGGGGCTGGGTGGAGGGAGACTGTTTGCAGAGGCCTGCAGTGACAGGATGAGGGGCAAGGGCTTCAAACTAGAGCAGAGCAGATTTAGATTGGATGTGAGGAGCAAGTTCTACACCATGAGGATGCTGGAACACTGCAAGAGGTTGCCCAGGGAGGTGGTTGAGGCCCCATCCCTGGAGGTACTCAAGGTGAGGCTGGACAGGGCTCTTGGCAGCCTGCTCCAGTGGAGGATGTCCCTGCTGACTGCAGAGGGGGTGGGACTGGATGACCTTCACAGGTCCTTTCCAGCCCAGCCCATTCAGTGGTTCTATGATGCTTCCAGAACACAGGAAACCTGCTCTTGTTCTGAGCTCCCCTGCCCTTGAGTGCTGTTAGGTTGTGCCTGTGTCTGTGTCTCTCTGTGATCCAAGGTGGGACTGCCATGTGAAAAACCTTCCTAGGGCTTTTCTGCACTGCCAGCAATCTCAATGGAAAGTCATTCCCTGCTTAGTTTTTCAGACAGAAATACTTTCCCCCCTGTAGCTATGTGCTTTTAAGCATTAGAGCAAGAGACATGTTGGGACACGCTGAAGGTTTAAGCATGGCTGTAGTCAGGCTTCTGGTCCCCATCTAGGCTGGTGCCTGTATTTATTACTGTAATTATGGGCTGTGTCTCAGCTAATCAGCACAATTGCCAAATGGAAGGTTATTGCCATTGTGAAATCTCTGTGGTGAGGCAATTATCTCTGTTAATTGCTAAATCAAGCAACTTTATCACCCTGATTTAATCTGACTCCATCCCTACCGCTGCCTGTTCAAACACTCGCTGGGGACAAGCGGTGCCTCGCTCTTCCCTCCTGGGAATTCACCACACAGCAGTGCCAGCTCCCCCTGGCCTGTCTTTAGGTAAAAACGTGGTGCTTCTGCCCTTTGGGGAAGAGCAGGTTCAGAGGCAACTGGCTGAGCTCCAGAAACGGCGAAATGAAAACAAAGAGAAAGCAAACCAACAAAGAGACACCAAGAGGAATGTCCTAGCCACAGGTGCACTGCTGTGTCTCTGTGTGCAAGGGCAGTGGCTGGGGGTGAGCAAGGGGACTGCTGAATGATGGTGGAACCACAGAATGTCTTGGCTTGGAAGGGACCTTAAAGACCATAGTGTCATAGTATCAGTCAGGGTTGGAAGGGACCACAAGGATCATCTAGTTCCAACCCCCTGCCATGGCCAGGGACACCCCACACTACATCAGCCTGGCCACAGCCTCATCCAGCCTGGGCTTAAACACCTCCAGGGACGGGGCCTCAACCACCTCCCTGGACAACCCATTCCAGGGCTTCACCACTCTCATGGGGAAGAACTTCCTCCTCACCTCCAGCCTGAATCTCCCCACTTCATTCCATTCCCCCTAGTCCTGTCACTACCTGAGATCCTGAGCAGTCCCTCCCCAGCCTTCCTGGAGCCCCCTTCAGATCCTGGAAGGCCACAATGAGGTCAGCTGGGAGCCTTCTCTTCTCCAGCCTGAACAGCCCCAACTCCTTCAGTCTGTCCTCACAGCAGAGGTGCTCCAGCCCTCTGCTCCTCCTCGTGGCCCTGTTCTGGACACCTTCCAGCACCTCCAGATCCCTCTTGTGATAGGGGCTCCAGAACTGGAGGCAGTACTCCAGGTGGGGTCTCAGCAGGGCTGAGCAGAGGGGGACAATCCCCTCCCTTGCCCTGCTGGCCACACTTCTCCTGCAGCAGCCCAGGCTCTGATTGGCTTTCCGGGCTGCAAGTGCACACTGAGAGCTCCTGTTGAGCTTCTCCTCCCCCAGCACCCCCAAGTCTCTCTCCTCAGGGCTGCTCTCCAGCCAGTCCCTGCCCAGCCTGCATTTGTGCCTGGGGTTGCCTCCACCCAGCTGCAGGACCCTGCCCTTGGTCTTGTTGAAGCTCCTGAGGTTGGCTTGTGCCCACCTCTCCAGCCTGTCCAGGTCCCTCTGGATGGATCCCTTCCCTCCAGCTGTCTGCTGCACCACACAGCTTGGTGTCATCAGCAACCTTGCTGAGGGTGTACTCGATGCCATGGCACCCACAGAGATGTTGAACAAGCCTGGTCCCAGGACTGATCCCTGAGGGACTATGCTTGTCCCTGGCCTCCACTGGGACATGGACCCATGGACAGCCACTCTCTGGGTGCAGCCATCAAGCCAGTTCTGTATCCATCTAGTGGTCCATCCATCAAACTCATGTGTCACCAGCCTGGGGACCAGGATGTGGGGTGGGACAGTGTCAAAGGCTTTGCTCAGGGCCAGGGAAACAACATCAGTTGCTCGACCCTCAGCTGTTAATGTTATCATCCACTTCCAAGTCCTTCCTACTGTGGCTGCTGAATCCTTCCAGCAGACTTTTGGCCTTCACCTCCAGCTAGTGCTGTGAGATGGTCACTCTCAGCATCTGGATGCCCTACAAATTCCAAGGTGTCATAAGTGACTTACCCAGGAGCTGTCACTGATTCATAGATACATAGAACAGTTTGGGTTGGAAGGTACCCTAAAGATCACCCCCACCATGGCCTGGGACACCTTCCACTACTAGCACAGGTTGCTGAAGGCTCCATCCAGCCTGGCCTTGAACGCCTACAGGGAGGGAATATCCATAACCTCCCTGGGCAACCTGTGCCAGTGTCTCACCACCCACTGTATAAAGAATTTCATCCCCATCTTCAGTCTCAATCTCCCCTCTCCCAGCTCAAGGCCATTGTCCCTCGTCCTGTCACTCCCATCCTTGTCCAAAGTCCCTCCCCAGCTCTCCTGAAGCCCCTTCAGGTACTGGAAGGCTTCTCTTGAGGTTTCCCTGGATCTTTCTCTTCTCCAGGCTGAACAGCCCCAACTCTCTCAGCCTGTCCCCACAGGGGAGGTTCTGCAGCCCTCTGAGCATCTTTGTGGCCTCCTTATTCTTTCACAAGCAAACTTCATGTGCTCTTAAAGGATGCTTAACACAGCTGGGGCTAAAACTGTGTCACTGCATTATTATTATTATTATTATTATTATTATTATTATTAATAATTATTGTTGTTGTTATTATTGTGGTGTTGTTACTGATTATTTATATTATTGTTGTTGTTACAGATGCTTTTATATTATTATTACTATTGTTACTGATGCTTTTATATTGTTGTTTTTGTTGTTAGGGATGCTTTTATGTTGTTATAATTGTTGTTATTACTGCTGCTTTTATGTTATTATTGTTGTTGTTGTTGTTACTGATGGGTTTATATTATTACTGTTGTTACTGCTGCTGCTGCTGCTGTTGTTGTTATTATCTTTGTGCCCTGGAACAGGGAAACACCTCTGCATCAGCTTTACTCATCTGCATTCAGTAAACAGAAGCTCCAGATGTACCCAACCAAGAAGCCAGCGCTGCCCTTCGGGGAGCTGCCGGCAGGGTACCAGCACCTGCACACCCAGCTGCAGTACGAGTGCATCTCCCCTTCTACCGCCGCCTGGGCAGCAGCAGGAGGACCTGTCTGAAGACAGGGAAATGGAGTGGGAGAGCCCCTGTGTGCATTCCAAGTGAGTCTCCAAGAGGGGGGAAAAAACCCCCACAGACAAACTGTGTGTGCACTGAGGGCAGGGATGCATTCAGAGGGATCTTGAGAGGCTTGAGAAGTGGGCCGGCGCCAACCGCATGAGCCTCAACGAGTCACAGTGCAAGGTCCTGCAGCTGGCTCAGGCCAAGCCCAGGCACAAATCCAGGCTGGGTGGCTGGGTGCAGAGTGGGTTGAGAGCAGCCCTGAAGAAAGACACTTGGGGATGCTGGCTGCTGAGCAGCTCCCCAGGAGCCAGCAGTGCCCTCATGCAGCCCAGCAGGCATCCGTGGTCTGGGCTGCATCCAGGGGAGTGTGGGCAGCAGGGCAAGAGAAGGGATTCTGCCCCTTGACTCTGCTCTGCTGAGACCTCACCCGCAATCCTGCCTCCAGTTCTGGTGTCCTGTGGTGACACAGAGCTGCTGGAGAGGGTCCAGAGGAGGCCACAAAGATGACCCAAGGGCTGGAGCAGCTCTGCTGTGAGGACAGGCTGAGGGAGCTGGGGGTGTTCAGCCTGGAGAAGAGGAGGCTCCACAGGGACCTTCTGGTGGCCTTCCAGTGTGTGCAGGGGGCTACAGGAGGGCTGGAGAGGGAACTTGATGAGGAAATGAGAACACCTCCCTCTTGGCTCCCCTTTCCTCAGTCTGTGGAAAAGCAGAGAACGTCACCCTGCAGAAGACTGCCACCCCCACCAGGTGGCCCTGGCAAGCGGCGATCTATCGGGCGGCCAGCGGGGTGAAGGAGCACAGCCTGCGGAAAGGAGCCTGGATCCTCATCTGCAGCGGGGCCCTGGTCAACGAGCGCACGGTGGTGGTGGCGGCTCACTGCGTCACCGACCTGGGCAAGGCCACCGTGCTCAAGGCAGCAGAGCTCAAGGTGGTTCTGGGCAAGTTCTACAGAGACGACGACAGGGACGAGAAGAGCATCCAGAACCTGCGGGTGAGTAAAGCCTGCCGGCGGCGGCCGGGCGGCTGCTGGGCACAGCCGCTGCTCCGGGCAGGCAAGGGCTGGGCTCTGAGCGGGGCCTTGGCGTACACCTTGCTCTCTGAAATGCATAGCTGCAGAGTATTGGTGGCAGGAGGGGGATGCGTGTCCTCTGGCGCTGCCCAACACCTGCGTTCACCTCCTGGCGCGGATCCTTGAGGGAGCAGCTCAGCTTCCAGGAGCTGTCACATCCTGAGGGCTACTGCCAGAAGAGACGAGCAGAAGGCATGCCAGCTATTGGCAGAGGTGGTTAGCATAACTTACGAGGGAAATGCTTGGGCTCTAGATCCTGGTTTGATGCCATGAGCACATTTCATACCTCACCCCCAAGGCTGGACAGCTCCAAACTCTAGACAAGTTTATGTCTGACTCCAGCTCCAAAAATAGCACCTCAGGGAGTTGATGTTTTTCCCTTCCCTTCCCTTCCCTTCCCTTCCCTTCCCTTCCCTTCCCTTCCCTTCCCTTCCCTTCCCTTCCCTTCCCTTCCCTTCCCTTCCCTTCCCTTCCCTTCCCTTCCCTTCCCTTCCCTTCCCTTCCCTTCCCTTCCCTTCCCTTCCCTTCCCTTCCCTTCCCTTCCCTTCCCTTCCCTTCCCTTCCCTTCCCTTCCCTTCCCTTCCCAAGTAGAAATAGAAAGTCTGAAGTCAAAATGAGGAGAAACACAGCAATTTTGTCTGTGTCTCCTCTGTTGCAGTGGGGGTGTGTGTCTCAGTCAGTTAACGGCTTTCAGCCAAGGAATCACACTTAACTTTATTATTCCCTGCCCTTTGTTTTAGTTTCTTTGTCTGAGCCCTGCTTTTCCTGACTTTTCCTGTAAGAACAGCATTTCCCTGTAGGAATCCCATCTGCTCTTGCACTGTTTCATCGAGGTAGCTAGCAGGAAAGGTTTGTCCCCAGTGTGATGTAATGCATTGCTCCTGTTCCAGTTTGCTGGGAAGATGGTTGAGTTCCCATCAGAACAGGACAGTCTCATTTAAGGGCCCCACTCCCTTCAGCTTCTGCAGGCTGAAGATGACACAGTCTCTTCAGAAAACAAGTGGCAAAACTCAAGCTGCCTTGTTAACTGCCCCTGGTGCTGAGAGTGTCCTCAACTTGCTTTTCATTAGGAAGAGTTTCTTGCCAGGAAAGCTTGTCCTGAAAACCCAAGGCCAAGGCAAAGGTCAGGAGATGCTGGAGCTCTTGGCGTGTCTCTCGTCGGACCGAGCGCCACGGTGAAAGAACCGTTTGGGAGCGGGGGCAGAGGAGAAGCAGCAGGGGGTTGGAACTAGATAGAATCACAGAATCAATAAGGTTGGGAAAGACCTCAGAGATTATCAAGTCCAACCTGTCACCCAACACCTCAGGACTAACTAAACCATGGCTCCAACTGCCACATCTAATCCCCTCTGAAACACCTCCAGGGATGGGGACTCCACCACCTCCCTGGGCAGCACATCCCAATGGCCAGTCTCTCTTGCTGGAAAGAACTTTGTCCTCACCTCCAGCCTAAACTTCCCTTGGCACAGCTTGAGACTGTGTCCTCTTGTTCTGGTGCTGGGTGCCTGGGAGAAGAGACCAACCCCCACTTGGCTCCAACCTCCCTTCAGGGAGTTGTAGACAGCAAGAAGGTCTCCCCTGAGACCTTCTCCAGGCTAAGCCACCCCGGCTCCCTCAGCCTCTCCCCACAGGGCTGTGCCCCAGGCCCCTCCCCAGCCTCCTTGCCCTTCTCTGGACATGATCAAGTGTCTCAATATCCTTCTTAAATTGAGGGGCCCAGATGATCTTTAAGGTCCCTTCCAACCTAAGCCATCCTGTGAATCTGCAAAATGAATGAAGGTGTCATGGCAGCACGGGCAGAGCGCTGCTGACCTGCCATGGCCCTTAGCTCCACGCTTCTCCCTTGTGTTTCCTCCCCAGATCTCTGCCATCATAGTGCATCCCAACTATGACCCTATCCTACTTGACTCCGACATAGCCATCATAAAGCTCTTGGACAAAGCCAGAATCAGCGGTCGTGTTCAGCCCATTTGCTTGTCATCTTCTCACGACTTGGTTTCCCCCCAGAGGATTTAAGGATCATGGTGACGGGCTGGAAGGTGCTGGCCGAGGCCCGGGACGCGGGCTACAAGAACGACACGATCCGCATGGGAGCCGTCCGGATGGTGGATTCCCTGCTGTGTGAGCAGCAGTACGAGGAGCAGGGGATACAAGTCAGCATCACTGACAGCATGTTCTGTGCCAGACGGGACCACACAGCCTTCTCCAACATTTGCCCCGCTGAGACCGGCGGGATCGCAGCCGTAACTTTGCCGGGAAAAGCCTCTCCTGAGCTCCGGTGGCACCTGATGGGATTAGTGAGCTGGGGTTACGACAAAACTTGCAGCCTGGAACTCTGCAGTGGCTACACCAAAGCTCTTCCCTTCAAAGACTGGATTGAGAAGAACCTAAAATGAAAAGCTGTGTCTGGAAACGATCTTTTCTAACTCTCATCGTATCTCTCTCGGCCTCTGCCGCTTCAGGCTTCTCATCCCAGCGATAAGCTGGGATAAGGTTAAGGCAGAAATCCTGGTAATTTGTCCTAGGACCAGATGTTCCATCAGGCTACTTTTGCTTAACCCAGGACAGAGGGGCTTAGTGCATGAGAAGTGTTGCCATATTTCACCTGTCTCCCCTGGAGGGAGGACAGTGCTCTGCTCCCCGGTATGACCTACAGACACAGGGCACCAATTCCGCCTGAAAGCAGCCTGTAGCGGGGGGAGGGGTCCCCTGGGGGAAAGGAGAGCAAGCCTCTCCTGGAGATGCGTGTGGCTGAGGGGATTAGCAGTCTGGAACAGAGCAGCCTGCATTCATTAGGATGGATGAGCTTGTTACAGTCTGTCCTGTCTATTGCCATACTCCAATGTAATCTTTCACACATTTAAATAAACCATGGTCTGGGTTTTTAACCTTCACACCCATGTCTGCCTCTGTTTGGATCCCTCACTGATGCTTTAGTGGCCACCTTGCAGTGCTGGCTTAAAGGCTGGACTAGATCATCTCGAAGGTCCCTTCCAAGCAAAGGCATTCTGTGATCTGTGTCCTTGACTCTGTGCATACGGAAAAGCAGAAAGGGCACAAAATTCGATGACACCATCCCCCACAGCAAACCCCTGGCCCAGCTGCCAGCCCCTGGCTGGGACAGCAGCACTCTGAGCTGGGTTAGGAACTGGCTGGAGGCTGAGCCCAGAGAGTGGTGGTGAATGGTGCCACAGCCAGCTGGCAGCCAGGCACCAGTGGTGTGCCCCAGGGATCAGTGCTGGGCCCCATCCTGTTCAAAATCTTTATTGATGATCTGGAGGAGGGGATGGAGTCCAGCATCAGTAAATTTGCAGATGACACCAAGGTGGGGGCAGGAGTTGATCTGCTGAAGGGTAGGAGAGCTCTGCAGAGGGACCTTGCCAGGCTGGACAGATGGGCAGATGATGTGAGATGGTTTGGTCACTCTCAGCAGCTGGAGGCCCTACTAATTCCAGGGTGTCATAAGTGACTTATCCAGGAGCTGTTACTGATTCATTGATTCAGAGAACAGTTTGGGTTGGAAGGGACCCTAAAGATCAGGAAAACAACTGCTTTCCATCCCTTCACATACTTCTGTGGCAAACCAACTCCTCTGTACATCTTCAGGATGAAGAACAATGTCCAGGTCTCACACTTGGCAAAGGCTTTTCGAGACTGGACTGGCATTGAAGTGTAAGATTCTCCCACTGGCAGGTTGTCCAGTGGAGGAACTTTGGTCTCCTAATGGTCCTTCATCACTGCTCTTTCACTGAATCATTCTGTACTCAGCTGTGGTTGAAGACCAGAGATGAGCCTTCGAAAAAGCTGAAGGACAAGGGAACTTCTCCCGTCAGTACCTCGACTTGTGTGAAGTGTTTGACAGTGTCCCCATGACATCCAGGTCACCAAATGGGAACAGCATGGACTTGAGGGGTGGAGCACTCCCTGGATAGGAATTGGCCCCATGGCCACACAGAGAGAGCTGCAGTCAACAGCTCAGTGTCCAAATAGAGGCCAGCGAGGAGTGGTGTCCCTCAGGGGTCTGTACTGGGACCAGTGCTGTTTAACATCTCTGTCAGTGACAGGGACAGTGGGACTGAGGCACCCTCAGCAAGTCTGGGGATGGCACCAAGCTGTGTGGTGTGGTTGATGCTGGAGAGAAGGATCCATCCAGAGGGACCTGGACAGGCTGCAGAGGTGAGCCCAAGCCAACTTCATGAAGTTCAGCAAGGCCAAGGGCAAGGTCCTGCAGCTGGGTCAGGGCAATCCCGAGCACAAATCCAGGCTGGGTGAGGAGAGGCTGAGAGCAGCCTGCAGGAGAAGGCCTTGGGGGTGTCAGGTGGTGACAAACTCCCCAGGAGCCAGCAGTGGTCCCTGGCAGCCCAGAGCCAGCTGTGTGCTGAGCTGCAGCCAGAGCAGGGAGAGCAGCAGCACAGGGAGGGGATTCTGCCCCTCTGCTCTGCTCAGACCCCACCTGCAGCACTGCAGCCAGTTCTGGGGGCCCCAGGACAAGAGGGACATGGAACTGATGGAGAGGGTTGAGAGGAGGCCACCAAGATGCTCAGAGGGCTGGAGAACCTCCCCTGTGGGGACAGGCTGAGGGAGTTGGGGCTGTTCAGCCTGGAGAAGGTTCCAGGGAGACCTTAGAGCAGCCTTTCAGTACCTGAAAGGGGTACGGGAGAGCTGGGGAGGGACTTCTGACTAAAGGCTGGGAGTGACAGGACGAGGGACAATGGCTTTGAGCTGGGAGAGGGGAGATTGAGACTGGAGATGAGGAAGAAATTATTTAGAGTGAGGGTGGTGAGACACTGGCACAGGTTGCCCAGGGAGACTGTGGATGCCCTCTCCCTAGAGGTGTTCAAGGCCAAGCTGGATGGGGTCTTGAGGAACCTGGGCTAGTGGAAGGTGTCCCTGCCCATGGTGGGGGAGCTGGGTCTGGATGATCTTTAAGGTCCCTTCCAACCATGAACTGTTCCATGAACTTACGAATCAGTAACAGCTCCTGGGTAAGTCACTTATGACACCCTGGAGTTTGTAGGGCCTCCAGATGCTGAGAGTGAGCAAACCATCTATCTCACAGCACTAGCTGGAGGTGAAGGCCAAGTGTCTACAGAAAGGATTCAGCAGCCTCAGTAGGAAGGGCTCAGATCCTGTAGCTGTGTTCTGCCTCAGCTCTTGCATGGCTATGGCAAGTGGAAGCTCTCAAGTCTGACTCCAGCCCTGGTTCTCTGAGGCTGTGAAAGGTTGTCAAGAGCTTCTTGGCATTCAGTGGGTTCCACCTGCTTCTGCATGGCAAATTGCTGCTAAAAGAGCAATTAGTCTTGGAGGTCATTCCTTGTGAGTGATTTTTTGTTTCTTCTTTCCTGGGCAGGAAGCCCTCACCTGCTCTGCTTTTGCATGCTCTCCGTTTTCACTGGCGATGGGACCAGGTGCCCCTGTTGCAGGAAGGATCTGGGGGTGCTGGAAGGTGTCCAGAGAAGGGCCATGAGGAGGAGCAGAGGGCTGGAGCTGCTCTGCTCTGGAGACAGCCTGAGAGAGTTGGGGTTGTGCAGGCTGGAGAGGAGAAGGCTCCCAGGAGACCTCATTGTGGCCTTGCAGTATCTGAAGGGGGCTACAGGAAAGCTGGGGAGGGACTTTTGAGGGTGTCAGGGAGGGATAGGACTGGGGGGGATGGAGCAAAGCTAGAAGTGGGGAGATTGAGATTGGATGTGAGGAAGAAGTTCTTTCCCCTGAGGGTGGTGAGAGCCTGGCACAGGTTGCCCAGGGAGGTGGTGGCAGCCTCCTGCCTGGAGGTGTTTGCAGCCAGGCTGGAGGTGGCTGTGAGCAACCTGCTGTGGTGTGAGGTGTCCCTGCCCATGGCGGGGGTGGGACTGGATGATCCCTGGGGTCCCTTCCAGCCCCCAGCCCTGACAGTTCTGTGATTCTATGTTCTTTGCATGAAAGGGTTTAAGGGCCACAAACCAAGCATATTGCTGCTGCTTGTTTGTCTTCTCCTGCCAGGAGATGTTGCTTGGCTGGCAAACTGCATGGCAACAACAGCACAAAAAGTCCTGAATGACATGTGGAAAATGAGAGAGGTCCCATGGCTCTGCTGGTAGGAACACTGCCAGTGACCGTGTGGTGCTCCCCCTCTGACAGAAGGGCTTGCTGGAAATTAAGAGGCCAGACCTCAACTCCTGCATTCAGTTTTGGGGCTCTTACTCCAAGATGGACATTGAGGTGCTGGAGCAGGTCCAGAGTAGGGCAACAAATCTGGGGAAGGTTCTGGAGAACAGGGCTGGTGAGGAGCAGCTGAGGGAGCTGGGGATGTTCAGCTTGGAGAAAAGTAGGCTGAGGGGAGACCTCATTGCTCTTTATAGCTCCCTGAAAGGAGGTTGGAGTGAGGGGCTGATTGTCTCTTCTCCTTAGTAACAAAGCACAGGACAAGAGGATATGGCCTCAAGTTGCACCAGGGGAGGTTTAGGTTGGTCATGAGAAGAAACTTCTTCACTGAAAGGGTTCCCAAAGACTGGAACACCCTGGAGGTGTTTCAAAGAGGCAGAGACGTGGTGCTGAAGGCCATGGTTTAGCACCGGCCTGGGCACAGTTACAGAATGGTTGGACTGGGTGAGCTTGAAGCTCTTTTTCAATCCAAATGATTCTGTGATTGTCTGACAGCTCTGGAGAAGGGCAGAGCTGTGGACAGTCAACACATGTCTCTTCCTGCCATTGCTGACCAGTGAGAAAGGAATAAATTGTTGGTTGGAAGCTGGCTTGCCTGGCCACAGCCTGCCCGTGATGGCATTTGAAAGTGACAGCCTCTGTGCTCGGAGGGGAAGAGACGTTTTCTTCTCAGAAATCAGAGAGGTCAGTGAGCTGCCTCTTTCCTGAGCTGTGACACCACTCCTGCACTGCTTTCCACAGCACTATTGTTCCCTACTGCTACAGCTGAGAGAGAGGAGGCTCTGCATGCTGGGATCTTTCCTCTTCTAGGATCTTTCCCGCAGAGAAGGGTGTGAAACAGCACACCACGGATAGCAACACATCTTCCCTCCGAGGAAGGAGCTGTGCCTTCTGCAAAGGCTGTCAAAATACTGCTCTGCACCTGTACTCACTCCAGTGGATGCAGGCTTCTGCCTCGGTCTCTTTTGGCGGCTCGGGGGGGCATTTGATGGATACCAAAAGCCAAGGTACTTAGCTGGAAACCAGCGCTGTAAGGAAATGGACATTGTGGAGTGCATGCTCCCCTCAGGCACACCTCCAGCAGCACCGAGGGAACTGCCCTGCTAACGTGTCCCTGGAAAACCCAAGCCCATGGGAAGACTGCAAGAGCAAACGGTCACTAGGCCTAGGGAGCAGCAGGCAGGGCCAGGCAGCGTGCTTGGCTGTGTCCTCTGCCGCCTCGCAGCTCCTCATGGGGGCAGGGAGCCTCCCGCATGGCTTGCAGGGTTTCTGCGCTGCCTCCTTGCTGCAGAGGCCACGGCAGAAATGTTTCTCCCTGCCAAACAGGGCATCAAGTTGGGGAGATGTGGATGGAGAGGGCACGGAGGCTGGCAGGCAGAGCCTCAGCAGGGGACTCTGCAGCGAAGGCGCCTGACAGCACCCTGACACAAGCGTCCGTGCCCCTGGGCGGCGTCCCCGCAGGACGAGTGTCCGTGCCCCAGCAGACAGGCACAGGGAGCCGACAGAACGGGAACTCCGTCCCCGCGCAGCAGGCAGGGTCCGCAGCAGCTGGCAGGACCCGGAGAGTACCGGCGTAAGCCCCGCTGCGGTGCCCGAAAGTGCTGGGGTGAGAAGGGGGTCGCGCCAGGTCACCCCGGCGCTCTGCTCTCCGGGAGCCGAGCTGCTGCCCGTGTCCGCCCGATCCAGCGAACCTTGCAGCAGCCCCTGCCCCTACCCTCCTGCCCCAGCACGTCCCAGGCCGTCCCAGCAGCTGCCGTGAGCTCCGCCCCGCGGCCCCGCCGGCGGCGTCCGTCCCCCTCCCCCCGATCTCCCCCGGCCCCCAGCCGCTGCAGACCGCGGCCACGCCGGCGGGGCGGTGCTGAGGGGCGGCGGTACCGGCGGGCGGCGCAGGTAGGGACGCGGCACGGGGCCGGGGAGGGCGGTGCGAGCGGGGAGAGCCGCGGGGAGGCGCTGCGGCCGACCACGGGATAGGCAGCCGCTCGCCGGGGCTGCCCGGGCCCGCCGAGCACAGGCTCCACGCCGCCGCCAGGCCGAGCCTATGCGGGGCCGCTGCCGGTCCCGCCGCCCCGGCAGGTGGGGCCTCCGGCACGCCGCCGCCCCGGCAGGGGGCAGCACTGCTTCGCCGGGCCGGGCCCTTCGCACTCGCTACGACCGCGCCGCACCCCGCTCGTCTGCCGGGCCGGGCGGCCCCTGCCCGCCGCGGCTTTGCGGATCTGCCGCCACCGGCAGCCGGCTCCGGGCGGCCCCGGCCAGACGGGGCGGCTCCCGCGGAAGGGTTCAATGGGCCCGGCCCGTTCAGAGGCGCGGCCGCCCGCCGCGCCGGGCCGTGGCAGCCGCGGGAAGCCGGGCAGGTGCCGCGGGAAGCCGGGCAGGTGCCGCGGTGCCGGGAGGCGCGGTCCCTCGGCCGGAGGGGTCGGGGGCGTCTGCGCCCGCCGGAGTGCCGGGCCGCCCGCCGGGCGGTGAGGAGCGTTAGCCGGCACCCGGACACCCGCGGGGTGGGGTTGGCTCCTTCCCGGCGCTCCCGGCCGGCCGCCTGGGGTGCCGGCGGGCGCTCGCAGAGCGGAGGGCCGGGCTTGCCCCCGCGTAGGCGGTGGCGGTCCGCGGCGAGCGGGGCAGGTCGCGATCGGCATCGCCCGGCCCTCCCCCTGCGAGGGGCTCGCCGCCCCCCCTCCCCACCCCCGGCTCCTGCCAAGGAGCGGTTGTGGGGATTTATAGGAGTAACAACGGCTCGTGATGTCAGCCCGTGCCTAAAATAGAGAGGGATAGACCGCAAATCCACGGCTCCAAGGCTAAAGCCTTCCAATCCCGCCGCAGCCAGCCCCGCGCCGATGTGAAGTCACCCCCACCTCCCGCACACCCCCGCACGCACAGAGACACACACACACATAGACACACAACACACACACACGGACACAGGCACCGCGCACACGCCGCACACCCCCGCACACACGCACGCCCCCTCGGCGAGGGGAGGGCGCCGGCGATTGCAGCCCAGGTGCCAGCTCCTCCTCGCCGCGCCGGCCACTGCTGGGCCGGTCCCCGGGACACGGACAGACCTTGCTGGAGCGGCGGCGTCTGGGGGAGAGCCGAAGAGCTGCCCCGCGGATCCGTCTCCCTCCCCCTCCCTCCCTCCCGGATTACAAGGAATTGCCTGCTCCTTCCCAGAGGCGAGCGAGGGTTACCCAAAGAGCCAACCTCCTTCGCGCCCCGCGGTCCGAAAGAATCCCCGTGGACTCTTGAGAAGACAGGGGGGCTTTCGGGAGCATGGCATCGACAGAAGGGTGAGGAGGACCGTCTCTTGGGAAGGAGGAATGGGAGGATGATGGGAGGGGGTCCGGCATTGTGCTTTTGGTAACAGTTTCCTGTCATCGGCTTCATTGTTAATCCTCGCCCCTCGCCGTTCCCTAACGGAATAATTAGGGAGCGAGAGGAAACGAGAAACAGACGAGCCCCATTTAGGAGAGGGAAAGGGAAAAAGAATTTCAAATATGAGCCACTGGAAAGGTTTGGGTTTTCCTCCCATCACTTCTTTATTTAACCCCTGGAGGGCGGATCGAGCAGAAACCACCTGCCTGAGAGGAGAGTCCAAGTGAATGGTTAACTGGGGGGTGGAGGGGGCAGCGGCTTCCCAAATATCATAATAATGATTCAGAAAGCGCCGTGGAGCTGTCCCCGCAGCCGCCCCTGGGAAAGGCAGCAAACACATCCAACTTCGTGCAGAGTTTTGCAATTTTGCAGTTGGTGCCAAACACATTACACTGCCGCGAGAGAGACGCTGGGAAGGGCGAGGGGTTATACAAGAGGCTTTACAGAGGAGCAAACACCCTGCGGTCCTGCCAGTGTCCCTCGGAAGGAAACCTTCCTCCCCGCCCGTGGCGGGGGCTGTGAGGATCGGCTGCTCCCCCGCCCTGGCGGGGCTGGGGGCTTGCTTGGTTTGCAGAGTTAAGTGGTTGTAGGGGAGAAAAGAAAACGTTTCTTTGATCTCTGGTTGCCCTCTTCTAATACTGGCTTGTATTAGACTACGTCTGGTGTGAGCCTCCCCTTTATCCCTGAACGTTGTCAGGTTGTGTCAGCGTGATGTGCTCTGGGTAGGACTCTCTGAGGACGGCGTGCAAAAGGAAGCTCTGTTTGTGTTGCTTAGGTGTCTCTCTGGCTGAGAGCCTCTCTGAGCGGGTTTAAATGACCCGACACACGTCTGCGAGGGGGTGCGGGCATGCGTCCCTGCACCTGGGCACGGCAAGGGCACCTGGCGGGCTGCGGGAGGAGCGGAAGGGCGCGGAGGGTTAGTTTTGGTCGCTTTAGGAAAGAGACGGTCTCCCAGGACTGAGAGAGGACAGCTCTGTACAGCTCTTCGCGGGAGGGTGACAGAACGAACGTACCCTTCAGCCGCGGCCTGGCCTCCGCTGGCAGTTCCTGCTCCACACGTGTGCGTTCTTGTTTTGGTAGCGGCCCAGCGCCTCCGGCTGCCCTGTAGCATTTCCTCTGACAAGGCAATCGCTCAACTAGGTACCATCAGCGAGTAAGTGGAGCCACGAGGAAGAAGCTTGGAGATGGAGGAAGCAGCCTGTGTCTGTAGGGTTGCAGCTTGGTCTTATCTGTCCTTTCTGTATCCTGGGGCTGTCCCAACTTTCGCTCCCCTCGGGGTGCTCCAGCCGCCTGCTGTTTTCATTCCCCCCTAAGGCTGCTCTAGAAGTCTGTGCTTGTTTTGGACTGGTGTGGGGATGTGGGATCCGTTGTGCAGGGGGTTTAGTAGGAGGAAACATGACCAGAGGTGGCCGTGTTAGAGGGATCCTTTAGCTTTGGGTGAGAGGAGGTTTTAAACGTGTGTAGAATGAGAGGTGCTTTTAAAAGGAGCTGGCGGAGCCGGTGGGCTGAAACCAGCCAGGGCACCAGGCACAGAGGCGTGCTTTTGCTGTCTTACCGGACACAGCTGCGTTGTCAGGATGAGGAAAGACACAAAAAGTTTGAGGGTTTGCTTTCCAAGCTCAGCAGACTCACCCAGAGCAAGGCAAGCCGAAGCCGTTTGCTGGGTGTGATTCAGCTGGGGCTCAGTGACCAGCTGCAGGAGGTGCGTGCAATGGGTGGAGTGGGAAGCCTTTCACTTGGCAAGCCCTTGTGCTGCTGAGAGCCTCTGACTGAATTGTCACCTTTTCCCTCCCCTCAGGTCAAAAGCTGAGGATGGAGATAAGCTTTACACGCTGGTCTAAAGGCCGGCAAACTCAGGCACCGTTAAGGACCGTCAGGGAAAGGGGATCCCCACCAGACCTTCTTCCAGAGAGGCTTTCCGCCGGCACCGGCGCAGCGGCAAGAAGGCAGCAGAAGGTGCCCGCTGCTGCCAGCGGAGCAGTGTGTCTCCAGCGCACACAGGGACCTGGAGAAAGACCTGCTGGAGGTGGGGACAAACTGTATGCCCTTCAGGTTTGTGTCTGGTGGCTCTTGGGGATGTTCAGGTAGATACCTTAGTGGAGACTGAAGTCTCTAAAGGCTCGGCTTTGTTGTGATAGAGCCTTTCCAGCCACGGTCATTGCCTTTAGTAGGGAAGTTTTCCTGAGCTGTCTGAAGTGGGGGTGCCAGGGGTGTGCCAGGTTACTTGTGAACCAGAAAGGTGCATGCACAGAGGAAGGCAGACCTGTGTTCCATGCTTAGGAAGCAGCAGGCAGGATTTGCTAGGAAGCCTTTCCTTGTCTGCCCCTTTCCCACATTTTTCCCCCTCTTCCAGTGTCTTACTTGGTTAAGTTTGTCTATGTGTGGAAACACAGTGACCAAATCAGTCTGCTCCAAGAGGATGGTGGCCAATGGAAAACTTCAGTCAGTGCAAAATGGGAAGGGAAGGTCCCTCCAGCAGGGCAGAATCAGACCTGTGTGCCCTCTGGGTCTACCTTGCTGTAGTTCCAGCCAGCAGGGCTCTGGCTTACTGTTGAATATGCTGGGGGTATCTTGAGCTGCTAAGCCTTCCTGTCCAAAATCCCCTGATACAGAGGTGGGGTTTTGGTGTTTAGCTGGTGCTGACAGGCCAAGGGGGAAGGGCTAGAGCCAGGTGTTGGTACTGTTGAGGGTTGCTTCTTTGGAAGTTCTCTTTCTAAACATTCTCTGCTGGTCGTGACTGCAGGCAGGGTGCTGCGGGGAGAAGTGGCCTCCTGCTCTATGCCAGTACCACCTCTCCTGAGTCCTCAGCGTGGTTCAAAGCTCCAGTGACATGAGTTCATAGTCATAGGTGGTGGTGTCAGCTGCAGGGCTCAGTATGTGGCAGGAGCAACCTACAGAGACTTCTTGTAGCAGAGCACTTAGGTGCTTCCTTTGCACTGGCAGGCTCTGAGGGACCTGAAGGTTCAATGAGATTAGCTCTGATCCAATTGGTGCCCATGTTTGCTTTCAGACCTTGAAGCTAAATCCTGAACACCTTGCTTCACATGGTTTTGTTGGGGCTCTCATCCCTTCATTTCCAAAAAGGAAAGAGTGCAATACCTTGCTCCCAGGGGTTGTGTCTTGGAAAAGAGGAGGCTGAGGGGACACCTCCTGGCTGTCTACAGCTACCGGAAAGGAGGTTGTGGAGAGGCTGCTGCTGGTCTCTTCTCACAGGTAATTAGTGACAGAACAAGAGGGAATGGCCTCAAGCTGCCACTGGGGAGGTTTAGACTGGACCTTAGGAAAAAATTATTCCCAGCAAGAGTGGTCAGGGATTGGAAAGTGCTGCCCAGGGAGGTGGTGGAGTCCCCAAGCCTGGCTGTGTTTGAAGGTGGTTTGGCTGTGGTGCTTGGGGCTATGGTTTAGGGGTGAGCCTTGCAGAGCAGGGTTCTGGGTTGGACTTGGTGATCCTGAGGGGCTTTTCCAACCTGAATGGTTCTGTGGTTCTGTGATTTATTATTGTTTATTTGTTGGTGTGCTTTAAACCCCCATACCTGTGTAAGCTGGAGATGGGGCTGAGATGACTTTGTAACTCAGACGTCAGGCCCCGAGTGGTGCCAGGCTTTCCGTTGGCCCTGCGGCTGGTGCTGGGTTGGGACGCTGAGGGTCTGGAGATGGCCTGCACTCTGCACACCTTTGGGCAGGGGGGAGCTGGAGGCGTGAGGGTTGGGTCGCGTCTGTCCCTTCAAGGCTGCAGCCGCTAGGAGACACTCTCAGCGCATCCACGCGACTCGGTCCCGGAGGTGGGAGCCGGCGTGGAGCAGGGAGCCCAGCGCCGTGTGCGCAGCCTGGCAGCAGCCCTGCGCGGCCTCTCCCACCTCGCAGGCACGGTTAGAGAGCCACTGTGGAGCCACTCCCGGTGGCAGTTTGAACGCCATCACCACGTTTGGGGCAGCTTAATCGTGCCGATGTGTGCCTTTCACCTCCCGTGGGCACGGGGCTACAAAGCAGTCCGAGGGCAGGTCTGTGGCAGGAGACAGATGTTGCCCGATGGGGCCCGGCAGGCAGGGGGCTGTGCCTGGGTGCCTGCTCCTTGAGCAGTGCAGGGGAGCAGTGCCCTGAGGCATTGCTGGAAGCAGGATGCTGAGGCATCGCTGCAGGCAGAGCTTTGGGTAGCGACAGGCTTGTGAACGCTTCACAACTTGAGGTGCTCCAAATACGAATCAGGTTTGTGGTCCACAAAATGTCAGGGCTGCAGAGCTCCCATTCTGCTCACAGCAGCAAGCTGCAGCGGTGCCTGGCTTGATGTTTGACTTCATCAGTTACAGGAGAACAAGCCCTGTCGGTGGCCTTCCCCTCGCCCCCACGCTTGTTCCTGCATCCTTCTTCTGTGGATACTCTCCATCTTCATCCTCACTTTCCCTGGCTCTGAAGCTGCAGGTCCACAGAGGGGAAGATGCTTCCTCTGTGCTACCTGATCACCAACCCCCACCACTGGGGGCCAGATCAGGGACTGTATGCTTTGACTTCTCCAAAATCAGCCCCAGCACGGGGCTTGGGAAGTTAAGCCAGGAGGCACAAATAATAAACACCTTACCTGGCACTGGGTCATCACATCATGGAATCATACAACTGTTTTGTCTGGAAAAGACCTCCAAGAGCATCCAGCCCAGCCCTCAACCCAACACCATCCAGCCATTAAACCATGTCCCCAAGTGCCATGGCCACACACCTCCAGGATGGGGACTCTACCACCTCCCTGGGCAGCCTCTTCCACTCCCTGATACTAGGGAGAAGAGACCAACCCCCACCTGGCTCCAGCCTCCTTTCTGTAGAGAAAGGGCTGTAGAGAGCAATGAGGTCTCCCCTCAGGCTCCTTTTCTCCACACTAAGCACCCCCAGTTCCCTCAGCTGCTCCTCACCAGCCCTGTGCTCCAGACCCTTCCCCAGCTTTGTTGCCCTTCTTTGTTGCATCTTCTTGGAGTGAGTGGCGCAAAACTGAACCCAGGGCTCATGGTGTGGCCTCAACAGTACAGGGGGACAATTCCTGCCCTGGTCCTGCTGCCACACCATTGCTGATCCAGGCCAGGGTGCTGGTGATCTTCTTGGCCACCTGAGCACACTGCTGGCTCATCTTCAGCTGGCTGTCAAACAGCACCCCCAGGTCCCTCTCTGCTGGGCAGTTTCTGTCCACACTGCCCCAAGCCTGGAGCATTCATGGGGTTGTTGTGCAGGACCTAGCACTGGCCCTTGTTGAACCTCATACCAGTTGACCTTAGCCCATCAACCTCTGGCAGATCCCTGTCTCTCTCTTGAACTGGGAGCCCAGAACTGGACACAATGTTCCAGGTGTGATCTCACCAGGGTAGAGTAGAGGGGGAGGAGAACCCCTCCCCCAGTGCAGAGCTAACAAAGGGGCCTTCATCTTCAGTGCCTTCTCATTTGCTGTGGGCTCATTGCCTTCCCCAGCCCCATGTCCTGTGATCCCTGTGACTGAGAACAACTCATTTCTGAGCTCTTGACAGCACTGCCTGGAGCTGTCATGTCCATCCTCTGTGACTGTCCACATGCTCGTAGAAACTCCTCTCTTGCCAAGCCAGTACAGTAGGAAAGGCTGAGAGCCCTGGTTCTGTTTGGTCTGGAGAAGACAAGGCTGAGAGGGGACCTCAGCAGTGCCTACAAATCTCTGCAGGGTGGCTGTCAGGAGGATAGAGCCAGGCTCTTCTCTGTGGTAGCCAAGGATAGGGCAGGGGGCAATTAATGTAAACTCAGTTGCAGGAAATTCCACCTCAACATGAGGGAAACCTTCTTTACTGAGAGGCTGCTGGAGGCCTGGAGCAGGCTGCCCAGGGAGGTTGTGGAGTCTCCTGCTCTGGAGACTTTCCAAACCCACCTGGATGTGTTTTGGTGGCAGGGGGCTGGACTGGATGCTCTGTGGAGGTCCCTTCCAACCCCTGCTGTTCCATTCCAGACTTTTAGCCTCCATCTGGTGGTGCCTCTTTGCAGAGGCCCCAGGCAGTAAAACTAAGTGTGCTTCTATATATTTAATCCTACTTCTATATTAATTTCCAAGCCTCTCAAGTGTACTTAAAGCTTTAAGACAATTAGCTGCAATCCATGCCTCAGTGCTGGGAAGGTAACAGGCTGGCTCCCAACAGAGTCCTGTTGCCCAGCTTGTATCTTCAACACATTTCCAGAGTGGAGATCCTTGCAAGGAAGAGCAAACAAGAACCAAGGCATAAAGATTGAAGGAACACTCCTGCTAGTTAGAGCCATCTTTAGGAGGGCAGCAGGAAATCCACACAGATGTGACAGCTGAGGCTCACTGCCCTGCCTGAGCAAGCAGTGCAAGTGGTTGATAGGAAGGAAGGTGGAAGGGGAATTGAGAAATGTTTGGGTTCCACTGTTCAAAGAGAAATGCTTAGTTTGAGCTCAGACAGCTTCCTTACAAACAGGCTGAGGGAGCTGGGGGTGTTCAGCCTGGAGAAGAGAAGGCTCCAGGCAGACCTAAGAGCAGCCTGCCAGGACCTGAAGGGGGCTCCAAGAAGGCTGCAGAGGGACTGTTTGCAAAGGCCTGCAGGGACAGGAGCAGGGGCAATGGTTTGAAATGAGAGCAGATGGAGATTGAGCTTGGATGTGAGCAACAAGTTCTGCACCAGGAGGGTGCCCAGGGGAGTGGTTGAGGCCTCATGCCTGGAGGTGTTCAAGGTGAGGCTGGAGAAGGCTGTGAGCAGCCTGCCCTAGGGGAGGATGTCCCTGCTGAGTGCAGAGGGTTGGACTGGATGCCCTCCGGAGGTCCCTTCCCACTCAACCCAAACTATGACTCTTTCTTTCCATTGAAAAGAAAAATAGTCAATGAGAGAAGCTTCAGGAGGATCTGCTCCACGATCTTCCCTGGCACAGAGGTGAGGCTGACAGGTCACTATTTCAGGGTCCTCCTCTCAACCCTTGTTGAACATGGGTCCAAGGTTTCCCCTTTCTGGTCTCCTGGGACTTCTCCTGCCTGCCAGAGCTTTTCCCATGTCAAGGGGAGTGGTTTGGCAGCCACCTCAGCCAATCCCTCTGGCAGCTGGCTTGGCAGCTACATCAATCAGCATCACTCTGTTGGCTCCCATAGACTTAAGTATGTTCAGGTTCCTCAGCTGGTCATGAACCTGACCTTCTCTTACACTGGGAGGGACTTTGGGTCCATATGGACCCATAATCTTGGGAGGTGTGAGGAAAGAGGTTGCCAGTGAAGACTGAGACAAAATTACTGCTGAGTGCCTCAGTCTTGATCATCATGGGGGCTGTGCTTTCTTTGACCTTCCTTCTCTGGTTGACACACCTGTAGAAGGCCTTGTTATTCTTTGTGCTCCTGGCCTTGGACACCCCCAGGGAGGAGGCATCCACAACCTTCCTGGCAACCTGTTCCAGAGTCTCACCACTGATTTGTCATCCGGTTGACTTCAGGCTCCATGTACATGAATAATAATCCAGGCCAACAGGGACAGGTTGACTCCCCATGCCTGGAGGTGTTTCCAAGAGGCAGAGATGTGGTGCTGAGGGTCACAGAATCATAGAAACATAGAATCATAGAGTCAATAAGGTAGGAAAAGACCTCAGAGATCATCAAGTCCAACCTGTCACCCAACACCTCCTGACAACTAAACCATGGCACCAAGTGCCACATCCAATCCCCCTCTTGAACACCTCCAGGGATGGGGACTCCACCATGGATGTGTTGCTGTGTGACCTGCTCGAGGTGCTCCTGCACTGGCAGGGGGGTTGGACTGGATGAGCTTTTGAGGTCGCTTTCAGCCCCTCACATTCTGTGAATCTGTGATATCCAAGGCTAGCTGGAGTGTGAGGGGGAAGAGAAGAGCTGTGGAAAACTCTGCACTAATGAAGACTACAGGAGCTATGAGCCTGCAGTGATAGACTAGACTAGACTAGACTAGAATTAACCAGGCTGGAAAAGACCTTTGAGATCATCAAGCCCAACCTATCACCCAGCACCATCTGATCAACTAAACCATGGCACCAAGCACCCCATCCAGTCTCCTCCTAAACACCTCCAGGGATGGGGACTCCACCACCTCCCTGGGCAGCACATTCCAAAGGCCAATCTCTCCTGCTGGGAAGAATTTCTTCCTCCCCTCCAGCCTAAACCTCCCCTGGCACAGCTTGAGACTGTGTCCTCTTGTTCTGGTGCTGGGTGCCTGGGAGAAGAGACCAACCCTCACCTGGCTGCAATCTCCCTGCAGGGAGTTGTAGAGAGCAAGAAGGTCTCCCTGAGCCTCCTCTTCTGCAGGCTAAGCAACCCCAGCTCCCTCAGCCTCTCCTCACAGGGGTATGGTGATGCTGTGGGCATGGTGATGCTGTGGGCATGGTGATGCTGTGGATATGGTGATGCTGTGGGCACGGTGATGCTGTGGACATGGTGATGCTGTGGGCATGGTGATGCTGTGGGCATGGTGATGCTGTGGCCATCGTGATGCTGTGGGTATGGTGATGCTGTGGCCATCGTGATGCTGTGGCCATCGTGATGCTGTGGGCATGGTGATGCTGTGGGCATGGTGATGCTGTGGGCATGGTGATGCTGTGGCCATCGTGATGCTGTGGGCATGGTGATGCTGTGGGTATGGTGATGCTGTGGGTATGGTGATGCTGTGGGTATGGTGATTCTGTGGGTACGGTGATGCTGTGGGTATGGTAATGCTGTGGGCACGGTGATGCTGTGGGTATGGTGATGCTGTGGGTATGGTGATGCTGTGGGCACGGTGATGCTGTGGGCATGGTGATGCTGTGGGTATGGTGATGCTGTGGACATGGTATTGCTGTGGATATGGTGATGCTGTGGGCACGGTGATGCTGTGGGCACGGTGATGCTGTGGGTATGGTGATGCTGTGGGTACGGTGATGCTGTGGGTATGGTGATGCTGTGGACATGGTATTGCTGTGGATATGGTGATGCTGTGGGCACGGTGATGCTGTGGGCATGGTGATGCTGTGGGTATGGTGATGCTGTGGGTATGGTGATTCTGTGGGTATGGTGATTCTGTGGGCACGGTGATGCAGTGGGCATGGTGATGCAGTGGGCATGGTGATGCAGTGGGCACGGTGATGCTGTGGGCACGGTGATGCAGTGGGCATGGTGCTGCTGTGGGCATGGTGATGCTGTGGGCACGGTGATGCTGTGGGTATGGTGATGCTGTGGTTATGGTGATGCAGTAGGCATGGTGATGCTGTGGGCATGGTGATGCTGTGGATATGGTGATGCTGTGGGCACGGTGATGCTGTGGGCATGGTGATGCTGTGGGCACGGTGTTGCTGTGAGCACGTTGATGCTGTGGGCATGGTGATGCTGTGGGCATGGTGATGCTGTGGGCATGGTGATGCTGTGGGCATGGTGATACTGTGGCCATCGTGATGCTGTGGGTATGGTGATGCTGTGGCCATCGTGATGCTGTGGGCATCGTGATGATGTGGGTATGGTGATGCTGTGGGCATCGTGATGCTGTGGGCACGGTGATGCTGTGGGCACGGTGATGCTGTGGGTATGGTGATGCTGTGGGTACGGTGATGCTGTGGGTACGGTGATTCTGTGGGTACGGTGATGCTGTGGGTATGGTGATGCTGTGGGCACGGTGATGCTGTGGGTATGGTGATGCTGTGGGCACGGTGATGCTGTGGGTATGGTGATGCTGTGGGCACGGTGATGCTGTGGGTATGGTGATGCTGTGGACATGGTATTGCTGTGGATATGGTGATGCTGTGGGCACGGTGATGCTGTGGGCACGGTGATGCTGTGGGTATGGTGATGCTGTGGGTATGGTGATGCTGTGGGTATGGTGATGCTGTGGACATGGTATTGCTGTGGATATGGTGATGCTGTGGGCACGGTGATACTGTGGGTATGGTGATGCTGTGGGTATGGTGATGCTGTGGGTATGGTGATTCTGTGGGTATGGTGATGCTGTGGGTACGGTGATGCTGTGGGTATGGTGATGCTGTGGACATGGTGATGCTGTGGATATGGTGATGATGTGGGCACGGTGATACTGTGGGTATGGTGATGCTGTGGGCACGGTGATGCTGTGGGTATGGTGATGCTGTGGGCACGGTGATGCTGTGGGTATGGTGATGCTGTGGGTACGGTGATGCTGTGGGTATGGTGATGCTGTGGACATGGTATTCCTGTGGATATGGTGATGCTGTGGGCACGGTGATACTGTGGGTATGGTGATGCTGTGGGTATGGTGATGCTGTGGGCACGGTGATGCTGTGGGCATGGTGATGCTGTGGGTATGGTGATGCTGTGGGTATGGTGATTCTGTGGGCACGGTGATGCTGTGGGTACGGTGATGTAGTGGGCATGGTGATGCAGTGGGCACGGTGATGCTGTGGGCACGGTGATGCAGTGGGCATGGTGCTGCTGTGGGTATGGTGATGCTGTGGTTATGGTGATGCAGTGGGCATGGTGATGCTGTGGGCACGGTGTTGCTGTGGGTATGGAGATGCTGTGGGCATGGTGATGCTGTGGGCACGGTGATGCTGTGGGCACGGTGATGCTGTGGGCATGGTGATGCTGTGGGCACGGTGTTGCTGTGAGCACGTTGATGCTGTGGTTATGGTGATGCAGTGGGCATGGTGATGCTGTGGGCATGGTGATGCTGTGGGCATGGTGACGCTGTGGCCATCGTGATGCTGTGGGTATGGTGATCCTGTGGCCATCGTGATGCTGTGGGTATGCTGATCCTGTGGGCATGGTGATGCTGTGGGCACGGTGATGCTGTGGGCATGGTGACGCTGTGGCCATCGTGATGCTGTGGCCATCGTGATGCTGTGGCCATCGTGATGCTGTGGGTATGCTGATCCTGTGGGCATGGTGATGCTGTGGGCACGGTGATGCTGTGGGCACGGTGATGCTGTGGTCACGGTGATGCTGTGGGTATGGTGATGCTGTGGGTATGGTGATGCTGTGGGCATGGTGATGCTGTGGACATGGTGTTGCTGTGGACATGGTGATGCTGTGGGCATGGTGATGCTGTGGGCACGGTGATACTGTGGGTATGGTGATGCTGTGGGTATGGTGATGCTGTGAGCACGGTGATGCTGTAGGCATGGTGATGCTGTGGGCACGGTGATGCTGTGGGTACGGTGATGCTGTGGGTATGGTGATGCTGTGGGCATGGTGATGCTGTGGACATGGTGTTGCTGTGGACATGGTGATGCTGTGGGCATGGTGATGCTGTGGGTATGGTGATGCTGTGGGCATGGTGATGCTGTGGGTATGGTGATGCTGTGGGCACGGTGATGCTGTGGGCACGGTGATGCTGTGGGTATGGTGATGCTGTGGGTATGGTGATGCTGTGGGTACGGTGATTCTGTGGGCACGGTGATGCTGTGGGTATGGTGATGCTGTGGGCACGGTGATGCTGTGGGTATGGTGATGCTGTGGGCACGGTGATGCTGTGGGTATGGTGATGCTGTGGGCACGGTGATGCTGTGGGTATGGTGATGCTGTGGACATGGTATTGCTGTGGATATGGTGATGCTGTGGGCATGGGTGATGCTGTGGGCACGGTGATGCTGTGGGTATGGTGATGCTGTGGGTACGGTGATGCTGTGGGTATGGTGATGCTGTGGACATGGTATTGCTGTGGATATGGTGATGCTGTGGGCACGGTGATACTGTGGGTATGGTGATGCTGTGGGTATGGTGATGCTGTGGGTATGGTGATTCTGTGGGTATGGTGATGCTGTGGGTACGGTGATGCTGTGGGTATGGTGATGCTGTGGACATGGTATTGCTGTGGATATGGTGATGATGTGGGCACGGTGATACTGTGGGTATGGTGATGCTGTGGGCACGGTGATGCTGTGGGTATGGTGATGCTGTGGGCACGGTGATGCTGTGGGTATGGTGATGCTGTGGGTACGGTGATGCTGTGGGTATGGTGATGCTGTGGACATGGTATTCCTGTGGATATGGTGATGCTGTGGGCACGGTGATACTGTGGGTATGGTGATGCTGTGGGTATGGTGATGCTGTGGGGCACGATGGTGATTCTGTGGGTACGGTGATGCTGTGGGTATGGTGATGCTGTGGGCACGGTGATGCTGTGGGCATGGTGATGCTGTGGGTATGGTGATGCTGTGGGTATGGTGATGCTGTGGGCACGGTGATGCTGTGGGCACGGTGATGCTGTGGGCATGGTGATGCAGTGGGCACGGTGATGCTGTGGGCACGGTGATGCTGTGGGCATGGTGATGCTGTGGGTACGGTGATGCTGTGGTTATGGTGATGCAGTGGGCATGGTGATGCTGTGGGCACGGTGTTGCTGTGGGTATGGAGATGCTGTGGGCATGGTGATGCTGTGGGCATGGTGATGCTGTGGGCACGGTGATGCTGTGGGCACGGTGATGCTGTGGGCATGGTGATGCTGTGGGCACGGTGTTGCTGTGAGCACGTTGATGCTGTGGTTATGGTGATGCAGTGGGCATGGTGATGCTGTGGGCATGGTGATGCTGTGGGCATGGTGACGCTGTGGCCATCGTGATGCTGTGGGTATGGTGATCCTGTGGCCATCGTGATGCTGTGGGTATGCTGATCCTGTGGGCATGGTGATGCTGTGGGCACGGTGATGCTGTGGGCATGGTGATGCTGTGGCCATCGTGATGCTGTGGCCATCGTGATGCTGTGGGTATGCTGATCCTGTGGGCATGGTGATGCTGTGGGCACGGTGATGCTGTGGGCACGGTGATGCTGTGGGCACGGTGATGCTGTGGTCACGGTGATGCTGTGGGTATGGTGATGCTGTGGGTATGGTGATGCTGTGGGCATGGTGATGCTGTGGACATGGTGTTGCTGTGGACATGGTGATGCTGTGGGCATGGTGATGCTGTGGGCATGGTGATGCTGTGGGTATGGTGATGCTGTGGGCATGGTGATGCTGTGGGTATGGTGATGCTGTGGGCACGGTGATGCTGTGGGTATGGTGATGCTGTGGGTATGGTGATGCTGTGGGCACGGTGATGCTGTGGGCATGGTGATGCAGTGGGCATGGTGATGCTGTGGGTATGGTGATGCTGTGGCCATCGTGATGCTGTGGTTATGGTGATGCTGTGGGCATCGTGATGCTGTGGGTATGGTGATGCTGTGGGCATGGTGATGCTGTAGGCATGGTGATGCTGTGGGCACGGTGATGCTGTGGACATGGTGTTGCTGTGGATATGGTGATGCTGTGGGCACGGTGATACTGTGGGTATGGTGATGCTGTGGGTATGGTGATGCTGTGAGCACGGTGATGCTGTAGGCATGGTGATGCTGTGGGCACGGTGATGCTGTGGGTACGGTGATGCTGTGGGTATGGTGATGCTGTGGGCACGGTGATGCTGTGGGTATGGTGATGCAGTGGGTATGGTGATGCTGTGGGTATGGTGATGCTGTGGGTACGGTGATGCTGTGGGTATGGTGATGCTGAGGGCAGGGTGATGCTGTGGGCATGGTAATTCTGTGGGCACGGTGATGCTGTGGGCACGGTGATGCTGTGGCCTGGAGTTAAACCTTCAGTGCCTGGGCTGCTGGCCATGAGGAGCAGGGGTTGGAGCTCGGTGTGGCTGGAGGCTAACCCGAGCCTCCAGTGGTGCAGGATGTGGAGGCTCCTTTTGGAGACACCTGCTGGCCATGCAGAGGGCTCCTGGCCCACAGAGTGGCAGGAGCAGCACACCTAGTATGTAGGGTTGTAGGATGCTGCTTCTGAGGGAGAATCACAGATTGTTAGGGGCTGGAAGAGGCCTTGAAAGCTCATGCAGTCCAAGCCCCCTGCCAGAGCAGGAGCACCTCGAGCAGGTCACACAGGAACAGATCCAGGCAGGTCTTGAATATCTCCAGAGAGGGAGAATCCACAGCTCCCCTGGGCAACCTCTTTCAGGGTTCTGTCACCCTCACAGGGAAAAAATGCTTCCTCCTGTTCCCATGGCACTTCTTCTGCCTCAGCTTCCACCACTGCCCCTTGTGCTGGCATTGGGCATCCCCCAGCAGAGCCTGGCTCCAGCCTCTGGCACTCACCCTGCACATCTTAATCAACAGCAAAGAGGTCACCCTCAGGCTCCTCCTCTCCAAGCTCCAGAGCCCTCAGCTCCCTCAGGCTCTCCTCACAAGGAAGATGTTCCACTACCTTCAGCATTTTTGTGGACTCTCTCAAGCAGGTCTCTGAGGTCCTTCTTGAACTGGAACTGAGGCGCCCCAGAAGTGGACACAGTACTCCAGATGCAGCTTCAGCAGGGCAGAGTAGAGTGAAAGAGGTCTTGGTGATGCAGCATTTGGGCCCTTATCTGTGTAAGAGCTTCTCTTGCTATTGGAACTGAGCACAGATATGCCCCTAAAAGCACACATGCATGTGAACATGTGGCACAGAGGGATTCATTAACACCTGGCTGCTATTAATATCACAGCAATCTGGGACAGGCAGTGAAAGCCAGATCAGGATCCCCCACCCAACATTAAGCAGGCAGATGGCAGTGTCCCACGTCAGTGTCCCATGGCTGACACTGCCAGGAAGTGTTGCTGATGGTTGGAGAAGTGCCTGAGAAACCTCCACACCAATGCAGGCCAAAAGCATTGCAGAAACTGCAAAGCATCTGCAGAAGAAGCCTTCCACTGCTCCCAGGAGCAGCTCTTGCCAACGTGTCCAGAGAAGGGCAACAAGGCTGGGGAGGGGTCTGGAGCACAGCCCTGTGAGGAGAGGCTGAGGGAGCTGGGGTTGCTTAGCCTGGAGAAGAGGAGGCTCAGGGGAGACCTTCTTGCTCTCTCCAACTCCCTGAAGGGAGGTTGGAGCCACCTGGGGGTTGGTCTCTTCTCCCAGGCATCCAGCACCAGAACAAGAGGACACAGTCTCAAGCTGTGCCAGGGGAGGTTTAGGCTGGAGGTGAGGAGAAAGTTCTTCCCAGCAAGAGAGATTGGCCCTTGGGGGTGTGCTGCCCAGGGAGGTGGTGGAGTCCCCATCCCTGGAGGTGTTCAAGAGGGGATTGGATGTGGCACTTGGTGCCATGGTCTAGTTGATCAGATGGTGTTGGGTGACAGGTTGGACTTGATGATCTCAAAGGTCTTTTCCAACCTGCTCAATTCAATTCAATTCAATTCCATTCCATTCCATTCCATTCCATTCCATTCCATTCCATTCCATTCCATTCCATTCCATTCCATTCCATTCCATTCCATTTGCAGCCATACATTCCCTGGTGGGCTGCTAGAGGGTTCCCAACAGCCCCTTTCTGAGGGTAGCCTAAGTGACCCCCTGAGAGGGATGACATCACCATTGGAAGTGTTTAAAAGGAGGCTGGATGGGGCACTCAGTGCCATGGCTTAGCTGATCAGATGGTGTTGGGTGATAGGTTGGACTGGATGATCTCACAGGTCCTTTCCAACCTGGTTAATTCTGTATTCTGTACTGGGCTGGAAGTCAAGGACAGAAGGACCCCGTAGCAGGCACTGCCTCTTAGCAAGCTGCTGGGGTGCCCTGGGGAGGACATTCCTGTCCCCCTGTCCTGGCAACAGGTTTGTGTCACATGGTGGCAGCCTTGCAAACCAAATACAGCTTGAGCTGCTCCTTCAGCCTCTTCCTGGGGAGTCTTCATCCTGGCTCAGTATTCGAGGCTTTGGATGTCTCTTAGGTGTTGAAGCCCTGATTGTATCTGCCTTGACAGGCTGCAGAGGTGAGCCCATGACAACCTCATGAGGTTCAACAAGAGCGAGGGCAAGGTCCTACAGCTGGGTCAAGGCAATCCCAAGCACTGATACAGGCTGGGCAGGGACTGGCTGGAGAGCAGCCCTGAAGAAAAGGCCTTGGGGGTGCTGGGGGAGGAGAAGCTCAACAGGAGCCAGCAGGGAGCACTTGCAGCCCAGAGAGCCAAGCAGAGCCTGGGCTGCAGCAAGAGAAGTGTGGCCAGCAGGGCCAGGGAGGGGATTCTGCCCCTCTGCTCCACTCTGCTGAGACCACAGCTGGAGCTCTGGGTCCAGTTCTGGAGTCCCCAGTACAGGAAGGATCTGGAGGGGCTGGAAGGTGTCCAGAGAAGGGCCACGAGGAGGAGCAGAGGGCTGGAGCTGCTCTGCTCTGGAGACAGCCTGAGAGAGTTGAGGTTGTGCAGGCTGGAGAACAGAAGGCTCCCAGGAGACCTTCTTGTGGCCTTCCAGGATCTGAAGGGAGCTCCAAGCAAGCTGGGGAGGGACTTTTGAGGGTGCCAGGGAGGGATAGGACTGGGGGGATGGAGCAAAACTAGAAGTGGGGAGATTGAGATTGGATGTGAGGAAGAAGTTGTTGCCCATGAGGGTGGTGAGAGCCTGGCACAGGTTGCCCAGGGAGGTGGTGGCAGCCTCCTGCCTGGAGGTGTTTGCAGCCAGGCTGGAGGTGGCTGTGAGCAACCTGCTGTGCTGTGAGGTGTCCCTGCCCATGGCAGGGGGTTGGGACTGGCTGATCCTTGGGGTCCCTTCCAGCCCTGACAGTTCTGTGATTCTAGAAGTCAGTGACCAAGTGGCTGGGCAGCAGGAAACAGATGAACCCCTGAAGGACTTTGTGGTTGTGTCAGCCCCAGTTCTGGAGGTGGCCTGGCAGGAGATGCAAACTCCTAGTGCAAGGAGCAAAAGGCTGCTTGGCATTGATCACACCTGACTGTCTTTGCCAAGATATTTTCACCCCCTCAGTGACTCTTAGCAATGAGACATTGCTGCCAGGAGCACTCAAGGATTTTGTGACACACAAAGCAGGAATACACAGAGCTAAATACAGACCACAGGGATCCCACTCTGGGCACCTGGATCCTCTCCAGCTTCCTGCCCGAGATTCCTAGATTCATGGAATGGGTTGGGTTGGAAAGGACCTTAAAGATCATCTACCATGGGCAGGGACACCTCCCACCAGCCCAGGTTGCTCAGGGCTTCATCCAGCCTGGCCTTCAACATCTCCAGGAAGGGGACATCCACCACCTCTTGGAGGACATCCCTTCCAACCCCAACCATTCTGTGCCTCTACAAGTTGTGTCTCCTCATCTTTATAGATGGAGAGCTAAGCTGTGAGATGTACTCCCTGCATGGCAGGAGTCTGCAGCTGCAGTAGGCCAGGAGGTGTAGAAAGGAGGTTGTAGCCAGCTGGGGGTTGGTCTCTCCTCCCAGGCATCCAGCACCAGAACAAGAGGACACAGTCTCAAGCTGTGCCAGGGGAGGTTTAGGCTGGAGGTGAGGAGAAAGTTCTTCCCAGCAAGAGAGATTGGCCCTTGGGGTGTGCTGCCCAGGGAGGTGGTGGAGTCCCCATCCCTGGAGGTGTTTAAGAAGAGCCTGGATGAGGCACTTGGAGCCATGGGTTAGCTGTCAGGAGGTGTTGGGTGACAGGTTGGACTTGATGACCTCTGAGGTCTGTTCCAGCCTGGTTGATTCTATGATTGTGTCACCATTGCCAGCCAGGTAGGGCACATCAATTTGCTTCCCACACTTCTCATGCCAGCTGATGCTGGTTGCCCCTTTGCTGCCTGCTGACTCCCAGCTGCTGGCCTGTGTTCACTTCCTTGTGTGGACCTGCAGAGTCTTTCTTCTCCTGGTGGAAAGCAGATGCCAGGTTATCTTCAGACTTGTGCCTGGTTTGGGGATGCTCAGGTTCTCCTCTTGCTTTCTGTCAGTTCTGTTGGTGGTGTTCTGGTTTGCTTTGGGTGTTTTTCCCTTTCCCCAAGTGAAGCTTAAAATATCTGACAGCCTGACAACAGCTCCCTGCTTTTAGGAGCAGGCTGCATTTCTCAGCCCTGCTGGCTCTAGGCACTGCTGTGAAATCGATGTGCTTATTAACAGTGGCTGCTGTGGAAAGCTCAGCTTTCAGGCAGCAGAGGATGGTGCCTGAAGGACAAGGGATGGGAGCTGCTCAGTGAAAGGCAGTGGGAAGACCCTGTGCTCAGCACTGGTTAGGCCACACCTTGAGTCCTGTGTCCAGCTCTGGGCCCCTCAGTTTAGGAAAGATGTTGAGCTGCTGGAAGGTGTCCAGAGAAGGGCAAGAAAGCTGGGGAGGGGTCTGGAGCACAGCCCTGTGAGGAGAGGCTGAGGGAGTTGGGGTTGCTTAGCCTGGAGAAGAGGAGGCTCAGGGGAGACCTTCTTGCTCTCTCCTACTTCCTGAAGGGAGGTTGTAGCCAGGTGGGGGTTGGTCTCTTCTCCCAGGCAGGCAACCGGCACCAGAACAAGAGGACAAAGTCTGAAGCTGTGCCAGGGGAGGTTCAGGCTGGAGAGGAGGAGAAAGTTCTTCCCAGTTCTTCCTGGCCATTGGGATGTGCTGCCCAGGGAGGTGGTGGAGTCCCCATCCCTGGAGGTGTTTAGGAAGAGCCTGGCTGAGGCACTTGGAGCCATGGTTTAGTTGACAGGAGGTGTTGAGTGACAGATTGGACTTGATCATCTCTGAGGTCTTTTCCAACCTTATTGATTCTATGCCCCTTGCTGGCAGATCACCACCAGCTCAGTGCATCTCAAACCTTCCATCACTGGTTGGTTGAGGACTACAACAAAAAAAGACTTCTCAGGGAAAAGATAGTTAATAACAAAGCTGGGGAGGCATGGGCACAGGGCTGTGCCCCAGACCCCTCCCCAGATTTGTTGTTCACTATCAGAAGCCACTGGCCTCTGCAACAATTTCTTGTACTATTAACTTATGGCTGAAACTCAGAGATTACTGAGCATGATTCTCATGCACCTATTAGATGCCAAAAATGCTTCAATGGAAAAAAAAAATAGAATACAAAATACAGACTCAGTAAGGTTGGAAAAGACCTTTGAGATCACCAAGTCCAACCTCTCACTCAACACCATCTGATCAACTCAACCATGGTACCAAGTGCCTCAGCCAGGCTCTCCCTAAACACCTCCAGGGATGGGGACTCCATCACCTCCATGGGCAGCACATCCCAATGGCCAATGGGAAGAACTTTCTCCTCACCTCCAGCCTAAATCTCCCCTGGCACAGCTTCAGACTGTGTCCTCTTGTTCTGGTGCTGGTTGCCTGCCTGGGAGAAGAGACCAACCCCCAGGTGGCTCCAACCTCCCTTCAGGGAGTTGGAGAGAGCAAGAAGGTCTCCCCCTGAGCCTCCTCTTCTCCAGGCTAAGCAACCCCAGCTCCCTCATCCTCTCCTCACAGGGCTGTGCTCCAGACCCCTCCCCAGCTTTCTTGCCCTTCTCTGGACACCTTCCAGCAGCTCAACATCTTTCCTAACCTGAGGGGCCCAGAACTGGACACAGGACTCAAGGTGTGGCCTAACCAGTGCTGAGCACAGGGCAGAATGAGCTCCCTGCTCCTGCTGGCCACACTCTTCCTGCTGCAGGCCAGGATGCCATTGGCCTTCTTGGCCACCTGGGCACGCTGCTGGCTCATGTTCAGCTGCTGTCAACCAGCACCCCCAGGTCCCTCTCTGCCTGGCTGCTCTCAGCCACTCTGCCCCCAGCCTGTAGCACTGCCTGGGGTTGCTGTGGCCAATGTGCAGCACCTGTCAGGTGATGTCCTGTTTCAACAGGCAGATTCTGATGGCTTCGGATGTCCACATGGCTTCAGCTACTGCTTAGCATGACAGAACAGCAGGAAACAACATCTCTAAGCAGGAGAGATGTGGATTTGGTGGGTGAGCTGTCCAGTGGGTAAGGAATTGGCTGGGTGATGGCCTCCAGAGGGTAGTGGTCAACAGCTCAATGTCCAGGTGGAGATGGGTGACAAGTGGTGTCCCTCAGGCTCTGCACTGGGAGCAGGGCTGTTCAACATCTTCATCAATGGCACAGAGAGTGAGACTGAGGCACCCTCAGCAAGTCTGCAGATGACACCAAGCTGAGTGCTGTGCTTGCCAAGTCTGAAGGACAGGATGGAGGCGTCCAGAGGCACCTGGCCAGGCTGGAGAGGTGGCTGAGGAGAGCCTCAGGAGGTTCAACAAGGCAAAGTGCAAGGTCCTGCACCTGGGTCAGGGCAGTCCTGGAGATCAGTCCAGGCTGGGGGAGGATGAGATTGAGAGCAGCCCTGCAGAGAAGGACTTGGGGTGCTGGTGGGGGAGAAGCTGGACAGGAGCCAGCAGTGTGAGCTTGCAGCCCAGAAGGCCAATGGCAGCCTGGGCTGCATCCAAAGCAGTGTGGCCAGAGATGGAGAGAGAGGCTTCTGCCCCTCTGCTCTGCTCTGTGAGACCTCACCTGCAGGGCTGTGTCCAGCTCTGGAGGCCTCAGCACAGCAAGAACATGGACCTGATGGAGAGGCTGCAGAGGAGGCCACCAAGATGATCAGGGGCTGGAGCAGCTCTGCCAGGAGGCCAGGCTGAGGGAGCTGGGGGTGTTCAGCCTGGAGAAGAGAAGGCTCCAGGCAGAGCTAAGAGCAGCCTGCCAGGACCTGAAGGGGGCTCCAAGCAGGCTGCAGAGGGACTGTTTGCAAAGGCCTGCAGGGACAGGAGCAGGGGCAATGGTTTGGAATGAGAGCAGAGCAGATTGAGCTTGGATGTGAGCAACAAGTTCTGCCCCAGGAGGCTGCTGGGACACTGCAACAGATTGCCCAGGGAGGTGGTTGAGACCCCATGCCTGGGGATGTTGAAGGTGAGGCTGGAGAAGGCTGTGAGCAACCTGCTCCAGTGGAGGATGTCCCTGCTGAGTGCAGGGGGATGGTTTTGAAGGTCACTTCCAAGCCAAGCCGCTGTGTGTCTCTGTGCTGGCACTGTATCAATGCCTGGACTTGCCAGCTGTGAGGCAGCCGCTTGCCTGGGCTGGGCACTGGCTGCTGCCACTCCTCACCGAGGTGCAGTGACCCCAGAGCAGAGGGGCAGGAGCTGCCTACTTGGAAGTGTGGGGTGGGCAGCATGGTGCCTTTGCCTGCACTGCCCCTGCCCCCAGCGCAGGCAAGCCTTGGAGCTGTGAAGAACTTGCTGTCCTGAACAGATCAGCTCTGCAACTCCCTGCCGGCTCCAGCGGCTCTGTTTGCCTTGGCTGGGCCGGGGATCTGCCTGCCCAGATGAGGCCAGGAGATGGGGTTAAAGAATTGGGTTTGACTCTGCTGCTTCCTCCCAGCCAGCAGTAGGCAAGGCCCTCTGCAAGGCCCTCTGCAAGCCTGAGCCTGGCAGCTGCTGAACCTGCAGGGTTTGCTGCCCGGCACAGGTTTGACTCACACTGACCTGCCCCCGAAGCAGGAGGCAGCTGTGCCAGCGGCAGGCCTCGGCTTGCCGCAGCCTCTGCCTCGTTCCCTCTGTGGGTGTGAGGGGAGCAGCACACTTGTGCAGGCACGTGGTGTGCAGTGCCTGTGCCCTGCTGGAGAGGAAAACGCCAGGTAGAGCTCACAACCACATCTGTGATGGGCAGAGAGGGGCTGCAGAGAATGCAGAATGCAGAATCAACCAGCTGGGAAAGGACCTTCGAGATCATCCAGTCCGACCTCATCAACCAAACCATGGCACCAGGGGCCTCATCCTGCAAAGCCTTTGGTTCATCCTGCATCCAGATGGCAAGAGGCAAGAAATACAATAGCTGCCACACATGGATTTCCCTGGAGTCTTCATGTAACAGCAATTTAGGATAGGATAGGATAGGATAGGATAGGATAGGATAGGATAGGATAGGATAGGATAGGATAGGATAGGATAGGATAGGGATAGGATAGGATAGGATAGGATAGGATAGGATAGGATAGGATAGGATAGGATAGGATAGGGATAGGATAGGATAGGATAGAATAGAATAGAATAGAATAGAATAGAATAGAATAGAATAGGATAGGATAAGGATAGAATAGAATAGAATAGATAGGATAGGGATAAGGATAGGATAGGATAGGATAGAATAGAATAGAATAGAATAGAATAGAATAGAATAGATAGAATAGAATAGAATAGAATAAGGATAGGATAGGATAGGATAGGATAGGATAGGATAGGATAGGATAGGATAGGATAAGGATAGGATAGGATAGGATAGGATAGGATAGGATAGGATAGGATAGGATAGGATAGGATAGGATAGGATAGGGTAGGGTAGGATAGGATAGGATAGGATAGGATAGGGTAGGGTAGGATAGGATAGGATAGAATAGAGTAGAATATAATATAATAGAATAGGATAGGATAGAATAGATAGGATAGGATAGGATAGGATAGGATAGGATAGGATAGGATAGGATAGGATAGAATAGGATAAGGATAGGATAGGATAAGGATAGAATAGGATAGGATAGGATAGGATAGAATAGAATAGAATAGAATAGAATAGAATAGAATAGAATAGAATAGAATAGAATAGAATAGAATAGAATAGAATTAACCAGGTTGGAAAAGACCTTTGAGGCCATCAAGTCCAACCTATCACCCAACTCCATCCAATCAACTAAACCATGGCACCAAGTGCCTCAGCCAGGCCCTTCCTAACCACCTCCAGGGATGGTGACTCCACCACCTCCCTGGGCAGCACATCCCAAGGGCCAATCTCTCTTGCTGGGAAGAACTTCCTCCTAACACCCAGCCTGAACCTCCCCTGGCACAGCTTGAGTCTGTGTCCTCTTGTTCTGGTGCTGGGTGCCTGGGAGAAGAATTTCTTCCTCACAACCAGCCTAAACCTGCCCTGACATTGCCAGGGCTCCTCTCACAGGGCATCCTGGGGGCGTTGGACTCAGTGGCCTTCAGAGGTCCCTTCCAACCCCTAGCGTCCAGTGATGCTCCTGTGCACAGAAAATGCTGCCACACAGGAAGGCAGAAGCAGGAGGGCACTGCCAGGCTGCAAGGGAGGCTGTCAGTAGCACTGAGAACAAGACTTCAGAGAACCCAAGCAAGCCAAGCAGCTGCTTCCCTAATGAGGCTGTGAGGAAAGTGCCAGCAGCAGGCTAATGAAACTGTTCAGGAGTGCACTGACAGTGCTGCTGCCGGGTTGCCCTGGGGAGTGACAGTCTCCTGCCTTGGACCTGGGACTGCATTGTGCCAGCAGGTGGGGAGCAAAGAGAGCATGGAACAAAACAGGCTGCAGAATACTTGGGGCTGCTTTGTAATCCAGAGGAGGATGTGTGGAAAATGGCATCTGGGATCGTCTGTGTGGAGTGGGGAGAGGAGAGGAGAGAAGAGGTTCAGAGAGGAGAGGTTCAGAGAGGAGAGGTTCAGAGAGGAGAGGAGAGGAGAGGTTCAGAGAGGAGAGGAGAGGTTCAGAGAGGAGAGGTTCAGAGAGGAGAGGAGAGGAGAGGTTCAGAGAGGAGAGGAGAGGTTCAGAGAGGAGAGGAGAGGTTCGGAGAGGAGAGGAGAGGTTCGGAGAGGAGAGGTTCGGAGAGGTTCGGAGAGGTTCGGAGAGGTTCGGAGAGGAGAGGTTAGGAGAGGAGAGGAGAGAGGAGAGGAGAGGAGAGAGGAGAGGAGAGGAGAGGAGAGAGAGGAGAGGAGAGGAGAGAGGAGAGGAGAGGAGAGGGAGAGGAGAGGAGAGGAGAGGAGAGGAGAGGAGAGGAGAGGGAGAGGAGAGGAAGGGAGGGAGGAGGAGAGGAGAGGAGAGGGAGAGGAAGGAAGGGGGAAGGGAAGGGAAGGGAAGGGAAGGGAAGGGAAGGGAAGGGAAGTTCATATCACAGTCTCAAGCTGTGCCAGGGGAGGTTTAGGCTGGAGGGGAGGAAGAAAGTTCTTCCCATTGGCCATTGGGATGTGCTGCCCAGGGAGGTGGTGGAGTCACCATCCCTGGAGGTGTTTAGGAAGAGCCTGGCTGAGGCACTTGGTGTCTGGTTGAATAGATAGGGTTGGGTGATAGCTGGACTTGATGATCTCTGAGGTCTCTTCCAGCCTGGTTGATTCTGTGTTTTGCTAGGCTCCTGTGGCTCCCTGGAGCACCACAGCAAGTGAGGAAGAGTTCAGACTGATGCCTGGGCTGCTTCCTGGTGCTGCCCATGGTTTCAGAAGGGAGGGTTTTGATCTGAGCCGTAGGTAGCTGATGGCTTTACTCTCTGGCAGCATGCTTGCCTAGGTCAGGGGGACTCAGTGCTGATGAATGATGCTGAATGAGCTGCCTAGAGGAACAGCTGTCAGTCAGTAGTTGTCCATGGGTAGGAAGGGCTCAGTGCTGCTTCAGGACAGCCTTCCAGAGAGGCCTCCAAATTGTCAAGCATCTGATTTGTGCACGCTTGAGAAAGCCTCCTCCTGTCTCTTGCAGGGAGTGGATCCAGTCCCAACAGGCAATTTATCCCTTGGCTTCTTCCTGCTGTGCCTCCCACAAGTAATATTGCTGTGGTTTGTGGGACTGTCCCCTAGGAGCTGCAAGCACTGCTTTCAGATGGGTCACAAAGCTGCCATTAGTGGTTGTGCCTGTGGATCACAGCCGGGGGAAGCTGGCCTGGCTCCAGGGACGAGCCCAGCTCCCCTCCCTCCCTGGCAAAACCAACAGCCTGCACTGTGGAGGCTTCACTCTGCCTCTCCCAGAGTCATTCCCCTTCCTGTGCTGCTAGAGCATGCTGCTGCTGCACGCAGCAGAGAGGAGTGGCCCTGTGCAAGGCTGGCTGCACAGCTCCTGCAGGGCTCAGCTCTATGTTAGGATCACAGAATCACAGAAACAGAACTGTCAGGGCTGGAAGGGACCTCAAGGCTCAGCCAATGCCAACCCCTGCCATGGGCAGGGACACCTCACACCACAGCAAGTTGCTCACAGCCACCTCCAGCCTGGCTGCAAACACCTCCAGGCAGGAGGCTGCCACCACCTCCCTGGGCAGCCTGTGCCAGGCTCTCACCACCCTCGTGGGCAACAACTTCTTCCTCACATCCAATCTCAATCTCCCCACTTCTAGTTCTGCTCCGTCCCCCCAGTCCTATCCCTCCCTGGCACCCTCAAAAGTCCCTCCCCAGCTTTCTTGGAGCCCCCTTCAGACCCTGGAAGGCCACAATGAGGTCTCCTGGGAGCCTTCTCCTCTCCAGACTGTTGTGATAGTGAGAATTACTCCTGAGCTGCAGGACCTCCCCTCTGAAATGGTGGGCAGCACCACAGAGCAGCCCAGGCATCAGTCAGCCCCCTTCCCTGCTTCCTGTTGTGCTGCAGGGAGCCAAAGGAGCTGTGCAAACGTGTGACACAGACTGTGATGGCCACAGGACATGGGGACACAGACTGGAGACGTGTGGGTGCCCCACTGAGGGGGCTGCACACAGGCATGTATGGCACAAGCCCCTGGTGCTCTGGTAGGAGAAATAGATCAGAGAATCCTGGAATCATAGTATCAATAAGGTTGGAAAAGACCTCAGAGGTCATCAGCTCCAACCTCTCACCCAGCACCATCTGATCAACTAAACCATGGCACCAAGTGCCTCAGCCAGGCTCTTCCTAACCACCTCCAGGGATGGTGACTCCACCACCTCCCTGGGCAGCACATCCCAATGGCCAATCTCTCTGGCTGGGAAGAGCTTCTTCCTAACATCCAGCCTAAACCTCCCCTGGCACAGCTTGAGGTTGTGTCCTCTTGTTCTGGTGCTGGCTGCCTGGGAGAAGAGACCAACCCCCAGGTGGCTCCAACCTCCCTTCAGGGAGTTGGAGAGAGCAATGAGGCCTCCCCTGAGCCTCCTCTTCTCCAGGCTAAGCAACCCCAGCTCCCTCAGCCTCAGCTCAGGTTGGAAGGGACCTCAGAGCTCCTCCATTCCAGCCTCCCCACCATGGGCAGGGACACCTCTCAACTTGGCTGCTCTTGACTTCCCCTTTTCATAGATGAACAGAATGGTTTGGGTGGGAAGGGACATGAAAGGCAACCTAGTTCCAAACCTCTGCCATGGGCAGGGACACCTTCCACTGGACCAGGTTGCACAAGGCCTCCTCCAGCCTGGCCTTGGACACCCCCAGGCCGGAGGCAGCCACAGCCTCCCTGGGCAGCCTGTGCCAGAGTCTCGCCAGCCCCATCCTGAAGAACTTCTTCCTCAGCTCCACTCTAACCCTGCTCTGCCTCAGCTTCAAACCATTCCCCCTTGGCCTGTCTCCAGACACCCTCATGGAAAGTCCCTCTGCAGCCTTCCTGAGGGATCCCTTCAGGTATTGGAAGGCAGCTCTAAGCTTCTCCTGGAGCCTTCTCTTCTCTAGATCCTGTTATTACAAGGACATGAACCTCAGCAACTGCCTCCCAGGAGGTGAGTGGGGAAGCAAATGGAAGTGCAGAGTTCTTTCCTTTTGCTGTCCCTCAGCCAGGATACCCTGCAGGCAGGGAGATTCAGGGTCTGCTCATCACCCTGATGCCTTGGGGGCACTTCTGTGGGCTCCCAGCAGCAGGGATGTGACCTTCCTGCTTGCCCCAGCTTTCCCCAGGCAGTGTGGCTCCTTCAGGCAGCTGCAGGCTGTGTGTGGTGGGAGAACCTGGGCTGCCCTGGGGCAGGACATGCTCTGCTGCTGCTGCTCAGAGCAGCCCCACCATGGTGTTATCAACAGGGAGCTCAGTCAGTGCCATGGCAACCCAGGTCTGGGGCTCAGCAGCAGCCAGTGCTACAGGCTGGGGTTGGAGTGGCTGGAGAGCAGGCAGGCAGAAAGGGACCTGGGGGTAGTGGTTGACAGCAGCTGAACAAGAGCCAGCAGTGTGCCCAGGGGGCCAAGAAGGCCAATGGCATCCTGGCCTGCATCAGGAAGAGTGTGGCCAGCAGGAGCAGGGAGGTCATTGTGCCCTGTGCTCAGCACTGGTTAGGCCACACCTTGAGTCCTGTGTCCAGTTCTGGGCCCCTCAATTTAAGAAGGACATTGTGAGACTTGAAGGTGTCCAGAGAAGGGCAACAAGGCTGGGGAGGGGTCTGGAGCACAGCCCTGTGAGGAGAGGCTGAGGGAGCTGGGGTTGCTTAGCCTGGAGAAGAGGAGGCTCAGGGGAGACCTCATTGCTCTCTCCAACTCCCTGAAGGGAGGCTGTAGCCAGGTGGGGGTTGGTCTCTTCTCCCAGGCAGCCAGCCCCAGAACAAGAGGACACAGTCTCAAGCTGTGCCAGGGGAGGTTTAGGCTGGAGAGGAGGAGAAAGTTCTTCCCAGCAAGAGAGATTGGCCCTTGGGATGTGCTGCCCGGGGAGGTGGTGGAGTCCCCATCCCTGGAGGTGTTCAAGAGGGGACTGGATGTGGCACTTGGAGCCAGGGTTTAATTGCCAGGAGGTGCTGGGTGATGGGTTGGACTGGATGATCTCTGAGGTCTTTTCCAGCCTCACTGATTCTGTGCTTCCATCCCCTTCCCCAGGCTGTGCTCTGCTGTGTGCCTCACTGAGCAAGCAGAGTGGCAGCTCTGCAGCCCAGGGATTTCAGAGCACGCTGCAAGCTGCAGAGCCTCTTGGCTGTGCTTGAAAAGCTTTGTCTTCCACTGTCAAGCTCCAGGCAGCTCTAGCAGCTCAGCCGACCAGTACCAGGCAGGATGGGTTGGGTGTAGAAGGGAATTCCTTCCTCTGAGCTTCAGGATTCCAAAGCAAGGCTCCTTTGTTGGAAATACTCTGTAGAAGCCCCCTCCTGACCTGGATGTGAGCAGCCAGGGAAATGAATCTGCATGGGCAGAAAATAGCTGTGTCCGGTGCCTGCTGGGCTTTGACACAGCTTGGGTCCGCCACAGCTTTTCCCTAGGGCTGGGGAAGGATTGCAGAAGACTTTAAGGGTGGTTTGGGGTTTTTGTGGGGTTTTATGCATTCACACAGACTCACAGAATGTTAGGGGTTGGGAGGCACCTCCAGAGCTCATCCAGTCCAAGCCCCCTGCCAGAGCAGAGCACCCAGGGCAGCTCACACAGGAGCACATCCAGGTGGGCTTGGAAAGGCTCCAGAGCAGGAGACTCCACAACCTCTCTGGGCAGCCTGCTCCAGGCTCCAGCAGCCTCACGGGCACAAAGGTTTCCCTTCTGTTCCTCCTCTGCTCCAGCCTGGCCCCAGTGCCCCTTGTGCTGTCCTTGGCCATCCCTGAGCAGAGCCTGGCTCTGTCCTCCAGCACTGCCCTGCACATCTTTCTCCCCAGCACTGAGGGCAGCCCTCAGGCTCCTCTGCTCCAGGCTCCAAGCCCCAGCTCCCTCAGCCTGTGCTCACAGGGAGATGTTCCACTGCCTGCAGCAGCTTTGTGCCTCTGGGCTGGGCTCTCTCAAGCAGTTCCCTGAGGCCCTTCTTGACCTGAGGGGCCCAGAGCTGGACACAGTACTCCAGATGTGGCCTCGTCAGGGCAGAGGGGCAGGAGAACCCCTCTGTACCTACTGGCTCCACAGGCAAAGGCTGCAGTGTTCTGATGTTCTGAGCAAGGGGAAGCTGAATGGATGAGCTCTGAAGCTGTGCTTTTGCAGCACTGAACAAGAATTTTCCATGCTTGGATCCACCCCCTCAGAGCACATTTCAAACCTTTTGGTTTATAGAATTTCCTGGAAATTCTTTGAAGGGTTTTAGCCTGAAAAGCACCAGGAGGATAAAGGGCAGTCACTTGGAAATGAAACATGCCAGTGACCTGATTTGAGGGCAGCATAGTTTTCCATCTCTAATATCAAGATTGACATAAACTTCTGCCTTCTGGTCTTGGCAAAGACAGCAGCTGTTCTCCAAAGGGCCAGGCAGCTACTTGGGTGGAGAGGGCTGTGGGGGAAATAGCAAGCTGACAGGTCCAGAGGAGAGCCACAAAGATGATGAGAGGGCTGCAGAGCCTCCCCTGTGGGGACAGGCTGAGGGAGTTGGGGCTGATCAGCCTGGAGAAGAGAAAGATCCAGGCAGACCTCAGAGCAGCCTGCCAGTACCTGAAGGGGCTCCAGGAGAGCTGGGGAGGGACTTTGGACAAGGGCTGGGAGTGCCAGGCTGAGGGACAATGGCTTTGAGCTGGGAGAGGAGAGACTGAGACTGGAGATGAGGAAGAAATTCTTGACAGTGAGGCTGGGGAGACACTGGCACAGGCTGCCCAGGAGGCTGTGGCTGCCTCCTCCCTGGAGGTGTTCAAGGCCAGGCTGGATGAGGCCCTGAGCAGCCTGGGCTGGTGGGAGGTGTCCCTGCCCATAGCAGGGGGTTGGAACTGGGTGATCTTTAAAGTCCCTCCCAACCCCTTCTGTGACTCTATGGATTTGTGAATCACTTCCCAATTATTCCAAAGCCCATTCTCACCAGACCCTGAGCTGGGGTTTGAGTGAGAACTTGGCTTTCAGTCCCCTCATTCCTCTCAGCAGTTGTTATGGACGGTGCAGAAGTAGCTGTGCTGGGGCAAGGCACTGGCTGGAGTGCAGCTTTCCTGCCTCCATTTTGGTTATGTTGTTGCAGCAGAGCTGGAATGAGTGAGTGCAGGCTTCTGTGCTCTTCTCTGGGTGAGGCTGGTGGGAGGTCTCCCTGCCCAGGGCAAGGGGGTTGGAACTGGATGGCCTTTAAGGTCCCTTCCAGCCCAACCCATTGCATGAGTCTCTCAAGAAGTGCTGCTGTAGGACTCAAATGCAGGCTGGGCAGGGACTGGCTGGAGAGCAGCCCTGAGGAGAGGGACTTGGGGGTGCTGGGGGAGGAGAAGCTCAACAGGAGCTCTCAGTGTGCACTTGCAGCCCGGAAAGCCAATCAGAGCCTGGGCTGCAGCAGGAGAAGTGTGGCCAGCAGGGCCAGGGAGGGGATTCTCCCCTCTGCTCAGCCCTGCTGAGACCCCACCTGCAGTACTGCCTCCAGTTCTGGAGCCCCTATTCCAAGAGGGATCTGGAGGTGCTGGAAGGTGTCCAGAGCAGGGCCAGGAGGAGGAGCAGAGGGCTGGAGCACCTCTGCTGTGAGGACAGACTGAAGGAGTTGGGGCTGTTCAGGCTGGAGAAGAGAAGGCTCCCAGGTGACCTCATTGTGGCCTTCCAGGATCTGAAGGGGGCTACAGGAAGGCTGGGGAGGGACTGCTCAGGACATCAGGGAGTGATAGGACTAGGGGGAATGGAATGAAGCTGGAGGTGGGGAGATTCAGGCTGGAGGTGAGGAGGAAGTTCTTCCCCATGAGAGTGGTGAAGGCCTGGGATGGGTTGTGCAGGGAGGTGGTTGAGGCCCCATCCCTGGAGGTGTTTAAGCCCAGGCTGGATGAGGCTGTGGCCAGGCTGATGTAGTGTGGGGTGTCCCTGCCCATGGCAGGGGTTGGAACTGGATGGTCCTTGTGGTCCCTTCCAACCCTGACTGATTCTACGATACTATGACTCTGTTACTGCTTTAAAGCTAATGAAAGATGTGAGGTTGTCCAGCATTCCCCCTGGTCACAACCTGTGTTCCTTGGTTCTGCAGACTCTCGTTGTGCTTAGTCTTTTCCCACTGCTGGGTTTGAGTGGTGACCCCAGAGGAGAGTTGTACTGCTGGGTGGTGTTGAAGGTCTGTTACAGAAATGGCAGAAAGTTTCTCCTTCCAGGCCTGACTTTGCCTGTTGTGAGGGCAGCTGTAGTCAGGCATCCAACCCTTCCAAACCCCTCACCAGCTTTGTTGCCCTTTGTTGGAAGGTGTCCAGAGAAGGGCAAGAAAGCTGGGGAGGGGTCTGGAGCACAGCCCTGTGAGGAGAGGCTGAGGGAGCTGGGGTTGCTTAGCCTGGAGAAGAGGAGGCTCAGGGGAGACCTTCTTGCTCTCTCCAACTCCCTGAAGGGAGGTTGTAGCCAGGTGGGGGTTGGTCTCTTCTCCCAGGCAGCCAGCAGCAGAACAAGAGGACACAGTCTCAAGCTGTGCCAGGGGAGGTTTAGGCTGGAGGGGAGGAAGAAATTCTTCCCAGCAAGAGAGACTGGCCATTGGGATGTGCTGCCCAGGGAGGTGGTGGAGTCCCCATCCCTGGAGGTGTTTAGGAGGAGACTGGATGGGGTGCTTGGTGCCATGGTTTAGTTGATCAGATGGTGCTGGGTGATAGGTTGGGCTTAATGATCTCAAAGGTCTTTTCCAGCCTGGTTAATTCTAGTCTAGTCTAGTCTATCACTGCAGGCTGATAGCTCTTGTAGTCTACATTAGTGCAGAGTTTTCCACAGCTCTTCTCTTCCCCCCTCACACTCCAGCTAGCCTTGGATATCACAGAATGTGAGGGGCTGGAAGGGACCTGGAAAGCTCATCCAGTCCACCCCCTGCCAGAGCAGGAGCACCTCGAGCAGGTCACACAGCAACACATCCAGGTGGGGTTTAAATATCCTCAGAGAGGGAACTCCACAACCCCCCTGGGCAGCCTGCTCCAGGCCTCTGTCACCCTCACAGGGGAAAAAATTTCCTCCTGTTTCCAAGGCACTTCCTCTGCCTCAGCTTCCACCACTGCCCCTTGTGCTGGCTGTGGTGGAGTAGGAAGGTTCCCCCCCACACACAAAAGAATTCCACAGCTAACTCAGCCGGAGAAGCAGATGAAAGCTGTATTTTACAAGCAGATATGGAATGCAATGAATATGTACAAAAATATACAATATTTACAATATATACAGAAATATACAGCAATGTATGTAATACAGGAAACCTTTCCCCAACCCCCCCCCTTTGGCCAGGGGGGTTCGGCCTGTCCCTCCCTTCTCCCTCCCTACCTCCCCTTTTTTTCCCAAAAGGGTTAGAGAGAGAGAGAAAGGAAGGTAATTAAAAGGGGAAAACTTTGTTAAAGCTCAAAGCGAATGCAAAAAGTTAGTTTTCTTATCTGGTTAGAGAGGAATCGTAGAGAGAAACGAGCCAGCTCACAGCACAGGGGGAAGAAGAAGACGACTGCCTGACTGACTCCCCCCGACTGAAAGACTAAACAAAAAACTACAACTGGGTCCCACCAATGAAATTGAATTAGCATATCAATGTTTTCATTCTAATATCAAAACATTCGCCCAGAGTGTTCAGAAAGTGTCTCTTTCTTAAAGGCACAGCCTAAACCGGTCACAATCCACCCCTGCTAAACAATTTCATTGGCTGTTCATACTGTCCATCCAATCCAAAACAATATCCACAGTTTGTAAGTAAAGTTCATAGTCCATTCCGGCTATCCTCAGGTGTAGATGATTCAGAAGTCCAAGAAAGAAGAAAAATGGAAAACAGTTTGTCTCTTCGCAGACGAAGCGAAGAAAAGGGAAAACAGGGAAACAGGGAAACAGGGAAACAGGGACTCTCAGTTGACTCAGGGCTCTCAGGGTTCTCAGGGTTCGTGCACCGTGGATTCCTCATGGATTCTTCCTTTGGGCGCGATGTAGCTGTACAACACTCTGAAATCAAGCTCTCTCAGCTAAAGTTAAGTTTCTTTGTGGAATACACTGAATTTCACCATCCTCTTGCATTACCCAATAAGTGTGACCCGGACCTTCAGCTGAAACCACCCCTCGGACAGGTTTAGCCTCTCCTGAGGGAGAAAATACCCAAACAGTTTTACCTAACAGATTCTTTTCTTTAACAACAGGAACTCTATCACCTTCTACTTTCTGTAGCAGATCTGAGTGTGCAGGTCCAGCTCGGTTCACTGAACCTCTACTATTTACCAGCCAGGTTGCTTGTGCTAAATGCTTTTCCCAGTTTTTCAAAGATCCACCCCCCATGGCTTTAAGAGTGGTCTTCAACAAACCGTTGTAGCGTTCAATCTTCCCTGCAGCTGGTGCATAGTAGGGAATGTGGAATATCCACTCGATGCCGTGCTCTTTGGCCCAACTCTTTACAAGGTTGTTTTTGAAATGAGTTCCGTTGTCTGACTCAATCCTCTCTGGAGTTCCGTGTCTCCACAGGATTTGTCTCTCCAGACCAAGAATGGTGTTGCGTGCAGTTGCATGTGGCACTGGATAAGTTTCCAACCATCCAGTGTTCGCCTCTACCATAGTAAGCACATACTGCTTACCAGAACGAGAACGTGGTAGAGTGATGTAGTCAACTTGCCAAGCTTCACCATACTTGTACTTGGACCATCTGTCACCATACCATAAGGGCTTAAGTCGTTTTGCCTGCTTAATAGCAGCACAAATGTCACAGTCATGGATGACTTGTGTGATAGCATCCATGGAAATGTCTATGGATCTGTCACGAGCCCACTGGTAGGTTGCATCTCTGCCTTGATGTCCTGACGAATCGTGAGCCCACCGAGCTAAGAATATCTCACCTCGGTGTTTCCAGTCGAGATCAAGATCAGAGTCCATGTCTACTGGAGAAACTCTTGCAGCTAGATCTGCCTGATGGTTGTGTTGCTGTTCCTCAGTAGCTTTGCTCTTAGGAATGTGAGCATCAATGTGTCTCACCTTCACTGGAATTCTCTCGATTCGATCAGCAATGTCCTGCCACAGGTCGGCCGCCCAAATGGGCCTTCCCTTCCTCTGCCAACCATTCTTTTTCCAGTGAAAAAAGAAACCAGTTTCTGGTTTCTTTTGTGCACCTTTACTTCTTCTATTTAAACTTTTCCATCACTTTTGCAATCCGTTTGTTGGAGTCGTCATTTTGCCCGTGGTGGGGAGGGTGGCTATCTCAACCCACTACACTGGCCTTGGGCATCCCCCAGCAGAGCCTGGCTCCAGCCTCTGGGCACTCACCCTGCATCAATGAGGTCACCCTCAGGCTCCTCCTCTCCCAGCTCCAGAGCCCTCAGCTCCCTCAGGCTCTCTTCCTAAGGAAGATCTTCCACTTCCCTAATAATTTTTGTGGCTCTGTGCTGGACTCTCTCAAGCAGCTCCCTGAGATCCTTCTTGAACTGAGGGCCCCAGAACTGGACACAATACTCCAGCTGCAGCCCCAGCAGGGCAGAGTAGAGAGGGAGGGGAACCTCTCTCAAGGTTCATGCAGGAATGAGGCCAAAAACAGGTTTGATGTGCAGGGTTTGAAATACAAAGCTGCTGATCTGGCCAGGTACTACAGCCCCATCATCTGAACAGCTGTGTCTGCCTGTCTGTCTGTCACAGGACCTTAATGAGTCCTTTGACCCAAAGCTAAGGCCAAGAAACCAGAGCTGTGAGATGCCTCCCATTGCTGAGACACCTGGCAGGTGGCACTGATGGTGTCTAGGAAAAGCAACCAGCTGGAGAGGAGGCAGCTTTCTGGCCAGGGGTTCAAGCCAGATATCACAGTCTCACAGTATCACCAAGGCTGGAAGAGACCTCAAAGATCATTGAGTCCAACCTGGCACCACAGACCCCATGACTAGACCATGGCACCAAGTGCCACATCCAGTCCCCTCTTGAACACCTCCAGGGACGGTGACTCCACCACCTCCCTGGGCAGCACATCCCAATGGCAAATCACTCTCTCGGTGAAGAACTTTCTCCTCACCTCCAGCTTAAACTTCCCCTGGCACAGCTTGAGACTGTGTCCTCTTGTTCTGGGGCTGGCTGCCTGGGAGAAGAGACCAACCCCTTCCTGGCTACAACCACCCTTCAGGGAGTTGGAGAGCAATGAGGTCTCCCCTGAGCCTCCTCTTCTCCAGGCTAAGCAAGCCCAGCTCCCTCAGCCTCTCCTCACAGGGCTGTGCTCAAGGCCTCTCCCCAGCCTTGTTGCCCTTCTCTGGACACCTTCAAGTCTCTCAATGTCCTTCCTAAACTGAGGGGCCCAGAACTGGACACAGGACTCAAGGTGTGGCATGTGGCTGTCAACAGGTCCATGTCCCAGTGGAGGCCAGGGACAAGCAGAGTCCCTCAGGGATCAGGCCTGGGACCAGGCTTGCTCAACATCTCTGTGGGTGCCATGGGCAGTGGCATCGAGTGCAGCCTCAGCAAGGTTGCTGATGACACCAAGCTGTGTGGTGCAGCAGACAGCTGGAGGGAAGGGATCCATCCAGAGGGACCTGGACAGGCTGGAGAGGTGGGCACAAGCCAACCTCAGGAGCTTCAACAAGACCAAGGGCAGGGTCCTGCATCTGGGTGGAGGCAACCCCAGGCACAAATGCAGGCTGGGCAGGGACTGGCTGGAGAGCAGCCCTGAGGAGAGAGACTTGGGGGTGCTGGGGGAGGAGAAGCTCAACAGGAGCTCTCAGTGTGCACTTGCAGCCCGGAAAGCCAATCAGAGCCTGGGCTGCAGCAGGAGAAGTGTGGCCAGCAGGGCCAGGGAGGAGATTCTCCCCCTCTGCTCAGCCCTGCTGAGACCCCACCTGCAGTACTGCCTCCAGTTCTGGAGCCCCTATTCCAAGAGGGATCTGGAGGTGCTGGAAGGTGTCCAGAGAAGGGCCACGAGGAGGAGCAGAGGGCTGGAGCACCTCTGCTGTGAGGACAGACTGAAGGAGTTGGGGCTGTTCAGGCTGGAGAAGAGAAGGCTCCCAGGTGACCTCATTGTGGCCTTCCAGGATCTGAAGGGGGCTACAGGAAGGCTGGGGAGGGACTTCTCAGGCTCTCAGGGAGTGATAGGACTAGGGGGAATGGACTGAAGCTGGAAATAGGGAGATTCAGGCTGGAGGTGAGGAGGAAGTTCTTCCCCATGAGAGTGGTGAAGGCCTGGGATGGGTTGTGCAGGGAGGTGGTTGAGGCCCCGTCCCTGGAGGTGTTTAAGCCCAGGCTGGATGAGGCTCTGGGCTGCCTGATCTAGTGTGGGGTGTCCCTGCCCATGGCAGGGGGGTTGGAACTGGATGATCCTTGTGGTCCCTTCCAACCCTGACTGATACTATGATACTATGATTCTATGTGGCCTAACCAAAGCAGAGTACAGGGACACAATGACCTCCCTGCTCCTGCTGGCCACACTGTTCCTGATGCAGGCCAGGATGCCATTGGCCTTCTTGGCCACCTGGGCACACTGCTGGCTCATGTTCAGGCAGCTGTCAATCAGCACCCCCAGGTCCCTCTCTGCCTGGCTGCTCTCAGCCACTCTGCCCCCAGCCTGTAGCTCTGCCTGGGGTTGTTGTGGCCAAAGTGCAGCCCCTGGCACTTGGACTTGTTGAATGCCATCCTGTTGGCCTCTGCCCATCTGTCCAGTGGGTCGAGGTCCCTCTGCAGAGCCCTTCTGTCCTCTAACTGACCAACATCTGCCCCCAGCTTGGTGTCATCTGCAAATTTGCTGATGACTGTCTCAATCCCCTCCTCCAGATCATCAATGAAGACATTAAAGAGGCTGGGGCCCAGCACTGATCCCTGGGGCACACCACTGGTGCCTGGCTGCCAGCTGGCAGTGGCACCATTCACCACCACTCTCTGGCCCTGGCCCTCCAGCCAGTTCCTAACCCAGCTCAGAGTGCTGCTGTCCAAGCCAGGGGCCGACAGCTTAGCCAGCAGATCATGCTTCCCTGAAGCTTTATGGAGGCACCTGAGTGATCCCATGCCAGAGGGGATGGCACACCTCAGCTGCTCAGCTGAGCTGCCAGCAGGGAGGGTTCTCAAAGATTGGGATGGTCTGCCCAGGGCAGTGCTGGAGTCACTGTCCTGGAGGTGCTCAAGCAGTGTGCAGAGCTGGTGCTGAGACATGGTTCAGTGCTGAGCCTGCAGTGCTGAGTGGAGTGTTGGGCTGCATGGGCTTGGAGGTCTCTTCCAACCAGATGTTTTCTGTGATTCAGCCTGGGCCAGGCAGCTGGCCTCAGGGGAGTGGCAGCAGGCAGACCTCTTGGAGAAACTCAAAGTGCAAAGCACAGGCTCCTGCTTCCTCTGCTCGAAACTGGAGGGAGAAGCAGAGGCAGCCTGTGCCCTTGCTGCCAGGGCCAGGAGAGACAGGGGATTCATGGGCAATTTGAAGTAAGTTGCCTCTGCCAGCCTGAGGACTTTCTGCTGGGCTCTGAGCAGAGATCATAGAATCATTGCCTGGTGTTAGCTGGAAGGGACCTCTCCAGAGGCCATCCAGGCCAGCACTCAGCAGGGACATCCTCCACTAGAGCAGGCTGCTCACAGCCTTCTCCAGCCCCACCTTGAATGTCTCCAGGCATGGGGTCTCAACCACCTCCCTGGGCAACCTGTGGCAGCAGCCTCCTGGTGCAGAACTTGTTGCTCACATCCAATCTCCATCTGCTCTGCTCTCATGTCAAACCATTGCCCCTGCTCCTGTCCCTGCAGGCCTTTGCAAACAGTCCCTCTGCAGCCTTCTTGCAGCCCCCTTCAGGTCCTGGCAGGCTGCTCTTAGCTCTGCCTGGAGCCTTCTCTTCTCAGGCTGAACAAAACCAAGAAGAAGAAAAAGGGAAAAGCAAAAGGGCAAAACCCAAACCCCAACCAACCACAAAACCCACCAACCCCCAATCCAAACACAGACCCAAACCCAACCAAACCAAAAACCCACCCAAGAGGAAACAAAGGAAAAACAACCATCAGCAAACCTTCCTGAAGATGCCCAAGGCCTGGGGGCAGTGTGGCCTGCTCTGTGCCCGTGGGGGCTGGCTGGGGTAGGCCTCCCGAAGGAAGGCTGATGGTGGGGGAGGCCACAGCCTCTGGTGTGCTGAGCCTGCCAGGCTGGATACAGACATGGCTTCATGACCAAGGTCAGGGTTTAGACTGACCAGAGCCCCCCAGAAGGGCTGAGTGCACCAAGAGCAGTGCTGCTTTTTGCTGTTCCCCACCCATCCCTCCCCCTTCGTACCTCTCCTCCAGCCTGCCCACCCCTGCCCACCCGTGGCTGATGGCCACTGGGTTTCTGTGGCTTGCCTTGTGCTAAGCCCTGCCACACTCAGCTGATTTCCCTGCAGAGGTGTTAGGGGGATTGCCCAGGGGATTTAAGAGCTGGGATTCATGCCTACAGCCAGAGCCTCCTTCATAAGGTCTGGTCAAATATTTGGAGGGACCTTGACTTGCCCTTATTTTGTTGGGTGCTCCACTGCCCCAAGCTCAGCAAACATCTCCAGCTGAACAGTACCAGGTGTCATCTCTCCAAAACTGTGAATGATCCAGGGGGGTTTGTGTGCTTCTGCCTTCCCTCCCTGAAATGGAAAGCAAAGGAGGATTACTTAAGTGTGGGGCAGGAGAGTTCAAGCCTGCTTTTGCAATGCCTGCTCTCCTAAGCAGTCTCTGTGAGCTGACTTGGAGGAAGGCAGGCTTCATTCTGCCTGTCTCAGAGCAGGCAACAAGCCAAAAGCTAAACCCAAGGGTTTGCTTTACTGCTGAAGATCCAAGCAAGGCCTGTGCCTGAGACAGGGTGAAATGGGGAGGTGCCTGCCAGAGCTCCCCCATCTTCCAGCTGGCCAGAGGTCAATAACCACCTCCAGCTGACCAGTGTTGGGTGTCACCTCAGCAGGAAAAATCCTCCAGTAGGGAGCAGGATGAACTTGGTTGCAGCTGGGACTAATCCAAGGTCTAGGCTGTCACTTCAGGACAGGTGGAGTCAGCTCTTTCTTTGTCCACCTCACAACTCTGGTGAGTGTGAAGTGGCCTTTGCTGTACCCTTGCACCCACCTAGCCAGGTGCTGTGCATCTGCTTGTGGTTCTGCCTCCGGGAGCTCCCTCAGCCTGCAGAAACCCCTCCTGGTGAGGCCACACCTTGAGTCCTGTGTCCAGTTCTGGGCCCCTCAATTTGAGAAGGACATTGAGACACTTGAATGTGTCCAGAGAAGGGCAAGAAAGCTGGGGAGGGGTCTGGAGCACAGCCCTGGGAGGAGAGGCTGAGGGAGCTGGGGTTACTTAGCCTGCAGAAGAAGAGGAGGCTCAGGGGAGACCTCATTGCTCTCTGCAACTCCCTGAAGGGAGGTTGTAGCCAGCTGGGGGTTGGTCTCTTCTCCCAGGCAGCCATCACCAGAACAAGAGGACACAGTCTCAAGCTGTGCCAGGGGAGGTTTAGGCTGGAGGGGAGGAGAAAGTTCTTCCCAGACAGAGAGATTGGCCCTTGGGATGTGCTGCCCAGGAGGTGGTGGAGTCACCATCACTGGAGGTGTTCAAGCGGGGATTGGATGTGGCACTTGGAGCCATGGTTGAGTTGCCAGGAGATGCTGGGTGACAGGTTGGACTCGATGACCTCTGAGGTCTTTTCCAGCCTGGCTGATTGTGTGTTTCTCACAGGGTGGCCAGCTGGGCCTTACCTGTCTGCCCCCTGCAGCACCCTCACCGCCAGCCGGCTCAGGCCACGTGAGAGGGGCAGTGATAACTCCGAGCTGCAAGGCTGGGAACACAGAGGAGCAGTGTCTGTCTGTCTTTCTGTCTGTCTGTGTCTCACAGGTTGAGGCTGTGGAGCTGCCAATCACAGGCTGCCCTACAGAGGCTTCAGAGCCTGTTGGTGGCTTTGGCACTGGATTTCTGGTGCAGTGCAGCAGCACACCAGCACGCATCCAGAAGCGCACCGCTCTGGACACTGAAATGCTTTTCTCCTTCAGCCCTTCTTCTGCTGCAATATCCTGGACACAGAGGCTATGAGCAAAGTAAAATGCTCTGAGCAGGTCAATGCCATCTCTTGGAGATTCATGGAGCAGCTGCAGGCAGAGCAGGCAAATTCTGCCTTCTAGAGCTGCTAAAAAACCCATGGTAAGAAACAGGAGACAACCAAATGAGCCCTCAGCACAGCAAGGACATGGACCTGATGGAGAGGCTGCAGAGGAGGCCACCAAGATGATCAGGGGGCTGGAGCAGCTCTGCCAGGAGGCCAGGCTGAGGGAGCTGGGGGTGTTCAGCCTGGAGAAGAGAAGGCTCCAGGCAGAGCTAAGAGCAGCCTGCCAGGACCTGAAGGGGGCTCCAAGCAGGCTGCAGAGGGACTGTTTGCAAAGGCCTGCAGGGACAGGAGCAGGGGCAATGGTTTGAAATGAGAGCAGAGCAGATTGAGATTGGAGGTGAGCAACAAGTTCTGCACCAGGAGGCTGCTGGGACACTGCAAGGGGTTGCTCAGGGAGGTGGTTGAGACCCCATGCTTGGATCTATTCAAGGTGAGGCTGGAGAAGGCTGTGAGCAACCTGCTGTAGTGGAGGATGTCCCTGCTGAGTGCAGGGGTTGGACTGGATGGCCTTTGGAGGTCCCTTCCAGCCCAAACCATTGTATGTTTCTGTGTGGCTCCCCACCATTTCCAGGCTTCACTAGGATCCCAGGGGATCCCTTCTGGCTCCATTGTGTGCTTCCTTACCCTCTTCTAAGGGGAGAAGTAAAAGAGGATTAATTGAAAAAGCATTTGGTGTCTTCTTGCAGCTCACCACCAATCTAAGGTAAGGTTTATTAAGAGATCAGCCTGGTCTGTGGCACAGCAAAGATTAGTCAGGCTTTACAATAAAACCCTTTGGAACAGAGTTACTAAAAATAAACTGGCCTGCTCCTGCCCAGGCATAGGCAGAGGGGCTGCACACAGGCACCAGTGCCCCCACCAGCAATCTAGGAACACCTCTCCTCTTTTGAGAAGGAGCAGGATGCAAACTGGAATCCCCCTGCACTGGAGGAGGTGTGGTGGTGGCCTGGCTTCCTGAAGGAAGCAGAGATTCAGCCTCCTTTGTAATGCTTGAGTGGCATCCTGTTCTCAAGCCAGGACACAGATGGATGTGCCACTGGGAATCTTCCCACTAAGGAGCACTGCTGAAATCTTTGGTGCCTGACAGTGCTCTGCTCTCTGGGAAGTGGCAGTGGCAGTCTGCTCTACCTCACAAGTGGCCCTCGGGATCACCAAGTCCAACCCAGGAACCTGCTCTGCAAGGCTCACCCCTAAATCATAGCCCCAAGCACCACAGCCAAACCACCTTCAAACACAGCCAGGCTTGGGGACTCCACCACCTCCCTGGGCAGCACTTTCCAATCCCTGACCACTCTTGCTGGGGAAAAGTTTTCCCTAAGGTCCAGTCTAAACCTCCCCAGGGGCAGCTTGAGGCCATTCCTCTTGTTCTGTCACTAATTACCTGTGAGGAGAGACCAGCAGCAGCCTCTCCACAGCCTCCTTTCAGGTAGCTGTAGACAGCCAGGAGGTCTCCCCTCAGCCTCCTCTGTTTCACACTAACCATCCCCAGCTCCTTCAGTCATTCTTCATCAGATTTCTTCTCCAGGCCCTTCCCAGCTTCCTTGCCCTCCTCTGCCCTGGCTCCAGCACCTCCACATCTCTCTTGGCTTGAGGTGCCCAAAGCTGGACCCAGCACTGGAGGTGTGGCTGGAGGAGCAGCTGGGTGGCTTGCCAGTGTGTGGCTTCCTAGTCAGCAGCACTCAGGGGAGGTGGGAGGTTGGGGGAGGTGGTTCTTGTTCTGTCACTAATTCCCTGTGAGAAGAGAAGAGACCAGCCCCAGCCTTGCCACAGCCTCCTTTCGGGTAGTTGTAGACAGCTCTGAGGTTTCCACCGGTAGGGATTCAGCCCCATCCTGCCTGCCTCACAGAGGGCAGTGTGGCTCCCTCTGCCCTGCACAAACTGCAAAACCCATTCACAGTCTGAGGCAGACTGATGATTAGTAAGAGATTAAATGCAATCCAGCAACCCAATCCCTTTAGTGTTTGTTTGTGTCGATGCTTTCTGCACGTTCGTGGAAGCCAAAGGAAGGCAGCAAGGCAAGCATGGCAGGGGCAGGGAATAAGGCTGTGAGGCACCCAGGGAGCTGCTCCACCTCAGGGAACATCACTCATAGGATGACTTGGGTTGGAAGGGACCTCCAGGGGTCATCCAGTCCAACCCCCTGCACTCAGCAGGGACATCCTCCACTAGAGCAGGTTGCTCACAGCCTTCTCCAGCCTCACCTTGAATAGCTCCAGGCATGGGGCCTCAGCCACCTCCCTGGGCAGCCTGTTGCAGTGTCCCAGCAGCCTCCTGGTGCAGAACTTGTTGCTCACCTCCAATCTCCATCTGCTCTGCTCTCATTTCAAACCATTGCCCCTGCTCCTGTCCCTGCAGGCCTTTGCAAACAGTCCCTATGCAGCCTTCCTGTAGCCCCCTTCAGGTCCTGGCAGGCTGCTCTTAGGTCTGCCTGGAGCCTTCTCTTCTCCAGGCTGAACACCCCCAGCTCCCTCAGCCTAGCCTCCTGGCAGAGCTGCTCCAGCCCCTTGATCATCTTGGTGGCCTCCTCTGGAGCCTCTCCATCACATCCAACAGGTTGCTCACAGCCTTCTCCAGCTTCACCTTGAATAGTTCCAGGCATGGGGCCTCAACCACCTCCCTGGGCAGCCTGTTGCAGTGTCCCAGCAGCCTCCTGGTGCAGAACTTGTTGCTCACTTCCAATCTAGACACAGAGGTGCCTGGGCTGGGAAGTTGAAGAGCCTGTCAGCAAGAAAAGCTGTGATGAAAATCATTTCTGCAGGCAAATGTTTTGAACAGCCTGCACACCGGGTGTGGAAAAGTAAAGAGGAGGCCTTCAGTGTGTGTGAGCTGGCACTGGAAGGTGCAGGCACCTCCTGCTGCTCCCTCTGCAGGAGCACTCCCTGGCACGAGGGGCCTGATTCTTCTTGCCAGGCCATTCCAGCTCCCCTACCCCTGCCTGCTTTCAACAGAAATCTGCTCTCTCACGTGGAGCTGAGCTCCCAAAAAGTCAGAGGGGGTCCTGCTTAAGGTAGCAATTAGACATTTGTTGGAAGGTACTGCAGGGAGCCTTTTCCTCCCCCAGGCACTGCAGGCCTGTGCCCAGAGTCCCCAAGAGGATCTTGCACAGCCAATGATTCCCGTGCTCCAGCACCGCCAGGCTGGGGCTGGGAGTGCTCTTTGGTGGCAGTGCAAAGCCTGATTGCTGGGGAAGGACCAGGCTGGGAAGCTCCCCTCCAGACAGTGCAGCAATCCAGCACGTGAGGGGGTTTGAGCTGCTTGAATGCTGCATAAGTGAGCTAGCAGGACAGATGGGCAGAGTCCAGCAGGATGGTGGTGAATGGTGCCACTGCCAGCTGGCAGCCAGGCACCAGTGGTGTGCCCCAGGGATCAGTGCTGGGCCCCAGCCTCTTTAATGTCTTCATTGACGATCTGGATGAGGGGATTGAGACAGTCCTCAGCACATTTGCAGATGACACCAAGCTGGGAGCAGATGTTGGTCAGTTAGAGAGCTGAAGGGCTCTGCAGAGGGACCTCGACCCACTGGACAGATGGGCAGAGGCCAACAGGATGGCATTCAACAAGTCCAAGTGCCAGGGGCAGCACTTTGGCCACAGCAACCCCAGGCAGAGCTACAGGCTGGGGGCTCAGAGTGGCTGGAGAGCAGCCAGGCAGGTAGGGACCTGGGGGTGCTGATTGACAGCTGCCTGAACATGAGGCAGCAGTGTGCCCAGGTGGCCAAGAAGGCCAAGGGCATCCTGGCCTGCATCAGGAGCAGTGTGGCCAGCAGGAGCAGGGAGGTCATTGTGCCCTGTGCTCAGCACTGGTTAGGCCACACCTTGAGTCCTGTGTCCAGTTCTGGGGCCCTCAGTTTAAGAAGGACATTGAGAGACTTGAAGGTGTCCAGAGAAGGGCAACAAGGCTGGGGAGAGGCCTTGAGCACAGCCCTGTGAGGAGAGGCTGAGGGAGCTGGGCTTGCTTAGCCTGGAGAAGAGGAGGCTCAGGGGGAGACCTCATTGCTCTCTCCAACTGCCTGAAGGGAGGTTGTAGCCAGGAGAGGGTTGGTCTCTTCTCCCAGGCAATCAGCACCAGCATAAGAGGACACAGTCTGAAGCTGTGCCAGGGGAGGTTCAGGCTGGAGGTGAGGAGAAAGTTCTTCACTGAGAGAGTTATTCATCACTGGAATGTGCTGCCCAGGGAGGTGGTGGAGTCCCCATCCCTGCAGGGGTTCAAGAGGGGACTGGATGTGGCACTTGGTGCCATGGTTTAGTAGTCATGAGGTTTTGGGTGACAGGTTGGACTTGATGATCCTTGAGGTCTTTTCCAACCTTATTGATTCTATGATTCCCTGGAGGGGGAACTGAGCTGGGGAGGAGAGTGTGAGTCTTGGGGAGGGGAGTCTGGGTGGGGGAAAGAACAGACCAGGATCTGTGAGGCTGTAGGGAACAACTTCCCCTCTGGACAGAAACAGAGTGGCTGCTCCTAGCAGTTGAGTTGGTGTTGCCTTTTTGGCTAGAGCTCCATGGAATGGAGCCAGTAAGGTGTGAAGGGTGGGAGCAGCTGGCTCTCTTCCCACGGGGTTGCGTGTAAGGGAGTGCTCGGGCGCTGGTGTGCGCTGACTGCAGCTGGTGCGCAGTGCTGGAGGGGAGTGCAAGGAGGAGGGGAAGGCTTCTCTGTGCTGTGCACCCCCAGCTCTGAGTGTGCTGGGCTTCGCTGTGAATGCCAGGGTGCTGCACTTGCCATCCTGTGTGGCTTGCTGAGGAAGAACCTGATGCTGTCTGAGTGTGACAAAGCGTGCCGTGAGGCACAGCCAAACCTCCCAGCCACCTTCCCACCATCGCTGTCATTCTGTTCTGCCCACAGGGAGGATGGCATGCTCCCCAGATGTGCTAGCATCTGGGCTGGTTTGGGATTTTTTCCCCCCTAAGCAAGATATAAACCAAAATCCATTGCCAGCTCCATTGCTCTGCTCAAGCGGTTGAGGAGAGGTTGTGCATGGAGCTGGAAACGAAGGAATGAGATTTCTGTCTACAAAAGCAGGAGTGGGAGAGCTGCTTCTTCCTACTCTGGTGGATCTCTTTTCCTGGCATGCAGCTCAAGACCTTCAGAGAGCAGAGAGCCCACATCCTCCTGTCAGGCAGCCCTGAGGTTTGAGCACATCCTCAGCAAAATCCCTAAGAGAAAGAGGAATCCTCCATTAACCTTGGCACGGTTTGCTTCGGGTTCAACGCAGGGAGTCGTAGCAGAAGAGAGGAGATCTGGGCCCTGTCTCAACTTGTCTAACCTTTGGCAAGCCTCTGCTGTTAGAGCCTCGTGGCTGTAGGTGATTGTGCAGCTCCGGAGAGCTGGGGCCAAGGGAAACACGTTGTGCTCACACGCAGGAGGAAGCGTGCTGTGCTGCCTTCTGCACCTGGCCTGCTTAGCTGGGTGGCAAGAAATGAAGGGACCCTTTGTTCAAGGCCCTCTCTGCTTCCTTTGGAGAAGCTGCTGCTTGCAAAGAGCCGGTCTTGTGCAACCTTGGGCTTTCCAGGACAGTGTAATTAGGATCATTGTCATGCAGCTGGCTGGCTGCTGCAATGGGATGCTGTGCCTCAGGGGGCAGGCCCACGAGACTAGCCCGGGGTGGCACGATTGGAATCTGTTCCACTCCTGTAGCATCTGAAGCGAAGCCAACTGCCCCAAGTCACATCACTTTCAATGTTGTGACCTCCAGTTGCTTTTCCTGCCTGTTGGCTGTGGGAATGGGCTCCTGAGGCACCTGCTCCAGGGGGGATGCATCCAGTGGTAGCTGAATGATCTTTAAGACCAGCAAAGTAGGCAGACAGGCTCCTTCTTTAAAACCCTTTAGCTTTGTCATCTCAGACAAGCCCCTGAGGGTGCTGCACACAGCTCACAGCCCAAGCACTTCGGCACCTGCGCCTCTACCTGCTGAGCTCAGTCTGTAATGACTACCGGGAAGAGCTTCCAGGGTAGTGTCTTGCTCCTTTGGAATCAGAGGTGAAACTCAGAGGTTGCCAGCATGAGTAGAAGCTTAGAAAGTAGATCACAGAGCAAAAGCATCCTGGTAGAAATCATCCATCCTGTCCTCTCCTCATCCTCTGAATGAACCCATGGAAGTCTGTAGGAGCAAAATATGAGCCTTAGAGCTCAGCAGGGCTGGACTAGGGCAGACCCAGACTTGCAATAGCTTGCATCAGCTCGAAGGTTTCACAGGCCCTAGCAAGTCCTTTTGGAGCAGCATGGTTTCTCCTGTTGTTTGTTTTGAGGTGTGAATCAAAGTTGTCCTTGGTTCCCCAGCAGTCACCAGGCCAAGAGTGCAATGCACCAAGCCCAGCAGCTGGGCAGAGAGAGAGCACAGCCAGGGCTTGCTGCTTGCTGTCTGAGAACCTGCATCCTGAGTGCCAGCCACAGGTGCACCTCCTGAAACTTCAGTAAAGCAGCATCTAAACCAGAGCTGCTCCATCACAGAAATGACATTTAGTTAACCCCTGCACTGCCTCATCAGGCTGTGCTGCCATCCAGTGAGGTCTGGACAGGCTGAGAGCTAGGGGCAGGCAAACCTCATGGAGTTCCATAAGGTCAAGTGCAGGGTCCTGCACCTGGGGAGGAATAACAGCAGGCACCAGGGCAGGCTGGGGACTGCCCTGCTGGAGAGCAGCTCCATGGAGAAAGACCTTGGAGTGCTGGGGGCAGCAAGCTCTGCATGGGACAGCAATGTGCCCTGGGGGCCAAGAGAGCCAAGGGGAGCCTGGGGGCAGCAAGACAAGTGTGGCCAGCAGGGCTGGGGAGGTTCTGCTCCCCCTCTGCTCTGCCCTGCTGAGACCACAGCTGCAATCCTGTGTCCAGTGCTGGGCTCCCCAGTTCCAGAGAGACAGAGACCTGCTGGAGAGAGCCCAAGGGAGAGCCAGGAGGATGCTTAGGGGACTTGAGCATCTCCCCTGTGAAGAGAGACTGAGAGCCCTGGGGCTGTTGAGTCTGGAGAAGAGAAGGCTGAGAGGGATCTGATCAATGTCTATCAATAGCTGAGGGCTGGGGGCCAAGTGGAGGGGGCCAAGCTCTTCTTGGTGGTGCACAGCAATAAGCCCCAAGGAGCAATGGAGACAAACTTGAACAGAGAAGGTTTCAGCTCAACATGAGGAGAAACTTCTGTACAGTGAGGGTGCCAGAGCCCTGGAGCAGGCTGCCCAGAGAGGGTGTGGAGTCTCCTGCTCTGGAGCCTTTCCAACCCCACCTGGATGCCTTCCTGTGCAGACTGCCCTGGGTGATGCTGCTCTGGCAGGGGGGTTGGACTGGATGATCTGTGGAGGTCACTTCCAACCTGTAATGTTCTGTGATTCTGTGATTCCAGCTGCACAGCAGTACAGGCTCTGTGCCCCTCAGTGCTTGGGGGCTGGAGTGTAGCTGTGCTTCTGGGGAGCTTATTTTTTCCTTGCATGTTCAAAGTCAAAGAGCAGAAGGTGTCCTTCGTGAGGTCCTGTCCTTACCTTTCCAAGGCAGCAGCTTCCACTGCAGTTTCTCCCTTGTTCTTTTCCTTGTGTGCATCTCTTCTACATCAGAATGGGAAGTTGTGAAAACAGAGTTAGGACACTCACAGACACTGACTAAGAGCAAAGGTGGCATTCATTGAAGCCCTTCATGCTGTTTGCTCTCTTACTTCTGCTGGAAGGTGTCCAGAGAAGGGCAAGAAAGCTGGGGAGGGGTCTGGAGCACAGCCCTGGGAGGAGGGGCTGAGGGAGCTGGGGTTGCTTAGCCTGGAGAAGAGGAGGCTCAGGGGAGACCTTCTTGCTGTCTGCAACTCCCTGAAGGGAGGTTGCAGCCAGGTGGGGTTGGTCTCTTCTCCCAGGCAAGCAGCACCAGAACAAGAGGACACAGTCTCAAGCTGTGCCAGGGGAAGGTTAGGCTGGATGTTAGGAAGAAGTTCTTCATAGAATGAGAGACTGGCCATTGGAATGTGCTGCCCAGGGAGGTGGTGGAGTCCCCATCCCTGAAGGTGTTTAGGAAGAGACTGGATGAGGCTCTTGGTGCCATGGTCTAGTCATGAGGTCTGTGGTGACAGGTTGGACTCGATGGTCTTCGAGGTCTGGTTTAGTTGTCAGGAGATGTTGGGTGAGAGGTTGGACTGGATGATCTCTGAGGTCTTTTCCAACCTGGTTAATTCTGTTCTATTCTTCATTAATCTCTCATTTGCAGTTGTCCCACATTTCATACTTCTCTTTGGTCTCAGGCTGCTTGGCATGGGTGCAGCAAATTCAGCTGTTGAGCAAAATGCAATGTACCTCCCCTGTGTGATGCCTGAGGGCAGGGAAACAAAAATGTTTATTCAGGCTCTGGGGTTGTTAGGGCTGGAAAGCGTTAGCAAGGAGCAGGAAGAATGAAGCGCCTGTGCACTCTGAGACAACCCTTCTCAGACTGTGATACTGTGAATCTTCCAGGCAGCACAGGACCAAACCAGGCTCTGGAGGTGCTGGAAGGTGTCCAGAGAAGGGCCACGAGGAGGAGCAGAGGGCTGGAGCTGCTCTGCTCTGGAGACAGACTGAGGGAGTTGGGGTTGTGCAGGCTGGAGAGGAGAAGGCTCCCAGGAGACCTCATTGTGGCCTTCCAGGATCTGCAGGGAGCTCCAAGCAAGCTGGGGAGGGACTTTTGAGAATGTCAGGGAGGGATAGGACTGGGGGGGATGGAGCAAAACTAGAAGTGGGGAGATGCAGATTGGATGTGAGGAAGAAGTTGTTGCCCCTGAGGGTGGTGAGAGCCTGGCACAGGCTGCCCAGGGAGGTGGTGGAAGCCTCCTGCCTGGAGGTGTTTGCAGCCAGGCTGGAGGTGGCTGTGAGCAACCTGCTGTGGTGTGAAGTGTCCCTGCCCATGGCAGGGGCTTGGGACTGGCTGAGCCTTGAGGTCCTTTCCAACCCTGACAGTTCTGTGGTTCTATGATTCCCACCCTCCTTCAGACCTGTGAGTGCTGCAGTCCCTGCTAGCCAGAGATGTCACTGTGCCTGCTTCAGATACCTCCTTGATCACTAAAAGCTCCTCAGGTGGAGGAGCCTCACAGGGAATGATTCATGGTTCTAGGACCACCCCTAGTCAGAAGGCATGACTTCAAAGCCCCATGGTGCCTAGGTCTAGGTGAATGGAGAGGAAGAGGAAACAGAGGTGTGCTGCTGCTGCTGCTCTCTTGGTGTCTCAAGTCATTGCAGGAGAGACAAAAGAAAAGACAGCTGGCAGAGAGGAAAACAGGCTCTGCATCTCTCCAGGCCAGTACAGCTGCAGTGCTTCTCCAAGAGCACACTCAGCACTGTAGTGCCCTCCATCCTCCTCCAGCAAAGGGCTTTAGGAGTAAGCTGTCCTGCCCCAGCAGCACCTCACCCAGGCAACATGAGAAGGCTGAAGACTCAGAATATCTGCTTGCCAAAAATGGCAACAGACAAGGAATGTCTGCTCACTGCTTCTCTTTCCTTCACCCCTCTGTGAGACACATTTCCTCCCTGCTGCCAGGCTGGAGCCTGGCTATCCCTACGGAACACTGAAGCCATGGGTGACGGGTTACGAGCCCTATGAGGAGAGGCTGAGGGAGCTGGGGTTGCTTAGCCTGCAGAAGAAGAGGAGGCTCAGGGAGACCTCATTGCTCTCTACAACTACCTGAAAGGTGGTTGTAGCCGGGAAGGGGTTGGCCTCTTCTCTCAAGCAGCCAGCACCAGAACAAGAGGACACAGTCTCAAGCTGTGCCAGGGGAGGTTTAGGCTGGAGGTGAGGAGAAAGTTCTTCACCGAGAGAGTCATTGGCCCTTGGGATGTGCTGCCCAGGGAGGAGGTGGAGTCCCCATCCCTGGAGGTGTTCAAGAGGGGATTGGATGTGGCACTTGGTGCCATGGTCTAGACATGAGGTCTGTGGTGACAGGTTGGACTCGATGATCTTCGAGGTCTCTTCCAACCTTGGTGAGACTGTGAGACTGTGTGATAAGGGCAAGGTGATGCTCAGACCAAACTCCAACTGAAGCTTGAAGTTGAGGACCAGTTTCACAGCACCATTCCCACTATGTTGAGGGGAAAACCAAACACAGTGAAAGTGTCAACCTTTCTGTTGCAAAGGTTTATCCCCTTCCACCCTGAAGTCAGAAACCCTCGCTGGAGGTCTGGATCTGGTGGAGTCCTCCAGGGGTCAGTACTGGGGCCGGGACTGTTCAATATGTTCATCAACGACCTGGGTGAGCATCAGGAGGACAGAGCCAGGCTCTGCTCAGGGATGTCCAAGGACAGCACAAAGGGCACTGGGGGCAAGCTGGAGCAGAGGAGGTGCCATGGGAACAGAAGGGAAGACTTTGTGACTGTGAGGCTGCTGGAGCCTGGAGCAGGCTGCCCAGAGAGGTTGTGGAGTCTCCTGCTCTGGAGCCTTTCCAACCCCACCTGGATGTGCTCCTGTGTGAGCTGCCCTGGGTGCTCTGCTCTGGCAGGGGGCTTGGACTGGATGAGCTCTGGAGGTGCCTCCTGACCTCTAACATTCTGTGAGTCTCTGTGATTTCGTGCTTCACAGAGGCAAAGCCACAGCTGTAGCCTGGGCTGCTGGACATAAGGGGACAGTCCAAGGCAAACAGTGAATAAAAGCATTGAGCTCTGGGGGTGTGAAACTCTCATCCATGTTTGCTTGTTCATGTCTGACACCACAGAATCAGAGAATCAATAAGGCTGGAAAAGACCTCAGAGATCATCAAGTCCAACCTATCACCCAACGCCTCCTGACAACTAAACCATGGCTTCAAGTGCCACATCCAGTCCCCTCTTGAACACCTCCAGGGATGGGGACTCCACCACCTCCCTGGGCAGCACATCCCAAGGGCCAATCTCTCTTGCTGGGAAGAACTTTCTCCTCCCCTCCAGCCTAAACCTCCCCTGGCACAGCTTGAGACTGTGTCCTCTTGTTCTGGTGCTGGCTGCCTGGGAGAAGAGACCAAACCCCACCTGGCTACAGCCTCCCTTCAGGGAGTTGTAGAGAGCAATGAGGTCTCCCCTGAGCCTCCTCTTCTCCAGGCTAAGCAACCCCAGCTCCCTCAGCCTCTCCTCCCAGGGCTGTGCTCCAGATCCCTCCCCAGCCTTGTTGTCCATCAGGTCCATGTCCTTGCTGTGTGGAGGGCTCCAGAACTGGACACAGCACTGCAGGTGAGGTCTCACAGAACAGAGCAGAGGGGCAGAATCCTCTCTCTCCAACTTGGCCATGCTGCTTTGCCAGGCTGCCATTGGCCTTCTGGACTGGAAGCTCACACTGGTGGCTCATGTCCAGCTTCTCAGCCACCCAGGTGGGCTGCTCCCACTTTTCTTTGACATGTTTGTTTGGGTTTTGCATGTTTGCATTTGGTACCCAACCTGGGATTTTCTTGCTTGTGTTTTATGCCAAGAGTGCTTGAAGGGCATATCTGTGTCTATCTCTGTCTACTTCTACCTCTATCATCTCTCTCTCATCTCTATCGCTATCTCTATCTCTATCTCTGTCTGTATATCTATCTCTATATCTCTAATCTATATCTATATATCTAAACTATATATCTATATCTATATATCTCTATCATCTTCTCTATCTCTATCATCTTTATCATCTTTATCTCTACCTCAATCTCTCTCTATCCTATCTCTATATATCTAATCTATAACTAATCCATATCTATATCTATACAGATCCTGTGATCTCTCTCTCATCTCTATCTCTCTATATATCTAATCCATACCTATATAGATAGTGTGATCTCCATCTCCATCTCTATGTCTATCTCTTCTCTATCTCTGTCTAAACTATATATCACCTGTATCTATGTATCTATATTGGTGTCTGCATCTATATCTACAGTGCTTGACTTGTGGTGTTCAGCTGCTGGGGTTATGATTCAAAAAGAAAAGCATCCCCTTGTGTCAGTACTGGTGTAAATCACAAGTAAACAGCTCCTCTCCTCTCCTCTCCTCTCCTCTCCTCTCCTCTCCTCTCCTCTCCTCTCCTCTCCTCTCCTCTCCTCTCCTCTCCCCTCCTCTCCTCTCCGAACCTCTCCTCTCCTCTCCGAACCTCTCCTCTCCTCCCCTCTCCTCTCCGAACCTCTCCGAACCTCTCCTCTCCTCTCCGAACCTCTCCTCTCCTCTCCTCTCCGAACCTCTCCTCTCCTCTCCTCTCCGAACCTCTCCTCTCTCCTCTCCTCTCCTCTCCTCTCCTCTCCTCACCTCTCCTCTCCTCTCTCCTCTCCTCTCCGAACCTCTCCTCTCCCTCTCCGAACCTCTCCTCTTCCCTCTCTCCTCTCCTCTCTCTCCTCCTCTCCTCTCCTCTCCTCTCCTCTCCTCTCCGAACCTCTCCTCTCCTCTCCTCTCCTCTCCTCTCCGAACCTCTCCTCTCCGAACCTCTCCTCTCCGAACCTCTCCTCTCCGAACCTCTCCTCTCCTCTCGAACCTCTCCTCTCCGAACCTCTCCGAACCTCTCCGAACCTCTCCTCTCCGAACCTCTCCGAACCTCTCCTCTCCGAACCTCTCCTCTCCGAACGTCTCCTCTCCGAACCTCTCCTCTCCGAACCTCTCTGAACCTCTCCGAACCTCTCCTCTCCTCTCCGAACCTCTCATCTCCTCCCCTCCCCTCTCCCTTGTCACAGAGGCATGGCCCGGGGATGAAGGGTGTTGAAGCCAGCCAGGGTGATTTCGTGGGTGTGAGTTTGCAGCAGGTGTTTGAGCTGCCTGCAGAGCCTGTGTGAGCGAGGGCAGCGCAGGCAGAGCCCTGCAGGCACGCTCGCTTTCCCTCCCGTGGCAGGCCCGTCCCTGCAGGCTAGCCTCACTTCAGAACTGCTGTGGCTGAAGCTGTCAGGCTGTCACACTGTGCTGTGGTCTTGCCCTGCTAGTTGCACTTTGGGTACCCAGAGGGCTTCCCATTCTTCTTAATGGGTGGGCTAAAGGTCATGTTGTCTTCTAACAGGAAGAGTGAATCCTGCTGAAGAAGACACGGCAGGAGGAGGGAATCCAGCTGGTCACAGGTAGTGCTCCTCAGGGCTCAGCGTTAGGACCACTTCTGTTTAACATCTTTGCCAATGATCTTAGTCAAGGGCACCAGGATTACATTTGTGGATGACACCAAGTTAGGTGGGAGTGTTGATGTGCTTGAGGGCAGGGAGGCTCTGCAGAGAGACTTAGATTGGGTCAATGCACCAAGGTCAGTGGGATGTGCCTCAACCAGGCCAAGCGCTGGGTCCTGCACTTGGGCCCCAACAAGCCCAGGAATGCTCCAGGCTTGGGGCAGAGTGGCTGGGAAGTTGCCCAGCAGAAAGGGACCTGGGGGGTTCTAGAGGACAAGAGCAGCTGAACAAGAGCCAGCAGAGTGCCCAGGTGGCACAGAAAGCCAATGGCCTCCTGGCCTGGATCAGCAATGGTGTGACCAGCAGGAGCAGGGCAGGGATGGGCTCCCTGTACTGGGCACTGGGGAGGCCACAGCTCGAGTGCTGGGTTCAGCTGTGGGCACCTCAGCACAAGAGAGACTTTGAGGGGGCAGAGAAGAGCAACGAAGCTGCTGAGGGGCCTAGAGAAGGAGTCTGATGAAGAGCAGCTGAGGGAAGTGGGAGTGGTTAGTGTGAGGAAGAGGAGGCTGGGGAGACCTTATCAGCCTCTACAGCTACCTGAGAGCACAACCCAGAGAGGTTGGTGCTGGTCTCTTCTCCCAGCTCATTAGTGATGGAACAAGAGGGAACAGCCTCAAGCTGCTCCAGGGGAGGTTTAGGCTGGACCTTAGGGAACCCTTTCCACTGCAGGAGTGGTCAAGCATCAGAACTGGCTGCCCAGGGAGGTGGTGGAGTCCCCATCCCTGGTGGTGTTTAGAGGTCCTTTGGATGTGGTGCTTGGCAATGTGGTGTAGTGGTGACCTTGGTAGAGTAGGGTTAGTATCATAGCATCAGTCAGGGTTGGAAGGGACCACATCTAGTAGTGGCTGGCCTTGAGGAGCTGAAGGGTCTTGCCCAGCCTGAATGATTCTGAGTCTATGAGTCTATGTTAATGCTCCTTGCACGGATAACAATCCATGGATCTGAGACCTTTAGCATATTTGGAGTGTTTGGTTCTGGGAATATGTTCTGAGCTTTCCTTTGCTGCATTTTGATCAAGCCCTGAGCTTTGAGTGAGCTCTGAAGGAGGAGCCAAGGCACACTCAGCTCAGAGGCAGGGAGGAGTCCCCGCTGGTAAACTCCTGTGCACTTGGGCAAAGAGATTAGCACTGAGCTTACAGACTCCTAATGTTCATCACCCAGCCAGCCAGGTCCTTCCTTCCTGCACACATCTACACCACCAAGGGAAAGGAATCATCTCTTCCTCTGAGGAAAAACAGCTCCAGCAGCCCCAGTCAAAACCCAAGAGAGTTCACTGGGGGGGCAGAGGCCTTGCAGATGTGCTGTGGAAACCTGCACATCTCTGGCAGCGTGTGAGAGCTGGCAGCTCAGCAAGGCAATGAAACATAAGGAGATTAAAGGGGCAGGTGAGTGAGAGGCAAAAAAAAAAAAGAGGCACTGACCTTGGTTAACCTGAAAAAGCTAATTAATAAAGAGGGAAAACATGGTTCAGGACTCAGCACGCAGGTGAGCTTTCTTGGAGGTGATGCTTGCTGACAGACTGCATGAGCCTGAAGAGCTAGTGCTGGTTTCCAGTAGAAGTGAGTCCAGGCTGCAGCCTGCCAGGGAAACCTCTGAAGAACTTTGTTCTTAGGCTCTTCTAAGCAGAAAACTTTCTCATTGTGAAGGGTGGAGGATCAACCTTTTCTGCTCCAAGGTAGGAGCAAATGGAGTCCAAATGTGGTCTTTGACACACACAGAATGAAGCAAAGGGCTTCCCCTTTTCATGGATTAATAGAATGGTTTGGGTGGGAAGGGACATTAAAGACCACCTAGTTCCACCCCCCTGCCATGGGCAGGGACACCTTCCACTGGACCAGGACCATCCAACCTGGCCTTGGACACCCCCAAGGAGGAGGCAGCCACAGCCTCCCTGGGCAGCCTGTGCCAGTCTCACCAGCCCCATCCTGAAGAACTTCTTCCTCAGCTCCAGTCTAACCCTGCTCTGCCTCAGCTTCAAACCATTCCCCCTTGGCCTGTCTCCAGACATCCTCATGGCAAGTCCCTCTGCAGCCTTCCTGAGGGATCCCTTCAGGTATTGGAAGGCAGCTCTGAGGGACATAGCAGCTATCAAAAGCAGATCCTGGGATCTGCTTCTCACCCAAACTTCTGCTAAGATTTTTATGGTGATTAATGTCAGGGCAGAGCTTCTTCACATCAAGGACAGCTGCAGGGGATTGGTTCCTGATCCATGGTAGTACAAAGCTCTTAGGAAGTTCTGCATGCCCTGGGAGAAGCTCCAGTGCATCAGATCCAGTGTGGTGCCTGGCTTTGGGGTGCATGAGCTAACAGGCCATGCACGGCCACAAATTGCTAGGGGTTTAGATGGAAGCAAGCTGGGGGAAATGGGTGCTGAAGCTCCTTGGGCTCTACCAGCTCCTCAGGCATTGCCAAGGAATTCCTGGGGCTCTCAAGTCCGTCTTCTGGAGCCTGGAAATGTGGAAGTGTTCAGAAGGAGAAGGACAGAGGTCACTCCTGGAAAAGGGCTAAAGCTTTGTTTCCTCAGGTAAGTTCAAGGGCAGAGCATTGTCATGGCCTCCGGGAGCGGGTCCCAGTGAGTGCAAAGGGATGTGTTAGCTGGGGAGCTTTGGGTGAGACATGCTGAGCAAGACATGCTGAGCAAGATGCAAGCACTTGCCTGCAGAGATGGAATTCCTTGTGGAGAGAGGAAGTCCTTTTGCTTCTTGTATTTCTCATTCAGGACTCTTTAGCCCATTTCTCTGGGTAGTGTTTGGCTTGTGGTTTACTCACAGTGAGTGTCTGAACGGGCATGGCGCGGCCACAACTTCAACGGGAGGAGAGTAAGCCACCTCAAAGAAGCCTCTGAGCAGAAGTGAGCATGGGATGGCCTCATCTGGCACAGGGCTAGCCCAAACAGACTGTTTTGCACCCTGGAGAGACCTTGGTGGCTCTCAGTCTGCAAACCAAGAGGTGAAGGAGAGCCAGGGGAATTGCCAGGGTTGTGTCCATGGCAAGGAGGAGCCCAAGTTACTCTGGTGGCCTTGTTTAATGGGGTGAGCTGTTGGCAGCAATCCTGTGGCCTTTGCCTTGTCTATCAGCAGCACTCAGCTGCTCCAGTGCAGTGGGCAGCCAGGCTCTGTGTTTCCAGAGGTGAAGAGCTGAATGCAGGAAAAGCTGAGAAGCCTTTCATTTGATAACACTCTGCAGCTGGAGAGCAGAGCAGCTGGACTGGCACTCAGAGGTGGGACTTCACACGTGAACACAAGAGGGTAAGGCCCTGCTTTGTGCCTCTCCTGGTCTCCCACTTCCAGCCCGTAGCAAGTGTGTGCCCCTCACCACTCGCCTTTCACCTTGGTGTTGAAGCACAGGTGAGGAGTGTTTGTGTTTTCTCCCCTGACACCTCTGCTTCCTGCCCAAAACAGTCTCTTGCAACACACCTTTGAGTCATTATTTGTGCTACTGATAGTTTTGCAAGCAGGGCGGTGTTGAAATCCCTGGAAAACGTTCAGGGTATAAAAACCTTTTGCCTTTGCCACAAAAATGACGAAATGGCTGAAGGGAGAGACACAGAGGCAAAGATGCAGAGGTCTGTCGGTAGCCATCCCCTCCCTGACCTGCCTGCTTTGGGAAGGGGAGGCCTGGCAGTGCGAGGAGCTCTTCACTGCTGCTCCAACCAAGCCTCTGCTGCCTTCTACAAGTCTGCCACCAGCTCTCAAACCACTGTGAGGGTTCAAGCTTCAAGGGCTATACCTTCACCATAAGTGACAGGATCATGGTTTGGATTGGAAAAGACCTTTCAAATCATCCAGTCCAACCATTCTCTAACTCTGCCAGGGTTGGAGCTAACCACGTCCCTGGGCTCCCTGGGCTGGAGCAATCCTCACTATCAGTACAGGCTGGGGGAGGAGGGGATAGGAAACAGCCCTGAGGAGAAGGCCTTGGGGGTGCTGAGGGATGAGAAGCTGGCCAGGAGCAGGCAGTGGGAGCTTGCAGCACAGAAGGCCAAGGGCAGCCTGGGCTGCATCCAAAGCAGCATTGCCAGAGAGCCAGAGAGGGGATTCTGCCACTTTGCCCTGCTCTGGGGAGACCTCACCTGCAGTGCTGTGTGCAGGTCAGGAGCCCTCAGCACAGGAAGGACCTGGAGCTGATGGAGAGGGTGCAGAGGAGGCCATGAAACTGATCAGGGGGCTGAAGCAGCTCTGCTATTAGGCCAGGCTGAGGGAGCTGGGGGTGTTCAGCCTGGAGAAGAGAAGGCTCCAGGGAGACCTAAGAGCAGCCTGCCAGGACCTGAAGCTCCCTTCAGATGGAGAGAGACAGTTTGCAGAGGTCTGCAGGGACAGGACAAGGGACAATGGCTTCAAATTAGAGAAGAGCAGATTTGGGTTGGGTATCAGACAGAAGCTCTTCACTATGAGGGTGGTAGAACACTGGAACAGGTTGCCCAGGGAGGTGGTTGAGGCTCCTTCCCTGCAGATATTCAAGGTGAGTCTCAACGAGGCCCTGGGCAGCCTGCTCTCGCCGGGGCTGTCCCTGCTGGCTGCAGAGAGGTTGGACTGGATGAGCTTTGGAGGCCCAGACCATTATGATTCTGTGATCTCCAGCTGCCACTCACAGACTCCTAGAAAGGACTTGTTCCTGAGTGCAGGGCAAGCCACCTGTGCATGCAGCACTGTACAGCTGAGTTTGGCTGCAGGTTAGGGACATGAAGGAGTGAGGAATGGTCACCTGCTGCTGCAGAGGAGAGCAGTGGGCAGAGGTGAAAGGGGCAAGAGACAGAGCAACTGTCTGTTGAAAGTGCTGAGGCTGCCTTTTCAAGGAGTCAGCCCTCTGTTACTTTCTCAGGGGCAAACCTTGGGTGCTGATGAAGCTGCTGCTTTCCACCAGCTGGAGGAGCTTGCTCCTCACGTTTGGGGATGGCCATGGTGCTCGCCTGACCAAGTGTCCTCAAGGACACTTGTGTGCTCTGCAGCACTGCCTGGGGCCACGTGAAGGGTGCCGTGGCTGAAAGGTGTCCAGCCGTGGCAGACGTCTGCTTGGGCAATGGCCAGTGGCCACCTGCAGAGCCACGGGAGGTGACCTCTGGGCTGCCCCAGCAGTCTCTCTTCCAGGATGGCAAGGCTGCCCTGGTTCATTGTATTGCAGTAAATGCAACCATGCCGAAGGGTACTCTGAAGTCATCAGAGAGCAGTGAGGTTGGTGTAGGAGTCTGGAGCAGGGCAGAAGGTGAGTGAGGAAGAAAACTGAACAAAGAGAGGTGGTGAGCTCAGGTGAGGGACCCCAGGATGCCTGAGGAAAGGCACAGGAACCCACCAGCACAGGCTGTTCATTCCTAGAGGTTTCCAAGTGCTTCAGTGCGACAAACTTAGTCCCTTGGTGGCTGTCAGCTGTTAATTGATCAGGCAGAAAAGCAGCAGAGATGAAGGAGAGTCAGGATGCACAGGAAGGGCAGCAGGGTTGTGAAGAGCATTTGGAAGAGAAGGCTTCTTCAGTTTGGTTTGTTAAGGGTTGATTTGCCCAGCAAAATCTGTACCCCAAATGCTCAGTGGAAGGTGAGCAATCAGACTGGCAGGCACTGCTGGGTCCTTTGCATTGCACAGAGCCAGGTCAGGGCCCTCTGCTTTTTTAACACTGATTTCTTCACTCCTCTGAAAGCAACAGAGGTGCTGCCAGGGCCATCAGACTCTGTGCTAACAGACAGTCATCAGAGAGGTAGAGACTGCTTGGGGTTGGAAGGGACCTTAAAGATCACCCAGTTCCAAATCACCTGCCACGGGCAGGGACACCTCCCACCAGCCCAGGTTGCTCAAGGCCTCATCCAGCCTGGCCTTGAACACCTCCAGGGAGAGGACATCCACAGCCTCCCTGGGCAGCCTGTGCCAGTGTCTCCCCAGCCTCACTGGAAAGAATGTTTTCCTCATCTCCAGTCTCAATCTGCCCTCTCCCTGTCCCTCTTGTCCTGGCACTCCCAGCCCTTGTCAAAAGTCCCTCCCTGCTCTCCTGTAGCCCCTTCAGGTATTGGAAGGCTGCTCCAAAGTCTCCCTGGAGCCTTCTCCAGGCTGAATAGCCCCAACTCTCTCAGCCTGTCCCCATAGGAGAGGTTCTTCAGCTTCCTGATCATCTTTGTGGCCTCCTCTCCATCAGTTCCATGTCCCTCCTATGCTGGGGGCCCCAGAACTGGCTGCAGTGCTGCAGGTGGGGTGTGAGCAGAGCAGAGGGGCAGAATCCCCTCCCTGTGCTGCTGCTCTCCCTGCTCTGGCTGCAGCTCAGCACACATCTGGCTCTGGGCTGCCAGGGACCACTGCTGGCTCCTGGGGAGTTTGTCACCACCTGACATCCCCAAGGCCTTCTCCTGCAGGCTGCTCTCAGCCTCTCCTCACCCAGCCTGGATTTGTGCTTGGGCTTCAATTCAATTGTCAGATTATTTTCCTCACCAGGAGCACCCCAGTAAAGCCTGGGATTGGTTCTCTCTGCAGTTGACTGGTTAGAGACCGCTTCACCTGGTCCCACAAGGGCACCAAGGCTGGGGAGGGGTCTGGAGCACAGCCCTGGGAGGAGAGGCTGAGGGAGCTGGGGTTGCTTAGCCTGGAGAAGAGGAGGCTCAGGGGAGATCTTCTTGCTCTCTCCAACTCCCTGAGGGGAGGTCATAGCCAGGTGGGGGCTGGTCTCCTCTCCCAGGCATCCAGCACCAGAACAAGAGGACACAGTCTCAAGCTGTGCCAGGGGACATTTGGGCTGGATGTTGGTAAGGAATTCTTCCCAGCAAGAGAAATTGTCCATTGGGATGTGCTGCCCAGGGAGGTGGTGGAGTCCCCATCCCTGGAAGTGTTCAAGAGGAGACTGGAAGAGGCACTCAGTGCCATGGTTTAGTTGATTGGGGGATAGGTTGATGATCTTGGAGATCTCTTCCCAGCTGTGAATTCAGTGGTTCTGTGATAAGCACTGCCTTCCCCTGAAGGACACGTGTGAGAGCTGCCACGTTCCCACACAGCTCTGTCCCAGGAGATCTCTGTTCATGGGTTGGAAGCCCAGAGGATGATGTTTGGGTGTGACCTGCGTCGTAGAGGGAAGCTGCAGCTCTGTGCTTTGGCTCCACTGCTGGCCCGGAGATGGGCCGGGTGACCCCGAGGGCTGTCTCATGCTTCCCAGTCTTTTCCAGCTCCCTGGAAGACATCCATGGCTCAGACACTTTGTGCTGTTTCTTGGCACTCCTTTCCTCTTAACAGGGAGTGAGATTTTCCACAGCTCCAGCTTGGGGTAAACATTCAAGAGCTCTCAGTAAAAGCTCAGTAAAAGCCTTGAGGATTTACCTCCTGGGAGTTCATTGCTGGGCTTAGACTTTTTATTCCTTGGTCTGAAGCATCCTACACCCAGGGGGTCACCTACATTGCTGAGGGCAAGTCTGCATTCCCAGCCTCATGCTGTTGATTTTCTGGGTGCAGTTTCTCAGCAGCCATCCCCTGGTGTCTTGTTAAGGAGGGAACAGTATCAATGGATCCCCAGAGCAGCCTGTTTGGTTGATTGTCCATTCCACTTCATGCAGACACTGGGGTGAATTCTTCGTCCATCTGAGCAGGAGACTTGGCCCCTTCTTTGCCAGCAGTGTGGTCACAGGGTGCTCACTGCTGTTTGCCATCTGTGTTAAAGGCACAGTCTGAAAAAAAAAGGCTGCAAACCCTAACTCCAAAGGCAGGTGGGACAAGGAAGGGGATGCTTTGCCCTGGGTGAAGATGACTGGTGCCCTTTAGGACTTCCTCTGCCAGAAGGCTTTTCAGTTCCAGCAGGTGGCATGCCCTCCTCAGAGCTTGCTGCATGTGGTCAGAAATGCTGCTCCAGGGAGCTTGCTGAGCTACACAGCTAAAATCAGAGTCATAGAATGGTTTGGTTTGGAAGAGGCCTCCAAAGGTTGTCTGGTTCAAATAGAGCAGGTTGCTCACAGCCTTCTCCAGCCCCAACCACCTCCCTGGGCAACCTGCTGCAGTGTCCCAGCAGCCTCCTGGTGCAGAACTTGTTGCTCACATCCAAGCTCAATCTGCTCTGCTCTCATGTCAAACCATTGCCCCTGCTCCTGTCCCTGCAGGCCTTTGCAAACAGTCCCTCTGCAGCCTTCTCGGAGCCCCCTTCAGGTCCTGGCAGGCTGCTCTTAGCTCTGCCTGGAGCCTCCTCTTCTCCAGGCTGAACACCCCCAGCTCCCTCAGCCTGTTTGTAAGGAAGTTGTCTGAGCTCAAACTAAGCATTTCTCTTTGAACAGTGGAACCCAAACATTTCTCAATTCCCCTTCCACCTTCCTTCCTATCAACCACTTGCACTGCTTGCTCAGGCAGGGCAGTGAGCCTCAGCTGTCACATCTGTGTGGATTTCCTGCTGCCCTCCTAAAGATGGCTCTAACTAGCAGGAGTGTTCCTTCAATCTTTTATGCCTTGGTTCTTGTTTGCTCTTCCTTGCAAGGATCTCCACTCTGGAAATGTGTTGAAGATACAAGCTGGAAAACAGGATCCTGTTGGGAGCCAGCCTGTTACCTTCCCTATCCCAATACAATACAACACACCAGGTTGGAAGAGACCTTCAAGATCATCACGTCCAACCCACCAACCAATCCAACCCACCTAAACAACTAACCCATGGCACCAAGCACCCCATCCAGTCTCCTCCTGAACACCTCCAGGGATGGTGACTCCACCACCTCCCTGGGCAGCACATTCCAATGGGCAATCACTCTCTCTGTGTAGAACTTCTTCCTAACCTCCAGCCTAAACCTCCCCTGGCACAGCCTGAGACTGTGTCCTCTTGTTCTGGTGCTGGCTGCCTGGGAGAAGAGACCAACCTCTGCCTGGCTGCAACCTCCCTTCAGGGAGTTGGAGAGAGCAAGAAGGTCACCCCTGAGCCTCCTCTTCTCCAGGCTAAGCAACCCCAGCTCCCTCAGCCTCTCCTCATAGGGCTTGTGTTCCAAACCCCTCACCAACTTCGTTGTGATCTGCTCTGCTCTCATGTCAAACCATTGCCCCTGCTCCTGTCCCTGCAGGCCTTTGCAAACAGTCCCTCTGCAGCCTTCTTGTAGCCCCCTTCAGGTCCTGGCAGGCTGCATTTCATCTCCTCTCACATTCTCACTGCCCCAGCCTTTGCTCAGTGCCCTGGTGCACGATGTGGTTCCCCAGGGGTTTCATAGCCTCTTGCTTTGTGCTCTCTGGCAGCCCCGGGCAGAAACAAATGCAAGATCATGACTTGACATGTGTCTCTGAGTTTCGAAGCACGGAGATAAGTGGGTAATGTTTTCTTTTCTGCACAGAGCACACTGTTATTATATCCTTTGCCATAGTAAGAATGTGATTCAGCCTTCATTGAATTGCTTTTCATCTCAGTGCATAGTTCTGGGGTAGCGAAGCATGCAGGCTCCCAGGTGGTTGCACAACTGTGAAGCCCAATCAGAACTGTGACAGCTCATGGGAGATTCCACGAGTGCATCACTGCAGAAAGGAGATCCTCTGGATGGCAGGGGGTGCTGCATGGTTTCAAACTCACTTGCTTGCTTTGGATGCCCCAGTGCTCTGGAGCCCTCATAGAATCATGGAATCAATAAGGTTGGAAGAGGCCTCAAAGATCATCAAGTCCACCCTCCACACAGGAAAGACATGAACCTGCTGTCCAGAGGAGAGCATGAAGGTGTTCAGGGGGCTGGAGTAGCTCTTCTAGGAGGCCAGGCTGAGGGAGCTGGGGGTGCTCAGCCTGGAGAAGAGAAGGCTCCAGGCAGAGCTAAGAGTAGCCTGCCAGGACCTGAAGGGGGCTGCAAGAATGCTGCAGAGGGACTGTTTGCAAAGGCCTGCAGGGGCAGGAGCAGGGGCAATGGCTTGAAATGAGAGCAGAGCAGATGGAGATTGTGGCCTGTGGATGTGGTCTACCTGGACTTCAGCAAGGCCTTTGACACCGTCCCCCACAGCAAACTGCTGGCCAAGCTGTCAGCCCCTGGCTGGGACAGCAGCACTCTGAGCTGGGTTAGGAACTGGCTGGAGGCTGAGCCCAGAGAGTGGTGGTGAATGGTGCCACAGCCAGCTGGCAGCCAGGCACCAGTGGTGTCCCCCAGGGATCAGTGCTGGGCCCCATGCTCTTCAAAATCTTTATTGATGATCTGGAGGAGGGCATTGAGTCCAGCATCAGGAAATTTTCAGCTGACACCAAGCTGGGGGCAGGAGTTGATCTGCTGGAGGGCAGAGAGGCTTTGCAGAGGCACCTCGACAGGCTGGACAGATGGGCAGAGGCCAAGGGCAGGAGATTGAACACATCCAAGTGCCAGGTGCTGCACATTGGCCACAGCAACCCCAGGCAGTGCTACAGGCTGGGGGCAGAGTGGCTGAGAGCAGCCAGGCAGAGAGGGACCTGGGGGTGCTGGTTGATGGGAGGCTGAACATGAGCCAGCAGTGTGCCCAGGCAGCCAAGAAGGTCAATGGCATCCTGCCCTGCATCAGGAAGAGTGTGGCCAGCAGGAGCAGGGAGGTCATTGTGCCCCTGTACACTGCACTGGTTAGGCCACACCTTGAGTCCTGTGTCCAGCTCTGGGCCCCTCAGTTCAGGAAGGAGGTTGACTTGCTGGAAGGTGTCCAGAGAAGGGCAATGAAGCTGGTGAGGGGTTTGGAACACAGCCCTGTGAGGAGAGGCTGAGGGAGCTGGGGTTGCTTAGCCTGGAGAAGAGGAGACTCAGGGGAGACCTCATTGCTCTCTACAACCACCTGAAGGGAGGTTGTAGCCAGGCAGAGGTTGGTCTCTTCTCCCAGGCACCCAGCAGCAGAACAAGAGGACACAGTCTCAGGCTGCACCAGGGGAGATTTAGGCTGGAGGTTAGGAGGAAGTTTTGCACAGAGAGAGTGATTGCCCATTGGAATGTGCTGCCCAGGGAGGTGGTGGAGTCACCATCACTGGAGGTGTTCAGGAGGAGACTTGCTGGGGTGCTTGGTGCCATGGGTTAGTTGATTAGGTGGTGTTGGATGATAGGTTGGACACGGTGATCTTGATGGTCTCTTCCAACCTTGTCTATTCTATTCTAGTCTAGTCTAGTCTATTCTATGTGAGCAACAAGTTGTGCACCAGGAGGCTGCTGGAACACTGCAGGAGGTTGCCCAGGGAGGTGGTTGGGGTCCCATCCCTGGAGACATCCAGCTGGGCAAGGCTGTGAGCAGCCTGCTGTAGTGGAGGATGCCCCTGCTGAGTGCAGGGGTTGGACTGGATGGCCTCTGGAGGTCCCAGTCCATGATTCTATGATGGATGGAATGCAGTCCCTGCAGGCACAAATGTACCTTGTTTATTCCAAAGGAAAAACTGCCAGCCCTCCTTCCCCCCAGACTGAGACCCTTGTAAGGTCTGAAACCCAGAGTAAATCTGAATCTTTACCCTGTCTCAGTGGGATTTGCTTTTCAAAGTTGTTTAGGCTTGAGCTTCTGGATCAGGAGAGCAGGGAGAGGCAACAGACAGGGCTACAGCTGCAGTGCCAGATTTAAAGACTTGATAAGGAAAGTTCCTATCCAGAGCCTCAGCTGGTATGGGTTGAAGGGCCTGGAAAGTCAGAAGAATTATGGAAGCTTTTTCTTGGTCTGCTGCAAAATGAGATGTATTACAAATCCTGTTCCCACCAGCACCAGCTGAGCTCTACCAAGGCAGTGCTGTTTCACTGTGGGGATGCTCACAAGAGGAGGAGCATGGCCTCAGGCTCTGGTCACTCCCCTCTTTGTAGGCTTGTCAGCACATGCAGGCACAAGAGGCTCCTTTGGGCCTTTCAGATGTTTCTTAGTATCATAGTACCAGTCAGGGTTGGAAGGGACCACAAGGATCATCCAGTTCCAACCCCCCTGCCATGGGCAGGGACACCCCACACTAGATCAGCCTGCCCACAGCCTCATCCAGCCTGGGCTTAAACACCTCCAGGGACGGGGCCTCAACCACCTCCCTGGACAACCCATCCCAGGCCTTCACCTCTCTCATGGGGAAGAACTTCCTCCTCACCTCCAGCCTGAATCTCCCCACCTCCAGCTTCATTCCCTTCCCCCTAGTCCTATCACTCCCTGAGAGCCTGAGCAGTCCCTCCCCAGCCTTCCTGTAGCCCTCTTCAGATCCTGGAAGGCCACAATGAGGTCACCTGGGAGCCTTCTCTTCTCCAGCCTGAACAGCCCCAACTCCTTCAGTCTGTCCTCACAGCAGAGGTGCTCCAGCCCTCTGCTCCTCCTCCTGGCCCTGCTCTGGACACCTTCCAGCACCTCCAGATCCCTCTTGTGATAGGGGCTCCAGAGCTGGAGGCAGTACTCCAGGTGGGGTCTCAGCAGAGGGGAGAATCCCCTCCCTTGCCTTGCTGGCCACACTTCTCCTGCTGCAGCCCAGGCTCTGCAAGCAGAGGGTTTCCAATCAGTACAACTTCTGTCCTGGTGAGATGCTGTGCATTTTCCTTGCCAAGGACCATGGAAGTCCACAGCACACCTGTCTCCTGGGAGGGCTGGGAGACTGTTTGGTTTTATTCTGAGGAATTGTGAACTTGGATCTCTTTCAGCCAGGCTTTGCCCTGCCACTAAATAGGAGTGAGTTAGCTCACTGACGTGCCCATGCACAGACTCTGCCAACACACTCTTCTGGAGGGCTTCAAATCAGGTTTTCATAGGACCAGGTGTGGTGGGTTGAAATTACTCCCCCCTGCTAATCAGGAGAACTACTCCCCACTCCAAAATAAAATTGCCAGACCAGCTCAGAAGGTTTTGGAAGCCAATGAAGCTCTATTCACAGCAAACTAAGCTCTGGAGAGATGCAATGCAGTGAATAGGCACAACATATACAATGTATGTACAAGCTAGAGAGAGAGATTTACGATTCATAGACAGCACAGAAACTCCCCAGACCCTCCTGGATGGATCCAGGGGACCCATTCACCTCCTCCCCCCCACTCCCTCCCTCCTTTCCTGTTACCTCACACAGTAGTCAAACCAGAGCCACCCAGGCAAGGCCACGGGAGAGAGAGAGAGGAAAGGGAGAAGGGAAGAAGAAGGGAGAGCAAGAACTGCTTATGCCTCTGCTCTCTATCCCCATCAGCACTCCAGTGAATTCTGTATCATTATTTCCCTTTTGCTTCCAATGGTAATTTGTTTTACTCTGACTTTGCAGTCAGGAACTAGGCTAAAGATCCCCCTTCAAACTGGAGCACTAGGTAAGGGCTAGCTGAAGGTGCTGCTCTGTGGGGGCCTGCAGCCAGTGGGCTCCTGGCTGGCTGGTGGGAGGATAGCTGTAGAGCTTCCTGTGGCTCCCTGCCACCAGCCTGCACAGCGAGGTGGTGGCACAGAGCTCCTTTTGTGCAACTTCTCTGCTCCTTTCAAACAGCTGGGCATGGATGGCCACAGGAGCACAGGGTGTCAAGCGTTGGAAGGGACCTCTGGAGATCATGGAGTCCAAACCCCCTGCCAGAGCAGGAGCAGAGAATCCAGCACAGGTCACACAGGAACACATCCAGACAGGGCTGGGAAGGCTCCAGAGAAGGAGATTCCACAACCTCCCTGGGCAGCCTGCTCCAGGGCTCACAGGGAAGAAATTCCTCCTCATGTTGAGCTGGAACCTCCTGTGCTGGAGTTCTGCCCCTTGTCCTATCCCAGAGTGCAAGTAAGCAGAGCCTGTCCCCTCCCTCCTGACCCCCAGCCCTCAGATATTGATAGACAGTCTTCTGACATTCAGTCTATCTCAGTCCCTCTCAGTCTTCTCTTCTCCAGACAGTCCTGATTGCTTTCTGCCCTGCCTGCCACTCCCCAGGCATTCATCTCTAGGTGTGCAGTTGCATACCTGCCAGTCCAAAGTGCAAGGATCTTCTTGCTGACACCCCCAGGTCTTTCCTTGCTGAGCAGTTTCCAGGCACTTGTACCCAAGCCTGGAGCGTTCCTGGGGTTGTTGTGACCAAGTGTCCAGGGAAGGGCAACAAGGCTGGGGAGAGGCCTTGAGCACAGCCCTGGGAGGAGAGGCTGAGGGAGCTGGGGTTGCTTAGCCTGGAGAAGAGGAGGCTCAGGGGAAACCTTATTGCTCTCTACAACTCCCTGAAGGGAGGTTGTAGCCAGGTGGGGGTTGGTCTCTTCTCCCAGGCAGCCAGCAGCAGAACAAGAGGACACAGTCTCAAGCTGTGCCAGGGGAGGTTTAGGCTGGAAGTCAGGAGAAAGTTCTTCCCTGAGAGAGTCGAGGAATGTGCTGCCCAGGGAGGTGGTGGAGTCACTGTCCCTGGAGGTGTTCAAGAGGGGATTGGATGTGGCACTTGGTGCCATGGTCTAGTCATGGGGTCTGTGGTGCCAGGTTGGACTTGATGATCTTTGAGGTCTCTTCCAACCCTGGTGATACTGTGATACCGTGAAGTGCAGGACCCAAGCACTTGGCCTTGTTGTATCTCATACAGCCAGCCTCAGCCCATTGATCCAGCCTGGCCAGGTCCTACTGGAGAGCCTTCTACCCTCAGGCAAATCACCATTTCTGCCCAACTTGTCATCTGCAAACTTCCTGAGGGTGCCCTGATCCCCTCATCCAGATCATTGATAAAGACATTGAACACAACTGTCCCCAGCACTGAGTCCTGGAGAACACCACTGGTGACCAGACAGCACGTGGACTGAACTCCATTCCTCACCACTCTTTGGGCCCAGCCATCAGCCAGTTCCTAGCCCAGCACAGAGTGCCCCCATCCAAGCCATGAGCAGCCAGGCTCTCCGAGGGGATGCTGTGAGAAATGGTGCCAAAGGCTTTTCTGAAGTCCAGACAAACAATATCCACAGCCTCTCCCTCATCCATCTTGTCCCAGAATGAGATCAAGTCAGTCAAGCAGGACCTGTCTTTGTTAAACCCAGGCTGGCTGGGCCTGCTGGCCTGGCTGTAGCTGGGGTTGCTTAGCCTGCAGGAGAGGAGGCTCAGGGGAGAGCTCACTGCTCTCTGCAACACCCTGAAGGGAGGTTGTAGCCAGATGGGGGTTGGTCTCTTCTCCCAGGCAGCCAGCACCAGAACAAGAGGACACAGTCTCAAGCTGTGCCAGGGGAGGCTTAGGCTGGATGTTAGGAAGAAGTTCTTCAGAGAAAGAGAGATTGGCCCTTGGGATGTGCTGCCCAGGGAGGTGGTGGAGTCCCCATCCCTGGAGGTGTTCAAGGGGGGACTAGATGTGGCACTTGGAGCCATGGTTTAGTTGTCAGGAGGTGTGGGGCAATAGGTTTGGATTCGATGATCTCTGAGGTCTTTTCCAACCTTATTGATTCTGTGGTTCTGTGATTCTGTGGTTATGGCTGAACTCACTCCCATGGTCATGTTCAGCTCACAGAATGGGTATTAAATGCCCACTGGGAGGGAACAACCCAGCTGTAAGATGAGCCAAGGAGGAAAGTCCTTCTCCCGCTGCAAAACCACAAGTCCCGCTTTAGGGTGTTGCTTGTAATACTGGGCCCTAGGCCAAATCAGGCTGCATGGTAAAGGTCTAAATCTCCACTCAGAATTCATTAATGTCTTCGTAATTAACTAGAAAACCCTTCCAGGATGCAGCTAACATTCAGCACAAGGGTTTAGTGGCAGCGAGCAACACAAACAAACCCCTTGTTAATGCAGGAGAGAGCTGCCGTGGCTGTTCTTGGGAGGAGTTTTGTCTCTTTGGCTTTTCCTTTTGTCTTCTTTCATTCACTTTTCACTTGTGAAGAGGCTGAGACCTGACCAGAACACAAACTGGACCTGACACATGCTGGAACACAGGAGGTTCCATGTAAACATAAGGAAGAAACTCTTCACTGGGAGGGTGCTGGAGCCCTGGAGCAGGCTGCCCAGAAAGGTTGGGGAGCCTCCTTCTCTGGAGACTTTCAAACCTTGCCTGGGTGTGCTCCTGTGTGATTTGCTCTGGGTGACTCTGAGGTGGACTAGATGATCTCCAGGGGTCCAAGCTCCACCATTCTGTGATTCTATGTAGGTTGGGGCTTATTTAATGTAAAATACAGCCTCTAACAGTTGGCTTCCCAGAGCAGGAGAGTGATTCAAAAGCTCCTGATCACTTTGCACAACAGAAGTGTTGGAGCTGTTTCCCCTGCACTACCCATGGAATCATAGAATGGTCCAGGCTGGAAGGGACCTCCAGATGTCATCCAGTCTGACCTCCCTGCAGCCAGCAGGGACATCCCCAACTAGATCAGGCTGCCCAGGGCCTCGTTGAATATCTCCAGGAAGGAGCCTCAACCACCTCCCTGGGCAGCCTGTTCCAGTTTCCACCACCCTCATAGTGAAGAGCTTCTTGATATCCAATCTCAATCTGCTCTTCTCTAGTTTGAAAGCCATTGCCCCTGGTCCTGTCCCTGCAGGCCTTTGTAAACAGAGTTCTTGTAGCCCCCTTCAGGTTCTGGAGGGCTGCTCTCGGGTCTCCCCAGCCTCCCATCATCACCATGTGGCTGTGTCTGATGAGCTTTCCTAGCTGTGCTTTGGAAAGGAGATCTAATCTGAGAGAGCCACCACCCCAGTGCCACCCCAGCAGATGTCACATCCCAGTGCTGTGGTGCAGTGCCAGACTGGCTCCCAAGGCATGCCCAGCAGCTGCTGCCTTGGTGTGGTCAATCCAAGCAGCAGCCAGCTCTGCTTCGATGCAAACGAGAAGCTTCCTGCTAAGCCGATGCCTGAGCCTGAACTTCACACGAGTTGTGGCAGACAGTCACAGATTCACAGATTACACTGGCTTGGGAGGCACCCTCAAAGCTCCTCTTGTCTGGCACCCCTGCAGTCTACAGGGCCACCTCCAACGAGAGCAGGCTGCCCAGGGCTGTATCGAGTCTGGCCAGGAAGCGTACCTCAACCACAGCCCTGGGTGACCTGTTCCAGTGTTTCACCACCCTCACTGGGCAGAACTTCCTCCTCATGTCCAACCTAAATCTACCCTGCTCCAGTTTCAAACCATTGCCTCTCATCCTGTCACCACAAGCCCTCATAAGCAGTCCCTCTGCAGCCTTCTTGTAGCACCCCTCAGGTGCTGGCTTAGGTCTGCCTGGAGCTTCCTCTTCTCCAGGCTGAGCAGCCCCAGCTCCCTCAGCCTGTCCAGGCAGCAGAGGTGCTACAGCTCCTTGGTGATTTGTGTGGCAAGAGGTTGTTTCTTCGCTTAAAGGGCAGTTTAATTCTTATGCTCGTTGCTCTCAATGCCTTGGCAGAGTAGAGTGGATTGGAAGTGGGTGGAAATAGAGATTGTGTCACTTTGAGACACTTCTGTGCTTTCCTAAGGTGAATACAGATCAAGTCTCCTGGGCTCAGAGGAGTTTTTCTCCTGTCCTGGGGCTGAGTGCCACCACAAAAGGTTAGGTGCTGCTGGGCTAGGCAGAAGATCATAGACAATCATCCAAAAGCCACAACAGATCATAGAACCACAGAGTCATTAAGGTTGGGAAAGACCATTAAGATCATCAAGTCCAACCAGACCCCAACTACCATGACCACTAAGGGCCTGCAAGGGCTTGTTGTGAGACGACAAGGGGGAAGGGATCGAAGCCTGAGGAAGGTAGATGCAGACTGGAGACTGAGAAGAAATTCTTTCCAGTGAGGGTGCTGAGACACTGGCACAGGTTGCCCAGGGAGGGGTTGTGGATGCCCCCTCCTGGGAGGTGTTGAAAGCCAGGCTGGATGAGGCCTTGAGCAACCTGGGCTGGTGGGAGGTGTCCCTGCCCAGGGCAGATGATCCCTTCCAACCCAACTCATCCTGTGATGCTTTGGATAAGACCACACAGCTCTGGCCCCAGGGAAATGAGTAAAGGAGTGAAGCCTGGGTTTCAGCACTGATGTCTAGCTCTGGCTGTGTGCTGTTCCATGGGATGTTCTCTTCCATGGGATGTGCTGCCTCATGTGATTTGCTGGTCCATGTGACGTGCCCTTCCATGGGGATGTGCTCTTCCACGTGACTACACATTTTCCACTCTCTGGTCCATTTTTTGTCTAAAGCCCTGTCAGTGATTTCAAGTGCCTGTAGCTGGCAGAAATTACCTTCCCTGAAGATGTCAGTTGTCTGTGGGCCTGTTTTGGAGCTCTTTGGCTGCATGTCACCATGACATATTAAAATAATGAGCAGAATTCATTTCTGTTATCATATTCTGGCTTCAGTGAAGTTAGGACTAGAGGATGTTTTGGTCTGATGGGTTTCAGAAGAGCATTCAGAATGCCTCACTTGCTCCAATAACCTCAGAAGCTCAATGCAGTGGAACAATGATTTATTTAACCAGGGCCATCATTTGCATGTTTGAAAGGCCACAGCTGCTGAAATGCCTCCTGCACTGTTTTGTGAGGCTCACCTCTGCACAGAGGCACCTTGGGCAGAGAGGTTTGGCTGTGGAGGAGGGGCTCGTGCTGTTGGAAGAGGCAGAGGGACTTAACACCTTCTTTGCCTCAATTGTTACTAGCAGAGCAGAAAGTCTTCCAGACAGCTGGCTGCAGAGATGGCAGAAGGAGCCAGGGAGCGGCACAGTTTCCGACTGCTCCAGGAGGTACTTAGAGATCTTCTGAGCCGCTTGGACCCCCACAAGGCCATGGGACCGGATGGGATCCATCCTAGGGTGCTGAGGGAGCTGGCAGATGAGCTGTCCAAGCCACTCTCCATCATTTTTCAGCAGTCCTGGCTCACTGGAGAGGTCCCAGAAGACTGGAAGCTGCCAACGTGGTGCCCATCCACAAGCAGGGCCGGTTGGAGGAGCCAGGGAATGATAGGCCTGTCAGCCTGACCTCAGTGCCAGGCAAGGGTATGGAACAGTCATCCTGAGTGCAATCACACAGCACTTACAGGATGGCCAAGGGCTCAGGCCCAGCCAGCAGGGATTTAGGAAGGGCAGGTCCTGCCTGACCAACCTGATCTCCTTCTATGATCAGGTGACTGCCTGGTGGATGTGGGGAGGCCTGTGGATGTGGTCTATCTGGACCTCTGCAAGGCCTTTGACACCATCCCCCACAGCAAACTCCTGGCCAAGCTGTCAGCCCCTGGCTTGGACAGCAGCACTCTGAGCTGGGTTAGGAACTGGCTGGAGGCTGAGCCCAGAGAGTGGTGGTGAATGGTGCCACAGCCAGCTGGCAGCCAGGCACCAGTGGTGTCCCCCAGGGATCAGTGCTGGGCCCCATGCTCTTCAACATCTTGATTGATGATCTGGAGGAGGGCATTGAGTCCAGCATCAGTAAATGTGCAGATGACACCAAGCTGGGGGCAGGAGTTGATCTGCTGGAGGGCAGAGAGGCTTTGCAGAGGCACCTCGACAGGCTGGACAGATGGGCAGAGGCCAAGGGCAGGAGATTGAACACATCCAAGTGCCAGGTGCTGCACATTGGCCACAGCAACCCCAGGCAGTGCTACAGGCTGGGGGCAGAGTGGCTGAGAGCGGCCAGGCAGAGAGGGACCTGGGGGTACTGGTTGACAGCAGCTGAACATGAGCCAGCAGTGTGCCCAGGTGGCCAATAGGGCCAATGGCATCCTGGCCTACATCAGGAACAGTGTGGCCAGCAGGAGCAGGGAGGTCATTCTGCCCCTGGACACTGCACTGGTTAGGCCACACCTTGAGTCCTGTGTCCAGTTCTGGGCCCCTCAGTTCAGGAAGGAGGTTGACTTGCTGGAAGGTGTCCAGAGAAGGGCAACGAAGCTGGGGAGGGGTTTGGAACACAGCCCTGTGAGGAGAGGCTGAGGGAGCTGGGGTTGCTTAGCCTGGAGAAGAGGGGACTCAGGGGAGACCTCATTGCTCTCTACAACTACCTGAAGGGAGGCTGTAGACAGGCAGAGGTTGGTCTCTTCTCCCAGGCAGCCAGTACCAGAACAAGAGGACACAGTCTCAGGCTGTGCCAGGGGAGGTTTAGGCTGGAGGTCAGGAGGAAGTTCTACACAGAGAGAGTGATTGCCCACTGGAATGGGCTGCCCAGGGAGGTGGTGGAGTCCCCACCACTGGAGGTGTTCAGGAGGAGACTTGCTGGGGTGCTTGGTGCCATGGGTTAGTTGTTGGGTGGGTTGGATTGGTTGATGGGTTGGACCCGATGATCTTGAAGGTCTCTTCCAACCTGGTGTATTGTATTGTTTTGTATTGTGTTGTTGGCACACTCCAGTGTTGCACTGGAGTCCCAGCACTGCCTGTCATCAGGGTGCTGTCAGGCTCTGCTCTGGCATGCATTGCTATTGCCCTTCAGCAGGAAAACCTGAAGCACAAGAAAGCCTTTTCCAAATGTAGTGGGTTGAAACTACCCACCCCCACCCCCCCCGGCTAATTTGAGATAATTACCCCCCAACATCAAATTGCCAGACCAGCTCAGGTTGGGCTGGAAGCCAGTGAAGCTCTATTTACAAGCAAACTACAAGCTACAGATATGAAATGCAATGAGTGTGCACAAAATATACACTTTATGTACAACAGAGAGATACAGTCACAATTTATAAATGACACAGAAACTCCTCAGACCCCTCTGGATGGAGCCAGGGGACCTGTTCACCTCCTCCCCCACTCCATCCTTCCCTTCCCATTACCTCACACAGTAGTGAAAAACAGAGACACCCAGGCAAGGCCACAGGAGAGAATCACAGAATCACCAAGGTTGGAAGAGACCTAGAAGATCATCGAGTCCAACCTGGCACCACAGACCCCATGACTAGACCATGGCACCAAGTGCCACATCCAGTCCCCTCTTGAACCCCTCCAGGGACGGTGACTCCACCACCTCCCTGGGCAGCACATCCCAATGGTGAATGACTCTCTCTGTGAAGAACTTTCTCCTCACTTCCAGCCTAAACCTCCCTTGGCACAGCCTGAGAATGTGTCCTCTTGTTCTGGTGCTGGCTGCCTGGGAGAAGAGACCAACCCCCAGCTGGCTACAACCTCCCTTCAGGGAGTTGGAGAGAGCAATGAGGTCTCCCCTGAGCCTCCTCTTCTCCAGGCTAAGCAACCCCAGCTCCCTCAGCCTCTCCTCCCAGGGCTGTGCTCCAGACCCCTCCCCAGCTTTCTTGCCCTTCTCTGGACACCTTCCAGCAGCTCAACATCTTTCCTAACCTGAGGAGCCCAAAACTGGACACAGGATTCAAGGTGTGGCCTCACCAGTGCTGAGCACAGGGCACAATCACCTCCCTGCTCCTGCTGGCCACACTTCCTGATGCAGGCCAGGATGCCCTTGGCCTTCTTGGCCCCCTGGGCACACTGCTGGCTCACATTCAGCCTACCATCAACCAGCACCCCCAGGTCCCTCTCTGCCTGGCTGCTCTCAGCCACTCTGCCCCCAGCCTGTAGCTCTGCCTGGGGTTGCTGTGGCCAAAGTGCAGCCCCTGGCACTTGGACTTGTTGAATGCCATCCTGTTGGCCTCTGCCCATCTGTCCAGTCAGTAGAGGTCCCTCTGCAGAGCTCTCCTGCCCTCTAACAGATCAGAGAGGAAAGTTGCAAGCAGAAGCAACAGAAGAAGAAGGGAGAGCAAGAACTGTTTGTGCCTCTGCTCCTTATCCCCATCAGCACTGCAGTGAATTCTACAGACCTTATCATTATTCTCCTTTTGCATCCTATGGTAATTTGTTTTACTTTCAGCCTTGGCAGTCAGGTTCTGGGCTAAAGTTCCCCCTTCAAACTGGAGCACCACAGTGCAGCCAGGGAGATCTGCTCCATAAGGGCCTGGATTCTGCCCTGACTTCCACCTGTGATTCAGTAGTAAGGCTTTTGACACTGTCTCCAGTACCATCCTTGTAAGCAAGCTCAGGAAGTGTGGGACAGAAGAGCAGAGAGTGAGATGGATTAGGAACTGGTTATACAATGGAGTCCAAAGAGTGGTGGTCAGTGGTGCCAAGTGCAGCTGGAGAGCTGTAACTAGTGGAGTCCCCCAGGGATCAGTGCTGGGTCCTGTCCTGTTCAACATCTTTATCAATGACATTGATGAGGGGACAGACAGACAGAGAGTCTGCTCAGCAGGTTTGCTGATGATACCAAGCTGGGAGGTTTGGCTGAGGCACCTGAAGGCTGTGAGGACATTCGGAGACCCGGACGGACCGGAGACCCCACCTGATGTACTGCATCCAGTTCTGGAGCTCCTTTTACAGGAAAGACCTGGAGGTGGTGGAATGTGTCCAGAGAACACAGAGAGCTGTGAGGTCACTTTTGGAGAGCACTGTGTGTCCCTCTGCAGCCTTCTTGCAGCCCCCTTCAGGTCCTGGCAGGCTGCTCTTAGGTCTGCCTGGAGCCTTCTCTTCTCCAGCCTGAACACCCCCAGCTCCCTCAGCCTGGCCTCCTGGCAGAGCTGCTCCAGTCCCCTGATCATCTTGGTGGCCTCCTCTGGAGCCTCTCCATCAGGTCCATGTCCTTGCTGTGCTGAGGGCTCCAGAGCTGGACACAGCCCTGCAGGTGAGGTCTCAGAGCAGAGCAGAGGGGCAGAAGCCTCTCTCTCTGTCTCTGGCAATGCTGCTTTGGGTGCAAGCTCACACTGCTGGCTCCTGTCCAGCTCCTCAGCCACCAGCACCCCCAGTTTCTTTCCTGCATAACTTTCAACTGAGAAGCTTTAGAAGACAACAAAACACACCACAAAATCTGGGTGTGCTTCCCTGGAAATGGCTTGGAACAGAGAACACCAAAGCATCACATCCCTTTTCCAAACTCTGTTAGGGCTGTAGACCTCACTCTGGTGGTGCAGAGGAAGGTTTGGTGTCCTCTTTCTTAACTCCTGCCCTGATCTGGCATAAACCCCAGATCATAGTATCATAGTATCAGTCAGGGTTGGAAGGGACCACAAGGATCATCTAGTTCCAACCCCCTGCCATGGGCAGGGACACCACACACTACATCAGCCTGGCCACAGCCTCATCCAGCCTGGGCTTAAACACCTCCAGGGACGGGGCCTCAACCACCTCCCTGCACAACCCATTCCAGGGCTTCACCACTCTCATGGGGAAGAACTTCCTCCTCACCTCCAGCCTGAATCTCCCCACCTCCAGCTTCAGTCCATTCCCCCTAGTCCTATCACTCCCTGAGAGCCTGAGAAGTCCCTCCCCAGCCTTCCTGGAGCCCCCTTCAGATCCTGGAAGGCCACAATGAGGTCACCTGGGAGCCTTCTCTTCTCCAGCCTGAACAGCCCCAACTCCTTCAGTCTGTCCTCACAGGAGAGGTGCTCCAGCCCTCTGCTCCTCCTCGTGGCCCTTCTCTGGACACCTTCCAGCACCTCCAGATCCCTCTTGCTGATTGGCTTTCCGGGCTGCAAGTGCACACTGAGAGCTCCTGTTGAGCTTCTCCTCCCCCAGCACCCCCAAGTCTCTCTCCTCAGGGCTGCTCTCCAGCCAGTCCCTGCCCAGCCTGCATTTGTGCCTGGGATTGCCTCCACCCAGCTGCAGGACCCTGCCCTTGGTCCTGTTGAAGCTCCTGAGGTTGGCTTGTGCCCACCTCTCCAGCCTGTCCAGGTCCCTCTGGATGGATCCCTTCCCTCCAGCTGTCTGCTGCACCACACAGCTTGGTGTCATCAGCAACCTTGCTGAGGCTGCACTCGATGCCACTGCCCATGGCACCCACAGAGATGTTGAACAAGCCTGGTCCCAGGACTGATCCCTGAGGGACTCTGCTTGTCCCTGGCCTCCACTGGGACACGGACCCATGGACAGCCACTCTCTGGGTGCAGCCATCAAGCCAGTTCTGTATCCATCTCGTGGTCATCCATCAAACCCATGTGTCACCAGCCTGGGGACCAGGATGTGGGGCGGGACAGTGCCGAAGGCTTTGCTCAGGGCCAGGGAAACGACATCAGTTGCTCTCCGCTCAGCTGTTAATGTTGTGACCTGTTCAGAGGAGGCCACCAGGTTTGTCAGGCAGGATTTGCCCTTGGCACAGCCATGCTGACTGCTCCAAATCACCTCTTCACTATTCTTCTGAGTCATTAGTGCCTCCAGGAGGATCAGCTCCATGATCTTTCCGGGCACAGAGGTGAGACTGCCTGGCCTGGAGTTCCCTGGTTCCTCCTTCTTGCCCTTTTTGCAGTTGGGAGCAATGTTTCCCCTTTTCCAGCCTGTGGGGACTGCCCCAGGCTGCCAGGACTTGTGGAATAGACTAGAGAGGGGTTTGGCAACCTCCTCTGCCAGCTCTCTCAGCACCCATGGGTGTATCCTGTCGGGTCCCATGGACTTGAACACTTTCAGGCTCTTCAGGTGATCACGAACCTGAGCTTCACTTACCATGGGCAGTTCTTCCTCCCCGTCCCTGGCATCGTCTGCCATGACACCAGGAGTGTGGCTGGAGGCCCTTGCAGTGAAGACTGAGGTAAAGAAGTGATTGAGTACCTCAGCCTTTTCCACATCACTTGTGACCATTTCTCATCCTATTTATTTGCTGGCTTATATAACCTGTGCTCCTTAGCCCTTTCTCCTATTGAGGCCTTAGCTTTTAGGGAAGCTGTTCACCTGGGGTAGCATTGCTGGCAGTTTTCTTTTTCCAAGGGCCCATTTGAATATTTTGCATATTGGAGTGGAGTCTGTTGGCAGCCAGTTGAGAAAGTCAGGGGCAGAGTTTTCAAAGCACTGAGCTCATGTGGATGTCACTCAGGCAGATTTAATCCAGAGTCAGTAGAAGAGAACCCCTTTTTCCTCTAAGCACTGCCAAGACAGTGAAACCAAAGGCTGTCTTGGGGGAGGGCACAGCTTTCTGACTAACTTTCAGTGGCAGTTGTTCAATTCTCATCAGCACCAAAGTGAAAAAAAGAGTCTTCTGACCTCAGCCTTCTGATTGTATTGCAGCAAAATGTTGGTGTTGAAATGGAGCATTTTGAGAGGATTAAGCAAAAAACCTTCTGGGGTGCTTCATTTTTTTGTTTGTTTTTGCAAATAAACCCTCACTTGGAGGCTCTTTTCCTGAGCTGGAATTAGATCATGTATCAAGGCTCCACCTTCCTGCAAAGAGAAACTTGGGTCTTCACACCTCCCTCCTGCTTAAGTAGGACAGCCATGATCTTTGGGAAAGGATCTAAACCTACCCTCCTGCAAGCTAGAGGAGGGGAGATTTAGAGTGGCTGTGAGGAAGAAGTTGTTCCCCATGAGGGTGGTGAGAGCCTGGCACAGGCTGCCCAGGGAGGTGGTGGCAGCCTCCTGCCTGGAGGTGTTTGCAGCCAGGCTGGAGGTGACTGTGAGCAACCTGCTGTGGTGTGAGGTGTCCCTGCCCGTGGCAGGGGTTGGAACTGGCTGAGCCTTGGGGTCCCTTCCAACCCTGACAGTTCTGTGAAAACTGATTTTTCCAGCTCTAGAGCAGTGTCAGCCATTGAAGCAGTTGGGGTGATGAGACCACTGAGCTCCTTCTGTTTACACTCCCAGGGTTTGGCAGAGCATTGCACACTCTCCCCCACAGGCTGCGGCTTTAGGAGGACAAACCACTGCCGCCTCAGAGCCTTGTGCAGGGCAGCAGTGTGCAGTGTTTGTGAGCTGGGAGAAGCAATGGAATATGCATCAGCTTCCCCAGTTACATGTGATGGAAGCTCTCCAGACTTCCCTCTCACTTTTGGCACCTTGTGCTCTAACTTTAACTTGATTCTCATTTCTTTCTCATTCCAGTGCCAACAATATGCCTAAGCAAGTGGAAGTGCGGATGCATGAAAGTCATCTAAGTCCAGTGGAGCCCAGATCCAGGAACATATGTGTGCAGTTCTGCCAGTCCCTGCACAGGAACCTGCTCCTCACTCTGACTGTCTTTGGTAAGATGCAGAATACAGAATTAACCAGGATGGAAAAGACCTTTGAGGTCATCACATCCAACCTATCACCCAGCACCATCTGAGCAACTAAACCATGGCGCCAGGTGCCTCAGCCAGGCTCTTCCTAATCACCAGCCAGCCCTGCACTGCATCTGGCTCTCTAGAGTGACAACACCTGAGCCGCTCTGTCAGGAGGCTCTTAGAGCATAGGCTGGGGAAGGAGAGTCACACACAGAATCACAGAATCAGCCAGGTTGGAAGAGACCTCCAAGATCACACAACTCTAACTAATCAACTCAACCATGTCCCCAGGTGCCACATCCAATCCCCTCTTGAACACCTCCAGGGATGGGGACTCCACCACCTCCCTGGGCAGCACATCCCAAGGGCCAACCTCTCTTGCTGGGAAGAACTTTCTCCTCATCTCCAGCCTGAACCTCCCCTGGCACAGCTTGAGACTGTGTCTGGTGCTGCTTGCCTGGGAGGGGAGACCAACCCCCACCTGGCTACAACCTCCTTCAGGTAGTGGTAGATACATCTGCACCTTTGCTGGGTGTCTGGCTCTGCTCATGCAGTGCCACAGACCCTCTCTGTGGCCATCAGCTGCTCCAGCTGAGCAGCCAGAGAGGAACAGGATGCCCACAGGCATTGTGGCTTTAGTTGAGGTGTGCAGGGTGGTACTGATGGCACAGTGGAACAGGCTGGGTGACAGAACGCTGGACCAGGCTGCCCAGGTGGGTTATGGAGTCTCCTCTGGAGATATTCAAAACCTGCCTGGATGTGTTCCTGTGCAAGCTGCCCTGGGTGACCCTGCTCTGGCAGAGGGGTTGGACTGCATAGGCTTTCAAGGTCCCTTCCAATCCCTAACATTCTGTGATTCTGTGACACACCACAGGGCAAATCCACACCACTGAGAGACCTCTCTCTCTACTCCATGCTGCTGAGAGCCTGCCTGGAGTACTGCATCCCATTCTGGAGCCCCTATTACAGGAAGGTTCTGGAAGGTGTCCAGAGAAGGGCCACGAGGAGGAGCAGAGGGCTGGAGCTGCTCTGCTCTGGAGACAGCCTGAGAGAGTTGGGGTTGTGCAGGCTGGAGAGGAGAAGGCTCCCAGGAGACCTTCTTGGGGCCTTCCAGGATCTGCAGGGGGCTCCAAGAAAGCTGGGGAGGGACTTTTGAGGGTGTCAGGGAGGGATAGGACTGGGGGATGGAGCAAAACTAGAAGTGGGGAGATTGAGATTGGATGTGAGGAAGAAGTTGTTGCCCATGAGGGTGGTGAGAGCCTGGCACAGGTTGCCCAGGGAGGTGGTGGAAGCCTCCTGCCTGGAGGTGTTTGCAGCCAGGCTGGAGGTGGCTGTGAGCAACCTGCTGTGGTGTGAGGTGTCCCTGCCCATGGCAGGGGGTTGGAGCTGGCTGAGCCTTGAGGTCCTTTCCAACCCTAGGAATTCTGTGATTCTCCTGGACCTGGTTTGGAATGGAGTGTGAGCTCATCCCAGAGCCTGTCAGACCCGTGGCATTTGGTAGGACTAAATCAGAGAATCGCAGAATGGGTTGGGTTGGAAAGGACCTCAAGGATCCTCCAGTTCCAACCCCCTGCCATCAGCAGGGACACCTCCCAGTAGCCCAGGTTGCTCAAGGCCTCATCCAGCCTGGCCTTGCACACCTCCAGGGAGGGGCCATCCACAGCACATGGCACATTCTTCTTTCCATTGTTGAAAAACGGGAGAGACTAAAGCTCTTCAGAATTTCCTTTCCTTCTTTTATCTCTCTGCTCATGCTGCTCTGCTGTTAAGGTTTATCCCCCTCCCTGTAGCTGTAAGCCAGCACTCCATGATCTCATCCTGAATATTGCCTCTGGCTTTAGCTGCTTCCAAATATGGAGCAGTTTGACATTTTATTGTGGCTCCCTGGCCCCTTGCCTGGTTCTCTTTTTTTCACTGAAAGCCTAGCAGCCAAATGCAGCAAATTCAGAGACATCCTCCAGTTTGTCATTGTTTGAAAGCCCAGATGCAGCTGGGCCTGAGCTGCAGATTTCACAGCTATATTCTTCAGCCTCCAAACCCCACACTGCTGAAGTGTTTAGACAGTATCTGCTTGGAATCATCTGTAGAAGGTGCCTGCTGTGGTTCCAGGGAGAGTTTTAAACACAGATATGTTTTCCATGGCGTCAAACTGATACTTTGAGGAGTCAGAGCTGCTGCAAATCACAGCCTGGGCTTTGCTGTTAAGTTGTATTGCACTTGAGGTTCAGGCTTGGGATCAGGAAAGCAAAGGCATCCTGGATGTAATGCTCAGTCACAGCGCTCATGAAATGCTCACTCACACAGACTGAGAGAGAGGAGGCTCAGGGGAGAGCTTCTTGCTCTCTACAGCTACCTGAAGGGAGGTTGTAGCCAGGTGGGGGTTGGTCTCTTCTCCCAGGCAGGCACCCAGCAGCAGAACAAGAGGACACAGTCTCAAGCTGTGCCAGGGGAGGTTCAGGCTGGAGGGGAGGAGAAAGTTCTTCCCAGCAAGAGAGATTGGCCCTTGGGATGTGCTGCCCAGGGAGGTGGTGGAGTCCCCATCCCTGGAGGTGTTCAAGAGGGGACTGGATGTGGCACCTGGGGACATGGTTGAGTTGATTAGTTAGAGTTGTGTGATCTTGGAGGTCTCTTCCAACCTGGCTGACTCTGTGATTCTATGTGTGACTCTCCTTCCCCAGCCTATGCTCTAAGAGCCTCCTGACAGAGTGGCTCAGGTGTTGTCACTCTAGAGAGCCAGATGCAGTGCAGGGCTGGTTTGTGACTGCAGAGGGTTAGCACAAAGAGCAGGGTGCAGACCATCCAAGGCAAGGAGTAATAAAGTGAGTCCAAAGCATGACATTTTCTTCAACACTCTGTGCAGCATTCCAGAGCAGGCACTTCCCTTCCAAAACCTCCCAAAGGAAACTGGAATCTGCTTTCCTCAGAAGAGCATTTCAGCTTGCCTGAGAGGTTTTGCTGATGCTGACCTTGTTTTCCACTCACCCTCTGAAGAGCTGGGTCCTGCTTTGCTCTTCTGTCTGTTCTGCAAGGCCTCATTTACACTGCTGCACCTCTTGGTGCCTCCATTTTGCCAGCTGCAGAATGATGCTCAGAGAAGAGAAGGCTCCCAGGTGACCTCATTGTGGCCTTCCAGGATCTGAAGGGGGCTACAGGAAGGCTGGGGAGGGACTGCTCAGGCTCTCAGGGAGTGATAGGACTAGGGGGAATGGAATGAAGCTGGAAATAGGGAGATTCAGGCTGGAGGTGAGGAGGAAGTTCTTCCCCATGAGAGTGGTGAAGCCCTGGGATGGGTTGTGCAGGGAGGTGGTTGAGGCCCCGTCCCTGGAGGTGTTTAAGCCCAGGCTGGATGAGGCTGTGGCCAGGCTGATGTAGTGTGGGGTGTCCCTGCCCATGGCAGGGGGTTGGAACTGGATGATCCTTGTGGTCCCTTCCAACCCTGACTGATACTATGATACTATGAATTAGCTCTGACTGAGCTACCCCTCTGAGTGAGGGGTAAAGGTTGTAGTTTGAAGCAGAAGCACATCAGGACTTCAGATGTAAGCTCAGCTGGCAGAAGATGCTACAGCAGGAGCTCTTCTCCTTAATTATAGAATGACAGAATCAGAGAATCAATAAGGCTGGAAAAGACCCCAGAGAGCATCAAGTCCAACCTGTCACCCAACACCTCCTGACAACTAAACCATGGCTCCAAGTGCCACATCCAATCCCCTCTTGAACACCTTCAGGGGTGGTGACTCCACCACCTCCCTGGGCAGCACATCCCAATGGGCAATCACTCTCTCTGTGTAGAATTTCTTCCTAACATCCAGCCTAAACCTCCCCTGGCACAGCTTGAGACTGTGTCCTCTTGTTCTGGTGCTGGCTGCCTGGGAGGAGAGACCAACCCCCACCTGGCTACAACCTCCCTTCAGGCAGTTGGAGAGAGCAAGAAGGTCTCCCCTGAGCCTCCTCTTCTCCAGGCTAAGCAACCCCAGCTCCCTCAGCCTCTCCTCCCAGGGCTGTGCTCCAGACCCCTCCCCAGCCTTGTTGCCCTTCTCTGGACACCTTCCAGCATCTCAACATCTTTCCTAAACTGAGGAGGCCAGGACTGGACACAGGACTCAAGGTGTGACAGAATGGTTTGGGTGGGAAAAGCCCTTCACTATCATTGAGCCCAACCAGCATCAAACTCTACCAAAGCTGGTGCTGAGCCATGGCCCTCAGCACCACACTGTAGATATGGTACAGCCTGGAATTAATCAGAGGGCTGAGCCATCCACTATCTGTCTGTGTGCCAAAATCAGCTGCCTTGGGGGAGCTGTTTCTCTTCCAGGCTGTTGTTCTGGGTACCCAATGTGCACTCAGGTACATAGAGAGGCTTTGCAGAGGGACCTTGCCAGGCTGGACAGATGGGCAGAGGCCAAGGGCAGGAGATTGAACACATCCAAGTGCCAGATGCTGCACATTGGCCACAGCAACCCCAGGCAGTGCTACAGGCTGGGGGCAGAGTGGCTGAGAGCAGCCAGGCAGAGAGGGACCTGGGGGTGCTGGTTGATGGTAGGCTGAACATGAGCCTGCAGTGTGCCCAGGCAGCCAAGAGGGCCAATGGCATCCTGGCCTGCATCAGGAACAGTGTGGCCAGCAGGAGCAGGGAGGTCATTGTGCCCCTGGACACTGCACTGGTTAGGCCACACCTTGAGTCCTGTGTCCAGTTCTGGGGCCCTCAGTTTAAGAAGGACATTGAGACTCTTGAAGGTGTCCAGAGAAGGGCAAGAAAGCTGGGGAGGGGTCTGGAGCACAGCCCTGTGAGGAGAGGCTGAGGGAGCTGGGCTTGCTTAGCCTGGAGAAGAGGAGGCTCAGGGGAGACCTCATTGCTCTCTCCAACTCCCTGAAGGGAGGTTGCAGCCAGGTGGGGGTTGGTCTCTTCTCCCAGGCACTCTGCACCAGAACAAGAGGACACAGTCTCAAGCTGTGCCAGGGGAGGTTTAGGCTGGAGGTGAGGAAGAAATTCTACACAGAGAGAGTGACTGCCCATTGGGATGTGCTGCCCTGGGAGCTGGTGGAGTCCCCATCATTGGAGGTGTTCAGGAGGAGACTTGATGGGGTGCTTGGTGCCATGGGTTAGTTGATCAGGTGGTGCTGGACGATGGGTTGGACGCGATGATCTTGAAGGTCTCTTCCAACTTGGTCTATTCTTTCTATTCTATTCTATTCTATTCTATTCTATTCATTTCATTTCATTTCATTTCATTTCATTTCATTTCATTTCATTTCATTTCATTTCATTTCATTTCATTTCATTTCATTTCATTTCATTTCATTTCATTTCATTTCATTTCATTTCATTTCATTTCATTTCACCTCCCCTCTCTCCTTGATTCTTCCTGCAGGTGTCATCCTGGGGGCAGTGTGTGGTGGCCTTCTTCGGCTAGCAACGCCTATTGATCCTGACATCGTCATGCTAATAGCCTTCCCGGGAGATATACTCATGAGGATGCTAAAAATGCTGATCCTCCCTTTAATTATCTCCAGTTTAATCACAGGTAAGATCTAGTAGCCATAAATACTTTAAGATGCTTGCTGCAGGTATCACCTGGTTTTCTTTTGGTCAGGTAGGAAGCATGGAAGCAGAGAATCACAGAGTGGTTTGGCTTGGAAGGGACCTCCAAAGGGCATCCAGTCCAACCCCCTGCACTCAGCAGGGACATCCTCCACTACTGCAGGCTGCTCACAGCCTTGCCCAGCCCTGCCTCGAAGAGCTCCAGGCAAGGGGCCCCAACCACCTCCCTGGGCAACCTGTTGCAGTGTCCCAGCAGCCTCCTGCTGCAGAACTTGTTGCTCACATCCAAGCTCAATCTGCTCTGCTCTCGTTTCAAACCATTGCCCCTGCTCCTGTCCCTGCAGGCCTTTGCAAACAGTCCCTCTGCAGCCTGCTTGTAGCCCCCTTCAGGTCCTGGCAGGCTGCTCTTAGCTCTGCCTGGAGCCTTCTCTTCTCCAGCCTGAACACCCCCAGCTCCCTCAGCCTGGCTTCCTGGCAGAGCTGCTCCAGCCCCCTGATCATCTTGGTGGCCTCCTCTGCAGCCTCTCCATCAGGTCCATGTCCTTGCTGTGCTGAGGGCTCCAGAGCTGGACACAGCTCTGCAGGTGAGGTCTCACAGAGCAGAGCAGAGGGGCAGAATCCTCTCTCTCCATCTCTGGCCACACTGCTTTGGATGCAGCCCAGGCTGCCATTGGCCTTCTGGGCTGCAAGCTCACACTGCTGGCTCCTGTCCAGCTTCTCAGCCATCAGCACCCCAAGCCCTTCTCTGCAGGGCTGCTCTCAATCTCATCCTCCCCCAGCCTGGACTGATCCCTTGGATTGCCCCAAGCTAGGCACAGGACCTTGCGCTGTTTCCCTCCAAATCCGTAGCAGCAGACATTGTTCACCCAGGAACTGGAGGTAGAAGCTTCAGTACTAGAGAGGCCTCTAGTAGTGAGAATTTCACAAGGGCAACACTAGGCACCTGCAGGCAGTCATTAAACTGTGCAGATGATTGATTAGCAGTGACCTGGGCACTGAGTCCCCATGTGTTTGTTTGTTTCTTCACACCAAACTCCTGCAGGGCTGTCTGGTTTAGACGCTAAAGCCAGTGGCCGCTTGGGCACCCGAGCCATGATCTACTACATGTCCACCACCATCATTGCTGCTGTGCTGGGTGTGATTCTGGTCTTAGCCATCCATCCAGGCAATCCAAAACTCAAGAAACAGCTGGGCCAAGGGAAGAAGAATGATGAAGTCTCCAGCCTGGATGCTTTCCTGGACCTGATCCGAAACCTGTTCCCTGAAAATCTCGTCCAGGCGTGCTTTCAGCAGGTAAACCCTTCTGCTCCTTGGCTGCTCCTTGGCAGCTCCTTGGCTGCTCCTTGGCAGCTCCTTGGCAGCTCCTTGGCAGCTCCTGTTGCAGCCTTTGCTTACCAGAAATGTCTGCAGCTCATGCCAGCATTGTTTAGGTGAATGCCAGCAATGGAGTGCAAGGAGAAATACAGCTCTCGCCGGTTGCATTCTTTGGGGCTGCTTTGGTTTCTCTTGGAGTTGTGATGGATGTTCCTGGGGTTTGGTCCTAGAAGCTGATTTTTGGTTTGTAAGTAAGCTTAATTTTGTTTTCTCTTTGCACTCTTCAGCCATGGTTGCTGGCTTGGGGGTGAGCAACTGCTGAATGCTAGGACTTTGTGGCCAGCGGGAGCAGGGAAGTCCTTCTGCCCCGGTGCTCAGCACTGGTGAGGCCACACCTGGAGTCCTGTGTCCAGTTCTGGGCTCCTCAGTTTAAGAAGGACATTGAGAGACTTGAAGGTGTCCAGAGAAGGGCAAGAAAGCTGGGGAGGGGTCTGGAGCACAGCCCTGTGAGGAGAGGCTGAGGGAGCTGGGGTTGCTTAGCCTGGAGAAGAGGAGGCTCAGGGGAGACCTCATTGCTCTCTCCAACTGCCTGAAGGGAGGTTGTAGCCAGGTGGGGTTTGGTCTCTCCTCCCAGGCAGCCAGCAGCAGAACAAGAGGACACAGTCTCAAGCTGTGCCAGGGGAGGTTTAGGCTGGAGGTGAGAAGAAAGTTCTTCCCAGCAAGAGAGACTGGCCCTTGGGATGTGCTGCCCAGGGAGGTGGTGGAGTCCCCATCCCTGGAGGTGTTCAAGAGGGGATTGGATGTGGCACTTGGAGCCATGGGTTAGTTGTCAGAAGGTGTTAGCTATTGGGCAATAAGTTGAACTTGATGATCTCTGAGGTCTTTTCCAACCTGGTTGATTCTATGGTTCTATGACCTTCCACCAAGCTGAGGTTGATCTTGCTTGTCAGCTCCAGAGCTGATGGGTTTGCAGTGCCCCGTGCGTAATGGATGGATGCTCAGCATTCCAGCTGATGTGCCCCCCTGCAAATCCAACCTCCCCAACTTCTCCTGCTGCATTAGGAGTCCAGCCTAGTGGCTGGCACACCTACAGGTGGCTCTGTCAGGCCAGGTTTGAAGCATACTGGGACAGGAGGGTGCTTGCACCCTGTGTTGCTTCTTCTGTAGGTAGATAACTGTGCCTAAAAAAACCTTCCACCACTGCTTAATCAAAACAGCTTCACATGGAGGAGAAAAACAAAGTGTGGGGGGAATGCTTCCTTATTTCTGCTGAAGCACATTCATGCTGCCTGTGATGCTTCCCCCTGCTACTAAATTGCCAGCAGTGGTGCAGACCTTGTGTGGGAGTTTTGTTGTTGGCTTGTTGGGGTTGGTTTTTGGATGGGACAGGTTTTGTGGCAAACTGGTTCTTGAATGTTCTCATGTGAACCCAATTTATTCTTGGGTTGTGGCCCAAGAGTAAATTGAATAGGCCATGAGGGGGTGGGGAGTGAAAGAATGGAGGGCAACCTAAGCTGCCAAAAGGGCATGGATTGCTTCACTTCTTCCATGGACTGCCACATCAAAAAAGGGCTGCTCCTGAGGGGTTTAGAGAGAGGACATTCATAGTACTGCCAAATCCTCGGGGGATGTCAGCCCTGCCAGGGGCTAAAGATCACATGGGATGTGAAGTGGCTGCTTGCAGAGCTGAGCTGAGGGGAGAGCAGGGTGCTGAGGGCTTTTCCTTTCCCTTGTCTGTGCTGTGGAGGAGAAGAGCTTTCAATTTCAGGCCAGTTAAAGTGGTCAAAGAGCTCAAGAAAGGGATGGAAAGGCAGAGAAGTGAGAATGAAGCTGCGTGTGTCAGAGGGCTTGCTTGGGGCCTTCACATGACTTTTTGTCTGTCAGTGTGTGTGTGCAGGGTGTGTTATTCAAGAAGAACACTGAGACACCGGAAGGTGTCCAGAGAAGGGCAAGAAAGCTGGGGAGGGGTCTGGAGCACAGCCCTGGGAGGAGAGGCTGAGGCAGCTGGGGTTGCTTAGCCTGGAGAAGAGGAGGCTCAGGGGAGACCTTCTTGCTCTCTCCAACTCCCTGAAGGGAGGTTGTAGCCAGGTGGGGGTTGGTCTCTTCTCCCAGGCAGGCACCCAGCAGCAGAACAAGAGGACACAGTCTCAAGCTGTGCCAGGGGAGGTTGAGGCTGGAAGTGAGGTGAAAGTTCTTCCCAGAGAGAGTCATTGGCCATTGGGATGTGCTGCCCAGGGAGGTGGTGGAGTCACCATCCCTGGAGGTGTTCATAAAAGGCTTGGATGTGGCACTTGGTGCCATGGTTTAGTTGTCAGGAGGTGTTAGGTATTAGGTAATAGGTTGGACTTGATGATCTCTGAGGTTCAGTCACCAGTGTCATTGTCTGAGTTTGGCTTTTTCAGTACCCAAGGCAGAAAAGGTACTGAGTGTTTTGGCCTTGCAATGTTCAGTGGTATCAGATTCCAAACTCACTGCCAGGGACAGACTCTGCAACAGAGCCACTTTTCACTTGCACTGTTTCACTCCCAGCTGGAACATTCCCAGGTCTCCTGCCTGCCCTTAACTCCTGAGGAGTCAGGGCTCTACTCATCTCTCTATTCAAGAGGGAAATTAACTTTTTGAATAGTGTCAACATTTGTTTTCCCTTCCTGCATTTCCTAGGGACTCCTCCCATGAGCATTCAGTGTTTGCAGATTGCATTAGGAGGAAACCATTTATTGAAAACCCCTGGCCAGGCTGTGAGCCCCTGGCTGGGACAGCAGCACTCTGAGCTGGGTTAGGAACTGGCTGGAGGGCTGAGCCCAGAGAGTGGTGGTGAATGGTGCCACAGCCAGCTGGCAGCCAGGCACCAGTGGTGTCCCCCAGGGATCAGTGCTGGGCCCCATCCTCTTCAATGTCTTCATTGATGATCTGGATGAGGGGATTGAGACAGTCATCAGCACATTTGCAGATGACACCAAGCTGGGAGCAGATGTTGGTCAGTTAGAGGACAGAAGGGCTCTGCAGGGGGACCTCGACCCACTGGACAGATGGGCAGAGGCCAACAGGATGGCATTCAACAAGTCCAAGTGCCAGGTGCTGCACTTTGGCCACAGCAACCCCAGGCAGAGCTACAGGCTGGGGTCAGGGTGGCTGAGAGCAGCCAGGCAGAGAGGGACCTGGGGGTGCTGGTTGACAGCTGCCTGAACATGAGCCAGCAGTGTGCCCAGGTGGCCAAGAAGGCCAATGGCATCCTGGCCTGCAGCAGGAAGAGTGTGGCCAGCAGGAGCAGGGAGGTCATTGTGCCCTGTGCTCAGCACTGCTGAGGCCACACCTTGAGTCCTGTGTCCAGTTCTGGGCCCCTCAGTTTAAGAAGGACATTGAGAGACTTGAAGGTGTCCAGAGAAGGGCAACAAGGCTGGGGAGAGGCCTTGAGCACAGCCCTGTGAGGAGAGGCTGAGGGAGCTGGGGTTGCTTAGCCTGGAGAAGAGGAGACTGAGGGGTGACCTTATTGCTCTCTACAACTACCTGAAGGGAGGTTGTAGCCAGGTGGGGGTTGGCCTCTTCTCTCTAGCAACCAGCACCAGAACAAGAGGACACAGTCTGAAGCTGTGCCAGGGGAGGTTTAGGCTGGAGGTGAGGAGAAAGTTCTTCACTGAGAGAGTTATTCATCACTGGAATGTGCTGCCCAGGGAGGTGGTGGAGTCACCATCCCAGGAGGGGTTCAAGAGGGGACTGGATGTGGCACTTGGTGCCATGGTCTAGTCATGGGGTCTGTGGTGCCAGGTTGGACTCGATGATCTTCGAGGTCTCTTCCAACCTTAGTGATACTGTGAGTTTAATATCTGGCACTTTGTTCTCACATACCTCCTGTGAAAAAAAAGACAAAACAGCGACCCCCAGCACCTGTGGTGGCAAACATCCCTCGGATGCAACTGGGCTCTGAGCAAGATGCAGGAATGTAGGGCTGCTTCAAGGCAGCTGAAGAGTTCCTTACACGAAGCCCTGCAGGTTTTCTGCCTGCATCCCCCTCTCTAGTCTTAGACAGCAGGTTCTGAAAGGGGAGACAGAGGCTTTATGGGTTGGAAAGGCAGGGCTCACAGCTGGCTCCCCAGCCCCAGCCCTGCCATGTCCATCCCCACAGCCGAGAGGTGCAAGGGCTCCGTGCAAGGCTGCTGCGTCGTTTCTGCTGCCTCGCTCAAAGGTGTTTCTAGGAACGAGGGAATCAGGGAGCAGATGGGAAACCATGGCAAACTGCTGAGAGCTTCCTGGCAGTTTGGTCTGTTCCAGAGCCACAGCGAAGCAGGAAGAGCTCAGGGTGTGAAGTGGGAGGAAAACTTCCCTTCCAACAGCAGCCAGTCCCAAATCTCTTTTTCCACTCCCTCCTCCCTGTTTTTGCCTGGCTGTAAACTCAAGCCCATTTCTTCCCCTACCATTCCTTGCCAGCTTTGACTTGATGCTGCCTCTCAAGTGCCAGGAGGGGTGATGCTGATGTCTCCTTCAGTGAGGTGGTCAGGTTTGCTTGAGCACCATCTAGTAGCTCTGATGCCTTTGTGCAGGATGGTTAATGAGAGAGCTCAGGGCACCGAGTGACTTCCACTGGAGCTCTCACAGGCACCTGGTGTTGGAGTCAAGATCACTATCAAACAGTGCCAACACAAACCCTGTGAGGAGAGGCTGAGGGAGCTGGGGTTGCTTAGCCTGGAGAAGAGGAGGCTCAGGGGTGACCTTCTTGTTCTCTTCAACTCCCTGAAGGGAGGTTGTAGCCAGGTGGGGGTTGGTCTCTGCTCCCAGGCACCCAGCACCAGAACAAGAGGACACACTCTCAAGCTGTGCCAGGGGAGGTTTAGGCTGGAGGTGAGGAGAAAGTTCTTCCCAGCAAGAGAGATTGGCCCTTGGGATGTGCTGCCCAGGGAGGTGGTGGAGTCCCCATCCCTGGAAGTGTTTAAGAAGAGCCTGGCTGAGGCACTTGGTGCCATGGTTTAGTTGATTAGTTAGAGTTGGGTGATCAGTTGGATGATCTCTGAGGTCTCTTACAACCTGTTTGACTCTGTGGTAAAATTCTGTGATAAACCTCAGCTGGGCAGACCTTAACTGCAGAGCTGCTGTGGTGGCTGACCTGAGGAGCAGCTGCCTGTTGGTGCTGACCAAATGGCATTGACAGGTGAGGTACAACTGGTAAGGCAGCGCTCGGGAGCCATCTGGACAACGGGGCCGACTGCAACACGTGACATCCTTCGTGGTGAGGAGCAAGAATTTGCCATGCCTTTCACACTGGAGTCGTGAGGAAGACTCCCAGGACTTTGTGACACTTGGAACTGTTGAAAAACAAACTTATTTTTGGAAGAGGGGCTAAGAGGTTGTGGAATGCATGCCTGATCCTTTAAAAATATAGTGCCCTGGAATTTCATGTGGAGACAGCTTTTACTAGGGGTAGAATTCTGCCCTGTACTCAGCACTGGTGAGGCCTCACCTTGAGCACTGTGTGCAGCTCTGGGCCCCTCACTTCAGGAAGGATATTGAGGTGCTGGAGCAGGTCCAGAGGAGGGCGACCGGACTGGTGAGGGGGCTGGAGGGGAAGTCTGATGAGAAAAGGCTGAGGGAGTTCAGCCTGGAGAAGAGACGACTTAGAGGGGACCTTATCACTCTCTACAACTGCCTAGAAGGAAGCTGTAGTCAGGTGGGGGTCAGGCTCTTCTCCCAGGCAACCAGTGACAGGACAAGAGGACATGACCTGAGGCTGCCCTAGGGGAGGTTTAGGTTGGGTATTAGGAAGCACTTCCTCTCAGAAAGGCTGATTAGGCACTGGGATGGGCTGCCCAGGGGCTGCTGGAGTCACCATCACTGGAGGTCTTTAAGAAAAGCTTGGATGTGGCACTTGGTGGCAGGGTTCGGCTGATGTGGTGGTGGTAGGTCCTAGGCTGGACTGGATGACCTCAGAGGTCTTTTCCAGCCTCAATGCTTCTGCGATTCTGTGATTGCTTCCTGTTCCCTGATCTCCCACATGGACTATATTCAGTCTGTTTCCATTCTTCTTCCTCCCTTTTTATTTGCCTTCAGATCCAAACTGTCACCAAGAAGGTGCTGGTGCCACCCCCGTGGAAGAGCCCCCAATGTCACTGACTCTGCCTTTGCCCTGCTGAACGAGACGGTGCGTGAAGCACCAGAGGCCCAGCTGGTGATCAAGAAAGGCCTGGAGTTCAAGGATGGCATGAACGTGCTGGGTAGGAAACCTTTCTGCCTCTCAGGTGGGGGTGTCCTGTGTGTGACAAGCCTTAGGCTGGGACTGCTGAGCCAGTGCTGGCTGATCTGCGCTCTGGTGGAAGTTTAGTCTCCCCAAGGAATGATCGAGAGCTGTCACCTGCTGCCTGCCCACTGGTGTCTGAGATGAGAATCTGGTCAGCTTACTGGAAATCCATTGCCCCCCAACATTAACTTGCTGGAGCAGCTCAGCTGGAAACGAATGAAGCTGTGTATACAAGCAAAACTGCAGTCTCAATATGAAATGCAATGGCTGTGTGCAGACACACAATATTTACAGGCCATTACAATTGATAAACAGCACAAGAACCCCGCCCCGGGCAAAACCAGGGGAGCTACCAACAGCTTCTCCGCTCCCTGCCCCCTTCCCTCTATTCCCCTGTACACAGGGCACAAGAGGAAGAGCGGAGTGTTGCTTGTTGAGGTACTCAGCCACAACAAAGAGCACAGCCAAGGTCAGCAAAGCCAAGCAGCAGCACAAGTTAGTATCTCCCAGGGCGAGGAAGCCAGAAAGAAAGTTAGTCTAAACCATCTTAGTTAACAGTCCCTCCAATGGGGTTATTTAGAGCTGACCATGAGTTCCCTTTTGACACCCAGTGGGGATTTGTTTACATTCTACCACTTTCTGTTCAAGATCTGTGGAAAGTTTTCAAGGCACAGCCTGAAACTGCCACATTCCAACTGCAGCAGAGGAGCCAGGGAGTTAGTCTGCGCTGCCAGCTCTGCTCTGGGAGGTACCCACAACACCCTCTCGACCTAGAAGTAGCCTCCTTAGGCTGCTCCTGACAGGTACTGGCAAAACAGTAGAGAGCTTCAGGGGGCAGCATTTTTCCCACCCCTGAGGCGTTTGAGCTGGGTTGCTCCCAGGAGGAGCCCTGGGCATGCTGAAGCGGAGCCTGCAGCGAGAGGTGGGGTGCGGGGTGTGGGCTGCACCACCCGAGAGATCCCGGAAAGCCCTGACACGTCTCTGAGTCACAGCTCCCTCCTCCTCTCCTCTTGGCTGCTGACCTTTACCAGCTGCAAATTACCAACCACCGCTCTCATGCCATCCTGTCTGGACAAGCCAGCGAGTGGGGGTGGCGGGAAGGCTTTGCCTATCTCCCACCCCTTCCTGAAGCACCTGCTCGGGCTGGGGCGGGGGCGCAGAACCGCTGCCCACAGCACCTCTGTTCTCTCCTCTCTGCCCAGGCACTCAGCCCGGGCACTTCACCTTCTTTCTTTCTGCATGTGGGTGAAGTCAGTCCCAAATTAAGCCCTCAATTTGTACCTGTGGTAGCTTTTTCAACCCACCACAGCACCCTCGCTGGCATGCCTGCGCTTGAAGTTTCATATGCTTGGCACCAGGCTTGGTAAGGCTTAGGCCATGGTTGGACTCCATGATCTTAAAGGTCTGTTCCAACCCGAAGCATCCTGCTGGTCTGTGACCTGTGGCAGCGCCTCCACAGGGCTGAGGCTGATGCCTGTGTTCATAGGTGCTGATGCCTGTGTTCATGTGTTCAAAGTGGGACAGGATGTGGCAGTACCTCCCCCACTGCTTTATCTGACCACTAGGCCAGCCCTTTTATCTGCAGGGGCAAATGGCCCCTTCCAGGCTCCTCGCAGCTGCTGACACAGTGGCTGCTTTGCCTGCAGAGCTTCTCCAGCCGTTGTGGAGTTGGCTGGCAGTGGCTGCAGCATCAGGAAGCTGCCCAGAGAGGATTTGTTTCTCTGGGAAGCAGCCTGCCCTGCAAGAGCCAGGAGCCACTGTGCTCTGCCTGCCTCCCCAGCGCCTTCTCCTCCCATTCAGCACCTGTGGGCAGAGGAGCTGCTTGCTTTCAGAGCTGCAAATTGGCATTTGGCACCCTGTGAGGCAGCAGCTCTCTGCTAATGCTGTTTTCCTCACCTACTTCTTTCCTCTCCTGGAGCTCTGCTTCTGCATTAAAACCAAACAGTATTTCTGCTCTAAAGATGTGATCAGTGCTGGGCTTTTTTGTGCAGGGTCTGGCACGGGTGAGAAAAGAGCTTAGGAGGCTGAATATTAATCCCCACAGCAAGGGAAGACTTGGATGTAGGGGGTGGGGCTTGCTGTAGCATTTTGACCAATGGCTCTCAAATGTTGCAGAGTTGGTGGGGGTTCTGGGGGGTTGGTTTGGTGAGGTTTAGTTTTGAATCAAAAAGGCAAGTGCCAGGGCTGGGGAGTTGGCATCCAGCTTGCATGAACTGTACAAGCCAGGCAAATTCCTGTGAATGTGAACCAGCTTGACTCTATTATGACTAATCCAGCAGCTTGTTTGGAGCTAGGGGAAGAAAAACACATACTGCCAGTTTCTGGTGGCAGTCTGAGTTCCTGGAAGCTGCTTGCTCTTTGACTTGAAAAGCTTTTCATCATTCCCTCTGCTCTGCAGCACAGAAGCATAGACTTCACTTCCCTATTCAAGGGACCCAACAAAGACAGCTTGGTGCTGTAGAATTTCTTAATACCTAGGAGGGGAAAAACCAACAAGCCAAACAACACAGTCTGGTTGCTAAACCCAGCATGAGGCTCTGGGACAGTCTTTTCCCAGACTCCTGGGAGCTGAAATTCCCTTCTCCTGAATGCTCTCTGTGCCCTGATGGGGTTTTCCTTAGAGGTTTCCAGCTGAGTTCACCCCTTTGTGAAATGCTGAACTCACACCATGACTGGAAGTTTAACCTCAAAGAGTGGCTGAAGATTCCAAGCTGTCTCTCACTGTCAGCTTCTCATCCCATTCTGGACACTGCAGCTTGCTGGGTGGCCAAGGTTGGCTCCAGAGGAGCACGTGCCAGGTGCACCGGGCTGCTGCTTTACACCTCAGCCTTGACACTGAGCAGCCAAATGTTGCTACTTGCATTGAAGTCCCTGGTTCTGGATCCACAGATAGGCACTTTCAAAGAGGAGTCCTGTGGCTTAGCTCACAGAGCAACAGCTTCTTCTCCCACTGCCACCTTCTTCCTCTCACTGGAATACTCCAGGCCTGTAGAAGTCCTCCTCTGGGGCTGCTGTTGCCTTTGATGGAGTCTGTAGGTTGAATCTGTCAGAGGACTTTAGTGAAGCTGAAGAGAAATGCTCTTGATCTCTAGTGACTGCTTCAGCAGCAAAGGAGAGTGGTGGGGCAGCCCTGGCTTGCCTCTCCTGCTTGCCAGGGGCTGTGAGCTTTCCCACAGCTGCAGGGCAGCGAGGAGCTCGGGGCAGAGGGGGTTTATTTCTTGATGACTGTATCAGTGCAGCCCAAAAAAGAGGAAAACAAGCCATAGCTGGGCTGGGAAATTGGAATTTAGACAAATGATGGAGACCAAAAGGAGTTCTGAATGTCAGCATGAAACCAAGAGTAAGTCCATAGTAAAGGGTCTCCAGAGCTGTGTGATCCACTGTGGCTGTGCAGGCTGGGTGAGCAGCTGGTACTGAGACACTGAGTAGCTGCAAAACCTTCCCCCCATGCATGGGTTTGCCTGCTGGGTTTGAGTCTTGCCATTTGTTTCTCCTCCCCAACAGGTTTGATAGGATTCTTCATTGCTTTTGGCATTGCTATGGGGAAAATGGGAGAGCAGGCCAAGATGATGGTGGATTTCTTCAACATCCTGAATGAGATTGTCATGAAGTTAGTAACCATGATCATGTGGTAAGTTTGAAACTCCAGCTTCTATGAAACCCAAACTGATCTCAACAAGCCTCATAGAACCTTACTATACAGAGAATGAGCAGGGTTTGGTAGTGAACAAGGCAATTGGTTCATTCTCCAGAGCCTTGACAAGTGTATGAGAACCACAGCAGGTTGAGTTCTGTCTGGTCAGGATTGTCTGGGCCTCAGTTGGGAAGCATTCCATTCTTTGCTTGCTGAAAGCCAGCACTCACACAGGTACCAGCAAAGGGCTTTGGATGCCACATCCATTCTGGAAGTTCATCACATAGAAGGGCTCCTAAGCAAGCCAGGATGCCTCACATGAGAACATCCACATCGTCCTGGGAGGTCAGCATCATAGAATCACAGAACTGTCAGGGTTGGAAGGGACCTCAAGGCTCAGCCAGTCCCACCCCCCTGCCATGGGCAAGGACACCTCACACCACAGCAGGTTGCTCACAGCCACCTCCAGCCTGGCTGCAAACACCTCCAGGCAGGAGGCTTCCACCACCTCCCTGGGCAGCCTGTGCCAGGCTCTCACCACCCTCATGGGCAACAACTTCTTCCTCACATCCAATCTCAATCTCCCCACTTCTAGTTTTGCTCCATCCTCCCCGAGTCCTATCCCTCCCTGACACCCTCAAAAGTCCCTCCCCAGCTCTCTTGGAGCCCTCTTCAGATCCTGGAAGGCCACAAGAAGGTCTCCTGGGAGCCTTCTCCTCTTCAGCCTGCACAACCCCAACTCTCTCAGGCTGTCTCCAGAGCAGAGCAGCTCCAGCCCTCTGCTCCTCCTCGTGGCCCTTCTCTGGACACCTTCCAGCACCTCCAGATCCTTCCTGTACTGGGGACTCCAGAACTGGACCCAGAGCTCCAGCTGTGGTCTCAGCAGAGTGGAGCAGAGGGGGAGAATCCCTCCCTGGCCCTGCTGGCCACACTTCTCTTGCTGCAGCCCAGGCTCTGCTTGGCTCTCTGGCCAGCATCCTAGGCTGTTAGCTAGGAGCCATAATTGCAAAGCACCAGATAAAATTCCAGTGGTTTTCAGTGCTGTGTGCTCCCTACACCCAGAATTTGTGCAGCCTCTAGGGCTTGCAACCTGACCACAACAGGGTCACCACGAGGTGAGGGGCTGTGGAGTCTCCCTCTCTGGGGATATTCAAGACCCACCTGGATGTGTTCCTGTGTGACCTGGTATAGGTGATCCAGCTCTGGCAGGGGGGTTGGACTGGATGCTCTCTGGAGGTCCCTTCCAGCCCCTAACAATCAGTAATTCTGTGAGGTATCTGTCCTGGTTTGGAAGTATCTCCACTCACAATAACAGAGCCTGGCTTGCCTTTAAGGGAGTGAGTTATCATAGAATCACAGAATCAACCAGGTTGGAAAAGACCTCAGAGATCATCAAGTCCAACCTGTCACCCAACACCTCCTGACAACTAAACCATGGCACCAAGTGCCACATCCAATCCCCTCTTGAACACCTCCAGGGATGGAGACTCCACCACCTCCCTGGGCAGCACATCCCAAGGGCCAATCTCTCTTTCTGTGTAGAATTTCTTCCTCACCTCCAGCCTAAACCTCCCCTGGCACAGCTTGAGACTGTGTCCTCTTGTTCTGGTGCTGGTTGCCTGGGAGAAGAGACTCAACCCCCAGCTGGCTGCAACCTCCCTTCAGGGAGGTGGAGAGAGCAAGAAGGTCTCCCCTGAGCCTCCTCTTCTCCAGGCTAAGCAACCCCAGCTCCCTCAGCCTCTCCTCCCAGGGCTGTGCTCCAGACCCCTCCCCAGCCTTGTTGCCCTTCTCTGGACACCTTCAAGTCTCTCAATGTCCTTCTAAAATTAAGAAACCAAGAACTAGACAAAAACTCAAGGTGTGGCCTCACCAGTGCTGAGCACAGGGCTTCTGCTGGCCACACTCTTCCTGATGCAGGCCAGGATGCCATTGGCCCTCTTGGCCACCTGGGCACACTGCTGGCTCATGTTCAACCTACCATCAACCAGCACCCCCAGGTCCCTCTCTGCCTGGCTGGTCTCAGCCACTCTGCCCCCAGCCTGTAGCACTGCCTGGGGTTGCTGTGGCCAATGTGCAGCACCTGGCACTTGGATGTGTTCAATCTCCTGCCCTTGGCCTCTGCCCATCTGTCCAGCCTGGCAAGGTCCCTCTGCAGAGCTCTCCTATCCTCTAACAGATCAACTCCTGCTCCCTCTTTGCATTTCTGGAAGGGGATTCTCAGTTTGTTTTGGTTTGTTTTTTTTTTTGTGAGCTGTTTCTTCTGAGGGCTTCCCCAGAGCTCTTTGTCTGCAGTGCCAAGTGTGGCCATGTCATACCAGCCCAGTTTTCAGAAGATAAAGAGGCATTGTTGCATTTGGCACGGTGCTGCTGAGCCTTGCACTTGCCAGGGCTCTGAGCAGAAAGAAGTCACTCCAGTACAGCATGGCAGGACAAGGGGCAATGGAGGTTCCAGCTCAACATGAGGAGGAACTTCTTCACTGTGAGGGTCACAGAGCACTGGAACAGGCTCCCCAGAGAGGTTGTGGAGTCTCCTTCTCTGGACCCTTCCCAGCCCTGTCTGGATGTGTCCCTGTGTGTCCAGAGAAGGGCAACAGAGCTGGGGAGGGGTCTGGAGCACAGCCCTGTGAGGAGAGGCTGAGGGAGCTGGGGTTGCTTAGCCTGGAGAAGAGGAGGCTCAGGGGAGACCTAACTGCTCTCTACAACTCCCTGAAGGGAGGTTGTAGCCAGGTGGGGGTTGGGCTCTTCTCCCAGGCAACCAGCACCAGAACAAGAGGACACAGTCTCAAGCTGTGCCAGGGGAGGTTTAGGCTGGAGGTGAGGAAGAAGTTCTTCATAGAGAGAGTAATTGGCCCTGGGAATGTGCTGCCCAGGGAGGTGGTGGAGTCCCCATCCCTGGAGGTGTTCAAGAGGGGATTGGATGTGGCACTTGGAGCCATGGTTTAGTTGTCAGGAGGTGCTGGGTGACAGGTTGGACTTGATGATCTCTGAGGTCTTTTCCAACCTTATTGACTCTATGATTCTATGACCTGCACTGGATTCTATGGCCCTGATCTGGCAGGGGAGTTGGTCTCCAGAGGCCCCTTCTGACCCCTAGCAGCCTGTGATCCTATGAGCTCATGTGCCATGGTTCAGTGCTCCCCAGGAGCCTTTGCTGTCCCTGGAACTGAGTTCCTGAGGTGCAAGGCCTCTTCTCCAAGACTCAAGATGGACTCAGGGCACTTTGCCCAGAGAGGTGGTAGATGTCCCATCCCTGGAGCCATGGCAGGTCAGGCAGTTTAGGGCTCTGAGCTGCCTGCAGGTGTCCCTGCTGACTGCTGGGAGGTTGCACTGGATGGGCTTCCAAAGTTCCCTCCCACCCAAAGCAGTCTGAGATGCTGTGGCCCCAGAGCAGGGTGCCTGCAGCATGGAGGCTGTCTCCAGGGGAGGCTGTTGTGCAAGAGTGATGCAGACAGCAATGGTGGTGTGGAAATGTGGAGAGCAAAAGGAAGGACTTGAAAGCAGTGACTTCACATTCCTCTTCTGCTTCTCCTTTTCTGTAGTTGCACTTGCTGCATGGACACTGTTGGGTTTGTTCCCAGAGCCCTGCTGCTTTCCATGGTTACAGGAACCTGCTGCTCTGGGCTCTACAGAGACAGGGTCAGGGCAATCCCGAGCACAAATCCAGGCTGGGTGAGGAGAGGCTGAGAGCAGCCTGGAGGAGAAGGCCTTGGGGGTGTCAGGTGGTGACAAACTCCCCAGGAGCCAGCAGTGGTCCCTGGCAGCCCAGAGCCAGCTGTGTGCTGAGCTGCAGCCAGAGCAGGGAGAGCAGCAGCACAGGGAGGGGATTCTGCCCCTCTGCTCTGCTCACACCCCACCTGCAGCACTGCAGCCAGTTCTGGGGCCCCCAGCATAGGAGGGACATGGAGGATTTCAGCAGGGCAGGTGTAAATATTGCCTTCTAGCCACTTACATCCAGGCTGATTATTACCTTTCCCAAAGTAATGCCTGCTTTCATTCCCAAACCTTGCCACTCTTAGCATCCTGTTTCAGAGTTCCATTTAAGGCACAGAGGCATCACATCACCAAGGTGAGCAAAAGCCTGCCCTGAGCAAGAAAAGCACTTCACTGGTGAAGAATCCATCAGCTGAACAGCCTTCCAGATAAAAGCCATTTGAATCCACTGATAGTTTAACCCAAGCAAAGAATGCAGCTCCCTGAAAGCAGATAAGCAGTGGGTTGTGAGAAAAAAAAATGATGTCTTGAGAACAGATCAGAAACTGCTTCAAAAGTAAAGCAGAATGCTCAGCACTGAGGCAGCAGGGTGCTGCCTGGCACCTGCTTTACAGGATAGCATTTAACCCTGCAAGCAGAAGAGTCAGGGGAGTACTTTACACATAGTTTACACTTAACTCTGGAGGTGGTAGAATGCTAGGGGTTGGAAGGGACCTCTGCAGATCAGCTAGTCCCAGCCCCACCACACATGGAGTACCAAAGCACACATCTGACTTGGGACTGGCTCTTCCTCTCTACTCCACGCTGCTCAGACCCCACCTGGAGCTCTGGGTCCAGTTCTGGAGCCCCTAGCACAGGAAGGCTCTGGAGGGGCTGGAAGGTGTCCAGAGAAGGGCCACGAGGAGGAGCAGAGGGCTGGAGCTGCTCTGCTCTGGAGACCACCTGAGAGAGTTGGGGTTGTGCAGGCTGGAGAGGAGAAGGCTCCCAGGAGACCTTCTTGGGGCCTTCCAGGATCTGCAGGGGGCTCCAAGAAAGCTGGGGAGGGACTTTGAGGGTGATAGGACTGGGGGGATGGAGCAAAACTAGAAGTGGGGAGATTGAGATTGGATGTGAGGAAGAAGTTGTTGCCCATGAGGGTGGTGAGAGCCTGGCACAGGCTGCCCAGGGAGGTGGTGGCAGCCTCCTGCCTGGAGGTGTTTGCAGCCAGGCTGGAGGTGGCTGTGAGCAACCTGCTGTGGTGTGAGGTGTCCCTGCCCATGGCAGGGGTTGGCACTGGCTGAGCCTTGAGGTCCCTTCCAGCCCTGACAGTTCTGTGATGCTCTGATTCCCCACCAAATGCTGTAATAAGCAACAGCCTAAGTTCTGTTTGTGCTTTCTTGAGGTTCCAAACAGGGAGTGGAGGCCTCTCGCCTCAGCAGCCAGAGTGGCCACTGCTGCACTGCCTGAGCTGAGCAACAGCAGCAGCACTACACCTCCCCTCACACCCTCTGCAGCAGGATGGTGTCATTGGGCAGTGTTAGTCCAGGGGGACTCAGGAAAGGCATCTGCCCTTCAGTGGGATGGAGCAAAGTCCAGGGGATGGGGAATTAGTTGGAGCTGGCCATGACTGTGAAAGGATGTGAAAGCTACCCAGTGAATCTCCATCAGTTCTGGCTGTCCATCTCAAGTGCTGATCTGGAGAGGCTCCTGCTCTTTCCCCAGCCTGTGCTCTGCTGAGAGGGGATCTAATAAATGTCTATCAGCATCTGAGGGCTGGGGGTCAGGTTGGAGGGGACAGGTTCTGCTCAGTTGCACCCTGGGATAGGACAAGGAGCAATGGATATGAACTGCAGCACAGGAGGTTCCACCTTGACATGAGGAGGAACTTCTTCCCTGTGAGGGTCCCAGAGCCCTGGAGCAGGCTGCCCAGAGAGGTTGTGGAGTCTCCTGCTCTGGAGACATTCAAAACCCACCTGGATGTGTTCCTGTGTGACCTGCCCTGGGTGCTCCTGCCCTGGCAGGGGGGTTGGACTGGGTGATCTCTGGAGGTCCCTCCCAACCTGAGATCCTGTGAGGGTTTTATGGCTGCACTGCAAAGACTGCTCCTGCCTGTGCTTGTTCTCTTTTCCAGGTATTCTCCTTTGGGCATTGCTTGCCTCATCTGTGGGAAAATCATTGCCATCAAGGACTTGGAGGTAGTTGCCAGGCAACTTGGCATGTACATGGTCACTGTGATCGTGGGCCTTGTCATCCATGGAGGGATCTTCCTGCCTCTGCTCTACTTTGTGATTACAAGGAAAAGCCCATTTTCCTTCCTTGCTGGGATTTTCCAGGCATGGATTACAGCACTGGGCACAGCTTCCAGGTACACCTGACGCATCACAGCCTGGTTTATCTTCCAGTAGATGGTTAGCTGCTGTTGGGACAAAACAGGTCTGCTGCTCTGACCTTCACTGCAAAGCCATCTGGTGCTGCTGGAATAAAACCTGGGTTTAACCTGGAGGAGAGGCTGAGGGAGCCTCTTGCTCTGGTGCTGGTGCCTGGGCAACGAGGCTGGGGAGGAGTCTGGGGCACAGCCCTGGGAGGAGAGGCTGAGGGAGCTGGGGTTGCTTAGCCTGGAGAAGAGGAGGCTCAGGGGAGACCTCATTGCTCTCTACAACTACCTGAAAGGTGGTTGTAGCCAGGAAGGGGTTGGTCTCGTCACTCTAGCAACCAGCACCAGAACAAGAGGACACAGTCTGAAGCTGTGCCAGGGGAGGTTTAGGCTGGAGGGGAGGAGAAAGTTCTTCCCAGTGAGAGAGATTGGCCCTTGGGATGTGCTGCCCAGGGAGGTGGTGGAGTCACCATCCCTGGAGGTGTTTAGCAAGAGCCTGGCTGAGACACTTGGTGCCATGGCTTAGTTGATCAGATGGTGCTGGGTGATAGGTTGGACTTGATGATCTCTGAGGTCTTTTCCAACCTGGTTAATTCTATTCTATTCTATTCTATTCTATTCTATTCTATTCTATTCTATTCTATTCTATTCTATTCTATTCTATTCTATTCTATTCTATTCTATTCTATTCTGTTCTGTTCTGTTCTGTTCTGTTCTGTTCTGTTCCGTTCCGTTCCATTCCATTCCATTCCATTCCATTCTAATCCCAGCCCTGAGTCAAGAAATAAAGCCAATCAGGCACCAACCAGTTACCTTTGGGACACTGTAGGGAGGTTGTAGAGTCAGCTACAGGGAGCTGGGAGATTCACTTTTTTTGTTTTCCTCTCTGGCCCTGGCCAAAGAATAACTGGCCCTTGGGATGTGCTGCCCAGGGAGGTGGTGGAGTCCCCATCCCTGGAGGTGGTCAAGAGGGGATTGGATGTGGCACTTGGAGCCATGGTTTGGTTGTCAGGAGGTGTTGGGTGACAGGTTGGACTCGATGATCTCTGAGGTCTCTTCCAGCCTGATTGATTCTGTGGTTCTATGGAAAATTGGCTGAAAGAGGGTTTGGCTCACAGCAGGAAGCAGCAAACGGGAGGACACGGCAGGAGCGCTGCCGCTGCTGCCTGCCCTGCCCGTGCTGCGCGCGGCTGACGCTCGCTGTGCTCTGTGCTGCAGCGCCGGGACCCTGCCGGTGACCTTCCGCTGCCTGGAGGAGAACCTGGGCATCGACAAGCGCGTGACGCGGTTCGTGCTGCCCGTGGGAGCCACCATCAACATGGACGGCACCGCCCTCTACGAGGCCGTGGCTGCCATCTTCATCGCACAGATGAATGGCATTGAGCTGGACGGGGGCCAGATCGTCACGGTCAGGTCAGTCCGCGCCGCTCGCGGGGCTCGGCGCGTACTGGCTGCGCGACGCCGAGCGGCAGGCTGCCGGGGCCGGGCCCGCGGCCTGCTGGGGAGTGGTGCCGCGGCCATGCTCCAGGGCTGGCCCCCAGGGATCCCTGCTGGGCCCCAGCCTGTGCAATATCTGTACTGATGATCTGGAGGAGGGGATTACAAGCCCGCTGAGGAGAGGCTGAGGGAGCTGGGGTTGCTTAGCCTGGAGAGGAGGAGGCTCAGGGGTGACCTTCTTGCTCTCTACAACTACCTGAAGGGAGGTTGTAGCCAGGTGGGGGTTGGTCTCTTCTCCCAGGCAACTAGCACCAGAACAAGAGGACACAGTCTCAAGCTGTGCCAGGGGAGGTTTAGGCTGGAGGTGAGGAAGAAATTCTTCATAGAGAGAGTAATTGGCCATTGGAATGTGCTGCCCATTGGAATCACCATCCCTGGAGGTGTTCAAGAGGGGATTGGATGTGGCACTGGGAGCCATGCTTTAGTTGATCAGATGATGTTGGGTGACAGGTTGGACTCAATGATCTCAAAGGTCTCTTCCAATGTGGTTGATTCTCTGATTCTGTAGTCTGTCTTCTGGGGAGCTGGGGGCTGTGTGTCCTGTGAAATCCAGGGATTTCCAATGCTGGCACGCCAAGGAACGTCACACTCACACCCACAGGGGTGCTGGTTCTCTGGTGCCATGTTTTCTGTTGTTTGCAGCCTCAGGGTGTGCTGCTGGCACTGCAGACAGCTTTGCAGTTGGCAGTGCAAGGTGAAACACAGCATCCCCTGTCCACTGCAGTGCCTGTTCTGCTGCAGAGGAGAGCTGCCAGCGCTGGCCCTGGGGCACTGGTGTTCTGCAGTGTCTCTCCTCACACACACTGGGAGGAGAAAGCATACCTAAGAAGGGTATCCATGTACTTCTGGCTGCTTAGCTCTGGTGAGCAGCCAGCAAAAGTGGAATGAGAGTAACCAAGCCTGAGGGTGAGATTGGCTGTTCTAGGTACTCCAGACAGGCTAATCTCTAACCCAGCAAATACTAGCTCTGCTCTTTTATACCAGTTTGCCATATCCAGCACTAAGCTCACCTCCTGGAAAGAAAACAGAAAAGTACCCACTGGGCATGGAGTGAGGTTGGTTGAAGGCTGTTTACTGTGATGGAGTTTTAAGCCCTATTAGGTAGAGTGACTTACCAAAAAAAAACCCCAACAGCAGTGGCCAAGTTGGGACTGCTCCAGCTGAAGTTAATCTGCAGTGGAAAACTTGATGGAGAGACCAGGCCTAACATTTTGAATGGCTAAAATGGAACCCACAAAGGAAGGCTGCTGGGGTTGCCTTCCTGTAGTTTTCACTCACTCACCTTCCTTTCATGAAACCCTTTTAACACCAGGGGAACTCCTGCACTGGGATGTGTCATGCTCTGTGGTTCTTTCCCAACTCTACTTTCCATTTCTTTGCTGCCTGCTCCAAGCCCTGAAATTAGTTAAGCCAAGGTTTGTAGCAAGGTTCAGGGCTGTTTCTGATGGAGGCAGGTGCTAGACCTGCATGAGGACCTGCATAAGGAGGCTCAGGGAGACCTTCTTGCTCTCTCCAACTCCCTGAAGGGAGGCTGTAGCCAGGTGGGGATTGGTCTCTTCTCCCAGGTAGCCAGCACCAGAACAAGAGGACACAGTCTCAAGCTATGCCAGGGGGAAGTTTAGGCTTGATCTCAGAAAGAAATTCTTCCCAGCAAGAGAGATTGGCCATTGGGATGTGCTGCCCAGGGAGGTGGTGGAGTCCCCATCCCTGGAGGGGTTCAAGAAGAGCCTGGATGAGGCACTTAGTGCCAGGGTCTGGTTTGTTAGTTAGGGTTGGGTGGTTTTACTTGGTGTTCTTGGAGGTCTCTTCCAACCTGGGTGGTTCTGTGACAGAAAGGTGTTGCTAAGGCTGACAGCAGTCATTCAGAGCTGCCACATCTAACACTGAGACTGGAGAAATTCAAGTGAGAGGAACTGACTGTGGTCAGAGACAACTGATAGGCTTGAAGCTGAGTTAGCCCTCTTCTCCATCTCTGAGGGCCTGACCCCTAAGTTCTTCTTGATCTCAGCATTCCAAGGCTGGTGTAGCCAGCTTTGAAACTCATTTGCTAATCAGGTGGCAGCTTTAGGCTATCTGTAGGAAAAACATTGAATCTCCTCTCCATGCAGCGTGGCATTTTTGTTAGCCCAGCATGACAAGAGCTCTCTCTTGAGGTGGCAATACAAGTGACTGAAGGAGTATTGAGTTTTGTCTGTCAAACCCAGTTTGTGACACTGAGGATATTCAGCAGGAGCAGGGAAGTCATTCTGCCCTGTGCTCAGCACTGGTTAGGCCACCCCGTGAGGCCTGTGTCCAGTTCTGGGCTCCTCCATTTAAGAAGGACATTGAGAGACTTGAAGGTGTCCAGAGAAGGGCAAGAAAGCTGGGGAGGGGTCTGGAGCACAGCCCTGTGAGGAGAGGCTGAGGGAGCTGGGGTTGCTTAGCCTGGAGAAGAGGAGGCTCAGGGGAGACCTTCTTGCTGTCTGCAACTCCCTGAAGGGAGGCTGTAGCCAGGTGGGGGTTGGTCTCTTCTCTCTAGCAACCAGCAGCAGAACAAGAGGACACAGTCTCATGCTGTGTCAGGGGAGGTTTAGGCTGGAGGGGAGGAGAAAGTTCTTCCCAGCAAGAGAGATTGGCCCTTGGGATGTGCTGCCCAGGGAGGTGGTGGAGTCCCCATCCCTGGAGGTGTTCAAGAGGGGACTGGATGTGGCACTTGGTGCCATGGTCTAGTCATGAGGTCTGTGGTGCCAGGTTGGACTCGATGACCTTTGAGATCTCTTCCAACCTTGGTGATACTGTGAGACTGTGACCTGTATTTTTCATGGCATTATACAGCAAACACTTTAATGAGCCTTCTGTTATTAATCAATTAATTGATGTTCATTCACAATCACATAACATGATAGCCATGGTTTAGTTGATCAGATGGTGTTGGGTGATGGGTTGGACCTGATCTCAAAGGTCTGTTCCAAGCTGGTTAATTCTGTATTCTGTGATTCTGTAAAGGAAGGATGAGTTTTGCTTTTTCAGCTGGAGTGACCTGTATCTAGGCATGGGGCACTGCTGCCTAGGACTGTGGGGGGTTTGCATATCAGACTTGCACTCCTCTGCATGTGATGATAACCACTTTTTCTCAGCCTCACAACTCACTCTTCAAGTACCATCCACAAACAGCTGTGAGCCATCCCGAGAGTTCAACCTGTAGCCACCAGCCATCAGCAAGCCTGGATGATGGAAACTCAGGATGTGACACTGGGGGTGTGTTGGCAGAGCTTGGAACACAGCAGCAGGCTGAAGATCTGACTGTTGGAACCCACTCATGGAAATGAAAACTCTCAGACAGCCCTCAGAACAAGGCCCACTGACCTGGCCTCCACTAATAAACATGATAATAATGTTCAATATCTTGATCAATGACCTGGCTGAGGGGATTGAGAGTACCCTCAGCAAGTTCCTGATGATACAAAACTGGGGGGGTGGCTGACACCTGTCAGGCTGTGCTGCCATCCAACCAGAGCTGGACAGGCTGAGAGCAGGCTGCAGGCAAACCTCATGGAGTTCCATAAGGCCAAGTGCAGGGTCCTGCACCTGGGGAGGAATAACAGCAGGCACCAGGGCAGGCTGGGGACTGCCCTGCTGGAGAGCAGCTCCATGGAGAAAGACCTTGGAGTGCTGGTGGGCAGCAAGTTCTGCATGGGACAGCAATGTGCCCTGGGGGCCAAGAGAGCCAAGGGGAGCCTGGGGGCAGCAAGACAAGTGTGGCCAGCAGGGCTGGGGAGGTTCTGCTCCCCCTCTGCTCTGCCCTGCTGAGACCACAGCTGCAATCCTGTGTCCAGTGCTGGGCTCCCCAGTTCCAGAGAGACAGAGACCTGCTGGAGAGAGCCCAAGGGAGAGCCAGGAGGATGCTTAGGGGACTTGAGCATCTCCCCTGTGAAGAGAGACTGAGAGCCCTGGGGCTGTTGAGTCTGGAGAAGAGAAGGCTGAGTGGGATCTGATCAATGTCTATCAATAGCTGAGGGCTGGGGGCCAAGTGGAGGGGGCCAAGCTCTTTGGGGTGGTGCACAGCAATAAGCCCCAAGGAGCAATGGAGACAAACTTGAACAGAGAAGGTTTCAGCTCAGCATGAGGAGAAACTTCTTACCAGTGAGGGTGCCAGAGCCCTGGAGCAGGCTGCCCAGAGAGGTTGTGGAGTCTCCTGCTCTGGAGCCTTTCCAACCCCACCTGGATGCCTTCCTGTGCAGACTGCCCTGGGTGATGCTGCTCTGGCAGGGGGGTTGGGCAGGATGATCTGTGGAGGTCCTCCCAGCCTCTGATGTTCTGTGGTTCTGTGATGCTGTAACATTGATATTTATATAAAAAAGTATATTTATAATAAATACAAAAAAAGCCCCAAACATTTTGCTGATAAACACAAAGATGAAAACCATTGCCTGAGCTTATCATGATTTGTCATGGTAAGTCTTCAGTTCTCTGGGGGGAAAAAAACGTCATTAAAAACCCGGACCTTCCTAATGATCCCAGGGATCAGTGCTGGGCCCCAGCCTGTGCAATGTCTTGATTGATGATCTGGAGGAGGGGTTGGAGTCCATCATCAGTAAATGTGCAGATAACACCAAGCTGGGGGCAGGAGCTGATCTGTTAGAGGGTAGGAGAGCTCTGCAGAGGGACCTTGCCAGGCTGGACAGATGGGCAGAGTCCAAGGGCAGGAGACTGAACACATCCAAGTGCCAGGTGCTGCACATTGGCCACAGCAACCCCAGGCAGTGCTACAGGCTGGGGGCAGAGTGGCTGGAGAGCGGCCAGGCAGAGAGGGACCTGGGGGTGCTGGTTGAGAGTAGGCTGAACATGAGCCTGCAGTGTGCCCAGGCAGCCAAGAAGGCCAAGGGCATCCTGGCCTGCCTCAGGAAGAGTGTGGCCAGCAGGAGCAGGGAGGTCGTTCTGCCCCTGGACACTGCACTGGTTAGGCCACACCTTGAGTCCTGTGTCCAGTTCTGGGCTTCTCAGTTTAAGGACACTGAGACACTTGAGGGTGTCCAGAGAAGGGCAAGAAAGCTGGGGAGGGGTCTGGAGCACAGCCCTGGGAGGAGAGGCTGAGGGAGCTGGGGTTGCTTAGCCTGGAGAAGAGGAGGCTCAGGGGAGACCTTCTTGCTCTCTCCAACTGCCTGAAGGGAGGTTGTAGCCAGCTGGGGGTTGGTCTCTTCTCCTAGGCAGCCAGCACCAGAACAAGAGGACACAGTCTCAAGCTGTGCCAGGGGAGGTTTAGGCTGGAGGGGAGGAGAAAGTTCTTCCCAGCAAGAGAGATTGGCCCTTGGGATGTGCTGCCCAGGGAGGTGGTGGAGTCCCCATCCCTGGAGGTGTTCAAGAGGGGATTGGATGTGGCACTTGGAGCCATGGTTTGGTTGTCAGGAGGTGTTGGGTGACAGGTTGGACTTGATGACCTCTGAGGTCTTTTCCAGCCTGGTTGATTCTATGGTTGTATGGGAATGTGTGTTCCTCTCCCTGCCACCCCTTCTGATTCTTGGTGTTTCTTTGCAGCTTGACTGCCACCCTTGCGAGCGTTGGAGCTGCCAGTATCCCCAGTGCTGGACTGGTCACCATGCTGCTGATCCTCACTGCAGTGGGTCTCCCTACCCAGGACATCAGTTTGCTTGTTGCTGTTGACTGGCTTTTGTAAGTTGTGCTTGCCTCCACTGCTGGGTGCAGGAGGAGGAGGGCTGCTTGTCTGTGATGCTTTTCAGGTGCTGCTCTTGCAGGGCATTAAGACTTTCTTCTGCAGAGGAGGAAATGGGCTGTTTGATGGGGCAGGCACCACTGAAACCATCTTCTCAGCTTGCACCAGTCATTCAAGAGCTTCCTGTAGGCCCCCTGTAGGTTCTGGAGGCTCTCCCTGGAGCCTCCAGGCTGCACACCCCCAGCTCCCTCAGCCTGTCCTCGTAGCAGAGCTACTCCAAGCCCCTGATCATTATCGTGGCTCTCCTCTGGACCTGCTCCATCAGGTCCATGTCCTTCCTATATAAGGAAATGGGCTGTTTGGTGGAGCAGGCACCTCTGAAACCATCTTCTCAGCTTGCACAAGGTGCTCAGGAGCTACTGAACTCAGGCTCATATGTTGTCTTCTCCCTAAGGATGCCTCTCCACCACAGCCATAGCTCAAGAGGGCTTTTCTCATCTTTTCCTGTTTCTGTTTCTTATAGAACTGATCTCAAAGTAAGGGCCAAGGCTAAAAATGGAGGCTCCACCAGGAAGTCATCATCAGGTCTCAGGGTGATTTGAGCATTTTTGGACATCCAGTGCTTGATTCCTGCAGTGAAGAGGGTCTCTTTCCTTTTGAACACAAGAAAGTAAAATACTTTTAAGAAAGAAACTGTTCTAGAGCAGGATATAAACCAAACTGGCAGAGGGAAGGTCATGCTCTAGTTTGATTTTACTGACAGATTCCTCAAGCTGGAAAGACTGATTTGCACTTCCAAGGACAGGGCTCAGTGGTCCTCTAACTTGTGCTGGACTCCAGAGGCTTTCATAATCATGGAATCATGGTCCGGGCCAGAGGGAGCTCCAAAGCTCATCCAGTCCAACCTCCCTGCAGTCAGCAGGGACTTCCCCAACTAGATCAGGCTGCCCAGGGCCTCATTGAGCCTCACCTTGAGGGAAGTAGCCTCAACCACCTCCCTGGGCAACCTGTTCCAGTGTTCCACCACCCTCATAGTAAAGAGCTTGTTCCTAATATCCAATCTGAATCTGCCCTTCTCTAGTTTGGAGCCATTGTCCCTGGTCCTGTCCCAGCAAGCCTTTACAAACAGCCTCTCTCCATCCTATTCCCTTCTCCTCTTCTCCTCTTCTCTTCTCTTCTCTTCTCTTCTCTTCTCTTCTCTTCTCTTCTCTTCTCTTCTCTTCTCTTCTCTTCTCTTCTCTTCTCTTCTCTTCTCTTCTCTTCTCTTCTCTTCTCTTCTCTTCTCTTCTCTTCTCTTCTCTTCTCTTCTCTTCTCTTCTCTTCTCTTCTCTTCTCTTCTCTTCTCTTCCTTCCTTCTCTTCTCTTCTCTTCTCTTCCCTTCCTCTTCTCTTCCTCTTCTCTTCCTCTTCTCTTCCTCTTCTCTTCCTCTTCTCTTCCTCTTCTCTTTCTCTTCCTCTTCTCTTCCTCTTCTCTTCCTCTTCTCTTTCTCCCCCTTCTGGTACTTGCAGGCTGCTATTAGGTCTCCCTGAAGCCTCCTTTTCTCCAGGCTGTCCTGCTGCAGCACAGTATCTTCTACTTGTCCAGGGAGGTCACCTCCCTGGAGATGTTCAAAGCCAGGTTGGATGAGGCCTTGAGCAGCCTGGTTTAGTGGAAGGTGTCCCTACCCGTGCCAGGGGTTGGAACTGGATGGTCTTCCAGGTTCCTTCCCACCTAAACCATTGTCTGAATCTCCTGGCCCACAGCCCTTTCACCCCTTTTTTCACTGAGGAAAGACATCTGGTTGTGTGGTGCCTGGAAGGGAGCATAGAAGTGCCCCTCTGTATTCTTTCTGCATCTCCTCCAACGCTAGCGGCCTCAGCTGCTCGCTTGTGATACCTTTCAGCCCCAGATGCACTGCTGGCATTACACAAGGAGGAAAAGCAGGGCTGAAAATGTGAAGATAAAACAGCTAAAGAATTTTATGTCATTAGCTTTTGGCTTGTTGAGAAGAATTCAGGAACTTGCTCAGTCCTCTGACCTCTATTTTTGGATCTACTCCTGTTCTGTTACCTGTCTTGTCACTAAGAGCTGTGAGGGACAGCAGAGAGCTCCAGCTTCTGCTTCAGAGAAAGTGGAAAAAAAGGACTTTACAGCTTGGGAAGGCAAAGGGAAAAGATGACTTCCATGTTTTATATATAACTGAGTGTCATGCTGTCATGACTCAGAGTGGGGAAAGGAGGCAGGGTTCAACAGTCAGGGTACAGCTAGCACAGGGAAAAATGTGCTATGCTGTGGGTTTATTATACTTATGAGGTCATGGGTGAAAACAGGAAAGCAGCAGAGGAATCTGCAGCTGGGAGGAGAGCAGAAGGGAGGTGTGTGCTCATTTTAAGGATGTTTTTTACTGGCTGTCAGCGTAAGGCAACGAGGTAGGTTTCTGCAGCTGGGAGGAGGATGTGTGAAAGGAGCCTGTGGTTTGTTTGGTTTTAGAGGGAAATGTCACTTAAAAATACCCCTGTGGACTGAGAGGCTTTGCCCATCCTAGCAAACCTCAGAGCTGTGAGCTCAACCAGCAGGCTCATCTGCTAGTAGGTGTTGCATTTCAGGCCCACCTTCAGCTGGCTTATCCCACCCTGCTTGGGACACAGGAGCATCTGCACTGTGGAGCCAGGCGTAGAACCTCCTTCAGTTGGTTTATCCCACCCTGCTTGGGACACAGGAGCATCTGCACTGTGGAGCCAGGCAGGGACCTCCTTCAGTTGGTTTATCCCACCCTGCTTGGGACACAGGAGCATCTGCACTGTGGAGCCAGGCGTAGAACCTCCTTCAGTTGGCTTATCCCACCCTGCTTGGGACACAGGAGCATCTGCACTGTGGAGCCAGGCGTAGAACCTCCTTCAGTTGGCTTATCCCACCCTGCTTGGGACACAGGAGCATCTGCACTGTGGAGCCAGGCAGGGACCTCCTTCAGTTGGTTTATCCCACCCTGCTTGGGACACAGGAGCATCTGCACTGTGGAGCCAGGCAGGGACCTCCTTCAGTTGGTTTATCCCACCCTGCTTGGGACACAGGAGCATCTGCACTGTGGAGCCAGGCAGGGGGACACTCCTTCAGGCAGGGACCTCCTTCAGTTGGTTTATCCCACCCTGCTTGGGACACAGGAGCATCTGCACTGTGGAGCCAGGCAGGGCACCTTGCAGCACAAGCATCTGTGTTGGGATCCTTCTGGCCTTGGCCTTACGAGCAGCAGTGCAATCCCAGCACGATTGGGAAGCGAAAGGTAGAGGGGAAAGGGAAAAGAGACAAAAGGGAGATGAGAGGCTCTGTGTCGTGCCAGCAGTGCCAGCAGTGGAGCTACTACCAAGTTGGTTGGTGGAGGTGTAGTGCTGATTAACATGTGTTCAACAGCTAATGAGCTGTATTTTCCATCCTCTGGTGGCTGGTTGTGGTAGACGTGATGATCTACTGAGAGATGGAGAAGACTGCTGCTGACGTCGCTGATGCGAGGGAAAGGCACCCAGGCCAACTTCTGAGCAAGCCTTTGGGCACCCAGCCAGGCCTAAGGAAATCTGAAATGAAAGGTCATAAAAAGATTCCCTTTTTTTGGACACTTACAAACATTGCCTTCTCCTGTTTCCTGAGGTCATCAAGTGGTGTTGCAGTAGGGTTTCCTGGCAGGACTGTAGAAGAGAAAGTTAATCATGTGCTTAGGACCCAACCCCAGCCACTTTTCTACCCCCACTGAGAAAAAAGCAGTCAGCCACCTAGAAATAACTGGAATGGCTCCTTTGTAACATTTCAATTGCAGGCAGTGAAGGCTTCCTGCTTGAGGAGTTTCTCAGTATTTCTGATGAAAGCAACTGTAAGGACATCAGCTGATTTTTACCACACTTCAGGCCTCTGGAGCCCTGGTCCTGCCAAAACCAGCAGTGCCTGCTGTGCCCGCGGGGTGAAACATCTCATTAAGCTTGGCACTCAAAACAGAGCCACAAGGGTTCTGCATCCATCCATTTCTCCAACAGCTCCAGACTGGGTTGCTCAACCTTTCCCCTCCCACACGTACCCCACACACTTTGGGAGCTCTTTCCCCAGGCAAGTTTTCCCAAGATTTCACAACTCAGCTTGAGACTGAGCACAGGACAGCAGGGGCATTTAATAGGACAGCAATGAGAGATTTGCCAGCAGCTGGAACAAAACCAGCTCCTGTTGCTCCAGCCACAGAGCTGGATGCTATCCAGAAGTCAGACTGACAAGCTTAGCAAATACCATAGCACAGCAGCCTCCACTACAGTGGTGTTTTGCAGTGAGGAGCAGAGGGACGAGAGCAGCTCGTGGCTTGGACAGCAGCGCTCTGAGCTGGGTTAGGAACTGGCTGGAGGCTGAGCCCAGAGAGTGGTGGTGAATGGTGCCACAGCCAGCTGGCAGCCAGGCACCAGTGGTGTGCCCCAGGGATCAGTGCTGAGCCCCAGCCTCTTTAATATCTTCATTGATGATCTGGATGAGGGGATTGAGACAGTCATCAGCAAATTTGCAGATGACACCAAGCTGGGGGCAGATGTTGGTCAGTTAGAGGACAGAAGGGCTCTGCACAGGGACCTCGACCCACTGGACAGATGGGCAGAGGCCAACAGGATGGCATTCAACAAGTCCAAGTGCCAGGGGCTGCACTTTGGCCACAGCAACCCCAGGCAGAGCTACAGGCTGGGGGCACAGTGGCTGAGAGCTGCCAAACAGAGAAGGACCTGGGGGTGCTGATTGACAGCTGCCTGAACATGAGCCAGCAGTGTGCCCAGGTGGCCAAGAAGGCCAATGGCATCCTGGCCTGCATCAGGAATGGTGTGGCCAGCAGGAGCAGGGAGGTCATTGTGCCCTGTGCTCAGCACTGGTTAGGCCACACCTTGAGTCCTGTGTCCAGTTCTGGGCCCCTCAGGTTAGGAAGGACAGAGGGCTGGAGCACCTCTGCTGTGAGGACAGACTGAAGGATTTGGGGCTGTTCAGGCTGGAGAAGAGAAGGCTCCCAGGTGACCTCATTGTGGCCTTCCAGGATCTGAAGGGGGCTACAGGAAGGCTGGGGAGGGACTTCTCAGGCTCTCAGGGAGTGATAGGACTAGGGGGAATGGACTGAAGCTGGAGGTGGGGAGATTCAGGCTGGAGGGGAGGAGGAAGTTCTTCCCCATGAGAGTGGTGAAGCCCTGGAATGGGTTGTCCAGGGAGGTGGTTGAGGCCCCGTCCCTGGAGGTGTTTAAGCCCAGGCTGGATGAGGCTGTGGGCAGGCTGATGTAGTGTGGGGTGTCCCTGCCCATGGCAGGGGGTTGGAACTGGATGATCCTTGTGGTCCCTTCCAACCCTGACTGATTCTATGATATTATGACATCGAGACACTTGAAGGTGTCCAGAGAAGGGCAACAAGGCTGGGGAGAGGCCTTGAGCACAGCCCTGGGAGGAGAGGCTGAGGGAGCTGGGGTTGCTTAGCCTGCAGAAGAGGAGGCTCAGGGGAGACCTCATTGCTCTCTACAACTCCCTGAAGGGTGGTTGTAGCCAGGAAGGGGTTGGTCTCTTCTCTCTAGCAACCAGCACCAGAACAAGGGGACACAGTCTCAAGCTGTGCCAGGGGAAGTTTAGGCTGGAGGTGAGGAGAAAGTTCTTCACTGAGAGAGTCATTGGAATGTGCTGCCCAGGGAGGTGGTGGAGTCCCCATCCCTGGAGGTGTTCAAGAGGGGATTGGATGTGGCACTTGGTGCCATGGTCTAGTCATGGGGTCTGTGGTGCCAGGTTGGAGTCAATGATCTTTGAGGTCTCTTCCAACCTCGGTGATACTGTGAGACTGTGATAGAGGAACTGGGCTTAGGAGGCTTCTCTGGTGTTTAACCCTGTGTTCAGCAGCTCAGCAAGAAAGATTGCCTGAGCTGTGGCTCTGCTCTTTGCCTCGGAGCTAAACTCGGAACAATCGATGCCCAGCTGATGTCTGGGTGTTAGCAGAGAGGCCTCCCAGCCAGCCAGGGAAACTACACAACACAGGAGCTCTTTCCTCAGGTAATACAGAGGTAGGGTGAGGTAAAGATGTCACCTGGGCTGTGACTTAGCGGGTGTGCCAAGGTTTCCATCTGCTTTCTGAAGGGGGTGAGGTGGCTGCAGTGGATTTCCAAGGTGTCAAGGAGCACTTTTTTTGCATGCTATGACATTGTGGACAAGGGTCTTACTCACTTCTTCTCATTTCTCTTCTTGGCATTTCTGTTTCTATCCATATTGCTAAGATTTCAGTTCTTCTCATCTATGATAGTTTGAGGAAATGAGGCATTAACCCTTATCAGGAACTGTCTTGGGAGTGTCAGTTGGTGACAAACTCCCCAGGAGCCAGCAGTGGTCCCTGGCAGCCCAGCAGGCAGCTGTGTGCTGGGCTGCATCCAGAGCAGGGAGAGCAGCAGCACAGGGAGCAGAGCAGCCCCCCTGCTCTGCTCTGCTGAAACCCCAGCTGCAGCACTGCCTCCACTTCTGGGGCATGGAACTGCTGGAGCAGGTCCAGAGGAGGCCACCAAGATGATCAGAGGGCTGGAGAACCTCCCCTATGGGGACAGGCTGAGGGATTTGGCTCTCTTCAGCCTGGAGAAGAGAAGGCTCCAGGGAGACCTCAGAGCAGCCTGCCAGTACCTGAAGGGGCTCCAGGAGAGCTGGGGAGGGACTTTGGACAAGGGCTGGGAGTGCCAGGCTGAGGGACAATGGCTTTGAGCTGGGAGAGGAGAGACTGAGACTGGAGATGAGGAAGAAATTCTTGACAGTGAGGCTGGGGAGACACTGGCACAGGCTGCCCAGGAGGCTGTGGCTGCCTCCTCCCTGGAGGTGTTCAAGGCCAGGCTGGATGAGGCCCTGAGCAGCCTGGGCTGGTGGGAGGTGTCCCTGCCCATAGCAGGGGGTTGGAACTGGGTGATCTTTAAAGTCCCTCCCAACCCCTTCTGTGACTCTATGGATTTGTGAATCACTTCCCAATTATTCCAAAGCCCATTCTCACCAGACCCTGAGCTGGGGTTTGAGTGAGAACTTGGCTTTCAGTCCCCTCATTCCTCTCAGCAGTTGTTATGGACGGTGCAGAAGTAGCTGTGCTGGGGCAAGGCACTGGCTGGAGTGCAGCTTTCCTGCCTCCATTTTGGTTATGTTGTTGCAGCAGAGCTGGAATGAGTGAGTGCAGGCTTCTGTGCTCTTCTCTGGGGCCTCTTTGGCCCAAAAGAGGTCAGTGGCACTTGGCTGCTGGTTGCTGGCAGCCCAGACTCATGTTCTTTCTGCTGTGAGGAGCTGGTTCCTTTGGTCCCCCAGCACAGCACATTCTGCAGCAGCCTGTCCACCGCTCCCTGCCTGTGGGGTGGAGCAGCTCCTCAAATGACCCTTTCACAATTTGAGTTGTGCTTCAGTTATGCTTTCTCTCCATCTTGTTGTTCTGGCATCCCTCCATCCTCTGCTCAGAATCACAGAAGGGACTCTGGAGAGAAAAGCTTTTCTCTCCAGTGAAGAGAGAATCCAGCCAAGAGCCAGGAGGATGCCTAGGGCACCTGGGCATCTCCCCTGTGGAGAGAGACTGAGAGCCCTGGGGCTGGTTAGTGTGGAGAGGAGAAGGCTGAGAGGGATCTGATCAATGTCTATCAATAGCTGAGGGCTGGGGGCCAAGTGGAGGGGGCCAAGCTCTTTTGGGTGAGAACAGTAATAAGCCAAGGAGCAATGGAGACAAACTTGACCAGAGAAGGTTTCAGCTCAACATGAGGGGAAACTTCTTTGCAGTGAGGGTGACAGAGCCCTGGAGCAGGCTGCCCAGAGAGGGTGTGGAGTCTCCTGCTCTGGAGCCTTTCCAACCCCACCTGGATGCCTTCCTGTGCAGACTGCCCTGGGTGATGCTGCTCTGGCAGGGGGTTGGACTGGGTGATATCTTGAGGTCCCTTCCAACCTCTAATGTTCTGTAGTTCTGTGACTCCCAAAGCTCATCTTGTCCAACCCTCCCTGCAGGGACATCTTTAACTGGATAGGTTGCTCGGGGCCCTATCAAGTTTCATCTTGACTGTCTGCAGGGATGGCACCTCCAACACCTCTCTGGGCAGCCTGATGCAGTGTTTCACCACCCTCACTGTAAAGAACTTGTTCCTGATGTCCAATCCTGATGTCCTGCTCTGGTTTCAAACCATTGCCCCTTATCCTATCACTGCAAGGCCTTTTTAAACTGTTCCTTCCCAGCTTTCTTGCAGACCACCTTCAGAACTTGAAATGCTGCTCTAAGGTCTCCCTGGAGCCTTCTCTTATCCAGGCTGAACAGCTCCAAATCCATCCTCTGGCATCAGTGAAGCCTCTCACAATTTAATACCACTTTTATGAAATGAAATAAAGCAGGTGGAGCAGCTTTTTGTGGAGCTGTGTGGCCAGGTCCTGTGGATTTGAGGATCTCAATTAAAAACTACACTCAGGAAATGATATTTTCCTGTTCTGCACCAGGTTTAACACTCTCTCTTCAGGGGCATGGAATGAGAGCTGTATGAAAACCACAACAAACCCCAAAATGCTTCAACTAAGGCTGGGCAGATGGGCAGAGTCCAAGGGCAGGAGATTGAACACATCCAAGTGCCAGGTGCTGCACATTGGCCACAGCAACCCCAGGCAGTGCTACAGGCTGGGGGCAGAGTGGCTGAGAGCAGCCAGGCAGAGAGGGACCTGGGGGTGCTGGTTGATGGTAGGCTGAACATGAGCCTGCAGTGTGCCCAGGCAGCCAAGAAGGCCAATGGCATCCTGGCCTGCCTCAGGAAGAGTGTGGCCAGCAGGAGCAGGGAGGTCATTCTGCCCCTGGACACTGCACTGGTTAGGCCACACCTTGAGTCCTGTGTCCAGCTCCGGGCCCCTCAGTTTAAGAAGGACATTGAGACTCTTGAAGGTGTCCAGAGAAGGGCAAGAAAGCTGGGGAGGGGTCTGGAGCACAGGCCTGTGAGGAAAGGCTGAGGGAGCTGGGGTTGCTTAGCCTGGAGAAGAGGAGGCTCAGGGGAGACCTTCTTGCTCTCTCCAACAGCCTGAAGGGAGGTTGTAGCCAGGTGGGGGTTGGTCTCTTCTCCCAGGCAGCCAGCACCAGAACAAGAGGACACAGTCTCAAACTGTGCCAGGGGAGGTTGAGGCTGGAGGTGAGGAAGAAATTCTTCCCAGCAAGAGAGATTGTCCCTTGGGATGTGCTGCCCAGGGAGGTGGTGGAGTCACCGTCTCTGGAGGTGTTTAGGAAGAGCCTGGCTGAGGCACTTGGTGCCATGGGTTAGTTGATCGGATGGTGCTGGGCGATAGGTTGGACTTGGTGATCTGAAAGGTCTGTTCCAACCTGGTTAATTCTGTGTTCTGTATTAAACTCTAAATATGTGAGCATAATGCAGAAGGCTGAGAGCCCTGGGGCTGTTGAGCCTGGAGAAGAGCAGCCTGAGAGGGGATCTGAGCGGTGCTCAGCAAGAGCTAAAGAGGGGAGGGGGCAAGAGGATGAGGCCAGATTCTTATCACTGGTGCCCAGTGACGGGACAAGGGGCAACAGGCACGACCTGGAACCCAGGAGGTTTCACTTCAACTTAAGGAAAAACTTCTTTGTTGTGCTGTGAGGCTGCTGGAGCCCTGGAGCAGGCTGCCCAGAGAGGTTGTGGATCCTCCTCCTGTGGAGACTTCCAAAACCCACCTGGACGTTGTGCCCCTGGGCAAGCTGATCAAGGTGACCCTGCTTTAGCAGGAGGGGTGGACTGGATGATCCCCAAGGTCCCTTCCAACCCCACCATGCTGGGATTTTGTGCAAGGAGAAGCCTGAAGCAGTTGGACAGCTGGGAAAGGCAGAGTGAAAGATCTTCAGAGCCCAAGGTGTTAAGAAGGCCTCAAAACTTGACGGCCAGGGCGAGACTTGTGTCATTCGTATTTATCACTTTGGTCCTTCCATGGTCAGGGTTTGGTTTCGGTTGGGTTTTGTTTTTTTTACTCAGTGTTCTACAGGAAAAGCTATCACACAGCCCTGGGACCAGAAATGCTAGCAAGGGTGTTTTCAGATGAATCACTGGCAGGGGAGATGAGATCCCAACACGCTTGGCAATTGTCCACAGCGCTGAAGCTGAGAATTCAGCAGCCTGGTGGCTTCTCTGACCCGTTTGGCAGAGCTAGACCCAGTTGCTGCAGTAGCTTTGACTTCCAGCCCCCAGCTAGAAGGTTTTATGAAGTCTTCTCTTCAGTTTGGTTGTGAAGAGGCAAATTACCTCGGCAGTGGTGTGGCCATGTTCAGAGAAGCCTCCCTGTAGGAGAGGCAGCAGGAGCCCAGCCTGCCGGCCTGCAGTGCCCTGCAAGACCATGCTGCAGAATCTGGGGCAGCTTTGGGGCAGAGTTCTGAGATCAGGGACAAGCCACAAGCATAAGTTCACTGCACACAGATAAAGGTGGTGTGTCTGTCCAGGCAGCTGGTGTGCAGGAATCACAGAATGTCAGGGGCTGGAAGGGACCTCCAGAGATCAGCCAGTCCAACCCCCTGCCAGAGCAGGTCACACAGAAACACATCCAGGTGGGGTTTGAATACCTCCAGAGAGGGAGACTCCACAACCCCCCTGGGCAGCCTGCTCCAGTCTTTTGTTGCCATCACAGGGGAAAAAATTTCCTCCTGTTTCCATGGAACTTCCTCTGCCTCAGCTTCCACCACTGCCCCTTGTGCTGGCATTGGGCAGCACCCAGCAGAGCCTGGCTCCAGCCTCTGGGCACTCACCCTGCACATCTTTATCAACAGCAATGAGGTCACCCTCAGGCTCCTCCTCTCCCAGCTACAGAGCCCTCAGCTCCCTCAGACTCTCCTTGTAAGGAAGATGTTCCGCTCCCTTCATTTTTGTGGCTCTGTGCTGGACTCTCTCAAGCAGCTCCCTGAGGTCCTTCTTGAACTGAGTGGCCCAGAACTGGACACAATGCTCCAGATGAAGCCTCAGCAGGGCAGAGAAGAGGGGAAGGAGAACTTCTCTCGACCTACTCACCACAGCCCTTCTAATGCACCCCAGAATGGCATTGGCCTTCTTGGCCACAAGAGCACACTGCTGGTTCAGGGTCATCCACCAGGACCCCCAGGTCCTTTTCCCCTTCACTGCTCTCCAGCAGGTCAGTCCCCAGCCTCTCCTGCTCCATGGTTGTTCTTTCCCATGAAGTACCCAACAACCACAGTTCTTTGTCCCGAAGCACGTGAGCCTCTTTGGGCAGCCTCTGCCAGGCACTTGGTCCTGGAATGCTGTCCCAGCTCATCATTTTGTAGGCCATGACCTATATTTGGTTGGCACATATGCCAACCACTGGCGCGCAGCAGCGTGGGTGGGCACGCTGCCATGCTGACAGATGACCATCTGTAAGGATGGTGCCAAGAGAGGAGCTTTGATGGCCTCAGCCTTATGGAGATGTTTTAGGCATTTCTCCCACCCTGTGGTGTACTCACTGAGAACAAAGGGAGAGGCCATTTGTTACTCTGCCCCACAACTGAGAATGCTTCAGCAGATCCAAGCCCCTTTTCTCTGGCTGCATGAGGTTCAGCGCTGTGATAAATCCACATTGAACAAAAGGCAGTGATGTGAGCCTGGCACCCTGACATAGACAAGCTCCAGCTCCAGAAGCAGGCACTGGGGAGCTGTTGTTGGTGCACTGCTCTGCAGTTTGGCTGTGTCTAGAGCTGCAGCTCTTTGCCAAAACCTGCGAGGAGGAGCGGCTGGGCTGCCATCTCTCTGTCCTGGGAGTTCGCACGTCCTGCCTGCCCGAACGAGTCCTGCACTCAGGCGAAGGAAGCTTCTGCACTCAGTTTTCTGTTCCTCAGCTCTCTGAAAGCTGCCATCTCTCTGTCCTGAAAGATGTTTTCTGCACTCCAGCTTTGCTGTTTTCAGCTCAGCTCTCTGTACTCAGTTTTCTCTTTTCTGCACTCACTCAGTTTTCTGTACTCAGTTTTCTGTACTCACTCAGCTCTCTGCACTCAGTTTTCTGCACTCACTTTGAGTGGCACCTGCAGCGCTCCCGGGTGCTGCTTTTCCTCCCTCTCCCATCCTTCAGCCTCTGCCCTCCGCTTGTTTCGCAGGGACCGGATGCGGACGTCAGTCAACGTGGTGGGGACTCCTTTGGCGCTGGCATTGTCTACCACCTTTCCAAGGCAGAACTGGACAGCATCGATTCCCATCACAAAGGGCACGAAGACATCGAAATGACCAAGACTCAATCCATCTACGACGACATGAAAAACCACAGGGAAAACAACTCAAACCAGTGCGTTTTTGCAGCTCACAACTCGGTCATAGTAGATGAGTGCAAGGTACCGTTCACATTTATGGATATTGAGACCTGTATATAGCACTGCATGCTTTACCTTCTCTCTTAACCTGCATGTGTTGTTCAAATCCTTCTGCAAATAACCATGTTGACAACAAGGTCCATGAATCCCAGACGTTTCCGGTGAGGTGGCGGCTTGCGCTCTTCGTAACGGTTTGCCCTTTGAGGGGGGAGAAAACCCAAACCAGCCCCGTGCGCATTGTTTACATGTCCAAAAGGCGAGCTGCAGCCTCTTGTGGAGTATGCCAAGACCCAGAGAACGTGGCATCACCTTCTGTGGACGATTGCTTAATTTCCCACGGCAAGAGAGAAGCGGCTTGCCAGCCCGGAGGAAGGATAGCCGCGGGGCAGCCGCAGGTGGTGTCATCTGCTGACCGCCTTCCGTGACGCGCTGTTCGGAGATGGACGTGTTGAACGCACTTTAGCCCGCCTGAATGCTCCTGCACTCATACAGCATGCTTCTGCTTTGCTCCCGTCCTCCTCCCCGCCTCTTCTGAGGCACAGACTTCACCTTCTCTCTCTCTAACCTTTGCTGTGACTAACATGGACTGTTACTTGTTACCCCAAGGGCTTGATCAGAGCGAAGTGAGCTCGAGGAACCCCACCAGGCGGCAGCTGGGGGGAGCTTAGCGTGGGTTCAAGTTTCTTCAGCCCCCCACTGCTAGCGTGGGGGGATGTGATGGTTTGAAGCTTTTCCCCCATAGTCCAAAAGCCCCAAAATAAACAGATTAAGATTCCCTCTCCCCCTTTATTTTATTTTTTTGCTGGTAGGGTAAAAGCAAAGTGGGCAGGAGAAAGGAGAGGTGAAGCCAGCGGAAGAAACGCTCTGGAATCGGTTTGGAAGCTAAAAGATCGTTTTTAACAAAATACATGCATGCAGCATTCGAGGAACGGGGAAAGAGACAAAGGTATAAGGAAAAGGGTAAACAGAAAAATACACCAAACCAGGCCCAGCTGGCTTTGGACTCCCTCGATGCAAATGGATTCAGCTCTTTAGGAAGTGCAGGTGCAGCATGGAGGCAAGCCCCGAGGTAGCTCAAGGAGCAGGAGCAGCAGGGACCCTTCTGTCAAGCAGGAGAGGCAGTGGGGAAAAGAGTGATTGAAGAAAATAGTCCCCTTTGAATATGCTTTCTGGACAGGAATGGGGAGTGGAATAGACCTCTGACCCAGGGGACCCCTGAGAAAAACCAGGAGCCCTGTGGAATACCAAGTCTCTGCCCACCTGGATCAGGTTTCTTTTGTCCACCTGGGGGCTGGGTTCTTTTCAGCCCCTGTCAAGGACAGGTGTAACCAGGGACAGGGTACTTTAAAATCAAGAGAGGACATTTGAGAAGGAGGATAAAGAGAGTAAAACAAGCTGGAGCTGTTCATTCCATAGTCTTCTTCTAGAAGGTGTGAGTGCTCTGGTCCGATCCTGTGCACTGTCTTTGCCAGAGAGCCTGCCTCAGTCTTCTAGCCAAACCGATCCTTCCACTTGCCACAGCTGAGCCAGTACCTAACTGTGAAAGGCAGCAGTACCGGCAGCAGCCCACCACGCAAGTCCTCACCTCTCCTTTCCACCTCTCTCCATCTCCAGCCTGGCTGGAAATGTCTTCCCAATGTAATACTTATTTATTTCCCTTAACGCTTACATCTAGATCCCATCCTGCCAAACCTGAAACTCCAGGGGGAAAAGGAGTGCTGAATTCTGGAAAGGGGGAACAAACCTTTCACCTTAGCCTCCTTTTATTCCCAAGTGTTTAACAACATGTGGGGCAAGTTGGTTGGGTTTTTCTTTTTCATTAAACCAAGTCTTGGGGTTTGGTTTGGTTTGGTTTAAGTCAAACCCAATCCTGGTGTTTTGTTTTAAATTAAACCAAATCTTGGGGCTTTTGTTTTGATTTAAATTAAACCCAATCCTGGTGTTGTGTTTGGTTTTAAATTAAACCCAATCCTGGGGTTTTTTTGCTTTGTTTTAAACTAAACCCAGTCCTAGGTTTTTGTTTTGGTTTGGTTTAAGTTAAACCCAATCCTGGTATTTTGTTTTGTTTTAAATTAAACCCAATCCCAGGTTTTTGTTTTGGTTTGGTTTAAGTTAAACCCAGTCCTGGTGTTTTGTTTTGCTTTGCTTTGCTTTGTTTTAAATTAAACCCAATCTTAGTGTTTTGTTTTGTTTTAAACCCAGTCTTGGGTTTTTGTTATGATTTGTTTTGTTTTGTATTAAATCCAATCCTGGTATTTTGTTTTCTTTTAAATTAAACCCAATCCTAGGTTTTTGTCTTGTTTTGCTTTAAGTTAAACCCAATCCTAGGTTTTTGTTTTGTTTTGTTTTACATTAAACCCAATCCTGGTTTGCTTTGTTTTGTTTTGTTTTAAGTTAAACCCAATCTTGGTGTTTTGTTTTGTTTTAAACCCAGTCTTGGGCTTTTGTTATGTTTTGTTTTGTTTTAAATTAAACCCAATCCTGGCTTTTCCTTTTGTTTTAAATTAAACCCAATGTTGGGGCATTTGTTTTGCTTTAAATTAAACCCAGTCATGGTGTTTTGTTTTGTTTTGTTTTAAACCCTGTCCTGGGCTTCTGTGAGATTGTGTTTTAACTTAAACCCAATCCTAGGTTTTTGTTTTGTTTTAACTTAAACCCAATCCTAGGTTTTTGTTTTGTTTTAACTTAGATCCAATCCTAGGTTTTTGTTGTTTTGTTTTGCTTTAAATTGAACCCAGTCTTGGTGTTCTGTTTTGTTTTAAATTAAACCCAGTCTTGGGGTTTTGGGTTTTTTTTTGTTTTGTTTTAAATTAAACCCAATCTTATGTTTTAGTTGGTTTGGTCTTTTAGTTAAACCCATTCTGCTATGGCTCAGCCCTCTCCTGACCCACTCTTTTTACATCAGAATAGTTAAAGAAACAACAAAAAGGAATAACAGCCACAGCAAAGAGCTGTCAGGAGAATCCATGCTTGAACAAAACTAAGTTGTCATCAACTTATATTGAAAGGGAAAAAAAAATAAGGATAGGGCACAGAAAAAAATCCCAAACCACAAGGGTAGAAGTTAGAGCAAGAAATCCCTTGAAAGGAAAGGTCTGATGGGTAGAAGTTTTTTGTCATGAAAAATAAGCACACACACACACACACACACAGCCTCACAACAACCCAACCCTTTTGGTTGGCTTCTTAGGGAGGTCTTCTGTGAATTTTTTCTCCCCACACACACCCCAGTGCAATAGGCTATGCTCATTTTAATGGTTTTAAGACCAAGTCAGCTCCCATGGATCAGTCTGAATCAGGGTTGTGGAACTGAGCAGGGGCTGTTTGATCTCCCTCCAGTCTCTCAGATTTGCCCAGAGACCTGAGCCAAGCTAGAAAGCAGCGGCCAGCTGATGGGACACTTGCTACACTTTCTTTCCCCTTCAGTTTCCCTCCATGTTTTGTTTTTTTGCCTGTCCAGGCATTAGCTTGCCTCAAACCCATGGATTCATGTCCTGAGCACATGTTTGAATTAAAATCTGGGAGCAGTCATCTGGGAGCTAGAGGCCTTTGTCCTTTTTTCATTGTTTTAGGTTTTGCTCTGCTTGTGGTCTCAGGGTTGCGCTTTTAAACCGAGGGAAAGAGCCAGGCTTTGGTGGGCTGAGCACAGGGCTGAGTGAGCAGGTCAGCCTGTGTCTGCCTGCAAGCTGCCAAAAAGGATGGGTGAATGTTTTCATCTGCTTTATAAGCTGCCAGCACTGGCATCTGCAACCTCTGCAGCGAGGCTGTGAGAGGTCTCAAGCACAGCCCTGTGAGGAGAGGCTGAGGGAGCTGGGGTTGCTTAGCCTGGAGAAGAGGAGGCTCAGGGGAGACCTCATTGCTCTCTACAACTACCTGAAGGGAGGTTGTAGCCAGGAAGGGGTTGGCCTCTTCTCCCTAGCAACCAGCACCAGAACAAGAGGACACAGTCTCAAGCTGCGCCAGGGGAGGTTTAGGCTGGAGGTGAGGAGAAAGTTCTTCCCAGCGAGAGAGATTGGCCCTTGGAATGTGCTGCCCAGGGAGGTGGTGGAGTCCCCATCCCTGGAGGTGTTCAAAAAGGGATTAGATGTGGCACTTGGAGCCATGTTTTAGTTAGTCAGGAGGTGTTGGGTGACAGGCTGGACTTGATGATCTCTGAGGTCTTTTCCAACTTTATTGATTCTATGATTCTATTATGTTTGGAGCATGTCAAAACAGTCTGCAGATCCCAAGTGCTAGAGTAGCAAAAGCAGCAGGGTAGGATTTGGGGCTTCAACATGAGCCAGCTGTCAAATCTGGGGAGCCATCTCTTCATCCTGTCCAGTGCACTGGTGGGTTGAAGAGCTCACTGCAACTCTGCTCAGGGTCTGGAAGAGCTGCTCTACTAGCACGTCCTCTGTGCGTCCTGTCTGTGGCACGTTCCCCTGTGCAGTGCTGCTCTTCATCCTCTTGCAAGGCCGGTGGCTGCTGGTAAGAAGCAGTTTGCCCTTCGTGTGGGGGCAGAGCGGTTGGCATCGCACCACGGGCTTGGGTTTCCTTCTTTTATGGCCATGTTTCACACGACTCTGTGACCCACGTGTCTGAGTACACTGTTGGTTCCTGTGTTTGCATGTCTCCTCCTTTCAGTGAGCTAAGAAAGAAAGCTTTGACTCCCTGTCAAAAAGATCACTGCATTTTGTCATCTTTCCGTGTCCCCCCGCTTCCCACGCACCCACTTCCTCCTGCATGTGGAACTTCAGCTCTGTCTCTTTAAGTTTTCTTTTGAAGCTGAGGATGTTAACTCACCAGGTAAGTTAGGGAAGGCCAAGCCCTCCACTCGGCATTCAGCGGCAGGGTCTCTCATGTTGACAAGGATCTGCCTCACGCTGGGGAAGAGAAACTGACGTTTTTGCCTTCTGAAACCTTTGGAAGTGCTTTGGCTGTACCAATCTTCCTTGAAGCATGGGGTCATTGCAGTGCCCCCTGGGCTGCAATGCCCTGGCCAGTGTTCCCTGTGAGCTGGTAGATCACTGGAGGTCTTCTACCGTGCTCAAAACCTAAATACTCCAGCACAAATCTTCGTGTGCAAGAGTGATGTTTTGCTGTGCTTTGTGCGAGATGAACAGAGCACTGCTGTCAATTTGTCAGCTAGCTTACAGTCAAAACCTTCCACTGCTTTGTTAACAGACAGCAGTGTCCTGAACACCTTCCCAGCATCTCTTTACACCTCCATTTCTTTACAGGTGCTGCAATTGTGGGTGAATTTGTATAGATACACCTTGATGATCACTCGGGCCTTGCACATTGCTCTCGTCCTTGCATCAGGTGTCCTGGTTTGCTAAGGAATTCCACTGACTTCCTCCATGAAATTGATGATGATGATGATGATGATAATAATAATAATAATAATAATAATAATAATAATCTGGTTTTGAGATAATCCACAGAAATCTGCAGGATATAGAGAGGAGTAAAAGCAGAAGTTATTTCAAACTAGAGAAGGGCAGATTTAGATTAGATATCAGGAAGAAGTTCTTCACTATGAGAGTGGTGGAACACTGGAACAGGTTGCCCAGGGAGGTGGTTGAGGCTCCTTCCCTGGAGATATTCAAGGTGAGGCTGGACAAGGCCCTGGGCAGCCTGATCTAGTTGGGGATGTCCCTGCTGGCTGTAGGGAGGTTGGACTGGATGAGCTTTGGAGCTCCCTTCTGGCCTGGACCATTGTATGATACTAAAACAACTCTCCAGCAAAGGCTGAGAAGTGTGGGACTTCTTTTCTAGTGCTGATGCTTTCTAGGCAGTGTACTAACCAGGCAGCAACCTCAGGAGGTGGGAGCCTTGTGAACCGTGAACAAAAAGGTGTGAGGTGTCCTGAGCCGTGGTGCAGGGAACTCCTGCCACTGCCACCACCTCCCGTGCACAGCTCGTGACTTCCCTTGTCAAAGTGCCTTGGCCTTTAAGTTGGTTGTTGATGATAATTACTTGCAGGTCACACTGGCAACCAATGGCAAATCTGCAGACTTCAGTGTTGTTGAAGAAGAGCCTTGGAAGCGTGAAAACTAAAGGAAGAGATTCCTAGCTCCACCTTTAATAAGCCCTGAAGCTCTCTCCTGGCAAAAGATATCAGCATTAAAGAAGATCTCTCTCTCTCTTTTTTTTTTTTTTTTTAATTCTGTTTTGTTTTTGGTTTTGTTTCCTGTTTAACAGCTACAGTTTCTGCTTCCTTAATTCCTTAACTGAAACTTAGCAAAGATGTCACCGAGTTCCTGTAGCTTCTTTGCCAAGCTGTGCTCCGTCCCCAGCCGTCTCCCTGGCGCTGCTGCATGGACGGTGCAGCTGCAGAGTGCTCCAGGCAGTGCTCCAGGCAGTGCTCTGTGCTTTCCCCCTGCCTCCCCATCTCGGTCCAGACACAGAGAATGTCAAATGCTGCAAGTGGGAAGATCCAAGTGCCAGCACAGTTCACTGCAGGGACTCAGGGTCACAGACACGAGCGAAGCACACCGCCACCAAGCCTTCGAGTGTTCTGCTGACTCCTGTGGCACTCCTGGCTGTTTAGCACCGTGTGGCTGAAGCATCTCTTGGCAATGCCCACGAAGGTTTCTGTTTGTTCTCATAATAACAAGCACTGTATTTCTGTGCCTAGCTGTACTTTGTTCTGAAGTTAGGTCCAGGGGCAAGGTGAATGCACAGAAGTCAGTAAGTGCAAACAGGCATTTTGTTAGGTCAGTACAACTAACACTTCAGCATCCAGACAAGACCTTAGAGGTCTGCGTGGATGTGATGTGTCTTGACCAGCTGTCCCAGGGCAGGTGCAGCCCTTCCTTTGTGAGGGGGCTGTGCAGCTTTGGGACCACAGTGCATCAGATAGTACCAGGCAGTGTTGCTGCAGGGGTTGGGAGCTATGCCTGATGTACAAAGCACAGAGCACCGTGGGCTGAAGTGATGCCATCCTTAATCAAATGAAGGCAGCACCTTACTGTTGCCCCTGCTTCACTGGTGTCAGGGGTGGAGAGGACTACTCAAGTCAGGTACTACCAAGGTTGATCATGGATGGCATGACTGGGGACTTGATAATGAGCTATAAACAAATTCTGAAGCCATTACTCTAAGAAACTGGGGGTTTCTGAACGTGGTCATCAGTAGCATGGGATATGAAGTGGAAGCTACCTTTCAAGTATTTCCTGAATGCTTTGCTAAGCCTACTTCCAGAGAAGGGTCATAGAATTTGGCCAGGGTTGGGACTGAGGGAATAACCAACCAGAATGTCAGGATGTAGGTGAGTACATTCCATCTACACCTCTCTCTCCTCTTGCAGAGTAGCAATTCATCTATAACTCAGAAGAGCATTTCTTAGAGCACATGGATTACCAGCCTCGTGTTTTGGTGGCGTAGTGTAGCTGACCCACCTGGCAAGAAGAAACTGCAGCCGCAGTAACCACCCTGCGAAGGGTTTTTAAAGGTGCTTGGTAGTCCTCAGCAGGTTTAAGACACTGGTCAATGCCATTATCCTGTTAGCAATGTTCTGTAGCAAAGCTGAGCCACGTGGCCTTGGGAGGCTCTGCCCACACACATCCAGCTTCATGGGGGTTTTGGGGTGGCTCTCAAGAGGTTCTCAGAATGAGTCAGAACGTGAAGGTGTGGTGAACTTTAAACTGGCAAAAACCAGAGCTCGAAGCGCTGACAGAAACAGGCTGTGTGGTGGCTGTGCCCAGGCCTGCCATGGGCTTAACCAGGAGCCGTGTGTGTTTCGCTGCAGAGGGGCTCTTGGCTCCACTGAAGCTGTTAAGATATGAATATAATCTGCTTTTGCTCATCTGCATGCCTAGAAATGCATCTGAAAATGCACAGGGACCTGAGCCAGCAGCCAAGGCTACTGGGATGACTCATGATGTGCAAGATCAAGCCCATGGTCAGAGCACCCCTCACCGAAGCGTTCGGGCGGATGGGATATTCCCTTGCCTGGCTTCTATGCCGTGGCCCCAACCCTCAGCAAACAGCCTGTGGAACTGAACAAACACTGAGCCCCTGGGAGTCCTTTCTGCAGACCTTTCACCTGGACTAGAGGTGGAGACCTTTGCCAGAGGCCTCCTGAAGCATCTCGAAGGATTTCCCTTTGCGAGGGCAGGAGTTGTAAGCTATTCCCAGACGTGGTGGGCAGGCTGTCTTCTCTTGTCTTTGGTCACTGCAGTGAGTGTGTCCAGAGTTCACCTCCAGCTAGCTGCCGCTGCTGCTGCTCCCAGTTTGCATTTAGAGGCATGTTTCCCTCTGCTTTGTGCCGGGGGCGGGGGGGCTGGGCTGGTGTGTGGGTACTCTGAGAGGGGTCCCTTCTCTCAGGGAAGTTTGCTGTGACTTGGGTGGTGGTAACAGCCAACAATAACAGGCAGTGGTCATCCCCAGTTTCCATCCAGCGTTCTCGAGCTGTTTGGTGGCACCCCTCGCCCCTTAACAGATGACTTTCCATCCTCTTCGCTGTGCTGGCTCCTGTAGGAGCAGCCACACCTATTGCTTGCCTTGGAAGTAGCTGTAGAAAGCTGGTCCATACCCTTTTAGCTGTCATTTGAAACGGTTCAGCCGTTGGAAACAAACAGGAATGCCAGCAACATGTGACTGGGCAGCTCCCCCCACCACCCCCAGCACTGCAGATTGAGAAACACTTAGGCTGTGCTTAGACTTAACCACCCGGGACGCGTCGTCCTTTGAAGAGGGCTGCTTTGGATGGGGACGAGGGAAGGAAGGAATGAGATGCTAGAGGAACCCCACCCACGTTAAGGCAGAATCAACTTGGCTCTTTCGATAGGACTAGAATAGCAGACTGTGATTTTTAAAATAGTCATTCTGTAGCTACAGTAACTCAGGGATGTGTCAGAAGACAATTGCAATGGGATTGCTCTCTTTGGATGTGGATGGGGCAGAAAGGGAAATGTTGTTTTCTCTGCTTTTTTAGCCTGACTGAAAATGGAACATGGTGCTGCTACTCCAGCACAGCTCTCCGTTTAACCATCAAAAAGCTTTCCATTTCTCGCTGGGAAAATGTAACTCACTTCTTGGCTCGCCTTTCTTGATGTGCTCATTCCGCATGAGCCTGGGTTGCTACTTAACTAAACAAACAGAAAATAACCCCGGGAGCCGGCGCTGCAGCTAATCCAGGGGTCACGTTTCAAGCAGGCGGTGCTGGTCCCTCTCTCCGGGTTCACCGGGAGCCTCGGTGCATTCATTTGCATCTGGCAAATCTTTGGTGTTCTGTGTGCGGTGCTGGGGTGGCGAAGTGAAAGGCAAAGCACAGCGGGGAGCGGTTTGTTCCCGGTGTAGTTCGTAAGCAAATTCACCTCTCACAAATTAACCTCTCTTTCTGTATTCGTCTCGTTTGCTGCTTTCATCGGTTCCCCACACCCTCGTCCGTGCAACTGTGATATCCTTTGGATTGCTAAGAGTACGCTTAGGCGCAGGGAAAAGCCTCGAGCGGGCAGAGGCTGGGTTAATTGCATGCTTAATTAAGTACACGCTCATGCATTTGCTGCTGGAGCTGGGCGGGCCGCTCGTTGACAGGCAAGCGCGCCGCGCTTCGGGGCTGCTGGAGCGACGGAGCTCTCCGCTGCTGAGTTTGGCTCTTTGCGGCTTCCCTCGGAAGAAATGTGTGGGGTCCTGCCCACAGAGGTGCCCCAAACAGGTAGGGGATAAGCCATGAGAGCTGTGCTGTGCCTGCAGTGTTCAGACTGGACGAAAGCTCCGGGAGTCACAGGCTTCCAGGAAAGCTTCAATCCCTTCCCGTCTCTTATAAGTTCAAGACATTTCACAATCCCGTCCGAGGCAAGAGTCTTTGTTTGCTATTTATACTGACACTGATTGTCACAGCCAAATGATTTTGACCAGGATGCTTCTTTCTTCTTTTTTTCCTGCTTTTTTTTTTTTTTTTTTTTTTTTTTGCCTAGTTGTTTTCTAGGCCATGAGTCCAGCAATGAATTTACAACTCAGCACAAAAATAAGGATTATTATCACCACCTCCTCCCCTCCCCCCAACCCCACCCCCGTGTCTTCCCTCAGAGCTCTTGAAATTGCAAGCTTTGGGCCACGTTAAAATGCGTGAGCACTATAGATGTCTGATTGGTTTCTCATTGCTCCCAAGGCCATCAGTTTTCCAGAGAGTCAGAAGAGTAAACTGCAGCAGCAGTGTTCTGAGCAAATTCGCTTCTGGCAGTTGTCTTCCTCGCTTTCGCTTGTGTTGTTGCAGCCTTGTTGTAGCAACACGGCAGCAAGCCTCCCAGCCACAAGCAGTATTAAACCTCACCTCTGACATTCACTTCTGTAACTGTCTTTGAAAGGACTCTGAGCTTCAGTACCCAGCTCAGAAAACCAAACCAACAACACCTTGCGTGGAGAAGTAAAGGTTCGACTGCTTCTGGTTTCCTAAAGTTCGGGTCGTCTGCTGTCGTTGCTGCCTTTGCAGTCGTTGGCAGGAGGATAAACAAGGGCACTTTATAATAAACACATGTACTGTAATACAATTCACTTATGAGCCAGAAGACTTTCCTTAATTTTATTACTGTGACTCCTGAGGCCACAAGGAAAAACTCCGTTGTATTAGCAGCGATGTTAGGTCTGCTGCAGTCCATTGGGATGATTCACCTCAGCTGCAGCTCGCCATGTAAGACTGTGTAGAAGCTCCTGTTCCCAGCAGAAAGCCCTCTTGGGAAGATGAGTTACTTTCTTCTCTCCAATCACGTTGATGACTTTGAAGGAAAAATATCTACCCAGCTTCCTTTGGGTAGGAAAGGGAATTGCAATACTGAAGCATCAAAGAAGACAGCCCGGCTCCGCCAGCTGTTCGGCGTCACCGTGGTTTCTTCCTCCCAACAGCGTTGTGTTCTTCTTCCTCCCTTCCACCTGAAACCATGGATTTAGTGCAAATTCCTTCCACAGTCGTTCAGCTTTCTTCCCACACAGACTCCAAGGCTGCCTCTCTTCATGGTCCTCAGACAAAGCACAGACTAAGGCACCGCAAGGCCGGGCTCGCTGTAAAGAGCCTAGCAGCGGTGCCTGAGTACAGCCTGTACAGTGGGGGCCTCCCTCACTTTTTCTTCCTGATCGTGCTTGATGTTCAATTGGAATCTTTTGGTGTGAAGGAGTCAAACTGCTGTTGATGCCCAGGTGCTGGGAAATCTTGTATGAGTGGGTTCCCTGGCACAAGGCTTGGAGGAACCGTTCCTTACGTGTGCCCACCAGCCCAGAGATATCTGCCCCTGCTCAGGGGACGCCTGGACACTTCCCACTGCCGGGCCGACGCAAAGCCTGATGGATAAGGTGGTTGGTTGCGCAGTTGCAACTGTGAGCCTCATGGAAAACCCAGACTCCAAGCGTTGGCAAATCCTAGAGCACACGGCTGAGCCACTGAGCAGGCCTCTACTAGTCCAGGGTGGAAACAGGACAACAGGCAAGAAGGCTTGGGAGATGTCTCACTTTACAGGGCCACAGGCTCACAGGATGTTAGGGGTTAGAAAGGACCTCTGGAGATGATCGAGTCCACCCCCCTGCCAGAGCAGGACCAGAGAATCCAGCACAGGTCTTACAGAAACACATCCAGATGGGTCTTGGAAGTCTCCAGAGAAGGAGACTCCACAGCCTCTCTGGGGAGCCCATTCCAGTGCTCTGTGACCTTCCCTTTGATCCCCTTTTACTTCTAAGCACTTCTGCTGCAGAGCCAGGGCTGCCCTGTGCCAGAGTCCAGTCCTCCTAGCCTGCTTTTTGAAATCCAGGTGTCCTGCCAGGTATTTGTAGCGACACTCTGGGGCACACAGCCTGACACGAAGGGCAACCTTGGGTTTGAAACCCTTGGCTTGCCCCCACGGTACCTGTATATTGCTTTGTACATAAATGAAGTGGTTTGCAGGGATTTTTGTAGCATTCTTTTCTATTTTTTGGTTTGCTTTGGGTTGTTTGTTTGTTTCCTACAGTTTTTAAGGGCCGTATGCAAACTGTGTTTACAAACTGACCTTGCAGTGGGTGTCGCAGATGGTTGGCGCTGTTCCGTACGGGCTTCTGAGTTAGTTCTCTTTGCCCACAGCAAACCCCTGGCCAAGCTGTCAGCCCCTGGCTTGGACAGCAGCACTCTGAGCTGGGTTAGGAACTGGCTGGAGGGCTGAGCCCAGAGAGTGGTGGTGAATGGTGCCACAGCCAGCTGGCAGCCAGGCACCAGTGGTGTCCCCCAGGGATCAGTGCTGGGCCCCATCCTGCTCAATATCTTGATTGATGATCTGGAGGAGGGGATGGAGTCCATCATCAGTAAATTTGCAGATGACACCAAGTTGGGGGCAGGAGTTGATCAGTTAGAGGGTAGCAGTAGTGTGGCCAGCGGGAGCAGGGAAGTCATTGTGCCCCAGTGCTCAGCACTGGTTAGGCCACACCTTGAGTCTTGTGTCCAGTTCTGGGCCCCTTAGTTTAGGAAAGATGTTGAGCTGCTGGAAGGTGTCCAGAGAAGGGCAAGAAAGCTGGGGAGGGGTCTGGAGCACAGCCCTGTGAGGAGAGGCTGTGGGAGCTGGGGTTGCTTAGCCTGGAGAAGAGGAGGCTCAGGGGAGACCTCATTGCTCTCTCCAACTCCCTGAAGGGAGGTTGTAGCCAGGTGGGGGTTGGTCTCTTCTCCCAGGCAGCCAGCACCAGAACAAGAGGACACAGTCTCAAGCTGCACCAGGGGAGGTTTAGGCTGGATGTTAGGAAGAGGTTCTTCCCAGCAAGAGAGATTGGCCCTTGGGATGTGCTGCCCAGGGAGGTGGTGGAGTCACCATCCCTGGAGCTGTTTAGGAAGAGCCTGGCTGAGGCACTTGGTGCCATGGCTTAGTTGATTGGATGGTGTTGGGTGATAGGTTGGACTCGATGGTCTCAAAGGTCTTTCCCAACCTGGTTAATTCTGTATTCTCTGCAGGTTGTCTTTCCTTCCTAAAGACCATTTGCATAGCCTTTCCATCCCACAGAGCCATGTCACCCTGCTCCTTGAGGAACCTGATCCCATTTCCTGGGTGAGCTGGCGCTGAACCCCAGCATGTGGAATGCATGAGGGGAAGCTGCGTTTGTGTCTGTGTTGTGTAACTATTAGCTGCTCGGTGCTGGTTTAGCTGTTGACACAGGGTTTAGGGCTTTGTACTTGTTCTCAGTGTAGACTGAACTACATGACCTAGTATCTGTACTTTACAGACAATGCTGATATTTTCTTATGCTGTTTTCCATGTGGCTGTGTGAGGTAGGGGATCATCCTTTCCAAGGTGTTCTGTACCTTCGGCCAAAAGCAATTTTCTTAACAACCTTTTAGAATCAATGACAGATTTTTTTCTTGTGTTATGCTTAGTGATGGATTCTAAACAAAGCACAAAAGTCAAGAAGCAAATAGGAATTTCAGAATGTCCTTAAATGCTGCAGTTCATTATGGAACGGTGTGATAATAACCTGAACAATCTTCTAGATTGACTGTCGTGGGCAATCGTCCCTCTCCTCTGTCGTTTCTCCTGGTGTTCACATTGCCAAATCCTGCAGTTCTCCTTCAGGATCTGACACACACACCCCCATAACTGACTGGCTCAGAGTACAGCTGGCAGAGGCCTGGAGTTCTTGATAGCGGCCCTCTGTTATCAGATCTCCAGCCCAGCTGTGAGTTCAGCCGGTGGAACGAGTTCGCGATTCGGCCGCTTACCTTTGCCTTTTTGAAAAGGGACCAAAAGCATCCCCAGGGGACCAGTGTCACTGGGTAGCATCCCTACACATACCTCCTGCTTCCCTTATCTATTCTCAAGAGAGCAACCACTGCCTTCTTTGACCAGGACAAGTGAGTGTTGCTTCTCTACTCTGCTCATCAGTTCCCCTTCCAGGCAAACACCCGTTGGCACGAAGGCCGTGGCTGGAATCGTTTCTGTTTAGTTAACAGGGAACTGTTTGTAAAGGAATGAAAATGAATTAATATAAATAGTCATGATAATAATAATAATTTAAAAATCTTTCATGGCCTGCAGCTCTTGAGCAGCACGTTTGCTGTCCCAAGTGTGGCTGAGGGTGGAGTAGACGATCTCCAAGGTCCCTTCCACCCTGAGCCATTCCGTGCTTCTGTACTGGGTCTCTGTTCAACTGTTCTGGAATCCACAGGGCCCCGTAACTCTGCTGAGGTTTTGGAGGCTGAACTTCTAGTAGCCTTAGCTGTAGGAAGTGTGTTGCTCTACCCTTGTGTTTTAATCTCTTTCTTGTGTTTCCAAGGCGTTACCTTAGGATAGGAGCCGCAGGTAGGATAGTGCTGTGTTACCACTAGCTGTAAAGCCTTCTTGATCCCCCTTTTGACACTTTGTTGAAGCATGATGTCCAGTGCCTCTCTGCACTCAGTGTAGATAGTGTAGCTCTCCACAGGTAATTTCAGTGAAATGGTGTAGACAGTATGCTAGCAGTGCTTGAACTTAATTTAACTGGTTTCTGTGTACTGAGCCATAGCAGAGAATTAGATTGTCTTTAAAACTGGTTCTCCCCTGGGTTTGTTCCCTTCTAGCCCTTCAGCTGAATAGCTCCCACAGCTTAGTAACTGCTTGGTCTGTCTCTTACGGAGTACCCTGTTCTGATGGCATTCAGAACCGTGCAGCCCAGCTGTTGTCAGCCTGTCCCGTGTGGTGCTCAGCTCTGTGAGCGCCGTGGGGTGTGCTAGCCCCCTGACGGGTGTGAGCCCGGCTGCCCTGCCAGCGCAGGAGGAGCTGATGCTCACCCAGAGCGATTAGCTTCTGCTGCGTTCTCTTCTCCTTTGCTTGCACCGCTGCGACTCTCTCACCAGAACTTTAGCAAGCTCCTGCTCACATTGGCAGAGGGGGAAGGGGAGATCCACCCAGCTGCTTTCCCTCCTGGCCGCTTTGGGCTCTCTGTGCACTGTGCAGCAATCGGCCATCAGTCACATCGCAGGATCCCTCCAAGTCACTGAGGCAAGGGCGGTCACATGGCTGGGCAAGGCTGCAGGGCACCAGGGCCCTGCCAGTTCTCTCCAGAGTGCCAGAGAAGTCAAAGCAGGAGCCTCTGCCTCATCCCCTTGGCAGGAGCAGTCTCTGAGCAAGATGCTCACGGGCAAAGATGTTCTTTCTTTCCTTGTTAAAAATGGATATTAATGATTATTAGAAATTAACTGCAAAGCTAGATGTTTCTCAAGCTGCTCTGGTGGTTGTACAGGCCTGCTGCTGCCTAAAGCTGTGTCTGATCATGAAGCAGGCACATGAGCTACGGAGTCAGTGGCACGAATCTTCTGACATCAGGGCTGCAGTTCAGGTCTGGGAGAAAATAAAACCTTTCTGGGGCAAAACCTGAGGCTGTTTCTGGAAGAGCTTGGGATAGCCAGAAGAAGCTGATTCATTCCCAGATGCCCTGGGCCTGGATCTCATTCCTGCAAGCAGCTCAGCGTCAGGCCCAAAGCGCAGGAAGCATCCTCTCGGTGAGCCGCATCCCACGCTCCAGGGCCAGCGGCAGGCTCGGCAGCCCCTGCCCCGCCTGCAAGTGAGCAGGCCCCAGCTGCCTTGTTGCAGGTGTTTGCTGTGGAGAGGATAAAAAGGAAGAGGGGCAAGGCTGCTGCGTTCTCTGTACTCCAAAAGCTCCCCAGAGGTTGCAGTGCCAGGCTGTACAGTACCTAGAGCATGGCTTGTTTGAAAACTAATGGGTGCAGAGGATGAAAAGCCTACCAGCTCCGGGCTCTCCTCTTCTGTGTCAGAGCTGGATGCCTTGTAGGCTGGGGCTGTCTTTTGTAGTTCCAACCCTTTCCTTCTCACAACCAGCAGTAGTCATTTGCTTTTTCCTTGCTTCCTTATGGTGTGAACTGATCTTTGTAACTGTCCTGTATAAACCAGACTAGACCTCCTTTCTCTACTGGAAGTAGTGGTGGCTATAGTATTTCACTAAGTGTTGTACCTCTTATGTACAGATCATCAATAAATGTTGGTTCATAATTTTCATGGCTTCTCTCTCTGAGTTTTGTTATCAGCCTGAGCTCAATGGAAAGGAAGCAGTCTGGTTTCAGAGGCTGCCTGGTCTGAACACTACAGGTGGGGTAGAAGGGGATCCTGAGAAACCTCATTCCTTCCTGTATTCTCCAAATACCCCAGGGTGCTGGCTGCAGCTGAGCTCCTTTGCAACGAAGGCCAGGAGGCACAAACTGCAGCTCCTGGCAGTTGAGTCTAGAGATGATTGTTAGAAAGACTTTTGGCCATTTTTAGTCTAAAAGGTATAAAAGCCTCACACCTCAGGCTCCTCTGCTCCAAGCAAAGAGCCCCAGATCCCTCAGCCTGTCCTCAGCCTGTCCCACTGCCTGCAGCAGCTTTGTGGCTCTGGGCTGGACTCTCTCAAGCAGTTCCCTGAGGTCCTTCTTGAGCCCAGAAGTGGAGACAATATTCCAGATGTGGCCTCAGCAGGGCAGAGTAGAGGGGCAGGAGAACATCTCTGGTCCTATTCACCACACCCCTTCTAATCCACCTCAGGGTGCCCTTGGCCTTCTTGGACACAAGGGCACATTGCTGGCTCATGGGCATCCTTCCGTCCACCAGGACCCTCAGGGTCCCTTTCCCCAGAGCTGGTTTCCCACAGCTCAGCCCCCAGCCTACACTGGTCCCTGGGGTTGTTCCTTCCCAGATGGCAGGCTCTACACTTGTCCTTGTTGGATTTCATTCCATTTCTCCCCACCCAGCTCTCCAGCCTGTCCAGGCCTTGCTGAATGGCACAGCCTGGGGGGGTGGGTGTCAGCCACTGCTCCCAGTTGGGTCTTAAAAGGTTCTTCCCTCTCCAGGCTGCTAAATGTCTTTTCCCTCCCTCAGCACCTTTCACAAAGCAATAACAAATAAAGCCTGTAGCTGAAGCCCTGGAGCACTGTGTAGAGAAATCAGCTCTCTTCATCCATGGCTGAAGAGCTGCTGATGGAGTGAGCTGTGGCCCAGAGGATGGCAGCTGCTCCGCGTGGAGAGGAAGCTCTGGCAGTTGTGGCCTGAGAAGCACAGGGCAGAAATAACAGAGCTGCCGTTAACCCAAACCCAGGCTGTGAGGTGTAACAGGCTGCACAGCCCTGGGCTTCCTTCTCACTTCTTAATCTAGGCAAGACCAGCATCCACTTGAGAAGGTTCCAAAGAAAATCCAGACCTGGCAGGAAGTGGCTTTGGCAGCTCTCCAGCTGGCCACCAGCCCTCTGAGTCAGTAACGAACTAAGTCCTGATGCGATGCTAGGAAGGTCGTTGGGCAGATGATAAACCTGAGGCTCTGGCTGGCTGCTGCTGTGCTGTCCCAGGCTGCTGCATTCTTCCAGCAGCAGAAATGTCCTGCTCTGGGCTGGGCCACAAGTGTTGCTAAGAAATGCACACTGCTGACCTCAAGTCCTGCCTGGGTCCGTTGTGTGATGGGCATTTCCCATCGCTCACATCAACTCCCTGAAGGGAGGCTGTAGCCAGGTGGGGGTTGGTCTCTTCTCCCAGGCAGCCAGCACCAGAACAAGAGGACACAGTCTCAAGCTGTGCCAGGGGAAGTTTAGGCTGGAGGGGAGGAGAAAGTTCTTCCCAGAGAGAGTTGTTAGACTTTGGGATGTGCTGCCCAGGGAGGTGGTGGAGTCCCCATCCCTGGAGGTGTTCAAGAGGGGATTGGATGTGGCACTTGGAGCTGTGGTTTAGTTGTCAGGAGGTGTTGGGTGGCAGGTTGGACTTGATGATCTCTGAGGTCTTTTCCAACCTTATTGGCTCTATGATTCTATGTGCTGCTCACATCCCTGCCCCAGGGGTGGCTCCTCTGCTGCTGCCCATCACGCCAAAGGGTTTGGCACGAAAGGCTCAGCACCGTGAGCCATCTTGGCTGCTTTCTTCAGAGCAATGTCTCTGCAGCAACAATTCCCCCTCCCCCCACCCCTGCCCCCAAAACAAACCAAACGACCCCACAAAACAACTGCAGGAACAAATGCTGTCGTTATGCAAAGTTCCTTTAGAAAATACACCCCCAAGGGCTGGTCCTCTGCTCTGCTCTGCTCTGCACCTGCAACAGTCAGGCTGCAAAGAGGTGGATCTGGAGGAATGAGGCTGCTTAGGGCACTTCAGCAGCACAGAGATGCAGTATCAGGAAAAGGGGAGACTGGGCTAGGAAATGCTCTCAAAATTCATGCCACTGTTTCACCCCAATATTGCCCAACCCCCAGCTTCAAACGAGCTTTATTGGCTTGCTTGTAACAATGATTTCTGACGGCATTGATCCATATGGATGAAGATTGCTCCAGGAAAGCCTCCCTGAGGAGCACCTGCACCTTTGCAGGGACTCAGCAGCAGGCTGCCCCTCCGAGCTGGCTCTGACGATGGTTTCTTCCTTTTCTGACTGGCAGATAACTGAAGGGTAGGCTCCAAACCTGACCTCAGCAGGGAGGGGGAGGCCACCCGTCTTGAACAAAGGGTTTCCTGAGCAAAGGGTAAGTCTGGGCTTTAAGTTACTGGCTGAAGCACCCTCCCCTTGAGTTCACTTCAGGCTTTCTCCTGGTGAAATATTAACTAGGAAATGAACCACGAAAAGGACTGCAGGGCAGTACCCCAGAGCTGCAAACCTGCCTCCAGCGCTGTCTGAGGGCCTACAGCTGCACAGCAAAACACACTGCATGCAGTGGATGGGTGGGAAACAGTGTCACAGTAAAAGAAGCTCCAGGCCCTTTCACAGGAGGGGACAGGGAGACAGGCAGCCCTTAGGCAAAGGTTGGCAGTGCTTGGACACAGCCAAAAGAGTCAATCATTTGGAGAGCCAAAAGAGTACAATGACCTCAACATACTGGTTCTACAGATAGGGCAGGGATACAATACAATGCAATACAATACAATGCAATGCAATACAATACAATGCAATACAATACAATGCAATGCAATACAATACACCAGGTTGGAAGAGACCTTCAAGATCATCGTGTCCAACCCATCAACCAATCCAACCCACCTAAACAACTAACCCATGGCACCAAGCACCCCAGCAAGTCTCCTCCTGAACACCTCCAATGAAGGTGACTCCACCACCTCCCCAGGCAGCCCATTCCAATGGGCAATCACTCTCTCTGTGTAGAACTTCTTCCTCACCTCCAGCCTAAACCTGCCCTGACACAGCTTGAGACTGTGTCCTCTTGTTCTGGTGCTGGGTGCCTGGGAGAAGAGACCAACCTCTGCCTGCCTACAACCTCCCTTCAGAGAGTTGTAGAGAGCAAGAAGGTCTCCCCTGAGTCCCCTCTTCTCCAGGCTAAGCAACCCCAGCTCCCTCAGCCTCTCCTCACAGGGCTGTGTTCCAAACCCCTCACCAACTTCGTTGCCCTTCTCTGGACACCTTCCAGCAAGTCAACCTCCTTCCTGAACTGAGGGGCCCAGAACTGGACACAGGACTCAAGGTGTGGCCTAACCAGTGCAGTGTCCAGGCGCAGAATGACCTCCCTGCTCCTGCTGGCCACACTCTTCCTGATGCAGGCCAGGATGCCATTGGCCCTCTTGGCCGCCTGGGCACACTGCTGGCTCATGTTCAGCCTACAATCAACCAGCACCCCCAGGTCCCTCTCTGTTTGGCAGCTCTCAGCCACTCTGAGCCCAGCCTGTAGCACTGCCTGGGGTTGCTGTGGCCAATGTGCAGCACCTGGCACTTGGATGTGTTCAATCTCCTGCCCTTGGCCTCTGCCCATCTGTCCAGCCTGTCGAGGTCCCTCTGCAAAGCCTCTCTGCCCTCCAGCAGATCAACTCCTGCCCCCAGCTTGGTGTCATCTGCAAATTTACTGATGCTGGACTCAATGCCCTCATCCAGATCATCAATAAAGATGTTCGAAAGCATTGGGCCCAGCAGTGATCCTTGGGGCACACCGCTAGTGACTGGCTGCCAGCTGGATGGTGCCCCTGTGCTCGGCCCTGGTGAGGCCACAGCTTGAGCACTGGGTGCCACAGCATAGGAAAGACAGTGAGCTGCTGCAGAGTGTTCAGAGAAGAGCAGCGAGGCTGATGAGGAGTTTGGAGGGTGTCATATGAGGAGTGTCTTGAGGGAGCTGAGGATGTTCTGTCTGGAGAAGAGAAGGCTGAGGGGTGACCTCACTGCTCCCTAAGCTACCTGAAAGGAGGTTGGAGTGAGGCATGTGTTGGTCTCTTCTCCCAGGTGAGCAGAGATAGGCTTGCACGGGTTGAAATTGTGCCAGGGGAGGGTTAGGTTGGACATGAAGAAAAACTTCTTTCCTGAGAGAGTGGTGAGGGGTTGGAACAGGCTGCCCAGGGAAGTGGTGGAGTCACCATCCCTGGAGCTGTTCAAGAGGCTGTAGCTGTGGAGCTTCAGGATGTGGTTTAGTGGTCAGGGTAGCTGGGTTATGGCTGGTCTTGGTTGTAGAGGTCTTTTCCTGCCTTAGTGAGTCTATGATTCACTAGGATGGTTGTAGCAGAGCACTCACAGGAAGATCATGAGCCAGCAGTGTGCCCAGGTGGCCAAGAAGGCCAACGGCATCCTGGCCTGCATCAGGAGCGGTGTGGCCAGCAGGAGCAGGGAGGTCATTCTGCCCCTGTACTCTGCACTGGTTAGGCCACACCTTAAGTCTTATGTCCAGTTCTGGGCCCCTCAGTTTAGGAAGGACATCGAGACACTTGAAGGTGTCCAGAGAAGGGCAACAAGGCTGGGGAGAGGCCTTGAGCACAGCCCTGTGAGGAGAGGCTGAGGGAGCTGGGGTTGCTTAGCCTGGAGAAGAAGGAGGCTCAGGGGAGACCTCATTGCTCTCTCCAACTACCTGAAGGGTGATTGTAGCCAGGAAGGGGTTGGCCTCTTCTCCCTAGCAACCAGCACCAGAACAAGGGGACACAGTCTGAAGCTGCACCAGGGGAAGTTTAGGCTGGAGGTGAGGAGAAAGTTCTTCCCAGAGAGAGTCATTCGCCATTAGGATGTGCTGCCCAGGGAGGTGGTGGAGTCACCGTCCCTGGAGGGGTTCAAGAGGGGACTGGATGTGGCACTTGGTGCCATGGTCTAGTCATGGGGTCTGTGGTGACAGCTTGGACTGGATGATCTTCGAGGTCTCTTCCAGCCTTAGAGATACTGTGGTACTGTGATACTGTAACTTCCCCTCCCTTGTGCTGTTGTCAGTCGAGAACTTGCTGTTGTCTTGGGCACAGGGCTCGTCTTAGAAGAGCTCATCCTGCAGGCTCAGGCTGAAAGCTGTTGAAAGCTGAGCTGAGCCAGGGTGCTGCTGGCAATCTGCAGCAGTAGCCCTGCCCCAGTGCTGGTTAACAGAGAATGAGCAGGCTGACAAACAGTGGCGAGGATAAACTCAGCCGTCGCGTCCAGCCCTGGGGTAAAGCGCTCCGAGTTCGTTCCTGTTTGCTCCGGGTAAAGTGGGTCCTGGAGCCTTGACCCATGTGAGGAACATTTGGTCACTGAAAACAATCTGGGGTTTTCCTTTTTCAGGTGAAGTTGGGGCAAAAAACCCAAATCCTTCTGGTCATGTGCTGCCAGAAGCCAGATGCACACCAACCACTGCGAGTAAATTTGGACCTCAAGCTAACCCTCTGCTGTATCCAAACCATTCAACACAGGACTGGCATAGAAGTATTACAGCTGCCTGCCCCAGCACCACTGCCTGAGGTGGAGGCTTTCAGAGGCTGCATACAAAACTCACAGCCTCTGAAGCAGGAGTGGGAAATGCCTCCTCACAAGCTCCTCTGTCCTCCTCAGGGAGTTTGCAGGGGTTCAGGACTGGCTCAGCAGGCCTGGAACCTGTTTGCTTTGCAGAGCCTCCGCTCCCCGGGAGCGGTGTGCTGGTTTCCCATGGCCAGCCCACACCTCCCCTACCTGGAGTCTCCTTCTCTGGAGACAGCTGGATGTGTTCCTGTGTGACCTGGTGTAGGTGCTCCTGCTCTGGCAGGGGGTTGGACAGGATGGGCTTTCGAGGTCCCTTCCAGCCCCTAACGTTCTGTGATTCTGCTTGCCACGGCCAGCCCACACTTCCCTGCCTTCAGCTGTGCCCCTGGCAGTGCTTGCAAAGCACCCTCCTGCCTCAGCTTCAGCACCAAAAGCAAGCTGATGCTGATTTGAAGTGTGAGTTGGGTGGCTGCTCCAGAGTGAGACTTCTCTCTATGTTCCAAAAGCTCTTGAAAGCTTTCCCAAAGAGGCACTGCTGCCTGATCCCCTTTGACTTGACAACTTCTGTTTGCCTGTACACTCACACAGACTTTTCTCCAGTGGGAACTCAACCACTTGGAAGCATTTCATTTCATTTCATTTCAGTTCAGTTCAGTTCAGTTCAGTTCAGTTCACCCCCTTGCAGTGCAAAGGCAAAGTGTTAGGGATGGTGAATCTTCCACAGGTTCAGCTTCTGTCTAGGGGAATAAAACTAGCTACAGCTATGGCTGTCCTCAAAGCAAAAAAAGAAGAGTCCTCTTCCCCTTTGACAGTGTTGGTGGAATTGTGTTGAGCCAAAATCTCTGCTGTGAGCACAGGCTGAGGGAGCTGGGGTTGCTCAGCCTAGAGAAGACAAGACTCTGGGGGAACCTCAGAGCTTCTTTCCAGTACCTGAAGGGATCCTACAGGAAGGCTGCAGAGGGACCATTGGGGTGTCTGGAGACAGGACAAGGGGGAATGGTTTGAAGCTGAGGCAGAGCAGGGTTAGACTGGAGCTGAGGAAGAAGTTCTTCAGGGTGAGGCTGGTGAGACTGGGGAACAGGCTGCCCAGGGAGGCTGTGGATGCCTCTTTCCTGCTTGGGGGTGTTCAAGGCCAGGCTGGATGAGGCCTTGAGCAGCTGAGTCCAGTTGAGAGGTGTCCTTGCCCACGGCTGGGAGGTTGGAGTGGATGAGCTCTGAGGTCCCTTCCAGCCTGAGCCATTCTGGGATCCTATGATTTTAAGCTGCCATTTTTCTCTTTTCTGAAAGCAAACACAAAGCTAATGACACTCACATCAGTGGTCAGTGCAGAGAAGGTATGAAAATGGGTTTCATGCATCTGCTTGCTCATCTCAAACCCTTCTGCCTGTAGAATTTGAGACTCCTTGACATTGTTGCTCAGGCCAAAGCTTTCTACTGTTTGCTGGCACCATCCTGCCCAAACTGGAAGAAGGCTAAACTGTAGGAAGTGGCCTTAGGGCTTTTGCTGCCCCTGCTTCACGTGCCCTTCAGCAGCAGCTGCCTCCTTTGAGGTCAGGGGGCTGCTTTGGTGATGGATTCGCTTCTTTCATTTCAACTTCCCAAACCGCTGTGCAGCAGCGGCAGCAGCAACAGCAGCAGATGTGGCCTGTGTGGGGATCTCTGTACTTGAAAAACAGGAAGAGGAGCAAGAAGAGAAACGTTCTCGAAGTCTTCTCCAGGTGGGTGAGACAGGGAAGGCAAAAAGCCCACCCTGTGCAGTTGCTCCTCCTTGCTGCAGCTGCACTTCGCCTCTGGCTCCTCGGTGCCGCAGCTGCTGGCCTTCAGAACGGTGTTGGTGGCAGCTGCAGGCAGCGTGGCACAGTGAAAGCAAGAAAATGATTCAAAGACAGCTTGCAGATGAGGTGGTGAGTGTAGAAGGTGACTTGGGAGTGGGGGATTCACAGGGAAAAGCCAAGTCTTTCCTTTTTTTCCCCCTTTTTCTTCCTGGGGCTGTGAAACTTTCCCATGCTAAAGCCTGGGGGCGTCAAAGGGACTTGCCCAGTAGAAGCACAGAAATGTCACTCTCCCTTCGCTTCCTCTGCCAAGCACTACATCCTCCCTCCAGCCCTAGTCCCCCAGAGCTCCCCACCCAGAACACCTTTGCACAATTGTTTCCCCATGCAGGTGATGAGAGTTTTGTCACCTCATTTAGGGGCAGAGAGATAGCACTTCCTTCACTGTCTGCAGCTATTTGCTGTTGCCAATTACGGGTTTTGACACCCACTGCCACACGGCTGGACCTGCCCTTTCCTGCCACCTTTCTGTTCTTCCACTCCCCAACCTGACCTCAGTGCCAGGGAAAATGATGGAGCAGATTATCCTGGGGGCAATAACTGTGCACCTGCAGGATGGCCAAGGGCTCAGGCCCAGCCAACATGAATTCAGGAAGGGCAGGTCCTGCCTCTCCAACCTGATCTCCTTCTATGATCAGGTGACTGCCTGGTGGATGTGGGGCAGGCTGTGGATGTGGTCTACCTGGACTTCAGCAAGGCCTTTGACACTGTCCCCCACAGCAAACTGCTGGCCAAGCTGTCAGCTTGTGGCTTGGGCAGCAACACTCTGCGCTGGGTTGGGAACTGGCTGGAGGCTGAGCCCAGAGAGTGGTGGTGAATGGTGCCACAGCCAGCTGGAGGCCAGGCACCAGTGGCGTCCCCCAGGGATCAGTGCTGGGCCCCATCCTCTTCAATGTCTTCATTGATGATCTGGATGAGGGGATTGAGACAGTCATCAGCAAATTTGCAGATGACACCAAGTTAGGAGCAGATGTTGGTCAGTTAGAGGACAGAAGGGCTCTGCAGAGGGACCTCGACCCACTGGACAGATGGGCAGAGGCCAACAGGATGGCATTCAACAAGTCCAAGTGCCAGGGGCTGCACTTTGGCCACAGCAACCCCAGGCAGAGCTACAGGCTGGGCTCAGAGTGGCTGAGAGCTGCCAACCAGAGAGGGACCTGGGGGTGCTGATTGACAGCTGCCTGAACATCAGGCAGCAGTGTGCCCAGGTGGCCAAGAGGGCCAATGGCATCCTGGCCTGCATCAGGAATGGTGTGGCCAGCAGGAGAAGGGAGGTCATTGTGCCCTGTGCTCAGCACTGGTTAGGCCACACCTTGAGTCCTGTGTCCAGTTCTGGGCCCCTCAGTTTAAGAAGGACATTGAGAGACTTGAAGGTGTCCAGAGAAGGGCAATGAAGCTGGGGAGGGGTCTGGAGCACAGCCCTGTGAGGAGAGGCTGAGGGAGCTGGGGTTGCTTAGCCTGGGGAAGAGGAGGCTCAGGGGTGACCTCATTGCTCTCTACAAATACTGGAAGGGAGGTTGTAGCCAGGAAGGGGTTGGCCTCTTCTCTCTAGCAACCAGCACCAGAACAAGAGGACACAGTCTCAAGCTGCACCAGGGGAAGTTTAGGCTGGAGGTGAGGAGAAAGTTCTTCCCAGAGAGAGTCATTGGCCATTGGGATGTGCTGCCCAGGGAGGTGGTGGAGTCACTGTCCCTGGAGGGGTTCAAGAGGGGACTGGACGTGGCACTTGGTGCCATGGTCTAGTCATGGGGTCTGTGGTGCCAGGTTGGACTCGATGATCTTCGAGGTCTCTTCCAACCTTGGTAATACTGTGATACTGTGATACCTCCAGAGGAAGGTTAATCAGGACCCCTGGTTATCCAATGGGTTTGTGCCTCACTAATCAAAGCTCTTTGCAACCAGGGAAGTCAGAATTCGAACTGTGTATAGGCTGCCCAGGGAGGCTGTGGATTGCCTCCTCCCTGGGGGGTTCAAGGCCAGGTTGGATGAGGCCTTGAGCAGCTGAGTCTAGCTGAGAGCTGTCCCTGCTCATGGAAAGGGGTTTGGAGGAGATGATCCCTGAGGTCTCTTCCAACTTGAGCCATTCCAGGATTCTGTAACAATGGCCTAATACAGCTTAAATTAAACAAGTTAGCTTACAAATGATCCTGGCACCTGTTTGTGCTGAGGCAAAACCCAGGTGTTAGAGGATGTATTTTCTTTCCTTCATCTACAGAGAGACTTGCCCTAGGGTGGGGTGATCCACTGACCTCTGTCCCTGCCCAGCAGGACTTCCAGGTGCTAGAGACACTTGGTCACTGTCTCCTACTGGCAGCACAGGCAAGATGCTTCCAAGTGCTTAGCAGAGAGGCAGCTGTTGCTGACAAAGGACATCACAAAGGCCGTCCCTGCCGGGTGAAAACCACCCTGCAGAGACACACTTCTGGAGCAGGGCTTTTGGAAAGGCTTTAAAGCACCCACACAGGGACATGTAACAGCCACACCTGCTTCCATCAAACATCCTTGGAAGAGCTCCAGGTAAAGCCAGGTGAAGCCATCCCCCTGGATGCACACACACACACTCCCTCTCCCAGACATCCTGACTGCTCCAGGCAGCGTTTCCCTGAGAGCTGCCCTGGGGTCCGTTGGTATCACAGTCTCACAGTATCGCTAAGGTTGGAAGAGACCTCAAAGATCATCGAGTCCAACCTGGCACCACAGACCCCATGACTAGACCATGGCACCAAGTGCCACATCCAGTCCCCTCTTGAACCCCTCCAGGGACGGTGACTCCACCACCTCCCTGGGCAGCACATCCCAATGGCAAATCACTCTTGCTGAGAAGAACTTTCTCCTCACCTCCAGCCTAAACCTCCCCTGGCACAGCTTGAGACTGTGTCATCTTGTTCTGGTGCTGGATGCTAGGGAGAAGAGGCCAACCCCTTCCTGGCTACAACCACCTTTCAGGTAGTTGTAGAGAGCAATGAGGTCTCCCCTGAGCCTCCTCTTCTCCAGGCTAAGCAACCCCAGCTCCCTCAGCCTCTCCTCACAGGGCTGTGCTCAAGGCCTCTCCCCAGCCTTGTTGCCCTTCTCTGGACACCTTCAAGTCTCTCAATGTCCTTCCTAAACTGAGGGGCCCAGAACTGGACATAAGACTCAAGGTGTGGCCTAACCAGTGCTGAGCACAGGGCAGAAAGACTTCCCTGCTCCTGCTGGCCACACTGTTCCTGATGCAGGCCAGGATGCCATTGGCCTTCTTGGCCACCTGGGCACACTGCTGGCTCATGTTCAGGCAGCTGTCAATCAGCACCCCCAGGTCCCTCTCTGGTTGGCAGCTCTCAGCCACTCTGAGCCCAGCCTGTAGCTCTGCCTGGGGTTGCTGTGGCCAAAGTGCAGCCCCTGGCACTTGGACTTGTTGAATGTCATCCTGCTGGACTCTGCCCATCTGTCCAGTGGGTCGAGGTCCCTGTGCAGAGCTCTCCTACCCTCTAACAGATCAGCTCCTGCCCCCAGCTTGGTGTCATCTGCAAATTTGCTGATGACTGTCTCAATCCCCTCATCCAGATCATCAATGAAGACATTGAAGAGCATGGGGCCCAGCACTGTATCAAGCTGCTCAAGCAGGAGCTGGCCATGGGGGTTGTGCCAGGTCCAGCCTGCTCTCTGCAGCATTTTCAGGTGAAATCCTTCTGCCCAGGCACCAAGGGTAGACCAAGAGCCAACGTGCCTGTCAGCACCCTGAGGGAAGGGCTGGCTCTTGCTGGGTGCTGCACTCTCCCAAATGCCATTGGTTCCATGGGCCAGGACTAGTGGTCAAGATCTTAATGTGTTGATCTGAAGAAGAACCAAGCTGTCAGCTTGTAGTGGCAAGCTGTCAGTCACTAACTCCCAGACCACCTGTCAGAGTTGACAAGGTGGGAGAGCATTTAGCTGAGCCTGGCTTAGAGTTTGCAAGCAGGCAAAAATCATGGAATCACAGAACTGTCAGGGACCTCAAGGCTCAGCCAGTCCCAACCCCCCTGCCATGGGCAGGGACACCTCACACCACAGCAGGTTGCTCACAGCCACCTCCAGCCTGGCTGCAAACACCTCCAGGCAGGAGGCTTCCACCACCTCCCTGGGCAACCTGTGCCAGGCTCTCACCACCAGTCCTAACCACATCTCTCCTGCTGATGCTTCTCTCCCACTGCTCATGCCAGGCTTAATTTGATCCTCACTGATGAATCAAGGTTATTTGGAAAGCTTGTTTTACAGTTCCATCTACTTTTAGCAAGGCTACTTCTACTCAGAACCCACAGATCCGATTTTCTTTCATTCTGATTGATCTGTTAAATAAATATAGAATCAATAAGGTTGGAAAAGACCTCAGAGATCATCAAGTCCAACCTGTCAACCAACACTTCCTGACAACTAAACCCTGGCTCCAAGTGCCACATCCATTCCCCTCTTGAACACCTCCAGGGATGGGGACTCCACCACCTCCCTGGGCAGCACATCCCAAGGGCCAATCTCTCTTGCTGGGAAGAACTTTCTCCTCACCTCCATCCTAAACCTCCCCTGGCACAGCTTGAGACTGTGTCCTCTTGTTCTGGTGCTGGGAGCCTGGGAGAAGAGACCAACCCCCTCCCTTTTCACCCCTTTTTTCTGCCTTTTTTCCCTTTTCACCCCTTTTCCCCGCTTCTTTCCCTCTTTTCCCCCTTCTTTCCCCCTTTTTCCCCTTTTCACCCCTTTTTTTCCCCTTTCACCCCCTTTTTCCCCCTTTTTTCCCTTTTCACCCCCTTTTTTCCCCTTTTCCCCCCTTTTTTCCTTTTCACCCCTTTTTTCCCCCTTTTTTCCCTTTCCCCCATTTCACTCCTTTTATCCCTTTCCCCTTTTTTTAACCTTTTCACCCCTTTTTTCCCTTTCCCCCCCCTTTTTTCCCTTTCCCCCCCCTTTTTTCCTTTTCACCCCTTTTTTCCCTTTTCACCCCCTTTTTTCCCTTTCCCCCCCTTTTTTCCCTTTTCTTCCCACCCCCCTTTTTTTTTTTTTTTTAGAGATCATAAAATCTCTCCTTTAGATTGAGGCTTGCATTTAAGTGGGACTTTAAGAGAGGGACAGCTGCCACTGGGAGCATCCACCCTTAGTGGAATGAGTAGAGAAAATGGACCTGGGGGTACTGGTTGACAGCAGCTGAACATGAGCCAGCAGTGTGCCCAGGCAGCCAAGAAGGCCAGTGGCATCCTGGCCTGCATCAGGAAGAGTGTGGCCAGCAGGAGCAGGGAGGTCATTGTGCCCTGTGCTCAGCACTGCTGAGGCCACACCTTGAGTCCTGTGTCCAGTTCTGGGCTCCTCAGTTTAGGAAGGACATCGAGACACTTGAAGGTGTCCAGAGAAGGGCAACAAGGCTGGGGAGAGGCCTTGAGCACAGCCCTGTGAGGAGAGGCTGAGGGAGCTGGGGTTGCTTAGCCTGGAGAAGAGGAGGCTCAGGGGAGACCTCATTGCTCTCTCCAACTCCCTGAAGGGAGGTTGTAGCCAGGTGGGGGTTGGTCTCTTCTCCCAGGCAGGCAACCAGCACCAGAACAAGATGACACAGTCTCAAGCTGTGCCAGGGGAGGTTTAGGCTGGAGGTGAGGAGAAAGTTCTTCCCAGCAAGAGAGATTGGCCCTTGGGATGTGCTGCCCAGGGAGGTGGTGGAGTCACCATCCCAGAAGGTGTTCAAGTGGGGCTTGGATGTGGCACTTGGAGCCAGGGTTCAGTTCATTAGATGGTGTTGGGTGACAGGTTGGACTTGATGATCTCTGAGGTCTTTTCCAACCTTATTGATTCTATGATTCTATGAGTACCTAGGGCCAGTATAAATAGAGCCTTCAGCAGCTCATTTTGGTTCACAATGACAGAGAAGCCTCCTTAGGAACATTAGAGGAATTAAACAAAAATCAGTGCACAGAGTCAACAAACTTCCCTCTACACAGCCCTGCATTCAAGTTCATGAGAGGACTGAGGAGCTTGAGGGTGGACCGCTGGTACAGGTGCTGTAAATCACCTTGAGCCTCTTAGCTCCAGCTTGGTTTGAGCTGTGGGGCTGTTCACAGAGGAATCGTGCTGGCATACATAAAGGCACAAAGCATCTCCCCTGTACTTTCAAAGCACACCTCATCCTGAGAGCTCACCCTGAGGAGATCTGTCTGCAGACAGCAGGGCACTGAACAGCATGCTGGAGCACATGGGGGAAGGCTGGAAGGCTGCGAGTCACTGAGGAACACAACCAGCAGTCCTGTGCTTTCTGTTCCAGCACAGTGGTGCCTGCTAGCACTCACATGTAGCCAGCTGCATGCCCATCCTCCACACTGCTGCTGAAGGAGAACAGATAACCTTTTTCAGAGGAACAGTTTCAAAGAGCCCTGGAGCAGGCTGCCCAGAGAGGTTGTGGAGCCTCCTCTGGAGACATTCAAAACCCTTCTGGCTGCACTCCTGTGTGACCCTGCTCTGGCAGGGGGCTGCACTGGATTTTTCCAACCTTATTGATTCTATGCTTCTATGATCTCTGGAGGGGATTCTGTGGCTCTGTGACTGCTGCTGTGGTCAGTGAACTGGGTGATCTCTGGAGGGGATTCTGTGGCTCTGTGACTGCTGCTGTGGTCAGTGAACTGGGTGATCTCTGGAGGGGATTCTGTGGCTCTGTGACTGCTGCTGTGGCCAGTGAACTGGGTGATCTGTGGAGGGGATTCTGTGGCTCTGTGACTGTTGCTATGGCCAGTGAACTGGGTGATGTCTGGAGGGGATTCTGTGGTTCTGTGACTGCTGCTATGGTCAGTGAACTGGGTGATCTCTGGAGGGGATTCTGTGGCTCTGTGACTGCTGCTGTGGCCAGTGAAGAGGAACACTGGAATGACCCTGCTGCAGGATATTCCTCATCCCACAGCTCCTTGCAGTTACCTTGGCTTGTTCTTCCCTGTGTGTTCCCAAGGTGGCCAAACCAGAAGCTGTCCTTCTCCCTCTGTTCCACTAATCCTTGTTAAGAATGACACAAGACAAGTGGTAGCAAATAACTTTTCTTTCTGACAATCCATATCAATACAATGCACAGCATCATAGCTTAATACAAATACTTTACACAAGGGACACGTTAAGGACAAACCAAAAAGCATAACAACAATGCAGCTGCAGCTCCTTTGCTATCTTACACAGCTGGGAAGTTTCCTTGAAGTTTCTTTGCTCTCTCCTGTAGAATTTGAACTTCTGGTACCAATTAGCAAGCAATGGAATTAAAAATGAAGTTGCAACAGAAATGGGGAAGTGTGGATGAACTAGAATCCAGAGGAAGTGAGCTGGATCGTAGAAAGGCACCTTTGGAAACACCAACAAGTTCCAGGGCAAAAGGTTTCACTAGGCTCAGCACCTCCTAAGTCAAATGGAGCAGAAGAAGATAGAGACCTCTCCTTCAGGAACACAATACTGTCATCTCCTCTCCAATTGCCTGTGTGATGGAGCTGGGGGTCATTCTCCTGTATTCATTAGCCTAACTGGCAGACTGGCTAAAACCATGCACAGCAGGGAAGGAGGGAGGGGAAGAGCAATCCACACCCCAAAAATCTCAAGGGAAAGTGTGGAGACTGCTGGGATGATGAAGTCTGTGATGTGCCTGCTCGTGCCATCACCCCATTCCCCCTCCCAGGAAGGCTTGCTGCATGCCCACAGACATTGGGGCGGGGGAAAGAAGAGATAAACAAATGTTGCTCTTGTGGGTTTCTCTCACTGCAGACCAAGCCATTGGTCACTACAAAATGTCACTTTTTGGCTGTCACTTTTTACTGCTCTTGCTGGCTGCAAGGCATTTCTGAAGGGTTCTGCTGGTTTAGACATTGCATAGGAAACCTTGTTTGGTTCAGACTTGACTTTCACCCTGGATGTTTCTTCCTCTCTCCCTCTTGTACCATGGCTAGAGTACCTTAGATGCCTGTGGGATGGAGTGGCTTGGATACCCCTACAGCTCCACACAGTGAAGACTCCATCTGGGGAACAGTGGTGCAAGCCTGTGACCTTCCTGACACCCAGGATGCAGTCAGTGTCCTCTGTGCAGGAGCTAGGACCGAAGGCTTGATGCAGCACCTGGGGGCTGGCTTCAGAGCAAAGGTCAATTTGGTAACCCAGACATCATCGAGAAGTGCTTCAAGCCCAGTGAAACTTATGTCCAATTGTGGTCAAACGGCATCAGTAGCACAGTGCATCTGTGAATTCCTGTCCCAGTTCCACATGATTTTGAGTTCCCCAGCTCTGCTTTCCTTGGCAGCTCAGTACCATTAGACTCCACTCTTCATGTCCAGCTCCTGATGGTTTTGTGTCTCATTAACAGTCAGGAACTCATCGCAGGCTCCCGTCCGGTCGTTCGCCTGCTCTTTGTGCACCAAGTGCACCATTTCCTGGGACGTGCTGGCGTCTCCGTTCAAGCCGCTCGTCTTCCTGTCCTCCACTGCCCCTTTCCCATTGTTAATCACTAGCTTCTTCTTCTGACCACATCTGGAAAGAAAGAAAGAAGAAAGGGAGTGCTGCAGTTTTGGCCACAACAACCCCAGGCAGTGCTACAGCCTGCGGGCAGAGTGGCTGAGAGCAGCCAGGCAGAAAGGGACCTGGGGGTGCTGGTTGATGGGAGGCTGAACATGGGCCAGCAGTGTGCCCAGGTGGCCAAGAGGGCCAATGGCATCCTGGCCTGCATCAGGAAGAGCGTGGCCAGCAGGAGCAGGGAGGTCATTGTGCCCCTGTACACTGCACTGGTTAGGCCACACCTTGAGTCCAAGAAGGACATTGAGACACTTGAAGGTGTCCAGAGAAGGGCAACAAGGCTGGGGAGGGGTCTGGAGCACAGCCCTGGGAGGAGAGGCTGAGGGAGCTGGGGTTGCTTAGCCTGGAGAAGAGGAGGCTCAGGGAGACCTTCTTGCTCTCTCCAACTCCCTGAAGGGAGGTTGCAGCCAGGTGGGGGTTGGTCTCTTCTCCCAGGCAGGCAACCAGCACCAGAACAAGATGACACAGTCTCAAGCTGTGCCAGGGGAGGTTTAGGCTGGAGGTGAGGAAGAAATTCTACACAGAAAGAGAGATTGGCCCTTGGGATGTGCTGCCCAGGGAGGTGGTGGAGTCCCCATCCCTGGAGGTGTTCAAGAGGGGATTGGATGTGGCACTTGGAGCGATGGTTTAGTTGTCAGGAGGTGTTGGGTGACAGGTTGGACTTGATGATCTCTGAGGTCTTTTCCAACCTGGTTGATTCTTTGATTCTACTACCCTACACTATAAGGCAGAAATAGAAAGTCTATATTTAGGAAAGGGTGCTAGGAAATGACACTTGTGGCTGCCAGTGTAAGGAAATGACACTTTTTGTGGCTGCCAGTGTGAGGAAATGACACTTGTGGCTGCCAGTGCAGGCTAATACAGTGCAGAATGTAAAGTTTCTCCATAATGCACATTTGATGTTGGAAAGCATCCACTGCTGTATGCATAAACCTTGCCAGGAGCTCACTGAGGTGATTTGTATCTCTTGCTACTACAGACAGGATCACAGGGTCTTAGGGGTTGGAAGATCATTGAGTCAAACCCCTCTGCCAGGGCAGGACCATAGAATCCAGCACAGGTCACACAGGAACACATCCAGACAGGCCTTGATAGTCTCCAGAGAAGGAGACTCCACAACCTTTCTGGGCAGCCTGCTCCAGGCCTCTGGGACCCTCACAGGGAAGAAGTTCCTCCTCATGGTGAGCTGGAACCTCCTGTGCTGGAGTTTATATCCATTGCCCCTTGTCCTATCCCAGGGTGCAGCTGAGCAGAGCCTGTCCCTGTCCCTTCCTTCCTGACCCCCAGCCCTCACCTATTGATAGACATTGATCAGATCCCTCTCAGTCTTCTCCTCTGCAGACTGAACAGCCCCAGGGCTCTCAGCCTCTCCTCCCCAGGCAGTGCTGCAGTCCCTTCAGCATCCTTGTAGCCCTCCCCTGGACTCTCTCCAGCAGATCCCTGTCCCTCTTGAACTGGGGAGCCCAGAACCGGATGGGCTCCAGGCGGGGCCTCACCAGGGCAGAGTAGAGGAGAAGAAGGGCCTATGAAGGTAAGGTAGGAAGGAGCCGCTGTGCTTTTCAAGTTGTGGTCCTTGCAGTGCCACCTCACCAGCTCTCTGCAGCTCTGAATGAAGGCACACCCCCCTTTTTCAAAGCCTCCTGCTCAAAACTGATGCATACTGGTCAGTGTGACCTGGCTATGCTTCAGGCTAGCAAAGGAGTGCTGCCCACACAGCTGCCCTGTGGGCTCACAATGCCTTTGTGGATTCACGGCGCTGAACATCCTGCCTGTCCTGCGGCGGCCAGGCGGCGACTCAGCAGACAAAGCAGAGCTCTCTCCCGAACTGCAGTGCCCCGGTGAAGCTGTGCTTGGAAGAGCTTGCTCCTTGAATGAGTGCATTTTGCCTGAATGACTGATCTGGCAGCTCCTCAGGCATCAGCTTTCGACTGCTGTGAAACTCAGGCCTGCGCTCAGTTCAGCTTTTTCCTACGACCCGAATGAGGCTGAAACTGGAGATGGGAGTTTAGAGAACACAGTAACTGCCAGCAGTGCACAACCAAAGCCACTAATCCTGCTCACCCCCTCAAGAGATGAATGCTTGGGACCTTTTCAGCTTGTTGCTACACAGGTGCTGCATCATGTACTTACAGAATACAGAATCAACCAGGTTGGAAAAGACCTTTGAGACCTTCCAGTCCAACCTATCACCCAACACCACCTGATCAGCTAAGCCATGGCACCAAGTGCCTCAGCCAGGCTCTTCCTAAACACCTCCAGGGATGGGGACTCCACCACCTCCCTGGGCAGCACACCCCAATGGCCAATCTCTCTTTCTGGGAAGAACTTTCTCCTCACCTCCAGCCTAAACCTCCCCTGGCACAGCTTGAGACTGTGTCCTCTTGTTCTGGTGCTGGGTGCCTGGGAGAAGAGACCAACCCCCAGCTGACTACAACCACCCATCCTCCCTCCTCAGCTATGCTGTTGTCTCTTGGCCCTGCTGCAGTGTTTGAGGTGGTGACATCCACATGCAGGATGCTGGCTGCACCACAGCAGCCTCTCTGCACATCTGCAGCACTACAGAATTATCAGAACAGAGGCACAGGATGGCTCAGGCTGGAAGGGACCTCAGAGATCATCCACTCCAACCTCCCTGCCAAGGCCTCTCCACTAGACACGGCTGCTCAAGGCCTCATGCAACCTGGACTTCAACACTCCAGGGCAGGAAAGAGGCATCCACAAGCTGCCTGGGCAGCCTGTTCCCCGTTCTCACCAGCCTGATCACCAGCACAGGGGGCTCCGCAAAGGCGCAGGGGGCAAAGGCGCAGGGGGCTCCGCAGGGGGGGCTCCGCAAAGGGGGCGCAGGGGGGGCTCCGCAAGGCGCGGGGGGGCTCCGCAAAGGCGCAGGGGGCTCCGCAAAGGCGCAGGGGGGGGCTCCGCAAAGGCAGAAAGGGGCTGCCTTACCTTCTGCAAAGGCCATTCACAAAGGCGCGATGCACACTGCCAGGATCAGCGCCAGCGCCAGCAGAGCTGCCACGATGATCAGCCATTCTGTGGGCAGAAAGACAGAAAAGGGAGGTCAGGAGGGGGAAAGGGTTAGCAGGTCTCATGGAGCTTTGCCATTGCACACAGCTGCAAGAACATGATTCACCGGCCTCTTACATCCCATTCTGTGAACTGCCAGGGTTTGCCATTGCCCAGCTGCAAGCACAGGTGTTTGTTTTTGCTCCCAGAAGGTGCCAACCAAATGCCTCTGCTTCACTCAGCTGTGCCCAGGGCACTGCAGGTGAAATGCCCCTGCTGGCACTGCACTTTGGTGGGCCGAGTGAGGAGCGGTTGCACCACTCCTTTACTCCAGGAGCAAAAGCAAAGGCTTAGCAATGCTACACTTCAAGCCCCAGGCACGAAGGCAGGACGGAGTGAAATGCTCCTGTTCTTGATTTGAAACCTCACTTCTGGGGGCAAACTCCAGGGAGAAAAAGAAGAAGAAGAAAAAAGGAACTGCCAAAGCAGATGGGACTCCAAGAGGCCATATCAGCTACATCTGGCTCCAGTGAAATGGGGTCAGTTGGAAGATGGGCTGAGGAATATTTCCTTTGCTCTTAACACTTCCAGGAAAGGAGCTTTATCAACCTTCCTGGGGGCCTGTCCTCCTTGCTGCTCTGATACCACTGTAGGCAGAGATCCACCCCCAAGAGCTAACTCAGTAGTTTCTTTGTTTGAAGCAAGTCTTCTACCTTTCATTTGAAACTAATTACTTCTTCTAATTATAGCTGATTACAATTACTCCATGGTCAAAGCCTGATAGGTGTTCCTGCTGTACTGTACCCTTCTGATGTTTCCCTCCAGGTGCCTCTGAAAACCAGAGCTCTTCAAAAGGTGCTTCAGAGGTTAACTTTCCTTTGGGCTTGTCTCCAACTTCCTCTATGTGATTAATGAAATGCCTTGAACTGAGCACAGAGCTTCAGCTCTGCACCTGCCAGGCCTAAGCAGAGTGGGGGCATGACTTTCTCTGCCTTAAAAATGACTTTACTGCCAGTACGTCCCAGAACATATCTGCACCCTTCTGCGACTGGATCACGGCGGTGGCTTCGCTCCAGTCCACTTTAATCTGCAAACTCTGCCCCGCCACACTCATCTCAGCCATTGTTTTCACTGAACAGTCTCAAGGCTAGGATTCTTTGCACAGAGCTATACTGGGCTTTACCTGATTCCACACCACTTTGGAATGTCACTTGGCTCAGAATCCCACCCTCCGAAGGCATCGTTGCTCTCAGCCTGGTGTTGGTGGAGAATTCCGTGCTACAATACCCTCAGGTTTTCAGCCTGCTGGTGAAAATGCTGAATGCTGCCTGATTCAGAGTGAGCTCAGGATCTGTGCTTACATTATCAAAACAGAGGACTTCAGAAGCCTACCTGGTACCTGTGCTGACCGTGGCTGTGAGACGATTGTTGTTGTTGTTGTTGTAGTCTCTCCAGGGGAAGCGGTGGAGTCATAATAGCCCTTGTGTGGCCCTTGATTGCCATGATTACTGGAGGTAGATCCTAAAGAACAAAGCCATCTGTTAGGCCAAGGATGCTCAGGGAACATTTATCAGCAAAGTAGAGAGGCTGTGATGTTACACAACCCAAAACCCAGACTCTGGAAAGTTCATGCTGAGGTCATTCCTGGGCTGCATCCAAAACAGCCTGGCCTGAGATGGAGACAGAGGCTTCTGCCCCTCTGCCCTGCTCTGCTGAGACCTCATCTGCAGTACTGTGCAGCTCTGGAGGCCTCCACACAGCAAGGACATGGACTTGATGGAGAGGCTCCAGAGGAGGCCACCAAGATGATCAGGGATCTGGAGCAGCTCTGCCAGGAAGCCAGGCTGAGGGAGCTGGGGGTGTTCAGGCTGGAGAAGAGAAGGCTCCAGGCAGAGCTAAGAGCAGCCTGCCAGGACCTGAAGGGGGCTCCAAGCAGGCTGCAGAGGGACTGTTTGCAAAGGCCTGCAGGGACAGGAGCAGGGGCAATGGTTTGAAATGAGAGCAGAGCAGATTGAGATTGGAGGTGAGCAACAAGTTCTGCACCAGGAGGCTGCTGGGACACTGCCCAGGGAGGTGGCTGAGGCTCATGCCTGGAAGTATTCAAGGTGAGGCTGGAGAAGGCTGTGAGCAACCTGCTGTAGTGGAGGATGTCCCTGCTGAGTGCAGGGGTTGGACTGGATGCCCTTTGGAGGTCCCTTCCAACCCAACCCACTCTGTGACTCATAAGTCTTTACACTGAGCACTACCACACTGCCTAGAATCACCATGCTCATCTGCACAACGATGACTATCAGTGTCACAACACTCATGGATTTCCCCTCTTCTCTCTCTCACCTGCTTCAGTTTGGATTATGCCACACTTCAGTGAACCAGAATGCAATTACAAAGGCCTACACACTTTCCTTTTCTTTTTCTGTTTCCTTTTTTCTTGTACAAGTAAAATGACCAATAGAGAGACATGTGGAAACTTCTGACTTTAATCTCACACAGCCTAAAGATGAACTTCTAAAACTTGATTGCCATCATAAAACAGAAGGATGGATCTCTACTGGCCTTAAACTTCATAGCTATGAGGGAAAAAATACTCTCTGCAAACATGGAGCTGGATTCCCCTGTTCTTTCCTTTGGTTCTAGGTCTGAAATCCAAATGCATGCCTCCAGTCTCAAGTATTTGCTGTGCTGACCATACCACTTGAACTTTCATGCAGAGAAGCATCTCTGAAGCAGCCCTGAAGAAAAGGCCTTGGAGATGCTGGTGGAGGAGAAGCTCAACAGGAGCCAGCAGGGAGCACTTGCAGCCCAGAGAGCCAAGCACAGCCTGGGCTGCAGCAAGAGAAGTTTCTGACCCTCTGCTCCACTCTGCTGAGACCACAGCTGGAGCTCTGGGTCCAGTTCTGGAGTCCCCAGTACAGGAAGGATCTGGAGGTGCTGGAAGGTGTCCAGAGAAGGGCCACGAGGAGGAGCAGAGGGCTGGAGCTGCTCTGCTCTGGAGGCAGACTGAGAGAGTTGGGGTTGTGCAGGCTGGAGAGGAGAAGGCTCCCAGGAGACCTTCTGGTGGCCTTCCAGGATCTGCAGGGGGCTCCAAGAGAGCTGGGGAGGGACTTTTGAGGGTGTCAGGGAGGGATAGGACTGAGGGGGATGGAACAAAGCTAGAAATGGGGAGATTCAGACTGGGTGTTAGGAAGAAGTTGTTGCCCATGAGGGTGGTGAGAGCCTGGCACAGGCTGCCCAGGGAGGTGGTGGAAGCCTCCTGCCTGGAGGTGTTTGCAGCCAGGCTGGAGGTGGCTGTGAGCAACCTGCTGTGGTGTGAGGTGTCCCTGCCCATGGCAGGGGTTGGAGCTGGCTGAGCCTTGAGGTCCCTTCCAGCCCTGACAATTCCATGATTGCATGATCTCTGGCCCAGGCTGTTGCCTTAGGGATCCCAAGCCTAATCTTATCAGCTGATATAGATAAAGTGATTTCATTTGGGATTCCTACTTCATTGTCACTACAAAACCAACCAAACCAAAGCACCACCACCAAGATATCACAAATCTCCACCTCTCTGAATACTTCCAGACTCTGCTAGACCGAACAGAGCACTTCCTCTAGTCAGCTGCAAAGCTCTTCTGCTTTAGCACACATTGCAAGTCATTTCCAGCCAGCTTTTCTGATCTCACTTCCTAATAGCAGCTGGAAAACACAACACTGAGAAACATATTTGTCCCTTCTCTGAAGCTTTGCCAGTAAGTAGTTCAGGAAGTTCCCAGATGTTTTCTTTTTTTTTTTTTTTTAATTTCATAATTTTTATTAAAGAGAAACAACTGCTGAGTTGTTTTGTGCTGTCTAGAGAGGGACTGACTCCAAAGGCCTGCAGGGACAGGACCAGGGGCAGTGGTTTGTAATGAGAGCAGAGCAGATTGAGCTTGGATGTGAGCAACAAGTTCTGCAGCAGGAGGCTGCTGGGACACTGCAACAGGTTGCCCAGGGAGGTGGCTGAGGCCTCATGCCTGGAGATATCCAAGGTGAGGCTGGAGAAGGCTGTGAGCAACCTGCTCTAGTGGAGGATGTCCCTGTTGGCTGCAGAGGGGCTGGACTGGATGAGCTTTGGAGGTCCCTTCCAACCCATTCTAATGAGTGTCCAAAGTACAGAGCACTAATTCAGCAGTGGAGGGTCCTGATCTAGCCTCCAAGCAAGCTGAACATACTTACTTGGCTAAGCCACATCTCAGGGATCTATTTTATTACAGTGCTTTGTATGACCCTTGAGAATTGCCCCCACAACAGCCCTTAGAAAGGCACTCAGGCATTTACTAAGAAATAGGTGATCAGAGACCTGCATTTGCCCCTGCCCTCCCCTGAGCATTGAGAAGAACCAGGACTCAGTCCCCTGCAGTTCTGCCTCTGGGGTGGAGCTTGTAAGGGATCCTCAAAAGCTTTCTACATCCCATGTTGACAATATACCAGGGTGGGTTTGATCTTTGGGTAATTACTGGTTTGGGTTCCATCAGTGATTTGTGATTCCATGGTTGCTTGGGCAGCAGATCAGTCGTTAGCTCAATGTCCAGGCACCCTCCTGGTGCAGAACTTGTTGCTCACCTCCAGTCTAAATCTGCTCTGCTCTCATGTCAAACCACTGCCCCTGCTCCTGTCCCTGCAGGCCTTTGCAAACAGTCCCTCTGCAGCCTGCTTGGAGCCCCCTTCAGGTCCTGGCAGGCTGCTCTTAGCTCTGCCTGGAGCCTTCTCTTCTCCAGGCTGAATTATTATAAATTAACACATTATTATGTTGTTATCATGTTATGTGATTACGAATGAACATCAATTAACTGATTAATAACAGAAGGCTCATTAAAGTGTTTGCTGTAAAATGCCATAAAAAATACAGGTCACAGTCTCACAGTATCAACAAGGTTGGAAGAGACCTCAAAGATCATCGAGTCCAACCTGGCACCACAGACCCCAGGACTAGACCATGGCACAAAGTGCCACATCCAGTCCCCTCTTGAACCCCTCCAGGGATGGTGACTCCACCACCTCCCTGGGCAGCACATCCCAAGGGCCAATGACTCTCTCTGTGAAGAACTTTCTCCTCACCTCCAGCCTAAACCTCCCCTGGCACAGCTTGAGACTGTGTCCTCTTGTTCTGGTGCTGGTTGCTAGAGAGAAGAGACCAACCCCTTCCTGGCTACAACCACCTTTCAGGGAGTTGTAGAGAGCAATGAGGTCTCCCCTGAGCCTCCTCTTCTCCAGGCTAAGCAACCCCAGCTCCCTCAGCCTCTCCTCACAGGGCTGTGCTCAAGGCCTCTCCCCAGCCTTGTTGCCCTTCTCTGGACACCTTCAAGTGTCTCAATGTCCTTCCAGAAGGCCCAGAACTGGACACAAGACTCAAGGTGTAGCCTAAGCAAAGCAGAGTACAGGGGCACAATGACTTCGCTACTCCTGCTGGCCACACTCTTCCTGATGCAGGCCAGGATGCCATTTGCCTTCTTGGCCACCTGGGCACACTGCTGGCTCATGTTCAGGCAGCTGTCAACCAGCACCCCCAGGTCCCTCTCTGGTTGGCAGCTCTCAGCCACTCTGAGCCCAGCCTGTAGCTCTGCCTGGGGTTGCTGTGGCCAAAGTGCAGCACCTGGCACTTGGACTTGTTGAATGCCATCCTGTTGGCCTCTGCCCATCTGTCCAGTCAGTCCAGTGGGTCGAGGTCCCTGTGCAGAGCTCTCCAGCCCTCTAACTGACCAACATCTGCTCCCAGCTTGGTGTCATCTGCAAATGTGCTGATGACTGTCTCAATCCCCTCCTCCAGATCATCAATGAAGACCTTGATGAGGATGGGGCCCAGCACTGATCCCTGGGGCACACCACTGGTGCCTGGCTGCCAGCTGGCTGTGGCACCATTCACCACCACTCTCTGGGCCTGGCCCTCCAGCCAGTTCCTTAGGTCCATCCTCTTACTTTATGTGCAGAGAATCTCTGCAGAGCATTGGCCAAATCTACTTTGGAAAGGTTCCACTACTTTCCAGGAAAGTGCCATGGCAACAGGATTGGGATTGGGGTGCATGGGAAGTAGTCTTTAGGAAAAAAAAATCCAAACAACTTCCTTTTGGGAGGATTATTGGTATGGAAACTGCTCTTGGGAAGAGGGAAACATCCCTGCATTTCCCCTGCCGTCAGCATTCACCACAAACAACACAGTTACCACCAGTCCTGGCTCATTGGAGAGGTCCCAGGTGACTGGAAGCTGCCAATGTGGTGCCCATCCACAAGCAGGGCCGGTTGGATGAGCCAGGAAATTCCAGGCCTGTCAGCCTGACCTCAGTGCCAGGCAAGGTTATGGAACAGTCATCCTGAGTGCAATCACACAGCACTTACAGGATGGCCAAGGAATCCCCAGCCAGCATTCAGGAAGGGCAGATCCTTCTGGGGGCAGGAGTTGATTTGTTAGAGGATAGAAGAGCTCTGCAGAGGGACCTTGATCCACTGGACAGATGGGCAGAGGCCAAGGGCAGGAGACTGAACACATCCAAGTGCCAGGTGCTGCACATTGGCCACAGCAACCCCAGGCAGTGCTACAGGCTGGGGGCAGAGTGGCTGAGAGCAGCCAGGCAGAGAGGGACCTGGAGGTACAGGTTGACAGCAGCTGAACATGAGCCTGCAGTGTGCCCAGGTGGCCAAGAAGGCCAAGGGCATCCTGGCCTGCATCAGGAAGAGTGTGGCCAGCAGGAGTAGGGAAGTCATTGTGCCCTCCTGCTCAGCACTGGTTAGGCCACACCTTGAGTCCTGTGTCCAGTTCTGGGCCCCTTAACTTAAGAAGGACATTGAGAGACTTGAGTGTGTCCAGAGAAGGGCAACAAGGCTGGGGAGAGGCCTTGAGCACAGCCCTGGGAGGAGAGGCTGAGGGAGCTGGGGTTGCTTAGCCTGCAGAAGAGGAGGCTCAGGGGAGACCTCATTGCTCTCTACAACTCCCTGAAGGGAGGTTGTAGCCAGGTGGGGGTTGGTCTCTTCTCCCAGGCAGCCAGCACCAGAACAAGAGGACACAGTCTCAAGCTGTGCCAGGGGAGGTTTAGGCTGGAGATGAGGAGAAAGTTCTTCCCAGAGAGAGTTGTTAGACTTTGGGATGTGCTGCCCAGGGAGGTGGTGGAGTCACCATCCCTGGAGGTGTTCAAGAGGGGATTGGATGTGGCACTTGGTGCCATGGTTTAGTTGTCAGGAGGTGTTGGGTGGCAGGTTGGGCTTGGTGATCTCTGAGGTCTTTTCCAACCTTACTGATTCTATGATTCTGTGGAATCTATGAATTCTATGATTCTGTGGCTGTGTGCAGGGGAATAAGCAAAGCCTGCTCCTGCTGGCTGCTCAGACTCTAGCAGAACAGCTGCTTCAAAATAAAATGACAATTAAAAAAGAAAAGGTTATTTGCAAATGAAGTCTCAGTTACACCTCAAGAGATACCAACAGCAAAACCCACTGAGGAAAAAACAGTTTGCCAGGGAATTCTTTTTCCTTGGAAACACATTCACAGAACACAGAGGGGACCTGGGTGGGGGAGAAGTGACAGAGTAAAAAGAAAAAGGAAGACAAACTGCCCTCAGGGTCTGTGTATATGTGGTCATGAGGAGACAGTTCACATCTGCTCACTCTATCAGCTGTGCTTCCCCAGACAGATACCAGACTGCATGGAAAGGCTGCTGGCAAAATGCTGTTTTAAGCATTTAAGCTTTGCACAGGAAGCAAATCCCTTTAATGAGGTCTTATGAGCAGGATGCAAAGAATCATAAATCCCTCCCAAAACAAATAGTAACTTGACAATGACTTCCCAGAGTGGTTAGTGCACATGTTCTTGGGCAATTGCCATTCTGATGAGGGACAACAGTAAATGCAACCATTTAGAGTTTCAGGCTGTCAGGGAGTGATAGGACTGGGGGCAATGGAGCAAAACTAGAAGTGGACAGATTCAGGTTGGAGTTAGGAAGAAGTTGTTCCCCATGAGGGTGGTGAGAGACTGGCAGAGGTTGTCCAGGAAGGTGGTAGAAGCCTCCTGCCTGGAAGTCTTTAAGGCCAGGCTGGATGTGGCTGTGAGCAACCTGCTGTAGTGTGAGGTGTCCCTGCCCATGGCAGGGAAGGTGGACTGGAAGATCCTTGAGGTCCCTTCCAAGCCAGACAATGGTATGATTCTATGACTCTACAGTTCTTACTGGTAGGAAGAGGGGTCTGCAACTGACTGAGATCATCTTCAGTGTCAGGGAAGAGTGCAGGTATCCAGCTGCCATGGGAATCCTCTGTGCTGTTGGCTTCTTGGCTTCCACCTCCAGGTAGAGTGCCAGGTGCCACTGGCTCTGTGGTTGCTTCCTCTAGATGAACATCATCCATGGACTGTGAGACTGCAGTGATGGTGCATGATCAGCTTTAGCAAGGGAGCTCACCTCACCACCACCAGTGGTTTCCCTCCTTCCTGATTCACAGCAAGCCAGGAAGCAAGTCCCTCCTGATGCCACCAGGGAGCAAGGAAGGAGGAAGGGGCTGCAGGGGCAGCATCACCACTGAGCTGTCTTGCAGAACAGCCAAGAGGCCACCCAGAAAAAGGCTTCAGGAAAGGACAGAGACCACCAAGTGCACCAGCAAGGATCTGGAACTTGTCCAGAAGGTAGTTCCACCACCAGCACAGACACCACCACCAGCACAGACCCCACCACAAGGGCCTCGCACCGCAAGAGTCCATGCTGAGACCACAGACCCCATGAAGAGAAGGAGAGGGCAAGGAGTCATTTTCAGAAGAAATAATGCCTCATTTCCCTGCAGCCATGAGAAATGAGTGTGATCCATTATTCTTACTGGTACCCATCAGAGGAGGCTCCTCTCCAGCTGTGCCTCTACTGGCTGTGGTCCTGTGGAGGAGCTCATTCCCAGGGGTGTCTGTGGGGTGCACGATGCCTTCGGTGCCCTGTCCTGGCTCAGTATCTGAAGGCAGAGGTGGCTGAGTTGGATCTTCATGGTGGGCACCATCAGCAGAGGCAACTGCAGTTACCACAATGGCTTGATCAGCTGTGAGCTCCATGCCTGCAGCCTTGCCCACCCCATACCCAACACATGCAAGATCCTTTCTTCACTTAATGCAAAACATTGCCAAGGGGTGACAGTAAAGAGCCCTTTCTACAGGCATTGGTTCCCCTTTGTTGCTCAAGACTGTGAGCAGAGCCAGGTCACTGAAAATGGTTTTAAATCTTTGTTCTTACTGGTAGGAAGAGGGGTCTGCAACTGACTGAGATCATCTTCAGTGTCAGGGAAGAGTGCAGGTATCCAGCTGCCATGGGAATCCTCTGTGCTGTTGGCTTCTTGGCTTCCACCTCCAGGTAGAGTGCCAGGTGCCACTGGCTCTGTGGTTGCTTCCTCTTGATGAACATCATCCATGAACTGTGAGACTGCAGTGATGGTGCATGATCAGCTTTAGCAAGGGTGCTCACCTCACCACCACCAGTGTTTCCCTCCTTCCTGATTCACAGCAAGCCAGGAAGCAAGTCCCTTCTTCCATTCAAAGCACAGAGGAAGAGAGGACGACATGAAGGCCTCCCTCCTCCTCCCACACTGGCTTCTGAGAGGTCTTTAAGCACCACAAGCATGCTCAGCATGCTGGAGGGAGATGTTGGCCACTTATCCAGATGCCAGTGGCAGTTGGGGAGGGAAGGCCTCCAGAAGGAGGGTCTGGAGCAGCTAGAAGGTGAGCCTGTGAGTCAGGAGCGAGTGGCCATGCTGCAGCCTGCTCTCTGGTGCTCTTGCCTAGCAATCCATCAGTGAGGAGGCAAATGGGATTGAGGGCAGAAGCTATGGGCTTCCATTCTCCCAAGATTGCCCTGCCCTCACCACTGGCACAGCACTCCTCAGCCATGGTACTGCTGCTGAGGCACAGGAGCAAGCCACCTGCTGAACCCAACAGAGCACCTCCACCACACCACATCGTACCATGCCTGATGCCACCAGGGAGCAAGGAAGGAGGAAGGGGCTGCAGGGGCAGCATCACCACTGAGCTGTCTTGCAGAACAGCCAAGAGGCCACCCAGAAAAAGGCTTCAGGAAAGGACAGAGACCACCAAGTGCACCAGCAAGGATCTGGAACTTGTCCAGAAGGTAGTTCCACCACCAGCACAGACACCACCACCAGCACAGACCCCACCACAAGGGCCTCGCACCGCAAGAGTCCATGCTGAGGCCACAGACCCCATGAGGAGAAGGAGAGGGCAAGGAGTCATTTTCAGAAGAAATAATGCCTCATTTCCCTGCAGCCATGAGAAATGAGTGTGATCCATTATTCTTACTGGTACCCATCAGAGGAGGCTCCTCTCCAGCTGTGCCTCTACTGGCTGTGGTCCTGTGGAGGAGCTCATTCCCAGGGGTGTCTGTGGGGTGCACGATGCCTTCGGTGCCCTGTCCTGGCTCAGTATCTGAAGGCAGAGGTGGCTGAGTTGGATCTTCATGGTGGGCACCATCAGCAGAGGTAACTGCAGTTACCACAATGGCTTGATCAGCTGTGAGCTCCATGCCTGCAGCCTTGCCCACCCCATACCCAACACATGCAAGATCCTTTCTTCACTTAATGCAAAACATTGCCAAGGGGTGACAGTAAAGAGCCCTTTCTACAGGCATTGGTTCCCCTTTGTTGCTCAAGACTGTGAGCAGAGCCAGGTCACTGAAAATGGTTTTAAATCTTTGTTCTTACTGGTAGGAAGAGGGGTCTGCAACTGACTGAGATCATCTTCAGTGTCAGGGAAGAGTGCAGGTATCCAGCTGCCATGGGAATCCTCTGTGCTGTTGGCTTCTTGGCTTCCACCTCCAGGTAGAGTGCCAGGTGCCACTGGCTCTGTGGTTGCTTCCTCTAGATGAACATCATCCATGGACTGTGAGACTGCAGTGATGGTGCATGATCAGCTTTAGCAAGGGTGCTCACCTCACCACCACCAGTGTTTCCCTCCTTCCTGATTCACAGCAAGCCAGGAAGCAAGTCCCTCCTGATGCCACCAGGGAGCAAGGAAGGAGGAAGGGGCTGCAGGGGCAGCATCACCACTGAGCTGTCTTGCAGAACAGCCAAGAGGCCACCCAGAAACAGGCTTCAGGAAAGGACAGAGACCACCAAGTGCACCAGCAAGGAGGCCCTCAGGCCTTGTCCAGACATTAGTTCCACCACCAGCACAGACCCCACCACAAGGGCCTCGCACCGCAAGAGTCCATGCTGAGGCCACAGACCCCATGAGGAGAAGGAGAGGGCAAGGAGTCATTTTCAGAAGAAATAATGCCTCATTTCCCTGCAGCCATGAGAAATGAGTGTGATCCATTATTCTTACTGGTACCCATCAGAGGAGGCTCCTCTCCAGCTGTGCCTCTACTGGCTGTGGTCCTGTGGAGGAGCTCATTCCCCCGGGTGTCTGTGGGGTGCACGTTGCCTTCAGTGCCCTGTCCTGGCTCAGTATCTGAAGGCAAAGGTGGCTGAGTTGGATCTTCATGGTGGGCACCATCAGCAGAGGCAACTGCAGTTACCAAATGGCTTGATCAGCTGTGAGCTCCATGCCTGCAGCCTTGCCCAACCCCGTTCCCCACACATGCAAGTTTCCCGGTGACTTTAATCTACTGCTACCCCTTTTGCACCACAAGAGAGCAAAGAGCTTCTCTCCTCCTGTATGTTATCACTGCTCCCTGAATCCGTTTTTCAAACACAGGCATTTTTTTTTTCCTCATCTTTTTCACTTAATCCAAAACATTTCCAGGGGCAATGGAGACAGGGAAATGGTAGAGAGGCAGCAGTCAGGAGAATTCCCTGGCCTGCATCCCAGGCTGAGTTGCAGCTCCAGGATGTTTTAAGTCACAGCTAGCAGCAGTGACATTAAAGAGCCCTTTCTATAGGCATTGGTTCCCTTTTGTTGCTCAAGACTCTGAGCAGTGCCAGGTTACAGAACATGGTTCTAAGTCCCTCTCCCATCCTTTTAGAACTGCTCTGTAGTGTGATGTGTAATGAGCCCAACACTCCTCTTCCTTGCCTGCAGAGTTGCCTGTATGCTTTTTTACTCTAACTGGACCATAAAGAGGAAAAGAGAACTGGCTTTTCTCTTCATCTTAATTTCCATCATCTTCCAGGTTTGTAACCCATGCTGCCCTTTTGGACTAGCTGGCTGCTGCTGTAGAATGTCAGGAGCCAGGAGACAGAAGAGCCACCACAGGAAGAGCAGACATCAACCAGAGAAGACATTGACCCAGCGGCCACACAGGGAACAATAGATCCTGAGCACTGGCTGTTTGAGAAGGGATTCAAGCTGCTTCTCCCCTGGTTTCAGGATAAGTGGGGTGTTTCCCATGCCATGCTCTCAGAGCACTGTTCTGCTGCTGTAACTGGCGAGCGTTACATGGGACTGCAGCATGATGCTGGCTCATGCCAGGCTTCCAAATTCCCTTCTCTCATCTTTCTGTATGTCAGAGGGATGAATGCTTGGGTAAGACCTATGAGAACACCCCTCTCCCAGGTGAATACTTACAAATCAGTGGCAGTAACTCCCTGGTGTATGAATACACATCACCATGAACTCAATTTTATGGCAAAGGCAACTTGGCAGCACCAAATACGGTGAGCCTGAGGCAAGTCCTCAGTCGTGTTTCACCGAGGAACAGGAAGCACTAAAAGTGGTGATGATGGTCAGTGAAAAATAATGGTTTATCTAGAGATCAAGTGGAAAACATCTACCTCTAGGCCCATCCATGCAGACCACAGAGAAAATTAATCTCTCCATGGTTTAGTTGATTAGATGGTGTTGGGTGATAGGTTGGACTTGGTGATCTCAAAGGTCTTTTCCAACCTGGTTAATTCAATTCAATTCAATTCAATTCAATTCAATTCAATTCAATTCAATTCAATTCAATTCAATTCAATTCAATTCAATTCAATTCAATTCTATTCTATTCTATTCTATTCTATTCTATTCTATTCTATTCTATTCTATTCTATTCTATTCCATTCCAGTCTAGTCTACCCTTATTCTATTCTATTCTATTCTATTCTATTCTATTCTATTCTATTCTATTCTATTCTACCCTATCCTACTCTACCCTACTCCTATTCTATTCTATTCTATTCTATTCTATTCTATTCTATTCTATTCTATCCTATTCTATCCAATCCAATCCAATCCAATCCATCTTCAAGACATGGCCAAGTTACTCCTCTCTACAAGTTCCTGCAAGAGCTTTCCAAGGCAGAGCAGCTGAGGGGCAGAAGTGGTGAGGTGCACATCATGAGAGTACCTTGAGTGGAAGACTCTTTGTCGTGATTGTTGTCTCTGGAAGGACTAATTCTATCCATTACAGCAGTTTGTGTGGCATAATCCTCTCCCTGCTCCCAGCCTGGGTACACCGCCGGGGCTTGTGCTGAGTCGTTGTGTTTGGCCCCACGGCTGGAGGCCACAGCTGTTATGATGATGGTGAAGCAGTTATGAACTCAGTATACAAAGATCCATTTGCCACATTATTGTCCTCTTCAGTTCTTGTCTCTATGACAGGCCTTGCTCACATGTCTACCACATTTAATGGCAAAGAGAAGTAAAGCAGACTTGCTTCTCATTCTGGTTTATGCTTAGGAAAGCTGTCTGCTACCACCAACTGCACTGCCTCCTCCTTGCATGTGCTTTCCAAAACCAAGGCACCTCATCACTGCTGCTTGAAAGTGTTTCCCCCAATTATGCTGCTGGCTTTGTGTCTGATGAGTGGCAAACCAACATCCACTGATGCAGAACTGAGAACAGGAGGGGAAGAAATAACCACAATAATATGACACACACCCCACCCCACCCCCCCAAGAAGGATTTTAAGCACAGAATTTGAGGGCAATGACTGTATCCCATTTGCTTTTAATTAACTCTAGCATCTCCAGAAAGCCAGGCAAGGAAGGCTGGCAGGGAGGAAGGCCAGCACCTGCTATAGATGTGTGTGAATGGTGCACACAATGAGTAACTCAGTGTCCAACTGGAGCATATTTGATTTTGCTGTTGTTTAGGAAGATATCATCTGGCCAATAGCAGCCAATCTGTAGCTTGTTAATAGACAGCCATGGCACAAGGGTGCCCAAACCTTAGAAGCAGTACAACCTCTCTGTAATTCCTCCAACCTGGTGAAAAAACCCACCAAACCAAATCCAAACCCACCCACCCAACCAAAACAAAGCAAGAAAATTGCCACAGCATCTTAAAAGATTACTTGCAACTAGGCCACAACATATCCTACAGCAGTATAATAAAGCAGAGTGGAGCGGAGTGGAGCGGAGCGGAGTAGAGCAGAGTAGAGTAGAGTAGAGTAGAGTAGAGCAGAGTAGAGCAGAGCAGAGTAGAGCAGAGTAGAGCAGAGCAGAGCAGAATCACAGAATCAAAGAATCATTCAGGCTGGGCAAGACCCTGGAGCTCCTCAGGGCCAGCCACTAACCCTACTCTACCAAGGTCACCACTACACCACATTGCTAAGCACCACATCCAAAGGACCTCTAAACCCCTCCAGGGATGGGGACTCCACCACCTCCCTGGGCAGCCAGTTCTGATGCTTGACCACTCCTGCAGTGGAAAGGGTTCCCTAAGGTCCAGCCTAAACCTCCCCTGGAGCAGCTTGAGGCTGTTCCCTCTTGTTCCATCACTAATGAGCTGGGAGAAGAGACCAGCACCAACCTCTCTGGGTTGTGCTCCCAGGTAGCTGTAGAGGCTGATAAGGTCTCCCCCAGCCTCCTCTTCCTCACACTAACCACTCCCACTTCCCTCAGCTGCTCTTCATCAGACTCCTTCTCTAGGCCCCTCAGCAGCTTCGTTGCTCTTCTCTGCCCCCTCAAAGTCTCTCTTGTGCTGAGGTGCCCACAGCTGAACCCAGCACTCGAGCTGTGGCCTCCCCAGTGCCCAGTACAGGGAGCCCATCCCTGCCCTGCTCCTGCTGGTCACACCATTGCTGATCCAGGCCAGGAGGCCATTGGCTTTCTGTGCCAGCTGGGCACTCTGCTGGCTCTTGTTCAGCTGCTCTTGTCCTCTAGAACCCCCAGGTCCCTTTCTGCTGGGCAACTTCCCAGCCACTCTGCCCCAAGCCTGGAGCATTCCTGGGCTTGTTGGGGCCCAAGTGCAGGACCCAGCGCTTGGCCTGGTTGAGGCACATCCCACTGACCTTGGTGCATTGACCCAATCTAAGTCTCTCTGCAGAGCCTCCCTGCCCTCAAGCACATCAACACTCCCACCTAACTTGGTGTCATCCACAAATGTAATCCTGGTGCCCTGGACCAAGATCATTGACAAAGATGTTAAACAGAAGTGGTCCTACTGGCCCTGAGGAGCACCACTTGTGACTGCAGCACAGCACAGGGTTTGTACCCAACAGTAACACATTGCAGTGCATCACCAGATTTTTAGAGGGTGTTGGTGAAACACCTGGGGTAGGTACCTCAGAAGAATGTGAGCTTAAGGGCTGTTGAGGCAGTGAGCTTTTGCTGATACAGTCACACTCAGCAGAAGGAAGGGATCCACATCATGCAGCATCCCAGATGCTGCTTCTGATATGTTTGTCTTCAGTGGCCTGTTGGTGAAAATCTGCAGGAGCAGATGGTAGCCTAGTTAAAGTCACTCCTGGCAGCACTTAGCACAGCAGATCAGTCATCAGCTTGCAGCCTTAGCTCATGCCAGGAACAGACATTAATGTGTGTCAGTTTTCAATTACTAGCTTTATGATATCCTTTGGCAATAGAATCATAGTGGTTGGAAAAGACCTTTAAGGTCATCACTCCAACCTTTTTTTGCTTTGGTTGTTCTGACCAATGGAAGAGAGAAGCCTCTCTTCTACACTATGTTTGTTTTCTGTCCTTCAGCAAGAGTATCATCTTTAAAAGGGCTAAAAGGGCAGTGAGTAGATCATAGGATCAAAGAGTGGCTCAGGTTGGAAGGGACCTCAGAGTTCATCTCCTCCAGCCTCCTGCCATGGGCAGGGACACCACTCAACTGCACTCAGCTGCTCAAAGCCTCATCCAGCCTGGCCTTGAACTCCCCAGGCTGGAGGCAGCCACAGCCTCCCTGGGCAGCCTGTGCCAGAGTCTCACCAGCCTCATCCTGAAGACCTTCTTCCTCAGCTCCAGCCTAACCCTGCTCTGCCTCAGTTTCAAACCATTCCCCCTTGGCCTGTCTCTGGACACCCCAATGAAAAGTCCCTCTGCAGCCTTCCTGAAGGATCCCTTCAGGTACTGGAAAGCAGCTCTAAGGTCCCCTCAGGGCCTCCTCCTGGCTGAACAACCTCATAGCCTCATAAATATTTTAGACAGAATTGCCATATTAACAAAAGCTGGGAAAAAAACCCCAGCCCAGGTCCAATCATGACCTGCAATAGAGGAGTGAACACAGTTCCCAGATGTGTGAAAAATACAACTAATTTAAGCCTTGACTGTGACCTACAGACAGAACCCTGCTGGATAGCCTGCTGAAGCCTTGTGACTGCACCACATGGAACACAAAATGTGAGAGACAGGGACAGAACTGATCTGCCACAGGGTCTTGACATGAAAATGTAAGAGACAGGTACAGAACTGATCTGCCATCGGTCCTGGCACACAGTCCAAACAGGAGGGAAAGCAGACCACAAGGACAGGTCTGAAGAACAGATGAGAGAACATCAGAATTGCTCAAGTTTCCTCACAGGAGGTCTGGGGTGGCCTTAGGATGCAACATTTTTAGCAAACCAACCAACAACCAACCAACCCAAAGAGCCCCAAGCCCTAAAACTAAAGCTTCAGCAATCTGTGGTGGTTGACTAAACTGTGCCCTGTGCAGTTACCTGTAGGAGAAGATTCCTTTTCAGTGCCATTTTCACCTGCAGCAGCAAACTCCTGTTGCTGAATACTCCCAGTTGTAGTTGCAGGGTCTTGTTCTTGGCTGCTCCCTCCTCCTGAGTGAACACTGTGTAGCAGTGGAGGTGGGGTTGGTCCTTGATGCTTTTCATGCTCACTTGTAACTAGTGCTGATAAGATGATGATTGAGTCAATGATGATCAAAACACTCAGCAAGGGTCACATCATCCCTGGCTCATCATCTACACCACAAAGCTGCCTGGCTTTTGTGTTGGGGCTCTTTCTTTTCACCCTTGCATTTGATGTGAAAGGAAAGAGGAAGGAGAAGTCCTTTGGAAAGCTTATCACAAAGCACCCCCAGGAAGGGGATGTAAGCTGTGGTGAAGTATCCCAATGGCCAAGGGCAAAGAAAAGCTGTAAGAGCAGCAGTGGAAGAACAGGGAGGAACAACAGCTTGCATCTCTGGTTCACAGTTATTAGCACTAACTGAACTCTTCAGTCTGGGTATCCTGGGGCTTTTTAAGTGGAAAAGATGATGGAGTTTCTCTTCTGAGTCAGTATCTCAATTTACAGTTACAAGACTGGCTTCAGGCAAGCTCTCCTTTCTTCTGGGACTGGATGAGGAAATGAATAGGTTCTTGTATTCAAAGCAGGAAAGAATTCTTGATTTGAACTCAATAATAACTAAAGCTACTACTGACAAAATAATTTCATAGAATCACAGACTCACTCAGGTTGGAAAAGACCTCTAATGTCATCAAGTCCAACCTTCTACCCAACATCTCCATGACCACTAGACCATGTCCCAGAGTGCTACCTCTACTCATTTCTTGAATACATCCAGGGACAGTGACTCTACCACCCCCCTGGGCAGCCTGCTCCAATGCCTGAGCACTCCTCATCTCCAACCTAAATGTCCCCTGGTACAATTTCAGGCCATTTCCTCTTGTCCTGTCATTGGTTACCTGGGAGAAGAGGCCAATATTGGCCTCACTCTGATCTCCTTTCAGGTACATGTGGAGAGCAATGAGGTCTTCTCTCATCCTTATCTTCTTCAGACTAAGCAATCCCAGGTCCCTCAGCCTCTCCTCACCAGACCTGCTCTCCAATCCCCTCACCAGCTCTGCTGCCCTTCTCTGTACCTGCTCCAGCACCTCAATGTCTTTCTCATACCGTGATGCCCAAAACCGAACACAGCACTTGAGATGCAGTCTCACCAGTGCTGGCTCCAGGGAGACAGTCACTTCCTGCTGGTCACACCCCTTCTCATCCAGGCCAGGATGATGGAGGTCTTCCTAACCACCTGGGCACACACACTGGCTCAAGCTCAGCTAGCTGTCAACCAGCACCCCCAGGCCCTTTTCTGCCAGGCAGTTTCCAGCCACGCTGCTCCAAGCCTGAAGCCTTCATGGGGTTGTTGTGATTGACTGACTGGACAGATGGGCAGAGGCCAACAGGATGGCATTCAACAAGTCCAAGTGCCAGGGGCTGCACTTTGGCCACAGCAACCCCAGGCAGAGCTACAGGCTGGGCTCAGAGTGGCTGAGAGCTGCCAAACAGAGAGGGACCTGGGGGTGCTGATTGACAGCTGCCTGAACATGAGCCAGCAGTGTGCCCAGGTGGCCAAGAAGGCCAATGGCATCCTGGCCTGCATTAGCAATCGTGTGGCCAGCAGGAGCAGGGAGGTCATTGTGCCCCTGTATTCTGCATTGCTTAGGCCACACCTTGAGTCCTGTGTCCAGTTCTGGGCCCTCAGTTTAGGAAGGACATTGAGAGACTTGAAGGTGTCCAGAGAAGGGCAACAAGGCTGGGGAGAGGCCTTGAGCACAGCCCTGTGAGGAGAGGCTGAGGGAGCTGGGGTTGCTTAGCCTGGAGAAGAGGAGGCTCAGGGGAGACCTCATTGCTCTCTACAACTACCTGAAAGGTGGTTGTGGCCAGGTGGGGGTTGCTCTCTTCTCTCTAGCAACCAGCACCAGAAGAAGAGGACACAGTCTCAAGCTGTGCCAGGGGAAGTTTAGGCTGGAGGTGAGGAGAAAGTTCTTCCCAGAGAGAGTCATTCGTCATTGGAATGTGCTGCCCAGGGAGGTGGTGGAGTCGCCGTCCCTGGAGGTGTTTAGGAGCAGACTTGATGGGGTGCTTGGTTGCATGGTTTAATTGATTAGGTTGTATTGGATGATAGGTTGGACACAATGATCTTGAAGGTCTCTTCCAACCTGGTCTATTCTATTCTATTCTATTCTAGTCTAGTCTAGTCTAGTCTAGTCTAGTCCAGTCTAGTCTATTCTACTCCATTCCATTCCATTCCATTCCATTCCATTCCATTCATTCCATTCCATTCCATTCCATTCCATTCCATTCCATTCTTCTATGGCGCAAGACCCAGTGCTTGGCCTTATTAAACCTTCTGCAACTGACCTTAGCCCACCAGCCCAACCTATCCAGACCTCCCTGTAGAGTCTTCCTACCCTGCAGCAGATCAACACTCCCACTTCATTTCAGGTCATCTGCACATTGCTCACTCTTTAATCTACTGTTGCTTATGGGGCAGAAGATGCAGCCAGAAGTCACCTGAAGTACCACCACCACCACCACCATGGTTTTTCTAGTGAACAGTAAAAGGCTTAGAAAATATAGACCAGGAAAAAAAAAACCCAAACCACTAAGAACACATAGAACAAACACTAAGATGAGCATTAAAACTCCATTTGAATTATAGCCACCCTAGGTTTCAAATGGTTCCATGAGCAATACATTAAAGGTAAAGCAAAGGTCCTTCCTCAGAGCATGCAAAGACTGAGCCAGAACTTCTATATACACCACTGGTCACCAGAGAGAGAAACCTGCCTGACAGCCCAAGAAGAGAGGGAGTAGAGGAATATTTATCTGCACATCCAGACAATGCAATGTTCAGCAGGAGGGCACTCATGCAAACAGTGATAACTCTGTTGGTAATTAAACTACATACACTGGGCTTGTCTTGTTAAAAACAGAAAGGTCATTTCCATTAACTCCTCCATTAATGCAACTGATCTAACAACACTTCAGATCAAAAAGAAAGGTGGCACAGAAAGGATTTCTAGGCACCTACAGCAACTGTTCCGATGGCAGCTGCGTGAACTCGCCGGCTCAAGCACCCTGGAACCAGAAGGACAGGTATCTGGCTGCTGGGGGCAGATCCAGCCATCCACACTACTGTCACAGGGCACGGAAGAAGGTTTGTTTTCACAGGGGGATTTCCACAAGTCCCAGGGGAGTTTGTTTCTTTTCAGTACAATCCAATCTTATGTCACGACAAGTCTGGTCCCCGGCCCAGATGTACACAGCTGTGCCTCCAGCTTTTCAGTCCTGCACCTCTCCCTAACAGGGTAAATCTGTGCATGACAGCCAAAACATCCTAAAAACAAAGCTCATCTCCAGCTGTGCTCTTCAAAACACTGCAACTAGAAACTGCCTAGGTGCAGAGCCAAAACAGCTGGAGAATGCACCCTGCAAGCCTTTGCCTTCGGCTTAGGCCAGAAAAATACAACCTCTTGAGGAGCATGAGGACACTTTCAGCAGCTCAGCTGGCTGCTGGCACTAAAGAGTGGCAGCAAAGTGTTCACACTCACCTAGAGACGATCCACCATCCTCTGTGGCAGTTCCATGTGTTTGAACCACTAGCTCCCCTTTTTATCTTTGCCTTCAGATTTTATAACAGAAATTTGGGAGTGGAAAAAAGGAGATGCATTTTTTTTCCCCCTCACCAAGGTGACTCATCAGGTACAATCTGCTCAGTTTTAGCACACTACTGGCAGTGCAAGCTGAAAAGTCTGAGATGTGAGCAGAAGTGGCGAGTAATGAGGACTGAGTGTAAAAGGGGAAGCACTTGGGATGACAGAGGGATGACAACTGAATGTCATAGGTGCCGCTTCTGAGGGCTCTAGTACAGCTGCTGTACTGAGACTGATGGTGTGGGAGTTCTAAGCAGCTGCACAAACCTGAGTGGTGTCTGAAATACTGAATTGCTTTACCCCTGCCAGCAGGGCTAGGATACTGTTCCTCTTCATCTGTATAGGCAGGGTTCCAGTGATCGTGGCTGGAGATCTCCAGGAGCGTTCCGTGCTGCGAGTCCACAGCTGTTAAACAACAGAGGGGCCAACGCTGACCATGCTCTTCATCTGCTGGCAGTGTGTGCCAGAAAGGTGGTGGAAAATGGGAATCCAGGCACAGCCTAACTGCAGGCTCTGCAATCTCCTTACCAAATCCCTTTGCATCCAAGCAGTTGTTCTTTTCTTTGCACTGGACAGAGGGAAGCTTTCCCGAGAACGGGGGAAACAAACAACAGAGGAGTCACCGAGAGTGAAAGTAGTGCAGAACCATGGCAGCAGTTACAGAGATGGGAACTCAAGCCTGAAGAATAGTGCTGGGCCTGAAGAAGGTGTTAGCTGCCTGAATCCATGTAAACCATGCTTGCCAAGTACTCAAGGAGCACTCCTGCTCGTGTTAGAATAGCCACCACCGAGCTAAACCGTGATGGGCAGCAAACAAGTGGCAGCGCCTGGCCAGCCCCCAGGAAGCCAGCAGTAGTCAAGAGAGCTACAATGCAATTCCCTGCTACAAGAATTCCAGAAGAGTCTGCGAGCAGAGGCTGTGCACATTCCCTCCACAGAGCATGCAGACACCACGAGGCCATCCCAGGCGGCTGGAAGGCCATGTGCCACCCAGGCAGAGCGGCAAAGGGCCATGGATGAACACCAGAAACACCCACAAGAATAAAAAGGCCCCAGAGCCAGATGACTTTTCTATATTTCCTTGTAAAAATGACAACCTCCTCTGAAACCAACCCCCAAACATCCAAATAGTCCACTGGCTCCAGAAAACACAAACCAACCAACCTTGCAACCAGTGGTTGGTACGCACTGCGAAATGAGTGCACAGGCAGAGCCATGCATTAAGATGTGCTCAGATTAAACTGCATTACAAAGAAAGAGGCAACAGGAAGAGATCCTTATCTTTGCACAAGTGAGAGCACTGGAGCACAGTCACTAATGGCAATGCTCACACTGAGAAAATCCCAGAGGCTGGGGCCATTCCCTGCTCACAGCCAAGCAGCACACCGTGTCCTTCAGTGACACACAGCATTTGGCTTAGCTCCTCATGTGTGTGGTGGTCTTCTGGTTTTGAGACAACATTATTTTTGCTATAGATGACTTATTTTTTACTTAAAACCCCCAAGGTGATCAGTGTGGGAGCATTCATATTTGACACACAAGGCTGAGCATTAAAATGGCTGGGATGGGGTATTGGATAGTGCCTAAACATCTGAAGCAACAAAAAGAAATGAGATGATGTTAGGAAAACACATAGGGAAAAGTGAAGAAGGAGGCAAATATGGGACTGGCTCATGGAGACTTCCCAGTGAAAAGGCCACTGGGGGTTTAGCCTCCCCAGACTGTGCTTGAACATCTTTCCTAGGCAGGAAGCCCACTACTGCATAGATGCTGATCATATAGATGTGTGCCAGAGGAGGAAGAACATTGAGTAGAACAGGAAAAATAAGAAAGAAACCATCCAGAGAGGCAGGAGGTTCCTTACTAGTACTTGGAGCATGCTCATCCTTGACCACACTTCTGTCCCAGCCTGGAAACACTGTTGGGTAAGTGACCTCCTCGGAAGAGTCTTCATCATCTGACCCATTGCCGCTCGAGGTCCCACCTGCTGTGGTGATGTTAAATGTCATGAAGCCCTAGCCCACAAGGTCTTCAGCTGCCAGCACTCATGATGTCCTGTCTCCCTCACACACAGCCTCACACTCCCAGGCCAGAGGAGGCCCTGAACCTTGCCCCTTCAAATCCCTGGTGAAGAAGAGCAGTGACACAGGCCACACATTCAAACCCCCTTCACCCAGTGCTTCTGAAGCTTGCTGCCCTGGTGCCCTGGATACTCAGCCCCTCACCAAAGCACCCTCTTAGCATGACATTCTTTACCCTTGGCTGCTTGCGTGGGTCCTTGCGTCTTCTCTCCAGGACTTGACCACCACCAGTGGTTTGAGAATGGATTCCACCAAGCAGGGGTGGTGGCTTGCTCCAGGTCGCCACGATGAGCCAGCGCAGCTGTTAGGACACGGTTCATTCAACCAAGCTCTTGCTATGCTTTCCTGAGAAGCCCTTTTGCTCCAGCAGAGTCAAGTCCACCAGCACCAGCACCACCACTGAGCATGCTCATGCCCCTCAGACGGATGTGAGTTCAAGGTGAATGTATGAGCCCAGGGTGTCATTACATCCCTCCAACACGCAGCCACGTGCAAGCACTAGTGTCAGTGCCAGGAAACGACACAGGCCCTTGAGAAGAGAACCCAAATGCCCACAGGGCTTTGCTAGCCCTTCACATTCAGCAAGGTGAGTGAGTTCCTGCCAGGCTTTGCCAGCAGGAGACAGAGAAGGCAGGCTTAGTCTCCAGGATGAGGAATATCCACCAGCATGACACAAAGTCACGTCCAAAAGGCGAAAGAAGCATCCAGAAGGGGCAGAAAAGGACACCCAGAGCTAAGCACACCTGTTAGTGTTGCCTCCTCTTCCACTGACAGCCCCAGGAGCCAGGGCTGCTGCTGGCAGCAAGACCCAGGGCAGAAGGCCTCCCAGCGAGGCAGCAGCAGAGCACGGAGAGAGAGCTGCAGGTCTACTCCATCATCACATCACCACTGTACACAGCACTGGACATGGCACCAATCATTTGGGGTGGGCACTGGAGGGTGGAAAGACCTTTTTATTTTTGTAGAAAAATGACAAGAACTGGGAGGCTTCTGGGCCACTGGGCTGGGCAAGGCACAGAGGGAGGGGCATGCCAACAGGAATAAATGAGCCACCTCTGCAGAGGTTGGAAGCTCCCTCCAAAGAGGAATTCGTGAGACACAGCATGCCACAGGGGAAAGGCACAAATCAGACATGAATGGAGATAAGACATAAATCCCAGAAGCGATGGGAAATGCTGCCTCTAAGGAGATGGACCTCACAAGATCGAGAGATGCTCTTTTTTGTCCTGTGGCGTGGGAGATGTGTATGAAACAAGAGCTGGTCAGGGCAGCCTCCAATTTTCACGCAATGTGTGTGCCAGAGGAGGAGGAACGGTGGGCAGAACAGGAAAAAGAAGAAAGGAACCATCCAGAGAGGCAGGAAGTTCCTTACTAGTACTTGGAGCATGCTCATCCTTGACCACACTTCTGTCCCAGCCTGGAAACACTGTTGAGTAAGTGACCTCCTCGGAAGAGTCTTCGTCATCTGACCCATTGCCGCTCGAGGTCCCACCTGCTGTGGTGATGTTAAATGTGCCATGAAGCCCTAGCCCACAAGGTCTTCAGCTGCCAGCACTCGGGCTGACCTGTCTCCCTCACACTCACAGGGCACTCCACAGCCCCGTGCTCCCCACAGTCTCCTCCTGACTCCTCCACCCACAAGGCATTCCTCACTCTGCCATGCTCCTGGGGAAGCTGCCCCAGCACTGCTTTTAGCTATGTTTCAAAGCCGTGTGCATGCTCACAGCACTAACCATGCTCTCTCCTCTTCCAGCAGAGTGAGCACACAGGACTGGCTTGAAATCACATTATACTTTCATTCCACAAATCCTTCCCATTTGAACAGTCTAATTCTAAATTGCCTCCAGCAGGAGAGAAGAGAAACCCTCTAGAAACATCCTCTGTAAGACAACTCACATCCTTAGCCCTATCAGACACACCAAGTTCCCCACAGGGCACGCACAACGTGGACAATTGCTCTGTCACTACCAAATGTGCAGTCAGTGAGAGGAGGCCCTGAACCTTGCCCCTTCAAACCCTGGTGAAGAAGAGCAGTGACACAGGCCACACATTCAAACCCCCTTCACCCAGTGCTTCTGAAGCTTGCTGCCCTGGTGCCCTGGATACTCAGCCCCTCACCAAAGCACCCTCTCAGCATGACATTCTTTACCCTTGGCTGCTTGCGTGGGTCCTTGCGTCTTCTCTCCAGGACTTGACCACCACCAGTGGTTTGAGAATGGATTCCACCAAGCAGGGGTGGTGGCTTGCTCCAGGTCGCCACGATGAGCCAGCGCAGCTGTTAGGACACGGTTCATTCAACCAAGCTCTTGCTATGCTTTCCTGAGAAGCCCTTTTGCTCCAGCAGAGTCAAGTCCACCAGCACCAGCACCACCACTGAGCATGCTCATGCCCCTCAGACGGATGTGAGTTCAAGGTGAATGTATGAGCCCAGGGTGTCATTACATCCCTCCAACACGCAGCCACGTGCAAGCACTAGTGTCAGTGCCAGGAAACGACACAGGCCCTTGAGAAGAGAACCCAAATGCCCACAGGGCTTTGCTAGCCCTTCACATTCAGCAAGGTGAGTGAGTTCCTGCCAGGCTTTGCCAGCAGGAGACAGAGAAGGCAGGCTTAGTCTCCAGGATGAGGAATATCCACCAGCATGACACAAAGTCACGTCCAAAAGGCGAAAGAAGCATCCAGAAGGGGCAGAAAAGGACACCCAGAGCTAAGCACACCTGTTAGTGTTGCCTCCTCTTCCACTGACAGCCCCAGGAGCCAGGGCTGCCAAGGACCTGGGCTTAGCAGCAGGCACTGCCCTTGGCCTGCTGCTGGCAGCAAGACCCAGGGCAGAAGGCCTCCCAGCGAGGCAGCAGCAGAGCACAGAGAGAGAGCTGCAGGTCTACTCCATCATCACATTAAAAACAGAGAAACCAAACAATTAAATAACTCATGTCGGAGAACCCCTTGGAAAATAACATCAAAGACTCTAGTTGGGGTACATTTTTTGGTGCAATCTATGAAAGCACTGGAAAATCACAGAATCAGGATGGAAAAGACCCTCAGGATCACCAAGTGCAACCCAGTACCCCACCCTACAAAGTTCACCCCCTAGACCATATCCCCCAAGCACCACACCCAAATGCAAGACACAGTGTCCTAGTTTTGAGCCTTGAGCTGCCCAGGGCAAAAAGGACAGAAAAGACATTCTACCCCTTCTCACAGAGTAAAATCCACAGTGGATTGGAAGTTCAAATGGGAATTCTATTTACAAATATGTACAAAAAGGCATCCAGGTAAAAGGGAGGCATTCACAAAGCTGACTCAGTTCTTCACCAGGCCAAAGCCTTACAGAGCCTTCCAAAAACTCAGCCTCAAAAAGCCCAAGGGCAGTCAAACTGCCCTCCCCACAAGAACCAGACCTACAGCAGGCTTCTACAGGCCCAGTGGTGTAGCAGGAAATTCACTGGAAAATGGAGAGGAGAGAGGGAAGAGAGAGGGAGAGAGAGAAGAGAGAGAGAGAGAAGGGAGAGAGACAGAAGGGAGAGAGAGAGAAGGAGAGAGAGAGAGAGAGAAGAGAGAGAGAGAGAGAAGGGAGAGAGAGAGAAGGGAGAGAGAGAGAGAAGGGAGAGAGAGAGAAGGGAGAGAGAGAGAAGGGAGAGAGAGAGAAGGGAGAGAGAGAGAAGGGAGAGAGAGATAAGGGAGAGAGAGAGAAGGGAGAGAGAGAGGGGAGAGAGAGAAGGGAGAGAGAGAGAAGGAGAGAGAGAGAGAAGGGAGAGAGAGAAGGGAGAGAGAGAGAAGGGAGAGAGAGAAGGGAGAGAGAGAGAAGGGAGAGAGAGAGGAGAGAGAGAGAAGGGAGAGAGAGAGAGAGAGAGAAGGGAGAGAGAGAGAAGGGAGAGAGAGAGAGGGGAGAGAGAGAGAAGGGAGAGAGAGAGAAGAGCTTTGGCTGTACACTCCCTTAAATAGAGGAAAATGGAATAGAATAACAGATTACAATATCCTGGGATGAACTGTCCCCTGGGACTCTCTAGCTTCTGCAGGACTTTCCTTTGTGGTTATACTAATTAGCTCTTGGTTTCCCTTTAACCTACAACACACAGGAATCAGAGTTCTAAGGATCAACCCCTCCCAGCCCCTACGTGGAGAGCCCCCGTTGTGTTTGGTTGCTCACCATACAGAACCAGGCAGCTGTGTTTTTAGCCACCTAGCTGAAGGTATTTTGCCAAACAGGGAGTTTAATTGATTTATTTATTTTAAAAGGTAATTCTTGCTTTTCCTCTCTGTGGGATTTTCCTTTGGGAAGTTAAATTCTGGCCAGGCTATTTCAGTGAGCCTTCACTCTTGCACGATATAAATACAGACACCGGGACCCTGACAGGCTGGAGAGGTGGGCACAAGCCAACCTCAGGAGCTTCAACAGGACCAAGGGCAGGGTCCTGCAGCTGGGTGGAGGCAACCCCAGGCACAAATGCAGGCTGGGCAGGGACTGGCTGGAGAGCAGCCCTGAGGAGAGAGACTTGGGGGTGCTGGGGGAGGAGAAGCTCAACAGGAGCTCTCAGTGTGCACTTGCAGCCCGGAAAGCCAATCAGAGCCTGGGCTGCAGCAGGAGAAGTGTGGCCAGCAGGGCAAGGGAAGGGATTCTCCCCTCTGCTCAGCCCTGCTGAGAGCCCACCTGGAGTACTGCCTCCAGGTCTGGAGCCCCTATCACAAGAGGGATCTGGAGGTGCTGGAAGGTGTCCAGAGAAGGGCCACGAGGAGGAGCAGAGGGCTGGAGCACCTCTCCTGTGAGGACAGACTGAAGGAGTTGGGGCTGTTCAGGCTGGAGAAGAGAAGGCTCCCAGGTGACCTCATTGTGGCCTTCCAGGATCTGAAGGGGGCTCCAGGAAGGCTGGGGAGGGACTGCTCAGGACATCAAGGAGTGATAGGACTAGGGGGAATGGACTGAAGCTGGAGGTGGGGAGATTCAGGCTGGAGGGGAGGAGGAAGTTCTTCCCCATGAGAGTGGTGAAGCCCTGGGATGGGTTATCCAGGGAGGTGGTTGAGGCCCTGTCCCTGGAGGTGTTTAAGCCCAGGCTGGATGAGGCTGTGGCCAGGCTGATGTAGTGTGGGGTGTCCCTGGCCATGGCAGGGGGGTTGGAACTGGATGACCCTTGTGGTCCCTTCCAACCCTGACTGATACTATGATACTATGATTTGTCTTTTTTTTCGTGTTCTCCATGCAACTTTCTTCTATGCTACTGAATATTGGATGACTCCTGATGGAGATGTGTTACTTGTGAGCAGAGTGCTGCATTGCTCAGGAATTTGCAGTGCAGTAAAAGGAAATTAAGTGGGTCTGTGTGGCCTTGCAGGTAGTAGTGTTGCTAAGTGATAGCTAAAGCTGCCAGGAAAGCCCAGCTGCAGCACGTTTAGAATCCTTTTACTCCAGGGAACCAATAAACCAATAAGCAAGCATGCCAATGCCATGACTGTTGTGATACACCTGTATCAGTACTGGCACTTTTGATTCCGTGGCTCTGCAGTTACTTTGGTCTTTTAAACTCTTCAATCCCTCTAGTTTTCTCTGGGTGAAACAGTCATGCCCACGAGACAGACCCACTCTCAAAAGGAAGGGATCAATAGCAAACCCCCAGCAAGGCTGCAGGAGGTTTTGCAGTGGGTACAGAAGCCTCTGCACAAGGAGGCACTAATTCACACTCAAAACTAAACAGCCCTGAAGGAAAGGTTACTCAGGCAAGCTCCCCACTCTTACCAGGTGGGGTTTCCTCCCCCTCACAGGCAGCACTTGGTAGCAAAGCCCTGCACTTGAAACAAGCAGCAGAAAATCCTCTGCTTGCTTTCAAAGCCTGGGGGAAGGTTGGCCTGATATTTCTCTTTAACATCTGCATGAAGTTGCTGCCAAAGCTCCACATCCTGCGAGACAAGAAGCTGGGCCGAGTGATTGCTGTCTCGCCCTACAGCAGACACCCAGTCACTGTTTTGCTAGCTTGTGGTTTCTAAATGCAGCGATAAGGACACTGTCCCGCTCAGTCACACAGGCTGCTGGACCGTTTAGCAGCAGCCAGCACCCAGGGGAGCAAAATCCTATCGCAGGCTTCCATGGTGGGAATAAGAGAGTCGGCAGGAAGAAACTTTGACTTCAGTCGGGTCAGTCTTTATCACAACGCGCCTCTGTAGATCTCCTCTCTATAATTCAAATGCCCTCCCTTCGCGTTCGCTTTATGAGGCAAAGATCTTTTTCACTCTGAGCTTAAGGACCAGAGTGAACCACAGGTACGGCTCCACTCCAGTACGGGTGAGATGGTTCGGGAAGTTCCCGATTCGCTCTAGCTGCTGTGTTCCACACGGCTAAGAAAACCACCACGAGTCCTTTTCCCCACTCAGTACGGCTCGTTAAGGACAAAGCAGAGAGAATGGCTGCTCTTCCTTCGAGCCCTCAAAGCCTGCGGAGCCACCACAAGCCCCAGGTTGTTGTTTTTTCTCATGCAAATTGCCAACAAGAAGGACAAAACTGCTTCTTGCAGTGCAAAGCGGCTCGGCACTTGGAACTGCCCCTTGGCAGCTTTGGCGAGTGAGGCAATGGTCTCCAGATGGATTGCCCACGTTCACCCAGACAAATGTGTTAGAGCCGAGCACCTTCACCACGGATGGTCAGAACTGTCCTTTCCTCCATCAGAAATAAATTGAGGGAAGTGATAGGTGCTTGCACTCATTTGTGGCTCCTCACAGAGTAAAGAGGCATGGCAAAAAAAAAAAAAAAAAAGGCAGTGGGAAACACCAGCCAGCAATCCTTCTGAACTCATCTTTTAGTAGGGAAGTAAACAAAGAGCAGTTGGTTCTGCTCCCCCTGTCCCAGAGATGGAAGTTAAGCAGTCTGGGAAGAACTGGTTCAAAACTGGAGACGCTTCACCGCTTCAGCACTTTAGCACTTACCAGGACGCTCTGCTGGAAGGAGAAAGCAGGTTTAATGCATGCAGATAATACACAAATCTTACTGGTACTGGCAGGGTATGGTCCAGCAGCTCTGCTAGGGGAGTCATCAGTTTCTGTCACCAAAGGGAAGGCAGATGACGCAGGAGAAACTTCATCACCTGTACGGCGAAAGATGGATCATCACAATTGCAGTAGCCAAGGTGAGACTCGCAGCTCACAACTACTTCAGTTATTCTATACAGCAAGATTCATTCCTTCATTCAGTGGTCAAAGAGAGGAGAAAGATGCAGACTAGGTTCTTCACATAATTCACTCCCAAGGAGCCTTACCTTACTAGCATAGTGAGGATATCACCAAGCCAGGCTGTTTCAAGAGCAGGATGTCAAGTCACAAGGATTCTATGATCCTATGACCGTCCTGGCAGTGATCTGTTCATGTGCTAAAAGCTCCAGCTGCATCTCTATACCATCTGGACAGGGATTCCAGAAGCTCATAGAATCATAGAATCAGTCAGGGTTGGAAGGGACCACAAGGATCATCTAGTTCCAACCCCTGCCATGGGCAGGGACACCCCACACTACATCAGCCTGGCCACAGCCTCATCCAGCCTGGGCTTAAATACCTCCAGGGATGGGGCCTCAACCACCTCCCTGGACAACCCATCCCAGGGCTTCACCATTCTCATGGGGAAGAACTTCCTCCTCCCCTCCAGCCTCAATCTCCCCACCTCCAGCTTCAGTCCATTCCCCCTAGTCCTATCACTCCCTGAGGTCCTGAGCAGTCCCTCCCCAGCCTTCCTGGAGCCCCCTTCAGATCCTGGAAGGCCACAATGAGGTCACCTGGGAGCCTTCTCTTCTCCAGCCTGAACAGCCCCAACTCCTTCAGTCTGTCCTCACAGGAGAGGTGCTCCAGCCCTCTGCTCCTCCTCGTGGCCCTTCTCTGGACACCTTCCAGCCCCTCCAGATCCCTCTTGTGATAGGGGCTCCAGAGCTGGAGGCAGTACTCTAGGTGGAGTCAGGCTGTGCTCAGGGATGCCCAATGCCAGCACAAGGGGCACTGGGTAGAAGTGCCCTATGAGGCATAGGAAGTTCCATGGGAACACAAGGAAAAACATTTTCTGAGGGTGACGGAGCCCTGGAAGAGGCTGACCAGGGGGGTTGTGGAGTCTCCCTCTCTGGAGATATTTGAGACCCGCCTGGATGTGCTCCTGTGTGACCTGCTCTAGGTGACCCTGCTCTGGTAGGAGGGTTGGACTGGATGATCTTTTGAGGTGCCTTCCAGCCCCTGGCATTCTGTGAGCCTTTACCTATCAATCTAACCCTTCACGCAGTTATTCCAAAGGGGACGGTGACAGCCAAGTGCTCTTACCAGAATATCTTATAGGAATTTCCTTTTCACCCCCTCCTGAAGAGTGATCTGGCAGCTGTGAGGCTGGGGTAGCACTTCCATAATAGGACGGGCTGGATCTCCTGATGGAAGTATCCATGGGAGTGGTGTCGTGTGTTGATCCGCTGCCCACGCTGTCGTCGTCAGCACCGGAGGTCTCTCCGCCGTGGCGCGTGCCGTCCGCGTTGTAACGGGAGCCGTCGGCATTGTCAATGACTGCGGGGAGGAGAAAAGGAACCGGCTGATGGATGGCAGGGAGCTACACAGCTGTGTTTAGAAGAGCATAGCATAGCATAGCATAGCATAGCATAGCATAGCATAGCATAGCATAGAATAGAACAGGTTGGAAAAGACCTCAGACATCATCAAGTCCAACCTGTCACCCAACACCTCCTGACTAACTAAACCATGGCTCCAAGTGCCACATCCAAGCCTTTCTTGAACACCTCCAGGGATGGTGACTCCACCACCTCCCTGGGCAGCACATCCCAAGGGCCAGTCTCTCCTTCTGTATAGAACTTCTTCCTCACCTCCAGCCTAAACCTGCCTGGTGTGGTTTGCGACTGTGTCCTCTTGTTCTGGTGCTGGGTGCCTGGGAGAAGAGACCAACCCCCACCTGGCTACAACCTCCTTTCAGGGAGTTGGAGAGAGCAAGAAGGTCTCCCCTGAGCCTCCTCTTCTCCAGGCTAAGCATCCCCAGCTCCCTCAGCCTCTCCTCACAGGGCTGTGCTCCAGACCCCTCCCCAGCTTTCTTGCCCTTCTCTGGACACCTTCCAGCATCTCAACATCTTTCCTAAGCTGAGGGGCCCAGAACTGGACACAGGACTCAAGGTGTGGCCTAACCAGTGCTGAGCACAGGGCACAATGACTTCCTGCTCCTGCTGGCCACACTCTTCCTGGTGCAGGCCAGGATGCCCTTGGCCTTCTTGGCCACCTGGGCACACTGCTGGCTTATGTTCAGCCTACTCTCAACCAGTTTAAGTCCCACTAAACAACTTCAGTCAGACAGAGACAGTTGTGAATTACTAGCAGTTCATACATTTGTGCCATCCCACCTAACCTCTCCAGGCCGTCAGGCATGGATTCCCTGTATTCATGCAGGTATTTGTCAAACATAGATAGGGCCTGCTCTGCATCAGACATTTTGATCTCTTGATCAGACAGCTTAATTTAAGTGTGACCATAAAACCCTGACCTCTGTAAAGGCAATCGGAATTTCTGAACCTGGGCCAAATCATTTTGTTCCGGTCTGAAGGGAGAGCTGTAGCCCAGATCCTGACTGCAAAGGTTCAAAGTAAAACAAATTACCACTGGGGGCAAAAGGTCTACAGAATTCACTGGAGTGCTGATGGGGATAGAGAGCAGAGGCACAAACAGTTCTTGCTCTCTTTTCTTCATCTCTTGCTTCTGCTTGCAGCTTTCCTCTCTCTCTCTCCCGTGGCCTTGCCTGGGTGTCTCTGTTTTGACTGCTGTGTGAGGTAACAGGAAAGGAGGGAGGGAGTGGGGGGAGGAGGTGAATGGGTCCCCTGGATCCATCCAGGAGGGTCTGGGGAGTTTCTGTGCTGTTTATAAACTGTAAATCTCTCTCTCTAGCTTGTACATACATTGTATATGTTGTGCCTATTCACTGCATTGCATCTCTCCAGAGCTTAGTTTGCTGTGAATAGAGCTTCATTGGCTTCCAAAACCTTCTGAGCTGGTCTGGCAATTTTATTTTGGGGACAGAGGAGGGTAGTCCTCCAAACTAGCTGGGAGGGTGATTTCAACCCACCACCAATTTGTTATGAGAATCTCCTTCCACTTCCAGCTGCTTTTCTGAGCAGCAGCTCAAATGAGGTGCAGAAACGTTAAGGAGTAGAAAGGTTGTAAGCAAAGCCCTGCAGGTGAAAGGAAGGCCTGGAGTGCTAAAAAACATCTCAAACAGCTACAAAAAGAACATTTGGCAGCACCTAGAGAAAAGGCAGGCTGCACCAGACTTATGGAAAGACAATGACTAATGGCTTTAATTGCTGCTGAGCACCTCTTGACTACTTCTTCCTATGGTTGGCTGTGGGGTGAGTTTAGGCTATGCCTTTGAAATTTAGCTATAGATTTCAAGCAGAAAGGCAGAAAAATGTAAGCAAAGCACTATTGGGTGTAAAAAGGAAAAACAAAAGATTATTCTAAACCAATTCATTGGATAAATCACAGTCTCACAGTATCACCAAGGTTGGAAGAGACCTCGATGATCATCGAGTCCAACCTGGCACCACAGACCCCATGACGAGACCATGGCACCAAGTGCCACATCCAGTCCCCTCTTGAACACCTCCAGGGACGGGGACTCCACCACCTCCCTGGGCAGCACATTCCAATGGCCAATGACTCTCTCTGGGAAGAACTTTCTCCTCACCTCCAGCCTAAACTTCCCCTGGTGCAGCTTGAGACTGTGTCCTCTTGTTCTGGTGCTGGTTGCTAGAGAGAAGAGGCCAACCCCCACCTGGCTGCAACCTCCCTTCAGGTAGTTGTAGAGAGCAATGAGGTCTCCCCTGAGCCTCCTCTTCTCCAGGCTAAGCAACCCCAGCTCCCTCAGCCTCTCCTCACAGGGCTGTGCTCAAGGCCTCTCCCCAGCCTTGTTGCCCTTCTCTGGACACCTTCAAGTGTCTCGATGTCCTTCCTAAACTGAGGGCCCCAGAACTGGACACAGGACTCAAGGTGTGGCCTAACCAATGCAGAGTACAGGGGCACAATGACCTCCCTGCTCCTGCTGGCCACACTATTCCTAATGCAGGCCAGGATGCCCTTGGCCTTCTTGGCCACCTGGGCACACTGTTGGCTCATGTTCAGGCAGCTGTCAATCAGCACCCCCAGGTCCCTCTCTGGTTGGCAGCTCTCCAGCCACAGAAATCAAATCTTATCAAATCAAATCTTGTCTCAAATAAGAGGAGCTGTACCATAACAATTCTCTCTCTTCTCTCCTGATCTCTGTTGGCTTTTTTGCTTCACTCAGGGGAGATTAACCTGCTTGTTGGCTGGCCTTGGCTGAGCTGTTTAGTTAAGTCTAACCCACTGCTTGCTGTCTGCTTCTCTCTCTTTTGGGACAGGGAGGTAGGGGGAGGCAGTGGAACAGCTTCCCTGGTCTCTGAGCAGGGGCATTTTAGTGTTGTTTGCTCATTGTAAATATCTGTGTAATACTGTATACCCCTGGCTGTGTTGTACACATTCACTGCATTCCATTGTAGTGTGTAGTTCTTGCTTGTAAATACAGCTTCAGTTGCTTCTGACTGAGTTGGTCTGGCAAAGGTAATGCTGGGGGGAAACTTCAACCCACCACAGGCTGATTTTTGATACTAGCAGTGGTTTAAGAAACAAAAAGAGAGATCTCTGGATCCTAAAGCAACTGGCAAGGTTTTCTGCTCCATACTGTACCTATTTCATCCTGAGTGCTGAGGAAAGAGGCATCCAGTCTTTCAATTGGATCACATGTCTTGTTCCTTGTCTCTGGAAAAGAAGGAAGACAGAAAACACTGCTCTGAGGAAACTGAGCAAATCATCACTCGTTGATTGCACACATCACAAAGCATCGGCCTCAGATGTGGACAATCCTGAAACAGCCTAGGCTGGGAGGGACCTCAGAGCTCATCTACTCCATCCTCCCCTCCACGGGCAGGGATGCCTCTCAGCTAGACTAGGCTTACAGGGACAAGGGGCAATGGCTTTAAGCTTGAGGAGAGCAGACTGAGACTGGAGATGAGGAAGAAATTCTTTGCAGTGAGGGTGGGGAGACACTGGCACAGGTTTCCCAGGGGGGTTGTGGCTGCCTCCTCCCTGGAGGTGTTCAAGGCCAGGCTGGATGAGGCCTTGAGCAACCTGGGCTGGTGGGAGGTGTCCCTGCCCATGGCAGGGAGGGGCAACTGGGTGATCTTGAAGGTCCCTTCCACCCAAACCATTCCATGAGCTTACACCCCCAGAGCACAGAGGTACCTGTCCCGTTGTAGCAGTAGGCGTCGTAGCGCCCGAGGTGTTGGTGAGCAGGGTGTAGACGCCGGTGTGGTTCGCTGCACACAGATGGTAGGGCTTGACCCGTGGGATAACAACGTGCCCCACCACAAAGCCATACCTGTGAGGAGCAGAGGAAAACACACCCTGTTACATATCCCAGCAGTGCAACATCTCCCTGTGAGGACAGGCTGAGGGAGCTGGGGGCTCATGAGCTCGGAGCAGAGGAGCCTGAGGGCTGCCCTCAGTGCTGGGGATAAAGATGTGCAGGGCAGTGCTGGAGGACAGAGCCAGGCTCTGATCAGGGATGGGCAAGGACAGCACAAGGGGCACTGGGGGCAAGCTGGAGCAGAGGAGGTGCCATGGGAACAGAAGGGAAACCTTTGTGCCCGTGAGGCTGCTGGAGCCTGGAGCAGGCTGCCCAGAGAGGTTGTGGAGTCTCCTGCTCTGGAGCCTTTCCAGCCCCACCTGGATGTGCTCCTGTGTGAGCTGCCCTGGGTGCTCTGGCAGGGGGCTTGGACTGGCTGATGTCTGGAGGTGCCTTCCAACCCTGTGAGTCTGTGATTCTCGTGGCACAGGTCTCCTTCAGCAGAGGCTGGTGCAGAATTCAATGTTTTTCAGGCCGAGAGGGATGAAGCTTTTACTTTTTCACCCCATTTTCCCCAGCTGCAGGGGAATGCTGGGCTGTGGTTTAACATGCCAGGCAGCCTCTTTGCTGACAGCATGGAGACCCTGAGAGGAGCTGTTTGGCAGAGGTATTGCAGCAGGCACTGATGTCCACAGGATGTTAGGGGTTGGAAGGGGCCTCCAGGTTGATTTCAGTTTGCTCCTCAGAGCAGTGTCTCCGGATGGGCACAGTGTGCTGTCACCAAGCAACCTTCCTGCTGAGACAAACTGCAGCTGAAACACATCCAACCCCACCTGGCTGTGTTCCTGTGTGAGCTGCCCTGGCTACTCCTGCTCTGGCAGGGGGCTTGGACTGGGTGATCTCTGGAGGTGCCTTCCAACCCCTAACGTTCTGTGGCTCTGTGGTTTGTTCAATTCTCACGGGCTTGCGAGCAGTGGGAATGAACATTCATGCACCAGGCACTCAAAGAGGAAAGCACCACTGACTCCACTGGAATGGAATCATTCACAGGAAACAGTTGCAAGCAGTGCTGGTGCCAGGACTGTTTCTTACAGTGGTGGAATGATATTCTTACCATTTTGGAGAAACGTCCACTGAACTTCTCTGCTCTGGTCAGTTAGAAGGAATAGAATAGAATAGAATAGAATAGAATAGAATAGAATAGAATAGAATAGAATAGAATAGAATAGAATAGAATTAACCAGGTTGGAAAAGACCTCAGAGATCATGGAGTCCAACCTATCACCCAACACCATCTGATCAACTAAACCATGGCACCAAGTGCCTCAGCCAGGCTCTCCCTAAACACCTCCAGGGATGGTGACTCCACCACCTCCCTGAGCAGCTCATCCAGAGGGCCAATCGCTCTGTCTTGAAAGAACTTCCTCACCTCCAGCCTAAACCTGCCCTGGCACAGCTTCAGACTGTGTCCTCTTGTTCTGGGGCTGGCTGCCTGGGAGAAGAGACCAACCCCCACCTGGCTACAACCTCCCTTCAGGGAGTTGGAGAGAGCAATGAGGTCTCCCCTGAGCCTCCTCTTCTCCAGGCTAAGCAAGCCCAGCTCCCTCAGCCTCTCCTCACAGGGCTGTGCTCCAGACCCCTCCCCAGCTTTCTTGCCCTTCTCCGGACACCTTCCAGCATCTCAACATCTTTCCTAAGCTGAGGAGCCCAGAACTGGACACAGGACTCAAGGTGTGGCCTAACCAGTGCTGGGCACAGGGCAGATTGACTTCCCTGCTCCTGCTGGCCACACTCTTCCTGATGCAGGCCAGGATGCCATTGGCCTTCTTGGCCCCCTGGGCACACTGCAGGCTCATGTTCAGCTGCTGTCAACCAGCACCCCCAGGTCCCTCTCTGCCTGGCTGCTCTCAGCCACTCTGACCCCAACCTGTAGCACTGCCTGGGGTTGCTGTGGCCAATGTGCAGCACCTGGCACTTGGATGTGTTCAATCTCCTGCCCTTGGACTCTGCTCATCTGGCAAGGTCCCTCTGCAGAGCTCTTCTACCCTCTAACAGATCAACTCCTGTCCCCAGCTTGGTGTCATCTGCAAATTTACTGATGACTGTCTCAATCCCCTCATCCAGATCATCAATCAAGATATTAAAGAGGATGGGGCCCAGCACTGATCCCTGGGGCACACCACTGGTGCCTGGCTGCCAGCTGGCTGTGGCACCATTCACCACCACTCTCTGGGCTCAGCCTCCAGCCAGTTCCTAACCCAGCTCAGAGTGCTGCTGTCCAAGCCAGGGGCTGACAGCTTGGCCAGCAGTTTGCTGTGGGGGATGGTGTCAAAGGCCTTGCTGAAGCCCAGGCAGACTCCATCCACAGCCTGCCCCACATCCCCCAGGCAGTCACCTGGGCATGGAAGGAGATCAGGTTGGTCAGGCAGGACCTGCCCTTCCTAAATCCCTGCTGGCTGGGCCTGAGCCCTTGGCCATCCTGTAAGTGCTGTGTGACTGCACTCAGGATGACTGTTCCATACCCTTGCCTGGCACTGAGGTCAGGCTGACAGGCCTATCATTCCCTGGCTCCTCCATCCTGCCCTTCCTGTGGATGGGCATCATGCCAGCAGCTTCCAATCATCTGAAACCTCTCCAGCGAGCTAGGACTGGTGGTAAATGATGGGGTATGGCTTGGCAGCTCATCTGCCAGCTCTCTCAGTACCCTAGGATGGATCCCATCCAGTCCCATGGACTTGTGGGGATCCAAGTGGCTAAGCAGGTCTCTAAAGGTAAATCCTCTTTCTACATATTTGCCCTTTATTTTAGATTGCAATAAAGTTGAAAATCTACTGACATTTACTGCAGCTCTGTAATGGTTTACCTGCAAAAAATCATTTTGAGTTGGAAGAGACCTTATTGAACTCAGCTGTTAACCCTGCACTGCCAGGTCACCCCTAAACCATGTCCCTCAGCACCACATCTCCATGGCTCTTAAACCCCTTCAGGGGTGGGGACTTGTGAGACACTAAATCCTCTCTCTCTTGCTGTGACTCAACAAAGATAAAACCACCTCTGCTGCTTGCCCAGACAATAGCTGATGTGTGTTGGACAGAAGGCACTGGAATGACTCTCTGGAAGGTGCATAGATAAGAATTGCTCACCAGACTGCAGCTGCCCAGGAATGGGCAGAGGCCACTGCTGCCCATAGCCTCTGGAATATACATACCTAAACACTGTATCAAAGATCTGAGCAACTACTGGCTCAGGAGAAGGAAAACACAAGAGAAGGAAAACACAAGAGAAGGAAAAGACCTGGACAAGGCTGCTGAGAAGGAAAACTCGAGGGAAGGAAAAGCCTGGGGCAATGCTGCTCTGAAGGAAAACAGAGAGAATACCAGGAGAGAAAAAAATGACAGAGACATCACCACGGAGCCTGGAAGAAGCAGACCAAGAGGAAGCCTCTCTCTGTGTCCTAAGTTCTGCCTGCTGCAACTCATGGAGCTGAAGAGGCTGCTCAGAGGACTGCAGAGCCAACAAGGACAACATCTCTTCTGCAGCCAAAGCTGCAGCAGCCTTCCTCTACAGACCCACTCTGCAGACCCAACATCTCCTCTGCAGCCAAAGCTGCAGCAGCCTTCCTCTACAGACCCACTCTGCAGACCCACTCTGCAGACCCAACATCTCTGCAGCCAAAGCTGCAGCAGCCTTCCTCTACAGATCCACTCTGCAGACCCACTCTGCAGACCCAACATCTCTGCAGCCAAAGCTGCAGCAGCCTTCCTCTACAGACCCACTCTGCAGACCCAACATCTCCTCTGCAGCCAAAGCTGCAGCAGCTTTCCTCTACAGACCCACTCTGCAGACCCAACATCTCCTCTGCAGCCAAAGCTGCAGCAGCCTTCCTCTACAGACCCACTCTGCAGACCCAACATCTCCTCTGCAGCCAAAGCTGCAGCAGCTTTCCTCTACAGACCCACTCTGCAGACCCAACATCTCCTCTGCAGCCAAAGCTGCAGCAGCCTTCCTCTACAGACCCACTCTGCAGACCCAACATCTCCTCTGCAGCCAAAGCTGCAGCAGCCTTCCTCTACAGACCCACTCTGCAGACCCAACATCTCCTCTACAGCCAAAGATGCAGCAGCCTTCCTCTACAGACCCACTCTGCAGACCCAACATCTCCTCTGCAGCCAAAGCTGCAGCAGCTTTCCTCCACAGACTCAAACTGTCTTGGGGGGGTGAGGGGTGTGGTAATATAATTCCTTTCCTCTCCTCTCTCCCTCTTCTCTCTCTCACTCTCCATTTTCTCTCTCTCTGCTTCTGGTCCAGCCACTTCATTCTGTCAATAAATAGCCTCACTGTTGGTATTTTGGCCTCATTTGTGCCTCTAATTTCATAACACAGGATATTCAAAAGAACTGAGGCTCTTGCCCTCTCCAGACCAAGCCAGGACTCCCCACTGCCCTGGGCAGCCTGTTCCAGTCTTTGAGAATCCTTTCAGTGAAGCAGTTTCTTCTAATGTCCAATCCAAGCCTTTTCTGCTGCAACCTAAGTCCATTTCTTCCTGTCCTACCACTTGTTGCTTGGAGAAGAGACTCAGCCTCCTTTTAGGGAGCTGCAGGGAGCACCACATGTAGAGAGAACCAATCGGTGTTATCTGGTCTTCTAAGGGACAGGCAGAGCTTCAGCGTCACAGCTCTTGAGTTCCATCTCCTCTCTGCATCTGGACATTGAGAATGATCTGCACAGTAACTGCATACTTTGTAAAGCAAGGTCAGAGGATGCTCTAGTCTGGCTTGATGGCTGCACCCAGAGAGTGACTGTCCATGGGTCCATGTCCCAGTGGAGGCCAGGGACAAGCAGAGGCCCGCAGGGATCAGTCCTGGGACCAGGCTTGTTCAACATCTCTGTGGGTGCCATGGACAGTGGCACTGAGTGCAGCCTCAGCAAGGTTGCTGATGACACCAAGCTGTGTGGTGCAGCAGACAGCTGGAGGGAAGGGATCCATCCAGAGGGACCTGGACAGGCTGGAGAGGTGGGCACAAGCCAACCTCAGGAGCTTCAACAAGACCAAGGGCAGGCTCCTGCAGCTGGGTGGAGGCACTCCCAGGCACCAATCCAGGCTGGGCAGGGACTGGCTGGAGAGCAGCCCTGAGGAGAGAGACTTGGGGGGTGCTGGGGGAGGAGAAGCTCAACAGGAGCTCTCAGTGTGCACTTGCAGCCCGGAAAGCCAATCAGAGCCTGGGCTGCAGCAGGAGAAGTGTGGCCAGCAGGGCCAGGGAGGGGATTCTCCCCCTCTGCTCAGCCCTGCTGAGGCCCCACCTGCAGTACTGCCTCCAGTTCTGGAGCCCCTATCACAAGAGGGATCTGGAGGTGCTGGAAGGTGTCCAGAGAAGGGCCACGAGGAGGAGCAGAGGGCTGGAGCACCTCTGCTGTGAGGACAGACTGAAGGAGTTGGGGCTGTTCAGGCTGGAGAAGAGAAGGCTCCCAGGTGACCTCATTGTGGCCTTCCAGGATCTGAAGGGGGCTCCAGGAAGGCTGGGGAGGGACTGCTCAGGATCTCAGGGAGTGATAGGACTAGGGGGAATGGACTGAAGCTGGAGGTGGGGAGATTCAGGCTGGAGGTGAGGAGGAAGTTCTTCCCCATGAGAGAGGTGAAGGCCTGGGATGGGTTGTCCAGGGAGGTGGTTGAGGCCCCGTCCCTGGAGGTGTTTAAGCCCAGGCTGGATGAGGCTGTGGCCAGGCTGATGTAGTGTGGGGTGTCCCTGCCCATGGCAGGGGGTTGGAACTGGATGACCCTTGTGGTCCCTTCCAACCCTGACTGATACTATGATACTATGATTGATTTACAGACCACAGAAATGCCCCAGCTTGGGTACTGTTTGGGGAAAAAAAAACCTTCACTCTTGAGGGCATTTTGGTGTGCCAAAGGATCTGCTATAACCCTCCTGGGGGGATTCAGCTCATTACTATCCTAACGTGTTTTGCAGTGCTAGTGCTCACTTGCTTTTCCTTTACCCATCTTCCAGTCTCTTGCTGCAGTGATTCTGTTGCTAGAGTGGGATCAGTGTTATCCACATCTGTTGCCCTGTGCATCATAAATTACAGAGGGTAATGAAGCCACTTAACAATGTGGTTTGGTTTGGGTTTGGGTTTTTTTCTCCTCATCATTTTTATGGCTGTCTTTTGAAACTTCTCCACTCCAGGATTAGAGGATTTACCCAGAAGGCAAATCATACCCTGGGCTGAATCAAGAGGAGTGTGGCCATCTCAAATACTGCCTCCAGTTCTGCTGTCCCCAGTGTAAGAAGGACACAGAGCTGTTGAACAGAGTCCAGAGGAAGGCCACAAAGATGATCAGGGGGCTGGAGCAGCTCTGCTGTGAGGCCAGTCTGAGGGAGCTGGGGGTGTTCAGCCTGGAGGAGAGAAGGCTGCAGGGGGAACCTTAGAGCTGCCTTCCAGTACCTGAAGGGATCCTGCAGGAAGGCTGAAGAGGGACTTTTCATCAGGCTGTCCAGAGACCGGCCAAGGGGGAATGGTCTAAAGCTGAGGCAGAGCAGGGCTAGACTGGAGCTGAGGAAGAAGTTCTTCAGTACAAGAGTGGTGAGACTCTGGCACAGGCTGCCCAGGGAGGCTGTGCATGCCTCTGTGCTGGGGGTGTTCAAGGCCAGGCTGGATGAGGCCTTGAGCAGCTGAGTCTAGTTGAGAGGTGTCCCTGGCCCTGGCAGGAGGTTGGAATGGTTGAGCCTTGAGGTCTCTTCCAGCCTGAGCCATTCTGGGATCCTATGAAGAATGCAGTAATACTGTGGCCTTTTTTTTGACTGGGATATCAACAGCTCACCCCTCACTGTACCACTTGATGGTTTTTACTGTTTCTGGAGGACACAGAGAGTTCCCTCTACGGATATACCATCCTCAGTCTTTGACCATACCTCAGCTCATCAAAATCATCAATACTTTTCCCACACATCTTACAAACCAGTGATGCAGTAGGATCTGAACAGAGAGCAATGTCATCAAATTTGCTGACAGCACAAGCCCGGGAGTAGTGGCTGACACAGGAGGGTGGTGCTGCCATTCAGCAGCACCTAGGCAGGCTGAGAGCTGGTCAGGGAGAAACAGAATGAAATCCAACAAGGGCAAGGGGAGAGTCTTGCACCTGGGAAAGAACAACCCCATGGAGGTTGACCTGTTGGAGAGCAATGAAGGAGAAAAGGACCTGAGGGGTCCTAGTGGATGGGAGGTGGACCATGAGCCAGCAATGTGCTCTGGTGGCCAAGAAGGCCAATGGCATCATCAGTGGGATTAGAAGGGCTGTGGTCCGTAGGTCCATTGTCCTGCCCCTCTCCTCTGCCCTGCTGAGGCCACATCTGGAATATTGTGTCCAGTTCTGGGCCCCTCAGTTTCAGGAAGGACCTCAGGGAACTTCTTGAAACAGTCCAGCACAGAGCCACAAATATGATGAAGGGAATGGAAGATCTTCCTTAGGAGGAGAGCCTGAGGGAGCTGAGGGCTCTGGAGCTTGCAGAGGAGGAGCCTGAGGGTGACCTCATTCATGTTGATAAAGCTGTGCAGGGTGAGTGCCCAGAGGCTGGAGCCAGGCTCTGCTGGGGATGCCCAATGCCAGCACAAGGGGCAGAGGTGGGAGTTGAGGCAGAGGAAGTGCCAGGGAAACAGGAGGAAAAATCTTTCCTCTATGAGGGTGACAGAAGCCTGGAGCAGGCTGCCCAGGGGGCTGTGGAGTCTCCCTCTCTGGAGATATTAAAAATCCACCTGGATGTGTTGCTGTGTGATGTGCTCCAGGTGACCCTGCTCTGGCAGGGGCTTGGACTGGATGAGCTTTTGAGGTCCCTTCCAACCCCTAACGTTCTGAGCTCCTGTGATCCCCATC